>LR991003.1:10000000-12400000 GCA_905163435.1 Mamestra brassicae | reverse complement strand
ACTCTTATAATTTATATGGGTAATAACCAGAGATCGGAATAGGTGGACTAAATTTACCTAATGTTCGTGGAAGTAAGTAACATAGAGTTGATAATACCTCCTGTAAAATCCCGGAATCATAAATGGAATAATGACAATTAAAACCCAACATTATAGAAACATGAACTGGACTCTGAGTATAGTTACAAATTATTGATTTGAAGAATCAAAAGAAGAAAGAGTTGTGCGAAAACAAAGCTATTTAATTAAACAGTATTAGTAGGTACGGAACTCTAAAAACATAATAAGATTCTTCGCGCAATAAGTAATTTGCAAGTTCTTAAATCCTGTGATACAATTGTCATGTTTATGTTCCGGGATTTTAGAGGAGGTATTATCAACTCTATGTTACTAACTTCCACGAACATTTGGTAAATATAGTCTACCTATTCCGATCTCGAGTAATAAAATAAGAATCACACACAATATTCCAACATCAGGACTAAGTGCTAAAATATTATTTTGTACAATTTGGGTTTTTCAATTTCATTACTACAATTATATTAATTCTTACCGAATATGTTCCGCTTTATTAAAATAGCCACTTGAACTTCGGTTTGGTTTGGAATTATAAATTCAAATAAACTTTATACGTACTTAAAGAATTTCATTGTTTTTTCAAATGAGTTATTAAGTTTTTGGGTTTTGTTAACTGTAATATTAGATTTATATTTATTATATATACTAATCTCTGGAACAACCAGTCTGATTTGAAAATATATTTCTGTATATGATAGCCACATTCATGAGAAATGCTGTAGGCTAGACGGGAACGTGAAATTCCTACGGGTACGGGAAAAAACTGGATATATATAAGTTTCGGGCAAAAGCTAGAAATAATAATAAATATATATAAAATGAATCCCTATTTCCCATGGTCAAGGCATCACGCGTGAACTGCTGGACCAATTTCAATAATTATTTTTTTGTTCTGTTTGTTATTGACAGGAGAAGGTTCTTATGAAAGAAAATTTTGAAAAACAATAAACATCCGGTCAAAGCCAGGGCGAGCCACTAGTATAATATATTTGTAACCTGTAGGAAAATTCTGTATACGAGTCCCAACGTGAAACAAGTGCTTCTGAAACAGCACGCAACAGTCACGTATACAGAAAATTACTAATGCACGGACTGTGCGTCATTGATTCAATCGCTTCCCTGAATTCATACAAAAATGGTAATAAATACCTATGACGATATGACAGGAAACACAAAACCTAAAGGACCAACTTAATAAATAATTTTCAAAAATGAATAACATTCTGAATGTAAAATTAATTATGTAAATGTACAACTTGATTTTCTTTTAAGTTTGTCATCAACTGTTTTAATAAATATTTAACTTACTATATGCACTTGAAATAAAAATAAAAACTCCTAATTATATAGCGTCAAAAAATTCGTCCACATTGCTATCGACTGGAAGTGGGCCCAAAAGACTGGCAGCATTGCCACGTTGTATGGCAATGCTTATCATCTGTCCGAGGTAAAAGCCAGCCCTTGGTTCACGCGAAGTGTCAACTAAGCGTTTAGCAAGTTCTTTAAATAACGCATGAGCACTCGGACCCCACGGTCCAAGAGTTTCAAACCGGTTATTATATTTCCGCCGCTTGAGGTTCTCCGCAGCTGCAACACCGGCATAGCACGACGAGCTAGGAAGATGGGATGACGCAAAGTTAAATTAATTTGAATTAAAATATCGAGTCAAACCAAAAGTTATCATTGTTCAAAGGGCTGGTTAAATAAGCAATTTCATAGTTGAAGACTAAATATATAATTTTATAATTATATTAATACTCGATCTATTACGGATGGAGGCGAAATAAAACACAGACGGAAGACTTTGGAAGAAACTTTTGGAAGGTGCAAGTGGTGCGTGGCTTCAGAAACTATTAAAATTTTTTTTTTTTTTGATAACTATGAGCGACGCGGTGCTCGTTCGCAGCGCGCGAGCAGTGTTGCCAACCACAACATTTTTACTTTTTTTTTTTTAAACCGAGTCCATTCGCACCTTTCAACATAGTGATTTTATTGTTATTAAAAGGAAAACAAAAAAATTTCACTCTTCGCCGACAGATGGCACCAACAATAATATAATTTACCTTGACATTTTAACGAAGCGTGCGTCGTTTACACGATCAGACGTATTTGTACATGACTGGACGTCTTCAATACAAAGCATTCAGATATATACAATGTGTAACAGAATAAAACGCATGATCTGAAAATCTCATCATTATGAACAACTTTAATTATGGGACCAACCCCGAGATCGCGAATAAATCAACGCCACCATACATTTTTGTGCGCATAACTCGACAAAATTTACTGAAGATCTGATTTTTTTTCGCGATTTCATCGGTATAAGTGCCACTGCAAGTGAAACTGTTGTCATCACACTAATATTAAAAAGGCGAAAGTTTGTGAGTGTGTGTGTATGTTTGTTACTTCTATGCGCGCGCACGGCTGGACCGATTTAGATGAAATTTGGTATAGAGATTGTTTGAGTCCCGGGAAAGGACATATGATAGTTTTTATCCCAGGAGTATGTTCCCTTGGGATAATTTTCGACAATCACGCGGGTGGAACCGCGGTCGGCAACTAGTATAATTTATAATTATGTGGACCTACAAATTCATTTTTTTACTGTTTTTTTTTTAAAATTAAACCTGCTGTCCCACGGCTGGGCAAAAGCTTCTCCATAGCCTTACACTAAAAAAACCAGATGTTCAGAGTATTTTTGCTCACATAATTCGACAAGACGAGAAAGAGAAAAAAGAGATTTTTTGATAAATCGTGAGTTTAATTGATGGTAGTTATGCCTGAATAAAATAGGATATCTACAAAAAAATCTTCCAGTGTATCACAAACACCGATAAAATATTGATATACTATCCAAATGTTTACCCAGTCTTATTATCGATAGTAAACATCACTATCGACGCTAATATCGATATCTAATTAAGCGTAACATGCTTAAACACAGCCTTTGGGAGTTTGGGAGCTGACCCAAAATAATTAAGCCATATCGGCAAACAGAGAATGGTATTTGGTCAATATATCATAACTTGTTTACTTTGTTCCGAACTATTTGTGCCAAGTTATACACATGAATGAGACTTGGCAAGCTTAAGATTTAACTTAAGATTATGGTAAGTGTTATTAATCTGTTTTTCATTATATATTTTTGTAGATTCCTACTTGTATCTGCAATTGGAAGCATATTACCACTTTATTTTATTTTTATTTTCTGCAGAGCAGGCAAAAAAGGGAAGCACTGAATTGGGAGGCCTTTTCTAGTTCTATTCCATCAGCTTTGGACAAGTGTGGATGTAGAAAGGCGTTAAGCTTGTCCCGTCGTCATCAAAAATTCAAAAAAAATTCAAAAAAAAAAAAATTCAAAAGTCATTTATTCAAATTAGGCTGAGTGCCAGCACTTTTTGAACGTCAAAGTTCTACATAAAGACAGTCCCCCAAAACGCCCGCCCGTCACCACTTCCTAGTGTTTTAGCTGGGAAGAAGAAGTGGCGCAACAAACTCCCCAGCAACACATCTGTCTGTTGAGTTATAAGAACTATCACTTATAGAAAGGTATGTAAGTAGTCAGTATTCTTACAAAGAAAACAATACAACAAAGGTAACACGTAAAAACATAAAACTTAATAATTCGCTACTTGTAAGCTAGCACACTCCATTATGCCAGCATAAACAGAAAAACTCAAGCATAAAAACAATATCAAATCAAACTAAATAAGCCTCCAGACATGAAGGGTGTGCCCGCTTACACGTGCAGAGGGTAGAATTTAATAAAAAGATCTGTGACTCGACGCCACAAGTGATAAACCAGGGCCATCAAAATTAAACATCGCCTGGGTCTGCCGCGTGTTGCCGGACTATTTTGGATCATGAACCATTTGACATGCGGCAGACGTGCCTGGTCCAGTGCCATGTTAGCTAGATTGCGTCAGCCAACTAACCAATATATATTTCTTTATGATGAGCCTACTTTTGACCTCGGCTAATGTAAACTGAAGGATGACGTCTGTGACGGAACGAGTGAGCCCAGAAAATACCTTTTTCCCCTTTTCTTTCTTGGTTATAGGGAAATACGGGAATCTAAACCAATATTATAAATAAGAAAGATTTGTTTGTTTGTTTGTTACGATTTAGACCTTTCGTTTCAAAGTTACGACGGGTATAAAATGCTCTAATTTAGATAAATCCGATGAAGTTGAAAATTTTATGCTCAGCAAAAAATACATACCGGTGATAGAGGTTTACTGTTTTTAGCAGATAGGAAGACCCAACTGACGTGCCAATTATAATTTGTTTTCACTGAACAATAAACAAAAAAAAAGAAGCCCGAAAATTAATAACAAAGTCTCACCGTTTGTTTCCATAGCTGAATCACTTTAAATTAGTTACACACAGTTAATTGAACTTCCAAGGATACTCCCGAAGTAACCTTGTTATGGTTGTGTATACCTGTTGCGGAATTTGTTCGAAAGAGTCACCGCGGCCCTGGAACGCAAAGGGCTTTAGAAGGAACACGGATGGGGTTTTAGTCAGTAAGAGTCTGACACGCTCTTCCACTCTACCCAGAACGGAAGAAGTCATTTGATGATTTCCCATCATTAAAAAAAACAAAAAGGTTAAATGCATACGATATATCGCGGCTATATCGTAGAAATTGGCATTTCATTATGTGGCCAGCCACTTCATGAAATGGTAACTTCAATCCTAATTTTGACTTTTACGACGACTTTAATGGAGGCTTCAAGCCTCCAAAAAACCATTATTTCCTATCTTCATTCTAATCTAGTTCAATCCAGGCCGTCCCTCGCTGTCCCTTCCCCCAATGATGTGAGAGTAGAGTGGGGACACCATTTTCCGCACTTAAACTCCCATTTGGTCCTTTGTGCGTACGTGTCCTAGCTAAGTTAGCCAGCCTAGCTCCGCCCAGAAGTTTCCTGGGAGCATCACAGGCTTCTCGAAGCGACCTCACCGTTTCGAGGATTTGTTCACGTTGGGGCGGCTTGCATTTCAGAATGACGTGGGCGACTGATTCTTCAGCGTCGAAGCAGATCCTGCAGAGTGGGCTGTCCGTGGCGCTTATGTTAAAGAGATTTTTTTTAGTGGGCAATGGCCCGTAATCTTCTCTATTAATGTTCTGAGGTTATTTATACTTAGGCTGAGTAGTCGTTTTGTTCTTTGGGGATGTAGACTTGGCATTGCGATTTTTGACAGCCTGTAGCCCGCGACCATTTGTTATCAAGAAGTTTAGTTGATCTCTGGCAAATCCATGTACGAAATTTTGAGACAGGCAGGGAAAGGAGAGTCTCTATCAAGTTCGGGCTGCAGTCTGTAGCCCATGACTATTTGTGTTTAAGAAGTTCAGTTGATCTCTGGCAAATCCATGTACGAAATTTTGAGGCAGGTAGGGGAAGGAGTGTCTCTATCAAGTTCGTCGACGGCGTCATTACCTAGGGATACACGTTACCTCTTGGGATCAAGGCTAACTGAATGACTCTCCAGGGCTATGACCCTCAAAGATTAATTATTTGCTGTTAGTTTGTTTGTTTTCTAGGGCTCTGAGCACAGCCAGGCTGTCAGAAACGAATCTAATGCGGTTTGAGAATCTCTAGATGATTTTGCGGCTTGTGTTAAGGCGACACACTCGCATTGGAATATTGAGCTGTATTCGCCTAGTGGTAGGTGAAGTTAATGTTGAGATCAAAGGAGAGTACGCCAGCCCCTGAATCGTTTTGAGTTTTTGTGCCGTCTGTATAGATGCGTACTTCATTGAGTCCTGTCTGATTCATATCTTCCTTTGTTATTTGTACACAGGTTTATTCGGTGTCCTATCACATAGGGCAGCGATAAGAGGTTGGTACTCAATCGCCCGGTCTAGGATTCCTGCGTGGGGACTAGAATGGTTCTTGCCCCATATGCCCAAGTGCATAAGCCTGATGGCTGCTAGTGCTGCCTCCTGCTGTATGTACAAGTCAAGGGGAGTTAATTGAAGGGCTATTTCCATTGCTGCTGTTGGGGTTGTCCTCATGCTGCCATTGACAGTGGAACAGGCCAGCGATTGGAACCGCTGAGACGATGGTCGAGAGTTCAGTCCTCGTCCACCAAACAAAGGTGCCATAGGTCAGCATTGGTTGATCACAGCTATCTAAAGCCATCTGTATTATTAGTTATTACATATGCAAAATGTGTAGAAACAATCTTGCTCAAATAATGGTGTATCCCATCCCAAACATAGAACCAGTGTAGAGCCCCTCCGCAGGATATGCCCCACCTACATTTATACCCTTTATGCCCAATCACCTGCATCTTCTAGGCCCTGAACTTGGCTAATCGGTCGGATAAAATTTAAAGAAACTTATCCACAGAAGAAGTATCCTTTGAAGATCTAAATAAAGAAAGTGACTTTTGAGACACTTTCAAATATAACATTCTTCGATCAACGTTACATTATATTACTCTCGTGATTTTTTCAATCTCAATACGTATTCGGCAACAAAATAGCCACATCAATAGCTGTCAGAAAACAGCTGAACATCAGCTATATTCTCACGTGTTTCACACTTGACTGCCACTGAATCTAGATTGCAGACTTTTATCACTTGAAATGGCGAAAGGGCCCAGTGGTTAAACTACCGCCTCTCATGCGCGAGGTTTTGGCTTCCAATCTGGGAAATTTCCAATGAAACTTTTCAATTGATAATGTTCCTTCTGAGCCGTCAAACAATCACAACTATCTTGTGTGCCTTCTCTTTGGATTATTTTCGACTTTTGTTAAATGAAGTCGCTGGCAAACATTGCTCGCAGAAGAGATGGTCGATGTAACCAAAAGATGCTGTAGTGGCGACCGCGAACCGGAAGACGCAGCGTAGGAACCCCTACCACAAGGAGGACCTATGGCCTGGTGAAGGCCGCAGGAATCTACTGGGTGTGAGATGCACAGGCAGGTCGATGTGAGACACTTGGGGAGGTCTACATCCAGCCGTAGACGTCTTTCGACTAAAAAAATGGTGATGATGAAGTTTGAAGTCGCCTATCTGCCTTGAGCAAGCGTATTGATCATACTCATGCCTTCTCTGAATGAGAAAAGGTAGGATACAAATGGCCTAGTTTTATTATTTTACAGAAGGTCAGCTCCGTACAATGAACGTTAACAGACGCACCCACATATAAACGCGTATAATATAGGCCGCACCCGAGCGTCCGCGTCAGTGGGAAGAATCACTTTGACCTCAAGGTCTTAAGCGTTAGAAGTGGCGTGAGTGCAAGCGCACTCGCGACCGGCATTTGTTTGGAACAGTTTGAGATCTCTGTACGTAAAGGACGTTAGTAGTAGCAAAACCAGTATAAGCTGGCTTCCTTTATCACTGAAACTCTGTACTATACTAGGTCAGTTCAAGGTCTAGTGTCACTGCCGACTTGCGGTCGACTGTTGTATCCTTAGGCACTCGGTAGTAGTGTAGTTTTGTATTAATAAAGGATAAATTTATAATTGGATCGGTATTCCGGAATCTATCGACGACAAACATTTAAAAAATAAAAAATAAAAACATCGAATTTGTATTTTAATTGTTTACATTTTGACAGTGTGCCACAGAAAGGTTAATGGATTCAGAAGATGACTTTATAATTATAGCCCGACTTTCTGTTTTCAAATAAAAGTTGCATCACATATGAAAACCTGCTTATTTACACAATTTTAAGCAGATTGGTATTATAAAATGATCTCAGAAGATATTCCAAAAAAAAACAACGTTAAATATCAAACGTTTATTAGTAACAGGTTTTAAAAAAAAGTTAAAAAAAATACAGGTATAGTGCAAAATGCATTCTGACTACAATAAATTACGTTGGTGCGAGCTGGGAATCTAGACAAAATGTCACTGTATCAGTGAAAACTATTGTCAAACTCCATAACGTGCGTTATTGACTAAGGCTCAAAAAGTCGTGACGTGACGTAACGATTTCATCAATCGATACCGCTGATAGAACGTCATTATGTCTAGAATCCAATGAGATTACACTTGGTTGTGCAATGTGCTGGGTCAAACGTCAGTATTGCATCCAGGGTGATGTGGCGAGTCAACCTCATAGATACCATCTCCGTAGTGGACATCAATGTTGTCATCGAGCATGTCAATAAGTTTTTCAGTGCTGTGGTGCGATACGTGCGCGGGGCTCTCCGGGTAATCCGGCCTCTTGTCGTATGTCTCCTCAGTCTTCTGCTTATGTCGAGACGGTAGCACGAAGACACCGACAGCCATTTCTTTCTTAGTCGGTACTTCATCTACTGTCTCTTCAAGTATGTAGTTCCTGCGTTGCAGATCAGTGATATTGTGGTGGAAGAACTCCGATTTATGTCGCTCTCTGATAAACATGCAGTAAGCTATCCATATGATAACTAGTGCTGCCTGCAAAAAAGAAAAGAAAAAACTTAGAACTCATTAAAATAAATCTTCATAGAATGACGTCGAATAGCCGCCATCTTGAATAATATTATCGACCGGTATTAATGATAGTAAATGTGTAAATAAGAGATATTTTAATATATTTTTAATTGAGTCTCAAATCAATATAGAACATGTTATTTTGACAGATTAAAATGTAAAATTCAATGAACTTACCAGAATCAGAGCGCCAACAAAACCAAGTATGTAGAGGCCCATTTTATTTTAAAAGATAATGTTGTATTGCGTTGTCGATAGTGAGACGAGTGTAGCAGGCGAGGTTAGATTGGAACAGTCGCAGCGAGTGGCCCGGCGAAGTCGCACTCAATTAATGTCAATTGGAACTTGTGGCTCTTTCAGTCTGTGATGTCATGTCACAGGGATTTATTGAAACATCACGATCAGAACAGTTATTTACTATAAACGATACACACGACTTCTTTATAGAAAGGATGAGGGAAAACAAGACCTTATTCAAGTTTAACTTCATTGACTCGTGACTCGTTCCGGAATTACCTAACCGATATTTTCCTGTGCGATGTGCGTAACTGCGCAAATAATGCTAAACCGTCTATCTGTGGTAATGTCTTTATGTTGAATAGTTTTCTTTGTAAGGATAAGGTAAATAATCGTGCAAAATGTACACTTAGATGATGTAAATTATAAAATAATTACATTTCCGACACTTCAAGCAATGGACCTTAAAAAGTGGGTCTTATAGAATCGTTTTTAGGTTCAGAATGCAGTGTAGTCACGGAAAAAAATCTGGTGTTCCTAATATTTTGTCGAGTAATGCTGACATGAAGGTGCAACAGCTGTTTTTATTTCATATTTTGGAGTTTTCCCTACAGTATAAGTTGTTTATATTTGTGGGGGTTTTTACCCCAAATAGATTCATGCGTACATTCCAAATAATGTTCAATATTATCGTTTTCCTAAACACACTTATTTTTACCTCTTTTGATACTTAAAAGCAGCTTAAACATCAGTCTCCTGGGTAATACTCCCGTCAACTACTGAGTGTCTATTTGTAAACAAAATGCCCTTTTTTATTCGTTGCCTCGGCAACAGAACTGTAGGTGTATGAATATTGCATGAGATTAAGTCCAGGTGTCAACGAGGGCTCTGTGAGGTGAGGTCCCGTTGTAAGCGGATAGAAAATAAAAACAAAACAAAACCTGTTTATAATTAATCGCATATATAAACTTAACAACTTTTATTAATGCATACATTGTAATCATATTAAAGACTAAATTTTGGTTGTTTGAAAGGCACTTTTGTGGAATAAAAATAGTAGAAAATAATCTAGAGGTAATATTGCTATAAAGTTTATAAAATACAACCGACTATACTACAAATAAAACAAAAACACTACACAGTATAAAATAACTTTAATTTCGAAAGTCAGTGTTAAAATACGATAAAATTTTCACAGATGATGTATTTCTGTTGTCGCTATAAATACAAATACTAAAAAAATATAAAATTAATATTTAAGGGGGCTCACATAAAACAAACTTGACTTTTTTGCTCAATATTGATAACGACAACAGGTAGACGCTAGAAATTTTCAAAGAATATTTAGTTAAATATTCACTTTAAAAATAAATAATTAAATCAAAATAAAACTAATATTTAATCCCATACAACAAACTTGATTTTTTTGCTGTTTTCATAGATAATGGTACGGAACCCTTCTAGCACGAGTCCGACTCGCTCGTGGCCGGTTTTTTTTATTTTTATTTGGAAGTCGGTTGTATTTTTTTTGTAAAAAATGTTTTTTATTTTAAAGTACTTTTTAGTGGTACACCCACACCTTACAACACTACTGGAAAGTCATAGGAAAGCAAAACACGCAATTTCGTTTACTTGAATGATATATTTTCTAATCCCTCCAGCTGTTTTGATTTAAAAACCAAACTACTGAACCGATTTTGATAAAATTTCTATGGGACTATTTAGAACGTATATCCTTTCCAATGAAAGAAGAATTTTTCAAATCGGATCATAAATGCAGGAGTCATGAGATAACAAACATGAAGAAGAAGCAACAGAATTGAGAACCTTCTCCTTTTTTGAACTCGGTTAACAAAGTTATACTTAAAATCAAGATTTTCCTTGAAACACATTTAATTACAAACTGGACCTACCCATATAGTCAGTAATTTTGTTTATTTGCATTTATGTCCTATACTAGTTAGTGGTAAATAAAATTGCAATTTTGCATCTGAGCTAAAAAATGTTTGAAGTGTAACTTGCTTTTGTGAGAGTGTATTTGCACTGCAATTGCGAATAAGATCGAGAGCAATTGCAGCCTCCTGCTGATGAGAAAAGAAAGAAGAAAGAAAAATATTTATTTGGGACTCGCACAAAACAATCAGAAGAGTAAAATAAATACTATACTACGAATTAGTAAAACTAACAGTCATAAACAATAATAAACAGAAGTAAGGAAGAACAGCATGAATTTAACACGTCATGTGCGAGGCCAAAAAGCATTAGCCTGAGCATTGTACTTCGTACGCGCATATCTCGTTTTTCCCCGTTCCCGTAGGAATTTCGGGAATTCCTCTCTTAGTGATCCCCTACGGGATATAGGGAAGCCACATGCCAAATTTTAGGTTCCTAACGACCAGTAGTTTCGGCTGTGCGTTGTCTGTCTCTCACTCAGTCAGTAACGGAAGAATTTTATATATTACAAGCTACCGTCCACGGCTCCGCCCGCATTTATGTCGAAAATTATCCCAAGGGAACATATTCCCGAGATGAAAAGTATCATATGTGTTATTTCAGGCTATAATCTACCTCTGTGCCAAATTTCATCAAGATCCGTCGTCCGTCCGAACAATAGTTGCACAACTATGTAGCTGTTGAGTGTTGCGGATAAGCAAAGGTCAGCAAGGAAGTGGTTTTTTTTTTGTACGAGGACTACTCGCAGTTCAGCATACTAAGGCTGGTTACTGCTTAACCGGCCTATCCGGCCTCAAATGAAGCCCCAGTCAGGGCTTGAAATTAATATAAACTAAATGACCACTCGCTAGGGGCAGCCCCTGTGGAGTACGGGCAGGCTGGGTCATATCATTAATAATGGATTTAGGGACGAATTTAAAGCTACTGGCTCAGTGACGTGGTCTCGCTCGGTTGGCAAAAGTCGGGGAGGGTTTAACAGAGACGTCGCGATGGGCCTCGGCGAGGCCGGAAAACAAAACGCGGTCTGTTTTTTTCTTTCAAGGCAGTTGATTCTTGTGAAAAACTTGTATCAAGCTACAACTGGTTGAGTTGGACGCTAACCTCATCATAGTAGGAAGAGGTTAATTTTTTTTCCTAAATAATGATCGGTTCAGGTCTTGAAAAGGAGAAACGATTATATGATTTAAGATTGGCAGTTGTTGAAATGTTAGTTTTTACGCTTTTGATGAGACCATATCTCATTCTTATTCCACATACACGTACCTATCAAATTCGTTAAGATTGAACAGACGTCGAGCAATGGCGTCTGTGGGATCTCATAAATGAACTTAATAGTTTCAGTTTATTGTTCAATTTAAAATGCTTTGAAGATTATTTTATTATTGCTTACAAAGGACTCGAGAATTCTGTATTGTTTGTAGTTTTATCAGCAACTCTTTGAGGCAAAAACCACCCATCAAATGAGATTGCTCATGTGTTAAATGACAAAGTTATAAGATAGCTAACTTTCTCACTTTATTACTAGATTTCATTGTAGACTAGTTTTTGCTGGCGGCCTTGAAATCGAAAAAAAATCCCAAGGAAACATACTACCGGGTTATTCTATGACCTACTCCAAGACACAGTCAGGTAGACTATGTCTGTGCCTAAATTCATCCCAACTCGTTCAACCTTTAAGCCGTGACAAAGAAAAGGAAAACAAACAATGTAAATCAAACGTTTAATTCACTACACTTACTCACATATTTCTAGTCAATAAAAGAACAATGGCAAACTCCAGGCCCGCTTTTTGGGCTCTGTCTGAAACCTACACAAACCAAAATGCACCACCTGGCCATCTCCTTTACAAGCCTCCTATAATAATGTTGCCCAAATCCTGTAAAATCCTTGGAATTGATACTACATAGACTCTTTTAGAGCATTTCTCAAGTTACAAAAATAACTGCTTTAGGTACTCGTGTTTTTCTGTTGATCATAGATGCCGTTGCGGTTCTTTTTGTACAAATTTCGCTTCTTAGTTTTGTATGTGGCGGCATTGTTACAGGTACAGCCCTGTCTCATTTCCCTTTGGGCATACATAATTATTTGGGTTAAAATCAAGTTTAAAAATCCTTTCACATCGACAGTGTTCCTTATTTAGTGACGGGAATGAACCCGAGTCGACATATCACACACCTAGATCTAAAGGGAGCTAACACAAAAATTGAGATTTTTGAGTTATTCACACCATCGAATTTCTTATCTCAATACCTACCGACCAATAAAACAGATTTAAATTGAAACCTTGACGCTAGATGACTAAATTCACCAACACGGGTTCATCTCAAAATAATAAAACAATTAGGGAAATAAGAACAAAAATCCGATTTTAAGCCCCAAAACATGAGTGAAATATAAGATTCCTTCAATATCTTTCTTCGAGCTACATAAAAGCATAAATACATATGTATATAGAAAAAAATACTTCTGCAGTAAACAGGGAAATCACTTATTCACCTTTTCTGAAAAATGTGCTTTTTTAGTTTAATCTGCTTAGATCTAGGTGACAGGGAGAGGAAGGCCAAAGAAAAGATGGATGGATGGATGGATATGAAAGAAAAGGGAGTTAATGATAGCGTGACGGCTGACAGGACAGAATGGAAGAAAAAAAACGTGTTGCGCCGACCGCAAGTAACAGGGGATGAGGGCAGGAAGATGATGATGATGTTTAAATCTAGGTGTGCGATATGTCACCGTCGAACACTCGATGACGCGTGCGACACGACTGACGCAACATGACAACGTCAGTTACATGATAATTTGACGGGTTTCGTCAAACCATGATTCCACATTTTACTTTTAGCAAAAGGTGTAACAGAATAAACGCAATACCTAAAAAAATATCATTGTCCTCATCACTAGAACAAATTTAGTATGAGACCAACCCCAAAACTGCGAAAAATAAAAAAATCAGCTGTTATGTACATATTATCGGCTTATGCGCAAATAAATGTACATATGTCTCTGGAGAGCAGGTAGCTCTGCTTGTTCATTTGTTTCACAACACTAACGGTGTTAGATAAATTAAAACTATGATAAATATTTAGTTAACATATGTTTTTCCATCAATCGTTACTTATTAACTAATAAATATTAATATGACCATTGATCAACCGAAAAAACGTAGATTAACGAAATTTATTAATTGAATGGGTTCCTATGATTTTTATTAATCGATTCATCATCATTTCATTTCTCAACGCATCATCCTACCACCACCATCCATTCAAACGCCCTAAAATATTTCTACATATATGTACGTAAATCCGCAAAAAAGCTCATTGGATCGATATTATATTGAACCGACAAGAAAGAGAAAAAGTTTAACGTTCTCCCAGCCACCCACTAGACACGTCAACCTCATTAAATCGTCTACAAAGTATTCCTTAACCATCAGTCATTAATAAAGAACTAGTAATCGAAGTTCCCAACTGAATGCCAATCAAAGTTGCAAATACTCCCAAGGGAACATACTACCGACTTTTTGATGCACAATGCATTTTTTTTTTGTTTTGATTATAACAAACTAACTTCTGCCAGTGTCTTCACCCCCGGGAAAGTCGAAAATGATTCTACTTCTGGGGCAAAAAGTGTTATATATGTCACCGGAAAATTGCAAACTCCGTTAGATTGTAATAGAAAGAAAGAAAGAAAGAAAGAAAAATGTTTATTTGGGACTCGCACAAGATTAACAAACTAGTAAAATAAAATTAAAAACTAAACAGTATAAAAAAAAATAATTATCTGCGCGAGGCCAAAATGGTCCCTATCTCAGCTTAAGCTGCGATATCTAAAAAATAAATAACGCAGCGCTGGTATTCTGATAGGGCCAGTCAGTGGTGCCACGGATACAGTCACGGAGCATATTTAACAGAAATATACAAATAAAATAATAAGTATAAATATGGGTAAAAAAAATGCAACAATTATTAATATATAATTATGTAAATAATAAATAAATCTTTATTAGATTATAATTTCTCCATACATTATGAAAACATCGTTTTGTATACAATAAATCTCATTCAAATTCAATAGTTTCCAATATATCCGTGACTTAATAAGAAAAAAAAACATGCGGGACAGTCTTTGGGGACTGCCGATAGAAGTGAAAACAAAAAACATAACATCACGCCGGTGCGCTGTGAAGGGCTGGTGCGCCGGAACTGGTGAAAACAATAAACATGCATGCGATTTCAGCAATCCCGGGAGATTTGCTAAAATTTAATAAAGAGTTCCGTTGCTTACCTCCTAAGTTCTTCATCAGATCTTCACCAAATTGAAATGGTACCAGTTTGGAAACATTCTCTTCCAAACAAATAAGAATTATCCAAATCGATTGACATTTGGCGAAAATATCGCTGAACGAACATTTTTCCTGGGAACCCAGCTTCAGATCCTGACTTTGATAACCAGGCACAATTATCTGAATAGCGTTAGAAAGAATATGAAAAAAATTGTATGTACCTTTAAAATTTCAGGGTTGCTCTCGATTTCACCCTCATCAAATTATGTCTTGGTGCCAATGGGATCACCTCAGGAGTATAGCCTTTCGAATAAAAAAAAAACATCAAAATCCATTCATAATTGACGGAACAAACAAACAAAAAAAAACATACATTTGAATTGAGAACCTTTGAAGTCGGTTAAAAATTCAAGTAACACACAAAAGGGTTTTTTTACCATTGATTTTCGAAAACTGACGAGTAAAGTTAGAATTTGATTATACTTTTAAAATATAACTCAGCGCATAGTTCTACCATATTACAAGTATAAAGTGCCATCTCACAGGATTTTAATGCCAACCTGTCACGAGGAACGCCATCTAGATTTTATGTTCGTTAACCAACCATATTATGAATACCTATTAGATCCTTAATTTTCATTTGGTTGTTTTTGCAAAAAAATCCCCTAGTTAGTTTTATTTATGTTAAACCATATTAGGTTATGTGAAATTAACTTTACAGTTGTTTGAAAATAAAAACTGCTCTACATCAGTCTTTATGCATAGTAAATATGCACACACACATTATTTATTGTCTAGTCTTCTTTTGTAGCGGCGGTTGGGGCAAAGGCTTTGCCTTTTCCTCGCGCGGCTCGCCTCCTCCTTCGTTAGCATTACTGCTTCGCAGAAGGAGGTGTCCCCTTCTCAAGCCGACGCGAGGGGTCGCCGCCGCCGATCGCCTCGACGAAGACACGGCGGAGACACAGACGGATTGGCTGGCGATTGATAACTTTCTATCTTTGGAAGTTGAAGCACGAGTTTTAGGATCAGGGCAAGAAAGTTTTAGTTATGCCTCCAACGGTCATCATCATCATATAAGCCAAAAGACGTCCACAGCTGGGAATATGCCTCCCCCGATAGGGAAGATTTATAATAATCGCCACGCTTGGCAGGCGGGTAGGCGATCGCAGTATAGCTGTTGCAATGCACAGAGAATGCTACTACCCATTCTCTGGCGAGTCCCTTAGTCGCTTCTTACGACACCCACGGGAAATGATGGGATGGTGCTATTCTTTTACGTTCGAAATCATACAAAACTCCTCCAACGATGATCTTGCATATTTTTTACTTGTTTTTATAGAATCCTCTATATATCCTTCTGGCACGGTACTGGACTTCCAGCCGCCGTGATGCTTAAGCCTGGTCAGGTCAGCGCCCGATCAACCAAAAGTGTAGCCGACGTCCTCCGAAAATAATTCCGGTGTATTACTCTGGTTCCTGTAGTCCAAAGAACGTGGCAATTTCACGTGGCAAATCACCAATTTTAGTACTTCTACGGCTGTCTAACACATTTGCCTTTGCGATATTGCAAATAAAAACGATCAATTGGTGTATTACCAGGCAACGCAAGGCTAGTAATTTTGACATATTCGTCACGAATCACGAAGTTCCTATCAATTTTGGTATCGTGTTTGGTTAGTCAACCAACAACAACTTTTCTAAATTCTTCTCAATGTTTTTCATTGTAAGATTCGTGAGTTCATTAGTCCGGCAAAATGACAACCTGTAACTCAAAGGAACAAAATTAGTTTTACAACAGATACTAAGACAGTAAGTACATTCTTTCACATAAAAGTATCTACTTTTAACAAAGATATTATATTTAAAAAGCTAAATATTTACTTTTATAGCTAGAACTATGGAGTCGGGCGCTTAGTTGAGAAACTGCTCAATGTTAGAAGTGGTGAAGTGAAAACTTTTTTTCGGTTTGTGGCCGCTTGACTTTTTCTTTTTTGGTTTTGAATATTTTTCTGTGTATCCCATTTTTTAGTTTGATCGTGGTTTTTAGCATCGAATAAATTCTCCAAAGTGTGTTTTATTTCCTTGTTTTATGTAGTTAAATGAAGTATGATAGCATTCTATTCTCTGAAAATACACTTCTCATCAAAAAAATCGAAACACTTTCGTTTTTATTGTTTTTGTCCTAATTTTTTACAAAAGAGAATTAATTCCATGAAAAAAAAGACATTATTGTGTAGCTGGCAGTTTGGTCATTACAGTAAGAAGAAAAAAATCAAAATTCGAAATTAGAATTTCATTTGTTTATCCTATAAATGAAATTAATCACTGTTTTGAGACAAATGTGTATTTAGGGTTGGAGTACGTTTCTCGTTTAAAAACTAAAATTAGCGCTTGTCTTTAAACTTTTTGTTTCTTATTTCATTTACTGTGACTTTGGGACGTCTGAAAAAACTTTTTTTTCTAAAACATATGGATACTTCGCCCGCAGAAGCCGCCCAAGTGGTGGCATTGCTGGATTCTGGACTTAGTCAGCGTGTTGTGGCTGCAAGATTGCATCTAAGCTTATCATCTGTTCATAGAGTCTACAAACGCTATCGGGAGACTGGTTCGTTCACGCGCCGTTCAGGATCTGGCAGGAATCGGGTCACTTCTGAGCGAGATGATCGATTTATTGTAACAATCTCTTTACGAAATCGACGCCTTAACGCTTTTCAACTGCAGCAGCAGCTTCGCGTTGTACGAAGAGTAGCTGTAAGTGACTCTACAATAAGAAGAAGGTTGAAGGAACGCGGATTGGCACCGCATAAGCCAGCGAATGGGCCGAAATTAACTGCAGACCATCGAAGAGCGCGCCTTAACTTTGCACGCGAGCACCTAACTTGGTCATACCTTCAGTGGAGCAAAGTACTGTTTTCTGATGAGTGTAAAATTATGCTGTATGGTAACGACGGAAGGAACAAGGTCTACAGAAGAGATGGAGAACGCTTTGCACAATGCTGCATTGAAGAAAAGGTCAGCTATGGTGGCGGTTCGTGGACGGTTTGGGGAGGAATCAGCGCCGACGGTAAGACAGAACTTGCCTTTGTATCTGGGCCACGGCTGCCTGCACTAAACTCTCATCGGTACATCGAACAGTGTCTTGAACCTCATGTGATGCCCTATGCACATTTTATTGGCAACGACTTCATATTCATGCACGACAATGCTAGAGCTCACACCGCGGGCGTCGTACGAGATTATCTTACCGAAGTCGGTATCTCCATTATGGTATGGCCAGCAAGAAGCCCGGACATGAATCCCATTGAACATCTATGGGATGAATTAAAGAGACGAATTCGAGCAAGAGATCCAGCCCCAGAAACACTTAGCCAGCTGCAAAATGCAATCCAAGAGGAATGGGATAATATACCACAACATGTGATCGTGACTCTCATCCGATCGATGAAGAACCGTATGGAAGCAGTAATAAGAGCTCGCGGAGGGAATACAAGTTATTAAATAAACGTTTCTTACATTTTTTTTCATTTACGCGTGTTGTTTTACCCATTTCCTTCATATTCCATACAGGGTAAAAATTACTCATTTTACAAAATACGAAACCTATGAAGACTTAATTTGAATTTAGAACATTAACATTAGGATTTAAAAACCTCATACTACTCACTATTAAATGACATTTTACATTTATTCCTAAATATACACATTTTTCTGATAATCCTTATCAAATCATAAACTGCGAGGTGTTTCGATTTTTTTGATGAGAAGTGTATTTATGCGCCTTAAGAATGTCGCCATGCCTTGAACAAATTTTACGCTTTTATGTGCTCTTCGCTCGATTTTCTCGGAAGAAAACTCAATTCGGCATTATGAACCGCTTGCACTAACTCTGCAGATGTTAAATTTATATCTTCGTCGCTGCTGAACTCGTTCACATTTTATAATTTCTTACGATTTCATCAAAAAACAAACCAAACTGTTGAAAAGTGAATTGAAGAAAAGTTTAAAAATATTTTTTAATGCTGTCCAGCACGATGCTGGCCACTGCAATTATTCTAAAAGTAAGGTTGGCGCACTGACATGAAATAAGTATTATTGCATTTTCAGTGGACAAACGGTATAGAATATTATTGAATAGAAAGGTTCGAATTTTAAAAACTCTTTCCACGCTAGCGGATAAAATGCACTTTTGCACTCAGATTGCAAATGACAAAGAGAATTTTCCGAGGTTGTGAAGTAAAACAAATATTGATTTACATAACACGTGCTTGGGACACAAAAGTTCATAATGTCAACCAAATTTCAATCGAATCGGTCCAGTAGATTCGGAGCACATGGCTGGGACTGACAAACACGCAGTGATCCTATTACGGTTTCATTTTTTGGGATTGATGGGGGAGTATCTGTGTCGAATATATGTTTTCTATTCTATTCCGCACGAAACTTCCTTTTTCAAGGAAGAGTTCTGGCCAAAGAGTGTCATGTATGTGGATTCCGGGGAAGGCTACGTGACACCACGCAGCGCAACACGACGCCGTCACTTCGTATAAATATAATTAACTATTGTTAACAATATTTTTCTGGTTTTTATAAATATGTATGAAAGTCTGTAAGGTATTTATGTTATGGGTCTTTGTTACCTGAATAAAATTATGTATAATATACATATATATTATTTTTACTAAAGGTACAAATTTACGTCAACCATGTGAGTACCAGACATACTTTTTTTTGGAGTTTCATTCTGAAACTTTCGTATTGCACTGTAAGTTTATAGAGTATGAAAAAAATATTTGAAAAATATCATGAATCGGAAAAACTGGTTATTCACTATGCCCTACACGAATTACAAGGGAACTAAACTGACATGTGATTCATAAAAGACATAACACATTTCTGTTTTAAATTTAAAACATAAGAAGAAGATTTTGGTATAAAATAATAGATTTAGGAATGTATTAATTTGTTTTTACTAAATTCTTCAAAATCGTAAACTTTTTTCCCAAAATATTCTCAAAAATACAAAATTTAAACATACTAACTTACAGTAATTTATTAGTAGGGGCATTAGAGATCAATCAGTTATTAAAACCATGTATATTTACGAGTATTGTCTTAATGAAAATCAGTAAGTCGTAATTGTTTTACTGATTTTCATGAAGACTAATTAACTGATAAATATCGTTTTTTTTTACAATACACAGTATCTTTTTTTCATAATCATTCTTTTTGACTTAGAAGTATTAATATAATCTACAGATAAAAGACTATTTGCCGCGTTTGTTTTACCAAAATTAGGCTCAGTAATTAACGCTACGTCTGTATTTAGGTTGCAGACGGACGGACAGACAGACAAAGCAGACAAATGATGATACAAGGGTAACTTTTTGTTATTCGAACGTACGAAACCCTAAAAGCGGAACTAAGATCATAAAATTTTTTGAATCGAGACATATTTTATTGTTTCAGCGCCATTGTTTTGTACCATATTCTGGTAAATGCCGAGCTCCTTTGGTACGAAATAACAAGTAAGGCTGACTTATTATCAAACTACATTCTTACAGCGAGCTTACAGTCTTGTCTTATTTTTACTTCAATACTTCCTCTCGCTTTTTTTAAACGTTTTTTCTTCTGTCAGTACCCAGTTTTTAGGCACTCTATTTATCAGATTAGTACGATGTAAAATACTGATATTCAGCTGAATCCAGTTTGACTGGAAGCTGATTCCAATATAGTTGGGAAAAGGCTAGGTAGCTGATGAGTACCTGTGCCATAAAATCCAAGTCCCAGTAATTCGTCACATAGCTTGGACACGGTGAAAAAATAGTAAATTTCCTGGAGCTAAAGTCCTTGTCATACGAATTACGACAGGATTTTGTTTGGGAGAAACCCAAACGAATGTAGTATATCCTTGATGTACTGCTATGTCACAAACAGTATATTGGTGAAGGTAAGACGAGAACTTTGTGGCTTACTAGGTTTGGTATGTTAGGGCGGTACTGTTCGAATCTTCATCTGAATCATCTCCAGAATAATAAAATTCGGAGTTGTCCAAAGCATCGATGATGTCGAAGTTAATTAACGCTAGAAAAAAAACATGAAACTTGATGAAAACTATATTACTCAACGTTCTTAAAATAGTACTTGGGAAGATAGTTGTAAAAAATATTAATTGCATACTTTATTACTCTGTATAGGACATATTTATATTAGTTTTTTTGTGAAAGTAATACGTCAAGCCATTAGTTTGCACTACCATTACGTTGTTTTACACGAAAAAAGATAAAATCACCAAAAAAATATTACTAACGAATATAGATGTAAATAAATCAATATTCGTGTTGCGCTAACGCACCTTCGGGGGTTAACCTTCCAACGCCATTTTAAAAGAATGAAGGATGTATTTTGTCGTTTTAATTTTTATGTAACCCAAAAAGTCACAAGATGTTTCTAGTAAAATATTTTTGTGCTGGAAATTAAAATAAAGCCCCCAGATTTTTAAATCTCTTACGTACTATGAGGAGTACGCAGGAGGTTAAACTGACTGATCGATGACTTTACAATGACGCGACTGTTTTTTTTTTGTGAGTGGCGTCCCGCTGTTTAACCTATTAGGTTGTCGACTGCTTAACCGGGCTTGCCTGTGGTGGCCTTAATATAATATTGAAGCCTCCAGCCAGAACTTATAAAAAAACTTACAAACTAAGCGACTACACGCTAAAGGCACCCCCTGTGGGGTACGGGCCTTGGCTTAGGGCGTCGCTGAGGGGAGGACAACTAGGGACGGGCTGGATCCAACTAGAATTATTATTAAGGGGCGAATTTAAGACTACAGGCTCAGCGGCGCGGGCTGGCTCGAGCAAGGGTCGGGGCGGATTTTGATGGGGACGTCGCGGCGGGCCTCGGCGGCGACGGCGGAAGGACGGCGGTCGTGGTTTGCGAAGAGTGCTGGTCTCTTTGCGACTCTCTTGGAGATGCGGGATGGTTCGTATCGGGCAGTCGATGCGATAAGGAGGTTACGGTGTTTTACAGCAGTGTCGAAGAAACGTTTGGCTATGCGTTTCATGAACTGCTGTATGGTGGGCAATTTGAGATCTACATGTAGAGTCTCATTTCGGACGAAGTAAGGGGCACCCGTGATTTTGCGCAGGAAACGGTTTTGGTGACGCGACTGATACACGTATGCATGCACCTTTATTTAAATTCCGAAGGTCGTAAATTTACTGGCATTTTGTCAGGATCCTGTTAGCTTGAGCTACTAAGATACTAGACTAATTCTATGAACAAGGCCTAGGTTTAGCCTGCTATTGTGCTCGAATAATCTAGGCTAGACACTATTATCTCTAAGAACAATTAGCTTCAATTTTTATAGTCTATTGTGTTCCATAAAAAGGGGCCTTTAGAAACAAAAGTGTGTGTTTATTTATCGAGAAAATTTTTTTCTCGTTTCTTTGGGTAGTCTAAGTAGTGTAGCGAGAATCTACGGTCAGATACTATAATATGCATATTATATGTATTTATTTGTGCTCAGTTGGTCTCGCGGTCGCAAACGCGACTGCCGAGCGTGGAGTCCTGGGCTCGTTTCCCAGGTCGGGCAAAAGTGATATTGGGTTTTTCCAATGGGAAATTCTTAAGGGCAGCTCGGAGTTAGGAAGTTAGTGGTGTGAAACCTTGATATTGTGTATTTTTGCCTGAAAATCGGACATGTTATTTTTTTAGATCCTGGGCATAGAGTATTCCACAACAAATGCCCGAGTAAAACTTCCGCGTGGATAACTTTCATAGTTTTTCATTCAGAGCTATCTGAATTTTTGATCCCAGAATTCGCAAAAATACAAAAAATATATATATAACTTTGAATAATTGCATATGAAACAATAATTTCTTCATCAGTTAGAAAGGCCTAATTCTAAGCTAAATTACAAGCGTTTTCTGGATGTCCTACGGCCTACCAGTAACGAATAAATCGCGATAAAGTGATTTTAGGTTTTTATTTTATTCTGGCTCTCAACAATACAATCAATTTTTAAAATTTCAGCCAAAGACGACTTCTGCTCAAGCAGTAGTACATCGACTAGTCCTGTTCATCTCGCTTCATATGCCAACGCTGTGATATAGGCTTTCTAACGCTATATCTAACAGAACGCGTTCGCGGACTACTCCAGAACCTGTCGACTTCATCGACAATATGTTCGACGAGCAATGTTCTGAGTTTCTTGACCCCAAAGTCATTTGTCTTTGACCAGAAGGTCACTTGACCTTGACCTCAAGGTCACTAACCATGAAAGAACCTGTTACTGCTCTAGAAAATCGCGGATCTTGACCTCATGGTCAATGACGCTGAGGTCAAGGTCACTACCTTGAGGTGTCTCATGGTGTGACCCCACCCTACTACTACCACGGGGTCACACCATGAGACACATTATGTCCCATGTTTTAAATAAAAGCGCGTTACACTTCTACTTCTCTTGTCGACATAGCCTTAACAGTAAATTGTCAAAATTAAGTGGCTATGGCCAGAGGCCCCACCCTACTACTACCACGGGGTCACACCATGAGACATGAAACCAACCAATCAAGCCTTCAGGATCCGGTGGAATGTGGATCCGGTGGAATGTGGATCCGGTGGAATGTGGATCCCACCGGGTCCAGGCTTGATTAGGCGATGGTTTTTAGTGATTTTTTTCTAAGTAAATAGTGTCCCGTTTCTTATCCGCTGACCCGACCGATTGTCACTTGTCTAAAGCCTCTGGCCATAGCCACTTAATTTTGACAATTTACTGTTGAGGCTATGTCGGCAAGAGAAATAGAGGTGTAACGCGCTTTTATTTAAAAAAAGGGATATAATTTATACCTATAAAATGGTATATTTCTTATCAGAATATAAAAAAGTGTATCTTTTTAGTTCTTTTTATTAACAGGTAGTAGAAGCTGATTTAAAAAAAAAGATTCTTTATTAAAAAAAAAACAATCAAACAAAAACAAGAATGGATTTTCTTAATTAAATAAGGAATTAAACTCGTCGAAATAAACAAAATCTCGCAAATAAGTCTTCTTTTGTATAAAAATTCCCCTCATTTGTAGTACTTATTTAAAGCTGTTGGTGCCAAATAGTCTACGCCCGCCATTACGGGCTGTGTTGCTAACTTGTCTTAAAATATTGCCACTAGGTACATAAAAATACATGTGTGAAAATGTTACTTAAGAAGATGATTTCTGCTTCAATGTGAATGATTTTAATTATTTCAAGTTACTGTTTTAAGTATAGGTATGTCGGAGTTGGTTATCAAATAACAATTGTGGGTAGTTGACAATTTTTTTTGTATTATACAAACATAATTGTTTTGTTTTTTTATTGTGTTAATTTAAGTGATTGTTACTATCAATTATTATCTAATAAAAACATGATTTATTGAATACTCTGTATTCACACAAATTGATTTTTGGCACCTTATTTCAGTAATATTAACTGTTTGTCTTCTTCAATACAAGTAATGACATTAATTTTGATTTTAAATCGATTTACTTTGTTAAAACACTATTATTTAAATACGATAATTCTTATACAATTTGATTTACTTATTTCCATTGTAAAACTAATTAATTTAGTTCATTTTACTGTTTCGTATCAAATAGACACGTGACGCACACGTGACGAACAGCTCGTGCACTCGATGTGCGAAGAGTGTATCTTCGGACTTGGCTCAATAAAGCTCCTGATCCCGACAAAACTGTCGGTTTACCTGTTACAGCACTGCTGTATATTCACGTAGCTGTATGGGCTTGCTGGTACACTTTGTATTTGGGGGGCAAAATAGTTTTTTTTTCCTATTGTACCATGTGATATATGTGAAACGGGGTTTTCGAATATTTGTTCACAATTCAAAAATATTCAAGAAATGATAATAATGATTTTGAAGTTATTAAAAAATTATGTGAAAAATTACTATTCCCCCTCCCCTTGTCTTCGAAACTACTGAGTCTAAAATTTTGAAAAAAATATACAGGTTCTTTGCCTAGATTACTGGAAAACTTATAAGAAGTCTATGATTTGATAGTAACATGTTGCAAAAAAAAATGACATTAGTTCGAAACCTTTTGCATGCGATTCCGACTCGTACTTTGTCGGTTTTTCATTTTAAAGTACCTTTATTTGAGAAAGTCTTGAAAAATCTCTCACTGGAACCTATTCATAAATTAAGAAATGTATGTTATCGAATTCCGCCGTCAAATCAAATCGAACCGTTATTCTTGCCCTTATGTCCTCTTTCACGTATTTACTAATTTCCTAAAATCACGATGTCTTCTCAGGTCAGAACAAAACAGAGTAATATCTACTTAAATCACACACAACAGCGATGTTAAATGATTAAAATACTCTGAAAATGTACCTACCTCATCCATAACGTCACAAACAACATAATTAGGGCCTCTCACAAATACGTTATCTCTATGAAACTCGACAACAACTCAATTGTCATCAATTTGAATGAAGTAAAAGCCCCATGATTTTCCATTCTCAAAATAACCCGAAAATATTCTTCACAATGCCTGTTTATCGTTGAATTCCTTCAAAGGCCGTCCATTACGGCCCATTTATGGGTATTACAATCTTTTTGGGCTTTGTTACATCAGAAAAATAAATGAGGAGCAGTAGTTTAACTCATGCAATGAGACTGTGTGAAATATTTTGACAGCCATAAAGCTTCGCTCACACGTATCTTGCCTGTGTTGTGTAGTGTAAAGAGCTTGTCTGCAGGTCTCTGGCAGACAAGATAGCCTTTGGAATCGTCAGGTGAAAACTAAAAGAATTTGAAATACGAATGTGAAAATATGTTTTGTTTTTATCGGAGACTCTGGTTCCAACGTTCGTTAAAGGCAGATGCCAAATACCTATATTTTAAAGTTTCAAATCTCCAATATAGTTTCATTTATAATAATAACAATAAGTAACACTAGCGGAGTCCCTGGTGTTACAGTAGGTATGCCCATTTGCACAATAACAAAACGATAACATATTGCAATAACAAATATTTGATTTTTCTGAAACATGAATTTCATAGGTAAACGCGTCATGTGAATTAGGCTTGAAATTTTAAACCTGTTTATGACTTTTCATAGATCAGACAGTGTTAACGGAAAGTTACTAAGTATCTGTTTTGTTTGTTCGGTTGATCACCAAACCAAACTCTCAGTAATTACAGCCCTGTGCCAATTTATTTTTCGTTCCATATCTTTTTTTTTCCTATTATTCAACAAGGATATACTGAAGGACCGATAGTATAAACTGCAACTATTTGAAAATCTCCAATTTTTAACCGACTTCAAAAAAAGAAGGTGGTTGTCAATTCAATTTTTTTATATGTTTGTACCTCATAAGTCCGTCATTTGTGAAACGATTTGTTAAAATCTTTTTATGTTGTTTTATGTGCATCAAAATCGGTTCAGTAGTTTGATTTTTAAATTAAAATAGCTGGAAAAAAGATGTCATCCAAGTAATAAAAATTGCGTATTCTGGTTTCCTGTGACTTTCCAGTGGTGTTGTTACCGTTGGTGGGGTGGGGGGGGTACCACTAAAAAGTGAAAAATTAAAAAACTGCATTCAATTGTCCACTTCACGAATGTACAGGAAGATATACAGTTCGGTAGGAATGGCGGAGGATTGTAAAACTTACCACCACCCTCCACCACGAGCACTCTGCGAGCGTGACGACGAAGAAAAAGATGCATCCTGTATGTCAATGGTGTGACGTTCCAATTACCATAAAATTCGGGATGAGTGGTACTACTCTATATAACTGTTCAGTGGTTGAAAAGGATAGTCTATTGTCAAATTAATGATCTCAAAATATTTTGAAATTGCACGCTCCAGCACTCACAGAGTCTATCAATCGAAATTGAATGTTTCTCTGACTGAATACCTTTTGTAAGAGAATTCACAAAGAAAGTATTTTGTTGAAATATTATGTGTAATATATTTGTAAAACTGTGTGCCAAGTTTTTTTACTAGGTACTTAGAGTACGGAGTTCGAATGTAAAAATATCTACCTGGTAGGAAACCTTGTGGAGAATATAATATAAGTTTGTAATTCTTACTAAGTTATGCTAAAATAGTCTGATCTGCCTTAGGTCAGATTATCCTGTCTGGTTGTAGCGGCATCAATGCCACCACATGAAAAACTAAGATGCGAAATTTGTACGGCAACAAAAAGAACCGCAACGCCATCTACGACGAACTAACAACGAAATCCTGCATCGCGCAAGGAAAGTTCGCCGTGCGATTTGTACACATGCAACAATCCGAATATCAACTATCGGGCAGTTGCCCACCAGACACAACCGTCTGGTAGGAGGATGCTCTCACTACAGTGGAGGTGTGCGGGACTTTACTCTCTGTATATCATATACCATACATATACAGAGAGTAAAGCATACCTCTATATAGTCAATACGCTTTTGCGTAAACTGCGTCATTATGGTCTCTAAAACGAAGCTCTTAACGTAATTGATTCATATTTGAATAATAGGTTTCAATGTGTAGATATCAATGGTGTGAAGTCCTCCGGGCTACCAGTTCATTTAGGTGTGCATCAATGTTCTAAACTGGGTCCATTCTTGTTTTTGGTGTATATAAATGATTTACCATTTTTCTTAAAGGGTGTCTGTGATGTAGTTCTCTTTTCAGATTATACCTCTCATGTCTTTAAAGTACATAGAAATAGAAAAGATTTTGATGACGTAAACAGTGCTCTCTCCGTGGTTACGGATTGGTTTACGACAAATAACCTAGTTTTCAATGCTGAGAAAACAAAATGTATCAAGTTTGCTATACCTAATGTTAATAATCTAGGACCGAATATCAACTTAAACAAAGAGATGCTTGAAACTGTGGACACAGCAGTATTCTTGGGAATAACTGAAGAATAACTCAAGCCTGTCGGGATGGCTCAGCTCGGCCGCTTATGCCGTCAGGAAAGTTAGACAATTCACTGACGTTGACACAGCTCGGTTAGTCTGTTTTAGTTATTTCCATAGCGTTATGTCTTACGGTATCCTATTGTGGGGAAAACCTGCAGACATACAAAATATATTTGTGTTACAAAAACGGGCTGTACGAGCAATATATCAGATGGGGTCAAGAGTTTCCTTAAGAGAACTTTTCAAAGATATTGGAATTCTCACGGTGGCCATCTCAATTTATTTTTGCAAACATATTATATATTAGGCAAAATATACATTTATACACTAAAACCAGTGATATCCATAACTTTAGCACTAGAAACAAGCACAAATTACATGCACTATGGGGCTCGGTATCCGTTTTTACAATAAGCTACCTCTTTCTTATCTTGAGCTGCCTTTTAACTCGTTTAAAGCTAAAGTTAAATCTAACCTTTGTTCGAAGGCATACTATTCAATCAATGATTATTTAGACGAAGATAATAGTTGGTCGCAGTATTGAACGCAAGACATACTTCGTTTTAATGTCTTTTAATAGTTAGCTTATGACATATGAGTTCATTATATTTGTTCATTTATATTTCCGTATAGATCAATTATTTGTGTTTTTTTTATGTATTGACTTAATACTCTCATAATAATGTTTTTATAACGAGCGTATTGCAACATGTGATTAACTAGTGACTTCGACAGTAGTTTGATTATATTCTATCCTGAGCAACCGGCAGCAAGTTCGTCATGCTCTCTTAGATTTCACTGCTTGCGGTAGCTTCGGGGGTCGGGTTACCTCTTTCCCTCAAATATGGCGAGGGGGTAATGGCTGATCTTTGCGTTATGCTCGTAAATGGGTGCTGCTTGTGGTGAACGTCGTCTTGTTAGCCATGGTTTTTATTATTGTTATAACGATTATCTGTTTATTGTTTAATTTTGATGGCCCTGGTTTATCACTTGTGGCGTCGAGTCACAGATCTATTATTAAATTTTACCCTCTGCACGTGTAAACGGGCACGCCCTATATGTCTGGAGGCTTATTTAGTTTGATTTGATATTGTTTTTATGCTTGAGTTTGTCTGATTATGCTGGCATAATGGAGTGTGCTAGCTTACAAGTAGCGAATTATTTAGTTTTAGGTTTTTACGTGTTACCTTTGCTGTATTATTTTCTTTGTAAGAATACTTTGCATACCTTTGTATTAATGCTAGTTCTTCTAACTCAACAGATAGATATGTTGCTGGGGAGTTTGTTGCGCCTTTTCTTCTTCCTAGTGGAACACACACTAGGAAGTGGTGACCGGCGGATGTTTTGGGGGACAGCCTTTATGTAGAACTTTTACGTTCAAAAAGTGCTGGCACTCAGCCTAATTTGATGATACACAAGTTTGATTTTAACTACCTACCGTATACTATATATCTAATGAGGAGTACTGATAGCAGGTAACCATCGAATAGCTCTTTAAAAAAAGTAAGCCTGCCATGGCCTACCAACAAACTACCTGATGAATGAAACTTGGCAAAATTGTACCGTTCTTAATGTTGGCGAGGGATGCAGTACGGTTTTCAAATGAAGTTATTTATTTATTTTGTTTGTACAGTAGCGGTACATGGGCGGACTTAATACAACTCGGCCAGTCAATGTTAAAGTTGATCCACACACATCCGGCTCGTGCCCGGGACGTGCACGGCTGTTGTCATTTCTGGGCACGACCCAGACCGGGACGTGTGTGAACGAGTTTGTATATGAATGCACTGATAGTTGTTTGAGCACCACGGTCTGTTTTACGTCCTGGGCACGGCCAGGATATGTGACATATGTGACGATTAAACTTTAAGTTTCATGAATGAATTTGAGTGAAAGTGTTCGAATTCTTCTTTTGCGTTATTTCAATAACTGTATCGATTTGATGAAAATAACGATTTTGTGTAAAGCAGAGTCGGCTCTGCTGTATGGAAGACCTGGTAAACGAGTATTTTGTTTTTAATGAACGCTGAGTTGCAATAATAATTCACCAATTTAGATCCTGTATTCGTTGCAAAGCATATTTCTAAGACACTGGTATGTGTTGGCAGCATTTAACGTCAAACTGTGTATACATATTTTATAATTTAACTGGAGTGAACTGATACATTTCATTAATCAATCAAAACTGTGTGACAGTCGTTCGCGATACCACGATGACATCAGACATGGTTTAACAGTGAGGAGTGAGCCGCAACAGTGAGTACTAAATATTATTTTATACACTTATAAGACGCACTTGAGGAGATTTCCAGGATAGTGTTGGTAGCGTTGAATAGCTATACAAATAAATAAAATTGAAGTATCTGTTTTTTCTATAAAAATTACAGCTGTTTTACCAAATATATTTGAAAGTTTCAACGAAATAATAACAAAACAGCAATTTTAAAAATGTTTGTCTGTCGTTCTGTTTAATGCCAGATAATCTTCGAAAAGACGGAACCCATTTTGAAAGATCTTTCACTGGCACATAGCCGATGGTTTGAGGAGTAACTTAGGCCACTTTTATTTATTTTTGAATAAGAGTTCCGTGGTTACAAAAATAAACACGTAAAATAAATTTTCACCCGGGGGCAGCCGTGGGCAGCAGCTAGTCTAAACTTATTTAAAAATATGAAATACTAGTTGCCGCCCGCGGCTCCGCCCGCGTGATTGTCGAAAACTATCCTAAGGGAACATATTCCCGGGATAAAAAGTATCCTATGTGTTATTCCAGACTATAATCTACCTCTGTGCCAAATTTCATCAAAATCCATTCAGTAGTTTTTACGTGAAAGAGTAACAAATATCCATACATACATCCATACTTACAAACTTTCGCCTTTATAATAGTAGTAGGATTACAAAAAATCGTTCACTGGTATAAAGCTACATGATTGCTAAGTGCTGTTGACTGTATTTAGATTAAAACAACCTAATTGTAGAAATAAATTAATGTGAAGCAAGTCAAAAAAAAATGGCTGGCTGCTTTACGTCGTGCACTGAGCAAACGGTACGATATAAATCAATACGACGATCTATATTCCTCAATGAAGCCTTCCAATATAAATTGCATAATTATAACAACAACTTTCACGGAAGAGATCTAGATAATGACTGATTGACGATAAGGACACAAAATATTCGGACAGTGTCCGAATTGACACTTTTTAATTTGAATACGTTTTTCACTGACTATTCGGAAGCGATCAAATTATTGAAGCTATTTGGTATAGTCAGATCAAAAGTTTGAAAATACAACGTGTAACACAATAAACGCAATACCTCTTAAGGGGTCGTACTCATCATTATGAAAAACTTTTACTATTTTAATAAAAATATTATATTTATATATTTTAATAAGATTCATATTTCAGTAAAATTAAAAATACTACAAAATGGTATACTGGACTACATAATTATCCTGTTTCATTCAAAATTTTAATTGAAAAGAAATATTCAATTGGATCGCAAAGGGTTTCGTCAGTATAAAATAGATCATGGGTTGAATCAAGTTGTCCACCCCGGCCTTATAGGATCACTCGGTTGTTGTCTGTCTGTACGTCTGCCACAGCCATTTTTTCCGAATCTACTGAACCGATTCTGTTGAAATTTCGCACACATATGAACTTCTGTGACTCAAGCAATGTACACGTTACGTAAATGATTACGTTGAACCAAAAAATAAAAAATAAATGTTTTTCAAAGTGGTACCGTGTAACATATCAAATAAAAGGGCTTACTATGATGATTTTAATTACATTTTAAAATAAATAGTTTTGAAGTTAATCAAGAAATTAGACGAAAAATATCCATTCCATTCCTTATCTCTGAAACTACTGAGCACACAATTTTGCAAAAAAAAATGCAGCTGTGGGTTCTTTACCTATAGAGTACAGGAAAACCTATTACAGGTCTATAGTGTTAAAATAAAATGTTACAAAAATTAAATTCCTTTGGAACCCTTTGCACGCGACTCCGAGTCGTACTTGGCTAGTTTTTTAACTTCACACCGCTTCATAGGAGGCTATTTTAAAAAAGCGTTCCTTCAGCGATTGCTTCATGTTAAATATGAGTGCCGCGCCGCTTGCGTGTCGCTGCCGCCGTGAAAAATTTACCACGCGCCGCCGTGTCAAAAATCGCAAAATCATATGTAGTCCGAATCGTCAGATATGTTATTTTTGGATTTCTCTTTATAGTTTTTTCATAATTATTCAAGCCTGTGCAGAAGTTTGTCGCAAACATTGCGAAGGCGTAAATTTTGAAAAAAAAACCCTGGAAAATTTTGGATGATGACAAAAACCATTGGCTTTGGCTCCGCTCACCCCTTGAATATTGCCCCTAATTGCCTAAGTGTATCTACTCCCTTGAATATTATATAGGTACTTACCCCAAATCGCCCCCGATTGTTAGTAAGGCAAAAATACGGTCAGCACTCTAAGGTTTTAGATATTTAAATGAATATTTTTTCTTAAATGTTCAAAAGGGCACGGGCACGACGCTAGCTCTGCCACCTGGTGGCACAAATACTTAACTTTGAAACTTCACGTTATTAAATAGTCACATAGGAAAAAAAAAACTATTTTTACAAAAAAAAACAACCGACTCCCAAAAAAAAAGTAAAGTCGATGTTTTCGATGCTCGAGCACTTCATAGAAAAATAAAATATAAGTCCAATGGTGTTAAATTATATTAGATACTATCCCACAAATAATACCCACTTTCACATTCCATGGTTATGTGATAAACGACAAGTTTTTGGCCTGTTGACATATTCTGGTCACGCTGACGATAATTATTAATCAGCCGGAACCCATAGACCCACACAGATTGCATTTTTCTGTTTTACAACACGTTTTTTGGTTAAATTTCAAAGGAAATGCCGCAAGGGGCGAATCGATACACCAAAATAATTCATTAAATTATTTGAATTTTTCCACTCATCACGTAAGCGGCGAATCACTAGGTATATCTACTAAATTAATAAAAAACGGCGTGAGTGGAACATTTTAATCGAAAAGACCAACCATTGTATCAGTTTTCTTTTGATTGCTGTGTTGTTGTTGTCATGCTTATCTATATATACATATATATATCTATATATATATATATAAATCAATGGCTGTTCGTTAGTCTCGCTAAAACTCGAGAACGGCTTGACCGATTTGGCTTATTCTTTTTTTTGTTTTGGTCGGAAAGGGAAGGTTTTTAAACAAAAAAAAGGCCTACATACCTACCCTACTTAGGTATGTAGGGTAGGTAGAGTAGGGTAGGTATGTAGGGTATGTATGTAGGGTAGGTATGTAGGGTAGGTATGTAGGGTAGGTATGTAGGGTAGGTATGTAGGGCCATAACGCATTCCGCGATCTCTTCTCGATTCGATTTTTTCATTCGCAATTTATGTATGGAATAAACTACTTTTCTTGCTAATCCTTTCTTGTTTGTTTCTTTCAGAATCAACACTTGATTTTGGACTGGAAAAGCAGCACGATACGTACTAAACTGTTAACACGAACATTTTGTAAACTGAATTAATTTGTTCGTTAGACAGTTTGATCACAACTGTACGAGCGACACACACTCGACATGGCTCACAATAATACCACCAAGGATGGGTCTTAATTAAGGCATTTGAAATTAAAACATAGTCTTCAGTATAATTTCTAGAAGAGAAGTCTAGTGACTTCAAATCGATCTGTCATAAGGTAGTCCTTATGACAACTCTAGTGTAGCTTTTGTTTTGTCGTTTTTATTTATTTACTTGGAAACAGTGTACTATCACTGGTTGTTGATTTTGTGTTACGTGTTTTACGTGGACATTGTTAAAGTTTTCAATACACATATGCATAGGAAATATCTAAAGAGTGTCCTCTTTGCTTGGGGTATACCTTTACTGATCTCACTATTTTTTAATTGTATTTATATATTTTATGTGCAACCGGCTGACAAAAGGGAAACGTCTCGGTTAGTGAAATTAAACTGCTAGGTTTTATTTGTTCGAGGGGATTTAACGTTTTTCCTTTGATAATTAATTCTTATTTTTACATTACTATCATATTTTCACTTTGTGATAATTTCAACAGTAGTGCTCATACAGCTTCTTACGTATGGCGTTGCTTGTATATAGCCACTCTAATCTTTATTCTGAGCGACGTCATTATGTTAACAGAATTCATATCAAATTCCATCATTATAATTATTCCTTGATTTCAAAAATAATAATACTGAACGTGTCATTAAAATTCCACTTATATGTTTAGAACCTTTAAATATTTTAGTACTTAACATTATTTTGATTGTTTTCAAAAGCAATCGTACGAATTGGTATGAATTTTATGTAAAAAAAATAAAACAAAACAATTTAGAAAATAAATCTAGCAAAGGGATTACAAATATTGCGATGGAAGATATAAATTGAATATATTCTTCTTCGTCGTTCCCTCGCTGCTGAGGATTCGACCACATATGACGCTCCTCAAGCCAAGCGGTCCTCTGCAGTTTGGACCGCTCTGTACATGCTGCCTCCAACATCCTTCTTTATTGACTAAACTAGACTAAGACTAAAAAACTTTTAATTCTTTGAATTATGAAAAGACTGCAGATCTATGGGATAATTCTATTGACCTTGCTAAGTCCATCACAACCTTTAACAATGTTTGCAGACGATAGCACAATAACGATCCCTTGTAAAAACGCAACCACATATGAAAACGACAGAGACATATCATTTAAGGCTCAAAAGCGATGTCTCCGATCAATGTTTAAACTTAAAACTACAGACAGTTGCAATCCATATTTTAAGCAATACAAAATCTTGACACTTCCTTGTATTTATATCTTCGAAATAGCTATGTTTGTCAAGCAAAATCCAAGTCGTTTTGAACGCCTAGCAGATGTATTTCCAAGGAATAGGCGTGACAATAGCAAATTATGTCAGGTGTCATGTCGAACCGCGTTAATGCGCAACAGTGTGTATTGCATGGCCCCAATCATCTAGAATAAATTACCAAGTGGTAGGAAAGATTTAAATACATTGCAGTTTAAGAGTAGACTACGTAAATTTTTGATAAATAAAACGTACCACAGTATAGCTGAATTTTTAACTGAGAAAAATATTTGTTTTGAATGATATTAATGGTATTTTTTTATTTGACATTGCATAATTTGATGACATTTATAATTTATATATATATATTTTTTTGTTTATATTGATTAGTAATTTAATTTTAATTGACATCAAATGTATGTTTAATATACAGGGTGTCCCAAAACTCAACGTCAAGCCGAAACGGGGTGACAGGATTGATCATAACCATCACGAGAAAAATCTGAAAAAAAATCTATCCCATGCAGTTTGAAAATTATGGGCATTTTAAGAAAAACCTAGAAATTTGATCAAACTGTACCATTTTTCGGTTATTGTGGTTATTATTTTTTATTTTTGTTCATTTGAACTTTAGAAACGTAATCCTAAATAACATTTCTAGAATCCCAATAAAAAATAATGACACAATTGCCTCAAGTTCCCGAGAATTGAGACTATTTGTTAAACTACGAATTTAAAATTTTCAAGATTCGTCGACTTTGACAGGCCCTCCTATAAAAAAAATGTACTAGAGTGCCTTGGCAAGTAGCATTAAAAGTTGGCGCATTTAATCAGAATTCTAAAATGGTACAATACTTGTTAGTTCCATACAATAGAAAAGAGTAAAAAAATTAAAACCTCAAGTAACCCGATTTTTGCTATCAGATTTTACTCAGTTAAAATGTTTTTAATTCGCACAAGCTCTAGGTAGGTTCTTAATTTTAAGACAAAATGATGAGAAAGATGGATAATGGGTATGTTCGCCATGAGTGAGCGAGACAGATAGTGACGCCACTTTTACCAAAGTGAAAAAAAGTTAGTAAAATTAGTAAAATAATTAGGTTTGTTGGAATAAAAGTCAGATGATAGAGAAATAACGTTTTTTATTACAATAAATGTTCAAATTGTTTACCATCAGCCTCAATACAAGCCCTACATCTTCTTAAAAAAGATCTACTTATTAGTCGGGCATATCTTCGAGATAATGGGTATGTTTGCCATGAGTGAGCGAGACAGATAGTGACGCCACGCATTGAGACGGAGATGCGTCGTTTAAACGAGTGCGAATGAAACAGATAGATGCTATGGCATCTTTCTGTTTCATTCGCACTAGTTTCAGCCAAGCAAATGGCTACGCTACCAGTCCGACACCAACCAGTTAGTACGTTTCGCTCATTCGTCTACTGCGCACGTTCGTATTCGCTTGTGTTGATTTAGTACTGACAACTTTGGCTTCTCTTTTTGGACTTGAATCTTTGTGAATTGGACTTGTTGATAACATACCGGCAACTTTGGCTTCTTTCTGGACTTTTGTGTTGGCATCCTTTTTATCTACCATGCCTACGCGCTACACTTCACAAGAATATGCGAACATGCACCTCATTTATGGGGAATGCAGATGCAACGCAAGTGCTGCCGCTAGACTTTATCGTGAAAGATATCCAAATTTAGAGCGCTACCCGGATCACCGCGTGTTTGTTAATGTGCACCGTTCACTCACAGAGGGCGGCCATTTCCCGAATCAAATACAGGCTGGAGGTAGACCTGTGTTTCCTTTCCAGGAAGAAGTATTGCAAGAGGTCGCACGTGACCGAAGTATTTCCGTACGTGGAATTGAAGAAAGAACGGGAATACCGAAAAGCACTGCTCATCGTATTTTACAAAGAGCCGAAATGCATCCGTTTCACGTACAACGAGTTCAAAGTCTTCTACCTCGAGATTATCAGGAAAGGATTTCTTTTTGTAGAACAATGCTACAGAGGCATAATGAGAATCCCCAATTCATCCAAAAAATTCTCTGGTCAGATGAATCGACATTTAAAAAAGATGGTTACATGAACTTGCACAATTATCACGAGTGGCATGTGGAGAATCCACATTTAATGCGAGAAGATAGATCTCAGTATCGTTTTAAAGTAAACCTGTGGACCGGAATTTTAAACGGTAAAATTATTGGGCCTATTGAACTGCCTGAGAACTTGAATGGAACTAATTACCTACATTTTTTAAGAGAAGATTTACCAACCCTGTTAGAGGACGTACCACTAGCAGATCTTCGCGACATGTGGTTTCAACAAGATGGCTGCCCAGCGCATTTCGCGGTGCAAGTAAGAGATTTCCTTGACCAGGAATATCCGGGAAGGTGGATTGGACGTTCGGGCACTATCTCGTGGCCCGCCCGTTCACCAGATTTAAATCCCCTGGATTTTTTCTATTGGGGAGTTCTCAAAGAAAAAGTTTACTCAAAGCCCATTGAGAACGTAGCCGACCTGCGTGAACGCATTTCTCAAGCAGCTGAGGCGATCAACTCTCGAAGATATGCCCGACTAATAAGTAGATCTTTTTTAAGAAGATGTAGGGCTTGTATTGAGGCTGATGGTAAACAATTTGAACATTTATTGTAATAAAAAACGTTATTTCTCTATCATCTGACTTTTATTCCAACAAACCTAATTATTTTACTAATTTTACTAACTTTTTTTCACTTTGGTAAAAGTGGCGTCACTGTCTGTCTCGCTCACTCATGGCGAACATACCCATTATCCATCTCTCTCATCATTTTGTCTTAAAATTAAGAACCTACCTAGAGCTTGTGTGAATTAAAAACATTTTAACTGAGTAAAATGAGATAGCAAAAATCGGGTTACTTGAGGTTTTAATTTTTTTACTCTTTTCTATTGTATGGAACTAACAAGTATTGTACCATTTTAGAATTCTGATTAAATGCGCCAACTTTTAATGCCACTTGCCAAGGCACTCTAGTACATTTTTTTTATAGGAGGGCCTGTCAAAGTCGACGAATCTTGAAAATTTTAAATTCGTAGTTTAACAAATAGTCTCAATTCTCGGAAACTTGAGGCAATTGTGTCATTATTTTTTATTGGGATTCTAGAAATGTTATTTAGGATTACGTTTCCAAAGTTCAAATGAACAAAAATAAAAAAGAATAACCACAATAACCGAAAAATGGTACAGTTTGATCAAATTTCTAGGTTTTTCTTAAAATGCCCATAATTTTTAAACTGCATGGGATAGATTTTTTTTCAGATTTTTCTCGTGATGGTTATGATCAATCCTGTCACCCCGTTTCGGCTTGACGTTGAGTTTTGGGACACCCTGTATAATGTAAGTGTGTACCTAAATGTTTGCATGCCGAATGGTAAAATATGGCTGACCTTTAATTTAATTATTATTTGTAACAACTATGTTTGCTACCCATATTTGCAAAATAAAATTCTATTCTATTCTATTCTATTCTATCCATTATACACATTTTAGCACCCACCTTAGCTATTATTTTTAATAAATGTATTGACAATGGTGAGTTTCCTGGTCTAATAAAATTATAGTAAAATATTACCATTATTTAATGTAGTAGTACATCAGACCCCATTAATCATAGACCTATAATAATATTAGTGCTACCTACTTTCAGTAATATTTTTGAAAAAGTTATTCTAAATCAAATGCTAAGATATTTTAATAAACACAAACTATTACATAATAAACAGTTTGATTTTAGAAGGGGTCGTTCAACAACCGATGCCGGTGTTGAACTTTTAGGACATTTTTATAATGCATGGGAGGACAAATGCGATGCTTTGGATATTTTTTGCGATTTGTCCAAAGCATTCGATTGTGTTCTTCATGAGACATAAATTAGGAAACTACACTGTTACGGAATAAGGGGCGTCTCTCTGGATCTTCTTACTTAAGTAATTGGATTCAGAGAGTTGACGTCAACGGTAAAAGATCTCCTGGATCTGTAGTGAGTGATCTCTATTTTGATTTCCTTTTTAAAGGATAATCATGATATAGTGTTGTTTGCAGACAACATGTCACTTTTATTCAAACTCAAATGTCAGCAGAATGATACAGACGCTGTAAATAGTGCCCTTACGACCGTAGTACAACTGATTTAATGTTAACAATCTCCTACTTAACGAGAATAAACGAAATGCATAAGGTTCACGTTACCTCAGGTTAGACAAGCTAACACTAGTGTGTCAATAAAGGGGGAAGAGTTGAAACCCGAAGACAACACAGTGTTCTTAGGCATAACTTTGGATACGAAGCTTCAGTGTCCCCATATAGATAAACTGTCCAAAAAACTCAGCTCTGCAGCATAATAATATGCAGTTAGAAAAATTCGTGGCTTTAGTTATATTCATAGTGTGATGTCATACGGCATTCTGTTGTGGGGAAATGCCGCCGATATTCAGACATAATTTCTTTTACAAAAAGGGCTATTCGTGCAATTTATAAATTAAGTCCTACACTCCCTCAGAGACAAATTTAAAGAGATTAATATAATGACTCATGATAGTCTCGTGTTGATTATGCACAAGAGCATTTTACTAGCGTGGGATATGAGCGACAAGGTTCTGTAGTTTTCGCACTTCTTAGTGGAACCTTTTTTGTGCAGAGGAATAACTGCGGATTGTGTCCAATCTACTGGCCACTGGCCTGTTTTCCAGATTTTAGTGCATATCTGATGCAGAATCTTCGTCCCGTCAAAGCCATAATTTTGTATCATCGCCGCAGGACCCAGAGCTTTATGCTTCAGTTTTTTATAGCGTTCTGTACTTCAGACAGTAGTATACCTAGCTCTTCCAAGTCCAACATCCCAGTAGGTAGTCAGTGCCAGGCACACTTATATTTCTATAATGTCAAATGTCACTGTCACTTTATGTTTGCGTTCCGTACACTGCATTGACTACCTCACACTTTATTTTAATTTTGCCATTTTTTTTGTGTTGTTTTTTGTTGATTTCTTTGGTTGAATTATTGTAAAGTGTTATCAGTTTCTTGTATGTACATTTATGTGTTATTTTTATGTTGCTAGTTTATTTTATAAGTTTCGTATGCCTGGACTCCAAACTCTTATTGTATGTTTTTTTTTTATTATAAGCTTTTTTATTTACTGTAAAGCACAACTGGCAGGTGGATGCAAACTTTTTTTTTGTTATCTGCGTGATCTTTGTTTTATTGTTTTGTTTTAGGTATTTATTTTAATTTTATTTATTTTTTAGATTAATATTTATGCTCAGCCCTGGCTATAGCAGTGATAATGATACTTTTTATTTCTTGAATAGTGAAGATGAAAGCTTCCTAAGTGTTCCTTCACTAGCCGACACTGTTCCCTTTTTTCCGATGTCTCATATTAATGCCCAGAGCATTCCGGCTCATTTCCCCGACATGCTGGCCAGTTTTGACTGTAACAATATTCATGCGATTCCTGTTTCTGAATCATGGTAAAAACCTTGCCTTCCCTGTTACTCTTACTCTCTTCCAGGTTTTCAACTCATCTGCCCTTCTCTTCGGATTAATTTCTTTTCTTCTTTTGAACATGTTTTAGAGCCACTGATTCCCTCTTACAGTCATAGCATCATAATGGGCGACTTTATACATGTCTCCCTAAAAAATATTCCCGCTCTACTTCTCTTCGCCATGTTATTGAATCTACAAATCTCTACATTCTTGATCTTGGTGTCACTCACCGTTTTCTTATTTTCGTCTCATCTCTCGATCACGTTGCTAAACATGGTCAATGTTCAGCTGACGCCTTTTCCTATCATTACCTAATTTTCACTTCCTATAAAATTCGTCCACCTAATCATAAGTCCAAAACTCTTCTACTTCGCCATTTTGATGGGATGAACATTGATCGTCTTCGTGAAGATGCCAGCAAGATTGACTGGACGCCTCTGGTTATTTTCTCACCCGTCGACGAACAAGTTGATTTCTTAACTTCTTCCTTAATTCAGCTTTACGACACACCACAGGGCACCTATTCGAGAACCTAAGCTGCTGCACTAAGTCATCTTTCAAATCTTCCGATACCTGATTATTCCCCTTTCGTCATAAGCCAATTCACTGCTTGTGATTTTAAAAAAGTATTCTAACGATAACATCCAACGCTGTGGGTAGTGACTGTGTCAGCCGTAAAATGATCATACCCATCCTTGAAAATATTCTTCTTGCTATTCATCTATATAGAGATGGGTATGATCATTTTACGGCTGACACAGTCACTACCCACAGCGTTGGATGTTATCGTTAGACACTACTGGAAACAGAGGAGTTGAACATTCAACTTCTCTGTTTCCAGTAGTGTCTTCCCGCAAGCCTGGAAAGATGCCCAGGTTATCCCTTTACCTGAAAAATCTCATCCTGCATCTTTCTCTGACGATCGCCCTATTTATATTCTCCCATTCCTATCCAAAGTCCTTGAAAAACTTGTCCAACAACAAATCAGCACATTCTTTTCCAAGCACAACCTGCTGAATCTCTTCCAATCTGGTTTTCGACCTGAACACAGCACTACCTCGGCACTCGTGCATATTACGGACGATATCAGGTTTGGCATGGAAATGGGGAAGTTAACGGTTCTGGAACTTCTTAAATTTAGCAATGCTTTTAATACGGTTGACTTTGACATTTTTCTCGGAATTCTATATTTCTTTAACGTATCTCCTTCAGTACTTGACTGGTTTCATAGTTACTTGTTTAGCCACCGACAGCGTATTTGCATTGAGGAATCTTTGTCTTCTTGCTATGACGCCTCTGCTGGTATTCCACAGGGTGGCGTGTTATCTCCTCTACTTTTTGCACTTTTTATTAATTCTGTCACTCAACGACTTTCTTCTTTCCACCACTTGTATGCTGGTGATCTTCAAATTAACACTCACGCCAAATAGAGACCTCGCTCGAATAGGTCACTGGAGCACTGACTTTGGGCTGGATATCAATCCAACTAAACGCAAATCATTGTTGTCAGTAGTTCCCGGACGGTCTCTAAGATTGATTGTTCGAAACTGCCCCAGGTTTCTTTTAATAACACCACCACTCCTGTAAGTCACGTTGTAAAGAACTTGGAGATTTATGTCGACAGCACTCTGTCTTGGACTAAGAAACTGCAGGAAGTAAGTCGTAAACTATTTGCTTCAGCGGGCTCCCTGAGGCGTCTTCGCAATTTTCTTCACATCACCACTATAATTGCGATTGCACAATCTCTTCTTCTCCCTATCCTGGACTATGCTGATGCCAGCTATCTAGATCTCATCCAAGACCAATTGGACAAGCTTGAGCGACTTCAAAATCTCTCTTTCAAGTTTATATTTGGCTTGCGCAAGTATGACTACGGATCTGAATTTCGTACTAAGCTCAAATAGCTTCCTATTCACCTTCGTCGGAATGCCCACATACTTTCTCTACTTCATAATGTATTCTTTTGAATCCTTTTTATCTTTTAGTTCCTCTGTGACACATATTCAAGGTATTTGAGATCATAGGAGAATCTAAAACTAAGTATTCGTATGCATTTCCCTTCCTTCTTTGACAAATCTTTCACTATACAAGCAGCTCGTTTATGGAATGCATTACCCATAGAAGTGAGGCGTGCCCAAACGCTACCAGCGTTTAAAGTAATGGTTAAGGAGCATTAGCTTTCACTTTAATTTTCCGCTCCTTTCTCAATTATATATTTGATATTTATTATATATTTATTAGTACATAAATTGGTATGATAGTTATGTATTTTATGTTATTATGTCTTATTAGTATTGTTTAGAACGTTTGCACACTGACAGCCTTAAATCTATCTCCTTTCGTTCAATCCATCCATAGGATGTCTGGAAGAGATTGTCTTGTGCGATAAGACCGCCCATTGTACACTTATTTTATGTTTGATTGATTTTTGAGCTTGCCGGGTCTTAACAAACCTCGGACCAAACCAGACCAAAAAGTCTTAACAAACCAAGTACCCATGCGAAGATGTTTCCTTAGTTGGGTACTATTCGTTAGTTTTGATCCGAGACCAGACGCACAATTTCCAATCGCAGCCTGGTGATCCACAGCAGCATGGCCGGTAGCATATTTCTCACCATGCAACCTAGATTCACGATGGCGCCAAGGGTCAGTCGGATTGCATGACAAAATTCTTAACTTTCCGTAACTTGTGGTTTTCTTGGATCAATAGTGCAGTGGTTTCCCCTTGCCTTCTGCATCAGGCTTTTTAGGGAATATTTGCTTCCCAAGGCCGCTATAGCCTCTTCTGATCGGCTAGGTGGTGGTTTTACCGCCATTGCTCGGATGCCAATACCTCGTTCGTTATCTAACAGAAGGCACTACGATAACCAGAAGGTCCATCGCCGCTGGCTATTCATACAAACCAAAAACGTGTGCAGGTGAGGTTGACATTTGGTTCAGCTAGATGTTATTTTTGTTCTCCACTCACCCCTAATAAATATATTAAGTAGACTGAATATGAACTTGAAGTTAAGTTAAATATTTAAGTTACTTGTAAACATAATACATTGTTATTTAATTTTATATAAATAAATTTCACTAGGTCTCTCCAACTTGAAAAGATGTTTAATCGATATTGTTGCTTGACTTATTGCAATTTTCTTGTTGCTGAGCGGACATAACGCCTTGTTGAATTAGGTCCGCCTATGTTACCACTATTAGATTAAACTTTAAACTTGATAAATAAATGTAGTAAATGCTGACGCTAGAATAAACGTAATAATACTCCTTCTATAAAACTCCTCGCAATGCAAAACGAGGCAATGAAACCATTGTAAATATTTTATATTTCGAAGCAATTAAAATTTTGCCTAAACCAATGTGTTTTATTTTCATTGAACCCGATAACAGTAGGTTTTCTTATGTACTATTTTTACCTTGATATTAGGTATTTATTCGGATGAAAACATTTCAACTTTTTAAGATACTTAAATGTAAGTTCTCAGGTTTTTTTTCAAAGAGTGTGAAATCATTAATAAAAACCGGCCAATTGCGTGTGGGACCACGCACAGTGTAGGGTTCCGTAGTTACCCGTCTCCTAAACCATGCCAGAAAAACTGAAAAAGTACTTAACTTTTATAAGTTATCAAAGGTAAATAATGCACTTGATTTTAAGTTTTTCTATGGAATTATTAGGATTTTTTACTTACCCAGTTCAATTTAAATATTGGTCGACTATTACTCAATAACTTGTTAAGCCTAGGTAGCCTAGGTAAAAATGTATTCCAAATGTTCAGTTGACAATTTATCGAGAGTTTACGATCTCTCAAGGTATTTTATAATCTTACGAAAGGAGATACGCTTTCATACAATTTTGGGCCTAGATGTAAAAAGATAAAATTAGTGTTAATTGATAGCTACTAAATATTAACAATCAATCACTGAAAATTTTGCAGATTTTAGCAATCTGAGGGCCGAGATAAGAGATTTAGGAAAAGTGAGGTTACGTCCCATTCTATACGTAACAGCCGCTTTTTTGAAGTGCGATTGTCTTATTATTCTGAGGCGATTGTCTATTTGTAATTTTTTGCCCGACTGCCGAAGGAGGGTAATGGGTTTATCGGTATACGTATGTATATTTGTATGTGTTCATGTTTGTTCCTCTGTAGCGTTCTAGAGATCAAACGCGGAAGCCGATTTTGATGATTCTTACGTCGATATATTCGTCTTAACCTTGCAAGTGTCACTGGCTACATTAAAATTGAAAAATGACGGATTTTGGGCGCCTTAGGATTGTGGGGGGGCATTTTTTTTTCTTCCAACCTGATCTTGTGGGGTATCAAAATAAAGGGTTTAAAGAGGTGATTTCAAAAATATAAACCAGAAGCATCGCACAGGCAAGGGTCGTACAAGAAGAAAGATCAGAAGTCCGTAGGAAAGCAGGGGTCGAGAAAAATATCAAGAAAAGTATGGAAGGAAAAAACTCAAAGCGCACACGCATTAAACGATACGAAACGAGTGTCGGTCGAATGGTCGATGTCATGTCATGCATGTCAAGTTAGAGTTAGCACAGATTAAAAATACAATAATCGATTAGTAAACGTGAATCGATTTATCTTAATTACGTAGCTATTTAATTAGTTTTAACTCATAATACTTTAATTCTAATAGATTTAATTATTATAATCGTGCTGGTGAAAGCATTTTCGTAAATAGTATGAACTCTGTAACGTTTATCGATATAATAAAATCGATATTCCAATTACACATTAACTTAATTATTGGATTTCTCATTTTCCAGATTGTAAATTGAGTTCATTTTTCACATTTTGAAATAGAAAAATATTACCTTTTTTTTAAGCCTTACCTCAACTTATTACAATTAGGCCCAGAAGTCCCCGTTTCCTTTGCTATTTTCCAGTGACATATTTACCCATACCAAATGTCAACTGTCTAGCGCTTTAGTCTCTGAAATAATCCACGGACAGACAGACAGACAGTTGGGTATGGCGAAACTGTAAGGGTTCCTTGTTGACTACGGAATCCTGAAAATTACCAACAAACGCGAGGCTGATTCGTACACCGAGGGCGTCGAGTCTGTACATATTACCTACCTACTGAAGTACTGCAGCTTAAAAACTATGAAAGCACCGAACATTATGATAACGAAAAGATAAGAAAGTCTGAAATACCTTAACTTTATCGTTGAAAACGTCAATTCTTCATTTGCAAAATGTAATTTTGTAATTTCAAACAAGTAATTTATTGTGTAGTAAATTGTACTTTGAATTTGTTTTATAGCGTATGCTATGAGAACCCACTTGTAGCCATTTTGTTGTGATTGTAGGTCAACAGGATGTACACTTCAGGTTACATTAGGGAGTATCAAAATAATAATTGCGCCGAACTTTAGCAATTCGGAACAAGGGTAATGATGATTTTATGGTTCTCTCAGAATTTTACCCTGATTTTCGATATTTTGGTTACATATTTTTAGTCTTACTGTTACTTACCTACGCCTCAGCGAAGGTGGCCTGTAGGTTCTATGAAAATAAAATACTTTTGTTGAAACAAAAATTTAATTCCTTTAAAATATATAATATTTACAATGGTCTGTTATTGCTGCCTAACGGACAAAGTGGGTTAATTCCTTCGCTTTGCATGGCAAGGAACTTTATAGAAGGAGTATTACGTTTATTCTAGCGTCAGCATTTACTACATTATTTATTTAATTTAATGTTAAATCGAATAGTGGTGACGTGGGCGGACCTAATTCAACAAGGCGTAATTTGTATTTATTTATTTTTACATATAACACTGATTAGTAAGGAATATAATACAAAATCAATGTAATAATCACAACAATTTCCACATATTATTAAGAAGTATGCTATGATGAGCTAGTCATTATTCACATTCAAAGAAACATTTTATATCGATACAAACTAGTCAGTTACCACAAGATGTATCCAAGTTGTTCATTAATAACTTACTTCGAAAAGCATTTTTATTTAGCATGAATATATCAATATCTATGAAATGTTCATTGTACATTTGCGTGAGACGCCGAAGGGGTGCACGTTTACCTGTGTTTGTCCGGAATGATACCTGATCAAACAATCTGTAATCGCGCACTCCACGACGATGAATTGATCTAGGGACTACAAGTTTAATTATCATTTGTAAGTTCTATACAATTTAGCTCATTATGATAAAGGTCATGCAGTGTCATTACTTCCAGAAGTTTTTTGTCTCTTTTCGAGTGCGAGTAAATTATACATTGCTAAAAGTTATTCGTAAAGAAGCGTGAAAATTGGCATCTGTATTGCAAAGTTCGTAAGAATTTACGCTGTACTTTTCAATGGCTATTTTATATTTATTATATAACGGATCCCATATCAGACAGGCATATTCAAGCTCAGAACGAATAAGTGAACGATACAGATGTAAAAATGTACAAGGGCATCTAGAGTCCAGTTATGTTCGCCCAGCAACAAGAAAATTGCATTAAGTCAAGAAACAATATCAATTAACCACCTATTCAAGTTGGAGAGACCAAGTGATATTTATTTATATAAAACTAAAGAACAATGTATTATGTATGTTTATAAGTAATAATAATACATTACAATATATTATGTTTATAAGTAACTTAAATATTTAACTTAACTTCAAGTTCATATTCAGGCTACTTAATATATTTAATTTATATCTGCCATCGCAATATTCGTAATCCCTTCGCTAGATTTATTTACGTTATTTTTAAGTTTTGTTTTTTTTACATAGAATTCATACAAAATCGAACGATTTCTTTTGATAACAAACAAAGTAATGTCTATTACTAGAATATTTAAATGACGTAAACTTGTGATTAAAATGCTTACAGTATAATTTATTTCTAAATTTTTGTAATTAATGACGAATTTTGCGATGAAATCTGATAACATATAGATGTCGCTCAGAATAAAGATCAGAGTGGCTATATACAAGCGACGCCAGATGTAAGAAGCTGTATGAGCGCTACTGTTAAAACTACGACAAAGTGAATAAACGATAATAACGTAAAAATAACAATTAATTATCAAAGGTAAAATGCTACTTCCCTTGTAACAAATAAGTAATATTATTTGAAGTTCATCATCCGAAATGTTTCCCCTGTAGAAATCCGGTTGCACATAAAATACCAAAATACATTTCATAATTAGAGAGATGATTATAGGTATACCCCAAGCAAAGAGGACACTCTTTAGATATTTCCTGTGCATATGTGTATTGAAGACTGTAACAATGTCTGCGTAACACACGTGACATAAAACCAACAACCAGTGAGTATACACTGCTCTACTGTAAATAACAAAGAACCTCAAAACAAAAAGCAACATATAGTGGTCGTAAGGTATTGACTTGTAATCGATCTGTAACATTGCATAGATTATTATATTTGCAGAAATTATGTTGAGAAACACGAAGTTTTTAAAGTTACGAAACTTCTTGAACAAATACCATAATAACACTCCGTATGTCAAGGAAGCAAGTGACAAAACCAACACGGTTAATTGTAAATTATACTGAAGACTATATTTTAATTTCAAATACCTTAATAAAGACCCATCCTTGATGGTATTATTGTGAGCCATGTCGAGTGTGTGTCGCTCGTACAGTTGTGATTAAACTGTCTAACGAACAAATTAATTCAGTTTACAAAATGTTCGTGTTAACAGTTTAGTACGTATCGTGCTGCTTTCCCAGTCCAAAATCAAGTGTTGCTTCTGAAAGAAACAAACAACAAAGGATTAGTAAGAAAAATGGTTTATTCCATACACAAATCGCGAATAAGAAAATCGAATAGAGAAGAGATTACGGAAACCGTTATGGACGCCCATTGTATGTGTTTCAGTTTAAAGTTTCCTTTTTTGTTTTACTTTTGGTGCACAATTAAGTATATAATAAATAAATTAACAAAACATGTTCAATAACAACACAAAAATCAGAAGAAAACAGATACAAAGGTTTTGTCATCATCCAAATTTTTTTAGGTATATCTATTTCCGCTTTCGCAATTTTTACAACAAACTTCTGCACAGGCTTGAATAATTATTGAAAAAACTGATAAGGAGAAATCCAAAAATAACCCCTAAAAAGACTTGAAACATAATAAACGCCATCGGAACCACCAGCAAATATCTAAATCTCTTCCGTGGAAGTTGTTGCTAATAAGTATGCAATTTATATTGGAAGGCTTCGTTGAATAATACACAACAATATTTTCACACAACGCAAAGAGCCAGTCATTTTTTTTCTGACTTGCTTAACATTAATTTATTCCACAACTAGCTGACCGGAAGACGTTGTACTGTCTTTGTTTGCTCTTCTTGACTGGTAGCATTGCGAGTTCCCGACTTAAGTTTGTACGTCTAATTGCTGGCATTTTTAAAACAAAAAATCAAATAATAAAAAAAAAACTATTGTATTCTTCTTAATAACCTTGTTTACCTTGTGTTAGTATATCAATACTGTGTATCGTAATTTTATCAAAACTCCATATTAAATTATTTTTTTAATAGTAGGTGTGATTGCTTTGAACTAACTTTGATGAACAAATTATTTTCAAAGAACTCACTCAATACAATCGATTGTGAAATATGCACTAAGAAATGATAAATTGATTATTTTATCAATATAATTATATTGATAAAATAATCAATTTATCACCGACCGATGCATCTGTTTTAAACGATATTTGCAGCGCTCATTATGTAAATTGCGCTAACTGTCAAACAACTGACAGTTATGTCAAACGCCATAATGTTACATTAGAAAAGTTAATATTTCCGTTGGGTTTATAAAATTTTCTGACGTTTCGCGCATTTTTCTTATTTTTCTATCATAAGAACCTTCTCCTGACAATAACAAACACAACAACAAAAAGAATTAGCGAAGCTGGTCCAGCCGTTCACGCGTGATGCCATGACCAAGGGAAATAGGGATTCATTTTTATATATATAAACTTCGCCCGCGGCTCCGCCCGCGTGAATGTCGAAAATTATGCCAAGGGAACATACTCTCGGGATAAAAAGTATCCTGTGTGTTATTCCAGAATACAATCTACCTCTGTGCCAAATTTCATCAAAATCCATTCAGTAGTTTTTGCGTGAAAGAGTAACAAACATACACACACACACTCACAAACTTTTGCCTTTATCATATAAGTGTGATAATAGAGTCTGATGTGTTATCCTCATGGACCAGGATTGGTATTTAAATTAAAAAAAAAAACAATTGTCAGGGCAGACTAACTTATATTTAAATAACGAGTTACATAATTAACACAATTAACACAAATAACCACGCACTATTTAATAGGAAACAATCAATTTCAACAAAACATAATAAGCAAAGGTAATATTACCACACACGAAGGAAAATGACCACCAAACAAAGACTTAGCTGTGATCCGAGACGAAACCGTAAGGAAAACAGGAAAAAAGGGGCGCGGCTCGGTTGAGCACCGATTTTGTAGACGCTGGAGTGACGTCTCAGATGTCAACTGTACAGAAACTGATTCTTAACCTTATACGGCTTATCCTGACTGTGCACCGTCTTCGGGCACGTCTGATGTGGCGGAATCTTGAGCTGGGTCTTCGTCTTGGCTCGCAGGTGGATCAGTCGAGGGTCCTGCCTGCGCGTCAACATCATCATCTTTGCCTAAAATCATGACATGTTTAGTGAGGGTCCAAAAGCTTTTTTTTTTCACGTGACAACGTCTAATAAATCGATGAACGCCGGCTGCACGCATGAAAAAGGGTGACTCATTGTAACGTTACGATAATTTCATCAATGTTTTGCTATAGCGTTTTCACGTTAAACTATCGTCCGTAAACCGACTTTATCGACCATCAATTTTTTTGCCCATTCAATCATGCTTCACACATTTGAGGCCCCTTTCAATGAAACAACCCAGCTAAGATATCGAATCGCTTTAACTAGTCAATCACAGTTATGTTGTTCTCACATCCATCACTCTATATTATTCGGTGCTACTCATTCTCATTATTAGAAGGTGTGTACGCAACAAATGCACTGCAGCGCAATTCTACACAAAATCAAGATCATGATACCGCAGCACATGTCCGCTTAAACACGTACAAACCGTGTCTGCAAGACAGAGGCACCGCAGCGCATGTCCAAAAACTAGTTGAGGAGTACCACAGCACTAATCCATCATCAGCACATAAACAAAAGCACCGCAGCGCATGTCCGTCTTCTCAATCAATACTGCAGTACCAGTCATCACCCTACCGAGGGTGTCCCCACGTTGCCGTCGTGGTGTGGCTTGTGTGTATCAATAATCTTGGAGCTCTGCCGGTAGAGTTACTCATGCCAGAAAGGTCCAAGTGAGAGACCAGGCAAAGAGGGACACGAGAGATGGGCACACCATTCGGAGACCTGAGCAGTGTTCGGGACTTTGGACGGTGTGCGTTTCGAGAGGAAACTTGCTCATTATTCTCTGGTACGCGTCTGCTCATCAGACGTGACTATGAGGACAGTGAGCAAGCAGTGTTAGAGAGGAGATGGCTTGCAGTGGCAACAAAGCCGAGGAAACTCTCGACCCGAGGCGTCCTTTTAGGAATTAATCGGTTTTAATTTAAGTGCACCTGACAAGGTGTTGGGCGGGCGTGGTGCAAAAGCTCCCGCCAAACTATGGAGGAAAAGCCCACTGAGGTATGGGGACGATGCGGGGTCAGATTATGACTCCGCATCTGGTTATCATAATTAGTTTGGTTTATTTGTTAATGCTTGAGTTTGTCTATTTCTGATGGCTTAATGGAGTGTGGTAGCTACCAAATGTCAATTAATCTAATTTAGTATATTTTTGATTTAGTGGCCTCATACGCAGCCGCTGTCTCTGCCAAACCGGGGTCGTCTGGCCAGGCCACCCGAGGGGCCACGCCTAATCCCGCGAAGTCGGCACCGGCCCAGAAGAAGAAAGGCGGGGCGGCTGCACAGGCAGCGAAAGCTCCAACGTCAGCAGTGCAACAGCCGCCCCCGCCATCAAACCCTCTTACGGCCGAAGCCGGATGGCAGATGGCCGGCGAGAAGAAGAAGGTGAGGCTCCGCGGCTCTAAGACCGCAGCTGAAGGCAGGCAACATACGACTCTCTGACTCTCTGACTATCTGACTCTCTGTACGTATTGGTTCGTACTGTAAGTGCCGAGAGTAATTAAAGCTAAAAAAATAAAAAACCGCTCCAGGACCCACAGCTTACCTGGAAAAGCCTGGGTCCTGGCATTGGAGGCTCTCGGGCCTCGACTAAGGAAATTCTTAAGCGCATGCTTGGAGAGAGGCCAGTTCCCACTTCTTTGGAAGACGGGGACACTGGTCCTCATTAAGAAACCTGGGTGCCGGACTCTCTGTCTGCATACCGGCCTATCGTATTTATCGCGTCATATTATTTGGGGAGTTTAAAACTACTGGCTCAGCGGCGCGGGCTAGCTTGGTAATCAAAGATCGGGGAGGGTTTTTACAAGGACGTCACGACGGGCCTCGGCGGCGAAGCCGGAAAACGGAACTGCGTACATTCAGCTTAGAATGAAGCCTACCGAGAGCGAAAGCGGCACGTTAACGTACCGTCTTTATGTGCTCACCGAACGGTCGAGGATCACGCCTAGATATTTGGCTTGCTTCTCCCAACGGTTCGGTTGTGCCAGACCTTGTTGAAAGCTTTCGCTACGTCGAAGAACAGGGCTCCCGTCACTAGGTCACGTTGGTAGCGGTCGCTGATGTCATTTGCGGAAGACCTGTTGGGCGCAAGAGTAGTCGGCTCGGAAGCCGAACTGCTCGAGGAGAATTAGGCTCTTGGTTTCGACATAATCCCTGAGTTGCTTATGAATAAGCCTCTCATAGATTTTGCCTAGGCCGCTGAGCAGACTGATGGGGCGATAGCTGGACCGGGAAGACTTGGGCTTTCCTGGTTTAGGAATACCGATAACTGTAGCTCCTTTCCACGATTGTGGAAACATGTTGTTGGACAGAGCGCCATTGAATGGCAATCATCAATATGATCAGGGTAGCGGGGAAAAGACTGATCACCCTATTGGGGTGATACAGACCCAGAAGCTTTCCTGGGTTTGAGTCGGCCGATGATTTCCTTTATTTCGGGGTCTCAACGGGAGGGATGGGAACTCTACGTTTAACTTCAGCATCCACCATGCTAAGGTAAGCTTGGTCTACTGATTGAGAGCTGGGAGAGCATTGTGACTATAGGCTGTCGGCCCGATATTCGTCTTTCTCGTCGACATCGAAGGCGACGGTGTTATCAGGGCGTGTGAGCGGTGGCATAGTAGTAACCTCAGCTGATCGTAATATCTTCTGAAGCTTCCAGAATGAAAGGTGGTAGGGTTCGAGGTCACCCAGCAACTTATCCCAGCCATTGTTACGCAGTTCAGTGATGCAATTACTTACTTAACGCTGTAAGTAACGCATGTGAACCTTGTTACTCTGACAGGGGAAGGCACTGTAGGCAAGGACAGCCGCGTTCTGCTTAGCCAACAGCTCACGCATATCGTCCGGGAGTTCAAGACGTATTGCACGTTGGCGAGTACGGCGGAGCGGCGGCTTTTATAGCCGGTGATATACAAGTGACGTCACATCGTACGAACCTATACAGATTTGTTAGTATTTGTATTTTATCATGAAACTATGATTGAATAATATAAAAACACAGTAAATTTGTTGAAATTAATTAAATCAATCACATACCTGGTCTTAACATTACACAAAACAACAATAAAGAACAGAATTTCGTATTAGAATTGATAAGATTTTGATGAGAAACTGTTGAATGTTGTGTATCACACGTAAAAAAGGTTATAATTGTTATAGAGATGTTTTTATTTGTGTCAAATTAAAGGAATAGACGTGAGTAATGTAATAAATAAACTGAAGGTATCCCAATAATCTATTACACGCGATGTAAGCATTTTTGGGGTAATTTTTTTCCGACCTCTTCAATAAATCATTGTCATATTTCAGCCAATTTACACAAAACATATATTTCTATTGATGTATATCCGTTGCGTAGTTTTAAAGATATAAGCGTCAGGACAGTGAGAGGCGACTTTGTTTTATAATATGTAGAGATGTCGAACTGTTGCTCAGCGTACGTCGTAAGGTAGCCAATTTTTTTCCGGCTTGCTTTACTTTAATTTCTTCCACAAACTATGTTGCTTTAATCTAAATATAGCCTATGGCACTCACTAATAATTTAGCTTTTAACCAGTGTACGATATGTTGTAATCGGAAAATCAGAACATCCAGAGACTACCTTCTCCAAACGAATAATCATACAAAGAAAAAATATGCGTGTTGTTTTATTCGCTTAGACATGCTGTGGCCCGCGGCTGATAAGATTTTTTATGGGTTTATTTTTTTTTTCGCAGGGTCCCATATTTTAAAATTAATTAAAGTAGCCTTAGTTTCTCCTCAAATTATCAGTTATTTGCCATTGAAAGTTCAGTCAAAATCGGTCCAGTATTTTCGGAGATAATCCGGAATTAAACAGATAGTCACACTAAAACTTTCAATTGTATTTAGTAAAAAAGCTATAATTTTTATATTAAAAACAGATACTTCATTTTATTTATTTGTTACGATACTCAACGGTACTAACACTATCCGTTTTGAAATCTCCTCAAGTGCATCTTATAAGTGTATAAAATAATAATTAATACTCACTGTCGCGGCTCACTCCTCACTGTTAAACCATGTCCGATGACATCGTGGTATGGCGAACGACTCTCACACAGTTTTGATTGATTAATGAAATGTATCAGTTCACTTACAGTTAAATAATAAAATATTTCGAACAGTTTGAAGTTAAATATTTCCAACATGAACCAGTGTGTCCTAGATACATCAGGAAGCAACGAATACAGGATCTAAAGTGGTAAATTAGTATTGCAAAGATATTCGAACTCTGCATTAATTTAATAAAGCAAACTGTTTAACAAGTCGTCCATACCATTATTTTCATCGCTGTTTATCTAATAAAACAAGAAAGAGACATGTTAAAAATAAAATTTCTAGTTTGATAGAAAATATCTGCTGTTCAGTCAGTAGATACATTTTGTCGAGTTATGCGCACAGAAATACATGGGGAAGTCATTTTTTTTTCGCGATCTGTTCCGGAAGGGGCTGTCAGACTCTTACTGACCACCACGGTGTTCCATCTCCTCTCAACGCGGGAACGTATGCGACTTCCGTAATACCCGGCTGGTGCCGGAACGCCTCTGCGGGCCACCTCGGGTCAGCGGGGGGAGTGAGGTGTTAGACTCCCCCCGCGACGTCAAAGAGGGGCGCACGGGAACACCACGCGCCGCCACATCGGGTCTGGATGAATTAACAGGGGTGACGGACATCCCCAAGCGGCACGCTCTGCCAGCGTATGCCGCGCCGTGGGTTCGCGACAGTCAACTCAGTGGTGACACCGAGCGTCCGGCTCCCTGCCTATGCGATACACGAATCTTCCGAAGCAGCCATGCCCCGAGAGGACCTGTGTCGCACGAAACGACAGGGAGCCGTGCATTCTCCCGAACCAAAGGTCGAGCACCAGCCGAATGGCCTTCACGAGGCCGGGATTATTGTCTGACCTGCAACAACCCAGTAACTGGGTAATACGGTACTTCTAGGCAAGACTGGAGTCAGGTTTTCTGACTTATGACAATCCATCCGTAACAACTGCCAAAACCTACTAATGACGGCCGGGACTGACTGTTGGATATATCATAGTCAAACACACAATATTTAGGGTAGTCACAGTTAAAAAAATACTTTCGTTGTGGTGGTCGGAGATGGGCTATGGATGGATCATGTGATTTTAAACCACTGATTATTTTATGGGGTTACTCTAATTATGTGATTGGCCAACATGCACGAATGCAAAAGCTAAAATATGCATGCATGCAAAAGCTAAAACATGCACGGGGCGTAGACGGAATTCAAGTCTGTCTCAATCTTTGGTAAATATTTGAAACACGGTTTAGGTAGTTAATAATAGGTAATTGTAATGTTATTTTATTCAATGACAAAAATCAACGTTTGATTATTTCTCTAAGTTACTTTTAGGATAGACGAGGCAAAGTTCGAAACAGATAATTTTGCTTACAAATAGAGCACTTTTGTCAATCGGGCATAAATTGAAACTCATTTCGAAGTTTGTCGAAAAGCTTTTGTCACACCTAGGATAAATCAATAGCTCTACAAAAAGGCAATAAATATAATTACAACTTAAAGCAAGGACTTCAAACACAACATAAAAATACAAAATTACATCTTTACATTTTGAAAATTTTACCAACTATTTATATTATGCCTAACCAAGTACACACTCGTGTATATTAAACTGACACTTAAGAGTCAAAGGACTCCAGCACAAATAATTAAGTAATCTAATCTATATTTAAACTAATATTAGAAAGAGGAAAGATTTGTTTGTTTGTTTGTTACGATTTGGCTCAAAAACTATAGAACCGTTTTTAAAAATTCTTTTACCGTTAGAAAGCTACATCTTCACTAAGTTACATAGGCTACATTTATTTCCAGCAATAATTAGGGATCATTGACTAGCAATTAAACCTTTCAACATAAATTGCATACTTCTGAACAAAAAGTTCCACGGAAGAGATTTAGATATTTGCTTATTGAATCGATGGTGTTAAATATGTTTCAAGTCTTTTAAGGGGTTATTTTTGGATTTCTCCCCATCAATTTTTCATAATTAATGAAGCCTGTGCAGAAGTTTGCTGTAAAAATTGCGAAAGCGATAGATATACCTGGAATATTTTGGACGCTGACAAAAAACCATTGTCTATGGACTTTTGAGTTGTTTTTGTCATGTTTAAATTTATTTATTTATTAAATACGTAGTTGTACACCAAAAGGAAACTCCAAACTTAAACACAAACAATGGGCGGATTCGATTTTACTCATGGCGATTTATGTATTTTCTTGCTAATTCTTTGTTGTTTTTTAACCGACTTCAAGAGGAGGATCTCAATATTGGACTGTATGTTTTTTTTTTCTTTCAGAAGCAACACTTGGTTTTTCACTAGAAAAGCCGCACGATAAGTAATAACCTATTCACGAACATTTTGTAAACTAAATTGATTTGTTCGTAAGACAGCTTGAAGACAACTGGGCGAGCGACACATATTCGCCGTGGCTGACAATGATACCACCTAGGATGAGCCTTCAATAAGGCATTCGATACTCAGAGAAAGTGTTCGGTATAATTTACAGTTTACCACGTTGGTTTAGTATATTTTTTGTTTTAATTTATTTTTTACATAAAATTGATACCAAATCGTACGATTGCTTTTGATAACAAACAAAAAAAATTCTGCAAAAAAAATTAATTTAGCAAAGGGATTACGAATATTGGCGATGGAAGATATAAATTAAATATTTAAGAAGTTAAGTTAAATATTTAAGTTACTTATAAACATACACATTTTGTTATTTAGTTTTACATAAGCAAATATCTCTTGATCTCCCCAACTTGAATAGATATTTAATTGATATTGTTGCTTTACTTGAAATCACGCCATGTTGAATTAGGTCCGCTCATATTACCACTACTAGATTAAACTTTAAATAAAATAAAAAATGTAGTAAATGCTAACGCCAGAATAAACGTAATTTTCCTTATAAAAACTCCTCGCCAAGCAAAGCCAGGGAATTAACCCACACTGCTGCGATAGGGGCACAAGCTAATTATTGATATAACTCCTACTGTAACTACTGATGTAATTTGTAGGGTCCTGAACATCCGTTAAAATCGGAACACTTATATAATCACTCGATTGTCTGTCTATCCGTCTGTCACAGCCAATTTTCTCCGAAACTACTGGACCGCAAAATTAGTACACAGATGAACTTTTATGACCCAAACGCGGACGCGTTACAAATAAATGTTGAGTATATGGAAACACTTGTGTGGGTTAAATTAGAAAATTAAAAATAAATATTTTTCAAATCGGACCATGTGAATACGCCATATTAATTCAAATGGCGTATTGTAAAGTGTTTAAATATATTGTTTCATAATTTTAAAATACATGGTTTTGAAGTTATTCACGAAACAGATGAAAAATTACCTTAAACCCGTATTCTCCGAAACTACTGACCCTAAAGTTTTGAAAGAAATCAAACTAATAGTTCTTTTCCTATGTATTATAAGAAAAGCTATAGATAACCTATGATTTTAAAGTTAAATGTTATTAAAAAAACGGCAGGGTGCATGTCAAGTCACGCGCAGTGTAGTTCCATATTTGCGCGTCACAATTGCTAAGTACATCATTGGTTTGTCGACTATTGCTCGTTAACTTGTAAAGCCTATTTAACTGTGATAGTTTTTCTTTTGTATTTGTTATTATTATAATATGCTACTGCAATGAATTTTCCCACGTCTCCAAATACCACCGTTTAGTTGGCAAAGGGTGGGGGGACATTTGACTCTAACAAAAATTTCCACTTAAAAGCTTAATATTTCGCAAACGGAAACTTTGATGAAAAAATGGCTTTACCACACCCTCGACGACTTATTCAACGACATTCAACACCATGGAATAGACGATAAATAAAATCATCGCCACTTAACTTTCAGGGGTGGGTGGTACCCTAAAAAAATATTTTTCTTCATTTAATTTTAACACTTTGTCGGCATGATTAATATACAGGATGAATTTTTAAAGTGTGCGTGGATAGCCAAATCCGAAACTATCGGAAAATCGAAAAACACCGAAACGAGTCTCGAGCCCGATTTTGATAAAACTATGTATGTGTGTATGTATGTTTTTTGATCAACTTCTTTATAATGTTATTTCGATCGTTAGATTACATTACTAAATTAATTAAATAGTTGTGCAGAAGTCCTTTGATGCTTGTCATATCAGCCAATTGCCGTCCACTGCTGAACGTAAGCCTCCCCCAAAGATCGCCAACCATCCCGGTCCTGAGCGGTCCGCATCCATCCGCTGCCAGCCACCTTCTTCAAATCATCGATCCATCGTGCCGCAGGTCGTCCCACACTACGTTTGCCCATACGCGGTCTCCACTCTACCACATGTCTGCTCCATAGACCGTCTGTCCGTCTACAGACATGGCCGGCCCACTTCCACTTCAGCATGCTCATTCTACGCGCAATGTCGGTGACTTTAGTTCTCTGGCGAATGACTTCGTTGCGAATTCTATCCACCACAGAAATCCCGAGCATTGCTCTCTCCATTGCACGCTGAGCAACCTTGAATTTGTGGACCATGCTTGAGTGAAAGTTTAATATACATGAGTGCGTACTTAGTTAGGTATGATATACATAAATAGTTGGTAAATTTTCAAAATGTAAAGATGTCATTTTGTAATTTAATGTTGTGCTTAAAGTCCTTGCTTTAGGTTTTATTATATTTATTGCCTCTTTGTGGAGTTATTGATTTATCCTAGGTGTGACCAAAGTTTTTCGACAAACTTCGCAATGGGTTTCAATTTCTGCCCGACAAAAGTCACTTTTCAGGCAAAATGATATGTTTCGAACTTTGTCTCGTCTATCCTAAAAGCAATTTAGTAAAATAATCAAAAGGTCATTGAATAAAATACTGACTACCTAAACCGTATTCCAAATATTTACCAAAGCTTGAGGCAGACTTGGATTCCGTCAATGCCCTGTGCATGTTTTAGCTTTTGCATGCGTGCATATTTTAGCATTTGCATGCGTGCATGTTGGCCTATGTCATAATTGAAGTAACCCCATAAAATATCCAGTGGTTTTTTAACTGTGACTACCCTAAATATTGTATGTTTGACTATGATATATCCAACAGTCAGTCCCAGCCGTCATTAGTAGGTTTTGGCAGTTGTTACGGATGGATGGTCATAAGTCAGAAAACCTGACTTCAGTCTTCCCTGGAAGTACCGTATTACCCAGTTACTGGGTTGTTGCAGGTTAGACAAGTAGTCCCGGCCTCGTGACTATCGAGGCCATTCGGCCGGTGCTCGACCTTTGGCTCGGGAGAATGCACGGCTCTCTGTCGTTTCGTGCGACACAGGTCCTCTCGGGGCATGGCTGCTTCGGAAGATTCCTGTGTCGCTTAGGCAGGGAGCCGGACGCTCGGTGTCACCACTGCGTTGATTGTCGCGAACCCACGGCGCGGCATACGCTGGCAGAGCGTGCCGCTTGGGGACGTCCGTCAACCCTGTCAATTCATCCGGCCCCGATGTGACGGCGCGTGGTGTTCCCGTGCGCCCCTCTTTGACGTTGCGGTGGGAGTCAAACCTCACTCCCCCTGCTGACCCGTGGTGGCCGGCAGAGGCGTGCCGGCACTAGCCGAGGATTACGGAAGTCGCTTACGTTCCCGCGTTCCTAGGCGTAGGTGGGAGACGGAACACCGGGGTGGTCAGTAAAAGTTTGGCAGACCCTTCCGGCCGCCCCAGAGCGGAGGACACCCATCAGGATTTCCCTCCGTAAAAAAAAAGATGAGACAAGTAGTCGTTCTAAGTAAAACACTGGTTTTCAGCTGAATCTGGTTTAATTGGAAGCCGACCCCTATTTAGTTAGGAGAAAGCTAAACAGATGACGACGAAAGACTATAATTATTATATCCTGTTAAAGCATTTATACTGCCCACAAATTCAAAACTTCCGTGAATTTTTGCACACGCAAAAAAGAGGTCATTGTACTCATCATTATGAACAACTTTTACTATGGGACCAAAACAGAAATCGCGAAAAAAAAATTGACTTCCCAATGTATTGACGAACAACAGATATTTTCTATCAAACTCGAAATTTTATTTTTAACATGTCTTGTGCTTGTCCTTTCTTGTTTTATTAGATAAACAGCGATGAAAATAATGGTATGGACAACCTGTTAAACAGGTTGTTTTATTAAATTAATGCAGAGTTCGAATATCTTTGCAATACTAATTTACCACTTTAGATCCTGTATTCGTTGCTTCCTGATGTTTCTAGGACATACTGGTTCATGTTGGATGTATTTAACTTCAAACTGTTTAGAAATATTTTATTATTTAACTGTAAGTGAACTGATACATTTCATTAATCAATCAAAACTGTGTGAGAGTCGTTCACCATACCACGATGTCATCGGACATGGTTTATCAGTGAGGAGTGAACCGCAACAGTGAGTATTAATTATTATTTTATACACTTATAAGGTGCACTTGAGGAGATTTCAAAACGGATAGTGTTAGTACCGTTGAGTATCTAAACAAATAATTAAAATTGAAGTATCTGTTTTTAATATAAAAATTACAGCTTTTTTACTAAATACATACATTTGAAAGTTTTAGTCTGTCTGTCTGGTTAATTACGAATTATCTCCGAAAACACTAGACCGATTTGGACTAAACTTTCAATGGCAAATAACTGATAATTTGAGGAGAAACTAAGGCTACTTTAATTAATTTAAAAATATGGGACCCTGCGAAAAAAAAATAAACCCATAAAAAATCTTATCAGCCGCGGGCCACAGCTTGTCTAAGTGAATAAGAAAACACGCAATTTTTTTCTTTGTATGATTATTTGTTTGAAGAAGGTATTTTGTAATCGGAAAATTAGAACATCCAGATGTTCTAATTTTCCGATTACAAAATATCGTTCACTGGTTAAAAGCAAAATTATTATTAGTGAGTGCCATAGGCTATATTTAGATTAAAGCAACATAGTTTGTGGAATAAATTAATGTAAAGCAGCTGGAAAAAAATTGGCTACTTTACGACGTACGCTGAGCAACAGTTCGACATATCTGCATATTATAAAACAAAGTCGCCTCCCACCGTCCGGAAGCTTCGATCTTTAAAACTACGCAACGGATTTTCATCAATAGATAGAGTGATTTAAGACGAAGGTTTATAATTTTTTTTTTGTGTAAATTGGCTGAAATATGACGATGATTATTGAAAAGGTCGGAAAAAATAACCCAAAAAATGCTTACATCGCGTGTGATAGATTATTCGGATAAATTCACATTATTTATTACAATAATTCACGTCTGTTTCGTTAATTGGATTATAACCTTTTTTACATGTGATACACAACATCCAACAGTTTCTCATCAAAATCTTATCAATACTATCACGAAATACTGAAACGTGAATTGTCTAATAATTATGCCACTGAAAGACCAAGTATGTGATTGAACTAATTAATTTCAAGATATTTACTGTATATATACTGTATTAAATGTTATAAAAACATTTAATAATAGTTTCATGATAAAATACAAATATTAACAAATCTGTAATGGAATCGTATGATGTGACGTCACTTGTTTACCACCGGCTATAAAAGCCGCCGCACCGCCGTACTCGGCACATTTAGCCACCAAGGAAGCTGTGGTGTGCGTTCCGTTTTCCGGCTTCGCCGCCCATCGTTAAGGCCCTGCAAAAACCCTCCCCGACCTTTGATTACCGAGCCAGCCCGCGTCGCTGAGTCAGTAGTTTTAAATCCCCTAAATAATAGAGTTATGACCCAGCCTGTCCCTTGCTGTCCTGCCGAAATAACGCCGCTAAGCCAAGGTCCGTATCCCACAGGGGATGCCATAGCGAGCAGTCATTTAGTTTAATTTAACTTAGTTTGTAAGCTCTGGCTAGGGGCTTTAAATTCACTTGAGGCTACCACAGGATAGTCCGGTTAAGCAGTAACCAGCCTTAGTGTACTGAACTGCGAGTGGTCACTTCCAAAAAAAAAAAGTATTATTCGCCCCGGAGCAGTCACACCGAACAGACCTTTTTTTTTTTGAAAGGGTTATTTCAGACTCTTACTGACTAAAACCACCCGGTGTTCCATCTCCCACCTACGCCGGACCTCGCGGGAACAAATGCGACTTCCGTTATCCCCTCTCTCATATTTAACTCTAGTGTGGATCAAGGAGTATTTCCTGATCTCATGAAACACAGTAAAGTCGTTCCACTGTTTAAATCGGGTGATAGTCATGAACCCAACAATTATAGGCCGGTGTCAATCCTGCCGGTTCTCAGTAAGGTGTTCGAAAAATTAATGCTTAATCAGATGTTACTTCACTTTAATAAAAATTCCATCTTTCATGAACAACAGTACGGTTTCACCAAAGGGCGTTGTACAACTGACGCCGGTGTCACCCTAATAAAGAACATCTTTAACGCCTGGGAAGATTCAAAGGACGCCATTGGAATCTTTTGTGACCTCTCGAAGGCGTTCGATTGCGTTAACCATGAGACGCTTTTGTTGAAACTCGAGCATTATGGGATTAGGAATACATCCCTTGATTTGTTTAGATCATACTTGAAAGACAGACAGGTTAAAGTCCAGGTAAACGGTGTAAACTCCCTAGGGTCTGAAATGACAATGGGCGTTCCGCAAGGTTCAATATTGGGTCCATTCCTCTTTTTAGTATATATAAACGATTTGCCCGAATTGCTTCAAAATCAACCAAAGATGGTATTATTTGCTGATGACACATAATTGATATTTAGGATAGACCGACGGTCACAAAGTCTTGATGATGTCAATAACTCTATTCATCAGGTCCAACTTTGGTTTACGGCAAACAACTTAGTACTAAATGAAAAAAAGACCACATGTATTAAATTTACTTTACCAAATGTTAGAAGCACCGAATGTGACATCGTATTGAATGGACAAAAACTGGAATTTATTGATCAGACGGTTTTCCTGAGAATCACTTAAGACGAGAAATTGCAATGGGGACCTCACATAACATCTCTTGCGGGGCGGCTAAGCTCAGCCGCTTATGCTGTTAGAAAGATAAGACAGTTAACAGATGTAGAAACCGCGCGCTTGGTCTATTTTAATTACTTTCACAGCATTATGTCGTACGGTATTTTGCTGTGGGGTCGTGCTGCTGACATTGAATCTGTATTTATTTTGCAAAAGCGTGCTGTTAGAGCCATTTATAATCTTCGTCGCCGCGATTCTCTTAGGGAAATTTTTAAAAAGATTAATATTATGACAGTACCTTGTCAATTCATTTATGAGAATATTATTTATGTAAGAGAAAATCGAAATCTCTTTAACAAAATTAGTGATAGACATCATTATAATACTAGAAATAAAAATAATTTAGATCAAACATTTTATAGATTAGCCAAAGTACGAACATCTTTCATGGGGTACTGTGTTAAATGTTACAACAAAATACCTTGTGACATATTAGAACTAAATGAAAGAAAATTTAAAACTTACATTAAAACCACACTTTGTAAACAAGCATATTACAAACTAGATGATTATATTAAAGATAAGAATGCTTGGAAACATGCTGGTCCTGCTCCATAGGACAATCGAGGGTATAGTAGAAAAAGTCAAACTTGTTTTATTTACTGGTGTACTTTCAGGTTTTTAATATGTAATTTAACTCACACACTGATCCATTGTTTTTAATTATATTGTAAATATGTGAGTACCATGTCCCTTACTAGCAAACTTAATTTTATCTCTGCTGGTATTGCTTTGTTGTACCTATAGTATATAAGTGTGTGCTGTATATTAGTGTAATGTTGGATGCATTGTGCTCACATAATATTTGACTTTGACTTTGACTTTGACCCCGGCTGGTGCCGGCCACCTCGCGACAGCGGGGGTAATGAGGTGTTTGACTCCCCCCCCCTACGTCAAAGAGGGGCGCACGGGAACACCACGCGCCGCCACCTCGGGTCCAATTGAGTGAACGGGTCCCCAAGTCCGCCGCCCCTGGACCCAGTTAGGGGTTAGGGGGCCGGAAGAGGGCAGCGTATGCCCTCCTCCGACGCCCATTGCGCCTGCTGCGGGCCGGAAGAGCGGTCGATATCTCCCTCTCCCTTTCCGCAGCCTCCTTCTGGGCGATAACTGTCTTGCAGAAGGAGACAACCGCGTCCCAGGACTCCTCACCGCCGACAATAGCATGAACTACGGCCGGCAGCGAGAGGTCTCTGCCTACCACAGAGATGAGGGCACGGCACGGCTCCTCCCAAGTTGCACACTCTGCCAGCGTATGCCGTGCCGTGTCCTCCCGACAGTCGACGCAGTGATGACATCGAGCGTCCGGCTCTCTGCCTTTGCGACACAAGAACCTCCCAAAGCAGCCATGCCCCGAGAGGACCTGCGTCGCACAAAACGACAGGGAATCGTGCCTTCTCCCGAGCCACAGGTCGAGCACTGGCCGGATGGCCTCGATAGTGATGAGGCCGGCGGAAAGGCTCGAAAGCCTGTCCCGCTATTCTGCCACCAGGACCTCGCGCAGCTGCGACCGACGCAGCCCCAAGTGTCGCTGCATCAGTCGCTCGCCGCGTGCCCGCGCGTCATCGCACCACCGGTGCAGTGACGCGTGCACTTTTGCCTCCAGGTCCCAAGGTGGAGATCCGGCCAGTGCGCAAGCCGCCTCGTAGAAGAACGTGCGATAACCCCTGATGACTCTGACGGCCATCACCCTCTGCGGCTTCCGCAGAACGGTGATGGTGCTGGCCGTTAGTTTAGCCGCCCAGATCGGGGCCCCATACAGGGCCATCGATCGCACGATCCCCACGTACAACCGCCTAAAGGCGGTGCTCGAGTCTCCCAGATTGGGAAGCAGCATTGACAGCGCCCCCGCGGCTCCCAATAACTTGGGCGCCAGCCACCTGAAGTGGGGGCCGAAATCCCACCGGCTGTTGAGCACCAATCTCAGATACTTCATGGTGGACTCGACAGCAATACGGCCCCCCGACCACGATGTGCGATCCCGGCGGCGGCGCTCGCCGGGGGCCATGAAAAATAATGGCCTCCGACTTGTTGAGGGCCATCTCCAGACCGAGGCGCCGTATGCGGGGTCATCACCTGTGAGATCGCAGCCGTCGCCAGCAACGCTGCCACCCTGTGCGAGCTGCTCCGGGCAGTAACCAGCGTGTCATCAGCGTAACACACTAAGTGCACTCCCGGCCGGAGCTCGTCCCGCAGCACCCAGTCGTACCCGATGTTCCACAGGAGCGTGCCCAAGACCGAACCCTGCGGAACCCCGCACGACATGGAGTGCTGGTATCTCCCATCACGTCCCAGATAGGTGACACACCTCTCCGCCAAATAAGCCCCGACGACGCGGCGGAGGTGGGGAGGCACTCGATGATAACGCAGTGCCTCCCAAATACAACTCCAGAGCAGGGTGTTGAAGGCGTTGGAGATGTTCAATGACACCGCCAACATCACCCCGCCCTGGGACAACACCAAACAGACCTAAGTTAAGTAATCTTATTTTTTCGTAAACTTTTATGTGTATTTTTAATAAAATATTTTCTAATTTTGTAGTATATTTTTGTTGTCTAATTTATGTATTTATTTTTGATGCACAATGCAATTACATAATATTTCAATGTCTATAAAATAAATAGTTAGACTAAACTTCTTTCTTAAAATTGTGTATTTTCTTTACAAATAAATATCTATTAAATAGCTAATTTAATAGAAATTATAATATATTTCAAATATCCCAATTTTAAATAAATAAATTCTTTGTGCCTGTGTACGTCTATTATTTTTAGCTCTTTCAAATCTATGTATTTAACTCGCATTAGACACTTCTAAAAAGTATATAAAACAGGTTCCGACCCCACTGGATCGGAACCTGTTTTATATACTTTTTCGATAAACTTTTTCAGATAGATCCTGCTGTGTTGGAGAGTCTTCTGAAAGCCATCCGTGATGCTGTAGCTGGTAACCGCAGTGAAGATGATGTGGTGTTGTTGCCGTTTGACCTGGAAAGAACGACAACGGTGCGGAACGCTGGTGTAGAAATATCGACACCGTAGCCAAGGACCATGGATGGAGCGGCATTACTACTGTCAGCAAAGCAGGTAAAGCCCTTAATAATAATAGTAATAATTTTTACAGACAACAAAGATCTACTGGGTTAGTAACCTATGCTTTTTATATTAACTGTAGCACAACATGACAGATTATTTTTCATATTATGACAACCTATGAATGAAATTGAATAGTAAAATTATTTGTGTGTCGACAATGTCGAACTTAATAAAATATCATGCTAAGAGATCAGCAAAAATCTGGAAATATATCTAACATAATAATACTACATAGTAAAAAAAAAGTGGAAACTCAAATAGTTATAACATTTTCAAAATGTAACGCTTCCTGACTTTATAATTGTATGAAATTGTTTCGAATTTCATTTTAAAACATTTCCAAAATTTACATTTACATACAAATGATTGTTTTACCAAATCATCTATAGAATATTTTGTATGATTTGAAGAAAATGACTTTATTTTATGTGTATAAATATGTGAAAGAAAGAAAAGAAAAGAAAGAAAATTGCATTTATTGGCACAATAACAAAATAATAATTAAAAAATAAATAAAAAAATCACCTTACAAATAGAAAATATCAAAACTTAAGAACATATAGCAATATTGTACCAAAAGGGCCTCAGCTCAGCATAATTTTAGGTGGCAACAGTAGTTATTACCACCTCACGCTGATTTTCAGCTGCAGCCCACGGGTACCATACGCTCGAACGCGCAGTAGACATATAAATAAAAAATAAAAAAATATAATAAGTAAAAAAAGTGGAATATTCCACAAATATTTATACCTTCCTACCGTTCCTTGTCTTTCTTCTTACCCTTATCTTATTTATTTTAGTTCGGGCATGAAGAGAAAATTTGATGTTGATATTTAAAGACATATTTTTTTTTGTGGTATGAGTGTTTGTGTTGTCCCCATTGAATAAAATTAAATAACTCGAAATATCTCTTTTACAACCATTTGACTCAACGGCTAAGCCTTCGAAAATGACCGATTCATCCAAATCCTTGAACACCATGGGGAATTGAACCTCGTATTGGACCATCACCTTCGGTTCGGTCTGCAATACAACGGATTCTTCGACTCCATTATCCTCGAACACGTAATCCATTTCAATGTAAGCATTGGATTCGTTGTTTGGATTACGTAGAGGTTCCGTCAACAATTTCTCTTGCTTTTCTGGAATCAGATTATAATTAACTAGTTGCCGCCCGCGGCTCCGCCCGCGTGATTGTCGAAAACTATCCTAAGGGAACATATTCCCGGGATAAAAAGTATCCTATGTGTTATTCCAGACTATAATCTACCTCTGTGCCAAATTTCATCAAAATCCATTCAGTAGTTTTTACGTGAAAGAGTAACAAACATCCATACATACATCCATACTTACAAACTTTCGCCTTTATAATAGTAGTAGGATTATTATTGGAATGGATACACCCGCTTCTTTATCTTCATCCAAATCTACTTCATCATGGAGTAGACTGCTTTCTCCAAAGCTCTGATCATTGTCACAATTGTCATCATGGTAATCATGGTTTGGTCCCTCAGTTTGAATTCGTGAGACGTTCGTCATCACGCTAGAAAATAAGGGTGTATTAACATCTAAATTTATAAAACAAAGAAAAGATATGTGCTCAAAGTGTGGAAAAACACACAGAATTAACTTTATATAATATTACTTTATAATATTTTATATCAGATAATATCAATATAATCATGATATAATATCAATATATTATGATTAAGTATACTGATATTGTCTTTATTTATTGATATTGATGGGTCCTTTAAAATATTGTTCCAGTTCGAGCTTATTATTTTGTTATATCATCAATTAGTTTTCGCAGCCCACGCAAAGGGATTTAACTCGCGTAAGGAATATTATAAGTAATACTTGGGGTTCCGTAGTCAAATATAAGGCTTTACAGCGGTAACCTTTGTCCTCTAGAACCGAAAGAAACCGTTTTCTGGGCATGTAAAAATAATTCACGGTATTAGTAATATAATATAACAAGTTAAAACGAAAACAATAACCCCTACTATTCGCTCAAAATTAATGAGTAATAATAGTCGACTAACAAAATGTAAATGGATAAGTAAAACTAAAGAAAGGTGTCGTAATTAGGTATTCCACAGAAAATAACTTAAAACTAAGTACATTTGTAACTTTGTAATCTTGTAGTAAAAGCTACTTACTTATTATTTTGTCATGGTGTACAAGACGGGCAACTACGGGACCCTTCACTGCGGGTGGCCCGACACGCACTTGGCCGGTTTTTTTTTCAATAATCATCGTCTTATTACGTATACATCGTATATAGTCGTTTACGAAAAAGCCGTTATGAAAACGTAATGAATTATACACCAAAGACTTTCTCATGAATCACTCCATCAATTGGTGATGATATGAAAACCCGGTCTTGTAAGATTTTGAGTTAATGAGATAAATATCTGTGAACTTTTTAGCAGAGCTAAACTATGAAAGACTTAAAATTTATATTTTTAATAGTGAGCTGTGTTTAATTTCAAATCTTACCATGAGATTATAAAGTAGGTAGGTAGAAACAAAAAAGTAGTAGGTAGGTAACTACGCTGGTGCAGCTGGACCGGGAGCTTCTCCTGGAAGCCTCGATCGTGCAGGCCTGGGTGTCACCACCAGACAGGCCTGCTGACATCAACGACGAGGCGGAGTGGTTCCGGGAGACCATGTCCGAAATATGTGACGTGGCAATGCCCCGGATCCGGCCAGGACGCGCCCACCGCCAGGTGTACTGGTGGTCGCGGGAGCTGGCATCGCTGCGCGAGGCATGCGTTGCTGCACGGCGCCTGTACACCAGGCATCGCAGGCTCCGCATCCGGCCTCCGAATGCGCAGGCCAGGGAGGCGGAGCTGTACGAGGAATACAGAGTTGCGAAGGCCGCCCTCCAAGCGGGGATCCTGCGAGCCAGGGATCTGGCTCGTAAGGAGATGCTGGAGTCTCTGAACGGGGACCCGTGGGGACGCCCTTATAAAATGGTGCGGGATAAACTCCGCACCTGGGCCCCCCCGTTGACGCAGAGTCTCCGGCCCCAGCTGGTGGAGGACATGGTGAGCGCTCTGTTTCCTTCGAGAGGGGAGCATGCTCCCCCGCATATGGCTCCGCCACCTGCGGTGCCCGATGCGGACCACACCGACGTCGGCGACGACGATGACAACGCTCTGGAGGTGACTGAGGTAGACCTGAGAGTGGCCGTAAACAGGCTGAAGGCCAAAAATGCCGCCCCAGGACCCGAAGGCTTACCTGGGAAAGCCTGGGTCCTGGCCTTGGAGGCTCTCGGGCCTCGACTTCGGCGACGACGGCTCGACGACGGGGTTCTTAAGCGCATGCTTGGAGAGAGGCCAGTTCCCACTTCGTTGGAAGACGGGGAAACTGGTCCTCATTAAGAAGCCTGGGCGCACTGCGGACTCTCCGTCCGCTTACCGGCCCATCGTGCTGCTCGACGAGGTGGGCAAGCTCTTTGAAAGAGTCATAGCAAACCGCCTCGTCGGGCACCTGGTGAGGGTGGGGCCGAATCTGGCGGAGAACCAGTTCGGTTTCCGCACGGGGCGCTCAACGGTGGATGCCATCATGCGCGTGAGAGCCCTCACGACGGGGGATGCGGTGTCCCGGGGCAGGGTCGTCTTGGCGGTGTCTTTTGACATCGCCAATGCATTCAACTCCCTGCCCTGGAGTTGCATCAGGGAGGCACTCCGGTATCACCGGATGCCTACCTACCTCCGTCGCGTGGTCGAGGCCTATCTGACGGACAGGGCCGTCATCTACCCCGGTCACCGGGGAGAATGGAACCGGCGAGAGATGTCGTGCGGTGTTCCACAGGGTTCGGTTCTGGGGCCGCTCCTGTGGGACATCGGCTACGACTGGGTGCTGCGCGCCGACCTCCCTAGCGGCGTCAACGTAGTCTGCTACGCTGACGACACGCTAGTCTTGGCGCAGGGGGGGTCGCACCAGGCGGCGGCCGAAGTGATGACACGCGGGGATGCGACAGTCGTTGAGAGGATCCGGCAACTGGGTCTCGAGGTGGCCCTGCACAAGTCCGAAGCCATGTGTTTTTTTGGTTCTCGGAACAGGCCACCAATGGGATCCCAAATAACGGTAGGAGGGGTTCACATCGGCGTCGGGTCGACGATCAGGTACCTGGGGCTCGTTCTCGACAGCCGATGGAACTTCGAGGAGCACTTCCGACGTTTGGCTCCAAGACTGGAGCGGGCCGGGGCTGCCTTCAAGCGGCTCCTGCCCAATCTAGGGGGTCCAAACGCCTCCTGCCGGAGGCTCTATGCGGGGATCGTGCGGTCCATGGCCCTTTATGGGGCCCCAGTGTGGGCACTGACGTTGAAGGGGCGACCTGCCCGCCAGCTCAACGCATCCCAAAGGGTCATGGCCATCCGGCTGGCCCGGGGATACCGCACGGTCTCCGGCGAGGCGGCGAGCCTCCTTGCCGGATTAACGCCATGGGATCTGGAGGCGAGAGCCCTCGCGCACGTTTACGCGTGGCGCTTGGAGGCGCTTCGCCGGGGCGAAACTCCGCTGCCACGGCAAATTGCTACGCGGCGGACGGAGCTCCGACAGGATACCATGGCGATATGGAAACGGCGACTGTTGCAACCCAGCGCTGGGCACGCCACTATTGCGGCGATAAGACCCCTCTTTGAGGAGTGGCTGGAGAGGCGCTACGGCGTCCTCACTTTCCGCCTGACGCAGGTACTAACCGGACACGGCTGTTTCGGGAGGTACCTGTGAGGATCGCCCGGAGGACACGGTGGAGCATACGGTGGAGGTCTGCCCTGCTTGGGCTGAGCACCGCCGTGTCCTCGTCGAGGCGATCGGCGGCAGCGACCTCTTGCGTCCGGCCCTGGTTGAATCCATGGTCCGGAGCGAGGAGGCTTGGGAAGCGGTCACCTCCTTCTGCGAAGCAGTAATGCTAGCAAAGGAGGAGGAGGGCCGCGCGAGGGAAAGGCAAGGCCTTCGCCCCAACCGCCGCAACAGGAGAAAACGCCCCGGGCGTCGGGAGTCGCAGGGCGATCCCCGGCCACCGTAGGCGCGGGCCTGTGGACGGCGAGCATTGGGTGGCTCGCTGTCCGATCACCACCAGGCCCGGGTCGATGGCGCGTTGTGTTTCACGCGCGCCTCAAAGAGATGTCAGCATAAAAGACGGGGCCCGCTAGGGCCAAAGCCTGCCAGGGTTGCGGATTCTGTTCGAAAGAGTAACCGCGGCCCTGGAACGCAAAGGGCTTTAGAAGGAACACGGATGGGTTTTAGTCAGTAAGAGTCTGACACGCCCTTCCGTTTAGAGTATCTTGATATCGTAAGCAGACAACACACATTCAAGCTACGGAACCCTTTAATGCGGTCAGTCCTACTAAAGGTTTCCGTAGTTAGGTAGGTATGTTTATGGGGATCCGGCACGAAATCTGTTTGAACAAATCATATTTTTCAACATGTTACTTTAAAACCAAATGTGTTTATTGGTTTTCGTCTAATCTAAAATCAAAGAACTATAATCTGCAAACTTTTCAAAATGTTTTTTTTTGTTATGTAGATACCTACATTACAATTTGTACCTACTTTTGGAGACACGGAGGGTTAATAGTTCATTTTCATCTAGTTTCACAAATAACTTCACATGATATTTACACAAAAATCCTTTCTTTTAAAATGTCACACGGTAAAGTTGAAAAAACTTATTTTTGTTCCTTTTCTTATTCTGCCCCCAAATGTGACCCCATACTAAAAATGTATTATTTACTTAACGCTCCCGTGTTTGTGTCACAGAAATTCACTTTTTTGTGTACTAAATTTCATCAGAAACAGTTCAGTAGATTCGGAGCAAATTGGCTGTGACAAACAGACAAACAGACGGTCAGATAGATAGAAGGATCCGTTTTTCAAACGGACGCTGGGAACCCTAAAACTGCTTTATAAAGTTAGTTTTTTATTTGAAATTTTTTGTTTTAATAGTGTGTACCTATACTCATATAAAAGAAATGAGACCAGTAAGAAAAATATGCGTAAAGTACGTATCTAAAAAAAATCGCCGATTTCTTCTGGATTCGTAGGCAAAAATAGGCGCGCTTGTCTGCGTCCCTTCGCAAACCAAATAGTTTTGAAGTAGTAAATGTTCATGTGTGCGGTGCAGATATGAAAGTGTGCGTTTAGCTTTGCCCAGATGCTCAAAGTTATTGAGGCAGCTATACGCCTTAAGGGTCTAACACTACTTCCCATTTTTCCCAGAGCGGGAGGAGTCATTTGATGATTTCCCATACATAAAATGAGGTAAGCAAGTAGGTATATATATTTAGACCGCGTTCACATTTGGGCGACATTAGCTTTTTCGCGCGGCTAAAGTTTCTAGTAATTTATTTAGCTTAGTTTCTTACAATTTTAAAGGTTGTGCTTCTGCCACGTTAATGTCGCGCTACTAACGTCTTAATGTGAAAGCGGCCTTAGTTGGTCATCTAGGTCACGGGTTCGTACCGGGTCTGCACTTAGCATTCACGCACCGGTTGTTAGAATAATAGTGAACTACTCCCCTGGTACTCCACGTGGCAGTGAGGTGGCCAGCAGCTGGGTGAAGCCAGTCTCAGCGGTCGGTAGATGAGCAGGCCCAGGGGTGGGTCGACCTGCACGTGCTGCTAAGGAAATGGGGTCAAGGAGTGCAGTGGGCCGCAGCCCGGATCTTCAGCGTGAAACTCAGCATAGACCCTCAGCATAAAATCTTCAGCATGGAACCTTTTGTAGCTAGTTTATTGCAGAATTCCTAGCATTCGGGTAACAGAGAAATGAACGATTCATAGTCGGACCATAATGTCATTCTCGACGGCAAGACATGTCCTTTAACTTGACTCCAACTCGAATCATCAAAAAGACAAATATGTAGCTTGTATTTATATAAAAACAGGGGTTTTGGTCGACATGAAACTGTCGTATGAACTAGTTTTAACCGGGCGAGAGCACAGTTGGCTCTACGTGAACCGCAACATTTTAAAGTGCATGCTTTTCTAGAAAAAATTGTGTGACGTTATGACCTCGCTCAGTGGTTGAAGCTAAGAAGTTCCCTCTTCGTCTCTTGTCGCCAATTAATCGTACAGCGCCTATATTGGTGAATAGACTTGGGCAAACACGGCAACGGGTAATTATGACCCAACCATAAACTTGATGTCGTATTTTTGTGTCGAATTTTCAAAAGTTTTGAATCGGATTTTCTTGTTAAGTTATCATAATATTCAAAACACCAATATTACTCGAACGACAGCGGATTTACGCCAATAACGAAAAAAAAAAAATAGGAGAATGTGACGAGGAGCCACCAGCAAAGGTGCCAAATGTTAAGAAAAACATGTCTCCCAGAGACTGTCTTCCCAAAAAAATATAGTTATACTTTTATTATTGACACTTATAATAAAGGTTGCTTTTAGAAGTGTGTTTTTAAGTCATTTGTATGTGAGAACATATATTTTTGTGAACAGTATGTGCCATAAGAGAAAATTTATCTGTTTTTTGATCTTTTCTTTTGTTTTCATAAAATAATATATTTTATGACAAATTTGGGTATCTTGATTTAAAAACAACTAAATATTTAATCAAAATATAGTGTGACTTCATAAGATTCCTTTATTTATAGGAATTACATGCAATTTTAATATGGGTCATCTTGACCCATCGCGACACTTGGTTTTACTATTCCTCACTGTGCTCACGCTGGGTTAATCGACCCAACCAGTCCTCCAAATTTGAGAAACAATTCTAATCTAACATTCATATTTATTTTGTACCTGTCTTTTTCTTGTTTTATTAGATAGACAGAGATGGAAATAACACAACATGTGTAAAGTAGAGTCGATTGGCAACATGGACAACTAGGCAAACAGGTTATTTTATAAAATTAATGCCGAGTTCGAATATCTTTGCAATAATAGTTCATCAATAAAATTTAGATCCTCCATTTGTTGCATCGCACATTTCACAGACACACTGGTTCATGTTGGAAGTACCTATTTAGCGTCAAACTGTTTAACTGAAAGTGAACTGAGTGAACTGACATTTCATTAATCAATCAAAACTGTGTGAGAGTCGTTCGCCATACCACGATGCCATCGGCCATGGTTTAACAGTGAGGAGTGAGCGGCGACAGTGAGTATTAATTATTATTTTATTATACACTTATAAGATGCACTTGAGGAGATTTCAAAACGGATAGTATTAGTACCGTTGAATATCTGAATAAATAAATAAAATTGTAAAGTATCAGTTTGTTATCTACAAATTTTGTCTTTCGGTCTGCTTAATTAAGGATAATCTTTGAAAGACACAACCGATTTTGACAGATATTTCACCGGCAAATGAGCTGCAGAGCCGATGGTCTGAGGAGTAACTTAGGCAACTTTAATTTTTATTTGTTTTTATATTAGAGTTCCGTGCATAAAAATATAAACACAAAAGATCATTTTTACCCGGGCGAAGTCGCGGGCAGCAGCTATTCTAAACTGATTTTAAAATATGACAAAATCGTTTACTGGTAAAAAGCTGCATTATTGCTGAGTGCCGTTGGCTAAAACAATTTTTTTTTTTTTTTTGATGTCCGGCTGAAACCTGAATGGGGGGCGACGGACATCACCAAGTCCGCCGCCCCTGGACCCAGTTAGGGGGGCCGGAAGAGGGCGGGCCGGCAGAGCGGTCGAGATCTCCCTCTCCCTTTCCGTAGCCTCCTTCTACGCAATAACTGTCTCGCAGAAGGAGACCACCGCATCTCAGGACTCCCCACTGCCGACCATGGAACAAACTACGGCCGGTTACGAGAGGTCTCTGCCTACCACAGAGATGAGGGCACGGCGCAGCTCCTCCCAAGCGGCACACTCTGCCAGCGTATGCCGCGCCGTGTCCTCTTGACAGTCGACGCAGTGGAGACACCGAGCGTCCGGCTCCCTGCCTATGCGACACAGGAACCTCAGAAGCAGCCATGCCCCGAGAGGACCGTCGTCGCACGAAACGAGAGGGAGCCGTGCCTTCTCCCGAGTCACAGGTCGAGCACCGGCCGGATGGCCTCGATGGTGATGAGGCCGGCGAAAGGGCTCGAAAGCCCGCTATTCCACCACCAGAACCTCGCTCAGCTGCGACCGACGCAGCTCCAAGTGTCGCTGCATCAGTCGCTCGCAGAGTGCCCGCGCATCATCGCGCCACTGGTGCAGTGTCCCGAGCACTTTCGCCTCCAGGTCCCAAGGTGGAGATCGTGCGATAACCTCTGATGACTCTAACGGCCATCACCCTCTGCGTCTTCCACAGAACAGTGATGGTGCTGGCCGTCAGGTCAGCCACCCAGATCGGAGCCCTTTACAGGGCCATCGATCGCCACGTACAACCGCCTGCAGGCGGTGCTCGGGTTTGAGAAGCCCCAGATTGAGAAGCAGCGTTGACAGCGCCCCCAGCGCCGGGAATATCAGATACTCAATTGAGCACTATACATGTCGACGCTTTGGGTCCTTTGCCAGAATCGAATGGTTACAAGTTTGTGCTAAATTTTGTCTGCTTTACCCTATGTGTCGTGTCGACAAGACGCAGACGAATGAATGCGCGTATTTAATATCCCGATCTCACTGTTTGGCGTTCCCAAATAAGTAGTTTGCGACCGTAGTCGTAAGTTTGAGGCATTTAGTTTTGTGAGTTTAGTGACTGAAATGAGCTCAAATTACTGACCGGTGCTCGACGCAAGACAACCCAGGCTGCGGTGCAATATATGGTGCCGTGGAAAGGAGAATGGTGTCCTGACACCTGTTCAGCCTTTTTAGAATGTGAGTATTTGTAGGTCACAGATTGGTTCGTGTATGTGATGCTTTTTGCCGGCTGCCCTAGCGGAGCTGCGATGAAACGGCAAGTACGAAGCTGGCAAACTACTGGCTTGATGCGCGCTGCGGTGTTATCGGACATTGTGCTGATCTTGATTTTGTGTAGAAATGCGCTGCAGTGCATTTGTTGCATACACACCTCCTAATAATGAGAATGAGTGGCACCGGATGACATATAGTGATGGATGTGAGAACAACATAACTGTAATTGAAAAAATTTGATATCATAGATGGGTTGTTTCATCGAAAGGGACCTCAAATGTGTGATGAATGATTGAATAGGCAAAAAAAAAAGCTTTTGGGCCCTCACTAATCATGTCATGATTTCAGGCGAAGATGATGGTGTTGACACGCAGGCAGAACCCTTGACTGATCCATTTGCGAGCCAAGACGAAGACCCAGCTCCAGATGCCGCCACATCAGACGTGCCCGAAGAAGGTGCACAGTCAGGAGAAGCTGTATTAGATTAGGAATGAGTTTCTGTACAGCTGTCTGAGACGTCACTCCAGCGTCTATAAAAGCGGTTGTCAACCGAGCCGCGCCCCTTTTTTCCTGTCAGCGCTCGCGCGGTGAGGTCGTTGGATTTTGTCTTTGATCACAGCTAAGTCTTTGTTTGGTGGTCATTTTCCTTCGTGTGTGCTAAAAAAAAAACCTTTTCTTAAAATGTTTTGTTGAAGTTGATTGTTTCCTATTAAATAGTGTGTGGTTATTTGTGTTCATTGTGTTAATTATGTAACTCGTAATTTAAATATAAGTTATGCTGACATGACAACTGTTTTTTTAATTAAATACTTTGAGAATATAACATCACACTATATTATCACACTAATATTATAAAGGCGAAAGTGTGAGTGTGTGTGTGCTTATGTTTGTTACTCTTTCACGCAAAAACTACTGAATGGATTTTGATGAAATTTATTTATTATATATTATTATTTTTTGTTGTGTTTGTTATTGTCAGAAGAAGGTTCTTATGATAGAAAAAAAATAGGAAAGTTGCGCGAAACGTCAGAAAATTTTATAAACTCAACGAAAATATTAGCTTTTCTAATGTAACCTTATGGCGTTTGACATAACAGTCAGTTGTTTGACAGTTAGCGCAATTGACATAATGCGCGCTGCAAATATCGTTTAAAACATGCATCGGTCGGAATTATATTGATAAAATAATCATTATCATTTCTTAGTGCAAATTTCACAATCGATTCTATTGAGTGAGTTCTTTGAAAATAATTTGTTCATGAAAGTTAGTTCAAAGCAATCACACATAATATTAAAAAAAAATATGTTAATATGGAGAGTTTTGATAAAATTGCGATACACAGTATTGATATACTAACACAAGGTAAACAAGGTTATTAAGAATACAATAGTTTGTTTTTATTATTTGTTTTTTTGTTTTAAAAAATGCCAGCTGACGTACAAACTTAAATCGGAGAACTCGCAATGCTACTAGTCAAAGCTATACAAGAGCAAGCAAAGACAGAACAATGTATGTCGGGTCAGCTAGTTGTGGAATAAATTAATGTTAAGCAAGTCAGAAAAAAAATGGCTGGCTACTTTGCGTCGTGTGAAAATATTGTTCTGTATTATTCAATGAAGCCTTCTTATATAAATTGCATACTTATTAGCAACAACTTCCACGGAAGAGATCTTGATATTTGCTGGTGGTTCCGATGGTGTTTATTATGGTTCAAGTTTTTTAAGGGGTTATTTTTGGATTTCTACTTATCAGTCTTTTCAATAATTATTCAAGCCTGTGCAGAAGTTTGTTGTAAAAATTGCGAAAGCGGAAATAGATATACCTGAAAAAATTTGGATGATGACAAAATCATTGTATCTGATTTCTTCTGATTTTTGTGTTGTTATTGAACATCTCTTATTAATTTATTTATTATATATTTAATTGTGCACCAAAATAAAACAAAAAAGGAAACTTCAAACTAAAATACATATAATGGGCGGCCATAACGGTTTCCGTAATCTCTTCTCGATTCGATTTTCTCATTCGCGATTTTTGTATGGAATAAACCATTTTTCTTACTAATCCTTTGTTGTTTGTTTCTTGCAGAAGCAACACTTGGTGTTTTGACTGGAAAAGCAGCACGATACGTAATGACCTGTTCACGAACATTTTGTAAACTGAATTGATTTGTTCGTTAGACAGCTTGATGACAACTGTGCGAGGGACGCATATTCGCCATGACTCACAACGATACCACCGAGGATGAGCCTCCATTAAGTATTTCCGTACTCAGAGATAGTATTCAGTATAATTTACAGTTAACCGTGTTGGTTTTGTCATTTGCTTCCTTGACATACGGAGTGTTATCATGGTGCATGTTCAAGAAGTTTCGTAACTTTAAAAACTTCGTGTTTCTCAACATAATTTTTGCAAATATAATAATCTATGCACTGTTACAGATCGATTACAAGTCAATACCTTATGACCACTATAAGTTACTTTTTGTTTTGAGGTACTTATTTATTTTCAGTAGAACAGTGTATAGTCACTGGTTGTTGGTTTTGTGTCATGAGTGTTACGCAGACATTGTTACAGTCTTCAATACACATATGCACAGGAAATATCTAAAGAGTGTCCTCTTTGCTTGGTGTATACCTATACTCATCTCCCTTATTAAAAAATGTATTTTGGTATTTTATGTGGAACCAGCTTACTACGAGGGAAACATCTCGGATGATGAAATTGATGCAGTATTACTTATTTGTTACAAGGGAAGTAGCATTTTACCTTTGATAATTAATTGTTATTTTTACGTTATTATCGTTTATTCACTTTGTCGTAGTTTTAACAGTAGCGCTCATACGGCTTCTTACATCTGGGGTCGCTTGTATATAGCCACTCTGATCTTTATTCTGAGCGACATCTTTATGTTATCAGATTTCATTTCAGATTTCGTCATACGTTACAAACATTTAGAAATAAATTATACTATACATGTTTTAGACATTTTAATCACAAGTTTACGTCATTTAAATATTCTAGTAATAGACATTATTTTGTTTGTTATCAAAAGAAATCGTACGATTTTGTATGAATTCTATGTAAAAAAATTTAAACAAAAAAATAATGGAAATAAATCTAGCGAAGGGATTACGAATATTGCGATGGAAGATATAAATTAAATATATTAAGTAGCCTGAATCATGAACTTGAAGTTAAGTTAAATATTTAAGTTACTTATCAACATACATAATATATTGTTCTTTAGTTCTATAAATAAATATAACTTGGTTTCCCCAACTTGAATAGGTGGTTAATTGATATTGTTGCTTGACTTAATGCAATTTTCTTGTTGCTGTGCGAACATAACTTGACTTTAGATGCCCTTGTACATTTTTACATCTGTATCGTTTACTAATTCGTTGTCAGCTTGAATATGCCTGTCTGATATGGGATCCGTTATACACTTCTGGACACATCTATTGGCCCACCTTGTATTTTCAGTTTCGTTTGGTCCTAGCTAAAATTTTATATTAGGTCGAGCAAAAAGTTTTTATGCAGTTTTGAACCTGGCACATTCACAATTTCATTCAATAGTCTTTTTTTGAATTTCGAACACAGAATTTAAAGAAACATAAGACAATTTGGAGCCTGTTTGTTGATATCAAACAATCGAATACTAAGAAAACTTGGTTTTATTGGTTTACTTGGATTTAATTCTTGAAAAAGTGATTGATATCTTTGGTTTTGCAACAAACATTACTTATTCTTAACATTAAGGTGAGGTTCTACCAATAATCTATGGATACTTCACCTGAAGTCGCCACCCAAGCTGTGGCACTTATTCAGGCCGGACACAGCCAAAGAAACGTGAGTGCTCAACTTAATTTAAGTCGATCTGCGGTCCGAAATGTTTATCGGAGGTACCTAGAGACTGGTGGCTTTGTTCGTCGCCAAGGAAGGCCACGATCTCGGGTCACAACTGAAAGGCAGGATCGATTCATCGTGACGACCAGCTTGAGAAATCGTCACCTTACCTCCATTGAGATACAAAACCAACTTCGCGACTTCCACGGAGTATCTGTGAGCGCTCGAACTGTTCGGAGAAGGTTAAAAGAACGCGATATGGTACCACACAAGCCAGCTAATGGGCCCAAACTAACGCGAGCCCACCGAACAGCGCGCCTTCATTTCGCACGCAGTCATTTAAATTGGACACAGCAAGATTGGAGCCGTGTACTCTTTTCTGATGAGTCTAAAATTGTGTTACATGGCAATGATGGAAGGAAGAAGGTCTACCGACGTAAGGGAGAGCGTTTCGCACAATGCTGCTTTGAAGAGAGGGTTGTTTATGGCGGTGGCTCATGGACTGTCTGGGGCGGTATATCCGCGAGCGGCAAAATTCAACTTGAGGTTGTTACAGGACCACGGCTGCCAACATTAAATGCTGAAAGGTACATTCGTGAGTGCTTAGAACCTCACGTGATACCATACGCGGACTATGTGGGCCCAAATTTCCTTTTTATGCATGATAATGCAAGAGCCCATGCGGCCGGCATCGTCAGGGAATATCTTCGGGATGTGAACATCACAGTTATGGACTGGCCATCCAGAAGCCCAGACATGAACCCCATTGAGCACATGTGGGACGAGCTAAAAAGACGTGTTAGGGCTCGTCAGCCAGTTGCCCAGACGATGCAGGAGTTGAAAACTGCCATAGAAGAGGAATGGGAGATGATCCCTCAAAATTGCATAGAGCGGTTGATAAACTCTATGCCTAATCGTATGAGAGCTGTGGTAGATGCCCATGGAGGCAACACGCGTTATTAAATTAAACCTTTATTTGATAAAACATGTTTTTATTCAAAAATCAATTGCCTTTAACAAGGCGCATATCCGACTTGTTAGGCGTAGCTCCATGTCGTATGGTATTCTGAATTCAAATTTAAAACAATACGATCGAAAAAGATGGTAAAATGTATCAGGTTTAAAACTGCATCAACAGTTTTTGTTCAATCTAGCAATCATATTTCGGTAGGGGCCATCGAAACCTAAACTCTAAGGTGGGCCAATAGATGTGTCCAGAAGTGTATAATAAATATAAAATAGCCATTGAAAAGTACAACGAAAATTCTTAGGAACTTTGCAATACAGATGCCAATTTTCACGGTTCCTTACACCCAACTTTTAGCAATGTATAATTTACTCTCACTTGAGAACAGACAAAAACTTCTGGAAGTAATGATACTGCATGACCTTTATCATAATAAGCTAAATTGTATAGAACTTAGAAATGACAATTAAACTTGTAGTCTCTAGATCAATTCATCGTCGTGGAGTGCGCGATTACAGATTGTTTGATCAGGTAACATTCCGGACAAACGCAGGTAAACGTGCACCCCTTCGGCGTCTCACGCAAACGTACAATGAACATTTTATAGATATTGATATATTTGTGCTAAATAAAAATGCTTTTCGAAGTAAGTTAATAATGTACTGAACAACTTGGATACATCTCGTGGTAACTGACTAGTTTCTTAGTTTGTATCGATATAAAAATGTTTCCTTGAATGTAAATAATGACTAGCTCACCGATGAATATGTAGAAATTGTTATATGTATTGTATATCGTTTTTTTTTAAATAAAATAAAGTACATAAAAAATTAACGCCTTGTTTGAATTAGGTCCGCTCATGTTACCACTATTCGATTAAACATTAAATAATGTAAGAACGCTGACGCTAGAATAAAGGAGGAGCTCGTGGCTAAATAATAACAGCCGCATGGGTCGAACTGTAAGGTTAAGCAACGCTTGCCGAGGTTGGTCTGTGGACGGGTGACCATCTTAACATACCGAGACTCCTCCGTGCCTCGGAAAGCACGATAAGCCGTTGGTCCCGGCTGTCATTTGTAGATCTTTGGCAGTCGTTACGGATAGTCAGAAGCCAGATAATCTGACACCAGTCTTGCCAAGGAGTACCGTGTTACCCAGTTAATGGGTTGTGGAGGTCTGGTACGCAGCCGCTCAACGTAAAATACTGGTATTCAGCTGAATCCGGTTTGACTGGAAGCCGAACCCAATATAATTGGGAAAAGGCTAGGCAGATGATGCTGACGCTAGAATAAACGTAATACTCCTTCTATAAAACTCCTCGCCATGCAAAGCGAGTGAATTAACCCACTTTGTTCGATAGGCACCAATAACAGTCTATTGTAAATATTATATATTTCGAAGGAATTAAAATTTTGCTTCAACAAAAGTAATTTATTTTCATTGAACCCACAGGCCACCGTCGCTGAGGCGTAGGTAAGTAACAGTACGTTTCTTAAGGGAACCCTTATAGTTTTGCCATGTCCATCTGTCTGTTGACTACGGAACCCTAAAAATTACCACCAAATGCGAGGCTGATTCGTACACCGTGGGTTGCTTACAAACTCGATGTTGTTACCTACTGAAGTACTGAAGCTTAAAAACTATGAAAGCACCGAATATTATGATGACGAAAAGATAAGGAAGTATGAAACACCATAACTTTATCGTTGAAAACGCCTCTTTTTCGTTCTCCAATTGCAAAATGTAATTTTGTAATTTCAAACATGTATTTTTTGTATGATAAAATTACAAACTAACCATACTTTGAATTTGTTTTATAGCGTATGCTATGAGACCCCACTTTTAGTAATTCGGAACAAGGGTAAGAGTATGATGATTTTATGGTTCTCTCAGAATTTTACCATGATTTTCCGAATGATTTTTAGTTGGTTACCTACATATTTGTAGTCTATAGTTTAACATTTTTTTTGTTGTTAATTGAGGTTGTGTACCTAACAGGTTGATTTCGTGGCTACGTAATAATACGGGTTGATCTTTAACCTTAAGCTACACTTAGCAAAGTCAGGTTAGGTATGTTTTAGACTTGAATGTGCCCTGGCGGTTGGAGTGTCATGCTCACTCAAAAGTCTCTCTGATGATGGCGCATGAAATGAATCATTTGGCTCCCTTTAATATGGTTGAGCCAAATAGTACCGTTGGCTTCGCTAAAGTGGAGTCATTAGGTTGTATAACAACAAATGTTGTGATCGATAAGTACGAAATACGACGATGTGTTATTCTACGTGGTACCTTAAGACTATGTTGGATGCATTGTGCTCACATAATATAATCAATTGATCAATGTACCTATGTATACAAAATATTGTAAAACGTATATTTGAAAAGAGTAACTATGGAGTTTCTTGTCCGTTCTTGAGAATAAGAATCTACTTTTTGCGAATGGACAACTAGAGTCACTTATATTTTAATTTTAAACTGTAAATTTGACGTTCAAAAGTGCCTTTTAATGGTCTAGTTGAAATAAATGAATTGACTTTGACTTTGACTTTGACTATGCCTTTTGATGTAATCATCGATCACGAGTTTCTTAAGAATGTTATAACGGTTATGAATAACTATGCTGTATGGATGAAACCAGTGCAATGGGTGAATGAAATCAATTGTTTCAATTGCAGTGGTGAAGTTGGTCATGTATGTAATACTTACCTTAACGAAGATATTGTTCAGATGGTTGAGAGCTATCAACCATGGCAAATTAAAGAAGCTCCTATCCAGTCGAAAATAATTGTGACAGATGATGTCCCATTGGCGCAACGTCCACGGCGCGTATCACTGAAGGAGCAGAAGGTAGTTGAAGAACAAGTTGCGGAGTGGCTTGAGTTCTGAATATGCTAGTCCATTAGTTCTAGTTCGCCAAAAAGATGAGTTTCCATTGGCGATAATTGAGGATTACATTAACAAGTTGGCTGAGGCAAAAGTATTTAATGAGTCAAAAAATGGATTTTTCCGTCTGAGTGTCAGCAGTGAGTCGGTAAAGTATTAATATCTAAAGGGATTGTTCTAATATTTGTGGATGATATATTTATTCCAGCAAAAGATGAACAGAAGCCGTTGATAGAAATTTTAAGAGTGGCGTCTGAATATGGCTTGCAAATAAATTGCTGCTGTTACATTCATACAGCGATCTGACGATGACGGTGGACTACGTCCAGTATATTTCATGAGTCGTAAAACAAATGATGCGGAGAAAAGTACACTTGTTATGAACTGAAAAGTCTGGCTATTAAAGAAGGGGTACAAATTTTGACACTACTTGTATGATATAATATTTAAAATTGTAACTGATTGCCAAGCATTCCAGATGACCTTGCTTTTACAGGAGTTTGACTTATTGGTTAAAAAGGCCAGGAACGAGGATGAAGCATGCTGATTCATTACACTGATGACTGATGCATTAAACCGAAACCCATATGAGGCAATAGTAACACTGCATGATGAGATCAGACGAGCACGATAGTTGGATGATGGTCTAATTAATAATAATATTTTTTTATTCAGACAACCATTGATCCCTAACATTTACGTTTTATATTGTTAGTAGGAACTTAAAACTATGTAAATATCTAATAACTAAGAGATACTTAGTCCTCTTGGTGAGGCTCCACACCAGTGGGCTTTCTATTACCGTCAGGATGCTGTTACTGCTCTCTCGTAATCTGCTTAGCAGTGAGGCTGTCTTGTTGCGGTGTCCAGGTGTCTAATGTAAGATAGGTGGTAATAATTAGAGCAGCAGTGGTCTGATAGTTACAAGCTGTATTTGTGATCAATATTTTACATGCAAGTGACAACACAAACAAACCGTAACTAAGCTTATTTAGAATCTTGACAGACATGTGTAACTAGGATTATTTACACTTCCCAGCTACAACACTAGGAAGTGGTGACAGGCGGGCGTTTTGGGGGACTGTCTTTATGTAGAACTTTGACGTTCAAAAAGTACTGGCACTCAGCCTAATTTGAATAAATGACTTTTGTTTTTTTTTTTGAAAAACTTATATAATTATATGCGACCTCCAATAGTGGCAACGAAGCCGTCCGTGAGCGACTCAGCGAACATTGTTGACGCACTGCAGAAGCGTGGCAGACGTAACAGCGCCCTATAGGCATTGTTAAACTGGATGCGCAGAGAATTGTAAGCCCTTTGGGTATAACTGAACCGCCAGACTCGCTCGGTACAGAGATGTGCAGTAAGCTTTGAATAAAGTAACTTTTTTTTTAAATAAATCTAAAAGCTATATTAAATAAATACAGGAGAGAATTTATGGTGATTATTATGTTGAAAATGGATTGCTTTACAAAGGAATGGAAAAGCATATAGTAATCCTAAAAACTATGGCAAATGAAACCAAAAAAGGGCAACTGGACATTTTTCAAAAATAAAGATGATTGAATAAATAAGTAAAGGCTATTTATAAAAGACCTTGATAAGGAAATTGAAGAGTTTATAACAAGTTGCATTCCATGTTTATTAAACACGTGTGAAGTGGGAAAACAAGAAGGGTTTCTACTCATATTGAAAAGGGGGAGTCACCGCTTCATTTGGACCATATCGGTCCAATGACTGAGACTGAGACTGAGCAGATTACCGTATTATGAAGATTGTAGACAAATTTTCGAAGTTCACTTGGATATTTCCCACTAAGGTACCACAAGTAAAGATTAACGTGTCTTTACTAACATAATTTAAGAACTACTAACACTATCCTTTAGGGTTTAGTTTCAGAAAAGTAAAATTATGTATGTGGGTAGGTATGTTCTTTTGTGGCAATTATTTACTTTATTGGAAAGTTATTATTATTACGACGCCTGCGCCATTTCTGATCATTTTTACTCAGCTCGTAAGGGTATTTTAAATATATATTTTAGCCCCGTAAATACATATTGATGATTCTAGTCTCCTGGTAGTTTGGGTGTCTTTTAACTGATCATATTCATTTGTTAAATTTGTGAAAACAGGGTGGGTACAGTGATGTTTTATTAAAATGTTTGGTCCATCCTAAGTTTCACCGAAAGGCATACAAAATATCAATATTAAATTAATTTTTAAAGTACAAAATGTCATGAAAAATATAAAGTCAGCAAAATTTAAAATAATCAAAATTGAATTTAATAACCATATCAACAGACTCTCGTAATACAATGTCACCAAAATTTGTCATTAAGGTATTCATCGACACAGTAATATTATGCCTTCCAGCCCCGAAAATAAATCTGCATGTTTCTGGTCTCCTGGTAGTTTGGGAGTCTTAATTGATTATACTTCCAACCCAAATTTATAAACACACAAAAGATTAATAAAAATATTAAAATAATACAAAATATAAATACTTCGACATGTTTTCTCCTGGTAGTTCGGGAGTCTTAATTGATTATACTTCCAACCCAAAATATGAATATCATGGTCTCCCAGTGAGCTTTTACCTTGTCTGTTTAAAATGCCTTTTAGACAAACCACTCTTATTTATGCTGATATGTTTCATGGTGGCTCCATGTTTTTTTTTTTTTTTTTTTTATGGATGGAAAATCATCAAATGACTTCTTCCGCTCTGGGTGGAGCGGAAGGGCGTGTCAGACTCTTACTGACTAAAACCCATCCATGTTCCTTCTAAAGCCCTTTGCGTTCCAGGGCCGCGGTGACTCTTTCGAACAAATTCCGCAACCCTGGCGGGCTCTGGCCCTAGCGGACCCCGTCTTCTCTGCTGACATCTCTTTGAGGCGCGCGTGAAACACAACGCGCCATCGACCCGGGCCTGGTGGTAATCGGACAGCGAGCCACCCAACGCTCGCTGTCCGCAGGCCCGCGCCTACGGTGGCCGGAGATCGCCCTGCGACTCCCGACGCCCGGGGCGTCTTCTCCTGTAGCGGCGGATGGGGCGAAGGCCTTGCCTTTCCCTCGCGCGGCCCGCCTCCTCCTTCGCTAGCATTATTGCTTCGCCAGAAGGAGGTGATATTTTAAATGCCTGCAGTGGCTTTCATGGGAGAACAGACACCAATAGGTACTATCATTCCCGTATTTATGAATTAATATTCATTTGCCTTAAGAAGGTTGCGTCACCATAAATTATTAATTATTATCGGGAGACGTCAGAGGAATCGCTACATTGTTATTTTATTTAATAGGTATAATGAATAGTATAATGAATGAATTATTCCTGCAAACCAAGATTATCTTACAGGTTCATCCTACAAGTTTCTTCAAAGTTCGTTCAGTGGTTTAAACGTGAAAACGTAACAGACTGACAGAAATACAAGCGGAGTAACTTTCGCATGTCGATTAATATGGAAGTAAGTATAGATACGGATTTCAGAGTTTGCTTATTTTCAATTAATCTTTTACTATTGGGAACAAATGCGACTAAAACTGTGTAAAAGAATAAGCTTTGCCATACAACGTGGCAATGCCGCCAGTCTTTGGAGTTGACAGCGATGTGGAAGATGTTTTGACGCCATTTTTTATTATGAATTATTATTTTAAGTATATAAATAGTTAGATTAGTATTAAAAATATGAAATGTTTTAGATTACTTCTACACTAATATTATAAACAGGAAAAAAATGTATTTTTGTGTGTGTGTATGTTTGTAATGTATAAACTCAAAATCTGCTATGCCGATTTCAAAAATTCTTTAAAAAAGCTACATTATCAGCAAGTTACATAGGCTATATTTTATCCCCGTATTCCCACGGGACCGGGAACTACGCGGGTTAAACCGCGTGACGTCCGCTAGTATTATATATGAATAAACTGTGATGAATATAATGTCGATCTATGAAGTGGGAGAGAAAAGTCGAAGAACAAACGGATGTTTAATTTTTATTTTTAATAGGCCCGTGTCGTACCACCGTCTCACCTGTCGATCTATTCGGTCCCTACCTATCACCGTGGCTTAGGTGAAGTGAACTGTGGAATGATAATGTTTGCATGGATCACTTCATGTTCACTTCATCTAAGCTTACATGATGATTACAGAATCGCTCTGTAGATGCGATGGAGCACGTTTACCTAATAGTAACCTACTTAGAGTAAGTGCGCTAAATATGGACTGGGTCCGTAATATGGACTACCTTTGTTTCTCAGAAACCGTCCGTCGTATTAAGCCATCGGTCGCCGCGCGCTTAGCTCCACCCCTCCCGCGGCCCGCTAGTCACTTGCCGATCAGCAGACAGCTCGCACGTATTCACGGCAGCCATTTTTGATTTTTATCAAGTCGCGATGTAATTTTTTACCTAACCTCGTAAGATCATAATTTCAGCGAATATTACTGTTTAGGAAAGTGGATTAATCTAGGAGAAAGGTGAGTTATTTTACATTTATTCATATTAACTTGCAATATCCAATCCTTTTTGTAATTTTCTTAGCAACAATATTAACCTAGAAATGTATGTGTATTGTAATATGGACCACCGGCATGTTTTGAATATGGACTAGTGGTCCATATTCCAAACAGTCACTGACCTATACTTTCATTTAATTGTTTTAGGATGGCATCTACAAATTCTACAACCAAAGGAAAGACCAGACGTCGATACAAAAGAATTTAACAAAGAATACGCCAAAGAGAGCGCCAAAAAAAACGCCAAAGAAAATGCCGAAGAAAACAGTTCAAAAGAAAAGAAAGATCTCAAAAGAAAGAAAGTCATCGTCTTCGAGTTCTGATAACAGTGATTATTCAGTCAATCATAGTACAGATGAAAGTCCTGATCGTTCCCAAAATGGTAAATGTTTGTATTGTAATGGGCTTTTTTCTGAAGACGTTAATGGAGAGAAATGGATCCAATGTGCATCATGTAAGCAGTGGGCTCATGAAGACTGTGCTGGCATAGAAGATATGGTTGATTTCTATGTGTGCGAATTGTGTACCAGTGATTAGTTTAATCATAGTAATGGGCTGATTTCATTTTAGGCAACACGTCCATTTTTTAAAAATAATTTTGAAACCATTTTGCTATGGTCCATATTTGAAACCATGTGGTCCATATTTTGTCCATTTTTTGCAAATACATAATAATGTCAGATTTTAGAAAATGTTGATTATTTCTGAGCTGTTCATGTTTATCAAGAATTCTAACAATTGTTTTTAATACCAAATAACTATCGAACTGTTCAAAGAATATAAGGCTGATTAATCTTTATTATTCTGAGTTTTATTGCACAAAATCCTTATGGTGGTCCATAATTGGCGCACTTACTCTACTCTTGGCATAGAGGTTGCAGTTGTCAGGAAACACAGACTTCGGCAAACATTCCACTATCTAGCTGGACGCACAAAAAGCAACGTTTTGTGCGTATAGTTCGGATATCTACCATATACTGATGGCGCATGGTCTCATGGCAGCGTTAAGCACTTCTTTTTAAGTTTAATATTTAAACGGCCATGAAAACATGAAAGTTGAATTTGTACTTTATATATTTTCATGGCCAACCAACGTTAACAATGGTGCTAAACAACAATATGTACAAACTTCAAACGTACATTTATTTATTAACAAGCATATGAACAACAATACAGATTATTAATTTAATTTATTTTACTTTATTAATTAATTAATTTATTAACAATTAGTTACTATACATACAGTTTGCACCAAATTGAATATCAAGCCAACAACAGAACATCTGTCTTATGAATTAAATAATAAAATACAAATGTTATTCATTATGTGCACTAAGCACATAATGATTATAATACAATTACCGCCGGATAGCAATCAGTCGGTTCATAAACTCATACCATATCTCTCGATTATGTTTGAATAAAATTAAAATAATGTCTAATATTATCATATTGAAATGATTAATTATAACTATTAAAATACCTATTGTATCGGTATAAATATGAAATACATAAATAACAAATTTAGATAAAAAAACAATATCGCTCAATATAAATATCAAAGTGGCTATATACAAGCGACGCCAGATGTTAGTAGCTGTATTTGCGCCAGTGTTGAAACTAAGAAAAAGTGAATATACAATTACTATGTAAAAACAACAGTAATGGTATATATATATATCAATATCAATATGTATATATATCAATGGTAAAATTAAACTACCTTTACAAAAAAATAGCTTTAATACAAACTTTGTGTTACCGTTTTCACACAATTCAAAGAAACAATAATTTGATAGAATCTTAAAAAATATTGTTATCATTAAAGCCACACCCCAAGAAAAAAGGACACTTTTAAGATATCTCCTTCGAATATGCCCATCGAAAACTTTTACACAGTCTGCGTAAAACATGTGACACAATACAAACAACCAGTGGTTGATCACCGATCGTAAGTAATCCTGTACATTATAAGTAATGAAAAACCACCACGTGTTCTGGTCCTTTTCCATCTTCTGTATCTGGTGCACTGCAACGATTAAAAAGTTCACTAAAACTCCGTTTAGAAACACATAGTTTTTGAAATTACGAAACTTCTTTAGAACGCACCATGATGTCGCTCCGTATATCAACGTAGCTAGTGTAAGCACCAACACAATGTATTGATAAATGTTTTGAACAGTTCCTATTAACTCCCAATGAATTTCATTATATATATATACTTCATCATTATCATCATCAATATAATCTCCATCGTTATGATCACCATCTGTATTATTGTAATAAAAGTAATCATCACTCACTGTAGCGTTATACACATTGGTATCGTTGGCAGACATTTTGAATGTCGCTACAAATCGTTCAGTTTGTTAACCAGATGTTAATAATTTTGTGGTATAGTATCACAGTTTTCTTTACGAACTTCTAATGAATAAAAACAGGTGTTGCTTCTACAATATTCGATGCAAGTTAAGTTGGTAATAAAATAAATGAAGAATCTAATTGCAAATACAACACAATAACAAACATTATTTGAATGTTGTTTTCCTGTTTGTCAGATATTATCTCTAATAACATTCTCGTGTCACAGTGTTTGTAACAAAACTCCTCCGAAACGGCTTGACCGATTCTTATGAAATTTCGTGTATATATTCAGAAGGTCTGAGAATAGGACGTCAATTATATGTCATAACCCTATGTGATAAGGGTGGTCCACCCCAAATTTTTATTTTTATTTTTTTCTCTATGATTAGCATAAAAATACATACAACCATAAATTTTCACCCTTCTACCACCAACCTCTTTTTTTAAATAGCGATATTAGTACTTTAATTCCAATTAATTATTCTAGTATTCGAGAATGGTTTAGATTCACAATTGGATCCGCTAGGTGGCGCTGCAATCGATTTCTATAATTTTTCATCATACATAAAGCAAACGTTCGGACAGCACAACGTCTGTTGGGATCGCTAGTGTTATATAGAAACCTGACCCAACCGCAAGTCATATTTTAAGTAGGTAGCCTCAGTAGCACGTTATTTTAATTTTGTAAGGGACTGGTGTAAATCAAAGAACACAGATTTTTCTTAACTGTGAAGAAAGCGGTCAGGAAAGATGTTTTTTTTCTGACCAAAGTTCGATTAGGTTTGGTTCGTAATCAACGCTGCTTCCCAATCTGGGAGACCCGAGCACCGCCTGCAGGCGGCTGTACGTGGGAATCGTGCAATCGATGGCCCTGTATGGGGCCTTGATCTGGGCGACTGACCTGACGGCCAGCACCGTCACTGTTCTGCGGAAGCCGCAGAGGGTGATGGCCGTCAGAGGCATCAGCGGTTATCGCACGATCTCCTACGAGGCGGCTTGCGCACTGGACGGATCTCGGCCCTGGGATCTGGAGACAAAAGTCCTCGCGTCACTGAACCGGTGGCGTGAGGACGCGCGGGCGCGCGGCGAGCAACTGATGCAGCGACACTTGGAGTTGCGTCGGTCGCAGCTACGCGAGGTCCTGGTGGCAGAATGGCGGGACAGGCTTTCAAGCCCTTCCACCAGCCTCGTCATCATCGAGGCCATCCGGCCAGTGCTCGACCTATGGCTCGGGACAAGGCACGGCTCCCTGTCGTTTCGTGCGACGCAGGTCCTCTCGGGGCATGGCTACTTCGGGAGTTTCTTGTGTCGCATAGGCAGGGAGCCGGACGCTCGGTGTCACCACTGCGTCGACTGTCAGGAGGACACGGCGCGGCATACGCTGGCAGAATGTGCCGCTTGGGAGGAGCCACGCCGCGCCCTCATCTCTATGGTCGGCGGCGAGGAGTTCCGGGATGCGGTGGTCTCCTGCAAAACAGTTATCGCGCAGAAGGAGGATGCGAATAGGGAGAGGGATATCTCGACCGCTCTCCTAGCCCGCAACAGGCGCCGCATCGAAGGAGGGCCATACGCTGCCCTCTTCTGGCTCCCCTAACTGGGTCCAGGGGCGGCGGACTTTGGGATGTCCGTCGTCTCCCATTCACTCATCCGGACCCTATGTGGCGGAGCGTGGTGTTCCCGTGCGCGCCTCTTTGACGTCGCGGGGCGAGTCAAACACCTAACTCCCCCCGCTGACCCAAGGTGGCCCGCAATCTGGCACCAGCCGGAGATTGAGGACGTCGCATACGTTCCCGCGATCCGCGGCGTAGGTGGGAGATGTAACACCGGGGTGGTTTGTGTAATACGTATGCAAAGTACGGAACGTACATACAGACGTATAATGTACTGAGTAACTAAATGTCACTATGACAGCTACGCCACGCGCGTTAAGTACAGACTCGTCAGACTCTGTAAAGTAGAGCCAAGTAACTATCTAGCAGGCAGTATACAGGAAAAGTTATCTGTAGTCACTCACTTTTAAGCACAACATTGAACCATGTAACTTAAAGATATTGAAATAAAAGAAGTGTTTCCCCCGAAGTTTGTTTCTATTGTATCAAAGATACAAATATTACAGTATTAGTCAGTAAGAGTCTGACAGACCCCGTCCGCCCGCCCCAGGGTGCAGAACATCCATGAGGATTTCTCCCCATTAAAAAAAAGGTTTGGTTCGTAAAGAGCTTTTATTTAATTGTATGTATTTTTTGTCAACAATGTTTATAAGAATAATCGCAAAACCTGAAAGGGGGTCATTATACTCATCATTATATCATATTTCAAGGGTAATATTGTAAATGCTAATCAATGAATCAATTAAAACTTTGACAGTATAGAAAGATACACGTCGCAATAGCAACAACAAGGGACAACAATGTAACAAGGCTCCAACAGCGTGATATTGTGCTTTGTCCGGACCCACAGCACGACGATAATTTTCAATGTTCGCCTAAAACATTACCTATCTACGGAGACCAAGTCTGGTAAGTAAAAACTTAAAATTATTAGTCAAAATAAATTCACTTATTTCTGGAAGACCATTAAAGGGCACTTTTGTTCACAGTTAAAAAATATTATAAAAGTGACTCTAGTTATCCATTCCCTATGGTAGATTCTTATGGGGAATAACGGTAAAAAAATACCTTAGTTAATCTTTTTAAAAACAGTTGTAAAAGGGTATAAAATGACTACAGTAAAATGAAAATAACAGTTTCAAACGCTATCTAATCTACATATATTTAATAATACATCACACAGTCCTTTTTATAAAAACACTTTTTAACCATTTTCCAAGTTGGAATACTGATGAGCAGAGTCTTTATTCAGAGAGAATTTCAATTTACAAATACCGTCGGGGGGCAACCAGCAGGTTCCCGATAAATTCCTTAATGCATGATTCAATTCAATTCAATTCAACTCAATTAATTTATTGTTTGTCACAGGTGGATCTATGTGGCCTCGCTGATATCAACCTTTTTTTAAATAATTTACATACAATTCATACCGTATTATTCGATTACTTTTTAAAAACAATCAAGTATATTACTAGAACATTGAAGTAATTGATTATAACTATAATCATTTCAAATGTATCGCTAGAATAATCAAAATCTAAGTTTTCATATATAAATGAGTACAACATAATGACGTTGCTCAATACAAATATCGAAGTGGATATATGTATACAAACGACGCCAGATATTAATGGCTGTGTATGAAAATCGAATTAAACGTTAAAATATAAAATATCAACCACAAAATAACGGCTGACACTTTTTAGATATTTTCTTTGGATATTTCCATTGATACCTTTAACAATGTCTACATAAAACAAGTGACACAAAACCAACAACCAGTGGTTGTACGCTGATTTTTGGTAATGTTGAACAATATCTGAGTACAATAACCAACCAGGCATTTTGTTCTGAATTGTTTCCAACGTCTCAATCTGAAACACTGCAATGCAAAACAAATTTGCAAAAATTGCGTTGGTGGATATAGTCTGCCTATTCCGATCTCTGTTTATAGAGCTTATTATGTACTCGTATGTATCTGTATATCTGTTATGTTATATTATAATTTTTTTATTATTTATTATTATTAATTATTTATTTCAGACAACATAGTCTTTACATTCATACACACACAAACAAAATACTTAAAGATGTTAGTAACAAAAACAGCTTATACCTTATGTTAGTACTTTTATTCCACGAGAGACATTGTAGTCTTTGTGAGATGCCTCATAATGGGGCTCTCATCAAACTAATATATCCTGGGACAACTCACACACGGTCATCCGATCCCAAACTAGGCAGAGCCTGTACTATGGCAACCAGACAACTTATAAACATACTTATATATTTCTAAATACATACATATTATACACAAATTACACCCAGACACAGAACAAATGATAATGCTCATCACACAAAGATTTGTCCTGGGTGGGAATCGAACCCACGACCTCCGGGTAAGCAGTCAGGGTCACTAACCACTCGACCAACAGGCCAACTTATCCGCCAATGATATTAATATTTCATGTCAAGACAATTACTGTCCATCCCAGGTTGCCTGGATCAGATCGCGGAATGCGATAATTCCACCCATTGTATGTGTTTTAGTTTTAAGTTTCCTTTTTGTTTTACACAGTTGTATAATAAAGTATATTATAAATAAATATACTTTTTTAAGACGCACCACGATGTGCCTCCGTGTATCAAAGTAGCATGTTACATCACTAACCCTGTTGTTTGTAATATATACTGAAGAATTTCTTCAAGTCCACATAGTAAAAAAAAATCGTCAGTTGCACTTCCATGTTCGCTGGTATCATTGTCAGACATGGCGACTGACACTTTTTTTTTTAAGATGGTAAATCATGAAATGACTTCTTCAGCTCTGGATGGAAGGGCGCGTCAGACTCTTACTGACTAAAACCCATCCGTGTTCCTTTTAAAGCCGTTGCGTTGCGTTTCAGGGCCGCGGTGACTCTTTCGAACAAATTCCGCAACCCTGGCAGGGGCGAGTGACACTTGCACCGTTTTGATTAGTTTATAGAGAAAAACGTATAGTTGGTTTATAATTAACAGCCATTAATAACTTGGTATTATATTTGCATAAGAGTTGAACACTACTAATCAATAAAAACAAGTATTGGATCTGAAACATTCGATGCAATTAAATTTGTCACAAAACGAACAAAGGATTTATTCATAAATACATGAAACGTTAAGTTTTCCTGTTTTTCAGATCTTACCTATGAAGTCATTGTGCCGAATCGCTAACGGCATTTGTCACTCGGTACCAACACCAGCAATTTAATTTTATTTACATGTTGAAAGGGATATATTATATCAAACAACGGTCACTGAATTTATCTGAATTGGTCGAAAGCAAAGCGAATCAGAAAAACAGGAATAAACCGGGCACATAATTATCTCGCCGTCGCTTATATGAAGAAGCCCTCTCCATTGAGTGTTCCGAACTGGCCATAGTAATAAAAAAAACTGGCCAGGTTCGAGTCGAACTCGCTTGCAAAAGGTTCCGAACGAATAATGTTCTTTAACATGTTACTTAAGAACCATATACTTCATACAGGTTTTTATATAATCAATAGGTTTTTAAAATGTTAGCCTTTGTAGTTTGGGAGATAAAGAGCAAATTTTTTTTTAAAACTGTGAAATTTAATACTTTTAAGTTATGAGAAGCCCTTTCATGTGATATAATTATCATAAGGTACAGTTTGGAAAACTTCTTTTATTTAACAAACAAATAAGAAGAGGGAAAATGAAAAATAGGTACAAAGGTGATGCTTATTTCTAAAGACATCTCCTCCATCATACCTGCGAAAGGAGAGTCGAATAAAAGCGATGTAGACATCGTGTGTTAAAGTTATGCTTACGTAGAAATAAAACAATAAACTTTAAATATTACGTACTATACATAAATATGACTAAAATTAATATCACACTTACACATACTAAATGATATTATAAGATAAATAATAAAATATATGTATGCTTATATGCAACTATGAGGGTACCGAAATGTAGTGTACTTTCACTGTTCTTCTAAAAACCGCAAGAGTTTAGCAGTCCCTTGTCATTTGCCATTTGTCCCCCGAAAAGTGACCCCATTTCCGAAATTTGTTTTTGTCGTTACGTGTCCGTTTTTGAGTCAACGACGACGTGTACCAAATTTCAACTGAAACGGTATAGTAGATTCGTAGAAAATCGGCTTTGGCAGTCAGACAGCCAGCCAGTCCAGACAGATAGAAGACAACTAAGTGATGCTATAAAGTTTCCATTTTTCCATACAGAGGTTTGGAGTTCAAGCAGCCGATAATTCTGCTTTTATAGTTCTATTGTAATATTTTATATCATGAAGCGATTCCTCGTTATCCGGTACCTATATGCTTTGCTCAAGGCAAGTCTGCCCCCCGCCATCAGCTGTATCACCACTGAAACCGCCGGGCATTTGAGGTCTATTCTGTTCTTTCTTCTTCACGATCATGCTTATGGAGGGGATTGGACTTTTAACCCTTATTAGATGCGGGTTGACAGAGGAACAGTGAACCTGGTCAGTCCATTCGTGGGTGCTGCGGTGAACATTAAAATCAACAGTCAGCACCCCCAATTGACTTCCCAATCTTACTACGATTGTCTAACTTATGCCATTTGCATATTGTGGTAGTTGCATACCCTGAGTTGGCGTTTGTTTACGAAACGTAATAAACACTATCGATTAATTAATCAAATATCAAGATGTCTTCCGTGGAAGTTGATGTTTATAAGTATGCAATTTATATTGGAAGGCTTCATTGAATATTAAAGAACAATTGTTGTACATAATCGTATTGATTTATATCGAACCTCAGCGCACGACGAATTGCCAGTATTTTTTTTCTGAATTGCTTAACATTAATTTATTCCACAATTAGATTGTTTGTTACCTAAATAAAGTCAACAGCACTTAGCAATAATGTTACTTTTTACCAGTGAATCATTTGTGTAATCTCGGATAATCAAATATTTTTGTTTTTTTTTTCGTACTATTGAATTATTATAGAATAGCTGTTGTCCGTGGCTTCGCCCGGGTATTTTATTTTTATTATTTTTATGTGCACTGAAATCTAATTAAAAAACAAAGAAAAGAAGCCTAAGAACAAAAATCTTCAAACCATCGGCTATTTGCCAGTGAAAGATCTCTCAAAATCGGTTCCGTCTTTTTAAAGGTTATACGGCATTTACAGGCAGACATCGTTGAATCTTTCAAATGTATTTAGTAAATAAGCTGTTATTTTTAAATTAAAAACAGACACTTGAATTTTATTTATTTGTGTACATATTCAGCGGTACCAACACTATCCATTTAGAAATCTCCTCAAGTGCGTCTTCTAAGTGTATAAAATAATATTTAGTACTCACTGTCGCGGCTCACTCCTCACTGTTAAACCATGTCCGATGACATCGTGGTATGGTGAACGACTCTCACACAGTTTTGATTGATTAATGAAATGTATCAGTTCACTTTCAGTTAAATAATAAAATATTAAACTAAACAGTATGAAGCTGAATAGATACTTCCAATATGAACTAGTGTGTCTGAGAAATATGCGATGAAACGATTGCTGGCTCTAAATTGGTGAATTATTTTTAAAAGATATCAGACTCACTGCGGGAGGTCCATTGTTTTTGGGGACGTGAAATAAATCATAGTCGTAGCATATTTATTTAACTGGCCTGTTGGTCGAGTGGTTAGTGACCCTGACTGCTAAACCGGAGGCTGTGGGTTTGATTCCCACCCAGGACAAATCTTTGTGTGATGAGCATGATCATTGTTCTGTGTCTGGCTGTAATTTGTCTTTAATATGTATGTATTTAGAAATATATAAGTATGTTTATCAGTTGTCTGGTTGCCATAGCACAGGCTCAGCCTAGTTTGGGATCGGATGACCGTGTGTGAGTTGTCCCAAGATATTATATTATTATATATAACGAACTTAAAAGGAAAACTATCACCGCTACCTCGGCTCAACAAGTTAATGAGTAATAGTCGAGTTGTTATGTAATAATAGCTAAGTACTTTTAAGAATTTTTCTGGAAATTACGGAACCCTACACTGTGCGTGGTCCGACACGCACTTGGCCGATTTTTATGAGTGATTTCACACAGTTTGGAAAAAACTTTGAAGATGACCTGAGAACTTACATAAGTATCTTGAAAATATGAATTGTTTGTTCTAATGCAAAGATAGAAATAGTATATAAAGAAACGTACTGTTACTTACCTACACCGCAGCGACAGTGGCCTGTGGGTTCAATAAAAATAAAATACTTTTGCAACAAATTAACTACTTCGAAATATATAATGGTCTGTTATTGGTGCCTATCGGACAAATTGGGTTAATTCCCTCGCTTTGCATGGCGAAGAGTTTTATAGAAGAAATATTACGTTTATTCTAGCGTCAGCGTTTCTGCATTTTTAATTTATTTAATGTTTAACATGGCCGGACCTAATTCAACAAAGCGTTATTTTTATTTATTTCATTTGAAAAAAAAAACCATATGAAATTACATTTAACACTTATTATTAGTAAGGTATATAATACAAAATCAATGTAATAATCACAACAATGTCCACATGTTAACAAAGAGGTATGCTATGGTGAGGACTCATCGGTGAGCTTGTCATTATTTACATTCAAAGAAACATTTTATATCGATACAAACTAGTTAGTTACCACAAGATGTATCCAAGTTGTTCAGTACATTAATAACTTACTTCGAAAAGCATTTTTATTTAGCATAAATATATCAATTTCTATAAAATGTTCATTGTACGTTTGTGTGAGACGCCGAAGGGGTGCACGTTTAGCTGTGTTTGTCCGGAATGATACCTGATCAAACAATCTGTAATCGCGCACTCCACGACGATGAATTGATCTAGGGATGTTCGCCCAGCAACAAGAAAATTGCATTAAGTCAAGCAACAATATCAATTAACCACCTATTCAAGTTGGGGAGACCAAGTGATATTTATTTATAGAACTAAAGAACAATATATTATGTATGTTTATAAGTAACTTAAATATTTAACTTAACTTCAAATTCATGTTCAGGCTACTTAAATATTTAATTTATATCTTCCATCGCCGATATTCGTAATCTCTTTGCTAGATCTATTTACTATATTTTTTTGTTTTATTTTTTTTACATAAAATTCATACCAAATCGTACGGTTGCTTTGGATAACAAACAAAAAAATGTTTAATATTAGAATATTTAAAGGATCTGAACAAACGATTATAATGTCTAAAACTTGTAAAGTATAATTGAATTTTAAATGTTTGTAATATATGACGAAATTTCCGATTAAATCTGATAACATAATGATGTCGCTCAAAATAAAGATCAGAGTGGCTAAATACAAGCGACGCCAGATATAAGAATTTGTATAAGCTGCACTGTTGAAACTACGGCAAAGAGAATATACGATAGTAATGTAAAAACAAGAATTAATTATCACTGGTAAAATGTTACTTCCCTTGAAACAAAAAAAAGTTAACATTTCTATTTCACCAAACCAGAGGTCTGCCCTTTTGTAAGCCGGTAGCACATAAAATATATAAATACAATTAAAAATTTGGGAGGTCAGTAAAGGTATACCCCAAGCAAAGAGGACACTCTTTAGATATTTCTTATGCATATGTGTATTGAAAACTTTAACAAAGTCTTTGTAAAACATGTGACACAAAATCAACAACCAGTGATTGTACACTGTTTGCAAGTAAATAAGTAAGGACAACAAAACAAAAACTACCTTTAAGTTGATATTAAATACTGAATAAAAGTTGATCCGAAGCATTGAATAGAACATTGACTTTGAAAAAATTATGTTGAGAAACACGAAGTTTTTGAATTTACGAAACTTCTTGAACATGCACCATGATAACACTCCGTATGTCAAGGCAGCAAGTGACAAAGCCAACGTGGTAAACTGTAAATTATTCCGAAGACTTTCTTTGAGTATCGAATGCCTTATTGAAGGCTCATCCTCGGTGGTATCATTGTCAGGCATGGCGAATGTGTGTCGCTCGCACTTCTTTAAGCTGTCTTACGAACAAATCAATTCAGTTTACGAAATATTTGTGAACAGGTTATTACGTATCGCGCTGCATTTCCAGTCAAAAACCAAGTGTTGCTTCTGAAAGAAAAAAGCAACAAAAGATTAACAAGAAGATACATAAATCGTGAATTAGAAAAATCCGTTTTTGTTTTACTTTTCATGTACAATTAATTATGTAATCAATAAATAAATATAAAAATGACAACATCAATTGAAAAATCCATGGAAAACTGATACATCTATTTATTGATACTGATGATCTATTTACGCTTTCGCATTTTTTACGACAAACTTCTGCACAGGTTTGATTAATTATGAAAAATTGATGGGGAGAAATCCAAAAGTAACCCCTTAAAAACACCATCGATTTAATAAGCAAATATCTAAATCTCTTTCGTGGAACGTTTGTTTGGAAGTATGCAATTAATGTGGGAAGGCTTCATTGAATAGTAAAGAATATTTTTTTGTAGATCATCGTATTGATTTATATCGCACCATTATGATCAGCACACGCCGTAAAGTAGCCAGTCATTTTTTTCTGACTCGCTTAACATTGATTCATTCCACAATTAGGTTGTTTTCAACCTAAATATAGCCAACGGCACTCAGCAATAATGTAGCTTTTTAACAGTGAACGATTTTTAGTAATGTCGGAAAATCAAAGAAAAAACATTCCATTTTTTCAATTTATAAAATCAGTTTAAGAGTAGCTCTTGCCCGCGGCTTTGCCAGGGTGAAATTTATTGTATGTGTTTATTTTTATGCACAAAACTCTCATTTAAAAACAAATAAAAGTGACTTCGTTACTCCTCAAACCATTGGCTATTTGCCAGTAAAAGATTTGTCAAAATGGGTTCCGTCTTTTCGAAATTATTCGGAATTAAAGAGACCGAAAGAGATCAATTTTTAAATTGCTTTTTTGTTATTATGTCGTTGAAACTTTTCAATGTATTTCCTTAAAGAGCTGCAATTTTTATATTACAAATAGATACTTCAATTTTTTTTATTTATATAGATATTGTGCGGTGAGTTCTCTATGGTGTTGGACGTTAAAGAATGGTACCATCCCATCACTTCCCGTGGGTGTCGTAAGAGGCAACTTAGGCAACCCCTCTCCCCCCCTTAAGGGAGGCCTATGTCCAACAATGGATGTCTTTCAGCTCATGTGATGTCAAAGTCAAAGTCAAAACGTTTATTTCAATTAGGCCCTTAAACGGCACTTTTGAACGTCATAATTTACAGTTCAGTAAAATAATAATATTACATTAATAGTGACTCTACTGTTCATTTGGAAAAGTAGATTCTTATGTAGAAGAACGGACAAGAAACTGCATAGTTACTCTTTTCAAATAATGGGGTTTTACAAAATTTGGTATAAAAAAAATAATTTAATAATATGTGAGGACGATGCACCCAGAGTATGGATCTTATAGGAACAAAGTATTATGATAATGATTATGTACGGTTGTTACCGTTGAATATCTATCCGTTTTGAAATCTCCTCAATGCGTCTTAGAAGTGCATAAAATTATATTTAATACTCACTGTCGCGGCTCACTCCTCACTATTAAACTACGCCCGATGGCATCGTGGTATGGCGAACGACTCTCACACAGTTTGATTGATTAATGAAATGTCAGTTCACTTTCAGTCATATAATAAAATATTTCTAAACAGTTTGACGCTAAATAGATACTTCCAACATGAACCACTGTGTCTGAGAAATCTGCGATGCAACCACAATGCAATAAATGGAGAATCTGAATTGGTGAACTACTATTTTTATAGATATCCGAACTCGGCATTAATGTAAAAAAATAACTTGATTGCCTAGTTTTCCATACCGCCAACCGACTCTGCTTCACACAAATATGTTATTTCCATCTCTGTCTATCTAATAAAACAAGAAAAAGGTGGGCACAAAATAATAATGAATGTTACATTAGAATTGTTACACAAATGTAGAGGACTGGTTGGGTCGATTAACCTGGCGTGGAGTGTCGGGGTGGGTCAAAATGATCCATATTCATTCTTTCTTTCTTCCATACAAAAAAAATGCATTTTATTCCTATAAATAAAGGAATCTTATGAAGTTACACTTATGTTTTGATTGAATAGTTTAAAGGTTTTTTAAATCAAGGTACCCAGGTTTATAATATAATATATTATTTTATTAGAACAAAAGAAAAGATCAACAAAATAGATTAATTTTGTCTGATGACACATACCGTTCACAAAAGTGAATGTTCTCACATACTTAAAACACACTTCTTAAAGTAACCTTTGTTACAATTATCAATAATAAAAGATTATCAATTTTTTTTGGGAGGACAGTTGTGGAGACTTCTTTTCTTAACATTGGGCAACTTCGCTGGTAGCTCCTCGTATTCTCCTAAGATTTTTTTTCGTAATCGGTGTATATTCGCTGCCGTTCGAGTAATAATCGTCTATTTTGAATATTATGATAAAATCAACAAGCAAAATCCGACTTAAAACTTTTGAAAATACGGCACAAAAAGACGACATCAAGTGTATGGTTGGGTCATATTTACCCGTTGCCGTGTTTGTCCAAGTGTTTTCACCCATACAGCCCCTGCACGATTAAATTGCGAGAAGAGACGAAGTGGGAACTTCTTAGATCCAGTTACTGAGGTAGGCGATAACGTCATACAATTATTTCTAGAAAAACACGCATTTCAAAATGTCGCGGGTCACGTCGAGCCAACTGTGCTCTCGCTAGTCTAGTCTAGGTCATAGATGAAAGAGACAAAGTCCACGATGGAGCGAGCTTATCCAGAAGAAGCCTGTTCACTCTTATTTTGAAGAGATTAGGGTTGTATGAAATTAAGGAAAGGGCAATGCACTTTATTGGAAATTTATCTGCGGTCTACCATAGTTCTCATTCTTGACAGCAAATCATGTCCTTCAACTTGACTCCAACTCGAATCATCAAATGGAAAAATAGTTTGTATTTATTTACTGACTAAATGTATAAAATCAGGGGTTTTATCGTCATCATTGAACTTTCAAACAAGATTACGAATATACTACAAAATAATAGTTTTAATCGACCTAACCTGTCCTCTACATTTGTGTTTTAAAATTCTAGTTTAAGGCTTTTTTTTTGTACCTGTCTCTTTCTTGTTTTATTAGATAGAAGAGATAAAAAATATGTTTCTGTATAAAGCATAGTCGGCTCCGCTGTATAGAAGACCTGGTAAACAGGTTGTTTTTTTAACATCACGACACACGACCACGGGGTCGAAAAGCCCCTTATTTTTTTTTGTGTGTTGCGTCTCGCAGTTCAACCTATGAGGTTGTCGACTGCTTAACCGGGCTTGCCTGCTTTAATATAATATTAAAGCCTCCAGCCAGGGCTTATAAAAAAGACTTACAAACTAAGCGACTACACGCTAAGAGCAACCCCTGTGGGGTACGGGCCTCGGCTTAGGGCGTCGCTGGGGGAGGACAGCTATGGACGGGCTGGATCGAACTAGCCCCCTTATTTTCATCTCTTTCCATTTTTATATTTTTTTCGCCCGCACTGAATGACAACACCGTACGGACGCTACTGTCATTCAGTGCGGCCGAAATAAATAGCGTCTTCCCGTGACTTAAAAAAAATCTCTAATCTATTAAATTAAAACATAGGTGTAACTTCATAAGATTCCTTTATTTACAGGAACAACATGCATTTTTTGGTATGGAAGAAAGAAAGAATGAATATGGGTCATCTTGCCCCACTCCGACACTCACTGAGCTCACGCCGGTTTAATCGACCCAACCAGTCCTCTACATTTGTGTAACAATTCTAATCTATCATTCATTATTATTTTGTGCCTGCATTTTTCTTGTTTTATTAGATAGACAGAGCAGCGTAAAGCAAAGTCGGTTCGCGTTATGGAAAACTAGGCAAACAGGTTATTTAAAAAAAAATAATGCCGAGTTCGAATATCTTTGAAATAATAGTTCACCAATTTAGATCCTGCATTCGTTGCATCGCATATTTCAAAGACACATTGGTTCATGTTGGAAGTATCTATTTAGCGTCAAACTGTTTAGAAATATTTTAGTATGTGACTGAAAGCGTACTGATACAATTCATCTATCAAAACTGTGTGAGAGTCGTTCGCCATACCACGATGCCATCGGGCATGGCAGTAGTACTAAATATAATTTTATGCATTTATATAAATGCGAAAGTAACTCTGTCTGTCTGTCGCGCTTTCACGCCAAAACTACTGAACCGATTGAAATGAAATTTGGTACACAGATAGTCGAGAGCCTGAGAATGGACATAGATAAGTTTTCATTGCGAAAAAAGGGTTGAAAGGGTTTGAAAGGGGGGATGAAAAGTTGTATGGATTGTATGTCATTATTATGTTATTTTTCTGGCTGTTGATTTGATATACATAAATATAGCATTCAAAGTTTTACCCTCAAGGGTGTAAAATAACAATGGGGAATTGGGAATGTATTTTTGTATGGAAATATGTAAGGTTTATGTAAATGTTTTATAGGTACACAGATAGTCTAGACTTCTAGAGCCTGAGAAGTAGTTTTGGCGTGAAAGCGTGACAGCCAGACAGACAGAGTTACTTTCGCATTTATAATATGATATATTAATCTAAACTAATATTATAAACAGGAAAGATTTGTTTGTTTGTTACGATATGGCTCAAAAACTACTGAACCGATTTTAAAAATTCTTTCACCGTTAGAAAGCTACATTTAAGTCGCAAGATGCCATTGGAATATTCTGCGATCTCTCGAAAGCGTTCGACTGCGTTAACCATGAGACTCTTTTGTTGAAACTTGAGCACTATGGGATTAGGAATGGAGCCCTTGGTTTACTTAGTTCATACTTGATGGGCAGACAGCTTATAGTTCAGATAATCGGTGTAAACTCACTAGGGTTGGAAACGACAATGGGCGTTCCTCAGGGTTCAAAATTGGGTCCATTCCTTATTTTAGTTTACATAAATGATTTGCCCCAATTACTTAAAAATCAACCAAAGATGGTATATGACACATCATTAATATTAAAAATAGACCGACGTTCACAAAATCTTGACGACGTCAATAGCTCTATTCATCAGGTCCAAAATTGGTTTACGGCAAACAACTAAGTTTTAAATTAAAAAATAAAAACTAAATGTAATAATTTTCTTTACCAAACGTTAAAAGTAGCGAATGTGACATCATATTGAATGGAGAAAAACTGGAGTTAATTAATCAGACGGTTTTCCTGGGTATCACATTGGAAGAGAAATTACAATGGTATACATTTTAATTTTACAAAAGAGAGCTGTCAGAGCCCTTTATAATCTGCGTCGCCTTGATTCTCTTAGGGAACATTTTTAAATATTAATATTATAACAGTCCCTTGCCATGCCTTGCTAAAGTCCACACATCTTTCATGGAGTACTGTGTTAAACGTTACAACAAAATACCTTGTGACATATTAGAACTAAATGAAGAAAAATTTAAAACTTATGTTAAAAGCACACTTTGTAAACGAGCATATTTTTTTTTATTTAAATTGGGTTTGCTCTTGACTCTAGTCTAGGATTACAAATTAGAAGATTACATTCAGGATAAGAATGCTTGGAAACATGCTGGTCCTGCTCCATAGGACAATCAAGGGTGTAGACAAAACTAAACTGGTTAATTAATAACTTTATAGATATACTGTTTCTTTTTGTGTTTTTATTTTTCTGTTAACTCACACACTGTTTTATTAATGGTTCCAATATTTGTCAATATGTGAGTACCATTTACCTAAATTTGTTTAGAAAATTAATAAGTTTACCTCTGCTGGTAATACTTTGTTCCTATAAGTAGCATACTCTGGGTGCATCGTCCTCACATAATATTAAATTAATTTTTGTATACCAAATTTTGTAAAACCATTATTTGAAAAGAGTAACTATGGAGTTTCTTGTCCATTCTTCTCCATACGGCAACGACTTAGTGTCACTAAAGTTACTCTGGATAAATCCTGATGAATGAACTCCGAACTTCAGTAAGATCTCGATCTCATTTTGGCCTGTAGCGATGGGTACCTCTCGGTTACGCATGACCTTTTTTTTGGTAACACTGTAGGAATTTTCATGGATCTCCTCCGCCCTGGGATAGAGGGGTTGTCTAAACCACCTCCCATTCTCTCGCACACAGAACCACTGCTAAGGGAGCACTTAAGCAGTCTTCAACGCAGCCCCCGACTTAGCCAGCACGCCTCTGCGGGCCCCGTCTGGATAAGCGAGTGAGGGCGTGCATGCAACAATATGCGTAACCTCCGCGGTTTTTATATGATTGATTTGGCGGACGACCCGGAGTCTATCGTCCACGGACCCATTTAGCATTATCTACCTACCACCAATGTCCGGTGCGCCTACAGCGGGCCAGGAGAGTACCCGAAATCTCCCTTTCCGATGCCTCCATCTGAGAAATGACATTTTTGCAGAAGGAGATCACCGCGACCCTTGACGATGCCGACCATGGAATAAATAACAGCCGGCAGTGACAGTGGTCGTTTCCCACTTCCAAAACAAAAGCACGTTTGCCCTCGGTTACGTATGACCTGGATTAACTAACCTTTGTATGATTCAATGTATCAACAAAAGGTTAGCTGTTCCAAAATCCGAACCTTAAAACTAGGTTCTTCAATGCCAATGGCAATTCCAAAGAACGTAATGAGATCGACAAATTCCTCCGCAACCTTCAACTAGACATCCTCCAGGCAGACAGTAGAACTTTTAAAGTAAAATTACCAACTATCGCTTAGTTGGCAATGATAGGTCACTTTGTCACGGTGGCGGTATCCTTATATATCAATGGAAGGAACTGCACAGCGTCTTCCAAAACCTTACCACGAAGTATGGTGAGACAGGGATGTCTCATCCTACTTCGCCTGTTGACTAGGTATGTATGTTCATCAATCGATCTCCTTCGTTGCCGCTTATTACAATCCAGGGTGGATTGTAATAAGCGGCAACGAAGGAGGCCTCGTTTTCTATGACAGACACTCCCATCCCATGACTTTCTTATATGAGCAGGCAATCTCAACGCCAAACATCCGGCATGGAACGAATAATGCCAGAGGACTTTGACGTCGTGGCTCCGATGTGTTCAGCTGACTTTTCTCACGATCCCAATAATAGACATTCTTGATATAACTATACTCAAGACTGTAACGTAAACTCTCGACGAACCAGGACAAGTAATCACCGACTGGAGGAAAGTTAGCGATTGAAATTCCACTGAAATCCACCACGTTGCCCCAGTTGGATACCATCTCTTATCATAAATAGTCTTATCTGCTAAAATAACGGTGGCGATTCGACTCGTTTACAGATAACCTTGGTACAATTCGTCCTGAAAGATTGTTCAAGGGATATCCAGTGACGGGTGACCATCGCTGGAAACCCTATGACGATGTGCGAGTGCACGACGCGTGGTAGAAACTGGATGGAAACTGATGTAACGGAGTCTAGTGTAACGAGTTTTAAATCTCGTCACATGCGATTTGGTTTTTTAGGCGATTTCTATACAACACACGGTTATAGTTAATCTACGTTTGTGGTTGTAGTCGATTTCCGAACGACACTTTGTTCCGGTTTGTGATCTGTGGTAGCCGCTGCGCCTGACACTTTACGATCCTTATTCAAAGATGACAGAAACCTAATTTTCACTGTCGTCGATATTTTCAAAAATCCGTAGTAATCTCGGATAATTTCAGCCTAATAATGGCATATTGATAAATATTTCAACACAGGACGATGAAATGAGAAGGATTGCCCTCAATTTTCGGTAAGATAAAATTCCTCTGGACATAATGTCAGTCTCGATTTCGAATAGGATTCTTATCAAGTTGAATTTTGTTTTTAGATATTCTGTCTCTGTACTGTGATTATCGCACGCTATATTGTTATTGCGTTAGCGCACATGCATTGATTTTTATTTGAAAGGGAAAAAAAACGGTAAGTTTTTGTCGAAATGTCACACGCGTCCACGTGTTTGAATATTAACGTCTCCGGTGTATTTAACCTTTTAATTTTTGTTCCAGCCTAATTATTCGGCGTTTTTTTTTTATTTCTTTTATTCCTTTATTTCTAAATTTGGATTTTGTTGCTGAATACCTATACTTTTTCTTTGGACCATTTTGGCAACGGGGACTCCTTCATAACTCATCGCTTCCAGTTGGTTAAGTTAAACTTATTTTAAAAGTCAGCAATCTGGTAGGAATTTTACATTATTTTTTATTAATACCTACATAAATAGACAAAGATGCAATAATATCACACTTTCCTTAACATCACCATTAACCTAGAAATGTTACAATCTAAAGAAGGTTTATTTAGTAAATGGTGTATTACTGTGGAGCTACGGGCCATTAAATAGAGAAAGGACAAAATAATAGTTGTTTTTTTATTCTCATTTAGCCTCCCACCGGCAGATTAAAGGTCTGACTCTTCCGCTCAACTTTTCCGGTAATCTTTATTTTTTTATACTGTGTGCTACCTCCACGGCGCCCGAATATATTCTTTTTATTTACCTTTTTTTTTATTAGGAGGACACACAACCTGCATATTTTACTTTTTGGTGTGACATACACACATTACATCACACTCACTCTCACCATTCCCATTTTTTAATATTACACTAGGTAAAGTCGAACAGCGTCATTATGTCGGGCTGTGAAAGTGCATAAGTTGTAAGGGAAGATACTGTACAAAGTCGGCGTAGATCTTGGCTTTACAATATTTACTTACATTTAGTTGCATGAGATTGCTAGAAGATTTGGCAATAGGCCTTTTAGATTCACGTTATCCACAAACCACTATTAAATGTACTAAATCGCCTCAGAAATCCGCTTATCAATGTGGTATATAAAAAAACAAGTAACTAAAAAATTATAAAACACGCCTGCCATGTCTAAAAATGAACTAAAAAATGAAAAACAAGCATTAGACCCAAAAATGTAAAACTGAAAAACAACTTTTTTATTGCAGTCGGGGGACTTCATCGTTTGAAGAAATGTTCGCGACTAGGAAATCTGACTCCAGTCTTGCCAAGAAGTACCATGTTACCCAGTTATTGGTTGGTTCCAGGGCAGACAAGTAGTCTCTCAAAGCAAGATACTGGTTTTCAACTGAATCCGGTTTAATTGGAAGCCCTATTTAGTTGGGAAAATGCTAAACAGATGATGACGAAAGACTTTATTATATTCTGTTGCATTTAAACTACCCCCAAATTCAAAACTTGCGTGAATTTTAGCACACGCAAAAAAGGGGTCAATGTACTCATAATAACGAACTTTTACTATGGGACCAAAACAGAAATCGCAAAAAACAAAATTACTTCCCCATATATTTCTGTGCGCATAATTCGAAAAAAATGTACTGATCAGCAGATATTTTTCTAACAAACAAACTAGAAATTTTACTTATTACCTGTCTCTTTCTTGTTTTTTTAGATAGACAGAGATAAAAATCACGTTTTTAAACAAAACAGAGTCGGCTCCTCGGTATGGACGACCTGTCAAACAAGTTATTTTTTAAATTAATGCCGAATATCTTTGCAATAAAATTCACCAGTTTAGATCCTGTATTAGTTGCTTCCTTATGTTTCTAAGACACACTGGTTTATGTTGGAAGTATTTAACGTCAAACTGTTTAGAAATATTTTATTATTTAACTGTAAGTGAACTGATACATTTCATTAATCAATCAAAGCTGTGTGAGAGTCGTTCGCCATACCACGATGTCATCGGACATGTTTTAACAGTGAGGAGTGAGCCGCGACTGTGAGTATTTTTTTTTTTGTGAGTGGCGTCTTGCAGTTCAACCTATAAGGTTGTCGACTGCTTAACCGGGCTTGCCTGTGGTGCCCTCAATATAATATTAAAGCCTCCAGCCAGGGCTTATAAAAACTTACAAACTAAGTGACTACACGCTAAAGGCACCCCCTGTGGGGTACGGGCCTCGGCTTAGGGTGTTGCTGGGGGGAGGAAAGCTAGGGCTGGATCGAACTAGACTGTGAGTATTAAACATATGTTTGTAATAAAAAAAATTACAGCTTTTTACTAAAAACATTTGCGGGTTTTTACGAAAATGTAATAACAAAAAAGCAATTGGAATATTTTTTTCTGTCTGTCTGTTTAATTCCAGATTATCTACGAAAACACTGGACTGATTTTGACAGAACTTTCACTGGCAAATAGCTGATAGCTTGAGGAGTACTTAGGCTACTTTTATTTTGAAAAATTGGGTACCGTACCAAAAAAAAGTAAAAACCCCTAAAATTCTTATCACTCGGGCAAGGCCACGGGCAACAGCTTGTCTAAGCGAATAAGAAAAAACGCATATTTTTTTCTTTTTATGATTATTCGTTTGTAGACGGTAGTCTCCAGAAGTTCTGATTTTCCGATTACAAAATATCGTTCACTGGTTACAAGCTACATTATTACTGAGTGTCATAGGCTATTTTGAGATTAAAGCAACATATTTTGTGGATAAAATTAATGTTAAGCAAGCCGGAAAAAAAAATTGTGTTTTTTTAAATAACTCTATGCAAACAGGTTGACATCATACGTACTATAAAAAAAAGTCGCCTCCCACCGTCCGGACGCTTAGATCTTTAAAACTACGCAACGGATTTTCATCAATAGATAGAGTGATTTAAAGCGAAGGTTTATAATTATGTTTTGTGTAAATTGGCTGAAATATGACAATGATTATTGAAGAGGTCGGAAAAAAACGACCCCAAAAATTGCTTACATCGCGTGGGCTGCGAAAACCATTGATGATAGAACAAAACATATGGTCCTGTTTAGGACAACATAATATGAACACCAACAAAAATGACAGTATTTTTACCCGGGATGCGGCGTTGGGCAATAACCAACACAATCGGTCGCTACCGCCTAAAAAATGTCACAGTACTCATAGTTCCCTACTAATAATAGATATTCACATTATTCTGTATAAAATCGTTGGAGCCATTTCCGAGATTCAGATTATATATATACTCGTACATATTTACAAAAAAATCTGGCAGCAACTGCCACAAATAAGTATTTAATGCTCTCGGCATATTTTCTTTTGTCACATTTCATGACTATCATCAAAATCAGCCTCGTGTTCTGTATCGCTGTCATGGTCACTGTGCACCGCATTATCCTCGGTTTCTGTTACAATTTCTTTCACATAATTACAATATTTTTTCTAGTCTCCTGCGGCCAAGCGCGTGGCGCCAGCTGACTGCCACGCGAGGAGCACGTCGCTTGTATCTCTGCAGAAAGGTATCTATAGCGGCAAGTAATTAAGTGTTTTTCACCAATATAGTATATATAAATCCTCATCTAAATAAATATATTAGTCATATGGAGTATTTAATTTAGAGCAAAATAATTGTTTGTCGTTTACAACATTAAATTTGGATGAATATCTCAGAATATATCTCAAAATCAAAATAATGGCGATGGCATAAAATGCCGAAAGATAGCGTGAGGGTCGACGTCGTTGTCGGTTGTTTTAATTAATTTTATTAATTTTAGTTCGGCCTGAACCACATTATAGTTTCAAATTTAAGATTTGGTATATAGATGTTGTTTGGGTCCACACGATACAGATTTTGTACTCTGAATTTTAGAAAAAGTCTATCACACCGACATTTGTCTGTATTGCTTTGTTGCATAGACAACATTCTACAGAAGTTATAGAAGCCTGTATGGTGTGGACACACCATTGGTTTGGGATGAATAAATACATATTTGCACCCAGTCCCAGTCGAAGCCCGTGCGGTTCACTAGTAAATAGTAGGTAGGTAATATCTACATAAATATTGTCCCTGATTATGTTATAAAGCCTTCTAATATATATTTCATACTTATAAACAACAACTTCCTTGGAGGAGATCTAGATATTCGCTTATTAAATCGATCTTGTTTATTTCATTTCAGATCAGTTTAACGGTTATTTTTGGAATTTGACCGTTATTTTTTTTCCTTTTATCTAAAACTGTGCAGCAGTTTGTTGCAAAAATTGCGAAAAATATACCAAGAAAATTTTGGATACTGAAAAAATCACGTTATAACAGTTTTTCGTTAGTTCTTGTGTTGATTTATATGTGGAATAAACTATTTTTCTTGCAAATCCTTTGTTGTTTGTTTCTTTCAGAAGCAACACTGTACGTGCACACGATTCTTAATAAACTGTTCGGAACATTTTGTAAACTGAATTGATTTGTTCGTAAGACAGCTTGATGACAACTGTGCGAGCGACATACATTCGCCATGGCTGACAATGATAGCACCGAGGATTATACTTTTGTAACTGAATTGAGATCTAAACTTGAGTATAATTTACCGTTAATCGTGTTGGTTTTGTCACTTGCTTCCTTGACATACGGAATGTTATCATGGTACATGTTCAAGAAGTTTCGTAACTTCAAAAACTTTGTATTTCTCAACATAATTTTTACAAAATTAATAGGCATTGCACTACTTATGATCGAAAAAAAGTTTTTTTTCTTTTACCTCCAGTATGGGCTAGGGTTTGTTTCTGGATACTTAAAAATGTACTGTAAATCAGTGTATAATCACTGGTTGTTGATTTTGTGTCACATGTTTTACAAAGACTTTGTTAAAGTTTTCAATACACATATGCATAGGAAATATCTAAAGAGTGTCCTCTTTGCTTGGGGTATATCTTTACTGACCTCCTTAATTTTGACTTTTATTCATAAATATGTTATAATGCCTTACACAATGTACCACTATTCTAAAGAATCTGTAGTACTTGGAATTCTTATATATAAGGGAAGTCACGTTTTACCTTTGATCATTAATTCTTGTTTTTACATTATAATCGTATATTCACTTTGTCGTAGTTTCATCAGTAACGCACGTACAGCTTCTTACATTTGGCGTCGCTTGTACATAGCCACTCTGATCTTTATTCTAAGCGACGTCATAATGTTGTCAGATATCATCGCAAATTTCGTCTCACACTTCAAAGATTTAAAATTGTATTATAGACTTATCATTAAAATTATATTAATTTGTTTAAATCATTTAAATATACTAGTACTGGACATTATTTTTATTATTTTCAAAAGCAATCGCACGATATGGTATGAATTTTATGTAAAAAAAATAAAACAAAAAGAGTTATTAAATCAATCATGCGGAGGGGTTACGAGTATTATGATGGAAGATGTTAATTAAATATTTATTTAGTAGCCTAACTATGAACTGGATGTTAAGTTAAATATTTAAGTTACTTATATACATATTGTTTTTAATTTAACATTGATAAATATCACTTGTTCTCCCCAAATTAAATAGATGTTTAATTGATATTGTTGCCTGACTTATTAAAATTTGCTTATTGCTGGGCGGACATAGCGCCATGTTCCATTAGGTCCGCCCGTGTACCACTGTTGTATAAACATTAAATTTAAAAAAAAATGTTAATGTGACGCTAGAATAAACGTAATACTCCTTCTATAACACTCCTTGCTATGCAAAGTTAGAGAATTAACCCACTTTGTCCGACAGGCTCCTATAACAGTCCATTGTAAATATTATATATTTCGTAGGAATTAAAATTTTGGTTGAAAAAAAGTATTTTATTTTCATTGAACCCACAGGCCACCATCATCGCATCCTAGGTTTCTGATATACTATTTGTATCCTTTTTTTTAAGGGTGGGAAATTATCCAATGACTTCGTCCGCTCTGGGTGGAGCACAAGGACGTGTCAAACTCTTACTGATTAAAACCCATCCGTGCATTCCAGGGCCGCGGCGACTCTTCCAATAAATTCCGCTACCCTGGCAGGCTCTGGCCCTAGCGGGCCCCGTCTCCTATGCTGACATCTCTTTGAGGCGCGCGTGAAACACAACGCGCCATCGAACCGGACTTGGTGGTGATCGGACAGCGAGCCACCCAACGCTTGCCGTCCGCTGGCCCGCGCCTTCGGTGGCCGTGGCGTCTTCTTCTGTAACTATTTTTATCCTTGCATGAGGCAATGAAAGGTGGAATCATTCATAATAAATGACCACCAAATGAAAGGCTGACTTGTACACCGAGAGTTCCTTACAAATTCGATGTACCAATGCATATAGTTAGTTGAATCTGTACAATTGTACATAATTGTCTACCTACTGAAGTTTATGAAAGCACCGAAAATTATGATGACGAAAAGATAAGAACGACTGAATCCCAAAAATCTTTCCTCTATCGTTGAACACGTCAATACTCCGATAGAGTATTTACTGAAAAATCTAATTTAGTCCTTCACATAGTTGTCCAAAACATATTGGACACGTATTTTTTCTATTTTCACGTAAACAAAAAAGTTATGATGATACCGTGCGTTGAAAACACGCGTGACGTCACGTCGCTGATAAAAATTGTACCATCTTAGTGACGTCACGCGTTCGCGTGTTTTGAACGCACAGAATCATCATAGTAGCGTCATACGACATACATTCCTCAACTGAACTTCAACAAACAGGAAACTAATTACTTTAATCTATTCTATATTATATCTATACATATAATAAAATCGTAGTCTTGCCATGTCTGTTCATTTCATATTTTTGCGTAAAAATAACAGAATCATTAGGAAAAAGAAAAGTATATAAAAAAATGTTAAAATTAAAAAGAAAAAAAAATATTTCAAAAATTGCATATTACAAAAATGCAATTTTTGAAATATTTGTATGTTTGCCTATATGTTTGGGACTGCATCACGCAAAAACCAATAATTGGATTAGAAATCTAGGTGCTTTAAAATATTTAATGTAAACTATAAAACCTATCCCAAATAACATTTAGCGTTTATTTCATCAAAATCGACGTTCAAAATTAAAAGTCATTGAATTTTTAAGTTTAGTAAAAAACTTCAGAGAGCGCTAAGCGTCGTGCTGACTGATTTCTGGCGCCATCCATTGAGAAAAAATAAAATGCAAGTCACCATAAAAATAACACAAAAACAAATTGTTGAGTTATTTATGTCGCTCGTATGTAATACGTAGCAAAATAAAAGTGACTATTTTATTCCCTTATCGTAATGTATCGTACATACGCTGTAACTGTATTTATTTAACTGTAAGTTTTCCTAAAATAAATACGGGCGTTAAGTTAACGTCTTCCCGTGCTAAATAATAATGTAATAATAATATCTTGGGACAACTCACACACGGTAATCCGATCCCAGACTAGGTAGAGCCTGTGCTATGGCAACCAGAAAACTGATAAACATACTTATGTATTTTATTTTATTTAAATACATAAGTATGTTATATTATAGACAAATTACACTCAGACACAGAACAAAAATAAAACAAAATATAATGTTTTACTAAATAGTTTGTTAGTTTACTGCATGTTCGATAGATGGCGCTGCACGACTCTAACACGATTTTTAATAGATTTGACGTTCGTTAAGGATTTAGGTTTGATCTCGAAAAAGGTCTTACAAGTCTCTGATAGGGTTTAGGGGATTTTAGAGTCTAAAATCGCAAAAAGTCTCCGATTTGTTCAGCCGATCGATTCTGTTAACAAGTCGAAGTGAAGGCTTGGATGAAGTGATCTCGAGGTGAGTTGTCAATCTATATAATCAAAATGTCACGTGATCCCGAAGTGAGCTGTCATTTCATTTTGATTATATGGATTGACAGCTCACCTTGTGATCACGTCACCAAGCCATTATTTCTTCGACATGTTTACAAAATCTACCGGCTGGTTCGTTTCGTTCATTTACTGACTGACAGACAACGCCCAGCCGAAACTACTGGTCGTAGAAGGCTCAAATTTGGAATGCAGCTTCCCTACACTTCGTATGCACTAAGAGAGGATTTCCCGAAATTCCTACGGGAACGTGAAAATACGGGATATGCGCGTACGAAGTCGCGGGCAAAAACTAGTTTCGTTAAAGAATAATTACACAAGCATCATAATTAAATATACTGGTTCTGCTTTTTATCGATTCAGTATAACAGCGTCGACAGTTGTGGTGAACTCTCGTGTTACTGACCATAAATGGTCACGTCAAATAAATACTTGAACATTTTTTGTTGCAAAACTCATTTCTTTCGTTTCAATCAATACAAAACTGTGGAAGTGAAATTCGCCATGTTAGACAATGATACCATTGTAAATGGTTCTACAGTGAGTGATGAATATTATTTCAATGAAGACGACAAGTTTGAAGATAATCCACCTGATGATTTCGAGTTGCGGATGTTACTATACGCTATTGAAGACATTATTAACTTCATTGTGCTTGGGCTGACACTACTTGCGTTGATATACGGATTAATATCATGGTGCATCATAAAGAAGTTTCGTAATTACAGAAATTATGTCTTTCTGAACGCAATTTTTGCAAATTTTCTGCTCTATTCAATAATCAAAGTTATGGTCCATTACGAAGAACTTGGTTTCACATCATTATACTCTAATGAGTATATATGGCCATATAGAATAGTTCATAATCTATACAAATACTTGATATGTGTTAAGAATCACTGGCTGGTAGTTATGAGCCACATGTTTTACGTGGACTTTGTCAAAGTTTTCAATGAGAATATCCGTAGGAAATTTCTAAAAAGTGGCATCTTTGCTTGGGGCTTGGCTTTAATAATAACCATCATGTTTGCCTTAACATATTATTGTTGTTTGCCTAAATTTCGTGATTCAGTTATATTTTCCTATGATGTCGTGCCACATCAAATTTCACTCGGAACTCAATTATTACCTTTGATAGTCAACTTTTGTTTTTACATTATAATTGTATATTCACTTTGTCGTAGTTTCTACACACATACAACAGATAACAGCTGGCGTCGCTTGTATATAGCCACATTGATTTTCATATTGAGCGACGTTCTATTGTTGTCTGATTATGTTATGACCATAATAGTTAACGTTTTCGGCAACAACTGGATAATTACAAGGCGTATATTAGCAATAACGTTAAGCAACCTTAACGCATTAATTCTACCGATTTTTTTGGTCGTAGTAAAGTGTAACCGAGAAAACTGGTACGAATTTTATTTAAATAAAACCGGCAAAATACACATTCGAATGGCACAAGTAGGGTAAGAATTAATAACAATAATAGCTTTTATTAAACAATTTTACAATAAATATAACTTAATCTTTTACATTGTTTCTGTTTAATTTGACACCGGTAAGAAGAAGATTGTCTTGCTTTCCAGTATAAGCCTCCCCAGAACTTTCGACAGTGTACGGTTATGCGCTTGCCTCGTCCAAGTAGTACCTGCTGTTTTTATAACGTCGTCCTCCCATCTTCAACGGTGACTCCCTTGGGGAGAAGAGAAAGGGTGAGAATAATTATCATTGATCTTCAAAATGTAAAAAAATAAATATTAAAGATGCCAAAGTTTGGATGGATGGATGGATGTTTTTTTTCAAGGGTGGGAAATCATCAAATGACTTCTTCCGCTCTGGGTGGAGCGGAAGACTCTTTCGAACAAATTCCGCAATCCTGGGCTGCAACTACGGAACCCTACACAGTGCGTGGCCCGACACGCACTTGGGCGGTTTTTAATTGTATTTGCTATTATAGCGGCAAGACTGCTGAACCAGAAATTCACATTCTGCAAAAACTAAAAACGTTACTAATGCTTTGTTAGTAATAGATTTTGTCATCCAAATTTATTATTTATGTAATTCAGATTTATGTCGTGGCCATATCATGAAATTGGCCATTTCAATATGTGGCCGTAAATTTCATGAAAAATTTCAGAAATGGTTCTATTTAACGAAATGGCCAGCGAAAATTGACAATATCGTTTAAACGTCAAAGTTTAATGATATTTCAATCCACGTTTGGCCATATCATGAAATGCCCGGCCACATCATGAAATGGTTTACATATTTCAATATCTAAACGCGTTCTAACAATTTACGAGTTAACTACGGTCAAAAGACCTACTGTTTAAAATACCTAAAGATCGTTTCACAATTTTTTGTGAAACGACGAACGAAATAAATAAAATTTAATTTCGGGCCCGGTCGATGGAGACCCGCTCAACGGGGCTCCTATTTCTGGGTGGTTTAAAAAAACCTAACCTGTCCGAGTCGGGGTACCCCAAGTCCCGAGCTCGCTTTGCTCGCTCTTGCACCCATAGTATTGGCCATCTATAATGTAACTATTTTACGATATGATCACTAATGTTTGACCGTATCATGAAGTAGCCGTGTGTAGCTGTTGATATCTCAAGATATAGAAAACGGCACATTGCTCCTGTTTTTTGTAAACAGTTTTCTCCTTTGCTTTTGCAAGCAATTGCAGACACTGCCGCTGCAGCCAAATCTTTGGCCGCTAAACAAGATAAGCCACAAAAAGCAAATAATATAGCTCTTTGCATTTACTGGCCATTGCATCACTGTGGCTTCAATTAAATAAGCTTTTTGATGCCACAAAACTTTCATTTACCCCGCAAAGAATATTGTGCACTTGCAGAGCGCGCTCCGCGGCCCTGCACGCGACGGTGTCGCGTCGCTGTTTGTCTGTGTCGAGGACCCTAATGGCATCATGTGCGCCCTCGAGCGTAGCTTTGCGTGCCCTGAAATGATTGTCTTCGGAGTACAGGTATTGAAATAGTTGCCGCGTCTAAGTACCGATCTTAAATAACTGGGTGTTATTTCCAATAGGGTTCGCAATAGTTTGGCTACAATGAAATTTCTCAACCATCGGGAATATTTACATTCACCTGAGATTTTCCATGTCATTTTAGGGAAATTTAACCCTTTGTTAAAACTGAAATGGTCTGAGTACAGGTTAGACATATCGAGCCCTTCATTATCAAAACTCTTAATTTTGTCCGATTTTCTAGTTAGGGAACACGAACGGTACGCTAAGTTCCCCTGCTCACCTGAATAAGGAGTACCACTCGCGTCTCTCAAACACGAAAATATTCACTCTATATCAGACGATAAAGGTAAAAATCGGAATGTGTTTATTGTATAAAGAGCCACAATGTCAAATTTGTAACGAAATAAAAGTTAAAATTTGTTACACATGTTTAAGGGGTGCTTCGCACCAATGGAAATCTTGTAATGTTAACCCTTGTGGTGTCAACGGCTGTTTCTACCGCCACCATCTTCTTTTACATGGTAGGCAGGGTTTGATGTTAGCAACATCGCATGCACCCGATACACGGTCGTGCAATAACGCTGTGTGCGCAGCTGCGTCTGAAAGTGTCACTCCCTCAACATCATCATCCACTGCCGTTCCACAAACATCACCGGCAGAAAGGGTAACAGTTTCAAACACTACCCGTGTAACAAACACATTTCTAAAATTGGTTCCAGTTATCGTTTCTGGCCCAGCTGGTGACTTTGAAACGTTCGCTCTTCTAGATGACGGAAGCACAGCAACGTTAATTGACTCAGACGTAGCTGCACGCATAGGTTTGTCAGGACCACAAAACCTTACAGCGGTCTTCGGTGTTGGTGGTTTGCAGAAAAGCATTGTCAATACGATCACGCCGAGCTATCTGAACATGAATTTTGGGAACATCTCATAAAAGAACAATACAAACTTGATTCACTAGGTATTTCTAAGCGTGATTGCGGCGGTAAGGCCCCTCTTTGAGGAGTGGCTGGAGAGGCGCCACGGCGTCCTCACCTTCCGACTGACCCAGGTACTTACCGGACACGGCTGTTTCGGGAGGTACCTGCTTCGGATTAGGCGGGAGGACACGCCTGGGTGTCAGCACTGTGAGGATCGCCCGGAGGACACGGTGGAGCATACGGTGGAGGTCTGCCCTGCTTGGGCGGGGCACCGCCCGTGTCCTCATTGAGGCGATCGGCGGTGGCGACCTCTCGCGATCGGCCCTGGTTGAATCCATGGTCCGGAGCGAGGAGGCTTGGGAAGCGGTCATCTCCTTCTGCGAAGCAGTCATGCTAGCGAAAGAGGAGGCGGGCCGCGCGAAGGAAAGGCAAGGCCTTCGCCCCAACCGTCGCTACAGGAGAAGACGCCCCGGGCGTCGGGAGTCGCAGGGCGATCCCCGGCCACCATAGGCGCGGGCCTGCGGACGGCGAGCGTTGGGTGGCTCGCTGTCCGATCACCACCAGGCCCGGCTTGATGGCGCATTGTGTTTCACGCGCGCCTCAAGGAGATGTCAGCATAGAAGACGGGGCCCGCTGGGGCCAGAGCCTGCCAGGGTTGCGGAATTTGTTCGAAAGAGTCACCGCGGCCCTGGAACGCAAAGGGCTTAAGAAGGAACACGGATGGGTTTTTAGTCAGTAAGAGTCTGACACGCCCTTCCGCTCCACCCAGAGCGGAAGAAGTCATTTGATGATTTCGCATCCTTAAAAAAAAAAGGTATTTCTAAGCGTGAGACTCTTCACAGTAAACAAGACTTGCGTGCTATTGAGATTTTAGACTCTACCACTTCACATTCACCAACTGGTAGGTACCAAGTAGAGCTTCCGTGGCGTGACAACATCAAATGTGTTCCCAACAGCTACCCGCAAGCTCTTTTACGTTTCTTGAGCCTGGAGAGGTGCAAGCTACTAGAATCAAAATTTGCCGATGCTTACAAAAAGTTTGTTAAAAACATATTTGTTAAGGGATATGCGGAAGAGTGTACCTTTGACACTTAATATAATAATTCGACTTATACAAACAACCTCACTAATCTTAAAAGCTCCAATATAGATAGGACAATGACAAAAATAAGGTGGTATTTACCACATTTTGGCGTGTATCGTCCACAAAAGCGTAAACTTTGTGTCGTACATGATGCGACCGCCATGAACCAAGGAGTGTCTTTAAACACCTTGCTTCTCCAAGGGCCTGATCTTTCGGAGAACTTCTTAGGAATTCTTTTTCGATTTAGAGAGGGCAGTGTCGCATTATCAGCTGACATCAGGGAAATGATTCTCCAAATACAAACTCGAGAGCAGGATAGGGTTGCGCTACGTTTTCTTTAGCGCAACATTCACTCAAAAGATACGCCTACAAAAGAGTATCGAATGACTGCTGTTTTTTTTGGATCATCAGTCCATTTACTGCCCTGTACGTAAAAAACAAAAATGCCACTTTTCATCAAGATTTTTATCCAGAAGCGGCCAACGCTAGCGTTCACAGCAGTTATATGGATGACTATATTCATAGTGTGGACGACTGCTCAGCTGTCATCCGATATAGTCACAATCCACCAAAAAGTCTGTTTTGGAATGCGTGACTGGATCTCTAATAATCCAGCAGCGCTGCGTCTTCCACCAAAGGAATTAAGTGCACAATCATCTGAAGTGGAACTTGGTAACGATTCCACCGCGGTCAATAAAGTCTCAGGCATTTCATGGAATCCAGTATCAGACAGTATAGGTTTTAGGACCGGTCTTGAGGGTTGTAAGTTACAAGGGCTTTTAAGTAAACGAAGAAAGTCTATGATCCGTTGGGGTTACTAGGACCAATGGTTGTAAAAGGTGGATCCTACTCCAAGAGACCTGGAGATCAAACATTGACTGGGACACACCATTTCCACCCTCAAAGGTTTTGAGATGGGTTGAACGGTTTAAAGAACTCTCTGATATTTCTAATCTTAAAATCCCACGTTGGTACGCCAACGTTAACGGCGAACCATGTCACAGGAAACTCTATGTTTTTTTCCGATGCGAGCGAGCTTGCGTACGCCTGTTGCCTTTCGGCGTTTCGCTTATTCAAATGGTACTATCAAGATCGCTCTCATTGCTAGGAACGCGAGAGTAGCACATATACACATAACATGTCACGATCAAGAGATTTTACAGAAAGAAGTCAATCCGCACATTTCTTTGGACGGATTTAAAAACAGTCCTTGGTTGGCTCAGGAATAACGCGAGTACGTTTAAGCCTTTTGTGGCCCATCGAATCGGGGAAATAACGGAAAAATCACGAGTGCAAAACAGGCTTTGGATCCAAACCGACTAAATTCCACTAAACACCGATGGTTCACGGGGCCTCCATTTCTCCTTAACGATCTGAAGGAATGGCCTATAGAACCAGCTGGCCAGCCTATGGTTCAAGAAGAGCGTAAACGATCTCCCGAACTTGTGGTTGCTCATCTGGTTAGTACAGCAGATTTCAATCGTTTTAGTGACTGGCTACGTTTACTCCGCGCCACTGCTCGCGTTTTGCAGGCTGCGGCCAAATTTTGCTCACTTTTGGACTTTTAGACTCACTGTCTCTAACACCGCTGTTGGAGATCGCCATTGTGCGACTATATTTGCGTCCACCACTGTACTTCCCTTGTCAGCTGGAAGCCGCTGAAAGGCATATTTTACAACGCTTGCAGCCAGAAACGTTTTCAATGGAAATTCAGTCGATCCTTCAAGACGGTCCTTTGCCTAGTCCCTTGGTCCACAGTGTAAAATTAGCATTAAATGCCACCCTGCACGAAAAAGCACCGAAAGAAGAAGTGCTCGTGACCCTCTTGTAAGAAGCCGAAGCTATTGTTAACTCTTGACCACTTAGTCACGTTTCAGTTTGCCACGAAGACCAAGAGACGCTCACTCCTTTTCATTTTCTGCTCGGCTCATCGTATAACCAAATTCTTCCTTCAACACTGGATGACCGGGGCTTATTGAGACGATCAGATTGGCGGAAAGTACTACGACTGACTGACCATTTTTGGCACCAATGGACAAGAGAAATTTTACCCACTATGCAGCCGCGACAGATTAGGGACAGCAAAGAACAAGCTCCCAAAATTGGGGACATTTATTTATTATTTATTTATTATATACTTTATTGTACACCTCATAATAAGAACAGGACAATCAAACATAAAATAAGTGTACAATGTGTGTAGCTGATGAAAATTTACACCATGGAACTTGACCACGTGGCCGCGTTGCTGTAACCTTTCCTGGCAAGGATAGTATAGTAAGGGTGGTGGACGTAGCCACTTCGGGTGGTTTGCTTCGTCGGTCAACTAAGAAGCTTGTCAAGATTTCCGCATAAAACCAGTAGTAGGTTGTGCATTTTCGTGCACAAGGTGGTGGAATGTTGCGAACTCCTTGGTTGCAATGACTTTTTAGAAGATTTAATATTTTTTATTTTGACTATCATTCTGTTTCGTTTTTCGCTTTGTTTTTAGCTGTCAAAAAGGTTTGATTTGGTTTTCCAATAAATGTTATATTTTTCATCAAATTACCCACTAAAATCCTTGTATCGTAATGAGTTATATGTCATTTCCACTAACCAATAACACGTACAGTCCACTTCCATCGCCTTCAGTCGCCAACATCATAAAGTGATCAATTCCATAGAATTGATCATAATCTGGCCTCGACATTTATACCGATCCAGTATGTATTTTAATTTGCTAATTAGATATTGTTTTGGTTTTATTTAAACAAAATCGAGACATATGGTATGAGTTTCGACTTAAATAATTTAAAATTAACCTAATCATTATTTGAATAGTACTAAGTTTAGCATAAGGTCTAATAATCAAGCTCAGACGTATGCTATCAGAATTTGCAGATATCCATGGGTCGTATATAACTAATAGAATGTTTAGAATATGGCAGGAGAACGGATATCCGAGCTAAAAGCTATAAAAGCTGGTGTAACTGCAATTATGGTTACCGGATCAAGTCACAGAAAAGCAGTAGAAAAAGTTCAACTAATTGTAAACAAAGTTTATGACTGGGCACAAAAATGGAGGATCAAACTAAATTAGTCAAAAACTAACAATATCTCACTTCACATATCCTAGATTTGATTGATTTTAACTTGAGGAGTTCAATGGTGTTTAAAGTTCAACTTCCAATGCAAATGCAATATAGCTATAACTAAACCCAACGCGAAGGAATCAATGACACTCAAATAGATAACCCAAAAAACATGGAAATTGAACATAATTGGTGAGGTAAGAGTGTTCCAGGGTGACCTGTACACATGTGCGTACACCTATACAGCGTACGGTGTGATGATATATTATTATTATGAACTGGTGTAAACAATAAACAGATGTGAGATTTCAGCAATCACGGTCCATTTGTTTTCATTATTGACGAGTTCTGTTGCCTATATCCGAAGTTCTTCATCAGATCTTCACCAAATTGAAATGGACTAACTCGGAAAATACCCTCTTCTAAAAAATACCCTATAAAAATAAAATGTGAAGAATTCCCTCGATTTCTCCAGGATCCCATCATCAAATCATGACCTGATGGCCATGGGACTACCTGGGAACTGGACCCTATCAAACAAAAGAAGAATTTTCCAAATCAGTCCATAATACATTAAAAAAAAATCGACGAATTGAGAACCTCCTTTTTTGAAATCGGTTAAAAAGCATGGAAATATTTAGTAGAGAATGCCTTAATATAAATATAACATTGTAAGCGCCCATACAATTTTAGAGTTGCTCATGATTTTCCTGGAATTTCATCATCACATCCTTACTTACTCCTTCCATCATCAGCTCAGCAATATGAAATGATGATTACGAGACACAACTATCTGCATTACGCGCGTTACAAAGTATTTGAAAAACATTGTATGTGCCAATAAAATTTGAGTGTTGCCCTCGATTGCCCTGGATCCCATCATCAAATTCTGACTTGGTGACTATGGGGCCACCTCAGGAGTATAAACTTTGGAATAAAAAAGAATTAAAAAAAAACTGAAAATCGGTCGCGACTTGTGTATGGAATTAACTATTTTTTTTTGCTACATTCTTTGTTGTTTGTTTGTTTCAGAAGCAAACCTTGGTTTTATGACTCGAAGTGGAGTACGTAGGAACATACGATACATAAAAAGTGTTCACAAACATTTTGTAAACTAGATTAATTCGCTTGATGACATGACATGTTATATTTAAAATTAGACCCTTCATTAATTTTATTACCAACTTTAATTGCATCGAATATTGTAGAAGCAACAACTATTTTTATTCATTAGAAGTTCATAAAGCCAAACTTTTATACTATATTACAAAATTATTAACATCTGGTTAATTTTTGGTTTGGTTTGTTTTGGTAGCGACATTCAAAATGTCTACCAACGATACCAATGTGTATATGTATAACGCTACAGTGAGTGATGATTACTTTTATTATAATAATATAGATGGTGATTATAGCGATGGAGATTATATTGATGATGATAATGATGAAGTATATGAAGCATTTAATGAAGTTAATTGGGAGTTAATAGGAACTGTTCAAAACATTTTTCAACACATTATGTTGGTGCTTACACTAGCTACGTTGATATACGGAGCGACATCGTGGTGCGTTCTAAAGAAGTTTCGTAATTTCAAAAACTATGTGTTTCTAAACGGAGTTTTAGTGAACTTTTTAATCGTTGCAGTGCACCAGATCCAAAAGATGGAAAAGGACCAGAGCACGTGGTGGTTTTTCATTACTTTTAATCTACTAGATTACTTACGATCAGTTATCAACCACTGGTTGATGGTTTTGTGTCACATGTTCTATGCAGACTTTGTAAAAGTTTTCGATAGGCATATTCGAAGGAGATATCTTAAAAGTTTTTTTTTTTCTTGGGTTGTGGCTTTAATAACAACCATGTTTTTTAAAATTCTATCAAATTATTATTTCTTTGCATTATTTGAAAACAGTAACAAAAAGTATTTATTAAAGGTAATTTTTTGTAAAGGATGTTTAATTTTACCGCTGATAGCCAACTGTTGTTTTTACATAATAATTGTATTTTCACTTTTTCGTAATTTCAACACTAGCGCTAATACAGCTACTCACATCTGGCGTCGCTTGTATATAGCCACTTTGATATTCATATTTAGTGATATTGTTTTATTATCTAAATTTATTATTTATGTAATTCATAATTATACCGATGCAATATGTATATTAATAATAATAATCAATCACTTCAATTTGGTAATATTCGACCTTGTGTTGGTTTTATGCAAACCAAATCGGAAAATGTGGTATGAGTTTTATATAGATAATTTAAAATGAACCTGAAGCGACTGATTGCCGCCCGGTGGTACTTGTATTATAATCATTATGTGCACTCATAGACAGATGTTTAAAATTTGTATTATTTATTTAGTTCATAAGATAGATGTTATGTTGTGATGGCTTGATATTCAATTTGGTGCAAACTGTGAATATAATAACTAATTATTCATAAATAAATAATTATAAAATACAATTCATAATCTGTAATGTTGATCATGTAGGTACTTGTTAATAAATAAATATACGTTACAAACAATTGACTCACAGGCAGGCGTATTGTTAATCGTTTTTATTTTATGATTTTAATTTAATTTTGTATAATATTATTTATTTCTCTTAATTAATTAATTTTATACAAATATTTATATTGATTTGAATTAAAAAACTACATTTAAAATGTAGTTTTTTTAATTTTGTTTTAAATGTACCATCTCATATGATCAAATGGATTGAAATAAATGATTATTATCATTGTTACTATTTCGTTTATTTAATTTTCTTTACATATAAATTTACCTTTTTTAAATTTTCTTTTTATAAAAACAGTTGGAACAAAATAGAAAACATTTAAAAATATAAAAAAAATAGTAGTCCGCCGGTGTCGAGAGCAGGGTCCAAGCTACCAGTGGTTAGGGTTCCAGTGAAAGGAACCTCCTCACAATATGAGCCGTATCGAGGAGTACTGCCTTCTGTATCAGGCCTTTTACCCAACTGCGCAACGACAGTTCGACAGATGGTCGTCGAAGCTTTTGGCCAACAGGCCATTGGCCGTAACGACAATCGGCACAATGACAGCCGAGTCCACATTCCACATGTTGACAATCTCATGTGCTAAGTCGAGGTACTTGATTTGTTTCTCTTTCTCAGCTTTCACGAGGTTCACGTCATGCGGGATGGTAACATCGATTATCATTGTACGGCGCGCTAATCAGTCCATCACCACGATATCCGGCTTATTGGCAACAATAGTCCTATCAGTGATGATAGACCAATCCCAGTACAACGTGACATGGTCATTTTCGAGAACTGGGTCGGGCACATACTTGTAATACGGTACTACGGAATCCACAAGTTGATATTTCAAAGCAAGTTGCTGGTGGATTATCCTGGCCACTTGGTTATGCCTATGCAAGTACTCGCCGTTATTACTATTATTGTTAATGTTGGTTGGCCATTAAAATATATAAAATACAAATTTAACTTCCATATATTTTGCGTAGTTTTATATCATACACTTTGGCTGGGCGTTTATTCTCCATTTGTTTATAACACTATTATTCAAAGCCACCCAACGCTCCTTCCCCTGTACGGCGGTTGGGGCGATGGCCTTGCCTCTCCCTCGCGCGGCCCGCATCCTTCTACGTTAGCATTAATGCTTCGTAGAAGGCCGCTGGTCTCCGATCGCCTCGACGAGGACACGGCGGTGCTCAACCCAAGCAGGGCAGATCTCCACCGTATGCTCCACCGTGTCCTCCGTTTGATCCTCACAGTACTGAAACCCTGGCGTGTTCTCCCGCTGAATCTGAAACAGGTACCTCCCAAAACGGCCGTGTCCGGTGAGTACCTGCGTCAGGCGGAAGGTGAGGATGCCTTGGTGCATCTCCAGCCACTCCCCAAAGAAGGGCCTTACCGCCGCAAGTGTGGCATGCCCAAACCAAGATTATCCTACCAGGGGGTGATTCATCTCTATAAATTGTTACAGCTTCTTAATAATATTCAACAAAAGCTACTTAAGGACTTGAATTCTATCAATGGACAAAACAAAATAATCCTTCTTTTTGTTGAATAATCAAAAATCTAAGTGGAAAATCATCTATAGAAAATACCAGTACAATACTTTAAAGATTTGAAGCTTTGGCTATTAACAATTCCACAAAAGAGTACTAATATTTTCCAGTATGTTATTATTTGTTTTCATTCTAGTCTTCCTTTTTCAAACTTTTTTAAACCATACGTTAAATGTTTGCAGTTGAGGACAGACTAATGACTAAAAGCAATGCTTTGGCAGAATGTGACAATTTCAAATTTAGGTATCTACATTTTTTCCACTCATAATACCACATAATCAAAATTTGTTCGATATTTTAACGTAAATAAAAAATAGAGAACTTGGGTGTAATAAATGTTGACATTTTAAACTTAGGTATAATGACTATCGATATTTTTAATCATTAGGTACATATTTTTATCACTCGGCATTTCAATGTTAGACATTTAAGTTTAGGTATAACAATTTTCGATATTATAACACAATCGATAGGTATTTAAATTTTTGATGTTTTGAACGTTGACATTTTACCCGTAGGTATTTTAATTTTCTACATTCAAATATTGTTACACCAGTGGACTCACGCTAGTGCTACTTATTGTTATTATTATAAAATAAAACTATATTTGAGATTTAAACTTCATAATATATTTTGCGTTAGCCTTCAACGAGCGCTTGCACCGGAGTCCCATTTAAAAACAAAACATATTTTTATATTCCTATTTCAGATTCTCTTTTATTTTTAAGGGCTACCTTGTCTGCCAGAGACCTGAAGCCGAGGAGATCCTCTTGACAATATGTACCCACACGAAGTGACGGTGTCGCGTAGCCTGCCGCAAAAACGTCGGTAGACTACACCAAACCCCGCACCACAAACGACTTGAAGGACTTGACTTGAAATGGGTGTTGTCACGCTTTTTTTTTTTTTGATGTCGGGGGAAAATCCTCATGGATGTCCTCCGCCCTGGGGCGGGCGGAGGGGTCTGCCAGACTCTTACTGACTAAAACCACCCCGGTGTTCCATCTCCCACCTACGCCGGGGATCGCAGGAACAAATGCGACTACCGCAATCCCCGGCTGGTGCCGGCCCGCCGCTGCGGGCCAACTCGCGTCAGCGGGGGGAGTGTTACACTCCCCCCGCTCAAAGAGGGGCTCACGGGAACACCACGCGCCGCCACCTCGGGTTCGGATGAATGGGGGGCGACGGACATCCCCAAGTCCACCGCCCCTGGACCCAATGAGGGGGGCCGGAAGAGGGCAGCGTATACCCTCCTCCGACGCCCGATGCGCCTGCTGCGGGCCGGGAGAGCAGTCGAGATCTCCCTCTCCCTTTCCGCAGCCACCGTGTCCCAGGACTCTTCACCGCCGATCATCGGCAGCTGCGACCGACGCACCTCCAAGAGCCGCTGCATCAGTCGCTCGCCGGGGTGTTGTCACGCTGCTCCAACTCCTCAACCCAGAAGGTCCAGTTCGACTCTTCGACATCCGACATCTTCAGCAGAGCAGGTAGCAGAGTATAATAAGCACTTCAGTAAATATGACGAAAAAGAAAGATAACTTCTGCTTGTTTGTTTTCAAGGATCTTCAGATTACTCGACTGGCTGGAAATGAATACTCGGTGGATTAAAACTTTCTAAATTACAGATTACGTCGAAGTACCTTTGAATTACTGCCAGGGAAACCGCATGAAGAACATATCCCAAAAAATGGTCGACCATATCGAAGACTGTGTACAGAGACTTTCCCGTATCGTGTGACGATGGTTTTTTAATGAAATATTATTTAAAATAGGTAGATGTTTTATTGTTTCTTATCATAGATAGATAGGCCAAAGCTAGCCATAGGAAGCAATATTTGACTAAGGTTAAATAAATTAAATGGTTATAAAGTTAAGTATGGTCGAATTATGCCAGTCTTTTACTTATATTTAACGAATTTTATTATGTACAACTAAGCAACTAAATACTTAACTAGACTAATAATCGCAAAATTATGTAAAAACGAGTTTAAAAACAAAATATATCAATGGACATAAGAAAGTTCATCCACATCGCTGTCAACGTCGAATTGTTTGCTGATGTCCTAAAAGACTCGGTGAGCACTCGGACCCCATGGGCCTTATGTTCGAATAATGCGCCCCCGAGATGATCAATTGCAATTGTCAATTTTACGTTATTGTCAATTGCCATTGACCGTTTAAAAGTACAATTTAAACGATTGTCAATCGCAGTTACGTGATTGAAAGCAATTGACACAAAATTTAATTGATTCTCAATGACAGGAGCCATTGAAGCTACCAATTGATCGTTAACACTTTAACTGAAATTGTGGTGTATGATTATTGACTATAATGATCGAGTATTCAACTGAAGGAATACACGATAGTAATTTTCTCGATCGAAAAAAAAATACAGTTGAAATATACTTTTACTTTTTTTTAGCTACAAGACGCAACGCATTTTAATTTATCCAATGAACATTTCATTAAAACATAGAAAATAACGTTATCGAGGTTTCAACTCAACAGATTTTGATTTAATAATATTTTAATGTACGTTCTAAGTACGTTAGTTTACAGAAATATATGCAAAGCCATTCAGATAGCCGGGCTGAATCACCACCAAGTTAAGACTAAGGTCCAAGGTTGGCTTATGGATCAAGACTACGCTCGAACAGAAAAACTCCTGCAGGTCCAGCAGTAGGTATATAAAATACAAACCTATGTGCAACATATCACCAGCACATTTATACTACACAATCTCAAACACTTCAACACACCCTCACGCGAACTCCAAACACTACTACCTACAGACACTTCCTTACACACACTATCACATACATGCCCTCATTCTAACATACACACCCTACCACTTATACATACATAGGTATTACTTATCATACATACACATATACACCTCAAAAGTCGTATCCAATAACCCCCTAATTTCCTTCTTGTTTATTTAATATCCATACTTTGTATCCTGCATTGTCGATGACTATTTTCTATAATGTTAGAACACAGCATAAAAGGTTTTTGGTATCGCACCAACAGCAGAACACTGACTCCTAAGTCACAGGATCACCTAGTTTAGGAGCCAGGGTTTATCTTATCCGTAATACCTTTAGTTAACCAAGTTATGTATCCTAGTCTTAAGCAATGTTAAAGGTTTTCGTATGAATAAAGATTTATTAAAGATTTATTATTTATTATTAAACTCGTTAATTCATTTTGGCACTTACGTTTTTTTATACCGAGCTACACTCTTACTATCGTCATCTCTTCTTTTGTTTTGTGTGGACTCCATAACTAAACCAACATTAACAAAGTGATAATGTACGGTGCCTACAACCATTGCTTCCTTCAGAGCCATTGACAATCCTTTCCATCATTCGTGCGTCTGACAGCAGTGAAGTTGTCCCTAGCTGCCTGTGCGAATACCAACTGCTCTAATGTCAAAAAGCATACTGAACGCAAACACATTGAAGCTTGCATCAATGGCGCTTCAATTGCAATTGTCAATAACGTAGCCAATTGACAATTGGCATTGATCGTCAAAATTCAAAATTCAAAAGTCATTTATTCAAATTAGGCTGAGTGCCAGCACTTTTTGAACGTCAAAGTTCTACATAAAGACAGTCCCCCAAAACGCCCGCCCGTCACCACTTCCTAGTGTTGTAGCTGGGAAGAAGAAGTGGCGCAACAAACTCCCCAGCAACACATCTGTCTGTTAAGCTTTTAAAAACTTGAATTTATACAATAGTATGCAAAGTATTTTACAATACATGATGCGTCTTGGGGACGCATAAGATATTATTCCAATAAGGTTTAGGTATGGGATTAAAATCATTGAAAAGATTATTTTTTTATTATGGTAAAACCGGATGAGATTTTCTTTAGGATGTTTGTCTAATCTCAGTTGGTCCAACGATTCCACTGATCTCAAATAAATATTCACATGTAAATAAATATTATGACTATACATCAAACCATTATTATTAGCGTTGTTTTTAAATAAGCGTTATTGGCTTTATAATTTATGTCAGATACACACATAAACGCTTAAACAAAACGATTGCAATAAATAAATGGTTTATTTTATTTTGTCCATGTTAGTCAATTTCGTAATTACCAACTCATTATATTCGTATTAATAACACGAGTCGTAACTGCATCTATTCAAGGTCAGTGGGTATTCTAATTGATTAATTGAGGTTTATTTCTTCCAAGAAAAATAGAAAACCGGCCAAGTGCGAGTCAGATTCGTACACGAAGGGTTCCTAGCATGCGCGGTTCTTTAATTTATGGTACGGGTCTTCCGTATTATTAACTGAAAAAATCACGTATTACGTCCCCCATTATTTTATTTTATTTTATTTTTATAGCGGCAAAAGAAATATAGTCTGTGAAAATTTCAACAGTCGACCTATTGGTGTATGAGATACAACAGCCCGCTGATAGATGGACAGCAGAGGCTTAATTACAACGGGTTTTTTGACCTTAAACAATGGTTATTAAATAAAAGATTTAATTTAATTAAATCTAAAGTCAGCCTTAATATTTGGAATAAACGCAGTCACTTGGTGGTCGCAGTATGCGATACGAGTACTGTTGAACACGCCACATATCGCGCCTATAACTTATCGTCAGGCTGGCACCGTCCTCAAAAAATTAGTTGGAGTGTCGTAAGAGGCGACTAAGAGACTCACAGGAGTATGGGCAGGAGTATGCAGGCTGGGCGGATTGATTGAGTTGGTCTCATTTTGCCCCAAGGATTTGATATCAATTTGAACTTGATACTTCCAAGAGTAACCGAGAAAAAGGTACCTACTTGAGAGAAAGACAGACAACGAAATGATCCTTTAAGGGTTCCTTTAAGCTTTTATAGTATGAAACCCTAAAAACAAACTTATTACATCAAAGCCAGTGAATCGATCCTCTTTGGTTTTGCAAAAGTCCGGGCTTGGAACCGGACCATGTTCGCAGCTGTAAAAAATATTCAGCATTTTATACACAGTGGTTATTGTTAGCGTCAAGCAGTTTGCCCAGTCCAGCTAAGCTCTAAGTGATCCGGTGTTCGAACAAACCGCTTACCGCTAAAAGCAGCCACAAGGCACAATACAGAATGAACAATAGTAAGCTGCATTTATACGAAATCTTAGTACAATATCCTTTGTTATAAGTTTTCGAACAAACTTCTAGCTTTTGCTTAAATGTTTTGAAGGAATTTCAGCGATATTTTGTGTAAAATGTTACTCTATTGATCAAATTGAAATTCGTTTCATTTGAGTTTAAGATTACTAACGACCATTGTTTGTATTTAAGTTCACAGTTGATCGAACTGTGACGCTTAAAATATTTTATTAACAACCGACTTCCAGATAAAAAACACTACAAAGTATAAAATAACTTTAATTTCGGCAGTCGGGTTTTTTGTTGTTTTTCCGTTTTTTGACACCGACTTCCGAAGTGTTTTTAGGTATCTGGAAGTCGGTTGTATTTTTTTGTAAAAAGTTTTTTTTTTTACTTTTTAGTGGTTCACATGTTATGTTATGTACACAAAAGACAGACATGAAATTTTAGCGATCCCAGTCCATTTGCTAGCATTATTTTATTGAGGAGTTCCATTGCCTACCTCCGAAGTTCTTCATCAGATCTTCACCAAATTGAAATGAGACCACTCCGAGAAAGTACTCTTCCAAAAACTACCCAAATCGCTTCAAGTGTACCTATACATTTGAAGGAGTTCTCTCTATTTCTCCAGGATCCCATCATCAGATCCTGACTTAATGATCATGGGATCACCTGGAAATTATACCATTTCAAACAAAAAAAAATCCAAATCGGTCCAGCCATCTTCGAGTAATCGGGGAACATACATACAAAAAAAATAAGGTTCCGACGGATGAGAACCTCCTTTTTTTGAAGTCGGTTAAAAAATTGTTAAATGCTTGCACTCTAGTACATATTTATATCTGTATCAATTATGTTTTGTTGTATGCGTTCGGAAACACAGACGCAGGCAGAGAGTTCCACTCCTTTGCTGTGCGCATTATAAAAGACGTCATGCTTGTCGCACATAAACGCCTTTTCTTTCTTTCTTGCTTCTAAGTTGTGTTATATAGTTACCAGAACATGATGCCAGGGACACGAGGTGCGCGCCCGACCGGCATTCGTCACTACTTCCAGTCGTACAAATGCCGGCTTGCGTCCATCTCTTCGTCGCCTTACGAGCAATTTTAGAATTTCTGCAGTTTGGATCTGTTTGCTTTACCGCATAGAAAGTTTAAACTCATGTGGAGCACGGCCTTTTGCCCCTAAATCTAGGATAATTTAGGAAAAATGAAAATTTTATCAGCCTAATTTAGGAACAGTCACATTTGGTCATGTTACTTAACATATTTGAAAAAATAATGTGACACTGTGTTCCACTTATGCGGCCCTTTAATTACCAGCTTTATATTAACAGTTTTATGTTTTGTTAATACTTTAACATTTTTTTATTGTTGCTGGTACGCTAGTCTTAAAATTTACCAAATTGTCTCATTGTTATCTGTGGAGAACGTGGTTGATTCCACATTTGTATCGTTTCTGTATCCTATCTTTTTGCAATTATTAATGTGTAATTGTTTGTTTTCCCGAATAAATAAAATACAATACGCGAAAAAGTTAAATGCGTTTCTCAATAAAATCATTCTTATTGGCTACTTTTCGTTTAGTCACATTTCCAATTCGCACTATGTCAGAAGTTGTAAAAGTAATTGAATAAAAAACATTGGCATTTCGACAGCGTTTGTCAATCCCATACATTTTTGTTGTTTTAGAAATAGCTTTCAGTACGCTACGGCGGACAGAATGTCACTTGAGCTTGTCTCCAGACTGTACTGATTTCGAATCCGGTTTGACTGGAAGCCGACACCAATATAGTTGCTTAAAGGCTAGGTCGCGATAGTATGGATGTAGATATTAGCAGATATACGACGTAAGATTTCGAATTATCTATATACCTGCTACCGTCCGCGGCTCCGCCTGCTTGAAAGTAAAAAAATATCCCAGGGTAATTTAGTTTCACAATAATCCATTTCTTTAACAGTATAATGGAACGTAATAAACGTTGGCATGTAACACTTCCTCTTCACATGTCCCGAGTCGGATAACAAAGAACGATATTATAATCCCAAACTCTTTTATGCATAAACCGAAATAAAATCCGGAAATATTTTCCCTAACACATATGTACCTCTGCCAGGGTTGCGGAATTTGTTCGAAAGAGGCACCCTTAAAAAAAATAATAAAAAAAAACACATATGTACCTACGTACCTATAATATGGGTTCTACAAACAGTGTCAAGCATGATTTTCAAGTTGCAATTTGATTACCAATTTGGTCGCTCAAGCGGGTAGCAAACCATAAGCAAGGATTGGGAAGACTAATCTACTTTTGGAGGCAGGTAAGGTTGATTATAATGAAGGCCTTGGCTCATAAACGACGTGCAATGGTCCACTTTCAAAAATATATCTCGGTAACATAGAACATAATATAGCCCAGTCAAAATAGAAGAGTCAAAATGCCTACCTACATGGCTAGAATCATACCTTGTCGACCAGGTTATTCACTTTTTGACAAATGGAAATAGTGAATGCATCAACGTAACATTTCAATTTTTGGTAGTATAAACTGGCTGTAGCATTATTTATCGTCGAATTAATTAGTGTTAACTTTGTGCGTGCGAAGAACTCGTTCACCGTTTGGGATCGAATGCAGTGGCTGCAAATTCATAATATCATCATATCAGCCAAAAGACGTCAACTGTTTTACATAGGCCTTTTTTTTTTTTTTGATCTCGGGGGGAAATCCTCATGGAAATCCTCCACCCTGGGGCGGGTGGAGGGGTCTGTCAGACTCTTACTGACTAAAACCACCCCGGTGTTCCATCTTCCACCTGCGCCGGGGATCGCGGGAACGTATGCGACATCCGCAATCCCCGGCTGTTTTACATAGGCCTCCCTCAAGGTTGGCGATCGCAGTGTAGCTGTTTTAATGCACAGAGAATGCTGCTGCCCATTCTCTGGTGAGACCCTTAGTCGCCTCTTACGAAACCCACGTGAAGTGATGGGATAGTGCTATTATTTTACGTTCGACACCGTATAGAACAAATTACGCTGCAAATTAATAAATTGAAAATAATCATTTTACACGTAGTTGAATTAGTTAGATACCTTGCATCAACTCAACTATAAACTATAATTATATGAAATCAAACAATCCTAAATACTATTTTGAAAAGAAGCCAATGAATTTATATCGTGCATTTTGTACTTACATATAAAATTAAATGGTTCACAGGTGGACAAGGTATAATGCGTCTTATTTAATTATTTGTTAGGTATAATGAATTAAATAGGTACGCGGTCGGTAGGTAGAATAATTTATCAGTATCCTGTGTCGGTCATAAATGCGTTCTATGAATTATCATATAGCGTTTTTCCGGTATGGATAACGGTATATACTAAAGTATATGACAATATACTTTAGTATCAGTAGAATAATTTTTCCATGGTCTTTACCCTTAAACTGATGAATGAATACAGCGGTTTAACATAATTATGTTCTATACAAAAACTGTCAAGCCGCCATTTTAATTCTTTAGTCAAAAATTATCAGACGATTGAAAAATCGACCGTTAAATTTTTAAATACTTGTACTTGAAATGATACATGAGGATCAAAATAGTTATTCGAAAAAATATGTTGGTTGTATAATAGATTGATCTATAAGCATAACATTATTTATTCCTAGGAATTAACCAAACATGGAATAGTATCCTGATATGGAATCCCATGATTTCTCCGAAGATTAAACTTGTACACGAAATACATGACTATCTTCTATTTCAGTAGCACATCTTACTATCGCACACCCACCACCGTTGCAGTGACAGGAAAGGTTTGCTTGTGACAGGCGTGTTTTTTTTTGTCTTCACCGAATAACTTTAATGGGTATGGTAAAAAACACAAGTCTTTATGGTGCTACCTATGTATTTCCATGTGTTACCCTATAAATCATATCGTTTAAATATTTGTTTTTATAATTAGGAAAGTCTTACTATTGATGTAATTGTACTTTGCAAAATATGAGCACATTATGGAACCGGTGCGAAAATCCAAATATGGACCAAGTTTGGAATTTGAAGATAATACCCTGAAGAGGGGATGTTATACAGCTTGGCACTGACAGTGAACTTGATTAATTTCATGGAGCGAGAATCTTTAGACTCGGATGATGCTGAATGTATGTTTTGCCAAAAACTACATTTTCCGAGGGTAGTTGGAGATAAACTTAAATCAAGTGTTGAATGTGCGGGCTCTGGGAAAATAACGATTTCGATGGTTCAGAGTTCAACATATTCTAAGTTTGTTATGTTGAAAAACAAGTAAATTATATTATTGACCATAATTATCAGATTCTCAAGCCCGTATTTCATTTTTGGTACCCTATTCCATATTTAGTTCCTCATTTGTTACTTTGGTAAAATGGAGACATTACTTTGTTAATTAACATATTTAACATGCAAATATCAATTACTGACTTCGAATAAATAGATGACTGATTAGGATTTCAATCAGACGCTTCTGATTTGTAATTAGTTTTTTTTTGTCCATAAAACAAAATGGTATTCCATATTTGGTTACTTTCCTTCACTTCTCCCTTTTATAAATTATACATTCTAGCCTATGAGTTATTCTGATTATAAGCTATATTACTGCGAAATTTCATCGGATAGTGAAGTGTGAGTTCAGAGGTTTTTGTGTGAAGGTTTTTTTTTTATTTATCTATTTAACCCTTTATTTCAGGCATCTGGGGCCAATAAAATAAAAAAGTAATAAAATAGTAACTATAAATAAATGAATACATAAATCAACATCCAACCATCCATCCAAACTAACTTTTAAAATTTTTTGACAAAAAAATACAACCGACTTCCAAAACACAAAAATACTACCTACAAAGTATAAAATAACTTTAATTTCGGAAGTCGGTGTTAAAAACGAAGAAACAACCAAAAACGCCGACTTTCGAATTTAAAGTAATTTATTATCAAAAAGTTTTTTATTTTTATTTTTTTAGTGGAACCCTTACACCTAACAACACCACTGTAAAGTAACAATAAGGAAAAATACAGAATTCCGATTACTTGGATGTTTTTTATGTCATCCAAGTAAACGGATTTACGTATTTTTTCCAGCTATTTTGATTAAAAAAACCAATTTACTAAACCAAGTTTGATGAAATTGATATGGGACAAATCGGAAAGTATATCCTTTCATATAACAAAATTAGATTTTTTCAAATCGCTTCCTAAATGACGGGGTTATGAGATAACGAACATAAAAAATACAACCGAATTGAGAACCTCCTCCTTCTTTTGAAGTCGGTTAAAAATAGTAAGAAGTTGGATTTTCTAGCTTCTGAAATAATAAATAATCTGAATCACTCCTTCCAATAAATCTATCAATAATTATAAACTAATATAATAAAGCTGAAGAGTTTGATTGTTTGAACGCGCTAATCGCTGGAACTACCAGTTGGATTTGAAAAATTATTATATGATAACCACATTCATGAGGAAGGCTAGATGCTATTCGGGAACGGAAAAAACGGGATACGTGCGGACGAAGTCGCGAGGAAAAGCTAGTAATTAATAAATAGAATTAACTATTTAAAAAACGGATACAACTAAATACCAATATTTTCTGCTAAGCGACTGCTTTATCAGACATCCAAAGTTCAGTAACGGGGTGACATAATACCCCTTGGCAGGACAATAATAATAATAACTAATTTATTTCAGACCCACTAGATCCATATTTTGTTAGTAAAAGTCTTAACCTAATGTTAGTAAAAAGCACTTTTTTTTTACCCGGAACAACTATCTGTAGGCCATACAAATAATTGTTCCGTGCGGGAATCGAACCCGCGTCACGCAGCGCAGCAGTCAATCGCTTAACCACTGCGCCAACCTTTCTGTCAAACTATATATACAATATTAAAACGACAGACACCTACGTGTGCAGCCGAATCCAGTGAGACAGGTTTTCGAGGCTGGAGTTGCTCTTTTCTGAATTCGAGACTGAACTTTGATTTCAAGTTCAGACTAATCTTGTTTACGTGTTATTTGCTAAAAACATAACACTTACATAATTCAATATCTGTCGTCGGTAATTAATTTGATTAGACTCAGTTTTCCAAATGGCGTTATACTTTTTTTAAGCTCCTAGTACTTGTCACACATAATCTTAGTCTGCAAATAACGAGTAATTAATTAAAACAGCCTTTAGGAAAGTTGCAAATTTTAATGTGCTGTGCTAATTTTCTTCGTAATCTTCAATTCCATGTTCTGAATTTCGGTATTATTTTGATTTTCCAAATCTTTTTGATAATGTTACTTAAATATATAAAATCATTACAGTATCTTTGACAAAGTTTTATGAGCGTAAAGTAAGTAACAAATTAACGTCTAAATCAAATTAAGAACTAGCACAAATTTACTTATCCGATTTAATAATGTAAAATGACTTAAACGACATTCCACAAAACATGTGAGAAATAAGCACCAACCATCCAATAACTCTCACTGTATTTCTCTTCAAGTTATATCACAATTTCTCTAATCTATTTCTTGATCCATTGGATGAAACTGTATTTTTTTGACGGTAACCTACTTGGTTTTACGTCAAAGAAAAGCCCGATGGCAGATTTGTTCTTAATTCAACTGGTAATTCTCGTCGTCTCATGGTCATCATTTCTCTAGATTTTCCAAATGAAAGGACTTCTAATTTAATTATTCTACAGAACAATTTATGAAAGATTTTATTACGACAGTAATTATACTGTGACACGAGAAACATGTGAATGGCCTGTCAAATTATCTCCGTGTCAATTATGACATAGAGAAAATTTGTATTTATTTTGTGTTTTTGTTTGTGCAGCACTTTTAGACTTATTATGTTAGCCACTTTATTCATTTATTTTTTTTTCATAAAAAGATTAATAACGTAAATGTAAGAAAGACGTTTGCCTACTAAGAAACTCTTTAAAATATTTTTTGTTATTAGAAATAATATCGCATATGTTCCAGAAGCGGAGAGCGAAAATTTTGGAGTAGAATACGAAATGTCGACGCACAAAATATCGATAAATGCTAATACGATGCTACAAAATTGCGATGCACGTTACGGCGCGAAAGACTGTCTCTGCGAAGCCACTACACTTCGATGCACGTTACCGCGATAGATCTTCACTGCGATACTACTTGACTTCGATGCACATTACCGCGAAAGATTTTCACTGCGATACTACTTAACTTCGATGCACATTACCGCGAAAAACGATGGAGCGACTTGACTTCAATAACCTATTGCGAAACATCGTGAGAAACTATTACATAATTAATTAATATTAATATGTTTTGAATGGGCCTAAAAAATTATAAAACGAAACGCATAGTGAACTATTCCAAAATGGTGGTACAGTACATAATAAACAATCATAATATAAAAATGTATAATTAATCACATTATAAGTATATTTAATCAACTTGACATAAATACAGTTAGATATAACAAAAATGTTAACAAAATATAAACAAAGTTTTAATAATTATGTTATTGATTGATAAAAAAATATTAAAGAATCAAAGAATTCGTAGGTGAAAATTTGTTTTATTTCTTTACGTAGATTATATGTATATGCAAGACCATCTATATATGTTAACAAATCCATATCACCTTCCTTATTAATATGCTCTTGGAGTTTTTAGTAGTACTGCGTTTTTGTTTTTCCTTTTTTTTCCAGACCAGCTAACCTCTCTATTTCACACACTGTATTTTTCTGCTCTTTTACAAATTCTCTCATTGTTTTGTACATATTTATTTTCCTTCTGTTAAGTAGACTATTCCAACGGTTATTCCAGCTTTCAACTGCATTTTGCGTGATGACAAAGCAGTCCCAAACAGACCATAAACTAGGTGGGAATAGGGGTGGTTTCTTCTTTAAAATAAATTTTGGTTTATTTGGAGAAGACGATGATCTCTTACTGATATATGTTCCATTTACGTAGTACTTACTAAACCGGTCTGCCACTGGTTTCGACTCATTCGGTATCACTTCTCGCCGAATAACCTCAAAGGCCGCTGGAATATCTTCAGGTTTCAAATATGCCAATGCTAAAATATGTCGCATTTTGTGAGCGAATTCGCTGTCATGGGTGTATTTTTTACTGAGCCAGCTTTCTGTATGTGCTTTCATATATTTTGTGATAAATGGAAAAAGCAACACTTGTGGCTGCTGTTGGTAAATACCATCAGACTGGCATTTATAATAACGAGTTCGAAATCAGAAATGATTATTTCGGGATTTAGATCTATGTTCAATACATTTTTGCAATAAACTCTTATTATTTCAAAAAATATTAAATACGATTTTTCTGTTTTGTTTGACAGCAACCCATACGCAGGCGGTACAAATTTTTGAGCACCATACTCAGACCCGACCATCCCGTGCAGTGTAAAAATTTGACAGAACGGGTTAGGGCAGCATTTGAAAGTGCCATCAACGATCCAAAATTTTGAATTGTTTAGAAAACGTAAATTACGTCCAGTGCTAAAAACAAGAATCGATTCATTTTCTTTATCATTGCCTATATAATGACCAATCAAAAATTGTTCAGGACCAACTACAGTATACTGATGAGGAACGGTAAACGAGTTTAACGATCTTGGTAATGCTGGTTCAGTTCTGACTCTTCCGCGGTGTATTATCATTCGCATCGCCTTTTTAGTGGGCATATACGGGGCAACTTTTTAGGTACTTCTTTGATTACTTTTTGAATAATTTGACCCGGAGAATCGTAACTACCTGCTGCTTTTTTATATAATGATTTCCTTAATACGGAAGATCGTGCTGTGTCATGGTCGGGTTCGTGCCTATGTTCTATGCAATTTTTACGTTGTACATAGTGATGCTCACCAATCTTTTTGGTTTTGACCGCTGCAGCACACTTCGAAGATCCTTTTCTTACACAACTCCAATAAAAATTGTCTTCAGACCTTTTATTCAAACTATACACAAAATTATCCAAAAACAGCTGGTCTTTGCCTTTTCTTGATTTAATAAACAAACAAGGAGTACCCATGATTACAATGTTAACCTCGAACTGATTAACTATAAAATGTCAACACAGAATCGAAAAAAATCTCCAATTACCCTCATTATTAAACTATATAAGTACTATATAAGTAATAAAATAAATTAACAACAAAAAATTGCATACTGTATGATAGCTTTTCAATATTATAAGTTTTATTACAAACAAATAATGCATTGCATCCTATAAATGTACATGCATGGTACAAACTAACAGTTAGGAAAAGATAAACACAGATCTACAAATAGCAATTACGCACGGAAATACTTTGCTCACAAAAAATCTGGGGCATCATAAATTGCTAAAACTAATTTTCCCCCAATAATTTCGCGGTAATGTGCATCGAAGTTAAGTAGTATCGCAGTGAAAATCTTTCGCGGTAATGTGCATCGAAGTCAAGTAGTATCGCAGTGAAGATCTATCGCGGTAACGTGCATCGAAGTGTAGTGGCTTCGCAGATACAGTCTTTCGCGCCGTAACGTGCATCGCAATTTTGTAGCATCGTATTAGCATTTATCGTTATTTTGTGCATCGACATTCCGTATTCTACTCAAAATTTTGCTACTTTGGGTAACATTATTGCAATTTTCGTACGGATTTCTTCTTTTTTCGAAAATTAAACTTAGCCTATGTTTTAAGTTAATAATGTGCTTTTCTAATGGCGAAAGCACTTTTAAAATTGGTTAAGGAGTTTTTGAGCCAAATCGTAACAAACAAACAAATAAATCTTTCCTCTTTATGATATGTATTAGCCCCCACCCGAACCCACAGTACCACTCCCTTTGACCCAGCTGTGAACATACCCACACACAAGCAGAACGCTGGTAGTGGGTTCCATTTAATCAATTTGACGGAAAAGGCGTGAAAGATTAATAAACAGACAGAGCTTCTTTCGCATTTAAATTGGAAGTCGCTTCTGTCAGCGGCTTCAAAGTTTAAACTTTTCCAAAGGGAAAGTAATTTTAAGATACAAAAAGTATCGTATATCCTTCTCTAAGGTCCAATCTATATCTTTACTATTGCAATTCTCAAACAGACAGAGTAACTTTCTCATGTTTCAGGACATGGTTCACTCGTATGCCAAATGTCATTATTCACATGGGACATACTCCCGGGGAAGACTCTTATGTCGAAGGTCCACTCATCTCTATTCTAAAATTCGTCAAAATTGACTAAGCAGTTTTGGAGTGATAGCGTTACATATAAACAAACGTACAGAGTAACTTTCTTATTTGTAAAACTAGCTGTCGCTCGCAGCTCTGCTCGCGTGAATATTGAAAATTATACCAAGGGAACATATTCCCGGGACAAAAAGTATTATATGTGTCATTCCAGACTATAATCTACCTCTGTACCAAATTTCATCAAGATCTGTTCAGCCGTTTTGAGGAGATTGAGTAACAAACATACATCCATACTCACAAACTTTCACAATTATATTATTAAGATAAATAATAAATAAATATAGTATAGTATATAGAATAGCATTATAAAATTATAAGTAGGTATGGATTGATTGGCCTAATTTACCTACGAATCTACAGCGAAGCTTTAAGTCGTGAATTGTTGTTTTGGATATTGAAGAATGTCGCTTAAGCCACTACCTAGCAGTGCGCTTGTAAATTTAAATGTTTAGGTTTTTTGTGGTATTAAGGAGTTATGAAATAATACACGGGGCCTCGGTTTTTCCAACTAGGAATTGTTGTTGACAAAGGTTGAGTCAATCTGCATTTTCCTGTACGAGTGATCTTTAATATTCTTCCTAGTAAAATTATGTTTTTTTTTTTTTTTACTACTTACGAGTATGTATCCAAGACAGTAGAATAGTTATGACTCGGTGCTTTAATGGTGGTCGCCACTGTCTATTCTGGCTATAAAGAGTTGCAGTGTCTGAGAATACTATGGCGGGCTTGAACCAATAAAAAAGTTTAAAATAATAAATAAATAATAATAATGATTTATTTCTGAGCTTAATGTACCATACATTAAGCTCTCAGAATAAGACAGTTTCACATACACTACCGTTGCCGGTGTAGAAATATTAAAAATTCAAATTTACTTACAAAGTCAAAGTTGTAGGCCGCAGAAATATAATTATAGTATGTAGTTAGTTTGCCATCGACACGCTAAGATATCCCCATTAATATTATAAATTAGTATAGATTAATGACGAATTTTTATACAATGTCAAGTTTTATAAGAATTTTTTATATTTGTTATTGAAATGTCAAAATGCACTAATTACATAATGGGGTTTTCGCACATAACTACAAGCTACGTCGCGGAAGAAACGCTCGGTCACTTAAAGTCCATAGGAAGACCAGCGCCAAAGTCAAATTCAAAGTCAAAACGTTTATTTCAATTAGGCCATTAAACGGCACTTTTGAACGTCATCGTTTACAGTTCAGTAAAATAATAACATTACATTAATAAAGTGACTCTACTGTCCATTCGGAAAGGTAGATTCTTATGGAGACGAACGACAAGAAATGCCAGGCAGCATCTGCCTGGAACATTATTGAAATGAACCTTACGTTAATGAACGTTGCTGGGGAGTTTGTTGCGCCACTTCTTCTTCCCAGCTAAAACACTAGGAAGTGGTGACGGGCGGGCGTTTTCGGGGACTGTCTTTATGTAGAACTTTGACGTTCAAAATGTGCTGGCACTCAGCCTAATTTGAATAAATGACTTTTGAATTTTGAATTTTGAATTTTGAACCCTTTTGACGAAGCCGTGAGGCAGACACGCTTTTTTTTGTTTTCATTGTAACTCTTTTTATTTAATGTTTGTGTACCTGATGGACTGTCGTCAAATAGATGTTTTCTTCTTTCTTTCTTTCTTTCTACGGTCACCTGCTAATTATATTCCTCTTTTTAATACGAATAAGTATTTATGTTAATCAATTTATATCTGAAACCTCCAAAAAGGCTGGTTGACATGTTCTACAAAATTAATATTTTCTCTATAAAACATAATCGCAAAGGATAAATTCCTCGAAACCATTAATCTGGTTGCCTCAGTAAGATTAATGTCCGTCAAAATTAAAAATCTGTCTTCTGTGTCATCTTGTAACGTACGTAATAAGCCAATCAGTAATCCGCATAATAAATTATGGAAAACCCCTGACATAATAATTCAGAAAAGGATATTTTAAAAAAAAACCGGCCAAGTCCGAGTCAGACTCTCACACGAAGGTTTCTGTACCATAAACTGAAAAAAAAACACGTTTCTTGTATGGGAGCCTAATTTCATTTTCAATTTATTTTATATTATTTGTTGTTATAGAGGCAATAGAAATACCCACTCTGTGAAATTTCAACTGTTTACCTGTTACGGATCTTGAGATACAGCCCGCTGACAGATAGACGGCCGGAGGTTAAGTACCAGGGTTCCGTTGGTTACCCTTTGGGTACGGAACCCTTAAAAAAAATTAAAGCTTCTGCGAAGAGTATGCGTTTTATTTCAAGTGTGGAAAGAACTGCTATCTTTCTTTTATTTCTGTTCTAAAACTATACTTTTTGGAAGGAAGTTAATGTGTAGTGGAAACCAAGTTGACAAAATAAGTATGTTGTAAAATTTGTTACGTACTTTTTTTAAAGGATATAATAGGATACTTTTTATTCCGGGAGTACGTTCCCTTGGGATATTACTGACTTTCTCGAGGACAAATCCACTTGAAAACCTTACATCACAAGGACATACACAGCATCACAGTAACAGTATAGTATCTACCCGATTTGTGTCATAACTTGGGTGCAACCATATGGAAATTGAATAATACATATATCCCATCATCCAATTAAATTTTCCTTGTTTTATAAAACAAATTTCTTGACACAGATTTTATGTTGCTTCCAAATTTTTGGTGTAACCTGTTTCCTATATCTATATTTTTGTGTGTGTGAATGTATGGACTATGTTGTCTGAAATAAATAAATAATAATAATAGCTAACAGTTTTGCAAATATTTTTCCCTTTTTCTAGTTATTTATGGATAAACCCGTAACTCCATTTGGATTTATTTGTGAACCTGTAAAATTGGATCAATTTAAAATTTGATGAAAAATTTGTATTAGCTAATTTATAAAAAATAGTATCATGAGGATAGTCCATAATTTCAATTGAAAATAAAAATAACTCGCATTAAGTCATTAACCCTGTTACTGTTAACGAGATACTTATCAACCAGTTTATCTATAATTAGCTCAACGCAATAAACGAACCCATTAAATACGCATATACATTAATTAATGCTAAAATGGACGCCAACAAAATAACCGCTGACTCATAAAAGTCTATTTCTAAATACTCCGAGGAGATCCCTCCCGTTTTCCAAATCCAAAATAACCATACGTCACTAATTTCCATAAAAGAACATTATTCCTAAAACCGTCCAAAGTTGGAAATACCCAAGTGTTGAAATAAAACCACGATGCACTATGCGTCATTGACGTGCACACCGGTATTACAACATCTGCTGTCCTATTCATTTACACATATATTTCGATAAGCCTGTCTCTTTTACTCGGTAAAGCTATTAGCTTAGAGTATTTGTTTATATATAGTAAAATGTTTGTGGCAGACTTATTCATTAGTTTGTTTACGTTCGCTGAGAGAACACGGAAGTTTTAATAAAACTAAATATTAATAGTTGTGAAAATTCGACTTGTTAAAATTGACTTAGCTTGCCTGTATAAGTGCATTTAAAGTGACAAAATAATTTAAGGTGAGTTTAATTTAATAGAATGATTATAGATACGTTTGCTGTTTAAGGCAAAGGTCAGTCAGCAGGTCGTCTTGTGGTCAATTATATCCTTCGACATTGCCCCCTGTTAGGAATAGGCCTCTCTTCTCCTGTACCATACTCATCCGAGTTCTACCCACGATGGTACAAATATCGGCTAGGTACCTATTTTGCTGCCACCCGGACGACTAACATTCCTTCTACCAGTCCACTCAGTCACTGCCACACTCCCTGTAATTACAGCGCCTTGCCATGTATCCTGCCCCATTTGAGTTCCATGTCTCGTTTTCCAATATCGAAGACTTATGACCATCCTATCACCTTACTTTATAAATATTATATCTAATGTTAACGTATGTATGTTAAACTATACATATGTTTTGATGTTTGTTATCAGTTGATATCAATGATAGGTACATTTTTTCTCAGTAGAAGGAACAATCTCGTGAGGTGATTTGCGACTATTGTTTGGGTGAATCCGTTGGCAACCGTTAGCTGCCAGGGTTGGGGAATTTGTTCGAAAGAGTCACCGCAGTCCTGGAACGCAAAGGGCTTTAGAAGGAACACGGATGGGTTTTAGTCAGTAAGAGTCTGACACGCCCTTCCGCTCCACCCTGAGTGGAAGAAGTCATTTGATGATTTCCCATCCTTCGTTGGCTTAAAATGAGTTTAAAACCCCTCTCTAGGGCTGTATACCAATAAATAGCTTACAATAATGTGTTGTTCGACCTACAAAAACGTCCAAAGTTTGATCTTCGTCTTTGACCATAATATTGTGAAGGATGTCAATAAAATTTTATCGTTGTGATAAGAGGGTGATGTGGAGGTCAGGTTTGTTATCAGTTCGTGGTTTTGTTGTGGTCGCAGACCTTGCGATAATATATATATTATAGGAAATCTGGTAAACATTCATGTTTTTGTTGTAATATTTTGTGGGAAATACCTATAGTAGTTAATGTCAGTGTTTATTTTTATGCAGCTTTGCATTACAAGTGAGGGTAGTTTTGACAAATGATAGTCGTCGACTTTCGGGCTTGCAACCAGTCTTGTCAAAGGGTGCTGTGATATCCAGTAACTATAGTAGGCGCCAGATAAATGTGGAATAAAGTACATTGACCTTTCCCTAATAACTGTTCATAGGTACCTGAACAATTAAATATGAATCGTTTTTCATTATTAGACAATGTTAAGGATCACGAGAGATGATGATTCGGGACAGCTTTGTGTCATTAATTCCGTTTTTCAAATTAAAAATGTCAATAATTGTAGGTGGGTCAATGACCGTTATTCCACGATTATCTGGCGCCTACTATAGGTTGTGGAGTTCAGATAAGCACTCTCACCTGACAAAATACTGGTACTCAGCTACATTCAGTTAAACTGGTACACACTCCAAGGTCAACATAATTGAGTTTATCCCGTCAATTAACCATTCAATCAATTGATTGATTAGTGTTTAAAATGACTCATTGAGTAGCTAATGGATCTGCCATCACTTCATCTTACCCACTGAATTGCAAACGTATTTTCAAATGTCAATGCCTTTACGTCATCTCATTTTCATTTTTTCTTTATTTACTAACAGCATATTTCTCCTTTCCAGTACCTACTCAAAAATGAAGACCATCGTAGTACTCTCAGTAGTTCTCGTCAGCTGCCTAGCACAAAGGTCACCGTATGCTGGCAGGCTGCCCATAGGATTCCCCTATATCGAGCCCAGCACCGCCGCACCAGACCAATTGGGAAACAGGTAACATAATATTAAAATGTTTTGGCCGGTATATTTATGTACAGTCAACAAAGCTATTTGGTATGCAGGCAGCTAACTTGCAACTAACTTTTAAACAATGTTGTGAGTGTGCTGAGTAGACAATAATGATTATTGTACAGACGCTAGCACATCAAGCTACAACAATCTGTCAAATTTCTTCAAATATTTTTACTTTGTCGCTAAACAATTAGGTTCAAGGTTGATTGGAATCATCAAGCTACCCGAAAATATCAGTTTCGGGTAGCTTGATGTGCTGGCATTTGTACACCACACTCGTAAGTATGTAATAAGCTTAAAAAGTTATTATGCTCACATTAGAAAAAGATATTGGAAATGCATTGGAAATTTAATATTTTTACCTGTATACCAAATAGCTTTGTTGACTGTACAATTGTCCATATCTTAACAGTTTTAACACAAGTTTATAAAGCAAGCTTGATATTAACTACAAATCATTTTTTTTCGTATCATTATTACTACGTGTTAAGCCAGTTCTTAATATCCATAATGCCTAATGGAAAGCGATGGGTGACGTCAATTTGCAAGATTCATCGTAATAAATCTTGAAGAAATTGGAAACTTACACGCCAAAGCAATCTATTTTTTTTTCATAAAATCGAACTTTTAGTTACGATCCCCTCGCTTAGCATAATGCCAAGCTAAAACACAGAAACTTAAATACATTTTTTTATTTCCAGATTCGGAGATGACGCCGGTACCACAACAACAATCAGACTGCCTCTTGAAGCCCTTGGTGATGTGGCCCTAGTTCAGAGGCTGAGCAAGTTGCCCATAGACCAGCAACCGTTCTGGCTTATCAACTGGAAGGCTCTGGAAGAAAACAGGAACAGCCCACAAACTTACCCACAAAGAGGCAACAGCTTTGTCGATAATATTCCTGCCAGCTCAAACTCTGTTCTCTTCGAGCGATAAAGAAACAAAAATATTTAAATTATGAATTAAAAAAAAACAAAAACGTTAAGACTGCTTCGAAATTCAAATAGAAATAGAGCACAGTCAAAATGACATTGTATCAGCGATAGCGATGGTCGAAACGTCCAAAACTTAATTGTTTGGTCACTTGAGATTTCGGTAGAATAAGAGCGGATTGCTCCAATCGGTCAGTTAACAAAACATGTGTAAGTCAAGTTATAATAATTACGTGAGGTATTTGACATTAGGGTTGTTAAATTGCTAAAAATCAGAGGGCTAAATCCACCAATTTTTAAGCAACGTTCTCATTCGCATTTCAGTAGCAATCTGTCATCTATGACCTAGACTAGAGTCAAGAGCAAACCCATATTAAATTTAAAAAAACCTATTTTTTCATCCATTTTGGACACTCACTAAGATGCCAATGCGAACGTTGCTTGAAAATTAGTAGAATATAATTGGCACTCAGTTGTCAAAGTTCGTTCGTGTATGGGCTGTTATTATCAATGTGTTTATCTGTTACGCTACCATAACCTTTACTTTTGATATGCCTTTAACGTACGTTAAGGCCAACACTTTTTGAAACATAACCGAACGCATACAACCCTAATCTCTTCAAAATTAGAGTGAACAGGCTTCTTCTGGGTAAGCTCGCTCCATCGTCGACTTTGTCTCTGTCATCTATGACCTAGACTATAGTCAAGAGCAAACCCATTTTAATTAAAAAAAAAACAACACTTTGATGGTAATAAGCGAAAATTTTACGGTTTCGCGTGCTTCAAGCGTGGTTGAAGTGAGCCTGCCTAAATGTAATTAATTATATTTTGCCTTTTCAAATCGTTATCGCTAGAATGTCACTTTGCGTAGAGCCAAATTACAAGACAACATTGAAATATGTGGGTCGCTAATTATACGAACCTCAAATGGATCTAAAATCACAGATATTTTGTAACTAGATACATTTTTAATTAAGTCTTCACAAAAGTATTATTAATTATTGGAATCAATTAATGTTATCATCAAAGTCTTTACATGTTTAAAAGACTGCTAGTTAGGACATATGATTGAATAATATATTAGTTACCTACTATAAATTATATTATTATTTTTTATGTTTAAAAATTAGTCAAAATACCTGAAATACAAATAAAATTTCTTAAAGAATTCATGTCTTTTATTAGAACATCTAAAAGTTTAACGTTTAGTATGTTTTCTTTTGCCAACATCAGATAAGCATAAAAGCAAAGGCATGTATTGTTTATTTGCCCGTAAAAGTGAACAAATAAAAAAAATGCTATTTTGAAAATCAGCTCAAACTAATACGTACACTAGAAAGCCTTTCCTGCTTTTATGTATTCATATTTTATACATAGCACATAGTGACGAGCACGCTTCGCTTGCTCTCGCATTCTACATTTCCTTTATTCTTATGCTTTTCTTCAGAAGTCAATGTTTGTCCTGTTTTTGTAAGAGTGGTCAAAAGAACCCTGACCTTCCAGTAACGTTACGTGATTTAGTCGTCATGTTTAATAGGGGACCATGCCATCTGATTCGGTTGTGAGACAGGAAGGGGCTATACAGGATGAATAGCACTATCAGCAACAGATTCTGGGCTGGGTTACGGCCGGTTTCAATAACGTATCTACCTTTAACCAACTGTCAAATAGGGTATTTGGCTAAAAAAATATAATAAGTCCGTCTGATAGATTTCCAAAAAAATTGGATACATATATTTTTATTTCATCAAATGAACAAAAATTTACGAAGATAACACGTCAACGATAAGGAGATCAAAATACTAAATACATCAACAGAAATACACCATCTGTGAAAATTTCAACCGTCTTTTACGGTTCATGAGATACAGCCTGGTGACAGACGGACGGACAGTGGATTCTTTGTAATAGGGTCCTGATTTACCCTTTGGGTGCTTAATACGTACACTAGAAAGCCTTTCTTGATTTTATATATTCATATTTTATGCATAGCACATAGTGACATACATACACACCCAACGGAATGTCACTTGTCTAGAAGAAGAAGAAAAATAATTCTGCCAATGGTGTCCAGAGAGTCGCAGCTAATAATAATAATATCGTTTATTTTGCTAATGTCCAGCCCTGACATGGCCTGACAATGAAACTGGTTTTTGTTCTTTAATTTTGGTGTTGTTGTTAAGTTGTCTTTAATTTTAATTTTATGCGTCAATTCGGGCGGAATAAACGTGTTTCATTTATTTCTTTTTTCTTCTTAATTATGCATTTACACACAAAGGACTCCTCGAGTTTCAGTCTTTACAAATAATCCACTACGACATTATTTTAAGTACAGACTAATTAAGCGAAACTCATTTCAAAACAAACGCTTCTGCTTACAGTGCTAATGATTTAATAAATTATTCGCCCTATTCGCTTTAATGGTCGTTCACAATTAGTATTCAGGCCATATTTCCTGAACTTCAGAATTTAAGTGCCCTAATTGTTTGACAAAATAAAATTATTTTAATGGGTTTAATTAATTCTGTTGGTGTTTTTGTTTAAAGCCTTTGTTCCTTTTTTGTTGCATTATTTTGATAACTTAAGAGGAAATATGTGCATCGTAGTAATTGGCGTCCTACCCCAGAGTCAGCAGACCCCTGAATAAATGAAATAAAATTAACAATTTAGTCTGTCTACCTTTTTTAGGGTTCTTTACCCAAAGGGTAACCAACAGAACCCTATTACAAAGGCTCCGCTGTCCGTCAGTCCGTCAACCGTCTGTCCGTTGGCGGGCTGTATCTCAAGAACCGTAATAAGTAGACGCATATATTATGTATTATAATAGTATGTATTTCTATTGCCGCTATTACATCAAATAATATTTATATTTTTTTTATTAAATTAAAAATGATTTATGACAATTATATTAAATTATAATTAAATTAAAAGGCTAGGCAGATGATGAGAGCATACAAAAAACCTGTTTTTTTTTCGGTTTATGGAACTGATCCCTTTGTGCGAGAGTCCGACTCGCACTTGGCCGGTTTTATTCTACTAGTACAAGTCGGCTTAAAATCTAACTGGAGACAGCTGAGTATTTTACATTTTACAGTAACTGGGTCAGTATTACAAAATAAAATAAAGTAAAAATAATTAAAAGCGTATAAAAACAAAAATGCGATAGCCGTTTCGCGCGAATTCGACGCATATCTTCTCAACTTGCATAACTTTTCTCATGTTGTTTATTTTATTTATATTTTTGGTATGACGCATACCAAAAATATAAATAAATGCTTGGCGCAAATAAACCCTTTTTTTTCTTTGACTGACGCATCAATACTTAAAGCTAAGAAAATAAATCTCATCTAAAATCCGAGTCCTTAGCATTGATATATTTAAAGGAGGGTCGTAAGGCTGCAGTTCGCATACTTTTTGGGACATCTTCAATTATCATCATAATATTTTAGCCAATTTACACAAATCCTTAATGAATTATAAACCATAATCATTGGTGAAAACCGGATGAAATACGTTCTGTAGTTTTTGTGTTTATCGAGTACAAACAGACAGATAAAGGCGGCGGAGGAACTTAGGTTTATAATAATTATGAAGTGATAGTGATTATAGTGATAGAGGTACATAAATGTGCGATATGACACTGCCCCACCATTAGATAACTGACATCCCCATTTCGAAAGTAAAGTGACTTCGAACAAGGGAGTATTAAGGGACGGAAAATTTAAACACTTTGTCCATCCCTGAGGGCAGAGGGATTAAGTACAAAAGTGTTCAAAGAGGGTTTGATGGAAAACTCTGATAGTGTGGTTTGATAGGTTTAATTGGGTTTGGGGTTTAGAAAAACAATTTGAAGTTAGAAGCCTTGTAATGCATTTTTTGAATTCGGGATATACGTTACCAGAAGATTCAGAAGGAGCTAGTGGCTGAATAATAACAGCCGACCAGGTCAAACTTCAAGGTTAAACAACGCTTGCCAAGGTCGGTCTGTAGATGGGTGACCACATTAACATCCCGAGATTCCTCCGTACCTCGGAAAGAACGTTCGTGATCATCAACAGGCATTACGTGTAGTCAGAAGCCAAGAAATCAGACTACAGTCTTGCCACGGGGTATCATTTTACTCAGTTCCTGGGTTGTGGTGGTCAGATGGGCAGTAACTGCATATAAAATACTGGTACTCAGATGCATCCAGCTGGACTGGAAGCCATCCCCAACATATTTGGAAAAAGCTTGGCAGATTGATTCATCATCATCATATCAGGCCGAAAGACGTCCACTACTGGAAATAGGCCTCCCCTGTAGGGATTTGGGGTTTGCCATAATCGTCACGCTTGGCTGGCGGGTTGGCGATCGCAGTGTAGCTGTGAACAGAGAATGCTGCTGCCCATTCTCTGGTGAGTCCCTTAGTCGCCTCTTACGACACCCACGGGAAGTGATGGGATGGTGCTATTCTTTTACGTCCGACCCCATACTCACCTATTATATTATACCTATACCTTTTATTGGACCTATGATTATGATATTTTATTCTTATTAAAAAACGGAGAAAAATGAATAGAGAAAGACCGCGCAGGCGTTCACCTGCTCGCTGTTCTGATCAGAAGCCATAGTGCGAGTTTTTATACGTATTGAATAGCTGTAACGTAAACGTAAATGTTCTATCTACTGGTACAATTATACTTTAGTCGTCTATAAAAGCGGTTGTCAACCGAGCCGCCCGCCGAGCAGCCCGTCCCTAGCTGTCCTCCCCCCAGCGACGCCCTAAGCCGAGGCCCGTATCCCACAGGGGGTGCCCTTAGCGTGTAGTCGCTTAGTTTGTAAGTTTTTTATAAGCCCTGGCTGGAGGCTTTAATATTATATTAAGGCCACCACAGGCAAGCCCGGTTAAGCAATCGACAACCTTATAGGTTGAACTGCGAAACGCCACTCAGAAAAAAAAAAAGCCGCTCCCCTTTTTTCCTGTCAGCGCTCGCGCTGTAAGGTCGTTGGATTTCGTCTCGGATCACAGCTAAGTCTTTGTTTGGTGGTAATTTCTCTTCGTATACGTGTGCTGATATTACCTTCGTTTATTATGTTTTGTTGAAGTTGATTGTTTCCTATTAAGTAGTGCGTGGTTATTTGTGTTAATTATTTAGCTCGTTATTTAAATATAAGTTAGGCTGACCTTACAATTGTTTTTTTTATTTAAATACCACTCCTGGTCCCTTAGAATACAATATTTGAAAAAAAACAGCTAATGATTTTTTTCTCATTATTTATTTTAATTTTATGACATCAATAGACAATTTAATAGTCATGATTATCCCTGTAGTCATTTAAACCGGTGATAACAACCTTTTCTTTGAATATGTTCTTCATGAGGTGTCCCTGGCAGTAACTCAAAGGTACTTCCACATAACCTGAAATATAGGTGATATAATGAAATATAGAAAGTTTGTCGTATTCCTCTTATTAGAGTCAGAAATTTGATCAACATAAACAAATTTTGTCCACTATCTCTAGGAATCCGCCATATTGGATTTAAAAGTAGGTATGTCACTTGGGATGGTTCAGTGAAAACAGCCGTGCCTTTTTTTTTTTTTAGGATGGGAAATCATCAAATGACTTCTTCCGCTGTGGGTGGAGCGGAAGGGCGTGTCAGACTCTTACTGACTAAAACCCATCCGTGTTCCTTCTTCCCTTTGCGTTCCAGGGCTGCGGTGACTCTTTCGAACAAATTCCGCAACCCTGGCAAATTCCGCAACCCTGGCAAGCCGTGCCTTACACTTCATAGGTCGTCAGTTCGAACCCAGACAGGCGCTTTATTTGATCTGAATTATTTTATCAACACTTAAAACAGCGAAAGAAAAATCTGACTATGTTGGTGGATCTTAAAATCCACCAACCTACACTGGGCGCGTGTAAAAGATAACGACTCATCAGTCTCCTTCATAGAAAGCTTATATTCTAGCAGTTGGAATATTAAGGGCTGGTTGTGCTTAGATGAGTGTAATGATGCTTTTCCACCATATATGTGCGAGGTTGCTCGGCGGTGCGAGAATACGTAGCAGCGCTATGAAAATGTGTGACTTTTTCCTCAAAAGCTGTTCGAGGAACTTGCGAAATTTGAAACGGTACGCATCGTTGAGTAGTGCAAGGATGCGTAGCTTCTGTTCAGCTGAGAACAAAGCCCTTGCCTGCATCTGGTAGCCTTCCAACAGCTCCGCTAAGTCTGGGTGGGAAGTGATCCCACCCGTGGACCGTTTTCTTCCCGCACCGCCTCACTAACTTACACATCTTTGTTTTAAAAGCACCCTTAACGTAGAACAGACCACTAAGAGCGAGTGTTTTGGCCCTAGCTAACTCAATAGGATCATTCAGTTCCCTTTAAAAATGGTTGAGCTGAATGGTGCCGATGCACGCGTCATGTTCGTGAACGGGCGCCGTCAGTGAAGACTGGTCATCCCTTAGTTGCCACTGCCTCATTTTAATATTTGATACTTTAAATTGTGTTTTCTTTCTTTATATTGTTCTCATATATAGAAGCAACAAGGTAACCAGGATTTTTGTAAACATAAAATGATGTAAAAGAATGTCCGTGGAGTTGCTTGCACGTTCTTCTCCATAGAGATCTACGCTTTGGAACGTGCAAATAGCTTCATGTTTTTGACGGACTGACTTTGACAATTCAAAAGTACCTGGTAATGGTTTATTTGAAATAAATGCTTTACTTCAATTGCTGACTTTGACTTCGATCAGTGGTCAAAATTGTGATAATTTTTTTGTAAAAATTTCATTTTCAATAAATTGTTAATTATTTACTTATAATAATTTATTGATCATTGGTCAAGCTCGCATTGATTGAAACACGCATATAAACGAAATCTCACCCAGCCGATATTTTTAACCATTTTTAACTGCGGAAAAAACTCGCCCAATAAAATAATAAAATCTGCCATTTTACCATTATCGTCGTCACCCCTGCAATTGAGCATATCTAAGTAGCAACCGTTGTTGAATGTCTTGTAGATGTACGTCCTTATCATGGATGACCCACAGACTGGTCTGTAATGGTTCGGACAGAACGTTGGGCAGGATTCACCGTACATCCTCCTTTGAATGGTTTCAAATTGTTTCATACAGAATTTCAAAGGTGTCTTCTTGAGCTCTGAGGAAAAAAGATTTAATTCATTTCATTAAAACAATATGGGTGTCTTTTACTACGAATGTCGTTTGCTAAACTGATTTAAGAAAGTTTTATTATGTTTGTAATCTTGTATCCGTGAAATAACTCTTTTCTCTCGCAGTTTTCTGTACTTTTGAAGGTCGAATATTCTGTCTTTTTTAAATAATAATTTTAAAAAAATCCTGGTGAGTGAAAATAAGAAGTAATGTCACGAAGCAAATTCAACGCCGATATACATATTTGTATCTATTAGATATTAAATTTTTTTGAGAGCAGTTGGACCCCAGTTGTTACAGCCCCGACTGTCACTAATAGGTTCGAACCCAGACAGGGCCCAATGCTGTCAAAACTGTAATAGGAAACCGTTTTAGGCTGATTAATATCGTTATCCGATATATTTCTACGCTTCAATGCAGAACATAGCACTCTTCAGTAAATTCTACTTATGAAATAGATATAAGTATAGCTTATAAGTTTGTATAATACTAACATAATATGGATCAAGGTCTGAATTAAAGGTTTTTTTAATACAAATTAATAGCTTGTTTACACATAAAGTAAGAATTTGATAATAATATAAAATACTTACCAACACTATGACAAGTACTGTAAACTTTAAAGGCACATTCCGAGACAAACATTCTATATTCCGTTTTCTTTTCATCTAAACCGCACACCATGGCTCCCCCTTGAGAGCAATCATCGTAATTGCACTTTTCACACATCGCTACATTTATTATTGCTAAAACAAAGAGGATAATTTAAAATGATTTGGGTATGTAGGTACTTAATAAGTGAAAATTAATTTTACAGTGTTATTGTTTATCGCTACAAATGGGTTATAATAATTTAATTTGCAGTAAAAATGCCAAAACAAATCACGTGTACCATGAGCTATATTGGCTTTGTCAAATTGTGTGATATACTTAATATTATTGTGTGTATTTTGATATTTTAGAATTCTTGAATTTTTATGTTTTTTTTTTCGAAATTGTGTTTTTATAAAGAAACACTGCCAGTTGTAAAAAAATCTACTCCATATCATACTGGATGGTACACTAATACTATTCTTGTAGCTTCTACACATTTATTCTGGAACCAGAAGTGCAAAACTCAAAGGATTAATAACGCAAGAAACAAAATTTGGTACTATAAAAGTCCAGAGAACGTTTTGGATCGTGTTAATTAGTATTCCTTCATGATTAGTACTATAATAGTGTTATAAACGTTTACTGAACCCTACATAGGCCCTAGTTTTATTAAAGGTTTACTCTATAAACATTACATAAAGGCTCTCACGATGATAAATCAGCTCTATAGTAGTAGTTGAAATGTAAAAGGGTCGAGAGACGCTTTTATTAGGACTAAAATAGTGTTGTCTGCAACTTTTATGCTACTTTGCACTATAAAAGTAACTAAAACATGTTTATATAGTGCTATTTTGTACCTTTAACGATTTCAGGTATCATTTTTATAACACTTCCCTAAGAAAACAAAATATATATTGGCAGATAGGTGGTGGAAGTTATATTTTATATCATTTGCGATTGTTATTTAACGTAACATGTTATAAAAATGACATTCTACAAAACATTAATGGACCGTAACTTGCACTTGCAAAAATAATTGTATCGATAAAATCATTATACTGATTTCAAATTTAAAAATGCGCCCTCTAAATCAGTGATCGGATAATCGGGCGCTTATATACCTAAACTTCTTCCCGTGAAAGAATAATATGGACATTTCATTCTGAATAAATAAGTAATCCCGGGCTCCAATGGCTCATAATATTCGTGTTTCATTTGAATTTAAATTAATAAAATAAAAACTTGTTCCGACTAGGGTCAGAACAAGTGTCACCATTTACTTGTAGAAACTGACAGCCAGTCACAATTCTGACTACGGCTATGACAAGCAAAACTTGGAACTTGGAACAAGGAGGACTTGATATACAAAGCGGACAGAGCGCGCGGACGGGGCGCTGACAAAATAAAGAACTATAATTAGCGTCGCGGGCGCGCGGACAGCCCGCGTCACTAAGCCAGTAGTTTTATATCCCCTAATTAATAATGATATGACCCAGCCTGTCCCTTGCTGTCCTCCCGAAATGACGCCGCTAAGCCGAGGTCCGTATCCCGCAGGGGATGCCCTAGCGAGCGGTCATTCATGATAATTAGCTAGTTTGTAAGCCCTGGCTGGGGGCCTTAAATTCATTTGAGGCCACCACAGGATAGTCCGGTTAAGCAGTAACTAGCCTTAGTGTGCTGAACTGCGAGTGGTCATCGTCAAAAAAAAAAAAAGCGGAAAGACGTCATACATTTTCGTTACAGCGCCCCTGTTCGCCCACCCGCAACGATCTGTATATCTATTAAGTCCCTTATTCTCACGATTGGCGCAAATAAACCATTATTCTTTCTTTGATTAAAAATGGCGTCTATTTAGTTGGTCTTTTGTGCCCTAAGAGAAAACCAACTACCGAATAATAATTGATTTTAAGCCTCACCAGTTCGCTGTTAAAAGAACTACTTACGGAGGCGCAATGAAAACAATTTAATTTTAAATGAGAAAGCACCAGATTCATCGCTTCGCATTATTTACTTCAGCCACAGAGTTGTGTGGGGGACAATGCAAAATGTCACACCGAGAAAGGACAATGAGAAAGACTGGGCATTGTAGTACATTCATTCATTCTGTGCTTAGTTATTTTATTAATGGCAGCCATATGTTTGGATTCCTGTTCTAAGGAAAAAGTAAATGATGATTACACACTTTAAAGTAGAATCATGCATGTGACACCTTGGTGGTAAAACTGTGGTCGCTATGCAAGATAAAGTAAATTACAACACCCAAAATGTTTAAATAAATTCTGTAACACAAAAACATCTCTGTAAATTGACACTTCTATAATTTGTGATAAATATTCAATGAAAGCTACTTATAAAATGAAAGTGTTTTAAGACACACAAATACAGTGCTATGCTAGAGTGAACGACAAAAAAAAATAGGCAGAACTTGATTGACAGACGAGCTAGTTGATGATTAAAAATAAAAGAATAAAGAAATAAAATACATTTATCTGACGACAATCTATCAGGTACACATTAAAAATTACAGTGAAAACAAAAAACAGTGCCTCACGGCTGCTTTCTAAAATAACAGAAATAGAAGGAAATTCTATAATGACTTACAATGCAACGCCGCAAGTATGGCTAGTAAATAAACCATTTTCTAACAACAAATAAAATTGCTTTAAGCCAATCAATACATTGTAACGACTAGACGAATCTAATAATTCATTTTGATTAAAAATCCAATTACAATTCATAATTTACTATGACATTACATTGAGATTATTTTCAGGTACGTAAGTACATATAAGTTGTCTACAGAAGAAGACGGTCCGGTCGTCGGGAGTAGCAGGGCGATGCCACGCGCGCCTCAAAGAGATGTCTGCATAGGAGACGGGGCCTGCTAGTGCTCGAGCCTGCCAGAGTTGCGGAATTTGGTCAAAAGAGTCACCGAGGCCCTGGAACGCAAAGGACATTAGGAGGAACACGAAAGAGTTTTAGTCAGTAAGAGTCTGACACGCCCATCCGCTCCACCCAGAGCAGAAGAAGTAATTTGATGATTTCCCAAAAAAAAGGTTCTATAAATCTGGAGGTTGCTGCAGCTTTTTTTTAAGGATGATAAATCATCAAATGACTTCTTTATACTTCTTTTTTAATTTTACTACTATCTTGAATTACAGCACTACCTTAAACTAAATCAGTTAAGCCACGTGGGAGCTATGATACCACAATCAGGCACACAGATAGGCAGATACATGCAGTAACAATATTGCTTTTAGTAGAATCTTATCGAAGGCTTCAAATTCAGATCATTCGAGGAAATCCACAGAGCGCAAGGCTCCATTGTGCGTCCTCGTTTGTTCTTTGTACCAACAAAATAATATGACGTCACGCCTGCATTCCCCTAAGAGTAAGGCAGAAGTGAACCTAAAGGTAGTACAGTAAACCCACATTTAACCAGTTTGCTTTAGATTATACTATTTCTTTAATCCGGGACAAACCTAGACTTTGGGCTGCTATCTACTGCGGTATTTTAGTGGTATACTGGCCGACCCGAAAATCGACCCAGAACTTCACGCTCAGTAGTAGTGCCCTTCAGACCACTAGAGCAACGAACCCATGTTCTGCTAAACACACAACCAGCCTCATTCATATTATAAAGCCATTCATATCAATTCACTTGACGTAAGGACCAATAAGTACTGTCAATTTGTGAAAAATATGTCTATCGTTCGACTTAAGGGGAAATTTACCGAAGTGACATTTATGTTAGGCAATAGCTGCGTAAAAAATGCGAGCTTCCCGAAATATCGAAATTCGAATATCGAATTCTTCGAGAAATATCGAAAAGTGCCGTAAAATACTCTTTGCTCATTTTATTGCAACATCTTGAACCGTAATGAAAAATTTGCGACCAATGGTTTTTGTTGGGAGTAGATAGATATTTTTTATTTGGGTAAGATATTGGTATTAATAATAACATTTTATTTCGGGCTTATAAAGTATGGCGTGAATAAAATGCAATTGAAAAAGACTGTTACTTATGTGACCCTTTTTCAAATGATTTTTTTGAGGTTATACTTATTTCAAAGACAGGTTACAGTCACTGTTAAACTAAACTTAATTATCTTCAAAAGGGCCGTGAGCAGCATTTATTTTAAGATTTTTCTTTAGACTGGAGTTTCTGTCCTGGATGAATTATATTCGGTCGTTTTACACCCAAACCTGATGCTGCGTCCCATTGCTCTGTCGCAAACTCCAACTTTTGTAACCTGGTAAGCGACCAGGGTCTCAGCAGTAATAAAAACATGCTGTGACATAAAAATTTTTCAGTATCCCTAAATCGTTAACCCTAGTATTTCAATATCCAGAGACACTAAATATTCATCCATATTTAGCTACTTCTTTCACTAATGAGCCACAAATTCTGGTCGCCCAACAATTCACTATCTTAGTTCGATGCTTTGTTCTATTTCAGGAAAATAATACAGTGAAAATACATCAACAATACGAATACAGGCATTTAATATTCTCATAATTCTTAATGAGAGTTCGATAATCCTACAAATGATTCGTTCATTATCACTTGCGAGCTGAAAATTCTATTTTTTGTTTTGTTTTGTTCTATTTCAGGAAAATAATACAGTGAAAATACATCAACAATACGAATACAGGCATTTAATATTCTCATAATTCTTAATGAGAGTTCGATAATCCTACAAATGATTCGTTCATTATCACTTGCGAGCTGAAAATTCTGTAACATCTGTTTCGCCTTCCAACAGTATTCGGATGCATTAATTAAACTTAATTAATTGATTAATGATCTACTTTATACGTAATAGGTATTCGATTAATTATCTTTTGGCGAGTCCCTTTCAACGAAATGATAAAATAATTGTAGATAATTACCTTAAAATATTTAATGCATTATTAATGCTAATTAATTGATGCTTCATTCATTTTTAAATAAGTAGAACTTGGTGGTGTGATACCCACAAATCATGGTCGTCCCAGTCACGGGCAAGACTATGATATGTACGTGTGGATTAACCTTAAGCCGATGGTCCTGCGCTCTGAATTAATTACTGGTTGCGTCGATCCATAAAGCTTTTGTTAAAGTGCAAAAAGAAAGTCACAAAATGATTGAAATCATGTATTATAGTTTCGTTTCTATACAAAACGTCACGCCATGCCCGAAGGCTTAGGCAGTGTCAGTCTCAACGAGTTATAAGAACGTTGGGTCTATTCATTCGAGAAAGGTTTTCCAGGTTACTCACTGCTAGGAAAAAGCCTCTCTTACTTCACCGGCTTTTTGCAAGCCACGACGGAGATGGCGGGAGAAAATCAATAGATTCCGTCAGAATAAAACGTCTTTTATATATATATATATAAATAAAATAAAAAAAACGTTATGCATGTCTGCTCCTGCTGTTTCGTTGAGACAAACTTTTTAATGTAAAATAATTGCAATAATTCTAGTTAATTTTTGAATGTAATATAAATTGTCATGTTTGTGTACTATAGCGCAATAAATGAATATTGTATTTTACCACATAAATTATCCCTAACCATTCCAAAATATCAAAAATGCACAACTTTAATGTTTAAGTTTTCACTTCTGCCGGCACTCCCGGAGTGCAACCCGTTGTTTTGTTAAGGGTATTATTATATCAACTGTAGCCTTAGCTATTTGTCTCAAAAAAGACTAGAAAATCCCGCTGTACTAACTTGAAGATATGTTCTTCCAAAGCGCCTGTTAAAAAATTAACAACACGTTTAAGATTCTGTCTACTCTCAAAGGCGGTCAAGCGAAGGCGTTAGCAATTCAATTAATCGAATATGCGTTAATAAGGACACTACATAACTGTTTTATAGGAAAATACACAGGTGGGTACTAATAATAATTAAGCAAAGGTATGTCTACCCGATTTTTGCAAAAACAACTCTTAAGATAAAAAAATGACAGCTATTCTCTACATTCTGTTGAGTTATGGGAACAACCATGTACTGCATAGCTGTTAGAGATATTTTTTCCTTTTCAAATCGTTCAGTCACGATCATGAAGAACTTTAAAAAAAAAACACAAACTAAACCAACAATAAAAAATAAGAATCGGAAAATATTTCAAGCCGGCTGTCAGTTGTAGGTTTTTGACACTCGTTAGCAAGGGTCAAATGCTCATGATTGTATTAACTAAACTATCTCTAAGTCCTCGAAAATCACTCTCCGAGTTTATTAAACGATCCGTCTTCCTCAAAACCTAGATATTGTAGGGTTTATTTCGGCTAGCATTAATAACTACCGTTACTCTCAATAAAGATCCCGCTAAGATCGAATTTCGTGACCCATATTCCGTCATTTTGGCTCCGTGATTGATGTGCAAGTGACAAAGGAAATGGAGGCCCTTTAATGTAACTAGATCCTTAGAGGGCAGAAAAAGTGTGAGCCAGACACTATGTAGACATCAAACGAAAAAGTTATACACAGGGATCCATCAGACGAACCTTTCTGCAAATGAGCCGGTATACGGAAGTTTTGCTTTGGTGGTAACAGTTTGAATAATATTAATATGTTGTGCAAATCCAATCATGAGTCCGAAGTGATAAAGGAATAGTGTTATTCGTCTTGCATACTTCCGTCTCTCTTCCACATTGGAATCATGATGAAATTGGCCTGACATAGCGGGAGCACAATTGTGACTCTCCAACGAGACCTTTTGTAGCTGATGTTTCTAATATTTTCTATGTAAGTAATTTATTGATCACCATAGTCAAGGTGAATTGGTGATTTCAGACTTATAGTCCAAGTATCCTCTGGTGTTATACTTAATCGATGTCAGTGATTTCTGAAAAAGTCATGTCTTGAAGTGCGTATCAATCAGAAACGTCACATTAATCACCATTCACACATCTTTATTTTCTAGCCAAGGACCACTATTTGTACTTTCCATTTGAATATTTTAAAGACAAATTAATAAGCTCGATTAAATACACGCCAAGAATCATTGCCTTGTTGTAGTGTTATAGGTTCCATGTATGTAACAACTCCAAGCTTGTCTTTTCCAAGATCCTTACTATTGACGAGATAGTTTACAAAGATCTTGTTTCCTTGATCATGTCTCCACGATCTAACTAAGGAAGTTATTTACAAATAATAGACTCCTTAATGAACGTTCCTAGACTAGATGAAAGACTAGAAAAAGTGTGCAGAAATAGTATCTGGCAGTTAATAAGGCTCGTGAGGATTAAAAAAAGATGCTTTCATACAAATGACTAAGCCTTTGATAAGTCTTGATATTTCATATCAACGATCACTTGTTCTTAACTTTGTGCATGCAAAAAAAACGAATTGTTATACAGGCTTTGGATAACCGCACAATAAATCACAACATACGCACAAAAAAAATCGCACACCAAGACTGTACTATGCTAGTGTATTGGGCTTTACTAAAATGGGGTAAAATGGGGCTGGGGTTACTTCAAAAATGTGGCCTGTATACTTTTCTCAATTGGTGGGGCGGTTAGTGTAGCAGAGTATGTAGAGTAATTCAAATAATCACCCGCTGTTTTATACTATACTGCCACCTACGAGTCTCAAACAGAATCAGGGCTGTAAATTTTGTAGTTTTTTTGTGTATTTTATAGTGAATCGCCCCTAAAACTCATGTATTTTATTTATGCATCCCGCAATTTTGCTGTTGACTCTACCAAAACTGTTTTGGGCTTTAAGTGGAATTGAAGAACATACAAAATTTGGGGTTTAACGTAGAATGACCGTAGAATTGTTGGACCCACAAACTATGATATTGGGTAGTTTTTTTTATATTTCGTAGATAAAAAAATAAATTATCGAAATTCTATCTATTTTTTGGAAGTTCTTCTTCATCAGCTGGAGTCCGTTACTACAGCAGTTTAAAGGTTCCTTGTATGGATGTCCCTAGTCAATGCCGTAACAAAGGCCTTTGCCAGAATAACGTATCTAAAATGTATGTCAGGTTGATAAAGAAGCACTAGTTGAAAAAGAAATCTATTTACACAGAGGTGTACCTAAGCATTAAACAAGATTATAATCTGTCAAAACAAACTATTAACTGTATGTGTATCTGCTTGTGGTAGATTTAACGTGCAAAGGGATGTTTAGTAGTATAGGACCTACGGTATTTAACATTTCAAGGCTTAGAGAAAATTAGGAGTCAGTTCAGAAGTTTGGAGGGTTACAAACAAATTAGGATTTGATCATGATCTTGGGAAATTGCTCGAAACTCTTGAATAGTTAGAATAGTTGTTAGTTTTCTTATCATTTTTTTTTTGCCTATGACTCCATAAACTTGGATGACTTTAAATAGAAAAAAATATCAGCGATTGACATAGACACTAAGCTATATAAAATAATTGATGATCGTGCTTTTGGCAGAACCATGATTCAATTTAAAATATATGTAATCATTTTAGAAAAAAACGGCCAAGTGCGAGTCGGACTCGTGCACCGAGGGTTCCGTACAAACCTGTAGGTATATATTATTAAAAATATTTTTATTAAATGATATAACTAAAAATTTATACTTTTCGCAATTTTCCCTTTATCTGTGCTATAAGACGTTGTTCTGTACCAAATTTCAAGATTCTGAGTTCACGTGAAGTACCCTGTAGGGTTTGATTCTCTTGCGAGTATCGAAAATTTGCAGCATAAACGGCTGTATCTTTTGATTGCGTTGGCTTAGAAGTTTGATTTTTTCACAGCTCCAAAAGACAGTAGACCTGAGTACCTATTTGACATCAATTTCACCTTGATACCTCCACGCGTTTCTGAGAAAAAGGGTATTAACAGACAGACAGATGGACATACAAACAAAGCAACAAAGTGATCCTATAAGGGTTCCGTTTTTCCTTTTAAGGTACGGAACCCTAAAAATTACTATTACTAATTTTTAATTTCACTCAAATCAACAAGAGAGAAGCGTTCACAGAAAACAGCTGACGGTTGTTCATCAATATTTGTGAATACACAAACAAGAATTCCAAATAGCTCGAATAACGTATTACCAGAGTTAGGCAAAATATTCACCATTGTGTAATGTTCCCCGAAATCTACAAATATTGAGTTAGTATCAAATTATAGTGTGTTCGCACTGTCAGCAGCAAATATGTGTGGCCGGTAATGCACACAAAGCTTGTGTTTTGTACCAAATCGTCACTGTGAGGTGTGATATGGATACTGACGATTATGAAATTATTGTAAACAATATGGCAGAAGATGTGGCTTAATGACTTTGCGGCTGAGCGGTTGTTTTGCGTCTTAAAAACCTGTATGATCTTCACTCAGATCAAAAACGTATTGTATACAAGCTGAAATTTTAATGGTTGTTTTCTCGCAGCGAAATGAGTTTGACTTGTTAATCAATCGATATAAGAATAACTGACCATTTATGAATCGCTTTTCACTTTATCGGCGCACCGCCGCAGTAGTATCCACGTCACGTCTACAGAGTTACTATTGCATCTCACGCTTTCGAGTTTATGAATATTTTTAAGCTATTGCATAGCTTTTATCGCGGGCTTTGAGCGCGGCGACCGAATCAAGAAATTCCGTAACGAAAATAAACCTAACACCCCCCACTCCGACCGGCACAGCGGTGCGGCGTTGGAAGCCGTGCATCGTCTAACGTCGTTTCAGTTCGGCAGATTTCGGCACGGTGTTTGTGTGCGTGCGACTAGACGAGTGAGTTCGAGCCTGCGACTAGTTGAACCTTAACTTGCAAATATATGGTACGACTGTACGAAGCTCGCACGAATCGAGACGAGCTGCTCCGAAATCGGACGAATACGTAAGCAGCTGTTTGTGAGAAAGTATATAGGTGTATAGGTATAGGCATCATTTATTCAATAAAAGAAAAAAAAATGTTTTCTTATCGGTCACCACCCTCAAAAAGTGTAATTAATATCAAATAAAAAACTTGAATTTATATGAAAGAAAAAAAAATACTGCATAAATAAAATAAAAAAAAATATAATTGCATAAGTTAATAAAAAATGCTATGCAATAGCTTTACCGCGGCAGTCCCCGAGTGCCTCACGTATTGTTTTAATTTTTTTTTTAAGTTTAGCTTTATGTTTCGATAATACTATTCATGGCTAATCGTTCTGCCGCGGGAAAACAACCATTAAAACTTCAGCGTGTATAGAAGACAAGTCATACGCTAACATCTCAGCTCTAAAAATCAGCGCAAGCACTATCGGTACCGATCGGTATCAAGATAACTACTTATACGTATACACGCGCCGGGTATTAGCTCGCGGTAGTTACTTTCTTAGTATATTGCTATTTCAGAGAGCGAGCAACCCAGATATAGTTTATACTATGTCATCGTGGAAGATAGGTTATGTTGTACCACCCATTATTATGACAGTTAGCCTGTTACGTCCCAATACCAAAAGACCTAACTTCAATTTTTGTGTACCCACAACAACCGACCTAACTTCAATTTTTGTGTAACAACTGGTGGAATAGTTAAATACACATGTATTTAACTATTCCACCAGTTGTTATGGAAACACAGTGTCACATTTCTATCTGATATCACAATCGTCAAGGCTGTTATCATTATGTCAACAATCAACATTTACATTTAAAGTCAGTGGATATACACAGCACAGTCACTTTACATAAAGTTACTACTGCATGCGTAATTATTTAATAGTTGCCAATCTGTCTCGCCGAGTCCCTTCACTTCATCGTCATCTTCCGCATCGTTGTCGCACACATATGTTATTGTGGTTCTAGAAACTTAGGTACCTATAAAAAATTAAGCCTTCTTTCTTAACCCTTTTCTACAACCAGATTATCTTTGTCAAAATTTAAAAAGCGACTACCTAAATGCAAATGCAACTTTTAATGTTTTTAAAAACTTTTACAAATTTACTTGCACACCTCAAATAAGCCTTTAAAAATTTTCAGAATAGTTTTGCACAAATACGAAAACGTAGTTAGCCCCGGCTAAAACAATATTTTTAATAATTTCACTAGCCTCTCAAAAAGCCGGACTAGACTGTAAGCCCAGTGCCAAACGGAGCAGCGCTAGTGGGCCATAGACAATTATTTATCTAAAGGCTGATCACGGAAAAAATCATTATACCCACTAGGTCTCTGCGAATAAGTCTGTGGGTTAGCAATTTGGTCTGCAATATGCTGCTGGTTCAGGTCGGAGAAGGACACGAATTGATGAGTGTCATAACCGTTTAGCTGCGTTTTAGGAGTAGTTTCTATGTCCGGATAACCAATGGCGTGCAGTCCAGCGTAAAATGGACGGTCACGTGATTCGCCGAAGCAAGGAACGATGGTCAGGATAAAAATAAAAGCTAGTGTCGACATGATGACCTGCAAAACAAGAAACAGTATATTAGTACGAATGATACCTTTATTACCTTACTTAATGTACACGAAAGCGGAGAAGTCTCGCAAAAGCCGCAGTTAACCTATCAGAAGATGTTCCACAACTACTCCGCAGGGAGAGTAGAACTACGGTTCATCATCATCATCAGCCGAAAGATATCCACTGCTGGACGGAGGCCTCCCCCGAAGAGGGGGGTTGCCATAATTGCCACGCTTGGCAGGCGGGTTGGCGATCGCAGTGTAGCTGTTGCATTGCACAAAATCAAAATCAAAAGTCATTTATTCAAATTAGGCTGAGTACCAGCACTTTTTGAACGTCAAAGTTCTACATAAAGACAGTCCTCCAAAACGCCTGCCCGTCACCACTTCCTGAGAAGCAGAAGTGGCGCATCAAACTCCCCAGCAACACACCTCTGTAAAGTTTTAAAAACTTGAAAGTAAGTTTACAAAACATGACACAGAGAATGCTACTGCCCATTCCCTGGTGAGTCCTTTAGTCGTCTCTTACAACACCCACGGGAAGTGATGGGATGGTGCTATTTTTTAACGTCCGTCACCATACCGAACACTACGACTACATTTAACGAAAAAAAAAACATTGAACGATGTGAAAGAAAACAAATTGGCTTGACAGTTGTCAGAGAAAATAGAAGACGAAAACTTGCAGTGTAATTTATAATTTTAGTGCGTCATTTCTGGCGGAATGAATGGGTTTTCTTTCCATTTTTACTTTTATTTCTTTTTTGCTGAACCCAAGTAATTAAGAACTAGGGCAGGAAGATGACGCTGATGAAGCTTCCATTGATCAACGGCCCCAAAGACTGAAAACACCTACCTGAAATGTGGAATACATTACATGTAAAATAATGGTGTTTGACTGCATTCGTTTGTACTGTATTAAAATTAATCTTTGGTGTTTAGTTATAAGCATTCGATATCTACGACCATGAGACACTCAGACTATGAGATTAATCCAATTTTTATCGAAACATGCACCTTCGAATACTAGGCCCGACAACATAATTGTAGTAAAAGAAATTTATAGCTGCCATCGACACGCTAAGATTATATAAAAAACCGTGAAAAGGCGGAAAGCTTACAAATATCCAGGTAGGCCGGCCGCATACGTACTATTTCCTAAATAAGTTTCCTGGGATACGGAATTCAGATTCGGAGCCCTGAATGCTTGCCTTTCAAACAAAATGTTAAACAAGGCGCACGCGGAAGAAAAAAAGAAGGTTCTGGAGTGGCAACCGCGTACCGGAAGACGCAGCGTTTGAAGACCTCACAAGGTGGAGCGTTGACCTGGTGAGGGTCGCGGGTAGCCGATGAATGCGAGACGCACAGAACCGGTTGTTGATATGATGATGATGATGATGATGAGGCGCTTGTTTATTTTCATGACGAGAAATAATGCTGACGTTCCTATCAAAAACAAGCCGTGTGATCGGGTCACAAGAACGGAAATTCGAACGTCTCACGCAATTCCGAATCTGAATTTCTAATCGGAAAACCTAATCAGGAAACCGTTCGTATGCGACCAGCCTAATAATGCCTCTACATTAAAAATACGGCAAAGTGAGAGTCGGACTGGTGGTGTATGGATCTTTGATCTCAATCCTCCCAGGATTCAAACCTCAAACCTCATATTTACCTTAATTCTATTATTTGCAATGAAAGCAACCATAGCTACACATCCTACTCTATGAACATTTAGAACGCTCCACTTTGGCTCCGCTTCGCTTGCTTCGCTCCACGCTCCCTTTCTTAATTTCTTAAGATCAAGAACACTGCCGTACAGACAGATATATAGCGAATATGAATAGATTAAAAATAAGGTTAGATACCGGTGACCCTTTCACGGAATCCAAAAAATATATATATTAAAGAATTTAATAAAAGGTGAGGTTCTTCATAAATTCAGTTGAATTCCTAGCTTCTATTATCCATAAAACATGGCACCCTAACTAAATAGGTCCTTGAGAAGAAAATCGTCCTTTGTAAACTCATACAAATCCAGATTCACACAAAGGATCTTCAAACTTACCTGCCTATACAATCAAACTGTTGACCTTACCTAAATCGATTTGTTTTGTTAGCTTCAAATGGGTATTTTTAAAGAGTTTGTGAATACTTAGTCATCTACACAATTAAGTCAAAAAAAACACGATTGAATTCAAAGATTGGCGCCTGTTTGAGTCTTCTTGAGTCCTGTGAATGATGAATGAACCCAACGAATCGTTACTGGTCTCATAGAAACACAACCTGCACCACAGCACTGGTAACATTATAACTTTATAGTGCTATCAGCGCCAGCATAACACCCACAAAAAACACTTTGGAAATAGTGTCATTGTGCTTTTGTTTCCTTCAACCGGGTTATTTAAGTCTAGAGTGAATAGGTAAGCCTCATGCTCCATCGTCGATCACACTTTAAATCAAATAAAATAGCGATCAAACGAGCCTATCAATAAAAATAATAAAGCAGCTAGCAGTAGCTTGGACCCTGTTCCCGATACCGGTGGGCTACTATTTTATGTTTTTTTTTTGGTTTTGTATTTTTTTTTAAATATTTAAAAATGTAAGAAATTAGTTAAAAAAAAAATAAACGGAATAATAATAATAATATATATATTTTACCTGCTTTTCCAAACTATATTCCAAATCAGCTCTGTTCACGCAACTGGTAACACATGCAAGCACAATTTTAATATAATATATAGTTTCTTATTAAAATTCTTCTTATTTTATCTTCATATAAAATCATTAGTTTGATTTTCCATGGTACAAGAAAAATAATAAGAAAAATAAATTGCTTTTATTTATCTTTGGTTCGAGTAATCTATAATTTCCCAGTAGGTGCTGTTACATTCATTTGTCTGAAAGTACTGGCATTGAAATATTGTTATGTTTCTTGTATTACCTACCTACAATAATACTTGTTCAATGTTTCAAACACTTGGGGGTGGATAAACAAAGTAATATTTCACCTTTTAGGTACAGACACACATTGCCAGGGTTGCGGAATTGATTCGAAAGAGTCACCGCGGCCCTGGAACGCAAAGGGCTTCAGAAGGAACACGGATGGGTTTAGTCAGTAAGAGTCTGACACGCCCTTCCGCTCGACCCAGAGCGGAAGAAGTCATTTGATGATTTCCCATCCTTAAAAAAAAGGCACAGACACACATCAAGCTACCCGAAACTGTCAAATTTTCTCATTCAACCTTGAACCTAATACATTCGCGATAAAGTTGAAAATTTATTAAAGAAATTTGATGTAGCTTGATGTGCGTCTGTACCTATAATTATTATTATATTAAACATAGGATTGTAAAGGCTTCGGTGAACAATCGACTTTCAAGGACTACAATTTAGTCGCAGATATTTAACCCATTCGAGATTTCATGTAAAAACTCCATAACAGATTAATGAATTGATGAGTTTTATGTTATTAATAAAATAATATATTATCTTTCAAAATGTTATTTTAATTTTATAAATAGAACATCGATAACTAAAACATTTAGAACATATTTACTTGTATAACAAAAATCTTTGTATGTCTCTTAAATCCGATTCGCATTTTCATTAAACGGACTTGGTCTGACTGGATACGTTTGTGGGTTAGCCAAGTTTGCAGCAACTTGATCTCTATTTACAAAGAAGAAAGGCTGGTTATCCTGTGGCAGTGTATTCAGCATGTTAGCGTAGTTCCTGTCACCGTTCAACTGGGCTGGTATTGGCTCGTTCTGGAATCTGTCGAATATTCCAGAAGCTACTGGGATGTCCGGGAACCCGATTGGTCGGATTCCAGCGTAGAAGGGTCGCTGGCAGAAACAGGGCACGATGGCAAGGACGAGAATGATGGCTACTTTCGACATGGTGATCTGAAAATTATAGAAAAGTGATTTGATTAGTTTACTCAAGTGATAAGTGAGTCCCAATGAATTGAGAATCCAAATCCAGAACTTAGCAAACTCTACTTTAACATATTACATCGTCAAACTTTAGAATTACAGTTGATTTCGACAAGTTCTAAACTTCAAATTCTCAATTCATAAATCTTACCCTATACTAGGCGTTTACTCTGTATTTTGAATATATTTAGCACCAATCATAACAGATTGTTTGCAAATTTATTTGTAGGATGCGGAACCAAAAACCCGTTGTCCGTAATATAGCGAAACGACACCACTACGCAATCAGAAATGCATAAATTACACTCGTATGCTTTTTCTATAAAGAAATCTACTCGGTATTGTATCCAAGGGTTTTTCCAAACTTTTACTTTCTGTTTCATTTGTAACGATGTAACTGGCAGTTTGCTACATCACTGGTCAAGTCAGTAATATCTCAATAGTTATACTAAGTACAGTCGTCGAGTATCTGTCACCGGAAAATAGCAAACTCCGTAAGATCATAAAATAACTTGAGAGATTGTAAACTCTCGATAAATTGACCACTGAACATTTGGAATACTATTTTACGCATCGAAATTTTATAGTCTATAATTTCGCGAAAAGACCAATGAGAGTTTTGTTTCCTGGTTCACTTTCACACGAAAACAGATAAGTTGTAGACTTGTGCTCTGATTGGTTGCCATTTTATTATAATCCACAATTTCTCGGAATAACTTCGCGAAATTATAGACTATAAAATTTTGATGCGTAAAATAGTATTCCGAATGTTCAGTTGAGAATTTATCGAGAGTTTACTACCTCTCAAGTTATTTTATAATCTTACGGAGTTTGTCATTTTCCGGTGACATATCTAAACAACAGATTATCGTTATCTTTAACATGACTTTCTCTACACTTGAAGATTTTATGAGCGAATGAGCAACACGAAGGAAATTAATATTTGTGTTTCCAACTTTAGATACACTGTTTTATCTAAAATTGGAACAATAAACATTTACTTTTTTGTTTTAATCTAAATAGCAAATAAGGAAAAAATGTACGGTGTTTTTTAATTTTATGATGAGTCTGTATATAATTTAATTTATTTATATTTTAAAATTTTAATTTATGGATGGAGATTTAATTTATTGATTTAATTTTTAATTTGAGTATTTTAATTCAATGTATTTGTTTGACATTATTATTTTTATTTTATTGTTTCTGTTTTATTTGTCCGACTAAATATTTCTTTTTATTTTTATGGTTACTGTGCAATAGGTGTAAATTACCTGAATAAATGAATTTACTTAAAAATAAACCATCGCCATATTCGGGTACAAATTTATTTATTTTAAAAAGGTGTCGTCTTAAAAACAATTACTGAGGTTCAGTCAGTCAAGCCATTTCCCAACTGCATTGGAGGCGGCTTCCAGTCTAACAGGATGCAGCCGAGTACCAGTATCTTACATGGAGTGCCTACTCTGACCTCCACAACCGAGTAACTGGGTACCGAGTAACACGATAACCCTTTTCTGACTTTTGACTATCCGTAAATGTCTTCAAATTAGAGCGGAGACCAACAGCTAATCGTGATTTGTGGAAAAAAAATGTATTTCTAAACTTTCTTTTAGCAACTTTGAAGTTATCTTTGAACTCCCAGTTAGTTCTAACCCTGGGCCATCTAAACTATCTATCTGTATTGGATATAATATAATAAAGCTGAAGAGTTTGTTTGTTTGTTTGAACGCGCTAATCTATGGAACTACCAGTCGGATTTGGAAAATTATTTTTGTTTCGTTCGGGCACCAACATACCGCATTAAGATAGGCAAACACGGGATATGTGCGTATGAAGTCGCGGGCAGAAGCTAGTTATATGAAATATTTGTTATTTAACAAATATTTAGTTAAAAGATTACACTGTTTTGCGCAAGTGGCCCAAAAAGCCATATATCAGAATTGTATCACTTGACTTCAATACTTTTTTGTGCACCAACAATTAATAATTAAGTCCATAATTTTGACACTTTTTCCAATATTTAAACATTCCAAAAAGAACTGCCTTCTTTACCAACTTTTCACTTTCACTTAAAACCAAATTAACGTGATAATATTTTTGTACTACATTTTACGAGACCCGCTTTCAATATCTTTTCCTTCAAAGTTAACTCTGAATATTGACTCACTCTGTATTTAAAGTTATCGTAAAAACTCACATTTACCTGTATATTTAAACTGAATGGCACAAGTGAATGGGACGGCTACCTCGACTGGAATGTTTGAGCATAAAACGCACTCCAATATATAGTACTTTGGTTCGTGCCCTCATGTTAGGAGTATAGTACCTACGGAATATCCATAGAACAAAGAATCTGTGAAGCGGGTCATCCGGTACTGTTTTTTCCATCGCTGGAGGAAAATTGACAGGGAGGCGTTCCAATTGAAACGCAGCAAAAAATACTTTGTTTTGAATGATTTTAAACCTAATGTATTTTAAAAAACGGTTAGCAGATGTCGAAATTATTAACGATTAGTTTTGCTTGCGGCTTCGCCCGTGTGACATTAGAAAATTATCCTAAGGGAAAATATATATTCCCGGGATAAAAAATAATCCTTAGTGCTACCAAATCTGTTCAGCAGTTTATGGTCAAAGCCAAACAAGCACACAGAAAAAGTACCGCATTTATAATATTAGTACGGATTTGAAAGATATGCTAGTTTAATAAATAGGAAATGTGATAAGCATTTGAAACCCAAAGACAAAAAAATAAGTGGATGTGATGCCAGAAAATGTAGTGAATTAAAGCAGACAGGGATAATGGACGAAGAAAACGTTTTGAGTTTCGGAAGATGAATTGTAAAACCTTTTCAATAGGCAATTTTTCGTTCAGAATCTCAGACAATTTAGAAGGAAAGTTGTACGACGTAAAATTTTAATTAAATCCCTTTGACATCTTTTTTGAGGCAACAGAATTTAAATCGAGTGTCTGCGCGGGTCTTAAATATTGAGTATAGTTAATTGATTGTGTCCACCTTTCTGTGACATTTATTGTCGATTTACCACAGTCGTTATTTTTCTTCGTATAAATTGCTAGGATGTTATGCCTATTTACAGTTTGATTGTTCTGCATGGTGTCGGACATAAAAGAGTGGCACCACCCCATCACTTCTCGTGGGTGTCGTGAGAGGCGAATAAGCCAACCAAAGAATGGGAAGCAGCATTCTCTAGGCATTGCAATAGCTACACTGCGATCGCCAACCCGTCTGCCAAGCGTGGCGATTATGGAAAACCCACTCCTTTTTAGAGAGGCCTATGTCCAGCAGTGGACGTCTTTCGGCTGATATGATGATGATGATGATTATTTGACTGAATTTGTAAGACCAAAATATCTTCTCATATTTTGTTAAATTACATTTTCACCACGTAAGTTATGACTTTATGAGTCAAAAGTATCAATAAGACATGCATGATTGACAGAAAACAACTATATCCTGAGTTTTACAAAGGTTTGTAGAACTCAGGATATCACCAAGGCATGTATATTTTTTCTGGATTCCAATTAAAATCGTGTTTAATTTAGCTTAACATAATTATAACCTTTTTTTTTTTAAGGATGGGAAATCATCAAATTACTGTGTCAGATTCTTACTGACTAAAACCCATCCGTGTTCCTTCTAAAGCCCTTTGCGTTCCAGGGCCGCGGTGATTCTTTCGAACAAATTCCGCAACCCTGGCAGGCTCTGGCCCTAGCGGGCCCCGTCTGCTCTGCTGACACGACCACAACCTACTTCTGTATTTGGGTTGTGAAAGAAATGAGTGTTTCAGTTATTATAATATTTAGTTCTATATACCACTTTTTTCAGTCTGTCCACACCCACTGCAGTTCAAAGATTCAGTGGAATAAATTCCTCGTAGTGGTATTAATTCTAAATGAGTTCTCCTCTATTGAAACGCATCCTTGTATTTGCTATAGCAGGCAAGAGGGTTGGTGAGTGCTGCGCTCATCCTCTTAAACCAGTTTTATCTACGCACCTACTATAGAAATGTGGTCATGAGCAAGAATATAAACTAGTTTTCCCATAGTTATAACGAGTTAAGCTTTGCTTGGACCGATTAAGTCTGGACTTAAAGTACCTACAGACACCAGCACATCCAGCTACAACCATCTATCAAATTTCTTTAATAGATTTTCAACTTTAAAACATTAGGGTCAAGGTTGATTGGAAAACATTGACAGTTTCGGGTAGCTTGATGTACTGGCGTCTGTACCATTTTGGTTTATCCAGGGATTTTCTTATCTCATTATAGTACTCGATTGACTTGGTATCCCAATTTGGTTTTTCCAGAGGGCTAAGGATAAGTATACTAATCATATTGGTAAACTAGCTTCTGCCCGCGACTTCGTCCGCGAGGAATAGTTACTTGGGGCAGACATTTTTATTTTAAAATTTTGAAGTTTAGTAAAGTTTCAGTGAATGCTACTGAACAGAGAAAGAATAGATAGATATGGATAGTTTAACAAATGTTAGACGTGATTCTTTATATTGGCATAACTTTTTTTTTATGAACCGATTGACATGAAACAAACACTAAATGTAAAGTGAAGCTTACCTTAATGTATAAGTGAAAATCACATATAAATCGGTTAAGCCATTTCTGAGATTAGATAAACAGACAAAAAAATCTTACAAATATTGTTTTGCTGTTTGTGCTATTTGCGTTGATAAAGGTCCCAATATTTTTTTTCTCATATATCTTCCATGTGCAGATCCGTTTCATCTTTACTATATGTATATTGATTGTAAATGTTTGTGAAGATGTTTGGTACTAGACCGATAGTATTTGTGTGAAGTATGTTGGTGAGATCGCTCAGGATGGAGCAGTAGGGAAAAATAAGGGAAGGCCTTTGCCAATAGTGGAAAATAAACTAGGCTAGCATAGTAAAAATGTTTATGGATAAGCGTAACAGCTTGCATACACCTAATCCGTTATCGGCCGAAGTATGCTCGGGCGTCGTCGGCTAAACTTGGCCGATCGAATCAAATGCATGTAGAACAAAGAGAGCGCGTACAACCGCCATCGTCCGATCACCCCTGAAAATGGCCGATCAACCGGCGAGTCCTTAGCTTTGTTTTTTCGTTTTTGTCACTAACATCCAAAATTAAATTTATTTTAGACTTTGTCGTGTTTTTATTTGGAAGTTTGTTGTATCTTTTTTTTTTCACTTTTTAGTTGTGATACCAATTACCCGACGTCATTTTGCTTACTTGAACGACGCAATTACATCATCATGCAAAATGCTCATAAAATAAAAACTGCTGGGATACATTGAATAATTTTTTTACGGGACCATTGGCAAGTATACCGCATCGTACGAAAAAGAATCACATACATCGGATCAGAAACCTCGGTTAATCGTTGTACATACATAAAACATTTTAAAAAATACCCACCGCATTGAAAACCTCCTCCTTTTTTGGAAGTCGGCTAAAAAGACTTTCCTTTTCGCATCAATACAATTGAAGCGCAATTATCTCAAAACAAGGTAACAAGACCATTTATTGCAGTGGACCCTGAAGAATTGCCTCACAGGGGTACTCAGTGGAAGTTGGAACCACTGTCACAGGCTAATTATATTTTTTATATTATTTTTATTGCCTTCTCTAATATCTTCTAAACCCCACAAAAAGCTCACGACTGGTGCATTACTTAAAACCGCGAATACGCATATCCTCGCCCTTTATTTGTATGATCACTGACTCATATACGATTCTTACAAGTTACACTTTTTATCTGATCGGCAGATGTCACGATATTGTAATAATGACAGCCATTGATCTGAATTTCGTGGTAACGGATGAGTAGCGATGCATTCTTGTGATTTGGACTTTAATGCTTATGTCCTGATTTGATTAAATAGGTGTTCCCCTTTCGGAATGTAAGTATTCTGATAAGCAATTTGGTGCTGATGAAGTGACATTTAATCAGAGATAACGATTTTTTTGGGACAAGCCCGACACACATTCTCAACCACTGCAACTCGTGAAAGTCAGAATCAACAATGGTGATCACCAGAAAAACGCCGAGTCAATGAAGCTCAACGAGTACCGGAGAAACGATTCAACTATCTTGATTCCGCAACGAAATTAATCAGAAAAAACTAGCCGAATTCCGGGTGGTATTCCGTTCCACCCGGGATTTGATTAAATAATTTGAACAAAAAGCGGTAATTGTGACTTGGGAACTTTTTTACAGGACATCAATAGTTTTCTCAGCCCACGCCAACTAATGAATTTATAAGCAAAATGTTGCTACTTTGGGCTACATTATTGCATTTTTCGTAGGGATCTCTATTTTTTTGTTGAAAATAAAATCATCATCATTTCAGCCGAAAGACGACCACTACTGGACATAGCCTCCCCGAAGAGTTGCCATAATCGCCACGTTTGGCAGGCGGGTTGGCGATCGCAGTGTTGCTGTTACAATGCACAGAGAATGCTGCAACCCATTCTCTGGGGAGTCCCTTAGTCGCCTCTTACGACACCCACGGGAAGTGTTGCGAAAATAAAATATAGCTTATAATTTAAGTTAATAATGAAGCTTTCTAATGGCGTAAGAATTTTTTAAATCAGTTAGTAGTTTATGAGCCAACTTTATAATATTATGTATATTACAGTAACGGTGTATAGTACTAGCTTTTGCCCGCAACTTTGTCCGCCCAGAATAGTTACTTTGGGCAGCCGTGTATATTTTCTAAACACGCTTAATCATGTTTATTTATTTTTTTCAAGTGCCTAAAAACAAAGATTCATGTTTTTATCTTCAATAATGACGTACTCCCATACAAACTTAAACCTCACTTTTCACCCTTTAAAGGATGATTTCTGGGATAAAAACTATCCTATGTCCTTTCTATGCTATGTATTTAAACTATCTCTAAACTATCCTATGTACTTAAACTATCTCTATACCAAATTTCATATAAACCGATTCAGCGGTTTACGGTTACAGACAGCCAGACACACTTTCGCATTATTTATGTTAGTATTGATGGATAAGTATGGGTAAGTATAGAGTATATACATATTTCACATGTGGCATTACGGTAGCACTATTCTTTCCACAACAATCCTTATCACTAATAAATTGTCTTTTTGTCTTGAATCTCAGGGTAGGTAGGTACTTACATGGATCACGAATCGATTTCCCTGATAAGTCAATAATAATAAATGGTAATTCAATTTGAAATCTTATTTTTATTTATTGTACACCTACCACAGTATAATCCTTATAACCCAAAGGTTGACTGGTAGAGCATGCCTTGATGCATTAAGTCCGCCCATGTACCACTATTGTACATAAAGTTTAAATAAATAAATAAGTGCAAAAACTTGCCCTCTTCTTCGCTATTCAGACTTTTGATTTTAATATTTTGGCTTCATCTTATTGTTTAAAGTGAAGGAGTTTTCATGTCACCTCCAATCCGCCGCAGTCCTTAGCTATTAAAATAATGTTAAACCAATGTCACGGTTAAACTTATTGGAAGTTTTATATTTAAGATGTTTTCAATATAATTGAAAACTAGTTTCTGATATGATTAACTCAGTCCTACCTATAACAGTTGTAAAAGATGCTTAACAAAGCAAGGAGGTGTCAATATGGATCATATCGGGATCAGTCCCGTTGCGAAGAAATTGAACGTCAAAATTCCAACTTGTGTGTCGTTATTTTACGAAAACAAGTTTTAACTGAACTTAAATTTAAGTAGGTCCACGGCTCTTGCAGGTACCGTTGGATGCACCCATTAGCACATTTTTTTTAATGTCAGTAGACTGCGGTTTTTCAGACCATTCACGAAAGCCGTTTAACAGAAATTATTTTTGTAATTGATTACTTTGAGGTACTCAATGCGAGGACAAGACGCCTTTTTAATGGGTATTTTTACTCCCTATGGGTATGCAACCCGTTGTTATAAAGTCGCCAACCTCCTTTCATGGCATCTCAAACCCTATTAATAATACCAATTGTTTGTTCTGTGCAAATCGCAAATAAACATTTTTCTTTCTGTCTTTTCTTTTCTTTCATTCGTTTTTTCTTTCTCTCAAGAGCTCTATGATGACTGACAAACCCAAACTTGATCTTAAATACCCTGTAGCGGTATCAATGCCGCCACGTGAAAAACTAAAAAGCAAATTCTGTACCGCAACAAAACGAAATCCTGCATCGTGCAAGCGATTTGAACATATACAACAGTCCGAATATCAACTATCGGGCAGTTCCCCACCAGACACAACAACCGTCTGGTCGGAGAATCCTTCCTTTTCAATAGATGTGTGCGGGACCTTACTAAGGCTGTACCTAGCTGATGATAAGTCCACAATCTAACTAGAAAATTTACTAAAACAGTCGTGTTTGGAAGTTAATTCTCGCCTCGGCTCAGATAATTTTAGATTGACACAAGAGGTCAAGGGAAATACCTACCCAAAACCAGGCCGATACGGGCTGAAACATGGTGATGATTGTAAAATAAACTAGAAGGCATTAACTCCTCTACAGTCCATTAAAATAGATGGACAAACTTTTAGAAATCATTCAAACAACCAAAATAAGTACAATGGTAAAAAAAAAACGCATCAGATAACAATAAAAAAAAAACAAATAACGAAAATACACTAAAATGTTGACAATTTATTATTATAAGTCAAATTAAAATCACTTTAATCAGGGTTTTTTGCCTGGATATCTTTGGTAAGACGTATCTGATTTAAAATTTGTCCATCTATTTTAAAGGGACCTTTTATAAGTTCTACGACATCACACGTTTACATATTTTCAGTAAAGCAACTTAGTCAGTAGGAAAAAACCCAACGATGTAATTGATAACAATGAAATAAAGATTACAATAACAAATAGGTTTCTAGTACAAGGTCATAATACGGATGTTAAGGTACAATACATTTCAGTGAACTGAACAAGCTCAGCTAAAGGATAATTGTGAGTCAAAATTGGTATTTTGAAGACCAGGTGGAAATTCCAATGAATTTTAACGTCATTGTTATTGTTTTAGCAATGACTTCTTGTTAGTGACATCATGAATATATTATTATGATATTCAATCATTCTTCCTTAACACGTGGTTACAGAAATGATCATCAGAAATGATCGCGATCGTATTGCTACCAATAAGAAGGATGGGGGAGGTGTTCTTATAGCTGTATTAAAAACGTTACATTCCACCTGTGTACCATTCGATTCCCAGGTCAGTTCTCATATTGAAGATGTTTTTATACAACTACCGTTTGCTGGACGCGAAAAATCTCTAATTAGCGCGGTATATATTCCAACCAATGATGATGATCAATTTATTAATGAATATCTATATCCTAAAATAATTTAATCTATACATCTATATCTATACTAAAATATCTATATCTATACCTACTAATAATAAAGCTGAAGAGTTTATTTGTTTGTTTGAACGGGCTAATCTCTGGAACTACCTGTCGGATTTGGAAAATTCTTTTTGTATATGATAGCCACATTAATGAAGTAGGCTATAGGCTATATGGGAACGAAAAAAACGGGAAATGCGCGTACGTAGTTGCGGGCAATGGTTAGTTTAAAAAAAGCAACAAAAAAACTACTACAGAAGTCATAGAAACTAATAGCTCGTAGCTAAGTATCAATAGCCGTGCAGTATTACCAGTTGGATGGGTGACCATTCATTATATACTGAAACTCCTCCGTGCCTCGGGAAGCAAGTTAAACCGTTAGTCCGGCTCTCATTCGTCATTCCTTGACAGACATTACGGTACTCGGCAGCCAGAAATACTGACACTTGAGTGACCAAGTGATATGGTGATACCCTTACTGGGTTGTGAACTTGTGACGATAGACCAAGCAGTCGTTTTATTTTTTTTCTTTTTTTTTTTTGATTAGGGACTTTTACACGGCTGTGTACGCCAGTCCCGTCGTACCTTATACAGTAGCTCACCTAAACTAAATCGTAACTTAGCGAACTTAAAAACTTTAAAGGCAGCCTCCGAATGAGGTGTAGACAATATCTGGTGGAATATACCCACATCATACCTACATAACTGTTAATGCTTGATTAAATCTTTTCGTTCAGACTGAAATCTGACACATTACATCAATAAATGGAAGACATCATCCGCATTGCACGACATTATTATTTTAGTTTCTCTAACTTAACAGACAGTCGCTTTTTGTAAAATACTGGTACTCAGCGGGATACAATTAGACTGGAAGCTGACCGCAACATAGTCGGGAGACTGCCAGGGTTGCGGAATTTGTTCGAAAGAGTCACCACGGCCCTGGAACACAAAGGTCTTTAGGGGAAACACGGATGGGTTTTAGTCAGTAAGAGTCTGATACGCCCTGCCGCTCTACCCAGAGTGAAAAAAGTAATTTGACGACTTCCCATCCTATAAAGATATAAAAATAAAACATAGTTGGGAAAAAACGAGTAATATTGAGAAATCAAGGGCTATGAAAAGCCCTAACCTTGACCGACTAGATAATTAAACAGGTTATCTTGACTGTTCTTAGTTTAAACATCATTTTTATTTGTTCTCATTGCACAACTTTATTTACAAAAACTTTGAGTCATAATCTTCAATAGATAAGAGTGAATTGTTTTATATTCCAAGAGCCCGCGATTATCAGACATTCGTTATTTTATAAAAGCTGAAAGTTTTTCTGTGTATGTCTCCAATACAGGTAATCAACCCCCGACCATTAAGTTTGAATCATGGTGGCTTTGGCTAGCAAAGATTATGATAATGACTGGCCTGTTGGTCGAGTGGTTAGTGACCCTGACTGCTAAACCGGAGGTCGTGGGTTCGATTCCCACCCAGGACAAATCTTTGTGTGATGAGCATGATTATTTGTTCTGTGTCTGGGTGTAATTTGTCTATAATATGTATGTATTTGGAAATATATAAGTATGTTTATCAGTTGTCTGGTTGCCATAGCATAGGCTCTGCCTAGTTTGGGATCGGATGACCGTGTGTGAGTTGTCCCAAGATATTATTATAGATATTATATTATGATTATATATTTATATTGTGTGTACAGTTTATTTATTTGTATTATTTATTTAAATGTTTGTAAGTATGTAATTAAATATCAATCGCTTTTTATTCACCATATTGCACCTACCACCATTTTCTGCATAAGCCAAAGGTTGACTGGTAGAGAATGCCTATGACATTAAGTCCGCCTCTGTAAAACGTACAGAGGCGGACTTAATGTCATAGGCATTAGGTTAGGTACGTAAAGTGTTAATAAATAAACAAAAGTGTATAAAATTGTAGGTACTTCAAATTTATTAAAGTATAAAGGTACATTTTATATAAAAGTACATTAACTAATTTGAGACACAATTTTATACAACTTTGATTACCTGTTATTAGCCAAGCCACCGCGTTGCGGTATTTGTTCGAAAGAGTCTTTGAAAACATGACGTTTCAGCTACTGTTGGTAGCTCATTTAACAGTTGGTCAAAGGTAGATACGTTGTTGAGACCGGCCGTTAGATGAGCGAGACGTGCGATAAGACGTGAAGCTAAATGATTCGGACATGAGCGAATCGAATATTGAAAGAATTGCGATCTTTGTTGTTTGTAGTCAGCAGTAGATGTAGCTATAGATCGCTTTTGTGTAATGTTTTCCTCATCTTTATTTTCTGTATGGTATGTAAGGAGCTCGTGGCTAAAGAAGAACAGCCGCAAAAGTCGATCAAGGTTAAGCAACGCTTGCCAAGGTCGGTCTGTGGATGGGTGTCCATCTTAACATACCGAGTTTCCTCCGTGCCTCGGAAAGCACGTTAAGCCGTTGCTCCTGGCTGTCATTTGTAGATCTTTGGCAGTCGTTACGGATTGTTAGAACCCAGTAAATCTGACACCGGTCTTGCCTAGAAGTACCGTGTCACCCAGTTGCTGGGTTGTGGAGGTCTGGTAGGCAGCCGCTCCACGTAATACTGGTATTCAGCTGAATCCGGTTTGACTGGAAGCCGACCCCAATATAGTTGGGAAAAGGATAGGCAAATGAAATTATATTTTCTGTATGGTGTACATAATAAAGAGTATTCTATAGTACGTTTCCAAACGTCTTTTATAATGCGCACGGCAAAGGAGTGGAACTCTCTGCCTGCGTCTGTGTTTCCGAACGCATACAACCCTAATCTCATTAAAATTAGAGTGAACAGGCTGCTTCTGGGTAAGCTCGCACCATCGTCGACTTTGTCTCTGTCATCTATTACCTAGACTAGAGTCAAGAGCAAACTCATCTCAAATAAAAATAAAAAAGTACGATTACTACGTACGCAAAGTTTCATAGTTTACAACGACCCATCATCAGTACCAGTTCTATGAGTTATAAAATCAGACTCTTAAAAAAACTGGCCAACGAATTATATTAAGGTAACATGTTAATAAATATGATTCGTGCGGAACCCTTTGCGCACGAGTCCGACACGCGTTTGGACGGTTTATTTTATGTTCCATGGTTTAGTTGAGTTGTGAATTTTTCCTAAATAATAAATCACCTAAGAGCTGTAGTCACAAAACCAAATTGGACAACAATCCCTACTTACCCATTCTGCAAAATCTCACATAAATAAACATATTTATGGATAACAATAGTTGTGTAAAAAGTATGTTACTATAATTGTTTTGAAAAAGGTTGGTCCCCTTGAGAGAAGGGTCGGATGATAGCGTTTACTTATTCATCGTTCATAACGAAAGGTCACATCAAACTCATACCGTTTTGAAGGAAATTGCTCACTTTTTAAACATTGGACAGGGTTATTCGGGCTGTAATCTTTTTTCTGTTTACTTTCCTGTATATTTGGATTTTAAGAGAGGACATTACTTTATGAAGTTTTGGAACCCAATAAAGAAAGCACGTCTGCCTTAAAGCTTTTTATAAAAGCTCTAGGGTCGCGGAATTTGTTCGAAAGAGTCACCGCGGCTTTGGATTGCAAAGGGCATTAGGGGGAACATGGATGAGAATTAGTCAGTAAGAGTCGGGCACTCCCTTCCGCTCTGGACGGAGCGAAGGGACTCATATTTGATGATTTACCATCCTTAAAAAAAAAGAAGCACTTAAAATATCGGATTCGATGACAACAAAGTGGATTAATATGCAATTGTGTATTAAACACAGGGTTACGTTTCAATAACCAGGCAATGTTTTTCTAGGCATCAGGTATCATAATATTTTTTTGTTGCTTGGGTATTTGTTTTTACATAAATCGTGTCTTTGATTGATACCTGATGCCTGCAATAAAGGCTGGTCATTAAAAAAACCTGTATATTAATATAAATCTGTCTGTTATTGTTATTTGAGTGGCGTCTCGCAGTTCAACCTAGGAGGTTGTCGACTGCTTGACTGGGCTTGCCTGTGGCGGCCTAAATATAAATATTAAAGCCTCCAGCCAGGGCTTATTAAAAAACTTATGTCAGTTTAAATTTGTATTATTGTAAATAGATAAAATTGTTTATTGATTTGTAGGAGGTTAGGTAGAAGCTTCTGTAAGCCGAAAAAAATAACACTTTTCTTAATAAGCAAACTCGGTTCATAAAAATTTTCAACTTAGTCTTACCAATAAATTCCAAATTGAATAAAAGTCATAATATCAGGTTTCCAGGAGGTTAATGTCATTGAAAACCATATCAACTTGGATTAAGGAGAACCAACTTCAGAAGTTGCATTCATTAGAAGTTAGACTTTTGAGATCAAATTATTAGAGAATGTTTAGAATTGTAATATAATTGTACATGTAATTAAATAAGACATGCGTGCATACATTGCATTGGTTAATACGGGGAAGCCCGTAGTCAAACCGCCTGTGACCCCTTTTCACGTTTTGCGTTTATTCTGTGACAAACGTTTTAAAAATAAATGCAATATCTGAAAAGCTGTATTTGATGGTTTTAATGTTTTTTTTCATCACAAGGAACGGTAAGTGTATGATAAAAAAACAAAAATCTTTAAAACCATCAAACACAATTATTATGTATGTATGTATGTATGTGTGTGTGTGTGTATGTTTTATGTATGTAGGTATATTTATGTATGATTAAAAATGTAGCATTGTAAAATTTGTGCACTGGATTCTACCCTCTATTGTGATCTCTCTCTATCACTCGAAAGGGTTGCTGGTAGAAAACTATTTTTTGAGTTAAGCTCGCCTTTGTACATGAACTATTTAAATCACTGTGAACTAATTAAGCTGTTAAGGTGTACAATAAAGAATTAAAGAAACACAATATTCCCCAAAAATATACGTTCCAAAAACAAGGAAATTAATATCACCATTATTTCATTAAACCGACCAGCAAACCTGACCTTTACCTTAAAGCCCCCAAACTTCATAAAAGTGTGATCTCGTTTTCATTCAATTAGTTTTCTTTCACCTGCGCCAGGCTATTAAACTTTCCTCAAGGAATTGCGATACAACGTAAAAAGTAATGGAAGATTTCCAACCCAATTTTGCAGCTGAATGAAAATTTCAACAACAAGTTTTCGCCACTTCTTGCTAACTCTCGATCTAACTTTTGAAACTGCTTCGCATGCAATGTTTTACTATAGTTTGGAACTTGGTCTGCAAAAAGATTTTATTAGTAAGCTGGTGTCAACTAGATTGTTGGGTGACTGTCGTTACAGTGGCGTATTTTGTTTTTTTTTCGTCAGGTGTACCTAACTGCCTGTATATTCTAAAATGTACGTCTGTACATGAAATGAATTGATGCTAGAGATGGACAGTTCACTTCACCTAAGCAATGACGGTGAGATTGTTACAGAATAGCACTCTTAGAGACGGGAAAAGGTATCTTTGTTACCAACAGCTTGCTTGGTCCGTCCGTCATTGGCCTCCCCCAACGATAGTGCATCGTGCGTGAAAACCCATACACCCAGAAAAATGTATACAACGTGTAACAGAATAAACGCAATAACTCTTAAGGGGTCATTGTACTCATTACTGTGAACAACTTGTACGATGGGACCAACACTGAAATCGCGAAAAAAAATCGACTGTCCCATACATTTAGCCTTTAGGTATGTGTGATACTCGCCAAAATTACTGTACAGCAATTTTTTTTTTGCGATCTGAATTGGTCCTATTCATAAATTGAAATAATAAAATCTGCGTCTATAAGACGGGATGATGATATTAGATTGGCAAAAAAATATCTGAAGGAAGGCTGACCGTGCCAAAAGTTCATGAAAGAGACCCAATATAAAATATGACATATTTAACCTTGGTCCCAAATCCGGGAAGGGCAGAGTGTCTTATCGAATTTTATGGAAACCCTTCTATTATGTGTGAATTTAGTTTTTGAACAGAATAATGTTAGGACTGCTAAGAATTTTTCGCACGTTTAGTTCGTATCTTACCTACTTTCTTTTCGTCTTTTCGAGGCGACAGTAAACTTAAAACCCAGGTAGGCTACATTAATGGCAGCGTCAGTGACTTGGGACAACACTAGACAAAGTGCTTTTCTATCAGCGATGGCGGTTGTCAAAATGTCAAAATATAAAGGATGATGAGAGTGATCACGTGACATTTCGACAGCGATTGTCAACCCCATGTGACGTTTTGACATCAGTAAATCGTCTTCACCCCAATGCCGCTGACCGAATGTCAATTATCTAGAGCCTCAAGGTGTGGGTTATCTTCTAGACAGCGCCACCGCACTCATCATGGGAATGAGACTGGTCTATTGAAAACGACTGTTAGTCTGGAGCTGAGCTGTATTTGATTAAGGCATATGATAGGTTTTCTTTAAGCCACGTCTTTAGTCAATTGAGGGAGGGTAGCTGATATTGTGATAAACCAATAAGTATAACAGCATTTGTAGACTTATATGATCAGCAATCTAATATATTTGCTAGGATTTAATCACCACTGTCAATGCAATATATTTAGTACCTGGTGTGTTATCACACCGATCGATCTATCGTCTCATCATGGTCTTATGCCATTGGTTGTCATTGATATCGATCGATTGGTGTGGCCACACCCTTGAGGACCCCGCAAACAAGTAAAATGCGACAAAGCAACACGATTTTAAATATCATTAATTATATACGTTCTTGTACACCTCATAAAAAGCACAGGACAAACATTTATTAAAACAAGTGTACAATGGGCGGTATTATTGCACAGGACAATCTCTTCCAGACAAAATTTGTATGCACTGATCAAAAGGATATTCAGGTCTACAAACATAATAATATTAATTAATATTCTTTATAGAATAGAATACATTTTTTGCCAGAAAATCTGACACCAGTCTTACCAATGAGTACCGTGTTACCCAGTTAATGGGTTGTGGAGGTCTGGTAGGCAGCTGCTCCACGTAAAATACTGGTATTCAGCTGAATCCGGTTTGACTGGAAGCCGACCCCAATATAATTGGGAAAAGGCTAGGCATGATGATGAGAATAGATTTTTTTTTTTATCAGAACACGCGCAATCTTCGTGTCGCATCGCGGTTTCGCGGAAGATAATTAATACTACATAGTATATTGCGACAGGTCCCCGAACTTTGATAGAACAGTTTTGAACCCAAAATGCCACCACAGTGTTACCGCAACCTAACTTTTCTAATTATTTATTCCCGTTACAAAACATTCTTGTGGCACGATAGATCGTTCTTCACATTTTTGGCCAAAGGAACTAATATCTCATTCTACGAGTATTATTTTATGATTTTGGGATATCAGACGGTGAGAATGGGTAACATGGAAACAAATCTAGACAATCCGTTTTCCAAGTGAGGTTCAAGACCCGACCCGAAAACAAGATTTACATTATCCGACCGTTAATATCATCATATAAGCCAATTGCCGTCCACTGCTGAACGTAAGCCTCCCCCAAAGATCGCCCACCATCCCGGTTTTGAGCGGTCCGCATCCATCTGCTGCCAGCCACCTTCTTCAAATCATCGATCCATCGTGTCGCAGGGCGTCCCACACTACGTTTGCCCATACGCGGTCTCCACTCTACCACATGTCTGCTCCATCGACCGTCTGTCCGTCCACAGACATGGCCGGCCCACTTCCACTTCAACATGCTCATTCTACGCGCAATGTCGGTGACTTTAGTTCTCTGGCGAATGACTTCGTTGCGAATTCTATCCACCAGAGAAATCCCGAGCATTGCTCTCTCCATTGCACGCTGAGCAACCTTGAATTTGTGGACCAGGCCTACAAACCATTAATATATTAAGCTGAAAATGGAAATACACGACATGTCATGTATATTCCTAGAAATGGGCTCCACAAAGTTCACCCACGTTCCTAAGTTCTAAAAAACTTTTTACAAAAAAATACAACCGACTTCCAAAAAATTAATTAAATTTTGGAAGTCGGTGTTTCTGGTGTGGTTTCTTCGTTTTTTGACACCGACTTCCAAAATTAAAGTTATTTTGTACATTGCGGTTTTTTTTGGAAGTCGGTTTTATTTTTTTACTTTCTAATGCTGGTACCGCCCAAAAACTAAAGCTACGCAAATACTGTGGTAAGTAACCTAAAGGATTGAAGGAAATACCCCAAATCACTTCAAGTGTGCTTATAAAATTTGAAGAGTTGGAGAATTGAGATTTCTCCAGGATCACATCATCAGATCCTGACCTAATGACCATGGGACCTTTCAAACAAATGAATTTCCCCAATCGGTCCAGACATCTTCGTATAATCGGGAACATATTATATTTAAAAAAACCGACGAATTGAGAACTTGTTCCTTTTTTAAAGTCGGTTAAAAACTTAGATAGAGTGATCTTAAAGCGAGCGGTCATTAAGTTTATTTATTGAATAGAATCTAACTAGAAAAGGTGTAAATATAAAATCCAGTGTAAAATTAACAACACGCATAGAAGAAGAAATAAAAAAGTCCATTCCATCTTGATTGCACGCATGTACATCTCACTTCATATTCACTTGACTTAAGTTTTCAAGGTGGAACTATCCAGCCGGTCCTTTTTATAAACATGAAGAAGTGAAGTTTTAATTCAAATGAAACAACGTATTTCTGTCAAAGCTGACAACTAACCATTTTTACTTCAACCAATAGATAGATAAAACCGGAAACTAGTAATTCTCCAACATTACAACCATAGACAGTGCTAGTTTGCTTATTTGATGTTACCATTTTATTACTATTTCTAACACCCAACTACAGCAAATAAACAAAACATTTTACAAAACAATAGTACTTAACTAACTCTCTGAATCTATTTTACTAACCCCAGACCCTCAATACATTTGTTATGCCTGGCAGGACTTAAAGTTTCAGTAAGAACATCAGCTTGCATTTCAGTTGTTGGTAAATATTGTAAATTAATAATATTATTGTTAACTGTATCTTTTATGAAACGATACCTAATATCAATGTGTTTACTCTTTCTATTGCAAACATAATTTGCCACCAATTTCTGTGCACCTAGGCTGTCATTATACATTGTTATAGTACAAAGGTTTCCAGTAAGTTCATAAAGTAAAAATCTCAAATAAATGGCATTTTTGAATGCCTCCGCTATTGCCATATATTCAGACTCCATACTCGATACTGCAACTGTTCTCTGTTTCGTACTTTCCCAGGAAATAGCTGAGCCTGATTTTACAAAACAATAGCCCGTATATGATCTGCGATCTATAGTATTACCTGCCCAATCGGCATCAGCATATCCAACAAGTCCAGCTGTTTCTTTTACAGACTTATTGAAATCTAATTTACATTCCATACTAGTGTACTAGCAACTTTATAATTTAACATATTACATTTTTCTAATAAATGTTCTATATACTGTTCTATTATATCGATCTAAAGTAATAACATTTGTTTTTTTATCTATTTTAACTCTCATGCCTAAGCATTGTTTAACCTGACCCAAATTCTTAATCTTAAATATAGAGCTCAATACAGAAATTAACTCATATCATTTGATTATTGGAATAAATATAAAATTCGTGAACATACAATGCTATCACAATTTTATGAAATTATTTTAATTTTGTAAAAACATATGGCTCTATGAGACTCTTCTTGAAACCTAGCTCACACAAACATTGATCTACTCTTTCATACCATGACCTAGATGATTGCTTTAAACCATAAATAGCTTTGTTTAATTTTACAATTACTTCATTTTGGTTGAACCATATAAATGTCCTCTTTTAGAAAACCATTTAAAAAGGCTGTTTTAACATCTAAGTATGTGACATTTAAATTTACTTGAACAGACAGTGCAAATAATAATTTTTAAGTAAAATGTCTGGCAACTGATGAGAAGGTCTCTTCATAATCGATGCCAGGCCTCTGTGTGAAGCCTTTAGCCACCAAACGTGCTCTGTAACAAACACTGTTATCACTACTCACTTTTTTTTTAAACTTGCACTGTACTAAAGTTTTATTAGAAGTTCACTTGCAGGATCCCATGCTTCATTTTCTGCAAATGCCTGCAGCTCATCTTTCGTGGCCTCTATCCACTTGTCACTATCCGGGCTATCCAGAGCTTCTCGGAGACTGACTGGATCTCTTGTAATATTTGGACATGACATAGTGCATAGATTTGAAAATCCATAACCATAACGCTCTGGCTGCTTCCTTATACGCTTTACTTTTGCATGAAGGCTTGGGTGAAGTGATCACAAAGTAAGCTGTCAATCCGTGTAATCAAGATGTAATGACAGCTCACTTCGTGATCACTTCACCCAAGCCTTTACTTCGACATGTTTACAGAATCGACCGGGAACTTCACCTAAAAAATATCTAACCGTTCCTTTTCAATTTATTTTACTAAACTTTGCAGCATCTGTAAAACCAATAAACTGGTCGTCTATCGCCTCAAAACGGTCTGGTCCCTCGTAATACATTCTACAGTAGGCCATAAATTTTGTTTCGGCACAAACAAGTTACTTGGACCATGAATAACAAAGATTTATCGTTTTGTACTTTACCTACTGTTAATCTTTTTTATCAGTTTATCGAAGAAAGTGAGCTGCCAAGTTTTCAGGAGTTCTGAAGAAGAAACTTGGCGTTAATATTTTTTTGGTAGCGGTATGTTTATTTTTTCCTGCCTTCGAAATAGAAGGTAAGTGGGGTTCTGAGTTGTTATTTACATTCATGTTGTAAGGTAATTCAACTTGGATCATACAGAGATGCCTTACGCCGTGGGTATTCCTTCATTATTAATCCTTGTCGCATCAGGACAAGTTCATCTTTTGAAGCTGTGTTGTGCGACCTTTTTATAGATGTAGTGTGAAATATTCCGCATAGTTAACAGTATTATTATACAAGTACGTTACGCTGTGTTAAGACGTGTGTGTGTTAATTTTTGTCGTAATTATGTCCGATGGGATGAGATGAGGCAAAAATTACAAATTCAAATACATACTTTAATGTATTACCTTGTGTTAGGGATAAATTGAACCCGTCCGGTTTACATTTAGTTCTCACTAGAGCAAAATTTCATGCTTTCAGACCCAACGATTAGGCTGAACGTTACTGTATGTGTGAAGGGAATTTAAGAGTTTTAATAAATACCTAAATACAAATCAAGGTTTCATTTTGTCATACGGTCGTTTGGAACCCTAAAAATAAATAAGGACCTTAATTAAAATAAAGTCCACGAGAGTCGAGAATTATTGCAGAAGGTGGCTAATACTATCACTAATAAATTGAATTGTTTACCCAGCTCTGATAATATTATTAACGAAAGCAGACTGTGACCGGATAATGATGAAGAAAATTTCTTCTGAATATAATCCGCTCGCTCCTCTTTTAAATCTTCGCAAAGTATAAGGATTTAAAACGAATAACAGGGGATTTAAGAGGCTAAGACTTCTCACTTCTCTTAAAGATTGTACAATAACTGAGAATTTGAATGCAATTGAGTACCAGCTTAGTGCAATGTAGCTTTCTTCCACTTTCTTGTAATCCGATTCTTGAATGGATGTATGCACTTTATGAATGTCGTCGGTCACTGGTTTGAAAAGATTTGAAAGACTTGGTTGGACAAATATATTGTGAGTTCATGGCTGCATTATTTTATCCTACCGTTTTCTTCTTTCTAATCAAATTATAATTAAGAAAGTTTGTATGTTTGTATGTTTTATTACAAATCATGCCTCAACGGTTAAATGGATTTGAAGATATTTTGAACCCAGGTAGACATGACTTGGATAACAATACTTTTAATCCCGGTAATTCATTCCCGTGCGATGGTTTTCGACACTCACGTGGGCTGCACTACTGGTAAAAGCGGGTCTTTATAGTTCTCATACTTCTTGACGTAAACACTGTAGCCAAAATATCCACAAATATACTTGTACATTTACATGTTTATGTAACTCGATTTATCACACAAAACCACTCGATACGTGAAAAATCTTGCTTAAGTAATAATTGAAAAATTATCCTCTTAACCAAATTATTGACGTGAGGGATATTCATAGTGCAGAAGTGTGCAAACACGGGAAATCAAATCAGGTTCACATATCGCGAAGTCATGCGACGATCAACACCCAGGTTTACTGACGTCACAAAAACCCCGTTCACTTCCCGATGTTACGCCACTGATATTTCCGTCACATAACGCGTATTTTCCCTACTTAAAATTACTTTGAGGATAACGCCAAAGCTTTATTTAGACCTCAATGGGAACTTTCAACTTTGACTTTGACTTTGTCTAACCGGCTGCGGCAGTATTTTACATGGAGCGATTCTATGTCCTCAACTAAGTAACTGGGTAATACAATACCCATTTTGATTTTTGGGCTTCTGACTACCATAACGTTTCTGCCAGAAGTCTTAAAATCACAGCCACGACTGCATGTAATGAATGGACCCCCATCCAAGGACAAACCTCGGCAAGCATTGCGTAACTTTGAAGATCGTGCGGTTATTATTTTTTTTGCTAGAACCGTTTTTCCATATGACACATAAAGTAATGACATTTCATTTTTTTTAAATGTGCAGGTAATATGGGGGCCTTATCATTTTTTTCGCATTAGTCATGATAATTTTCCCATATTGTTGTATGATCAATACTCTGGCAGTGCGGGTCATAATTATGGAAATCGATTAAAATCGTGACAATGTTTATCTTCATTTATTTACTTGCTGCTATGTGTTTCACGACTTTGTTATAAAGGTTTATTTTGAAATGGTACAGTAGGTTAATAGGATCAAATGAGTATTTTTTTGCAACCGGTAGACATTCATAACAAGAGGGCCAATACTTCTCCTGGGTAGGTACTGTACTGATATCGTTTTTATGCAAACCACGTGTTTACAAAATTACTGTTCAATCTGGGCTATAACTGTTTTAAAATTCTGTTGTGACCCTTACATACTAACTAACTGACAAGACAAGTTAAATAAATGCTTCGTATAATATCCATTTCTTGATCAAAACACGATGTACATAAATGTTAACAATTCTGTACATCGAGTCGTTAGAGATCGATATGCAGTTTTACAGGACCTCACAATTTAATGTCAAAAGTTTTACCTTTAAATATTTTTTTTTATTTTATAAAATTATTGAAAGCTGCACGCTGCGCTCCAAAACCGGTATCATTGACGTAGGCAAAAAAGCTGTCAGGCTAAAATGGGACTGGGCGGGTCACACCAGCCGCATGCATAATGACCGCTGGGCAAAAGTCTCCACGCAATGGGTGCCAGAGGATGGACGGCGTCGCCGAGGCCGGTCCAGAAAGCGGTGGCGAGATGACTTGGATGCACACCGCGAAGGCTGGTTCGAGGTGGCACAAGAAAAGAATGTCTGGAAGGATATGGGGGAGGCCTTTGCCCAGCAGTGGGACACAATAGGCTAAGGTAAATATTATTATAAAATCCGCAATCTTCAAAATGAATGAACAAGCATTAATTTTGAAGATTGTGAATTTTATGGCTCTAAAATTTTATTTTAGGTTCTAAAATTAGGTGCCTTATTGGCCCTGTAATATTCGAGTAGTAGGAATGAGTGATTTAACGAATATTGGATTTTTCTCCTTCGCGAATGCGAGAAAAATACTGAATGAACGAAGTTAGGAAAAAAATACACAATGTAAGTCAAACATTTTGGATTTCAGAAGTTTAATTTTGTTTCCATTTTTTTTTTGTTTTTGTAAAAATAATTTGTTAACTGTACTTTAAAATAGTGGTTATAATCTGTTGAATAAGTAAGAAAATTCTTTTTGAACATAATAGCCACATTCATGAGGAATGCGCAAAAACAGGATATGCGCGTACGAAGTCGTGGGCAAAAGCTAGTAGGAATATATAAATCTTATGCGTTGTATTATTATTTCATAATCTCCAGTCCATATTTCATTATTTTTATGTTTGTCATACACATTCGCCTCTATTAATATTCGCATTCGCATCGTTATTTGCGAATACGAATGTGAATGCAGAAAAATATGCGAATATTCACGATTGCGAATGCGAGTATTCGTTACATCACTAGTAGGTATCAAAAAAGACAGCACAAAAGGAATTCATTAGATAGGTTGTATGCCTACCTACGTGTTTTATAAGCCGGTGTGGGTATTTGCAATCACTGTAGGCTTACTGTATAGCATCTCCATTGTATGTATGTCTGACTTAAAGAACACGGCATCCGCTTCCGTACCCTTGGCATCACAATGGCGACTAAAAGTTACGCCAAGATGCGCAGTTACTTCCTACATAACATCACGAATATGTGGTGTGGTTGTGTAAGTGTTTAGCAGAGTTGTACTTACAATAGGTACTTATGTCGCCAGCTAAGTTTAAGTTTAAGTCCCATAGGAAAAGGCGAGAATAGTGACAGGCATAAATAAAGTCTACGGGCCACTACTGAGAAAAACTTGATAGTACCGGTCAACCGGGGAATCTACGCCTAACCCATGACTTCAAATTCAGCAATAGCGCTTGCACACTAACAACGAGGCAGTTGAGAAAAATACAAGTTGCATAAATGCAGCATATCGAACCTGACTAGACCATTAATCTAAACGAGCCATAGACCGTAACCCTCTATTGCCGCTGTTAAATTTGCATACCGATCGTGCAGTCGCAGATCATACTCGTATGACTACTCAAAGTAATATTCTGTTAGTACTGTCGTATTTGTTCATAGGGGCAATAGCTTCCTTCCTAAGGCGTGTGTTCTATCCAGGGCCCCCGGCTCAAGGTAGCAGTAGGAAATCGGTAAGATTCCTACATAACACGTATATGTATACGTCCACTCCAGACCGAGGGATCAGTGACGATTTCTTCACGAAATAAAGCGTTATAACTCTCTGCCTGCGTCTGTGTTTCCGAACGCATACAACCCTAATCTCTTCAAAATTAGAGTGAACAGGCTTCTTCTGGGTAAGCTCGCTCCATCGTCGACTTTGTCTCTGTCATCTATGACCTAGACTAGAGTCAAGAGCAAACCCATATTCAATAAAAAAAATAATAAACAAACCCCGGTTCACCGGTTTTTTCGTTGTCATGGCAACAGAATCGAATGGAGGAAGTTTGCTTCAAAAGGATTATAATATGTGGTGTAAGGGCAGGATTCACAGAAAGGGTGATTTTTTTATCGGGCCTAATAGTGGGTCCACACGATTCAGACTTGTCTGTGACTTTGAAATCTCAATTAAAAAAATCTATCACACCGACATTTGTCTGCGTTGCTTTGTTGCATAGACAAAATTCTACAGAAGTTTATGGAAGTTTGTGTCGTGTGAATTCAGTATAAAGTAGTCAAACAAGGCAGATTTACTACTATGAAACATTGAGGTAGGTTCACTGCCTATTAATTGGCCAATTATATAGACTAGCGACTAAAACCACAGAATCATCTTTATAATGGATACTGATCAATTCAAATATGTTAATTATTGTAGAATGGTAGATCAATAAATGTGACTCAATATTATAATTAAGATTCTATCACACATGATTGCAGTTGTGACTTGTAACTGGAAAATCAATTAATTGTTTTACGTCAATCGACTGTCTTCCTGTCGCATGGAAGATTTCTGTAGTCGTAAAAAATAGAACCCTATATGTACTAGTAGACAATGAGGAATATCAATATGTCTATTGGTACAAGCAACAGCTGTATCTAGTGCAAAAATAAATTAGAACCGAAGGGACTAACAAAATCAGCTACCTATGTGAAGTCGAAAATTACTGATTTTGGCTTCGCAGACAAGTATAATCAACTATATATATTGAGATCTGCTTCCAATCCTTCAAGTATTCAACCGGGACTTACGGCTTAACTTATTTTTTGAGGGCCGGATATATTCGGTCTCTGTATATTTTGTATGATCAATTTATCACCCATCGAATCAAAATCAAAAATCAAAGATCGACGTCGGCTAGCGGGACGGGTCTTTTTTTCTTAAGGATGGGAAATCATCAAATTACTTCTTCCGCTCTGGGTGGAGCGGAAGGGCGTGTCAGACTTTTACTGACTAAAACCAATCCGTGTTCCTTTCAGGGCCGCGGTGACTCTTTCGAATAAACCCTGCAAATTGAGTTTTACAATAACCAGTAAATTGTCTGCCAATGAGAGGAAGTTTGGGATTGCTTAAGCAAATTGGCGCATATTTAAGATGTAATCCTCCCAGCCACTGATCTGAGTAATTGTATAGAAGAGAAAGTATCTGGAAGGAATCTCATACTTATCTTGTATTAATACCACATAATTTCAGTGAGTTCATATTCTTATGATGAACTGTAATCGAAAATACTTGGACATATCATGAAGACACTTCAACAAAAGTAGATACTATTAACGACTTGTTAAGTTCATACATCAGTCTTGACTAGGGGTATTGCATTGTTATTTTGGGTTGTAGAAGTCAGATAGTTAGGCGCTCCATGTTAAACACTGGTGTTCAGCTGCATCCCATTAGACTAGAAGACGGCCCTAACGTACCCAAGAAAAATATTGATAAATGTTAATACGATGCTATAAAATTGCGATGCACGAAAGGCCATCTCTACAAAGCCACTACACTTCGATACACGTTACCGCGATAGATCTTCACTGCGATACTACTTCACTTCGATGCACGTTACCGCGATAGATCTTCACTGTGATACTACTTCACTTCGATGCACGTTACCGCGATAGATCTTCACTGCGATAAGTACTACTTCACTTTGATGCACGTTACCGCGAAAGATCATTTCTAAGGAGCTACTGGACTTCGATAATTAATCTATTGCCAAAGATCGTTACTGAGAAACCATAAGACTTCGACATACCTACTCGTCTTTTGTTTAGTTTAACATATCACTACTACTATCTACATTTATTTATTTTTATTATAATGTTACTTGTTAGAACAAAAAAATATTAATATGTTTAATAATAAGTTATAAACCAAAACGCATAATGAACAAAATAATGTGTATTCCATAATGGCTTGTACAGATGTACATAATAAACAATCTTAATATAAGTATAATTAATGAAATTGACAAAAATACCGAATAAGATATAACAACAACAAAAAGTCGGTTGTCCTTTAAGGTGACGGCACGTGAGCACATTCGCAAGAAGTTGGTAGAATCATCACAACGTTAATCGTTTCGTTGGAAAAGTTTTTTCTTAATAACTTTGTTTATGTTTATGTATTTATATTTTTTTTTCTTCTCTCTATTTATTTTTTTTAAGTTGCACCTGCCATGTTGTCTCTGCACCACCTTAAGGTCGACTGGTAGAAAATGTCTAAGGCATTAAGTCCACCTTTGTACAGTGTTTTTACTAGTGCATAAAGTTTTAATAAATAAAAATGTTAACATTGTATTTCCGACAGTTTCCAGTGAGATTTAAACGGTAAATACCGTTCTGTTGTTTCGTATGACAGGATCATATTTACATGACAATAGCTGATGAGTCCACTAAACCTCAAAAGATCATACATTTTCATCTTAAAGTCCAATAAATTAATACAACTTCAGAAAACCGGTATAGAATTCTATGAACACGACGACGACATTTTCATTCCACATAGCTTATCATTGTAAAATAACTCCTCTATTCTCGCCGATCGCACTGTACCCAAGGGAAATCGAATCGAAAACAACAACAATCGAAAACACGGAAATTCATTCATTTGAATATATTCATCCACCGTTTTACTTGAATCATTCGTTCCTCTGTTCAATTATTGACATTAATCTTAAATTACTGTGACTTGACCCTCGAAAGGGTCTGTCGGGCCCTATATTTGATTGATTTATTCTCTGATTGAAAAGGTCAACCCTATTCTAGGAATTTCTTTACGACTAACATTTTAGATGAAAAGGCCAAAAAAAACAGAGCTGAACATAACCTTTAAATGTGTAGGTAGGTATAAGTCGGTACAAAGGGCAATATAGGCGTTTAGGTTAATGTCCGGTCCAGACATGGGCTGGCAGTGATGTGTTATTTTTCAGTTTTTATTTATTTTAGTTATAATTATTGTAGTTGATAAGTTTTTTAGTTTTTAGTGTTCTGTGCGTTTTTTTCGGCAGAATAAATTGATTTTCTTTCTTTCTTTCTATATAAATAAATGTTTTTCTGTAGAAAAATTACGTTCTGGAAGGGTTTTTCTTATACTTTAATGGCATTGTTATCGAGACAGACCTCATAGAAAATTGCGGGAATTAACGAGCTACACAATAGGAATGACCATTGGTTTTTAGCCTTGCATCGAAGAAAGCTGGAAATTATAGGAAGGGGCCATAACCTGCAAAAATTAACAGTTACATTGCCATTAATTCAGGAGTAACAGAGGTTGACCTATTTAAGGAAGCTACAATAAAATCGACACATTCACCAAACAAAGACACGCTCCAAATTCAAATAATTTCAAGGAGACAACCTCGAACTCGGTGCCAAAATAAAATGAAGACAAACAACGAGCGATCCTTCAAAATAAACATACCCAAAAAGTAAATTAAAATAAAACACATTCTTATTCCCCTACCTATCTATATGCTTAGTTACAGTAAACATTGGCAAAGAATTAATTAAAATTGCTGCAACCAAAATTACTTGTAGCAATAAATATTCTTTGCTTGGAAAAATTGCAGACATTTTCAGTAATAATGTTTTATGCTGTGTTAAGTATCTTCGTACGGTCCTTGAGACTGTTGGGAGCCTGGGAAAAGTAATTAAGCTTACTAAATTATTGCCTACATTTATTTCTTGGCTTCATCAGATTTGGCTTGTAAGTACATGGTGAGCATTGGCGGACTTAAGGCATATTTTACCAGTCAGATGAGTTGGTTTTAGGATTGTGATAGTCATTTTGGTTCTCTTCTTTATAAAATGACGTATAAGTAAGTACCTAATAGACTACTTATGTGCTAAATTTGCTCTATCGCCCTACTTTTTTTTAGCTTCGCACAGGTCTAAAATTGTTGTCTTTATAATCAATTAATTTTATTTTCTTGTGGGTCTTGTGCGAGTATCAAGTGAACATTTTGTTTTCTTTATTTATATGCGTAAGCAACTTCCATCTTGCATAATCGATTGTTGCTTACGGCATTATTTAATAATGCCGTAGCTTTAAGCTTTTAACGTGAGGACATTAAAATCCAGGCAATATGTCTCGCAAGGGTAGTTTTCTCCGTAGACTAAGTATTAATGTACCTATATATTAATGCCATAAGCAAAAGGGGCGCATATAGCTAAAATAAGAAAAGAGAATATAAAATTGCAAAGTAAAACATTTGATCGACGTTCGACTAAAATTTTCACACGTGTAACGTAACCGAGCATGGAAACTATTCAAAAACTGGCCAAGTGCGACTTGACATGAAGGGTTCCGTACCAAAAACCGAAAAAACACGATTCCTCTATGGGAGCTCGCTTCAATTTTTTTATTTAATTTATTTTTTATTAGTTATTGTTATGGCGGCAATAGAAATATACACTCTGTGAAAAATTCAACTGTCTTCCTATTACGGTTCTTGAGATACAGCCCGCTGAATACAGACAGACGGATGAACGGACAGTAGAGGCTCAGTTGCCAAGGTTAGTCTGTGGATGGGTGACCATCTTAACATACCGAGTTTCCTCCGTGCCTCGGAAAGCACCTTAAGCCGTTGGTCCCGGCTGTCATTTGTCAATCTTTGGCAGTTGTTACGGATTTTGGTGTCAGAAGACAGTAAATCTGACTCCAGTCTTTCCAAAGTATGAGTAGATGCGCCTTTCCTGGGAACTATAGTAGGCGCCAGATAATCGTGGAATATCGGTCATTGACCCACCTACATTTATTGACATTGTTAATTTGAAAAACGGAATTAATGACACAAAACTGTCCCGAATCATCATCTCTCGTGATCCTTAACATGGTCTAATAATGAAAAACGATTCATATTTAATTGTTCAGGTACCTATGAGCAGTTATTAGGGAAAGGTCAATATACTTTATTCCACATTTATCTGGAGACTACTATAACGGTGTATGACATCTCAATTCTATTATAATTCCGTTGTTAGAGAGAGACGGAGTTCAGGACAAATAGCACTATTCCTTTCTTACAAAGGAAACTTACCATGTTGGCATGTCGTAGTATTGTTTTAATTGATTCCGCTTGTGTTAATAATGCAATTTTGACGAAAAGGCCAGATGCGCCCTTTTTTCTCTGGATTTCAAATTAGGCAATCGCTACTTATTACTTCTAGTGCTAGTTAGAGTCGTAAACACAATTAAGAGATAATCCCATCGTCATTAGCCGTAATATTAGTTTCAGTAACGTTGTCTGTTGCTTTCTCATTCAATTAATAAGTAATGCTATGTTGCTTACTCTTTGTGAGACAGTTTGGACATCCGACGATCATAATTGTTATAATATGACGTCAGCATTTCTTCGGAACAAGAGGATGATTGTAATAACAATATTGTCATCACAGATCTAATTACAAAATATTGTTGATTTTTGTTAACGTTGCGAGCCATTAATATTAACTATAATTATACATTAATATTAAATATATCTTAAGACTAGTATTATTGTGTAGGTCCAAGTATTGATATGTATGGTTAACTTAAGACTATTATATAAGCACTCTCGCTAACTGTGCCAATAAGAGTCCTATCATTCGGAGAAAACTAACTTAAATGTGTGATGTTAATATGAGTTCACATCAAATAATGAATTAATTCCAGATAATTCTACACATGGATATAATCTGTCATCTCTAATTGTATCACAAACAAATTAAGAAATTAAAACAAAATGTAAAACATTTATTCAAAATACAATTACGCGGGTAAGTGTGAGCTATTAATGCGTAACCCGTCTCTGCCCGACTTTCAATCTCGGTTAAATTATGCGAGACCATGCAGCATCATATTTAAGCAAATGATGGACGGCATTCGCCTGTAATGGCGAGTAAAATAATTCAAAACACGAAAAGGTCGGGACTGTATGAATCTGTGGTTGTCTAAACTCTTTTTTTTTTGTTTTTAATGTTTTTGTCTTTCATTGTGTTTATGTTCTTTTTTTGTGAAAGTATCCGCTAAATTGTAGCTATATTTGACAGAAAGGTGATCAGGAGCTTAGAAATTAATTTCTTTTTATTTAGCACTTTTTTTGCCCAGCAGTAGAACAGTCCACTGCTAGGCAAAGGCCTCCCCCAAGTTCTTCCTAGAATTCGTTTCCTGCGACACCTCATACCAGCCCTCACAGTATGCATCCAGATCGTCTCGCCACTTCTATCTGGGCCAGCCTCGGTGGCGCCGTCAATCTTCAGGCAACCATTGTGTGCAGATTTGCTCAACGGTCACGTTAGTGCATGCGGCTAACGTGATCCGCCCAATCCCATTTGAGCCTGGCAGCCTTCTTACCCACGTCCATTATGTTCGTTTTGAAACGCAGTGTGTTGTTTTTCTGTCCTGTCTTTTGAAGCCGCGTTCCATCGCTCTTTGGCAAACTCCAAGGTGTAACTTTTGCGACCTGGTCAGCGGCTTGAGGGCCAATTTTACTAATTTTCAAGCAACGTTCACCTTCGCATCTCAGTCGCAATCTGTCAAAAGCCTCATTTTTAATAAATTTTTGAACAGATCTCGACTGCTTTGACTATTGCTTAAAATTTAGTAGTACTGGTCCTCAGGTCTGAGCTCCGTAGGTTAGGTTGGGTAGAATGCACATGTCGATGAATTTGCGGCAGATCGGCAGATCGCCCTTCATTAGTGTCAAAAGAACATAGTCAATTTTTACTTTTTATAGATATCAAATAGCTTGTGGCTGAAGAATAACAGCCGCACGGGTCGATCAAGGTTAAGGAACGCTTGCCAAGGTTGGTCTGTGGATGGGTGACCATCTTAACATACCGAGTTTCCTCCGTGCTTCGGAAAGCACGTTAAGCCGTTGGTCCCGGCATGTCATTTGTCGAACTTTGGCAGTTGTTACAGATTGTCAGAAGACAGTAAATCTGACTCCAGTCTTGCCAAAGACTACCGTGTTACCCAGTTAATGGTTTGTGGAGGTCTGTCAGGCAGCCGTTCCACTTAAAATACTGGTATTCAGCTGAATCCGGTTTGACTGGGAGCCGACTTCAATATAGTTGGGAAAAGGCAAAGCAAATGATGATGAATGAATGAAATCAATCAATTTACCCTTGTCTCAGGTTGTCCCCTTGTAACCATATCATTCATAGAAAAACTAAAACACACGGGTAAAGCCGCGAGACGCTGCTTGTTTCTGGTACAAAATGTGCCCCTTATTTATTTCAGTTGGTATTTAATGTTTTGTGTCATTTTAACATTTATGTCAGACCTTTGGTTTTATTTTAATTTATGATAAACATGGGTGTTCATTTAATTTACGACTTTTGGTCTAAAAAAACTCAAACAAAAGAAATACAAAAAGTCACATACATATGTGCAACTACAGTTCTGTTTAAGTCATATGTTAATTCAATTCCGTTAAGGATATATCATGCTTTCCATAAGTCGAAGTTAAAATCGAAGAAATAATCAAAAACACCGACTTCCGAAATTAAAGTTATTTTATACTTTTTAGTATAATTCAAATGATTTCACAACTATTTAGTAAGTACCATATAAATACACTTAAAAAAAAAAAAACACTGAACTAACTTAAAATAAACAAACTACTTCCAGATTTTTTTTAAACTTTGATATCGGTTGTATTTTTTGTAAAAAAGATTTTTTAATTATTTTCTTTTGTAGTTTAAACTTAGTCATTCATATCTTGTTCCTCTCTCACATAACTGCCACCACTTGTGAAGAAACGCGTGCATTATTATCAAACTGGGGGAAGTAGGAATGAAGGCAGAGTAACATTATCTTCTTGACATACATCACTTTATTATGTCTGTTTGTTAACATAATAAGAAGGAAGGCACTTCCCTACAAATCCTCAAAAACTGACTGTCAGGAGCTTTTTTGACGAGAATGCCTCTAGGATGTTTACTTTCAAGGTTGCTTGAAGTTATGAAATCTTATCGAATAACAATGCTTTGGCAATTTCATTACAGGAATTATGTAGGTGGAGTTTATTGAAATTCTTTCTAGCTTTTCCCTACGCCTTCGCTTCCGTAGCTTAACCGAACTGTTACCTTTTCCGAGATATAAATGTAGCCTTATGTACCTCGTGCCAGGGTTGCGGAATTTGTTCGAAAGAGTCACCGCGGCCCTGGAACGCAAAGGGCTTTAGAAGGAACACGGATGGGTTTTAGTCAGTAAGAGTCTGACACGCCCTTCCGCTCTACCCAGAGCGAAAGAAGTCATTTGATGATTTCCCTCTTACAAACAAGGTGTTTTCACTCAAACGAAGATTTTAATTCTAAATATCGGCTTAGAAGATTGGATTGAAAGATAATACAGTACTTTTAAGGTAACCAAAAGGTTACCTAAAAGTGTAGCAACCATGGTTCTCTTATAAAAGTGGATTAGTAAAATAATTACTGACCTAAAAAATACAATAAAAGAAATACCAAGAAACAAATTTATCTATATGTGACTATTTCACACAAAATTCCTACGGCAAAAAATAAATAAACCACACATTTTCTTTACCAAACTATTCAGAATGCCAAACATTTTCAATATGAACGGTTAGCCTCTGAATATGACAGGTAAGCCAATAAAATGGCGTTCTATTTTCAAATAATATGGGGAGAATGGCCGAATACTGATGTGATCAAAGGATATGTCGTTACCCCGAATGCAATGGGGCGTAAATCCCTTAGGGCACAGTTAGTGAACCTTTTTCTTAATATTATTATTCATAGTTTTTAAGATTTTGTGGTTAGTATTGCTCAATAAACTAGCAGTTTAGTTCATCCACTTTTCTGGAAATTTTCGACCAATATATTGAACAGCTAAAAACACATCAAACAAACACATAGCTACTCGTATCTACCAAATTGCTATGCTATTAGGTTGAATGTTGATCTCCAAAGGTAACTTGAAAACTAATCAATCACTCTTTACCCGTTCAGTAGTTTCTGTGTGAAAGAGTAACAAACATTCATCCTCCTGGTAGGATTATCTTAAGAAAAATCATTTATTTATGTTTAAACATTGCCTTGACTGTACAAACGCAATTATTTTTGGTATTATTACAATAATTTCTTAACCACTATTTCTAAAATAAAGATTGCAAACTTATTCATTAAGTTATTATAATAGTGTTCTTTTCTAAGACAGTTGTATGAGGTTTTATGTTCCTGTTTCTTTTTTTCTCTTTAATTTTTCTAATAATTGTTTGACCATTCTCAATATTATACGGGCCTGAGTGCCCTCAGTGTACTCCAGCTACTCGTAAAGTATATTTTAATACACCACCAAAATTAAATAAGAACTAATTTTATGAGGTGCTCTACAAAATGTTCGTTGCCAAAATTCTTTGCGAAATGAACCTTGTTAAATTGTCTATTTTATTAAGGTAAACCCCACTTTATACGTCAGAGGGAGACCAAATATTTTAATAAAGCTATCCAAGGCCTTATATTTTTGGCGCGGACAAGAACGACAGTGCCTTAAATGAGAATCTTTGGAATTCTTCAAATTGTGAAGTTTATTGTCTTGACTTGAGGTTCATTATAGACAACACTGATAGATTTGTAGCATTATTTTCCTGTTAATACATTAACCGTTTGAACGCCAGAGCTGTTTAAGCTCTGGCGTTCGAAAGGTTAAGGCATCGGGCGTGCCCCGACGGCAAGCCACAAATTTACGTACGGGGCACGCACTTACTTGTATATGTGACAATATCGTTCAAAAGGTTATCTTGATCGTGGACATAAGATAGATAAGAAAAAGAATCCTAACAGAGAAATTTACATCGTTATCGCAATCGAGTGCCAATTCTACAATTTTTTCATCAACAATTCGCATATCAGTCGCAAACTGTCAAAAATGTGTGGAAATTGAGAATGCAAATACGAATGTTGTTTAAAATGAGTAGAATTGGCACTCTGTCTAAAACACCTTCACATTCCTTATATTTTGATATTTTTTGGCAATAATCGCCGTTGAGATTATATGGCAACTTGAATGTTGTTACGCAAATGCATCTGCTAACCACGTTGAGTTGAGCATCTGTTCCACCGTGACGCTTTGCCGCGTTATAATTATTCTCAATTTCGTACATCCACGTTGAGTATCATACTTCGCGTCGCCGTTTTGGAATAAACTTGTGATTTTGTTAAGTTCCTGTTCTGTGTACTACTGAGCATAGTGAACTGAACATTATAGAATAAATAACAGAATTTTCTAATAACCCGTGAATAAACCTAGCTTGTTTAATTCTGTGACTTCTTTTTTCTTTTTATGTTCGACTGTTGCTATGTACTTTTTTATTTTATTCCCAGTGTCACTAGTAGGTGACAGAAGTTTAATATTTTTTCTACTACTCGGAGATTTTATTATTAAATTCCACTTTCATTGTTGCAAAGCCAATTAGGAAAACTATAAAAAAATCTGATAACACTAGCCAAATGTCATCTGCCAAGTACAATACGATCTTTCGCGCGAAATTCTATATATTCAGTCTATGTTTGTGTAATCTATTGCGATAAAAAGTGAAATAAAAATGACTAGACCGTTAGTATTCTTATTTTTTCTTATTGCATATAATAAATAAGCTATTGTACAAATGTTTTTATGACCAAAAATAACTTAGAACAAATTTGTTATAACGTTGGAAATATCCAGTGGGCCATTACAATAACTCTGTTGTTCTGACTTTATCAACATAAAATCCTGTAATAATCTTTTTCTAAATATATTTGTTGATGATTGTAAGTATAAGATCTTTGAAGAGTATAATAAATACATTTCTAAAATAACTCTGCTAAGGAAATCCACGCGCGCATAATGTTTTGAACAGTTCTGAAGACATTGATAATTGCATTAACTTCGGTAATGGTAGTTGAAACTTCTAATACAATTAAAGGAGTTTTAATCTAATAGAATTGAAAAAGGCCCCAATTTTTTGGGTAACGTAATTCCTCCAAACTCACGAGATTCAACGAATCCTAAATTTTGTTTCTAATCTTGAAAATTAAAAGCAGAATATTTTTAGTATTTATTTCCTTTGGGCTAAGTTCTTTTGCAATTGTATTGAGTGCTTTTATCATTTGTATGCTCAGTATTCCACAATCACCAGTAAATTCTATAAAGTTCAATGAACTTATTTGATCTTTATTATGAACTTTATTATAGCAATACAGAATAAAGCGAAATAGTGATACAAAAGCGGCTTTCAAATCATTCTCAAAGAGATATTAAAAAGTGATCAAATTAACACAAAGGGCTCAAAACAGCTATTTTATAGGAACTAGCACTAACAAGTCTAAAGCAACTTGGGAGGTAACCAATTCTATGAAATTTAATATTCCTAAAATGATAGCAAGACATTTTAATGATTATTTTATAGACTCAGTTCAATCGAATGCCGATAATTTGCGAATAATACTCAAACAGACACATCATCAGGATTATATATCTAATCTATCTAAACTAATATTATAAAGAGTAAAGATTAGTTAGTTTGTTTGTTTAGAATTAAGGTTGATAATGTACATGTAAACTACACTTCAAATTACTCAAATCGGACCTTTCGTTTTAAAGTTACGACGGGCATAAAAATGGTCTAAGTAAGAAAAATGTTACGGTTTGAGCGAACTGGGGACAATCTTAACGCTTAGTCCGATGAAGCTGAAACACGGCATTAATGTTTTGAATAAAAAAAGAAAAATAACAAATATTTGGATTTTTCGATGCTCTAAGTAAGAATTCAAAATGTTGCGGTTAAAGCGAACTGGGGAGAAACTTAATGCACGGCATTAATGTTTTGGATAAAAAATTAAGAATAACAAATATAAGGGGCGAAAAGGGTTGATGAATTTTCCAGGGGAGGACATTATTGCTTACTTCAATTTACGTGGAAATTGGAATGAACAAGCTAGAAGTGGGAAATTTGAAACAGATCTAGCAATGTTTACATAGTCAACCTCTGGCGGGGTGAACGGGGTGAACTGGGTGGATAGTAGGCTGATCCTGAGACCGTTGAATGGATATCGTATTGCTTAATTTTCCAAAACTTACCTTTAAAAAGGGTTTGAGGGGGCGTTGAAGTTTGTGGAGTATCTACTAAATCCGCGCGGACGAAGTCGCGGGCGAAGTGCTAGTATGATTATAAACTCTGACATTTTGTTCGTACCGTAACAATAAGAAACGACCTGTGTCTCCTTCAGAGTCCTAATTTCACAACGCCCAGTGTCACCTGTAGGTGGCACCCCCATTAAAAAAATAGGGTAACTTATTTTTTATTTAATTTTTTTTTGTTCTAACCAAATGTATTTATGGTATTTTATTTAAAAAGAAACCAAAAATCTTTATTAACTTGGACATGGAAATTGAAGAGTTAAAAAAAAAACAAAGAAAAAATACATACACTCGAACATACAACCTCCTCCTTTTTGAAGTCTTTTAAATATAGGTATGGCTTCATAAGATTACTTTATTTATACGAATAAAATACATTTTTAGTATGGATCATCTTGACCCAACCCGACACTCGGTGTTACTATTTCTCACTGTGCTCACGCGCCGGTTTAATCGACCCAACCTGTCCTCGACATGTGTGTAAAAATTAACATTCAATTTTATTTTGAATTTGATTGTCTGTCTTTTTCTTGTTTTATAGCCATAGATCGAAATAACATATTTATGTAAAGCAGAGTCGGCTCCGCGATATGGAAGACCTGGCAAACAAGTTTTTTTTTTTAAATTGATGCCGAGTTCGCATATCTTTGCAATAATAATTCACCAATTTAGATCCTGTATTCGTTGCATTGCATATTTCTAAGACACACTGGTTCGTGTTGGAAGTATTTAGCGTCAGACTGTGTATAAATATTTTATTATTTAACTGAAAGTGAACTGATACATTTCATTAATCAATCAAAACTGTGTGAGAGTCGTTCGCCATACCACGATGCCATCGGGCGTAGTTTAACAGTGAGGAGTGAGCCGCGACAGTGAGTATTAATAGTAGTTTATTATACAAGGGTCAAAATGAATCAATTCCAAGGGTCAAAATGAATTGATACCTTGCACACTCTACTTTTTATTTCAAACATAAGAAAAATAAAAACAGTCTTGTTTTATTTTCTTGTCTGCTCGCCACTTCATAAAATCATTGTACCTATCTATTTAAGCATATTTACACAGAACCTAAAACGACAAGGGCTTAAAACTTGAAATTTTGATGCATTTAAAGAAGGATTTTTAAGAAGAATAAGAATATTTTGTTTGTATAAAAACATGGTACATTTAAGGTTTTATTAAATATAGAATAAGGATCTGACATGTTTCGCCATTAACTGGCATACAATTATTCATCACTAGTGTTGTAACCGTTCTTTTTAACAAATGTTAAAAGTAAAACCAGTTCTATCTAACACTAATTCTAATAATATTACAACTTTTATTAGAACAACTTTACATTTTACAATTGCTTTCTTATATTAGTTAGGATATAGTTCAAACAAACAACAACAAACAAAACAAAATATGATATCAGTATATCATTAAATAGGAAGATAGGAACACATCAAAAAAATTAATATAACTCAGTTACAATTTTAATATTAAGTAAATATTGTTAACATTTTTTATACGATTCTTAGTACATTGTTGTGCTCTTACCGCCTGTGATACAGGATCCTCTTAGTACAGGCATCTAACATTATTCTACCTATATATAAAGATTTATTATTATTATTATTTACTTGCAGTAATCAGTAGCCATATTTGTCCATTATTTTTTGTCAAAAAATTCTTTCACGGTATAAAAACAATTATCAATTAACCATTTCTGTAGTTTGGATTTACAATATTTCAATGGGAGCTCTCTTATTTGTTTAGTTAAATTATTATTGTTAATTTTTATCGATGTTACGTAACCATTTTTATGCCATAATGTGCTTTTATGAGTAGGTAATTTTAACCGTGTAGGGTCACGACGGGTATATTTCGAGTGTAAATCACATGCTTTGAAAAATTTTGACTGCTCTTTTACGTCAGAATTTTGATTTTTTTAAATAGAGGTCTGCACGTTGTTATGAGGATGGCATTTTTTTGCACCTGAAAGGCATAATTTATATTTGTAGAGGGGAACTGGGGGAACCCAGAGCAGGAGTCCATACCTTAGCAAAGACAAAACATACCCGTAGTAAGCAATAAGAGCAACTGCATCACTCGCGGGACGCCTTAAACGTTTAAGAGCAAATACAAACTGGTTTAGTTTTTACAAATGTGCTCTTTATGTAGTTTCCAGTTGCAGTTCTGGTCGAGAATAAGTCCAAGAAATTAGTAATTATTAACTTCACTGATTTGATGCCCTTCACAAGTAATTTTAAATATTTTAGGCTTTGAGTTGTAATTTTGATAATTTATGTATTTAGTTTTATACTATCGTTTGTTACTATGTCCGATATATCGTCAGCAAAAAGTAAACATTGTTGTTAAAGCTGTAGGTTAATCGTTGATGTAAATAAGAAAAAGTAGTGGCCCAAGTATACTTCCTTGGGGTACTCCTCACTTGGTTTGACTGTAATCTGAACTATATGATGTGGACTCGTTATTTTCATTTATTGAACTTATTTCTACTTTTTGTTGGCGGTTAGATAGATAGCTAGCTATCCAATCAAACACTTTTCCCCTTATCCCATAGCCATAGCATAGGCATGAAAAATTCTAAGGAAAACCGTAATTTTCAACAATTGACGAAAATATCGCTGAACAAACATTTTTCCTTGGATCCCATTATCAGATCCTGACTGATCTAAACTTCATAATCGGGGATTGATCTTACCTATATTGGGGACATACACAGAAATTTTCAGCTTTTATAAAATAAAGTCTGATCGTTGCGGGCTCTTATTCTAATAGCCAAAGGAAACAACATAATTTGTGGAATAAATGAAAGTTAAGCAAGTCAGAAGAAAATGATTGCCTACTTTACGTAGTACGCTGAGCAATGATTCGATATAATGCAATGATCTAAAAAAATATTGCTCTTTATTATTCAATGAAGCCTGCCAGTAAACATTGCATACTAAACAACTTCCTTGGAGGAGATCTAGATATTTTCTCATTCAATCGATGGTGTTAATTACATTTTAAGTCGGATTAGGGTTATTTTTGGCATTTTCCTATTCATTATTTTAAGACTGTGGTTGGTGTTGGTTGCAAAAATTGCGAAAGTGTAAATAAATATACATAACGAATTTTGGATAACGAATAAAACACGTTGTATCAGTTTTTGTTGATTTTTGTATTGTTGTTGTCATGCTTATATTTATTTATTAAATACTTAATTGTACACCCAAAGTAAAAAAAAGGTAACTTAAAACCAGTACAATGGGCCGTATTGCATTTCAAAATCTCTTCTCGATTCGATTCTTCCTTTCGCGATTTATGTGTGAAATTAACCATTTTTCTTGCTACATTCTTTGTTGTTTGTTTGTTTCAGAAGCAACTTTTGTATTTATGACTGGAAGTGCAGTACGTACGTACATATGAAACGTAATAAGCTGTTCAGAACATTTTGTAAACTGAATTGTTTTGTTCGTAAGACAGCTTGATGACAACTATACGAGCGACACACATTCGTCATGGCTCACAGTGATATAACCGAAACTTTATCCAGTTTCGATTATTGGAAAATCAGAGAACGTCTTCTTTATAATTTACAGTTAACCATGTTGGTTACGTCATTTGCTTCCTTGACATACGGAGTGTTATCATGGTGCATGTTGAAGAAGTTTCGTAATTTCAAAAACTTTATATTTCTCAACATTATTTTTACAAAATTAATAAGCATTACACTGTTAATGATCGAAGACGAGTTTTATCTCCAGTTTGGGCTATTTTCTTTCATTGGGTTTGTTTCTAACTACTTACAAATTTACTTTAAATCAGTGTACAATCACTGGTTGTTGATTTTGTGTCACATGTTTTACAAAGATATTGTTAAAGTCTTCGATACACATATGAATAAGAGATTTCTAAAAAGTGTCCTCTTTGGTTGGGGTGCATCTTTACTGACCTCCCTAATTTTGTTTTTTATTTTTGTATTTATTATGATACCGGCTATCAAAAAAGAGCACTATTCTAAAGAATCTATGGCACTAGGAAATGTTATCAGAAGTGGAAGTCATGTTTTACCTTTGATAATTAATTCTTGTTTTTACGTAAAAATCGTAAATTCACTTTGTCATAGTTTCAACAGTAGCACTCATACAAATTCTTACATTTGGCGTCGCTTGTATATAGCCACTCTAATCTTTATTCTAAGTGACGTCATTATGTTGTCAGATTTTGTCGTACAATTATTCTTCTTAAATTTCAGATTTATGACTTCGGTCTTAGATGTTACACTTATATGTTTAGAACCTATAAATATACTAGTATTAGACATTATTTTGGTCGTTTTCAAAAGAAATCGTACGATTTGGTATGAATTTTATGTAAAAAAAATTAAACAAAAAAAGTTAGTAAATAAATCTAGCAGAGGGATGACGAATATTGGGATAGAAGATATAAATTAAAGTAGCCTGACTATGACTTTAATGTTAAGTTAAATATTTAAGTTATGTACTTATAAAAATACATTTATTTTTATTTCGTTTTATTACATAAATAAATATCACTTGATCTCCCCAACTTGAATACCTAGATGATTGTTGATATTGTTGCTTGACTAATTGCAATTTGCTTATTACTGGGCGGTCATAACACCTTGTGGAATTAGTTCCGCCTATGTTACCACTACGAAGAACTACTTGTAGCGTTAAGTGGCATATAAAGAGCTCAGTACACACAAGACATGGATAAAGGAACTAAAAGAGACAAATGAACTTTTATGCAATAGGCTTGATATTATTAGAATTGCTACAAATTTCTACAAAAAATTGTATGATTGCCAAAAGAAAAATAATATGGGAAAAATCGATAATGTCAACTTGCAATATATTATAGAAGATGTCTCTGAAATAGAAACGATAGACGAGCTGGAAGTTTCAAAAGCAATCAAAAGCTTGAAGGTTGAAAAGTGCCCAGGCCCAGATGGAATTACAAATGAAGCGATAAAAGAAGGTTGTCACTAACTTGCACGCCCTCTGGCATGTCTTTTTAGCTCTATACTTGAGTCAAGTACCACACCCTTTCAATAGTCAGAGTCATCCATGAGCCTGCTCTACAAAAAAGGCGACCCAAAGGATATAGGCAATTATCGCCCCATCAATCTGCTGTCATCACTCTACAAACTTTTTGCATCGATTATCGAAAAAAGGATTAGTAAGAGTATAGAGATACACCAACCGATAAAACAGGCTGGCTTCAGAAGTGGATATTCTACGATAGATCATATCCACTCAATTGAACAAATAATTGAAAAATATAGCGAGTACCAGAGACCACTGTATGTTGCCTTCATCGACAACCAGAAAGCCTTCGACACGATCCTGCACTCTTCCGTATGTACAGTTTTAAGCTCAAAGCACGTAGATCACAAATTCATAAAAGTAATTAAGTATATATATGTCGTAGGATAATTTGATACTTCGAATCTTCGCGAAAATCCTAGGGGTTTTGCGAAAACGCGGATAATTAGACATAGGCGAAAAATTATCAAATCTTACTGGACAAAGTCAGGATTTTTGCCAAAATACTCGTTATTATAGCAATATTGCGAAACGAAACGCTGGCTGTTATGAAATAAGAACGCTGATTGGTCGGTCAGCGCGTTCAATAAGAGATCGTCTCTGATTGGTTGACGTCTTAAATGTCAATCATTTGTTGCCGCACGTTATTAACTAGGAACCAATTAGAAGTCAGCCAGCAAAATTGTAGCCAATCAGTGTTGAGCACATCAAATCTTACTATAGTAACGAGTATTTTCGCAAAAATCCTGACTTTGTCCAGTAAGATTTGATAATTTTTCGCCTATGTCTAATTATCCGCGTTTTTGCAAAACCCCTAGGATTTTCGCGAAGATTCGAAGTATCAAATTATCCTACGACATATACACCAACTGCAGTAGCAGAGTGAAGCTTGAGTCGACAGGCCCGCCAATAAGCATAAAAAGAGGTGTAAGGCAAGGGGACCCTCTGTCACCGAGAATTTTTATAGCGGTGCTAGAGATGGCCATCAGCAAAGTCAATTGGAACAGAACAGGACTAAACGGAAAATTTATCAGTCACTTAAGGTTCGCTGACGATATTATTCTTCTATCTGAAACTGCAAGAGAACTAGAGTCAATGATACTATCACTAAAATCTGCGAGCGTTGAAGTAGGCTTGCAAACGAATCTATATAAAACCAAAATCATGACTCAAAAAAAAACATGAATCGGATGATCATGAAAAAATATCCCTTGTATCTTGACCAAAATTTATTACTTAGATTACGTGGAAAGCTACATATACTTAGGAAAACAAGTTTCTTTCGACAACCAAAACAACGAATTAGAAGTGAAAAGAAGAATCTCAGGCGCATGGAAAAAATTATGTAGCTTAAAGGAAATATTAAAAGATGCCTTTAAATTTAAAGAAAAAAGTCATGGACTGCTTGCTTCCCTCCATCACATATGGATGCCAGACATAGAAGTACACACTGAGAGTGAAAAACATGATTAGGTCCTGTCAACGAAGCATGGAGAGAAGCAACATAAATGTGAGAAAAGTACAAAAAATCCCACATAACACTATACGAAAAAAGACTAAAATTATAGATGCACTTCAATTCTTACAAAGATTGAAATGGCGCTGGGCAGGACACGTGGCCAGGATGTAGGACAACCGTTGGACTACCAGACTGACGTCATGGCAGGGCCCTGCAAGCATTATAAAAAGAGGAAGACCAACAACTCGTTGGGAAAACGACATAATAAAAATAGCAGGAAAACACTGGAAAACAAAAACCAAAGATAGGGACAAGTGGAAAAATCTGGAGGAGGCCTTCACCCTTACATAAGAAGGGGTTCCTGCATATCAACATAGAAAATAGAAAAATTATAATTCCATAATATAAGAGAATGTAATATTATTATTAGGTACAGAAATTAAAATTAATTATGGAATAGATTATAGATTAATTAATTAACAATCAATAGTAATAATAAGAAATCGTATTAATTAATATAAATAAACTAACAATATTAATAATATTAAATTATAAACAACAACAATAATACAGAATACTGATTAAATCAACCATAATTATAATAATAATGTATCTGAAATGTGATTACGCAAGAAATAAAAGGCTTTTTTATTCTATTTATTTATGTTACCACTGTTAGATTAAACATTATATAAAATCAAAAAATTTGTAAATTCTGTCTCTAGACGTCTAACGTAATACTCCTAATATAATACTCCTCGCCATGCAAAGCGAGGCAGTTGTCAAATAAGCACATTTGTACTGATCCAGTGAACAGTTTGTGCTACCTGATGCCTCGTACCGTACATGGTCGAGATCGCAACTTCTTTTTGTAGAACCAACTGAGGCGTACGCTCACCGCTGCATCAATTAGTAGACACCACAATCGGCAGTTTGGCTCAACTGATATTATGTTTCTCAGCAAAACTAAATTTAGAAAATAAATTGTTACTTTTAAAGTAATCAGAACCCTAGTTTACTTTTATTCTGTTTACTCGTATTTTAATATCGTTCTTTCTATTAACTAGTACATCTGTTTAGTGATGAGTTGTGAGAAGTGTATGTGTATGTCTGTTTATTTATTATTACACTGCTTTTTGTTGTCTCTATATAAATAACAGTTCCTTGTAAATTAAATATGGTAAAACTATACATATATTTCTTAGTTATAGAAGTTTTAGATAGCTGCATCCACGCCCAACTGAGTTATACTATAGATACTTATTGCCACAACAACAGCAAAAAATTGATTGTCTGTAAAGTTGGTTTACGAACGATAGTTTAACGTGACAATGTCATAACAAAACATTGATGAAATGATCGTAACGTCACAATGAGCGTAACGTTACAATGAGCGTAACGTTACAATGAGCGTAACATTACAATGAGTCATCATTTTTCAGCCAGCGTTCATCGCTTTATTAGACGTTGTCACGCCAAAAAGTTCTAAATATTTAGCTTGTAGATTTCTTTACTTAATAAATAGGTAGGTAACTTATTTTGAGAGGTAAGTACAATTCCAAGGTGCAAAATGTCATGTAAGGAAGATGATACAGTCTAGAAACCTACTATTTTAATTCATGACCTTAACCACATACTTCCGAAAAACAATAAAACGCATCATGCTAATATTTTCCTGTGCATTGTCCTACGGGCAAATGATCGCGTAAGTACTAAAAAATGCAATGTCATTTATGATTACCATTCACAGTGCATCCAAAACAAAGGTTTGAGATTACTACAATCATAAATCAAATTGATTCAGTACTGTTTACTAACAAAAGATGACGAACATTTTATGTGGAACTCAAAAACATAACACTAAAGAAAAATAGGCAATCAATCGTGATCCTTGGCACGAATTCAGAGAGGAAAATGCATTATCTGCTAATCTTAATTTTGTCGAAATAAAAATGCTTTGTTACCTGCTTCGTCATACGGGCATCCCGGTGCCCATAAAAAGACATTGTCAAATATGGCTCCATAATGTTACAAATAACAATATAACTCTTTGCTTGACATCCTTTTCAATATCAATTAAATCTCAATCAAATAGGTAGGTAAAGCCTAAGTTCATTGCTCCACTTTGAAACATTTAAATGAAGCAATGAACATTTAATGTTTTGCCTAAATTGGCCCACTCCGGAAGACGCAGCGTTGGTAGGTCTCCCACAAGATGGAGTGATGACCTCGTAAAGGTCAAGGGAATCCGGATGCGAGATGCGGTGTTTGCTGGGGTGGCGACCCTTGGAGGAGGCATACGTAGACGTCTTTCAGTTGAAATGATGATGATGATATCCCACTCCAGGGATATCATTATGATGGCAGGGAATCCCACTCCTTAGCTGTACGCACAGTAAAAGTATTTCCAAAACGTTTTGGTTAACGCGTGTGGGTGGGAATTTCGCGACCTAGCTATGTGATTTAAGGTATTAAAAAATATCTTTTACTATTTGTGACATTGCTGTAGCCATCCTACGCCGAAGGCAATTCTATTCTGCCCATTCAATACTAAAATAGCCCAGCAATCTCTGTATAAAATCCTGAAATAGAACCTGAATTGAACATGTTTTATTATTTCACAACTATTTTAAAGGTTATGGTCATGTAAAGAAAATGAATGAAACACGATTTATAATGAAGGATGTAATCGCAAATGACAAGGGAAGTCGCATACATTAAGTACGTTAACGCGACACAATATTTCAAACTAAACATATCCAAAATCTTTAGGGCCAATTTGTCACTCGTCGGAAAACTTTTCCTTCAGGAATAAAAGTGGCGGTTAAACAGCTCCTGTATAGAAAACAAGTCAAGCAGTCTTATTTTATTATTTAGTTAAAAAATTGCTGACAGTTGGAAAATCAGCGCTAAAATGTAAAAACTGATTTTTATGAAAAGTAAACGCTTGAAAAGTTATGAAATTATGTAAACATGTGTATGAACTTTAACATCATAAGAACAACGCCCTATTGAAGTGCGAAATCCTAATATTATTCCAGTACATTTGAATTCAAACATTACTTAGGTACTTATAAGCCCTCAATAAACCCTTTTACGTTAAACCAATAATGACGAAAGCATGTTATTTAATTTAAGCCTTTAAAATCTTATTTGAAAACTTTGGATCCTATTATAAAGTTTTTATAACGAAAGTACCTAGTTAGGTGCAAGACCAAAGTAATAAAACTTTTCATAAGTTTTAATAAGATTGAATTTTTTTTTAATACCAACAGGCTACCTATATCGATTGGAATAGGTAGCTACGATTGATACGAACATTGTTTTCGTACTTATTTTTTAATTTGTAAAAATCGAAAAAACGTCGGTAAAGTGCGATCACGTGCAGGGGTTCCGATCGAATAATATATTTTTAACATGTTACTTTAAAATCATAGATTGTTTTCCTGTACTCTAAAGACCTAATATCTGTTTATTTATTTTTTTCAAAATCTTAATATCAGTAAGTCTCGGAGATAAGGAATACTTTAAAAATATTATAAAATATTTTTAAGTCTCTTACAATAAGCCCTTTCATTTGATATGTCACACGGTACAGTTGGAAAAACTTTTATTTTTATTTTCGAAATTGTTCAACGAGGTGTCCATGTTCTGAAATAGAACTTTTTCCCGGGAGTATGTTCCCTTGAAATAATTTCAGACATTTACGCGGCCGAAACCGCAAGCAGAACCTAGGAACCCATAAAATTAAAAAGCATGTTCGTTATACAGCTTTCTTACTTAGGTTCCCGTTTTCTAAAACGTAATTTTCAGCTTAAATTTCCTACGAAATTTCGACTGAGCTAGACTTAATACTATTGCCTTTGATAACTACAACTATTACTTCTAAAAGCAAGCTGTTAAATGTTCGAGGCGTGTCGCCTTTAAACATGACCGGTCCGGTAATAAAGTTTTATTTATGTCTTAAATTCCTTAACATTTTTAACAGTCAAGATTTTTTTGTGACATCGCTTTAATGACTTCCTTAAATTCTTCACTCATTTGAGAAACCACACCTATGAAGGATTCCGTACCATAAACTGGGCCAACAAAATATTTGAATTGAATTATTTGTTGTTTATACTGGCAATAGAAAAACATACTGTGAATTAATTTAACTGGCAACCTTTCACGGTTCATGAGATGCAGCCCGCTAGACGAACATCGGAGTGGTTTACCCTTCAGGTACAGGAAGCCCGAAAACATTCCGTCAGTCCTAACAGTATAGGTAATGAACAATTTATTGTATATTTTGAATGCCTACAATGACTTTATAAACTGCTTTCGTTTTGTAAATTCTCTAATACTTTTGTAGAAAGTGGCAATTCTGTCCCTTCAAAGATTTTGAAAATTCTCATCTTACTCAAAATATCTATCTATTATATCTATTGTCAGAAGCCAGTAAATCTGACTCCAGTCTTGCCAAGAACTACCGTGTTACCCAGTTAATGGGTTGTAGAGGTCTGGTTGGCAGCCGCTCCACGTAAAATACTGGTATTCAGCTGAATCCGGTTTGACTGGAAGCCGACCCCAATATAGTTGGAAAAAAGGCTTGGCAGATGATGATGAATAAATCCCAAGTTAAACGCGATATAAGCTTATTTTTCAAGTACACGGGCGAGCCGTCCGTTACCTGAAAAGGGGACCATGTACAAGGACCCCTTTCAGGTATTGCGTTAATTCTGTTACACGTTGTATTACTACAACATTTCCGTTAAATTGAACGAGACAAGTATCTATACTATAATATATTTATTATATATTTATACCTACTAATATAATAAAGCTGAGTAGTTTGTTTGTTTGTTTGAACGCGCTGATCTCCCGTACTACCAGATGGATTTCGAAATTTATTTTTGTGTATGATAGACTTAATGGGGAAGTCTATAGGCTATAAGGGAACGGAAAAAAACGGGATATGCTCGTATAGTCCCCCTGACCGATTTCGGCCATTTCTCTGTTCCATTACTCTCATATTGCAACCCGACACGACCGTGGAGAGATCTGGCGCAGGACCAACGGTGAAAAAAAAGCTAGTTAAAATATAAACTATCACAATGACGTGGTTGCACTTAAATTTACATATAGAAGCAAGTTTCCATCTTCAAGTATTCTTTAGTATTCATAATGACTGTGAAACGCTTAATTTTATCTTGTTACAAAGATAAAGTTTTCTAAGTAAATGCTGCTACTCCTGATGCTGAAGTTTTCTCATTCCCTTCTTATTATGCCAGACTCGATACTGAAGAATCGATTCACTGGAGATGGGGTAAGGGGAGCAGAAAATTGTGGTAAGTATTGAAGAAATTCTAGTTTATCGAAGCTCAACGATTCTTGCGGATTTCATCCAATATTTAGTTACTGAAGTTTTTTAGCGTTAGTATTTTTGAAGAGGGGCTTATTAAATTAAAATCAACAAAATCGACCTATTTATGTAGCACTAAATGGAAAATAAAGATAGATAATATTGTACAAGCTTGAATATTTCAAACAACACAAAAGCAATAACAAAATCAAAGATTGCAATCTAAACTGGATTAAAGGTTTTCTATAAAGACTTAATAGAATTGATAGAAATCCGTAGCTAGTTGCACAGAGTAAATAATGCAGAAGGTCAAGTCCAAACAATGTGTGAAAACGCACGCACACATATACACGCTTCACGTATAGCAAGTGCAAGCGCACTCGCGACCGATATGTTTGAAGAGACGAGATGGTTCGAGTTTTTGTACTTGATCTTAATCTCGCTTGATGGAAAGCGGTTTAAGATGTCTACAATGAAACGAGAGTGCCCAGAAGATGACCGTTCATTGCTTTAAAGGGTGACGGGTTATAGAGGACGTTATTTGTTATCTGAGAGTAACTGGTTAGATCACTGATACCTGCCTATGTGTACATATGTGCGCATTTCTGAGCCTTCTTTGTGTTGCTTAGTAACAACTACTGCAAGGGTCGAGTTTCAAGGCTAAGCGGCGCTGGCTGAGCTCGTGGATGGGTGACATACATATAAATGTAGAGGTATATTACATACCGTGACGAATTAGTGCCTGGAAAAGCACGTTTCCTTTAGTAACCCGCTCTCATATGTAGATCTCTGACAGTCGTAACTTTCATAATTTTGTTTTTTTTTTTTTGCTTTATATCATGCTTGGCGCAAATAAAAAACTAGGCCGATATTTTACAATGAACCTTCTGAACTTTTCTGTGCTAGCTCGATAAGGAAGGTAATTAATGTCACCCGCTTTCGATAACGGAGAGAGAATCTCAATGGCTCTGTAATTGGGTCGAGACTTTGATGTCCTCCCTCTCTCAAAGATGGCAAACGGATCCTAATTTTGGTGTAAGTGTCTGAACGTGTGTGGAATGCGTTAAGACGCATTAATTTGGAATGGATATGATGTTACCCCTTCCCAAAGTATTATAAAACAAAGTTGATGTCGGTTTCCTCGCATCCTCGCATCTACACATATTCGGGCCATGCCTGTGACGTGGACAGACCGTGGTCTATCATGATGTGGGCCGACACGTCCCGGAAACGGCCCGTTCACGGACTTACGTGATCGAGTTCATATAAAATGTAGGCACCGATATTTTTGAGCTCTTAACGGACCATGGTCCATCCACGACCCGGGCACGACCCGGATAATGTGTGGAGCCTTATTTCTTCTAAACCACGCAACGGAATTTGATACGGATTTACAAAGGAAGGTTTGTATATAATATGCATGTGTGATAGAAAATTCTCGGTTGAAAGCTTTGCACTTGCCTAGTGGTAATATATGTAGCTAGCAACTAGTCAGTTAACTATAATATACACAGTAAATACCTCTGCCTTCTGTTTAAAAAGTCTGGCTGCAATCAGAAATGTTTTGAGAATATTTTTAGTGTGCATACAGCTAGGGAGTGGAATTTCCTGCCAGAGTCTGTGTTTCCTAATATCTACAATCAGTCTTTAAGTCACGTTTGACCACTATTTGGTGAGGCACTGGTCAAAAGTGGGGCTGATATTATTAGGTCTTTACCGAGGATGTGTGATGAAGTAGCCGATTTTTTTCAAGTCTTTTGAAAAATGATAACTTTTTTTTGTAATTATGCCATATTCATAAAACGGAAGTTAAAAAAGCCTACAAAATGACAATTTGATAGGTAAGGAGTAAAGTAACTTAAGAGTAATAAGAGAAAGATTTACAAAAAAAATGCGTTACTGATAAAGTTGTGCCAACATGACGGCTGAAAATCACTCGCCGGCCGTATTACAGTAGCATTGTTTTACATGACAGCAGAAGACATTTATTACGTTCTTTTTATTAAAATACGAGTAAACATGGAATCCTCATAATGAATATGCAACGTCACGCGTTTTCTGTACAAGGTCGCCTGGCATTTTAATGTTCTACCCACATTTTTACACAAGGATTTATCCCTAGCGGTCTACAGAGGCCGTGAGTATTCAGTTTGCCAACAGCTTAAATATACATACGTGCTTGTTGCCATGATAAGTTGGGGATAATGTTAAACCTGAACCGAATAATAATGTATTGCATTATCAATTTTATAAAGTCAGGCATCTTTCTCTAGGATATGAAGATCTGAACTCAAATGAATTCAAAAGACTTTCATCGTACATTGTGTCTTCCAATGAGATTTTACCAATAGAGACGTCATACTCATTACAAAGAAATAAAAACATGGCGAAATTCAACATCCTCTAGCGTCGTCCGAATTTCGAACGGTTAACACCGCGCGCCATTATCTCGTTCTCTCATTATTAGTCTCTTTTTGAGTCAAATAAAATTTATGATTTTCCATTTTAAACAGTACTTAAAAATTAAAAGACATCTTTTTTACCTTATAAAACCGCCGCAGTATAATTATTGCACTTTCTAAACGCACAGCTTGGCATTTCTGTTTTTTTTTAAATCCTCTATCCCGCTTAGACCTACGTTCGAATTGCGGCCAGACGCCAGGACGAACTGAGTTGCCTCAAGGGATTTACCTTGTGTTTGCAAACATTAGCAGTTTTTTTTCACGTTTTCAGGATTGTTCCCATCCATTAGGGTCAGTATGATTTAACTATATAGCGGGCCCATGACTTAAAGAAGCAGTAGAAACTAAAAAGTTTCCGTTCTCCTCAGATAGACTGTCATGGCTGGATGACTACCAAAATAAAAAAAGGACTTCTCATGATCAAAGTTTTTCATAATGTTGAGTAAAATGAAGAAGAAGAAGAATAATATTTATTTAGCACGTACATGAAACACGCACGGTACATAGAAATAAAATAAAAAAAAGAAATGTAGATATGCTACGAACTAAATGTGTGTCTCACGGCTGCACTAAAAAGGTCCATTTCAGCAATATGTCAGACAGATTGATGCTGTCTGACGCTGGTTTTCTAACAATGATCAAGTTTAGGGTTAACAAATACTGATGTCTTACAAGATCCTAAAGTGTTCACACTTTTCCGGTATAACCAACCCCGTCAATTGATTTTTACCTATTGCAACTAAAACTCTATAAACCGACATTTTAATATTTATTTTGTTGTAGGTATTCCAAAGCAGCATAAATTCTCGCCAATGCCATATATTTTGTGATGCATATATCTTGGCTGACTTGCCAAATTTTGCATTCAAGTTTCGCAAGAATATGGAAAATATGATTTATATTCAACATTTTACTAGTAGCATGAAATGTTCAGAAGTTAGACTGTATAGAATCAGATAGTTACTTTATGTATTCTTTTCTTTGTAACTGTCCGTTTGTGACACATTTTCTACTGAAGTTTTATAAGCAAGGTAATATGTGATGCCTGGTTGCAAGCGCTACAACATGAGGTTTCGGAGTTCGGTTCCCGGGTCTGAAAAAATATTTTGGGGTCTTTTAATAATTTCTCAGTTGCAGCCTGAAGTCGGGGCCTGCTTATGGCAAAAGGCTCCACTTTACCTAACTATTCGGGGTATTTATGCGTGATGTTATGTGATTGATAACCACACTACTCCGACACTGTGTAACGTTACGGCTCACCCGACCTGATAACGTTAGTATGAACAGAAACGCACAAATTATGGAGGAGTTCCTCATGTCCTGTTACCTTCATATCTTGATATCCAGTATCGATCCTAGTATTTCGACGAACTTCTTCATCATGAAGCAGACAGCAGTTCAGAGTACAAGATCAAGGCCACGACAAAGTCAAAGTTAAAGCCAAAGCCAAAGCCAAAGTCAACGCCAAATTCAAAGTCAAAGTCAATTCATTTATTTCAACTATAATATTAAAAGGCACTTTTGAACGTCAAATTTACAGTTTGAAATTAAAATATTATAGTGACTTGCTGCCCATTCGCAAAAAGTTGATTATAAGTTTTACATTGTTTTGTATACATACATCAATTGATTATGTTATGTGAGGAATTGCACCCAACATAACACTAATATACAACACACACTTATATACTACTTATATGGTACAGCAAAGCAATACCAGCAGAGGTAAAATTAAGTTTCATAGTAAGGGACATGGTACTCACATATTTACAAATTTTGCAACCGTTGATTTATATAAATAACAACAATGGATCAGTGAATTACATATTTTAAAAAAATCGGAAAGTACATCAGTATATATATAGTAAATAAATCAACACATACAAATCAACAGGTTTGACTATGTCTACTAAGTACACCCTAGATTGTCCTATGGAGCAGGACCAGCATGTTTCCAAGCTTTCTTATCTTTTATATAATCATCTAGTTTGTTATATGCTTGTTACAAAGTGTGTTTTTAATATAAGTTCCAAATTTTCTTTCATTTAATTCTAATGTCACAAGGTATTTTGTTGTAACATTTCACACAGTACCCCATGAAAGATGTTCGTACTTTGGTTAAGCTATAAAATCCTTGATATGATATATTTCCATATTTAGTATTAAAATGATGTCTATCACTAATTTTGCTAAAGAGATGTCGATTTTTTCTTACATACATAATATTCTCATAATTGAATTGACAAGGGTCTGTCATATAATTAATATTATTTAAAGTTCCCTAAGAGAATCGCGCGACAAAGATTAGAAATGACTGCAGCACGCTTTTGCAAAATAAATACAGAATCAATGTCAGCAGCCCGACCCCACAGCAAAATACCATATGACATAATGCTGTGAAAGTAACAAGCGCGCGGTTTCTACATCTGTTAACGAAATCATGCAGCAGAGGCAGATGTTAGCTTGAAGTAGGAGTTCAAGAAGAGGATTCGGCCTTGCGCCGGGTTACAGCAAAAGATCTTTAACTCAAGAGTCAGGAATCCGTTCTTCAGAGAAGACAGCATCCAGTCGCTGACATTCAAGATACGGTCACCATTCAAGCCGAACGAACCTTGGAGCGAAGAATTGCCCCGGAGCGCGACTAGTTATGAGCGCAGATACTAACCAGAGATGAAAGTTAGGTAGCTCTAAAGGTTGGAGTCCTAGACCGCAGACCGCTCCTCCAGGATTTTCAGGATTTTCCAATAAAACACAGGTTTTTAGGTTAAAGAGCCAGTCACACGACTATGTTGGACAACTAACTAACAAACTCTGATGTAATCGACGTAAATCACAGCTTAAATACTAAATTCAAACTCAGTTCGAATACATTCTAAAAATGTGAAGTGATGCAAAACTGTTAGATTACCTGAATCCATAAACTGGAAATATACAATGGCAGTGATATATATCAAGATACAATACACAATGCAAGCTAAATGCCACACGTAAGTGTCTTTAAATAAGGTATTAAAGAATAATACCACAGCTGCGAGGAGACTTTTAAATCACGTGCAATCTTTTAGGCGGTGAAAGTGCTCATGAATTAACACATTTTCAAGAAACATCTGATGTTCAGTACTAACACTATGTTATGTATGAGTAATTCAACAAAATTTAGGGAACAGCATTTTTTTTCGTGACGAAGAAATTGGTAAAATCAATTGGCATACTTAATTCAGCAACCATTGGTTCCCAAATTGTCCGAACCATCTGTCAACTTGGACATCGCGTCGCCCTTTTAATCCTAACAAAATCTCGAAAAACTTAACTCATACTAATTATTTACTTAATCTTATACGAAGTTTTCAAAGTCATTTCATCCAACATTAAAGTTTTAACCCCGGGTCGAGTTAAGTCAACATTAAAACGAAATGAAATTTATTTTCTTCTCTATCTTGAAAGTTAGTTGGACTTTGGCCGCTGGTTCGCGTTCGCACATTTGTTCCACGGCTTCACAGTTGGTTTTGAGCGACCTGCATTTCTTTACACAAACCAAGAAAAGTAAAAAAGGGGTGATTTTAGAATAAAATTACTTATTTATAATATATAAGATATTTTCCAGTGATTCCAGTGAGTGAGTGATTGTTGGGCAGTTCGTTGCGCCACTTCTTCTTCCCAGCTACAACACTAGGAAGTGGTGACGGCGTTTTGGGGGTCTGTCTTTATGTAGAACTTTGACGTTCAAAAAGTGCTGGCACTCAGCCTAATTTGAATAAATGACTTTTGATTTTGATTTTGATTCAGGACGATATTTATCTATAAATAATCCACATTCCATACCAATCAATCTATATAAAATACTAGTGACTGAGTGACGGACAGACAACACACAGCCAAATCTACTGGTTGTAGAAAACTGAAATTTGACATGTATGTTCCCTTTACTCCGTAGAGGAGCACCAAGAAAGAATTTCTCGAAATCTTTACAGGAACGGGAAAAAACGGGATTTGCGTCTACAAAGTCGCGGGCAAAGGCTAGTTATATTATGAATGCGATAATAACTGTATTTCTGGCCCTCTATATGTTATCTTTTCATGTATTCATATTGACCCACACATAACAGGGATGTGTCTGGGTCACAGTCCGTCACAACGTGGTCTGACACTTATCGGACACGACCCGGAGATACCTGTGAACGAGTTCATATAAAACGTACGCGTATTGTTTGGAGCTTTGGACGGACCTCGGCTCGACCAGATCCCAGCCACGGCCCGGATATGTGTGAATCAAGCTTTAGAAACTTACAACTGAACGGACTTCGATGAAATTTGATACTCTGGTAGACCACATTCTAGACTAGGACATGGACAAAGAATACTTTTTATCCTATGAGTTAATTTCCGTTGTTCAGGAAGCCAGTAGCAGAAACGAATGAAGACAAACGAATAAAATTAACAATTTTGCGTAATGTCATAGCATAATAATATATCTTTGGATTGACTCAACACGTTTTTTTCCTTCACTCTTCCTTGTCAACCCTCACGCTTTCATTTACTCCATATTCTTTCATGTCATATCTCACACAATAAATCCATCCACGATATCTGACAGGTAACTCCTTGAAATAAGGAAGTGTAACTCATATAAACATTTGTAACATATCGTAAAAAACCTTCTAAAAATCCCTTTTTAGAGTTCCGTAGGCAACATGGAACTGTTACATTTTCGCCATGTCCGTTTGTCCGTCTGTTTGTCCTCGTAGTTCAGAGACGGTTAGCACTAGAAAGAATTTCGTATTGGTACGCATATTAATCACTCCGACAAAGTGGTAAAATACAACATTTAAATACATTTTTTTTGGTTACCGTTGCCCTGCGCGTAATGTACTCGTAGCAATTTTTTTTTAACGTTTGTGCCATGGTATGGGGTGTCGTTAGATAGGTCGATTATATAATATATGTAGATAGAAAAATATTGAGGGTGTACGAAAACCATTTTTCCATCCAAGAATCCGTTTGTAATAAGCGTTAATGCAAATTTTTGTTAGAGTCAAGTGCCCCCCCCCCCCCCACTGCCAGTTAAACTATACCAAATTTAAAAGGAAAAATGTCACTGCTAAGTAGCGTTTGCAAGTTAAGGTAATAGTCGACCAAGACCAACCTACAAAATGTAACTGGAAACTAACAATTTCGTAACAAACCCATAGAAATTATTTAAGCCTAAGTGTGTTTGTAACTTTGCAATCTTATAGTATAAGCTATTTTTTTTGTCACGGTTTACGACACGGGTAACCACGGATTCCTTTTATTGTGCGTGGCCCAACACGCACTTGGCCGGCTTTTATTTATTAAATTCTCTACTAGCACTTGGCATGTCATTCTCAAACAAAAGCTTGTCTTGTTGTAGTGACAAATACAAAGAAAACTTGTTTGATTGACAGTTATTATAGCAGTCATATACATTCCTGAAGGCCCCAACTATTGCCTCTAACCAAAAAAACATTCTGAGCAATATTTGCTGCCAAAGGAAACGTATATTTTTTGCTTTTTCACTCTTTGGAAATAATGACTATTCTCGCTTACAGTATGACAAACGCCGATGAAAAATTAGCTCTTTTCGTGTACATTTAGTTACCCCAAGTATATTTAACTTTAAAATTGTTCCTGGCGCCCTAAGTTATATTTTTTCTCCGTTTCTACTTTGAAAGAAGAGACTGTGTTTTCCGAAAAGTCACGTATTTGTCTCATATTGTGCTTACACTGTATACTTTGTACCTTTTTGTAGTTTAAGCATGTTATTCTAGGTGCATCGGTCTTACCTAAATGTATACCACATATTGTACTAGTTTTATTTGAAAAGAGTAACTATGGTAGAAAGAAAACAAACAGTTTGTTTAGCACATACATGAAACATGCACGGTCCATAGATAAACAAAAAAACGTTGGCAAAAAATGAAGTGTGTATCTCACGGTTGCATTAAAAAGTTCCATTTCAACGATATGTCAGATAGAAAGAAAGTAAAAAAAAATATCATTATAAAAATTACAAAGATCTAAAATATTTTGTACAAAAACCCAAATAAAATAAAATGCTGCGACTCTTAAATTTACAAAAAAAAGCTTATGTGTCCATTAATAAAAAAATAGTAAAAATAAAAAATAATGTATTTCGTCATTAAAGAGTGGGGGGACCACGCTTTAATGACGAAATACATTATCTTTTATATTTATTATTTTTGATGAGACAAAAATTAAAAAAAAAACAGAATAATGTTTAAAACTTATGCAAATTATTTAAAATTAGGTAGACGCGTTTTCTCCATATGAACCTTTGTGAAAGGGCCACTTGCTTAACTTTTTAAGTGTAAAAGTTGACGTTTAAAAGTACATTTAGCTGTATAATGATTTAATGGTTTAATTGAAATTAATTATTTGACTCTGCTTGTCAACACAGAATATTAAAACCAGCTGAAGACTAAAAGTTAGCTTAGCTCTTCAAGAAGATTGTTCATACTTGTCTGGAAACCACAAAGTTTGTAAACTAAGTTGTATGTATGAATAATTACCTCAGTTACTCGAGCTAAGCTGAACTGACTGAGTTTAATTCTTGTTCTATAACCGGCTTAAGTGCAGTAACATTATATTATACAGTATGTAACAAAAACCCTGTTGCTCCTTGTAGGGCATTTTCAGAATCTATCCGATAATTAAATTATTAACTGTTCAATTAATAAAATCCAATTATATAATTAATATTTGGAAAGTAAAACTGATTGTTAACTTCTGCACCGCCGATTGTGTCACCACCGTGCACACACAGTACATAGTGCAGTAGTGTTAATGTTTTTATCTTCTCTAGCGCTTTAATGTGTCGAGTTTCGAAGCAATCTGATCGTATACAGTATTTTGGCCAATAATTGTGTTTCTTTTTCAGTGTAACTTAATTAACGGTAAGCTTATATAGGTACACTCAGGTATTTTGAAATACAACTGACGTTATACTTAACACACAAAGTAAAACGAAAATACAACCCATGTATAACTGATGGATTCGACGGTTACCCCAAAAATAAGTTCATAACTCATTGAAAATTCGATTTGATCGCTAGCACATTTGATTCCATCATATTTTCATAGAGTTCATATTCCATGCCATCCATAGATAGATAAAAAACATATATTGAGTCAGCATAAAGTGAACTGTTGCGGAATTTGTGCGAAATAGTCACCGGGAGCCTGGAACGCAAAGGGCATTGGGAGGAACACGGATGGGTTTTAGTCAGTAAAAGTCTGACACTCCCACAACTCTGATGATCTCCCAACAAATAAAAAAATGCATAAAGTGAACTGTCTGCTTCATGTTCATCTTCATACTTCATGTTCACTTCACCTAAGCTTACACAGTGACGTTTAGCTACAGAATCGCATTGCAGGTATCGCAAATGCGACTAGAGTGTTTAAACATGTTAAACTAACTTTGCAAACGTTTTCGATATCAGCATTATATCTCTTCACTATTATTTTCCTTCAACTCAACAGAGACGTTGAAATACGTGAGCATGCTAGTGCCATCTGGTTTACTTTAAGCGCAACTTCTTAGTTACTTTCCTCGTACACAGAGGTCACTACTAGCAGCCAAGCTAATGAACCAAACATATTGTAATAATGGAAAGGCCGGGGAACCTTGTTTAGATTGGCAGAAGTACCTAAACAACTGTCCGAGTAGTTTTTCAGAGTTTTTAAATATCGTCACCGCGTTACCAGCCTATCGGTTTTCCATTGGTATAATTTCGGAAATTGTGCGTCGAGATTTCACAATTGAATTGTCAAGCCCATTCCATCATCGGAGATCAAGACGAACAGCGATGCACCATCGTTACATGATGGAGTTCCAATCACACACATAGTAGACATCCCACGCACAAAAACTTTAGGCAATACTTTAATTGTGCGTACGGGTTAGGTGAGAAATTCCTTGCAGGAGTCCTTTTCCCGATGGTTAAAACTCTTGAGTTAAAGATGTATATCTTTAACTCAAGAGTGAATACATTACTTCTTGGCAGATGTGTTCCATCGTCGACCACATCCGGGGAGATAATGATTAAACGCGTGCCTTTCAATAAAGTTCATCTGGACAACGATTCAGAGCAACTCATTTGCTCTCTTTTAGCAAGCTTTAGACGGAATCACTCACCATAATACCATAAAAGCATTTTTTCCTGAGTTGCTTGTTTAAATCGTGTTTTTTATATAAATCCTTTGTTTCTGTCATCTATACCTAAACTAGACTAGAGTCAAAAGCAAACTCACCTCAAATAAAAAAATGAAAATAAACCGAATGCCAAAAAATATGATAGTTATGAAAAAGGTATGGATTTGAATTTACCGCAAGATTTGTTCTTAGTGTCTAAACTACATAGTACCTATGTAACCTTCGCAGCGTTTAAACTTTTAAAGAAGGATGCATGTTTATGCTCACATGCAACTTGAGTCGCTAAGCCCCTATTATTAAACTGTGTGTTTAGATGTCTAGACGGAATGATGTACATTTATACAACCCGTTTTTGCTACATACCTTACTATAAGACTTGTATCTCTTGTAGGTATGTAGCGGGGGCTTTTCATAAAATTAAATTAATAAAACTTAGAGCTTTTGTAGACCCAGTTCTTTAAGGTAAGCTTGATTGTTGACCGGAGCTATTTATTAAAATACCTTATTGAATTGACCCACAACAGAGAAAGATTCCTTTATTATAATCAGAAACAGATAATAAAAAATATTCAATTCCTTTCTAAACAACTCAAGCATGGTATTACAAACATAAAAAAAAAACATTTTAGAAACCAGAAATCCAGTAAAAACTGAAACTAATAAAAGAAAGAACATCTCTTCAATAAAACGAGAAAGCCCATTAATATCAATACCTTTGTCCAAGCTGACAAGATGGCGTCTTTATCTTCAGGATTCAATTTGTTTGAATCACATATAGAGAACTGGACTGAGCTTTCCATATCCAGGTCTATAGTAAACCTAACTGTCTGTTTTTTTCCAACTTTGGTGAAGACGGTTTACAGTCTAACCGGAACCAACTGAGTACCATTTTTTGACGTGAAAACGTATAAATCGATGAACGCCGGCTGCAAGCATGAAAAAGACTTATTGTAGCGTTACGCTCATTGTAACGTTACGATCATTTCATCAATGTTTTCTTATGACGTTGTCACGTTAAACAATCGTCCGTAAACCGACTTTACAGACAAAATTTTTTTCGGAGAGAGACTGCCTTCTGACCTCCTCAACCCAATAAATGGGTAACATGATGTCCCGAGGCAAAACTGGTGTCTAATATTTTGGCTCCTAAGTACCGTAACGACTATAAAAGATCTAGATACGATAGCCGGGCGCAATGGCTTAACGTGTTTTCCTAGGCACGGACGAGTCTGTAATAACTGTGTATAATAACGGACCGACTTTGGCAAACGAAGTTCAACATTAAAGAAAAAAAGGATTGTGTGGTTTTATGAAACCACGCTAAAAGTGAAACTTTTTTTCACATTATAGATATTTAACTAAAAATTTTCGGAATAATATTCCATTAAGGGTATAAAAAAACACTGACAAAAACAAACAAATTAGCGTGGAGCACTGGCACAAATGAGTAATAGTCTATACACTACACGGTCAGCTGATGGAACTATAGACGTCGCCATATTGACCTCGGCTGCTCTGACGAGCGCCTTTCACTTTATCCCTACTCCGCGGCCGACCGTCACGCGACATGAGATACACAGACCAAAAAATTTGAGACGATGTAATAAAAGTTTCACTTTAAAATTAGTCCAGAGCTATTCAAGGAATCAAGACAAGCAGAAAAGTACGAGGGAGATAAACTGTTCGTGCGTCCAGTTGTTGTCTCTTTCTAGAATTCTGACTTCGTCACGCAGCGCAACACGACGCCGTCACTTTGTGTGAAATTATATTAAGTTTTTAAGTTAGTTATAATTTTGTATTAAGTTATAGTTATTGTTTTTATACTTATATATGTATTGTGATTTATGGGCTTTAGTTGCCTGAAATAAAGGATAAATAAAGTCATTAAGACTACCTGCAAAGGAGACAGGAATTTGCCGCACAGTCGCTCTATCTCTTTTTAACGCCTATTCAATTTTGTGATGGTATTGCTCAGTCCATTGCTCTGTGTATGCCCAAGTATGATTAGAATCGTTCAATTCATTCTGCTATGGGCAGACTATTTGAGTCAGGAAGCCCTAATTTCGACATAAAGCCTGCTTCACAGACGCTGAAACAATATCTATTTTCAATTTCCTATGAATAAAACTTCACGAAACTGTTTGAGTAAAATGGTTTTCATTATATAAGTCATGTCTAACAGATGAAAACGATTTAGGTACAATTTAAAAAGGACCACCCTTGTGCTGATAAAACTTAGTGAGTTTATTATATTTGTAACATATATGTCACATGACTCGAAGATGGAATGGTCGATGGGGCTGAAAGGTTTTGGAGTGGCGATCACGTATCGGAGAACATGCGAGAACATCAGCCGGTCGATTCTGTGAACATGTCGAAATGAAGACTTGGGTGAAGTGATCACGAGATGAGCTGTCAATCCATATAATGAAGATGGAATGACAGCTCACTTCGTGATCACGTGACATCTTGATTATAATGATTGACAGCTCACCTCGTGATCATTTCACTCAAGCCTTCACTTCGACATATTTACAGAATCGTCCGGCAGGACCGATCCAAGTGGTCACGCTTGGGGAAATACCCAGCTTCTTCTCTGTGTATCATTTAGCCGGATTGTTAAAAATGAAGACACATGGATGTGTCTTCATCATTTGTAGACTACTGGTAGGCTAACCTCCTTTTGTTAAAAAAACTCAAACGTCGGATCTACTAAGTTCCTACTTATAAGAAAAACATGGAAACAATAATATGGCTTTTTATTTGTATCTACGAAACTTTTTTCTTTTTATTTCCTTTGGTGAGAAAACACGTTAATCTTGATCCTGTCTTAATAAATAACCATAAAATGCCTCCACAGAAATATGAAAGGGCTAAATTGAAAATAATGTTTCCCAAAGCTGCTTTTAAATTATGTTGCTGACTGAGCCGAATTTACTTACTTTCTGTTATCCTTTAAGGCAGGAAGTTTTTCCAGGTAATTACCTGGAAAACTTCCTTCATTAAAGGAGGGTAGTTTAAATCATTATTTTCTTTATAACTGAACCTGTTTTAAGATACTAAATCAGGATTCAGGCATTTTCAAGTTTCGATCCCGGCTATCTAATTTAAAATTCATGTAAAGGTAAAATTGAAAGTTCGAATAAACATGCTCTTTAACAAATTGGACTTTCAATTATACCTTAAATAAATGGCAGGACGTGGGTGTAATTATTTACCTTTACGCGCTTTCAGTCCTTGAGCCAAACGAGACGCCTCAGAGTTCCTAAGACGGCATTGTCAAAGCTTTTAATACACGCCACACGTGTCACCGAATGTCACCGTTTGGACAAAGAAATTTACAGTTCTGACAATTCTAATTATGGTTGTAAGAGCTCAAACTTATGCTCAGCGTAGGTTCCGTACCCAAAAGGTAACCAACGGAACCCTATCATTAAGCCTCCGCTGTCTGTCCGTCCGTCCGCCCGTCTGTCTGTCAGTGGACTGTATATCAAAAACCGTAATAGGTAGACAGTTGAAATTTTCACAAAGGATGTATTTCTGTTATAACAACAAAAAATTAAATAAAATTAAAAATTAAAGGGGGATCCCATAAAAAAACCGTGTTTTTTTTTCTGTTTATGATACGGAAGCCTTCGTGTGAGAGTCCAACTCGCACTTGGCCCGTTTTCTTTCTTTTATTACTCTAGACGCTGCCAGCATTCCGTGCTCTGTAGGCCACACAAATATTTGTATAACCCGCATCTGGGCCACAGGTGGAAAGATATCTTTTACCTAAGACGCCGATGAATGCTCAAGATCTTTATTGGCATACTCACTGAGCTGAAATTAAGATCTTCTTTATCAACGAGGAAATAAAAAAATGTAAGCGTAAATTCACTGTTTTCTGTTGCAATAGGTAGGTAGGTACTCATATGGAAACCTGTTTTTTTATGATTAAGGTAAGTTTTTTTAAGGTAAGGTAAGGTTGGTCTGTATGGTGTCGGACGTAAAAGAATAGCACCATCCCATCACTTCCCGTGGGTGTCGTAGGAGGCAACCAGAGAATGGGATTGCCAACCTGCATGCCAAGCGTGGCGATTATGGAAAACCCCCTCCCCCCTTTGAGCGAGGCCTTTTTCCAGCAGTGGACGTTTTTCGGCTGATATGATGATGATACGGCTTGCGTTTGACCACAATCTCACCTTATGGAAAGCAAGGATTTGGTCGACTATGGAGCACGCTTGCCCATATAGCCCGGTCAAATCAGCCCAAAAAATTGGGGTACCCTTGCATTAATTCAAAACAAGCTGAAAATTTACAAGCACGAAGTCCCGCCTCTATAACCAGTGTGTTTTACCCACCAAGACGGTCCTGAAACATGGACGCTCACGCAGGAGGCTGTGTACAGACTGAGAGCTGCACAGAGAGCCATGGAGCGTTCCATTCTTAGCATACGTCTAATAGATCGAGTTCCAAACGTCGAGATCCGAAGACGTACGAAGGTTTTCGACATTGGAAAACGAATTGCGGAACTAAAATGGAGCTAGGCAGGACACCTGCCTAAGACACAGAGTAAGACAGTGACCGAGTGGCGCCCGAGGACTGGAAGAAGAGGTGTTGGTCGGCCGGCGGCGAGATGGGCGGACGACATTGTTGCCATCGCGGGTAGAACCTGGATGAGACTGGCACAGGAACGTGGGGATTGGCACAAGAGAAGAGAGGCCTATGCTCAGCAGTGGGCGAAGTCGGGCTGTGAAGGGTGATGATGAAGGGATTCCTGAATAAAAATTTTTGCACACACGGGATCAATGGGGACTTTTCAGGATTTCATTGGAGTGGTATCCCTTACGTGCCTGTAAATTTTCAGCTTGTGAATTAAAGCAAGGGTCAATGTCTATTTAGGCCGGGCTAGTAAATTATACTACTACTCAAATAATTAATCGACTGTTGGAAATAGCTAGCTTTTCCCGTAACTGTGATCGTGAGGTTTATCAACCTGTAACTTGTACTGTTGATATATTCGTGATAAAAAAAATCCATTGCCACTCGACATCCGTGTTCACACTAGATTGACCGTCTGTTTAAACGGAAGACCGCGGCTGGACGTGCGAGTTCACACTAGACGAACGATCTGTTTAAACGGAAGACGGCGGTCGACGATCAACAGATTCATTCACACTATATCCGATCCGGGCGTTGAAACGGCTCTTCGCAGTGGCAAAACGTACGTCTAAAAACCCGGATCTGGGAGGCTACTCTCTAAACCCGAAGTCCATAGTTTCGAGCTTAGTTGCGGGCGTATTCTAGTTCGTATCACCTACGAACTTACGATTAGTTCCGAACCCGAACTAAGAGTGAATGACAACACGATTTGACAGTAACTGTTAAATCGTGTTGTCATTAATTCTTAGTAATTAAGTGATACGGACTTAGAATACGCCAACTAAGCCCGAAACTACGGACTTCGGGCTTAGAGAGTAGCCCCCCTGTCCTTTTCCTCGGATCTGTCTAAATGTGAACAGTGTCATATAAATTATACTACCACTAGCATATCCGTCTCTTCAGACGTACCGGGAAAACAGACGGTCCATCTGAGTAGGAACGGGCACTTATCCACCTTTTACAAACAAACGCTTTATCTCTCCATAATATTAGTTTAGGTCACAGCTCAGTCTATTCAAAAATTTGTTTTCTATTATTATAAATTACCTAAGCACTTTTCCCTTTTGAATATACTTAACCATGAAGGTATCTAATGACTTCAGATGAGAAAGGAGTTCGAAGTCAAAAGAAGTAAATTAACCTATTTTAAAGTAAACCGTAGAATAAACCTTTTTGCGTCTTTATTAAGGTTCTAGGTTAACGTAAATTACTTCCGGTGGAGTTGAAAAAGGTTGGTTTGTGGGAAGATAACAAATAATGATGTTTACGAGGTGAAATTGGGCCAGATTATTTAGAGAGCTTTATAAGTACAGTGAAATTGCGTAAGTCGGTTTGCTTTTTTAGGATTCCGTATGTACGTTTTCGAATAAAAAAACAGAACCTTTATAGGATCGCTCTTGTGTGTGCATTGAATATATTATGTAATAACTGAAAATCAGCGTCGTGCTGTGGGTCCACCCATGGTACAGCATCATGTTGAGTGGGGAGCCTTATTGTCACAGGCACAAGGTGCATCTTCCTATTTTTTTTCATTCTATTTGTTCCTTCTTTTTTACCCTTAATATTGTCTAGTTAATGTTAATATGTGTCGTATCATTTAAGAATTTTTATTTAGGTTTATAATTTGTATACATGTTAAAAATCTTTTTGTTTTGTTCCGTTCTGTCTGAACATCTCTCTGTCTGTCTATCAAATCTACTAGACCAATATAAACTTCTGCGACCCAAAAACGGACGTGGAATAAGACCACGAGAGTAAAGCCACGGCAAAAAGCTATCAAAAGTTAAACCAAGTACTAAGTAGTGACTACGTATGCAAATTGCCTTGATGAGTTTAACGTGACATCGTATTGCAGTAAACCACTTAGTGTGAATAGTTTAAGAGTTCTGTGACGCTAAATAATACAGTGAGAAGCTGAATGACAAACATGACTACAACCATAGACTGGGGTAAGTGGAAATGGTATAAAAGTATCTAGAAGTGTTGATGCAGTGCAATTGTTTACCGAATTCAAATGGCATTTTTTTATTTCTTTTCTTTTGTGTTTGTTACGTCATAACTCCGTCATTTATGAAACGATTAGACGTTTTTTTATTAGAAAGCCTATACTCCTGAGGAGGTCCCATTGGCACCAACTCAGAATCTGATGATGGGAACCCAGGGGAATCGAGCCTTAAATTTTAAAGGCACATACAATGTGCTTCATATACTTTCTAACGCAATTCAGATATTTGTGCTTGGTAATCAACATCTCATCTTTCTGAGCTGATAACGGAAGGTATAAGTCAGGGTCTGCTGCTGGGATCCCAGGAAAAATGTTTGATCAGCGCCAATTGTCAACCGATTTGCATGATTTTTTTTTGTTGAGAAGTGTATTTTTTTGGACTTGTCCCATTTTAATTTGGCGAGGACCTGATAAAAAACTTCGGAGGTAGGTAACGGAACTCTTCAATAAATTATAGCAAATCTCCCGGGAAATAATGCTGAAATCGAATGTCAGTTTATTGTTAACACCAGTTCATACGTAAGGTAACGGCAAATCGTGCATCCACTCGTTATGGGAACAATGTCAATTTATTTGTGGGGTATCGCCACTAAAACGTTGAAAATAAAATAAAAAAATGCAACCAACTTCGAAAAAAGAAACACCACAAAGTTTATAATAATTTTAATTTCGGAAGTCGGTGTTAAAATACGAAGAACAACCAAAAATAAAGTTATTTTAAACATTGTAACGTTTTTTTTTGTAAAACTAACTAACCTCGTGTTAATAGGGTTATTAACACGAGGTATACGTCGGTACAACTTTAATGACGCCTGGTAAGTTTGCATTTCGCTGCGCAGTACACAAAGCTGTCACCTCCGCTGCCACATACAAATACTTGCAACTGCGCAGCGACTCGCGGAATGTTCCAAGCAACCATTAGGCTTGATTCTACCGGTAAACTTTGCCAGGGCCCACTTGTACAACCAACCATTTTGAATTCTGAATTCGAGATAATTATTAAGATGTCGAGGTAAAAAGTTCAAATTTCATTGCAACCCACACCTTTCTAGGGTTCCGTACCTGATGGATAACCAATGCGACCCTTTTATCTCTTATTAAATACTACTTACTATATTAACTACTAAATGGAGCCCTTAAATGATTATATCCTTCTAATTCTGGGAAATATTAAAATGCTGATTGGATTCATAAACTAACTTCTGATATAAATTAGTTCATATTTCAAGTCTAAGTAAACAAACGTTGGAATAAATACATATAGAAGCGTACCCACTTAAAATAGAAATGTTAATAGCAGTATATTAATAGGCACTACGTATTTCTCACTCCAGAACTAACTAAGAAATCATAAATTCAGTGCTTACTTACTAAGAACTTACTCTACTTAACACTATCAAGCAACTTGCCAACTTAAGCTACCTCGTTGCTGGGTTACAAGAACTTCAATGAAATATAATAAAATAGGTGAACAAACTTTTACAAATCATTCAAGTTACCAAAGTAAGGACAATGGTAAAAAAAAAATCAGAAAAACGCAGTCACTAAAAATATTGGTTACCCAATGCATAAACACATCCGATGTTACAAATGCGCACGTGACCACGTCAAGTACCTGCCCATAATGGATGAGTTTATTCAAGTGTGCTGATAAAAATATTATTTAAGGTCAAAATAAAATCAAATTAATCATGCTTGGATCTAATCTTTGGTTAGACGTACTGAACGCTGAATTTGACCACCACCTTATATTAATAGTTTAAAGGATTCTAAGACTGCCTGCGACGACGATTCATGCTTATTCTTAAAAACATGTAGCCCCATCCAAGTGACATTTTTGTTAACTCTAGTCTGTTAAAGATTTCAACTTTTCCCACCAACCACAGAAGAAAATGTCAGCCAGCAGAAAAACAGATAGTCATAATCGTTCTGTATATCTCCTTCTCTCTCTCGCAACGGAATTATGATGGCATTGGAACTTTATAGTAGGCTTTGGAACTCTACATTAATATTGAAATGATTTGAATTCAGTCATGTTGCGATAGACTGTAGGGTAAATAAAACTGTTGCGGAATTTGTTCGAAAGAGTCACCGCGGCCCTGGAACGCAAAGGGCATTTGGAGGAACACGGATGGGTTTTAGTCCTCCCTTCCGCTCCGCCCAGAGAGTAGAAGAAGTCATTAGATGATTTCCCATCCTTACTTAACCTGAAGATTAATAAAAACATTCTGCTTTTCGAGTGGAATGGTTAACTCTTTAGACAATTTGGGCGGCTACGTTGATTGCAGCATAGATGCCAAGCATTAAAACATTAAAGCCCCCAAAGTACTGTTGTTTAGATACCTACTTGGGTCACTCCAACGTGTGGATCATGTTTTTAACAGAGGCATAGTACTCACATTGGGTAACCGACGAGTCTCCAAAAGTCGCTAAGTTGTTTTTTTAGTTGGAAGGGCGTGTCAGACTCTTACTGACTAAAACCCATCCGTGTTTCTTCTAAAGCCCTCTGCCAACCAGGGCCGCGGTGACTCTTTCAAATTCCGCAACCCTGGCAGGCTCTGGCCCTAGCGGGCCCGTCTCCTATGTTGACAACTCTTTGAGGCGCGCGTGGAACACAACGCGTCATGGACCCGGGCCTGGCGATGATCGGCCAGCAAGCCACCCAACCCTCGCCATTCGCAGTCCCACGCTTATGGTGGCCCACCTGGATGCGCAACTAATTAAGTGCTTGCCATCTAGAATACCTTATGATTCTAAAGAAATATAATATTCAATCCGACCAGTTTTTGTTTCCAAGTTAAAGTTAACCGGCTGAAATATTTGTTCAAACACCAAACAAACGTTATAAGTTCATTACCCTAATGAAAAGAAAGTACCAACTGTAAACTATAAAAATTAGCATGTATTATATACGTACACAGTATACAGGATGGATTTTTAAGGCGGGGCAATAAGACCAGAGAGCTTTGTTTAATATAACTGACAATGCGACAAATTTGTCACATACTGACATAATTGTCACAATTTTGCGACAGGTGTTGTTTAATAAAGAGAATGTATGAAATAAACGTACAAATTGTGGAAGTGTCAGAATGTCGCTTATCACTTGTCACCAGTCAGTTTTGTTAAATAGACCCGTTGTAGTTGTAACCGTTGTAGCAACAAAAAATGTACTTAGATGACTGTCAATTATTTTTAAAAGAGCATGTAACCGGGAGCTCTTGGCTCCGGGTTCATCTACCAATTGAAATCGTGCAATTAAATAGCTTCTATCGTTCCAAAAGTTCCTATATAGATTTACGTGAACTAAATAAATTTGGATTTGTAAACTTTTGATTCCGTGTAAAATTTTTGATTGGAAAATGTTTGGGGAGGTTTTTTGTGATCGAATGCTTTTTAGTACTTAAACCTTGGTGAGTTCAAAAGATATTTAAGTCATTATAAGAAACAGGATCGATTTTCGAAAAGCTCATTTTCAAGCAAACTGTGTTTTTTTTCTAAAACCTTTGGTTAAAGTTTAATTACTCAAAAAATCAAGGACATCCTCTTAAGTACGTTTTCCTGTGGCTAAAACAGTAATGGTATAACCTGCCCTTACTGCCCCGTCTCAAAAATCCATCCTGTATATTTCAGCTACTCAGCTCTGTGCGTGCTCCTATTGCGTGACCGCGGATAATCTATTATTTGGTACATTGAATTTTTATTTAAAACGCTGAAAACTCATGAAATTATTTTTCACGAGATTTTTCACGAGATTTCGGGTCCACTGAAGTTATTCGTTTATTGTGAAGTGACAAAAGAAACGAGGGAGAATATGGGAAGTTACCTTGAAGTATTTTTCTTTGTACTGAATATGAATTTTACCTCCGTGTTTTGCTGGTTACAAGTGCTAATATACTTATACGCAATACCTACGTAATCAACGAGGATTCTTGAATCATGCTTACGAATAATGGAACTAAGAACTTTATAATTTTCTCATAAATCCTAGAGTGGTTTTGTATGTAGAAGAAAAATACATTATTATCACAGGTCTGACATGCATACTAATTAAAAACTTAAACTAAAAATCCTTACAGATAGTAAATACAAAAAAATAATTAGTATTTAAATGAGAACAAAAGAAAGAAAAAGGAAGAAAAAGAAACATGGCACAGCACGTTGTGTCTATGGCAAAAAAGGGCACTTAGCGTGATGCTGTGCCGTGAACGGACCCACGACACGACGCTGATTTTAATGTAATACTATGAAGATGAGAAGTGTAATGTAGCATACTACGAATCAGACGTTAACGTAACTGCTGGGACACACTCTCCATCTTGCTCCTTGTAAGTCTAGGATATGCCTGTTTTCTAAAAAGTGTTTTCTATTACCACTTTAAGAGCACTCCACGAATAATGCAACTTAAATGCACTTCCACCGCACTAAAGACAATTCTGATTTGCCCATAGCTTTATCACGACATCAGCGAAACCAATACCCTTAAAACGCAGATATAAGCAAAGAAAAATATGTAATATATTCGTAAGGCTGCCACTACGTAAAATTTTATTCAAAAGGCCATTGTAACGAGCGTTCGACTTAAAGTATACGTTTCAGGCAATCAGATAAACTTCTATTGGGGCTCATGAATAACAAAATTTACCCTTGAACCATTCTCAACGTTCGTAGCTACCGGTCACTCGCTGCCCCAAAACCAAGGTTAGATTTTGCATGATTTAAAAGTACTCCGAAAAAAATACGATAGACCATCCGTCTCGATGTAAATGCTGGCTGATATGCTCAAATTGCGTTTGCAAAATGCCGTTACGTGGCAACGATTATAAAGCAATCTGTCTGTGTGAAAGCCTTTCGCATTGGTAATAATAGGCCTCCTGGAAAGGCTAGGCTAAGGAATATGCTATGAAATATCATGGTGGGGTAATACGGTTCCTTGGCAGGCTATTGCCACATTGGCTATAGATATTTTAGTTGGAGCTCAAATACGATGGGCACAGATAACACACAGAGGTTTAGAATACCCAATTTATCGGTAGATACAGGAAGTGATGATATTTTATTTAATATTCATATGCTCGATTGACCACAATCTCACCCGATGTAAAGTTGATGGTGTGGAACACGCCTGCCGATAAGTAACCTATCCACTCTTGACTTAAAGAATATTGATTATTGCTATCACTGGAAACACACATTCCGGCAGGGAATTCCAGCCCATAGAGCGAGCTGTGCGCACAATGAAAGTACAATAGAGTCTCACTAATCCCACACTTTTTAAATCACCACGGGGTGCCAGATTATTGGAATGTACGGATTACTGGATTGTTTAGAATAAAGCAAGATAAATTAAATAAAGCATTTCAGAATGTACTTATTTAATAAGGACATGTGCAGAAAGGGGCACAGCAGCTTTGGGTGGAGAGTGCTGGAATGCTGGATAATATGTCGGAGTGCTGAAGTGCCGGATTAGTGAGACTCTACTGTATTACCAAAACGTTTTGTGCGTATGGCTGAATGTCCACCATGTACCGGCAAATCACATCACAATTACAAACAAATAAGGCGATGGATAAGAGGAACTTCTGCATACTAGTCTTCATGTCTTTGGCATTATTTTTTGAAAAGAGCTGTCGAGTAGGAGATGATTTCATGTTTAGTTTAGTTTTGTAAAAAAAACTATGTTCATTAAGTAAAACAAGTTTCTAAACTTCAAGTTCAAACCAAAATTCACGGACTTCGTAGGTGTACAAATTGCCCGAAGCATTTCTAAATTAGCCTCAAAAACAAGATCATAATTTTAGTTTAGAAAATTTGATTCTCAGTACATGGAAAACTTTCATCCTAAGTAAATGTCAGAGAAGAATAATTTAATTATTCATTCGATGTGTTCTTATTTTAACAATGCCCTTTGCATGTTAGGGACCAAAAAAAATATTTTAGAAGATCTAGAATTTTTTGCATAATTTTAAACCGTTGCCCTATTGTGGGCTTCAGTGGATTTTCCCGCGGCCGTTGGTTCATGGAGCTAAGTACAAGACGGCCTATTCCACCAAACCCTGAAGCCATTATTCTCAAAACTCTGCGGTCCATACATTAATTCCACCTTAAACCCCATAATATTTCTATACTCCAATTCCACTTCAACCCCAAAACAGTTTTGATAGAGTGAACAGCAAAATTGCACAATGCATAAATTAAACACAAGAGTTTTAGGGGCTTGTAAGACACAAACATATATTAATCATTGGTATATTACAATACAACGATTCACTTTAAAAATATAATTATAAACTATGCTCTACAAATAAAATGGGTTAAAGCAAAAACACACATTTTTTAAGAATATAAATTCAGCTTAAGAAATTAGTTTACTGTAAAGAAATAATGTTGTGTACAGTAAACTGATTTCTAAAAAAAGACCACAGCTTCAGATTAGAATTGTGTTTCATTTATGCATTCTACAATTTTGCAGAAAGCAATGCTCCTACTATGCCGTGCTAATGCCGACATAATTCCGTTATGAGAAAGGGAGAGAGCTGTATAGCTCAAGATAAAAGAGATAGAAAGATACTCTCCCTCACAACGGAATCACGGTGGTTTTAAGACGTCCTAGTGATCCCCTGAATTTCTCATACAAACAAACATTTACATTTTTAAGTTTAGATTGAATCTCTGTTCACAAATTAATAATTATAAAAAACTAAAATTAACAAATACACTAAACTAACAACAATTTAAAATACCATCAAAAATTCGTCACGCTGTCAGCTGGTAATGTGCCAAAGAGACTGGTGGCACTGCCACGTTGAATGGCAATGCTTTGTCTCTGCCCAAATTAAAAGCCAGCTCTTGAGTCACGGGAAGTGTAAACCAGCCGTTTCGAAATTTCTTTGAAAAGGTTGTGAGCACAAGGGCCCCACGGCCCGAAGGTTCCCACCCTAAACGGCTCGAAAATACATAGATCAATAAGGTTTAGTGTGATTCTGAAAAAGGTAAATATATTTATAAGCTTTTTTTAAAAGGACGAGTATATCGTAAAAATCCACTGTATCACTTTATGCGTCCATAGAAGGTAAAAAATATTTTTAGTTTGGAAACCCGAAACCTTCAGTAATGTCCGAATCATTTCCGTTTCCTAACAACTCTTTAATCAGTCAACCGAACTGTCGCAGTCCACTTTGAACATAAACTTTACCAAAAACAGCATACTCAATCCATGATAATAAAGGTACTTAAAACCCTCAAGGACGTCCGGTCTTTTCCCTAAAACCGTATCGTAAAACCGGGTATTACTTTCAACTTTAACGATATGAGATCGCGTGGAATTGCCAACACTTAAAATATTTTAATCAATAGTAATATAATAGTCAGGCTGTCTGAACACAAGGTCATTTCGACCATAGCCGAAGCGGTTTAGTGCTAGAACGGCAACGTAATCGGTGATAATAGTAGGGCGTTATGCGGGTTGTGTGATTGCGGGTAAGAGTATTGGCAAAGAATAGGAAAATCGGATAAAACCGAAACCTATAGTGTTTCTTGCCTTGCTATTCTGCTGAAGTAGATAGGTATCCACCGCTCCTAACTAAACTGTTATGACCAGAACATGGTGGCCAGTTTGATCAATAAATATGTGTTTAGAAAATAGACAGATTCTAGATTAGATCTATACCTACTTATAAAGATGAAGAGTTAGTTTGTCTGAACGCACTAATCTGTGGAACTACCAGTCGGATTTGGAATATTATTTTTGTATGTATACATATGATAGCCACAATCATGAGGAAGGCTATACGGGAAATTCTTACGGGAACGCGAAAAAACGGGATATGCGCGTACGAAGTCCTGGGCAAAAGCTAGTAAAATAATAAATAGATCAAATTGTTAAGACACAACCAAGGCACAACCATTAATTATATTATAAATAAAAAAATATATAATAAATATTTTTCTTTCTTTTCTTTCTTTCTGTTTTTTACCATTCCACAATAGGATACCCTATGTCATTGTATTTAGTTTCATCAGTAATATATCTATCTAGCCTTTACCCAACTATGTTAGGGTCAGCTTCCAGTCTAACCAGTTGCAGCTGAATACCAGAATTTTACACAGAGCGACTTCCAATATGACCTCTACAACCCAGTAACTGGGTACAACGAAACCCCTTGACAAGACTAGTTAAGAGATTTTCTGGCTACTGACTACCAGTAACGACTGCCAAAGATGTTTAAATTATAGCCGAGACCAACGGCTTAACGTGCTTTCCGAAGCACGGAGGAAACTTTTTATGTGATTAATGGGGACAGAGCGACCCCAAAAGTACCCATTAAGTTCGACTCGTGCGGCTGTTGTGACTATGCACGTTCGTCTTTCTGGCATTTGTTCGCATGGCCCCTAAAAGATAATATTATCTTAACTGACTTTTTGAACTTTTACGTCCGAAACTATAGGCAAATAGAAAATCTTAGACAAGGGAACTTTCGCTTCTACATAATTATTCTTAGTCTTTGGTATTGCCAAGTAAATTATTTCGTTATTGGAGAATTTCCAAGCGGTTTATGTTCGATGTAATTCAGAAGTTTATGATTCAAATTTCGAATACATAATCGGTTGCAGTTGGTCAAGTGCCTTGAAGGTTGAAGCTGAAAGTTTTTTTTCCAGTTCGTTTTTATTGAAAACAGAGCAACCTTATTACGACAATTCATTTTTAAAAAAATCACCCTAATGCCTTGGGCATTTTCTACCAGCGAACCTTTGGACGATGCAAAAACAAATAAAGGTAGATGCAATTTAAGAAAAACGATTTTGACCACTAACTCACCTGATGATACGCGATGATGTGGTCAAAGGCGTATGCTTGTCTAGAATCTTCTTCTTGTTTAATAGAACCCTAAGTTATATTTACTCTTTTCTTCAAGTCTAAGAATTTTCATGTTTCTCGTTTGCAAACCAATGAAAACTGGTACCACAAGGGGTTTGTATTTGGCGACCTTACAATCCTGATTCAGAAATCACATCAACAATCGAGATTGCAATCTCAGAATGGCAGGGACAAATGTTTTGCTAAACAATTCGTATTTACCCCGTGTTTCAGCATAATGCCGGTATAAAAATACTGAAATAATCGCGGGTGCAATGTCGCGAACCCATGTTCTATGTACGTTAGTATGTTAACGTGACCGCTCGCAGTAAAATTGAACAATATTGAAAGCACGCCCTTCTCACCGTGCCGTGCGTTGTAAGTAGGGTGTCCATGTTGTAGTATGGTAATGGCAAAAAACTGCCCGTCTTTTCTGTAAACGCCATTCATGGTATGCCATGAACTGTCACTCCCCTAAAAACAAGAGGTTGACGGTTGACAGCTTACTTCACCCTAGTTTTACGTTGAGATTTTTACAGAGTAGATACACATCTTTACGGTGTCTTTTCCAATCTAATTAGTCTCACAGATCGATTAAAAAAGATTTTTTTAAACGGTAAAATATTTTAATCCATCTAGGTTTAGATACGATATCTGCCCCCTACCATGACGTGTCATTTCCATCATGATTCCGATAGTTCTATTTGTCCTGTATAGCTCCGTTTGTCTCTCACAACGTAGTTCATCGCGTTTCCGGTTTTGCCGAACAAATTAACGCGACGATCGCGTATTGTCGCGATGATCGCTTTGTATTAGGTCCACGCCATTTACCTATTTCAGTGTTACTCAAAGTGACGGTTATTGTTTACCATAACGTGCCCTCCAGTTTTCCATCGATATATTTTGATTTTACATAGCTATTAAATAAATGCACTGTAAACTCGAAAATTTTAAGTGTTAAAATTATGACACAAAATTCACCAGTTATCACAGAATGTAATATCCAATTCATGCATATATTCTTGGCAACCCCTAACTCCATGTGTTCATACTAATATAATTTAAGTTAATAGTAGTGTAAGTATCCCAAATTGCGATAATCATACTTTTCTATATTTACGATTGGGACTGGGACTCTTGGTCACTGCATTGTAATGAGGGTCTGCATTGTATCAAGTAGAAGGTAGAGATTATGCCGTGATGTTAGTAAAAGAGCACTGAAATGATCACGCTTCTTGTGAACCTACCAAGAAACTAGGTGGTTGGCAATATAGACAATGCCAGCTGGCACTGAAAACCAGCGCTGTGTACAATGACAATCGCTCAGCATAATGATTGGACTCGTGTGAGAGACAGCTCTCACATGGGTCCAATCATTATTCTGAGGGATTGCCATTTTGCGCGGATGTGACGCATACAAATTTTACGTATACATTTAATATTGAATTTTCATGGAATGCGTCTTACATGGTGCCAATAAACTCTTTTCTTTCTTTCTTTATTTATGCTTTCTTTCGTCGTTCTTACTTTTACATTAAGTATCTTATTTTGTTCATATGAAAGAAAACATATTTTTGTCACGGATATGTATATTATGACATGACGTATATATTGTTCATTTATTAATTTTCCAATGAAAAAGATGAGTAGTCACTAATCCACTAGACTCTAGAAACAAGTTACTTTGGGCTGGCCTAGGCAGTCAGCCCCGCTGTTCATCAGGCTATTCTGTGCAAATAGTGGATCAAGACGTCAAACAAAACAAGCTAAAACCAAAATCACAACAACACATAATTTTCCTTCATCTTTTCCAAAAATGTACAGGGTGACCTAAAATTGGAATGTCCTATATAATCCGACGTGTTTGGCCACCCCCAGCCATGTGGGACTTGCACGATAGTGATCTATGCAAATTTGAGTTTAGATGCAAATAGGTACACTATAGCATCACACGTTCCAACCTCTATTTTTGTTTGTTTTTCTATAGAACAGCCATTTATTTTTAGCTTTGTTTAATTTTTTTTTTACCTGCGCATTTCAGTTTGAATGAATAATTTATTAAGTTTGTTTTAGGCGCTACTGCTAACTGGTAAAAAGAGAATTCGTTGTTTTTTTCATTTGCACCATGTAGAAAATGATTTATTGAAATGGGCAATTGCAACCTAGCTTTGTCGAAGAAGACCTAAAAAATGCTAGTGTGTCAACTTAGAGACGTTATAGAGATATGCGATACAGAGAGTAAAGCCCCGCACATCTCCATAAGAGAGGGAGGATCCTCCGACCAGACGGATGCGGTGTCTGGTGGGCAACTTCCTGAAAGTTGGTATTTGGACTGTTGCATGTTCAAAGACTGGTGTATGTTGAAATTGAACGGAGAACTTTGCTTGCGCACGGAGAACTTTGCTTGCGCGATGCAGGATTTCGTTGGTAGTTCGTCGCTGTCGGGATAGATGGCGTTGCGGTTCTTTTTGTTGCCGGCATTGACGCCGCTACAACGTTAACGACGGATTTGTCGCAAAAGGCAACACACCGCTACGAGTGGAAGACTGTGAAATCTTTGCCCATCAGTGGCACCATACAAGTCAATATTAAAATGTGAAAGGTAATGTCTATAAGTACTGATCCGATTACGAATATATTTCATTGATATAGAGTTACACGATCGCCAAGTGTTGCGGGTTACTTTTTCAGGCTTTCTTTTAATCCGGAAATAAAGAGGTGATTATTATTATTATAATTTAATCCCAAAAGACGTGACGTTCCTTTAAGAAAAGCCACGAAACCGAAGCTGCGGCTAATTTTCATTTCATCAATTTTACATTTTGAGGCCATTAATAGCATCAACACTCAATCACGAATAACGTCAGATCACTTTGTCATTAAAAAAATAAATTATTGCTATTTAATTGAGTGCCATACTAAAAATATATCAGGCCTTGTTGACGCAAAAGCAATTAACGAATATGATTGATTGGCAATTTTAACGATTTTAATTTGAACTGAATAATTTTCGCTTGCTTGTTTTAAAAACTTGAGCAGATTTGTTTTTGTGATCTGTAAATTAACATAAGGTTTAAGTGGTAAATGTATATACCTAAATATATATAGGATGATTGGTAATTAATTAATTTCCTTAAAAAAGGTTATACTAGAGCTGATTTACAACGATTTTGACCCCGAAAACTTTGGGTTCATGTTACGAGTTGCCGATGGAGATTTTATTGAAATTTTCTTTCTCACGACCAAAAACTGCAAATGGAGAGAAATCTGTTCGACGTTCTGGATAGTCAACTGATACTTTTTGAATAGCTCTTGAACGAATGAATCCCTCAAATAACAATATTTATAAAAAAAAAAATGCCAAATCTTTGGAAATGAAGCGTCGTAAAGTTCAAATTAAGATTTTTTTTTTTAATTTGCCAATTTTTAAGAAATTCAATAAAGCTAATAATTTAGCTATAACTTAACTTATACAAATAGTACTTATTAAAAACAAAATTAAAAAAAACTCAAAACTCAAAGCATTTATTTCAATTAGACCATTTACAGTCACTTTTGAATTGTCAAGGTCAGTCAATCAGAGCCCTCGCGCACGTCTACGCGTGGCGTGTGGTGGCGCTTCGCCGGAGCGAAACTCCGCTGCCGCAGCAAATTGCGGCGCGGCGGACGGAGTTCCGGCAGGATACCATGACGGTATGGAGACAGCAACTATCGCGACCCAGCGCTGGGCATGCCACTATTGCGGCGGTAAGGACCCTCTTTAAGGAGTGGCTGGAGAGGCGCCACGGCGCCCTCACCTTCCGCCTGACGCAGGTACTTACCGGACACGGCTGTTTCGGGAGGTACCTGTTTTGGATTAAGCGGGAGGACACGCCCGGGTGTCAGCACTGTGAGGATCGCCCGGAGGACACGGTGGAGCATACGGTAGAGGTCTGCTCTGCTTGGGCGGAGCACCGCCGTGTTCTCATCGAGGCGATCGGCGGCGGCGACCTCTCGCGTCCGGCCCTGGTTGAATCCATGGTCCGGAGCGAGGAGGCTTGGGAAGCGGTCACCTCCTTCTGCGAAGCAGTAATGCTAGCGAAGGAGGAGGCGGGCCGCGCGAGGGAAAGGCAAGGCCTTCGCCCCAACCGTCGCTACAGGAGAAGACGCCCCGGGCGTCGGGAGTCGCAGGGCAATCCCCGGTCACTGTAGGCGCGGGCCTGCGGACGGCGAGCGTTGGGTGGCTCGCTGTCCGGTCACCACCAGGCCCGGGTCGATGGCGCTTTGTGTTTCACGCGCGCCTCAAGGAGATGTCAGCAGAGAAGATGGGGCCCGCTAGGGCCAGAGCCTGCCAGGGTTGCGGAATTTGTTCGAAAGAGTCACCGCGGCGAACGCAAAGGGCTTTAGAAGGAACACGGATGGGTTTTAGTCAGTAAAAGTCTGACACGCCATTCCGCTCCACCCAGAGCGGAAGAAGTCATTTGATGATTTCCCTTCCTTAAAAAAAAGGTCAGTCAATCAAAGAGGTGAAGCTATTAAAAATAAATTGTTACAAAGTTGTTCATGTATGTGAGAAAGAACAAAATGTGACTAATAACATGTCAGTTTGGACTTAGCATCGAAAATGCTTGTTTGTCCATAAGTTTTGAAAAGGCAATCTCTCTCTGACCCGAATTATTGATTGATGAAAATTATTTCTCAAAAAGAAAGCTACATCATCGCTGAGTGCTAAAAAACTTAACAGTTCTGAGGTTCTCAACAAACAGCCATTCTATCAGCAAATACGATTGTCGAAATTACAAAATGCAAGGGACGCTGTCGAAATGTCAAAGGCGCCCAATACAAGCTCGTGCAACCGTCACTCAATTCAAAAAGTCATGAATGACGAATGGCTGATGATGAGTGATGGAATTCAATCGACATTACACGCTCATTCTTAAATACGCGACGATATATTATTGGCTGATACGGGATTCGAAAAAGGATAAGAACTGAACTATTATCCATTCCGTAAAACATGTAAAAACAGACAAAATTAACTTCAAAGTCATGACTAATGAAATATCCAGATTTTTGTCAATAGATTTCATGCAACCATCAGTCACTGCACTACACTACACGATAGGTTATCCGTCAGTCACACTGTGTAGTCTGACTATGGTTAAACTGACAGCAAAACCTACCGTGTAATGGGCACCATACGTTTTTGACGTTTTGACAGTCGCCTTCGCCACGCTACTACTGACAGAATGACACTAGTCTGGAGCCTCTTGTGGGATAGGCCACAGTAGTAACCACGGAATTGCTATATACATTCTCTTTCAACTCAACCAAACAATGCATAAAAATCCTCACAGAGCACATAAAACATAACACAAATACGAAATATCGATCAATATTTAAGTCGCAATGACCCACATAGGGGGAGATGAGGCGAAAACAAGCCGTCGGTGGCCAAATGCAATGACTCCTGCCTTAGTCGACACGCGATCCGTCGCGTCGCAAGCTTACCGCCAGTTATTTGTTGGCTTAAGAAATATTTAGACATGGCAGTGGAAAAAAGAAAGATTATGGTTCTAGAAGGTTCGATAACCCCTCTTTTGTAGACTTCTATAGAAATCTTTTTTTGGGAATAGATGAGTGGGGGGTCTTTTACGCATGCGGATTTCTGAAGGATCCTCGTAGGTTAGGTATTTGAATAATATACCTACAATATGTCACCGGAAAATACCGTAAGATTGTTATTAATCTTTATGATATTATAATTTTTTCGATATATGTATAATGAAAAAATCGTATTGTATACAATAAATCCCATCCCAATTCAATAGTTTCCAATATCCGTGTCGTGTAAAGAACAAATAGTTTACAATTCACGCGATATTTTACAATCTTACGGCGTATGCAATTCTCCGGTGACATATATAAAACTCTTCCGTTACTGGTGACTGACAGACACGCACTACTGAAATTTGACATGTAGGTTCCTTGGGGAGTGGAGGGTAGCACCAAGAAAAGATTTCCCGAAATTCCAAAGAGGAATGGGAAAAATGGGATATGCGCGTACAAAGTCGCGGGCAAAAGCTAGAATAAAACATAATGTTCAATATCATCACGGATTGATGCACGAATAAAGTAAACTATTTTGGTTGTGTCTATTCCTGCAATAAAGCAAAAACATATTGTTACTGAAAAGCCAAACCCTCAATATAATCATGATTAGTGAACCTTAAATTCACATTTACAAATGTTAGAAATCCCCACTTGAAATAAACTATTCAAAACAAAATACTGTAAAAGCCAATTCTAAAAACAAACAAAGTTTACAATAGCAGTTCCTTCGTCGCTATAACGACGGACAACCCCACTGTTTACGAGCCGAAGTCTGCACGAGAAACAGTAACGCACCACCTTCGAGCACGAACACCCACCGATACCGGTTATACACCACCAGTAATAAAATCGAAACAAAACCAAACGAAACTAATCAAAACTTAACAGAAAACGTGACAAAAATAACCGTCATATTAGAAAAAAAAAAACAAATATCGAAATGAACGTCTATTTTAACGTATTCGAACATCGGTTTCGTTTTTTAAAATAAAATGCAATTCAAATTCTGTGCTGCCAGTTTCAGTAAAATAAATTGTTCTAAGTAAAATTTAAAAAAATGATTCGTTTATTTGTGTTGTTACTGCAAATGACATTAGTGTTATCGGCGAGGGAACCGCGCCAAATAACTTTAGCGAATCAAGGGACAATTTCGGGAATGTATATAACGAGATTCCGAACGAAAAGAATAGCGGCCTACGTAGGAATACCGTACGCTCAGCCACCAATTGAGTTCAGGAGGTTTTTGCCCCCGGAGTATACGGATTTGCCTCAGTGGGAGGGAGTGAAGAATGCGACGATATATGCCCCGGACTGTATGCAAAGTGACCCTAAAAAGGAGGATGTACAGAACCCGTTGAAAAAACATGATGATTTGTTTATGAAGCTCTTGGAGTCGCAAATGGAGGATAAAAAGAAGAGAGAATATTCAGAGGATTGCCTTTTCCTGAACGTGTATGTACCTGATGGTAAGTACCTACTCTATTAATCTGATAGAAAGTTACCAGTTCAAACAGTATTTGAATACAATATTTGTCTTCCGGCCCAAGTTTACTTATCGTGAATTGCATGAATTTCATGAATGTTTGAGCCAAAATTTAGGAGGTATGCAACCCCATTGCCAAGGTATTTCGTATGTTTCTGTTACCTATTTGTTTTCATTTCATAACGTTTTCATTTTGAAGAAAATATTGTTATACACATGTAACTTTGACGTCAACCCTTATTTTGGAAATTAAATGTACCTACTTAGTATTTATTTAAAACTCACTCACGAACATGAAATTTAAATTCTCTCCAAGAATTAAACCTCCCATTAAAATTTCAGTATTGCCATCAATAAAAATAAAACGTTTCCTCGACAAATTCCCGTCTTCAATCCTCTCTTTAGACAAGGGGATAAGCTGTGACAAATTATATTGCATCGATCATTTCGACGTTTGCGTTCTCGCGATACGGATGTCTGGGAGACGATTTTCTTGGTAGGAAATGGTCTCTCCAGCTTTGCTCATTTGAAATATCCTTGGCGTCGGCAAGACTAAGCTGTTTCATTTATTTTGTCGCAATATATTCGAGGTATTGTGGCTTGAAGGTTTATTGACCTCTGTCTTGGTACTTGACGAGGAACAAAGTCACGGTGGTTTTCTCCTAAAAAGCAGCAATGGGGCTACGATAAATCCTACTTATATATGTAACATCATAAACTCAAAAGTTTGTAAGAATGTATCTATGGATGAATGTTTGTTACTCTTTCACGCAAAAACTGCGAAACGGATCTTGATGAAATTTGGCACAGAGGTTGATTATAGTCTGGAATAACACATATGATACTTAGTATCCTGGGAATACGCTCCCTTGGGATAATTTACGACACTCATCTGGGCGGAGTAGCGGGCGGCAGCTAGTATTGTAATATGTATTTTATTGGCATGTTCGGTTTAAATAAACTTTATTCCCAATAAAGACATATGTCACTTACTTGAGAACGATACTAAAAAAAAACATACATATATAGATTACAAAAAGTTCGTCAGCAGCGTTACAACTTTATAGTACAAGTACAACTTATACCAATGCATTCATTTCTCCAGAAGTGACTGATCCACAACTATGTGCTGGCTAAGTTGAGTTTTGAACGCATTGAAAGAGTGTACATTATTAGTGTATGTTTAAGAAACTAACTTATATTTTAAATACTTGAACTTGTTGTACATCTACCATAGTGTAGACTTTTTTAACCCAAAGGTTGACTGGTAAAGAAGCCCTCATTGTAACATGAAAAGGCATTTTCGTTGAACTAGAATCAAATAATCTGTTATTAAAATTATGAAACTCAAGGATTGAAGTTTAAAGTCAGAACTATTGACTTTTACAAGTGTCGTACCATGGTTTCTGCTAAGTCGTATTTATAAATATACTACTACACTACAGTAATATACATTATACTACAACAAGTTTTTTTTTTTTAATACGCCTACTACAAAATAGTCTTTCTACCGCAAATATTGACTAGCAGAGAATAACTTCTTGCATTAAGTACGCCTATTGAAAGTCGTGCACAAAGTTCAAATAAGCGTCAATAAATTGCAAATGTGTATTTGTTCAGTTTTCAATTATTTCTGAGGAGAAGAAAAAGATCATTTATTTCACTGCAGTCCATCAGAGGCTCTAGACAGCCATTACCACCATTTTATTAGCGATGACGATTGTCGATATGCCAAAACATAAAGGATTGATCACGTGCCATTTCGACATAAGCCGTGGCTGGAGGCTTTAATATTATAAGGCCACCACAGGCATGCCCGGTTAAGCAGTCGACAGCCTTATAGGCTGAACGACGAGAAGCGACTCACAAAAAAAAAAAAAAAAATGACAGCGTTTGTCAATCCCATACATTTAAGACAGTCGTCTTCGCCAAACTACCGCTGACAGAATAGTCAATTGTCTAAAGCCTAAGGTACACACAAATAAAATAAAAAGTGTCAATCATTAAAATATTGTAACCAACATAGAAATTGACATTGTGACCGCTAAAATAACTATCGATAAAGACAAGGCTAAGAATAGCTCGCAGTCTATATTTATCGCACCTGCTCTATAATCAAATACTACGTATTCTCGGTTGACGTTGCAATTTCAATGGAATAAGATCGATTTCAACCTGGTAATTGCAAATGCTAAGTAGAATTACACTGAAAATGTTGTTTACATTAGAATTTTTCGTTGCTACTGATTGACATCAAGAAAAAGGCCAAAAGATGGATGGAAAAGTCTTAACAAGTTTTGGCCGTTTCAAAAAAAAAAACAACCACTTCAAAGATTTATTTCTAACTAGTTGCCGCCCGCGGCTCCGCCCGCGTGATTGTCGAAAATTATCCCAAGGGAACATATTCCTGGGATAAAAAGTATCCTATGTGTTATTCCAAACTATAATCTACCACTGTGCCAAATTTCATTAAAATCTGTTCAGGAGTCTTTGCGTGAAAGAGTAACAAACATCCATCCATCCATTCATACTTATAAACTTTCGCGTTTATAATATTAGTAGGATTAGAATATAGTTTTAAAAGTGTATGTTTTCGTTAATGTATATATTTAACATGTGGTCTATTGGTAAACGCATAATTGAGAAAATTCGAGTAAAGTTTCATAGGGTTAAGATATAATGGAAAATTTGCCCAGAAAATTCAGGAAATAACTGACTAAAATTGCTTCTGGTATGGGACTGTTGTATGAACTCTATATGGACAGGGCATTAAAACATCGTTAGTCGGGTAAGCTACTTCCAAATAATATCCAGATGCACACAACATTTTCAATTTCCCAAACAAATTTTTCAGGTACTTTCAACATTGTGGCTGACTACTAAAATGTCGTTGCTATATGACCCGCTTACATCTAAAAACGTTATTTACAAAAAAAAGGCATAAAAAGTCCTTCATTAACCCAGTTTGGGGATCCGCGGAGTTCCCCCTACGATCTGATAAGGGTTCGTTCGAAGCCACGTGTGGTAGACGCCATTCTGCCCTACAATTGGCTGGAATGCGATTTATTTCTAGATTTTTCCGGTTGTAAATCAAATAAAGTTATGAGTAAGGAAAGTTGTAATTGGGTTGTTTACTTCTTTTGTTTTTTTACCATACTCTATAGGCCGATTTCGATTTCGATTCTATTTTCAGAATGCCCATTCTTCTGAGATTTAAGGTAACTCAGAAATAACCACAGTTAATCTTCAAAACTTATTTAATATTCTCACAACTTATTATTATCAAAACTTATTTCTTAGTATTAACTCCACAGTACAACAATACCTGCACCTGGCTACCATCCACTCTTCAAGTGGCTGTAGTACCAATTCTACTCATTTTTAAGCAACAATGTTAGAATTCGCATGTCAAACGAAATTTGTCAAAAAAGCCTTAATTTCCATTCATTTTTTAGATACACAGATTACGACTGACGAGATGCGAATTGGAACGTTGCTTAAAAAATAGTCATCAATGGCAAAATCTTTTCAATATATGAGTAATGAGAGGCGACTGGGATGCGAAAATGTTTAAAAATAAGAAACAAAAAAAACACAACACACACACAACAGAAATAAGTAACTTAAACCAGTCGAACCCATCTTTAATACCATGGCAGGTTTTCTGGCCAAAGTAGATTTTGAAAAATATCAACTTCATTTTTTCATTTCATTCATTCAAGGTGAAACGTCGTCAAGGCGAACGCATTCCAGACAATATTAGGTAGGGACTAATATTAATTACTCAACGATAGCTATTATAGTGTTTCTTTCTATCGGTGAAAAAGTTTTCATAAACCCACCCGTCAATATTTCCAGAGATAACATAGCAAACAATTTTATCTCTTTATTTATTTATTTAATCGTAGGAGATCCAACTTTAACAGATGGATAACAATTGGATATGAGACATAGAGAACAGAATAAGTAGTAGAAAACTAAGGATCACTAACAAGCACGATAAACTATGCACTTTTAAAAAAGTCAGCGTTCAGCCGAGTGCGTGCACAGTAGGTTTTAGAGGTTACATAGAATTATAAAGTCCTTACTCGCTCGCGCCATGATATTAGTTTAGATAATTGACAACCAAAATAGCTTCAGTTACCACCCTTTCTGCTTTCAGTACGACTAACGATTTTCGAAATAACCGATGACATTTGTCTCGATTAAAAGCTATTGAAACGAGTACAGAACATTAAAGTACTTAGGTGCTTTCATTACGATAGCCAAATTAATTGCGAAAAGGGTTTTTGAAAAATTGTCTTGTAAAGTATACTTTCAAACGAAATCAATGAACTTTTTGCAATTTTAGTTTTTATTAAAACCGTATTTGAATTGATGCTCTACTCATGAATTCGCTTACAAATATTTTTTTCTTTCTAATGAATCTGAAACAAGATTTTTCTTGATGTGTTTTATCTGACCTTTTAAATAACTTATTTATTACAACACTTTAATGACGCGATCAAATTACGAACGTAATTTGGCTACGAAATACTTCATATTATTCTTACTAATACGCAATACGCAAGAATAACTCTTTTTGTCTGTCTGTTTGCTACCTCTTAACGGCTAAACTGATCTGCATGAAACTTAGCACGCAGATAGACCATGTCCTGAACAGCGGAAAAATGTAAAAACATAGGATATTTTTATCCCGTTTCCTTGGGAAGACTTCCGATTTTAAGCGAAACGCGTGTGGAACCGCGGGTGGCACCTAGCAAGATCTGAAGAAGACATCCAGGTCGTCCCGTGAGTCCCGTTTAGGGCACCAATCGTGGACTCAAGGGACAACCTGTTCCATTTAAGTTGGGCATAAGGATGCCCAACTTAAATGGAACAGGTTGTCTCTCAACTCAAATCGACAGGCCATATCAACGGTTCGAAAGGTCGAACCGTTGATATGGCCTGTCGATTTGAGTTATGGAGCGCAGTGTTAAAAAATAAGTTAAAACCTAGTATACTGCGCTCCATAGCACTTTGGCAAACGTTAAATCTTGGAGTGTTTTAAACATTTTTCATTTGAAAGTACTATTTTTGGCTTGTGGTCCCAGTCGCTGAAAGAAAAATATTAAAATTAAATGGTTCCAGCGACTAGGACCGCGGTCCCAGTTAATAGCGGTCCAAGCCTCAAATCCATAACGTATTTAAAAACACACTAGGAGTCACCTATGAATAAAGAGGTTTAGGTATGTTACTTTGCGCTGATAGGATATACAATTTATAATTTATTTTTAACAGAAAAGAGCTCTGGTATCATCACTCGAGAGCTATTTTATTTAGGCATCCCTTTTTTTGTCAAACAACAACATGGGGGATTAAATCAAAACGTTATAATATTACTTTACCTTATCTAGCAACGACAAAATCTCCCAAACACAACTTCTTGCAATAATAAATAGCTTAATTTCCTTGGAACGTGACAAGCCTCCTTACTCGTTCCGACAGTGTCCGGTGGTGGCGCCACCGTAGTTAATGTACCTACTCGTAGTGAATATTTGTGTATGATAATTTAAAATACATAAATGTATGCATCAACAGAAAATTCACGCTCTAAAAATGTTACAACACAAGAAAAAAAATCTCATCTGATGTTTTTATGTACAAGCCATTTAATATTTAGTATCTATTAAATAAACAACTTACACGTAATATATTTTGATGTAGGTACTTACTACATATTCACAGTGTAGCTGAAAAGAGAGCCGTTTGGCTTTCACGTAAACAAAATACTTCATTGAATAAAAATGATGCCCTTGAGTCAATTATGACTATGAGTCATCATCTGCCTAGACTTTTCCCAACTATATTGGGGTCGGGTCCCAGTCAAGCCGGATTTCGCTGAACTGTTACTTTTAATTTATTTTACTTTTCTGTTGGATTTTTGCGAGTCCCAAATAAATATTTTCTTTCTTACTTTTTCATTATTTAATTGAGAAACGAGCCAAGAGGATCATCTGCAATGATAGGCTCGTCAAGTAGAAGCTCCAAAGTCTTGAGCATCGACGCCGAGTTACTAGCCTCTCGGTGTTCTATCGGATCGCAATTTGAATTTGCCTCCATTTTTGCGGTTAAGTGTTGGCAACCGCAAAAATATAACAGTTTTATTGCTGATAGTTTAGGGTGAGTAAAAATGGATTACCACTCGATAGCGCAACGTTTTTGTTGAATAAAAAAAATATAAATTTTTGGTGGTCAAAGTTCAGAAAATGTATAATTTTGGTGATCAGAATTGAACCCCTAGATCATGTGTTTTAACAACACTGCATTTCTATAGATATTTCAAATCAAATGTCTATGCAAACAAGACCACAACCACCAGTGCGTTGAAGAAAGAGATTCAACGAAAATTCGGCCACATTTATGCAAAATGGTAATGGAAAATTTCGATAAAATAGTGCATAATTGTGTTCAAAGGCTTGCAAACTATTTGCTTGAGGTGCTACTCCATACATAACCCCATCCTGAGTAATTAATAATGTAAAAAAAAAACAATTTTAAAAAGAAAAACTGTTCTTCCTAGTTAAATCAATACTTGCGTTAATTTTGGGACACTCTTTATAATAGAAGTTATGAAAGAAACTCGTTTAAATTCATACATTTTGCTACTTTTATGAACGTTAGAACAATAATCAAAACAAAATATCGTGTTTTCTAATAAATAAGAAAACTAAAAGTTCAGGGGTGAAAAAGTACTAGGTACCTAAAGTCGCCTAATGTTACTGTCAAAAATGAAAATGCCATGATAGAACTATTCATCAGTTAGAACAAAGTTAATTTACAAACAAGCAAAATTGATGAAAAATATTTCCAAGAAATTATAATGAATTCCTTCCAGCATCATGTTTTATTATGTCACATACCTAAGACAGGTGAAAATAAATTAAATACATTGTCGTATGTAAGGCATGTTTCGTACCGAAATAGAAAATAATTTATGCGTGGATTATTCAAATATGTAATACAAATTTGACAGCTGCCGCCATTACAATATATGCCAGCGAAAGTCTTAATTTATTCCGTGGCATAATTAAACACGCATATTTGGTGAAGAAGCAATATGTCAAAATATTAAAGTAAACTTAATAAGTTATACAGGTACAATTTCACCTTTGTAACCTACGAATAATAAAAGTCTTGTGATGTTATTAGAATGTCTGAAAATAAGGCATGAAACGAACATAATCGTTTATCAATAACCATTGAGTTATACAACTTGTAACAGAATAAACGCAATACCTGTAAAGGGGTCATTGTACTCATCATTATGAGCAACTTTGACTATGGGACCAACAATTTGCACGTTCCAAAGCGTAGATCTCTATGGAGAAGAACGTGCAAGAAACTCCACGGACACTCTTTTAAAACATTTTGTGTTTACAATAATCCTGGTTACATTAACCTTGTTGCTTGCTATATATGAAAACAATGTAAAGAAAAAAAAACAATTTACAGTGTCAAATATTAAAATGAGCCAGTGGCAACTTGGATGACCAGTCTCCACTGACGGCGCCCGTTCACGAACATGACGCGTGCACCATTCAGCTCAACCATTTTTAAGGGAATTTAATGATCCGATACACGCGCCACCATCAGCGAGACATTGGAGTGAGCATGACACACAAACAAGGAGACTATCTATTAACATAATGGTTCATGGTCCTCACATTTACAGAACTTGAAATTTAAAAAAAATGCTTCTACTTTATATACCTAAAGACAGAAAAAGAAAAGTTTATTCCAAACATAATATAAGATATGTGAAATAGTATTATTATTAGACATAAAAGAGGGTGAGCATCTCTACCAAATATAAAACCTAACTAGTGGAACCAAGCGGCTGAGGCCGTGGAGCAGGACCCGGCATTTATTTAGCCAAGCATTTTTATCAAAAATAATATAATCTTCCAGTTTATAATAACAATATGCTTGTCTACATAGAGTGCGTTTTATGCATGTTTTAATATTTTTCTCATTCAGTTCGAAAATCTCAAGTAGTATTTTATCATAAAATTTAACACAAAATCCCATAAAAGAAGTGTGTACTTTAGCCAATCTGAATGGGGGTTGATCTAATTTGTTCCTATTTCTAGTATTAAAATTATTCCTATCACTAATCTTACTAAAAAGATGAAGATTTGTAAAAAAATTGTAGTCTACCCTAAACCTAAATAAAAAAATATAAAACTGTTATTATCTTACCATGCCATTATTACCAAAATGTTAGAACATTTTTGTTATTAAAAATAATTAGATACATGCGAGAATCCTTTTCGATTGTCATGTCTATGTTCTATGAGTTTGGGCTCAAAAACTAACAGCTTTTTTCTCGAAATCACATCGAAGTATGTGCGTCCAACTGTAAGATGCTCCTCTAATACAAAAAACTAGAAGTACTTACTCTTGTTTCTATGTACATAATGGAAATTGGGATGTTTATTAGAAACCAATCACATTTATTTGTAGACAGTAATGTAAAATTTAAACAAAAGTCAAGTGATCCCACTAAATTGAAAACTCATACTTCTTGTAGAAGCGCATTGCATAAAAGGAATAGTTATAGAATGTCCATTAAAATTTACAATCATATTCCACGTCTGTTGAGAGAACTTCCCTAATATAAGTTTCAAAAGCAAATGAAATTATGGTTAATGGGGAACTGCTTTTATACCTTAGATGAATCTTTTTAACTGTAAGACTTAATCTCTGTAAATTATGTGTCAATCTATTATTGTATTTGTGAACTATTTTATTCTATTGTACTGCACCTAGTAGTAAATTTTCGCATGCCTCCTATAGGTGAGATGTGTAAAGCACTACCTACTTTCTTGTAACACCCATTGTACCATATCTCTGGCGAAATAAATGATTTATGATATAATATAATTAATGATTTATATATCAATAAATATACTCGTAACCACTCAATAAGGCTTACTTTCGCTTGGCAGCCCAGGATGTACTTAAAGATAACCCTTACTCTACGCTAAAACGAATTATGTGTGAATTTCTCGTTAACCTCTCATCAAATCAGTTAAGCTTCTGTAATGAGGGTCTGAAAGTATTCTACGAGCTCGCCCTTTTCATTAAACCTGAAATATTGCGTTTAAAAAGGTCTAAATTGAACTGGGTTTTGGGATCACAATGTCTATGAAATGTAGAAGAAAATCATAGGTATGTTCTCATCATTAAAGTTTTTATCAAAGTTTAAAAGGTGCTCCCACACAGGAGCATTCGCCTTGTAACATTCAGGTTCGATTCTTAGAATTACATTTCAATACTGCCTCCCTGACTGATAAGAATTCACTTCTAATGTAACAATTTAAATTCGATTTTGAGAATTTGCCTGAAGCTAAATTAGTTCACATACACAATAACAACACATACAAAACAACATCACAATCTCAGACAAAGCCGGTCGTTATGCTGAACGCATCAATATGAATTGGACTTTGTTATTTACGTAAAAATAAACAGAAGAAGCGAAATTGTTGTCACAAATTATTTCAAAATCGTGTGCATTGATGTTACAAGTTGTATGAAAATGTAACAGATTGTAAATGATGGACCAAACATATTTTTAGGGTTACGAACATTCGTAAGAAATTGAACCATTATAGGATCACATGGTTGTCTCTCTGTCTGTCTTACTGTCAGCCAATTTTCTCCGAATCTACTGGACCGATTTCTTTTGAAATTTGGTACACATGAACTTCTGTGACCCAAACACGGACGCGTTACGTAAATAAACAAATTTTGAGTGTGGGGGTCACTTTAGGGGAAAAAATAGAAATAAAAAAAGTTTGTTTTTAGTTCTTCACTTACAGATTACAGGAAAACCTATGAGAAGTCTGTAGTGTTAAAAAAACATATTACAAACATTAAATTCGTTCGAAAACCTTTGCACGCACGTCCGACTCGCACTCCGCCAGTTTGTTTAATTTACACTATTGTTTTCATAGAAGTTGTTCTACCGGATCAGACCGTGTTATAATATCGCTTCTCCTGTCTGTAACCTTAACTTATCTTATCGTGACATAAGTGACCAATATGTTGGCCACACATAACGCAATTATCCAGCCATTTTAGTCCAACAAATCCACTTAACCAACAAGCCAACAAGCCAAACAGACCAACATTGTTTCAGTCATTAAATAAAATTGCCTTCATTTTAACTCGATTGTATTCGAGCCAGTTACAAAGAATTTTTACAGCAACATGCCACCGTGCTTCAAACATTTCTTGTTACTACGACCATCGTATCTTGATACTCGCCACTCAGACAACGTTAGATTAAATAAGTGGTTGAGTTTTTATACGCTTTATACACAGTTATAACATCGACTATACGTATTTAGGCCATGGACACCGTATACCTTATGTACTGGTAGTCTGGAAGCTGCGTCTGGTTAGGCTGGAATCCGACTCCAACATTGATGGGATAAAGGCTGGGTAGATTTATTGACGTCGCATGCCTAATAGGTGATGGGTTTTTTGTCAACATATACGTATTGTCACTGTCACCGGATAATTACAAACGTCGTAAGATTGTAAAATATTGCGTGAAATCGTAAACTCATTTTTCTCAATAAGACGCTGATAAATTGGAAACTTTTGAATTTGGATGGGATTTATTGTTTGCAAAACGATTTTTTCATAATATATCAATAAATTATAATCTAATAAAGATTTATTACAATCTTACGGAGTCTGCAATTTTCCGGTAACATCACCACTACCTCGATGGTCCAGTGATCGTAAGTGCTACTATCGAACAAGAGGTCCTGGGTGCGATTTCCGGGTCGAGCAAAGGTTTATTTGGTTTTTCCATCTAGAATTTCTCAGCAGGTAAGTTTTGTTTAGAGAAAATCTATCTATTACCAGCTTCTGCCGTGATTTCAACAGCGTGATATGATTTAAAATTAACTACCAAATGAAATAATCAAATTAGCTACCAACAGTAGCTGAAACTTCATGTTTCCCTTTCAAACATGACGTTTCAGCTACTGTTGGTAGCTAATTTGACAATTGGTTTAAGGTAGATACGTCAATGAGACCGGCCGTAATTGTAACAAGGGAATATACTATCGGGTTTAAAATATACTATGTCCTAATGTAGGTACCGGCTTGCCCAGTTTCATGAAAATCTTTTGAGTGGTTTAAACGTAACAAACAAATACACATAGTCTAGAGGCTTAATCGTCAGTGCATTACCAGGATTAAAAATTTCATGGTACATAAAATTTTACTCAAAATGTGTGGTTTTCCATTGTTGCTATTTAGCCTTTTTTATGTTTCTTCCGCTGAATGTGTTATTTTACGACGCTGTCTGTTTTTGTGATACGATACGTACCTATATCTGTATAGATCCTAATAAAATCTCATTTGCTGGAGTATCCTAAATGTCCATACAATTTCACACTAGATACCTGAACAACTCCTCCGATGCTGCAATAAACGAGGTCCCCATACTGGGCCTAGACAATATGATACAATATGATTTATTTCTCTTTAAAATCCATCCAAAAGTTGACTTGAAAAGATCGGTTTTAGCGATAAGGCCGCATTGTGTCACCCTATGAAATGTTTTCTTCATCTATTTATTCTGTAACTTACATGGTGTACATAATAAAGAGTAATTTATTTTATTATATTAAATCGAGCTGTTACCTCCAATTTATTGTAGGCGACATGTTTTCTAATATCTCGGTTTGTATTAAAACGCATTTTTGGCTTAATGTCGCTTTCGATAAATGGGCTATCGATACTAGGGGACGTCACGCGGTTCTACCCGTGTAGTTCCCGTTCCCGTGGGAATACGGGGATAAAATATAGCCTATGTTACTTGCTGATATTGTAGCTATCCATTGCTGTAAGAATTTTTCAAATCGGTCCAGCAGTTTTTAAGTTTATTCGTTACATACAAAAATACAAATTATTCCTCTTTATAATATTAGTATAGATATGGATACTTTTATCCCAGGAGTATTTTCCCTTGGGATAGCTTCCGACTAACACGCGAGCGTAGTCACGTGCAGAAGCTAGTATTTCTATAACTTCACTGTCATGTTAAGCGCTGCAGTGATCGCCAACATTTTTCCAAGTATTTATAATGTAATATCGTGTAGGCAAGCTTATTCTACATTGTTAGTTAAGCATGCATCACGGGTGTCAATATAAAATGGCCACGCTATGCAATGAAAGGCACACAATTACTGTAGCAGCTGATTTTATTTGAGCTCAGCAATGTACGTTACGTGACTCCAAGACTTTATTTTTAAATGGAAACAAAAAGAAAAATATTTGCTCTATAATTTATTCCACGCTGATATGGCTGCTGAAGAAAAATTTACATTTTTAATTTATCATGGCTTTTCAGAAAGAAGAATAGAAAATAAACTTGAAGTGCCGTTGAATAGTAATATTATATATACAACTGCAGAGACTTATTCTCTATAAAAAAAAGGAAATTAATTATTATGCAACACTATATTCATTCGAAAACTGATTATAATAGCACTGCACTTTAGTTTATAATGCCGAGTCAGGCACATTTACTCTGTGTTGTTTTTCTTATTTGTACTTATGCATTCTGATCACAGATAAACAATATAAGGTCCCATTAAAATAGATGGACAAATTTTAACAGAGCGTTCAGTACGTCTAACCAAAGTGATTCAATAAAAAAAAAACACGATGAATGAAGTGATTTTAATCAGTGTTTTTTTTTTTGCTTGAATAACTGAACGCTAATACTGAACGCTCTGTTAAAAGTTTTGTCCATCTATTTTATATGCTAAACAGTTATGTGAGTTAGTCTTAAGGTAGATTGTAACAATTTTGTGATTTTTCTGTACTGAGCGATATGGTCGCTGAGAGACAAAGCCCTTTAATCAAAAAATAAAAATAAAAGTGATTTTATTTTGAATTAAAATTGTAAATAGCCGGCGCACTTGAATAAACATCCATTATGGGTAAGTACTTGCACTCGCGTCCACGCGTTTCAGAATAAAATTATGAATTTGAGAGATAACAAAGACATGGGTGTGTTTATGCATTGGATAACCAACATTTTTAGTCTATTTTCGTAAGCTGATTTTTTTTCTTGTTTTTCTTATTATTTTTTTACTATTGTCCTTATTTTAGTGGTCTGAATGATTTCTACAAGTTTGTCTATCTACATATTTTACTAGGACCTTATATATCTATGTACTTTTAGTCAAATGTGTGACTAACACCTAAAGTCGGCGATGTTTGTTTTTTAATCTCAGCATAAAAACTCATAAATTTTTAGGCATCATAGTTTTGATTGTTTTGTTTAATTTATCGTAAAATATTTCATCAACCATCGTAATACGCTACGCCGTCATTATATTTGGGAAAAACATTTTCCCAAATGTATTACCTCTTAAATACCGTTAATACAAATCACTTTTCCACGAAAACTACTTTACGACGAAAACCCATTGCTTTTAACATCCGACATGAAATATTATGGATTGTGACACTATTGAAAATATGGTTTTTGCACGAGTTTCAACGAAAATGTACTGTGTGTGTGTGTGTGTGTGTAATGTATACTCTTCCTTTTTTGAACTGTAGGTAATGCTAGCGTTAAAAATATATTATGTACAGATAAAACACGCGTCATCATCATCTACCTAGCCTTTTCCCAACTGCATTGGGTCGGCTTCCAGTCAAACCGGATTCAGCTGAATACCAGTATTTAACGTGAAGCGGCTGCCTACCAGACCTCCACAACCCATTAATTAACTGGGTGTCAGAGTACTTCTTGGCAAGACTGGAGTCAGATTTCTGTATTATGACTATCCGTAAGGACTGCCAAAGATCTACAAATGACCGGGAGCAATGGCTTAACGTGCTTTCCAAGGCACGAAGTAGTCTCGATATATTGAAATGGTCACGCATCCACAGACCGACCTTGGCAAGCGTTGCTTAACCTTGAAGATCGACCGACAAAATTGTACATAAAAAAATTCATCAATAGGAAAGTGTAAATTAATACATATGTAATATATATGTAAATTAATCCAAGAAATCTACACAGAAAACAAACTAAGGTATAGATTACGTCACTACTCGCCGTTCAACTTGAATCAAATATTTACTGAATCATGAGAAAAGACATGTGTCGAGTTGTCGACTTCTGTATAGCACCTTCGACATGACGATCGATAGAATTTATTAATAGACCGATGCATTATATCTTCCATTTAAGGGTGCTTATCAACCAAAGCTGTACGAGGTAGTTGATCGGCGCTTGAATAAAAAATCCACCAATGGGATCACTTATTTTTCTAGTTTGTGGCAGCGTAGTCATGGTGGAAATGGGCAAGAAAGGCCCAAAAACAAAAAAGTGAAATATATATAAAAAGATGTACGCGAGGATATTAAGTAATTAAGTTTGTTATTAGTAATTACGATAACTGTGACCAAAGACCACCTACGCCCTATCTAACTATCCTCTTATGATAACATATTTATTATTATATGGATTTTAAAAGAGACTGACCACTGGGTTTTTTTCGGTGTTTCTTCTCGGGGTTATGAGCAAGGAAACACCAACCTGATCTGATTTAAATTGACGATAAAAAAATGACGTGTAAAAGTGTTATAACATCGTATTTGTAACAGTGCATCTTCGCACCACTCATCTCTTACACACCGTTTCACAGCTTCGCGCTAGCTCCCCGAACAGCTTTGTTTATAACAATCACACATGTTCACAGTGCCGATTCAACCTCTCACCACCTAGCTACGTCATGCATCTCTGGTGGAAAAGCACCCTAATTGTTGGTTCAAGAAACAGAAAATAGTTGACGTCTGACAGTTAGTAGAAATGGAAATCGTTACCTTTAAACTTAAAGGAATAGTTTCTTAGTATCTGAGTTTAAATTGGATAGTTTTCAATAACTTATTTACTTGCTTGTGGTTGTCAGGATCATCAAAAAATGGTAGCCACCATTTATGACAAGCGAGTGTCAAAAAGTGGCCAACTGCAATATAATAAAAGACTATAATAATAATAATATGGGAGCAGAACACAGTTGTCGCCGAAACTACAACAACACGCTCAGCGCGTCAAATTTTTGTTTACTTGTCAAAAAAGGGAGGGACGTAATCGATCGATTTATGACACTGTCGATTTTTAGATGAAAATTTTTTTTTCATTTAATTCATGATTTTATAACAATTTACCACGAAGTAACATCAAATCCTATTAGTGGCTAAGTTTATTTTAATAATTATCGTGAGTTTATACGTGCCTGGGATTTAATTTAATTCAGAAATAAAATCATCATAGACTTTAGAAAAAGTATGGACTTCTCTACTAACGTAAGTAATTAAGGATGCGTTCGAAGTTAAATATTGTATACTGCATTCTTATAAATCAAACAGTATTTTTTTTAATATTTCCTATATTTTACCAGCTTTAAAAAATAAACGAAGAAATCCAATAATTATGGGTGAGTTTCATCTCGGTACTAATTTCTGTTTTCTCCTGGTCCAAAGTGTAATGTGTGTCTACTACATCTACCATCTGGTTTCTTTAGCAAATAAAACAGCAACTGAAAAGGAAAAATATCTATCAATTACACTCAATACAAAATGTTTTATTTAACCCTGCTTTGATAAATTATATTATTATTACCTACTCCCTTTTTTCCAACAATGTAACATTTTTATACCGACATAAGATATTTATTTTCGTCCCTTTTACGATCTCGGCAAACTTTGTCTTTCGCAAAATATTTCCTTAAGCAACAAACAACCATAAAAAATAGTAAGGATAAAAAACATGCATCGTCTTCGTGACGATATACAGGCTGTAAAAAAACGGTCGGTCTTGCAACGAGAGATAAGGTTTTTCCTAAACAAAATATCCGGAAAAGTGAGAGTCTGACTCGCGCACGGCGGATTCCGTACAAACTCGTATGTAGATAACTCGTCCATAACGTTAATAATTGTGTCTCAGAAACAGACAGATGGAGACTTGCTACTCTTTACACGCAAAACTGCTGAACGGGTTTAGATGAAAATTAACACACATGTAGTTTATAGCCTGGATTAACACATACAATAGCTTTTATCCCGAAATGAAGTAAGAAGCTGTTAGTCTTAATTTATTTATACAACGTGTATCAGAATAAACGACATTAGTACCTGAAAAGGGGCCTCACTCACACACCCCACACTACTCATCATTATGAACAACTTTTCCGCTGGCATTAAACACGGAACTTCACGGAAATTCACCATATCTGGTAACAATACCAAAATGACTGACGATGACTCAACTGTGAATGAATATTACGTCAGTTTTCGACACAATTTGAAGTAAGTTCTTGATGCTGAGAAGATTACAACTTTATCTGCATTTGCGCTATCGACTCGTATAGTGGCACTGATATATGTGGAGTGAAATCATGGTGCATTATTACAAACAACTTCCGCAATTATAGAAACTAGTTCAGTCTTTTGTTCCGAAATAAAGAGGTTACTTGGAAAGCTTCCCGGGAATTTTGAAAATTGGTAATTTTATAGATTTCTATGTTCACTTTCTGAATTTTAACTTTGCCACCTCGTATCTTTGGAAAAAAGGCGTCTAATAGCAGTTTTTGACATTATCTCTGTATTTTTCTTACATTTCATAATACCTACCGGACATGCTCTAGCCGTGTCCAAATCCATTCAGCCGTTTATAATGTAAAAAGGACACAAACAGACAGACCACAGACATTGTTACTGTCACATTTATAAAATTATCAGTAGAATGATATTAGTATAGGTACTCGTATCTACTTTGCCACCTAGAGAAGCTGTTGCCTTGCAAATCTTACCAGGATACATATTTTATACTAACTTGTTATTATGTTCTCTATAAGTATAAATATATTTACACCCTTTATCTCAAAATATTGAAAAATGGTCGCTCTCAATGCTCTGCGAAAGTGTCGGATATCACCACCATTCCTCAAATAGATTGCTACAATATAAAACTATACGAAAATGGATGCTTTTGCTACATTCAGTAATCTTTTTGAAGTTTTCGTTTACGACTTTTGCTTTATCTTTTCTTGTCCAGAGTTAATTTATCTTAGCTTTTTAATATTTTAGTTTTTTATATATTACTAGCTTTTGCCCGCGACTCCGTTCGCGCATATCCCATTTTTCCCGTTCCGTTGGAATTTCGGGACGAATTATACACCTAAACCTTCCTCATGAATAACCCCATCCATTGGCGAAAACCGAATGAAAATCGGTGCAGTACTTTTTGAGTTTATCGCGAACAGATAGACAGACAGACGCGGCGGAGGACTTTGTTTTATAATATGTTATTTATGTAATATTTGAAAGTAGGCACCAACTCAATTTTGCTCAATTTACAAAGGCCAGAATGAGGGCTCGTTTAAGAAGGATATACGAGACAATACGAGTATGTACACAGCCGGTTGATTCTGGAGCATGAGGTGAACTGCCATACCAATTGATGCCAGGGATTGACAGCTCACTTCACCTAAGTTATCACGGTGAGAATGTTTCAGAATAGCACTGCATGTCCTATTGGAGACTTCTTCAAAAAGGTTAAAAGCGAGCGTGCATAACCATACAGGAACGGAGAATGAACGAAGTACAAGGAGCTTTAAGGGATCATAGAATATGGCGTTCTGTAGTTTCTGCCTACATCCATGCGAAAATATGCGGTAATCTTTTATTTAAAGTTAAGCAACGCTTGCCAAGGTTGGTCTGTGGATGGGTCCACCTTACCGTGGGACCATCTTATCATACTGAGTTTCCTCCGTGCCTCGGAAAGCATGTTAAGCCGTTGGTCCCGGCTGCCATTTGTAGATCTTTGGTAGTCGTTACGGATTGTCAGAAGCCAGTAAATCTGACTCCAGTCTTGCCAAGAACAACCTTGTTTTTTTTTTGTTTTTAAGGATGGGAAATCATCAAATGACGTCTTCCGCTCTGGGTGAAGCGAAAGGGCGTGTCAGACGCTTACTGACTAAAACCTTTCCGTGTTCCTTCTAAAGCCCTTTGCGTTCCAGGGCCGCGGTGACTCTTTCGAACAAATTCCGCAACCCTGGCAGGTGGCCGGGGATCGCCCTGCGACTCCCGACGTCTTGGGCGTCTTCTGTAGCGGCGGTTGGGGACTAAAACCCATCCTTGTTCTTCCTTATGCCCTTTGTGTTCCAGGGCCGCTATGACTCTTTCGAACAAATTCCGCAATCCTGACAGATCGATGAGAACCTGGAGACGGTTGTAAGCTACTTTTTTGTGAAACACGGGCAAAAGCTAGTCATAATAACAAGTCTCCAATGAACGGTATACAACCCCCAGTTAAAACATAACTTCCTTCCACACATAAAAAGAAAACGAGCAATTGTAACCGCAACTATACAAAGTTTAATTAAAATATTGTCCAATCATCGTTGTATTGGACAATTAATCATTTTCTTTATTGACTTTTAATTTCAATAACGTACGTGGGAAATGAAACAGCTGACATTTCATTATTGTTGTGATTGACTTTTGAGAGCCATTTGATTTAAAAAACTTTGGGTCTCCTTCTAAAAATATTTGTACTATTAAATAGAAATTGAAAGGCAGATTCCAAATTTAAATTCTCTAAAAAGAAATTGAATTAAAATTGTGCTAAGAAATTGATTAGTAGGTACATTTAAGAATGTACTAGACAATTGATTACTATTATTGTACTATTCAATAGATTCCAATTCAGAGGAATAAGAGGGTTTGTTTTGACTAAACAATCAAAAATAGAATAGAAAGGTAGAATAGGTCTGTTTTCATTGGTTTTAAATTACAACTGACAACTGTGTTAAATGGTTGGTACCATGAGACAATAAACCACTATAAACAGTAACTATAATGACGTAATAACCATAATATCCGTAGAAAATATAGTATAATAAAAGCGGAGTAACTTTGCCTGTCTGTTTGATAAGTCTTAACGACTGAAAGGATTTGGTCGAATTTTGGCACATGGGCTGCGCGTAAACGCCCTAGAAAGCACACTCATACGCATATCTTATCGGGGATCTTTAAAAAGGCCAGGTACAGTAATCGTAACCGGCGTGCGAGCAAGACCGAGGGGGCCAATTCAACTAATTTTTAAATTACTTTCGCAATCTACCAATAAAACCTCAATTTCCATACACTTATGACAGATTGTGACTGAGATGCGAATGCGATGCTGCGTTGCTTAAAAAATTATAGAATAGGGTATTTAACAAAAAAATCTAATTAGTCCGTCAGATAGATTTCCAAAAAATATTGGACACATATATTTTCATTTGTAACGTAAACAAAAAAATTAAGACGATACAGTGCGTCGAAAACTCGTGTGACGTCACTTACCGGTACACTTTTTACTGGAAAGTGACGTTGCAAGCCCCGATTCTTATCTTTTAGGCATTTTATGTTCGTAATTTTTTATTGTTTTGATAAAATAAAAATACGTGTCCCATATTTTTCGATAATCTAACTGACGGAATAAATAGAATCATATTTATTTAACCCAGGCAACATCCATATTGGCACTCAGATGTATTTACGTAAAAGAAGCAAAGAAATGGCGCGAGTTTTTGTTTTTATGTCAATTATTTATATTATCAAAACATTATTAGTTTACAAAGGTTCATATAACATTCACAAACAAATGACTAACATTATAGGAACGTTACAAAATTAACACAAACAAGTGAAATGCAAAATCGTCCTTCATGCCTGAAAAATGGCGGAGCATTTATTAAAACCTGTGAACTGTTTGTCACCAGTCGTAAGGCAGACGTAAGTTGGCAGTAAATTTTCTTAGAAAACACCTGAACTTCAGCCGATAAGCTAAACCTATTCGTTTTTGACTGCTGTTTATCAATAAAGATTCATCAAATGAGGAGCTCGTGGCTAAAACAACCACACTGGTCAATCTTCAAGATTAAGCGTCGCTTTCCGAGGACGGATTTTGGAAGGGTGACCAACTGACCGTCCATTACATTCTAGGACTCCTCCGTGCTTCGAAAAGTACGAAAAGACTTTGGTCTCGGCTGTCATTCGTAGATCATTGACGAGTATTGTGAAGCCAGAAAATCTGCTACTAGTCTCGCCAATCGGGTATCATGTTACCCAGTCACTGTTTTGTGGAGGTCAGCAAGGCAGTCGCACCAGGTAAAAAATACTAGTAATCAACTTTGTCAGCCGATTTATTCCGTAGACATCACACCGTGACAAAACTTATGGCTAGTTTAAGCACACTGCGAGCTAACGATCCTGCCCAGTAACTGCAGTGCAGTAACTCGCATCGTATAGACGCGCCAGGGCTGCGGAATCTGTTCGAAAGAGTCACCGCGGCCCTGGAACGCAAAGGGCTTTAGAAGGAACACGGATGGGTTTTAGTCAGTAAGAGTCTGACACGCCCTTCCGCTCCACCCAGAGCGGAAGAAGTCATTTGATGATTTCCCATCCTTAAAAAAAAAATCGTATAGACGCATCTTACGAGTTCCTGGCACGTGCGAGTTGGATTGTAGCATCCGAGTTGTTTCACCATTTTTTGTTTTCACTCGCCTGCCCGCCAACAGTTACTCGCACATGCAGCAGCTGGGACATCACTGGCATCGTTCGAACGCGTTCGGTAATAGCTCGCCAGTGTCAACTAGGCAGTTGCGAGTGGGACCTGCATTATTTGTGTCCTGCGACTCGCAAGAGACTGGATAGCTACTATCATCTTGAAGACACCTAAGGCGAGCCGAGCTACTGGCATACGAATAGGCAATCCGAGTAACTGTCTACTATTTAGTCGCACTAATAGCTCGCACTGTGCAAACTAGCCATTAGGTGGAGTGAGTTGTCAATCCAATCGAGATAGGTTGAATGATTGTTGCCATATTTACATCAACTAGTTTCACGGCGAGTTTTTACAGTATAACACTACTGTTCTGTATGTTTTTTTTTAATAGATTAGCACCATCCCATCACTTCCCGTGGGTGTCGTAAGAGGTGACCAAAGGGACTCACCAGAATATGGGCAGCAGCATTCTCTGTGCCTTGCAATATCTATACTGCGATCGGCAACCCACATGCCAAGTGTGGCCATTATGGTAACCCCCCCCCCCCCCTATTTGAGGGTGGGGGGGCATGTCCAGTAGTGGACATCGTTTGGCTGATATGATAAGCACTACTGTGTAAAATTAAGACTGTAAGCCGACCCCAACATAATTGGGCAAAGACAAGGCAGAATGTTTGACGTATGAAACTGTAACATTTTCTTCAAACATGGATTTATGAGGGTTCATGGATATTGGATGGCAACAGATTTAATTCGAATCTATCACGCGCTCATTAACATAATAATCTGTTACAAAGGGCCAATAATTAATTAGGCTTTGTTTAAGCAGAGCCTGATTAATTGGAACACACGAGTTCAGGGCGAACGCGCATGGAAACAAGTTCTGGAATTAACTGTTCTTGAATTGGCGTGATTGGATCTGGAAGCTTCGAAACTGAGTTATTTTAAGTAGCTTGGTTCTTTCTACTTTTCGTGTCGATTGAATCCTTCTCAAATGTTGTTCGACTAGCCATTTGGACCGCTCTGCCGTTAGCCACGTTCAGGTCCTGGAAGGTGCGTGCTGGTGTTTGGGCATAAAGGACAGTAAAGTATGTGGGGGCACATAATGACAAGGGAAGTATTGTCTAAAGAGTGCAATTCAATTTTTCTTCACAACATACCTATGTCCGAAAAATATCTGAATTCTGAGCATTTAAACTGTAAGTAAATCTTTATTTTTGTGGATCTGTCCATTCGTTACGTTCTCAAACCTGAAGCTTATAGATCGACATACTATGCCCTAAACTCAGCTTCGAATTTTATCCAAGTCTGTTCAGCCATTGACTCGACAAACATCCAAATAAACTTGCAAACTTTCACTGTTAAAATAATAGTAACAATCATCTCCATAAATATCTGAGTAACGCATTCAAGGATCAGAGAAAAATATTCATCTAAAGATTCTAAAAACTGTATAAAGTCGTTTCACATTGGAATAAGTACGTCGTTAATTTCCAAGATAAAGTAGGTCATTAGTATTTCGATTTCCAATTGAGATTAATTGCTTCTGCATATTTTAATCTGACGTCTGGCTTTTGAAGCCCGACTTCAACTTTAATTAATTTCCTTTGATTATTTGGCTTTAGGATTGATTTTGCGGTATTGAGTTTGCAATTAATTGTTATGTTAATTGGTGCTCGAAACAAAAACTTGTAAGGATATATTTTATCTAATGTGGTAAGACATAAGAGCAATACCAATTTTATTTTACCATTTCATTTTTTGATTTTTTTTTTGAGATAATTTTCTGTGCGAGGCCATTTTGGCCTCGCACAGATAATTATTTTATTGTACTGTTTAGTTATTAATTTTATTTTACTGGTTTGTTTGTCTTGTGCGAGTCCCAAATAAACCTTTTTTCTTTCTTTATTTTTCTTTCAATAAGACAAAAGTTTCCCGGGACTCAACAAATGATCATGACAACTTTCTATCAGGATACAAAGAACACAAGGAGGATCTTAGTAAGTAAAAGGGTTTAAAGGAATACTGCCTTTGAGTAATTCCTACCTAAAACTAGACATTGCTGAAACACATTCAAACTAAAATACGTAAATGGTCTAAGCTTAGTAAAAGGCATACAAAGCTACCCCTTTATAAAACTAGTCCTTGAAACCATTGCTATGGTTAATAAAATAAAAATTACGCATAATACTGCCATTATACTCCACCCATTCTTACAAGTATAATTAAAAGGCTGCAGTAACATTATCAACGAGCACCATACATTCCACGTGTTTATTAATATTATTCACTTAAAGAAAAAGACCTTAAAAATTGCACGTGTGCATGCCATGTGCTACTAACATAGCATACATAATGGATCCCATACCTAGGTATACACCATTAAGAACTACATAATTTATTTCTGAGTCACAACTTTCTTTCTTTCAGCTAAAGCCATAGATATAGAGTATTGGTCTAAGGGCCTTTGCACACGTTGTTTTTTAACGCACTGATGATGCGCCGATAACGCGTTTCAAACCAATTCAAACGCAGACAGTAAACCTTTGCACACGTACAAAAATTTTGTGGCGCATTTGTATCGATACAAACGCGCTGATACGGCGATACAGACGCACTCACTACAGTCGCGCGTATGTATTGTTTCTGCAATGTTTCTCCGACAAACAAACGCGATACAGACGAGCTTTGAACGTCGTATCGCTTTGTACGCGCGTTTGTATTGATACGAAGTGACAATCTAATTTTTGGTCATTTACAGCGCTGCGAGCGCGCGTTCTTAAAACGCGCATCGTCGACACGTATAAAATTCGCCGTGTGCATAGGCGTTTTCTGCCGAGAGCTGCCAAGTGCATACGGTCTGAAAAGTGTGAGAGAGACGAAACGATTGTGCGGCCAGTTGTTGCCTTTTAACCCGACTGCCCCAGAAGGAGGCTAATGTTTTTCGACATTATGTATGACCGTATGTATAGACTATGCTGGGTACATTTAACAAATGCGGTGATTGAAATATGAAAATGATTTTTATGAGTGCCGAATGGATATAAACAATTTGTTTTTTAGAATCATCTCCTCGAGCATACTACACAAGAATTTTGATTGGTCCACATCACAGGCCGTCAACAAAGACAAGGGACAGGAATGGGACGTAAAACAGTCTGTTTCCATAGATTTATTCAATTTTGTAACGATAATGCTTAGTCCAGTTCTGTATGTCTATGGCTCACACACATATTTTCCTTTCATTTGCCGATATTAATCATAATTTCTGTAAAAAAACCATTTCTAGGTATGAAACCATGTAGCTTTTTATCGGAGAAGTAATTAAAAAAATGTATTGTGGCTCTGTGAGTAATAAATTTATTGTTTATGGTCCGAGTGACCTATTACTCACTGTGTCATAAGGTAAGCGATTAGCAATGAATCATTGCATTGCAAGGTTTTATGGGTCACAAATGTTGGTCGCAGGAGTCATTAAAGATGTGGCGCCAATGTGCAAACATTTGCGGTGGCAAAGTGTCAACAAACAAATAAACCTTTAAAAACTGTCGAATACAAAAACTTATGCCGTTCAAATTGAACAATAAATTCTGGGGACTACGACGACGATAGAAAGTATGGTAGTATTTAAAATTAAAGGGATACAGTGGTATTTAAAAATAAATATATTCTTTTTAATATATATTTTTTATTTTTTTTACCGAATATAGCATTACAAATCCGGTAAGTATTTCAAGTGTCTACCTGTTGCCATTATTATGTTCGAGCTAAAAACGCCAAATAAACACGTTCATATAGGGGCAACGGAAATACACACTCTGTGAAAATTTCAACTGTCTACCTATAACGGTACATGAGATACAGCCCGCTGACAAACAGACGGACGGACGGACAACAGAAACTTAGTGATAGAGTCCCGTTTGGGTACGGAACCTTAAAAACATACTAGTGATATGATGAAGTTCGAAAATAGATCTTATTTTTAATTTGGTCTACGCCGTCCTTCCGACTTCTGCATATTCTGCTGCGATCACAGACGTTATTATTATTATGATTATATTTTAATTTTTCTTTTTTTTTAAATGACGTTTCCCCACGCTAAGAATTTCTCCTGTATCGTGGGTGCGTTTACAAACATACAAACTCATACACAAACAGCCAGACCCAGAACAACTATCTGTAGGCCATGCGAATATTTGTTCTGTGCGGGAATCGCTCCACGATTCGCGACACGATGCGCGATGCGATTTGGCAATACCTACCTTGAACAAACGAAAAGGTATTCAAAATAACATTTCATACATTATGTTATTGATTTGCAGCAGTAAAACCCAAGATGTACCAAGTCTTACTGGTAAAAGTCCAAACTGATCTGTGACAGTTGCTTATTTCTGACTTTTATCAGCATTCACTTGGTATCTTTTTATGGATGGGCAATCATCAACTGACTGAATCAATGAAGTGGTGACGGGCGGGCGTTTTTGGGGGTCTATCTTTATGTAGAACTTTGACGTTCAAAAAGTGCTGGCACTCAGCCTAATTTGAATAAATGACTTTTGATTTTGATTTTTGACTCCTTCCGCTCTAGGCTGACCGAAAGGGAGTGTCAGACTCTTACTAGAACCCACCTGTGTTCCTCCAAATGTCTTGCGTTCCAGGGCAGCGGTAACTCTTTCGAACAAATTCCGCAATCCTGGCAGGCACCGGCCCTAGCGGGCCCCGTCAGTTATGCTGATATCTCTTAGAGGTGCGCGTGGAACACAACGCGCCACCGACCCGGGCCTGGTTTAAATCTTAGGATTTGCCTCAGAAACACGTAAAAGTTGAATTTCCACCACAGTTCAGAATTTTGCCAATGAGGTTTGATAAAACTTGGGTTTTACTGGCATTCTATTAATAAGTCAAGGGTTTACTGTTATTTTGTAATAAGTATAAATATGTTACTTTCAGTAAAATATAATAGTAAACCCTAAATAGCTTATGTGGGAAATTGGTTTTTCAAAAGTCGATACAAAACCAACATTAACTTTTAACAACCACTTTCAGCAAACAACTTTTAACACCCTTACAAATTAGTAGGTAAGCAAAGTCATTACGAGTGGTAAGTAGGTAAAGTAGCCATTAATGCAAGTTTGCCGTGCCAATCGGCCGCCATAGCCCCTCATAGCCCAGCCCAGGTTGACCTAACCTTAATCTCATTGTTGACCCGAATAACAGTAAACCAAGAATTCTTAGAAGCTTTGTTGTTTATTAGTTTTTGAATTCAACAATTTATTGTTCTTTCGAAGGATAGAGAAAATTGTTTCTCCAAGTCCCTGTTTAAGTGTTATTGTTTTGCTTGTTCAAACTTTTGGAATTATTAGTGTGGACTGTGTCAATTTTGAGTTGAAGATCGATGTAAATGTGTGTCGTTCAGCCATTTTAGTCGAAAGATCTAGGCACATAAAACATGGTTGAAGGTTTGCTCTGTATATTTGAGAAATACTTGAAACTACTTCGATTACGTTGTCAACAAACGACGACAATGATCTCTGACTTAATAACAAATGGTCAACCTAATAGAAGTTTGTACCAACACCTATGGATATGTAACCGAAATTTTGGATCGATATTATTTATAAAGTTCTCTGAAAATCTGTGTCAAAGTAAAGAACTGGTATTAATGCGTGCCTGGTATTTAACTGTTTCCTGTGGAACATACATTATGATAAATGAAAATCAAAGATTACACCAACGATACTATGTATAATTTTCCAATTTTTCGTCATAGGTGTAATTTTTAAGGTTTTCGAGGTCGCTAAGAACGATGATTAGCTCGAAACGGAAATTCAAGATGGCGTCCGTGAAATTATTATTATTTAAATCATATTTCTAAAGTCAATCTATCTTTCACAGATTTCAAAGTGGAGGGCTACCCAGTTCTCGTCTGGTTCCACGGCGGTGACTTCGTGCGGGGCAGCCCTAACAGTGTCAATCCGTTCCAGCTGGTGCTAAAACAAAGGGTAATCAAAGTTTTCACGTAATCTATTAATTTATTACAACTTTAAATGAGAATAACCTAGTTGAACAAGTTTGAGGCTTGTGTGAAATAGATTTGTGGGAATAGGTCACATACATTCGAATATAATTAAGTTGAACATTAATCTAGGTTTGTAGTTTCGGCTTCTGAAAAACGTAAATGTTTAAATTAAATAATTAATAATACATCATTTTATCGGTACATAGATAAACTCGTGCCATTTTCCTATGGGGGTAGGCAGAAACTACAGTACGCCCCCCGCTACGACCCCTTGATCTTTCGATCAGTAGTTGGAATATAGGGTATTCAGATCACAAATCGTGATCTGAAAAACCCTATATTCCACAGTTTAACCATTCGAGTATTCCTATATTTCACTATTCGAAATGAGACTTTGACTAAATACATTGAAAGTAGTTTCATGTGAATGAAAAGAGCAGTCACTTCATATCAATCAATGGATCATTCAGTAATAATGGTCTATTCAGAATGAAAAGAGCAGTCACTTCATACCTATCAATGGATCATTCAGTAGGAATAGTCTATTCAGACATCAACGAGTTTGGAGTGGAATGTGCACAGATGTGTTCCTCCGACACCTTATATAGGGTAGCATCTAGTTACCTGTGTAAAATGCAGGCTTCATGTATAGTTATTGTGTAGATAAAATTATATTGTGTTCGAATTAACACACACTTCGTTGTGAAATGGCTCTTGTTCTCAAATCTTATTTGTTTATATAACATACTAGATTGCGTCCTAGTTTTGGTATAAGAAGTATATTAAGATCATGCAGACCAAATCGAGGTAGGTATTTTGTGTAAATGAAACAATAAATATCGTAGAACATAATTTATTAGAGGATATTTACATTGTTTTGGTCAATTTGCAGAACGCACTACACAACATTTAGCCTATCTTTGACAGCTGGCATCAGGTTTTTTGTCTTTCTGTTACACTGTTACAGTGAAGATAAAACGGTTTAAAAGAAAAAAAGTTCATTTCCTGGTTGAATCTGGTAGCATAAAACATCTTCTAAATCAGGTAGAGCTGTGTCTGCTGTTTCTGTTTTACTACTTTCACTAGGTTTTGGTGAGCTTGCATTACATTTTCCACGATCAGTCTGTATGTCGCTAACTCGAACAAATGTACGAACATCTTCATGATGGCCCTCAGTCTTGACTATAAGATACTGAATCATCTCTAGGTCAAATAACTCTTTTGTCTGGCTTGTATCACTATCCTTGTGATTAGATGAGCTTACATTCGGTATTTTCAGGTCAGTCTGCATATCTTGAGTAAATATAATTTCACCGTTAGCATTCTTGCAAATAATTTTACGAATGCCTTCTAAATCAGATTTTAATGGATTAAACATTGTAATGTTAATATTTTTTCGCGAGAACCTTCACACTACGAATTGTAAGAATGCAATGTCGTCTTAACTGATTGTAAGCTATTTATAAGTAACTCGGGCTTTAATGCTCATCCCATATGTAAACGCATCCATTGTAAATTGTCATTGAAGTTTATTCACTGTCCTTGTCCCACAAATTTTATTGAGAAGATATGGCAGGCAAAGTCATCGTATGTTAGTAGTTTACCATTAATCATGAGTTTTGCAATGTAAGTAATTCTTTATAAGGAGACCGATCAAAACAAAATAGCAACATAGACGCAAAGTAAATAGGTACAGGACGTTACAACTCCTACAGCGTGCGCAAACGGGCGCACGCACACATTGATGTGTACATAAAGGGATCTCAGCAATGCATGCCAGCCGCAACGAACAATCTCCACTCGCGCAAGTGCATGCGTCCCACATCTATGTGTGCGTGAGGTGAGGTATCGCTCGTTTTAGGAAGCTGGCGTTCTATGTCTAATTATCATACTATTGCTACGCTCGGTTTTACTTACTATTTTATATCTAAGTAGTATTATAATGTCAATTAAAATACATAAATTCGTTATAACTGTTTATTATCTAGGTTTATATTAATACCTAATTAATTACATTTGATTTAGAATGATACATAGTTTATACATTACAACCATTATGTCTAATGTAAATTGTACATACGCAACTACATTTTCTTTTGAATTTTATTTATCATATCTTTAGCACAGTCGTATATATCATCAGTAAATATATTATCAACAATATGTTGAGCACATATTTTAGCTTTACAAGTGCATAATTTAGAACCATTGAGTTCTTCACCCTCAAAGATTTGAATACGTATTATTTTACGGTGTGGGCCCTTTACATACTTTCTAACATACGAATACATCATTTTGCTCCCTCGTCTTTTATCATTGACGGTTTTCCTGGTGGTATTGGCGCTGTTCAACCTTTCTTCTAACTGGGGTGATGTTTCTCTCTCCCGATTTTGATTCAATGGTGGGGAAATTGGAGAGTACGATATAAACGGTCTCTCTCTTTCCAAATAGTTCATCACATTTTGACGTAATTGTTGTGGTGCTGGATTCGGTGAGTATGACGGGGTTGAAATAAAAAGTTGCTCGGATTCCTGAAACATAAGAATGAATAAGATAAGTTAATATACAATTATGATTACTTATTAATATCGGCAGCCCAACTTCATTATTCATAAAAACTAAAATTATATTTCTATGTAAGTTATCATAGAAATTGCGAAAAAATAATTAATTTAATAAAAGTGTCGCTAATTTACTTACCGACATTATTGGTGAAGAAACGCTAGCGATGATGTGATTATTTTTTTCGAGATTGTACTGATTTTATACTTGTTCAGATTTATTTGATTTTTGTAATAAGGTTCAAAATTATAAGATAAAAACAAGATTATTCTTGTATACCGAAATATGAGATTCTGACTCGTCATATCTCCACTTCTCCACATGTCTAGGAGTTGCATGCGAGCGTGCAAACCGCAGCGTTTGTACCGTCGCCGTCATCGACGTCGAAAACATTCAGCAAAAAAACAACAACCTACAAACATTTTTTATAATTGTAAGTAGGTATGAGCTTCCCCTATTGTTGATTTAAGTGAGTACCTACACAAGATTCAAAATCGCTTTTTTATTTGTCTTATATAAAACGCTGTAAACTTAAAACCTTAACCGCTACGATAAATACGCTCGTGTACGCAATTGACAATTTTTGCAAGTATGCAGTTTTACAAATTTGGACTGAATGACGTGATTTTAGGCCTATAAAAACGCTTCGCAAATTAGTCTCCGGCACAATTCCTCTCTGGAACGAAACCTGTCTGCAAGGAATCAACGCTCCGAGCCCTAGAAAGTCAATAACCTGTCATAAATGTAAAATTGAAATACCAGAAAATCAGTATTCCTATCATATGAGAACGAATATACACAAAGCAAACTGTTTATTGAATACCAAGTTCACAGATATTCATATTATTGCAACAGCATTCAAAAACAGATTAATGACATACAGATTGAATGTCACTCAGGAAGACGAGTACCTCGGTTTAGAGGCGTTCCTGGGTGATCATCTAATAAATATAACAGAATTGATAAAAATGTCACTTAATGAACACAATTGCATAAAATTGAATTTCGAATTGTTTGCCTATTTTATGTTATCAAAATCAGACGAACAACAATTAAAGTCGTTTAATACCAAATATGAAATTATTTATAAGAACACTGATTTGAATGAATTATTAATCAAAGTAATAAATAAACTAAATAATAAATTAACCGAGTTCCAGCACTGTCAATCTGGTTGGACATTTGTTTCTATGAGTCATCTCGAAATTAATGTAAACAAGTATTCCCCTATGAGAGGTGGGTCTTATATACAACTGCCGTCAGCTATTAAGCAGTCTAAAAGTTGTATAAATATTAAAAATAAAGATAATTGTTGTTTATTATGGAGTATAGTTGCTGGATTATACCCAGCTAAAATTAATGTATGCAGAACAAGTTCATACCCCCATTATACCTCTGTTTTAAATATTGAGGGAATGTCATTTCCTCCTACGATTAATGATATTAAAACGTTAGAAAAAAATAATCCCAACATCAGTTTAAATATATATGGCCTACAAAATAATACTGTGACCGGACCTCTTTATGCAACGCAAAATAGAAGAAAAAATCATTTTAATTTACTTTATATCGAAAAAAATTCTATCGGACACTACTGTCTAATTAAAGATTTAGTACAATATTCTTCATACTTTACTTACAAGTTAAGAATTAGTTAAAAATAAAACATAGCACCTTTTAGTAAAATAAGAAGTATATATACTCGGGGCATGTCTTATTACCTCACATTTCACAATGAATTTCGTTAAGCAATCACATACTTTTAAAATAAATAATATAAAATTAGAAAATCATTCACAAAAAGTGAGACATAGCACACTCTTACCTAACACTATAAGATGTATTATATGCGGTCCATCTAACTGTGGAAAAACTAATATAATGCTTAATTTACTATTACATGAAAATGGAGTAAAATTCAAGCATATTTATTTATACTCGAAGACAGCTTTCCAGCCAAAATATTGTTTTTTAAAACAGGTCATCCGGTGCATACCCAATGCAAAGTTATTTATCTTCCATGATAATAAAGAAGTTATACATCCTAATGACGCCTTAACCAATTCAATAATGATTTTCGACGATGTCGCATGTGAAAATCAAATAAATATTCGTAACTACTTCGCAATGGGGAGACACAAACAGATAGATTGTTTTTACTTATCACAAACCTATTCCAAAATACCTAAACAACTAATACGAGATAATGTTAATCTTTTGTTAATCTTTAAACAAGACGACATAAACTTAAAACATATTTATAATGAACATGTAAATACGGATATGGAGTGGCTTCAATTTAAAAAACTTTGCTCTACTATATGGCAAGATCGGTTTGACTTTGTATTGATAAATAAAGATTGTTCTCTAAATGAAGGTAGATATAGACAGGGGTTTGACATATTCGTAACTTTTGAGCAAACATAATAAAAACCATAATACTGTAAAAAAAATATCAATCGTAGTCTACAATCTGTAAATAACGGTTGGATATTGTCGGGAATCATTATGGAGGTCAATATAAAAGAACAATTGATAAAATCCGTAGATAGTATAAAAAATAAAATTAAATCAATACAAAATGCAGAAGATGTCGATAATTTGAAATTTAAGAAGCTTTTTAAGCCAATAACAGATCCTCTAGAGACTTTAATTAAAGTTAATGATAAGAATAGAACTATATTGGATACGAGTGAAGGTGATAATAATATAATGAGAAGATGTAGCTCACCCGTAGATTTTGAAAATTTCAAAGGATTTATAGAGAAACATTCAAATGATGGTTCTGCATCCTTTAGCTGCACAGGTGATGATAGCGAGAACGATACATTTATGTCACTTAATAAAGAAGATATGATTGAAATCTATGATAATAACATGAATGTACCTTTCGGGATTCGAAGTGAAAACAAAAATTTGATGATGGGTAACTCTAAAGTATCATTTTCTTTTACAAACAACGTTAACAATTCCCTAAAATCAATTATAGCCACAGTTAATGACAAACATTATGAAATAACTCCTGGACTTAAAGAACTTTTACTACGTAATAGACCTGACCTCAGTCTGGTAACTGAAACTGATAAAATTGTTTACAAAGATATGCTCCATAATACAAATGCTCACAAACGTGACTTTAATCCAAACGGCCAATTAAAAGGTGATAAAGGTTTGAAATACCGTCAAATCATAAAACCTTTGTTTTCTGAACAAAATTACATTCAACATGCAGAACAAGTCATTAAGTCAAAAAGTGGTGGCTACTTACCTAAATTGAAAAAAAAGTATAAGAGTAATACAGATTATGTTTATTGGGATGACCCTAATGAATTAATCGATAGATTAAGACTATTAATGGCTTCAAAAAACGCTGGTAATACTAATCATGACAATGAAATTATATCAATTGTTGAAGAGTTAAAAGAAGCCGGTATAATAAAATAATAAAAAGCATTGTATCTAATTTTATATTTAGTTATTTAGAGAGTCTGAACCATGAAGGTTCATACAAAACAAACGTCGCTGTCTTTTAATGAAATAAGCTCTGAGCATATTGAGATCTTAGACAAATCAACCGAAACTGAATGCTGCAAAGATATTAATAAATACAAAGTTGAAATATTAATTAAAATAGAACAATTGAACAAATTAATTAGTGGTTTAAATAGCAGATTAAATAACATTGAAAAGACCATTGATTTAAAAGAAATAGCAGGGAAGTTAAGCAAGCATTATGAGCAAAATAGACGTCATAAATGAAATCCATAAAAACGCTAGAGTTAATTTCCCAAGAAGAAGTGTAATACTTAAAGATATAGATGACCTTTGGCAAGCAGATTTGATGGATATGCAAGCAATATCAAAAGTGAATGCAGGTTATAAATACATACTGGTGATTATAGACACTTTTTCAAAATATGTTTGGGCGATTCCACTTAAACAAAAAAATAAGCAACAGGTATCAGAGGCGTTTAAAACGGTAATAGAAACAGGACGAGTTCCAAAAAATTTGCAAACCGATCTTGGGAAAGAGTTTTACAATGATCAATTTAAAAGTGTTGTTAATAAGTATAAAATTAATCATTATTCTACTTATTCTACTAAAAAGGCCTCAATTGTTGAAAGATTAATAAGAACGTTAAAGAATAAACTATACAAGGAATTTAGTTTGAATGGAAATTATAAATGGTTTAACGGTATGTTAGAAAAAAAGTTACATGAGTACAACAATGATGTTCATAGAACTGTCGGTCAGTCACCTGCTTCAATAAATCAAAGGAATAAAACAAATATACTTCAAAGATACTTAGACGCAGCTCAGTCTCGAAAAAAAGTGAAATGTAAGAAATTTAGTGTAGGAGATTTTGTGAGAGTAAGTAAATATAAAGGATGTTTTGATAAAGGTTATTATCCCAACTGGTCCACTGAAATATTTAAAATAACAAAAATTCAAGGAACAAATCCAACAACTTATTTAATAGAAGATGGTAGATGTCGACCAATACTAGGCGCATTTTATGCACAAGAACTTCAGAAAACCAATCATCCCGACATATACCTCGTTGAAAAAGTTTTGAAACGAGAAGGAAAGCGAGTATATGTTAAATGGTTGGGGCTGCCGACCAGTGAAAATAGCTGGATTGATAAATCAAATGTATTATAACTCCTGAACAATATTTAAGCATTTTACAAACAATTATCTATTCACTTCCACTTTATTCTTAATGCAATAAAGACATACTTTATAATTCAGGTTTATGTAAAATAATTAAAAAATATAATAACAATGAAAAAAGCACGAGGACTATGTACAAGCAATAAAGAAATGGCTGGTTTATCATCTTTAAAAATGGATAAAGTAAGATCTGGAGCGGGGTTTAGAAAAACCCTTAAAAATATTGTATCACATACCAAAAAACACATCAAGAAACTAAAACCCACCTGTAAGAAAGCGTTAATGGAATTAGCCTGCGCTGCAGCTCATGAATTTGCATCTGATTTACCCATAAAATTACCCAGAATTATACCAGTACCTAAAACTGGAGGATTTCTTCCTTTAGTACCAATATTTGCTGGTTTATCTGCCGCTGGAAGTTTGGCTGGGGGTGCTGCTGGGATTGCGAAAGCTATTAATTCATATAAAACAGCTAAGAAACAGTTGCTTGAATCGGAACGTCACAACAAGCAAATAGAAGCTTTAATTATTGGAAAAGGATTACATCTTAAGCCTTACAAAGAAGGTTTAGGAATTTTTGTTACAAAGAAAAAAAACTAAATGGTCGGCTACCCAATAGAGCTTTAACTAATATTGATATATTGAAGCATTCAAATAGTATCCCATTCTTTCGAGGTGTATTTATGAGAGATGAATTACCAGGTAACCCATTACCATTAGAATGTGGAGTGATTAATCTTGATATTTCTCAAAACTCTGGCACTCATTGGGTAGCCTATACCAAAATATACGATCACATTGAATACTTTGACAGTTATGGTAACTTAAAACCACCTAAAGAATTAATAAAATATTTAGGAAAAAATATTCAGTACAATTATGAAAATGTACAACATGATCACTTGTATAATTGTGGACACTTATGTTTAAAATTTCTTAAATTATTTTGGAAAAGTAATAAAGGAATTTATTAATTAAGTGAGTGATTTTTATTTCTTACGTCTCCAAATTTCGTTAAACTATAAAAATATAAATGACATTGCTAGTTCATACGCATACATTCTTTCGTTGTTGGTGATAAAAGTCACTAGTGTTGAAAAAGGATTTTTTATTACCTATTTAAAGTAACCTCCTTCGTTTTATTCATACCAACATCATGCTTGTTCTTAATAAAACTCCTAATGAGAGAGGGAAATATAACATAAGACTGCCAATATCCAAAGAAGTGAGACGTGTCAGTGCAGTGAGAATTAATAAAGTTTCAAAGGAAAACAAAAGATTTCTTCAAGATATCGGTTTTAAAATATAATATGCTTCAAATTACAGATTTACCACAATATGATACCTCTATTGAGGGTTATGAGATCCACAGTTACAATCCATACAATAATAGCTTTAAAGAAAATGATGAAATTAGAATACCCATACAACAGCAAGATTTATATGTATTGCCGTCAGGTAGTTCCATTTACATAGAAGGATATGTAAATGTGTCAACTAAAGATGCAGCCGGAAAATTAGTAAAAAAAGATGTTGATTTTATAAATAATCCCATTTCATATTTGTTTCAAGATATTAGATACGAAATAAATGGTGTTGAAATCGATCGGATTAAAAATGTTGGTATTACAACCACCTTAAAATCGTATATCTCAATGAATGAAGGTGAAAGTAAAGCTGCAGCAGTCTGGGGATGGAACTTAGGTGGTACGAAATTAAGAAACGAATATTTTAGTGTTATCGTGCCATTGAACAGAATACTGGGATTTGCAGAAGATTACAACAAAATAATAATCAATTGTAAACATGAACTTATTTTACAACGAAGCAGCTCAGCATTGAACTGTGTGCTTATAGACAAAAATGATAACGTAGAAATAGATATACAAAAAATACAATGGCGTGTGCCGCATATTAAAGTTTCTGATCGTAATAAATTGTTATTGCTCAAAAGCTTGGAGAGAGATCGTTCTATACAGATAGCATTTAGAAATTGGGATTTGTATGAATATCCATTACTTCCAAGAACAACAAAACATTCCTGGTCAGTAAAGACAACTTCCCAGCTAGAAAAACCGAGGTTTGTAATATTTGGTTTGCAAACAGCTCGAAAAAATAATAAAACTAGAAGTTCTTCTATATTTGATCACTGCAATGTAAGCAATATTAAATTATATTTGAATTCTCAATACTATCCGTATGACTCACTTAATCTGAAATTTGATGAAGGTAAATACAGTATATTATATGAAATGTATGCTAATTTTCGTCAGTCGTATTACAACTTAGGCATTGATCCATTGCTTAGCTTAGACCAATTTAAAGAAATTGCTCCACTTTTTGTGATTGACTGTTCAAGACAAAACGATTCACTTAAAACTGGACCAGTTGACGTGCGATTAGAAATTGAATGCTCTGAAGATATTCAAAATAATACATCTGCCTATTGTTTAATAATAAACGATCGACTGTTCGAATACAAGCCGTTGAGTAATATTGTGAGAAAACTATCATGAATGTCATCGTAGATGTTCAAGGGTTTAAGAGTGAAGAAAATGAGTTTATTCCAAAAGAAATAGCAATAATGTACAAAGGATACGTACAAGTACTGTTGATAAAACCACCACGACCATTTTATGACTTGACGAGGAAAGAACGGTTACAAGTGGCTTGGATTGAAAAAAACAGAGGAATAAACTGGAACGAAGGCTTTGTACCATATTTTAATTATCAAGCAATCTTTGGGGATTTTTTAAAAAATAAATCTATATTTACGAAAGGAAACGAAAAAGTGTTATGGATAAAAGATATATTCCGAATTAATAATGTATACAATTTAGAAAGTAAGAACTGCCCGAGTTTGTTGACATTATATAACAATTATTCAGATTCATCTGACATTATAAGTTGTATGTATCATACCAATATATGTGCCTTAAAAAATGTGTTTTGCTTAAATAAATGGTGTAAAGAAAATCAAGTGTTTTGTCAGTAAGATAAAATAAGAACGATCTTAGTTTTACGAATAAATGATTATAGAATGTTAAACCTACAAACTTACTTACACATATTCTATTATTTAGGTTAGTGAAAATGTAAGTAATAGTAATGTAAGAAATGTATCATTGCTTATAAAACAATATTTGAATAATATAGAAATAAATATTTAAACTTGACCTACTTGCGAGTTTTATTTCTTTAACACTAAAAATATTAATATAGTTAACCACCTGCCAACCACATATTATAGTTCGACATCGAAAGCAAAAACAGCTTGTTATAATGAGCAGTTCATACTGAACAGCTTGTTAAAGGTAATGAGCAGTTCATACTGAACAGCTTGTTAAAGGTAATGAGCAGTTCATACTGAACAGCTTGTTATAATGAGCTGATCATACTGAACCGCTTCTTATAATCAACAGTTCATATTGAACTGCTCTGTTTATTTACACACTCGAACAGATGCTACTGATGAGTATGCGACTACTATACAGGACTTTAATTAAAAAAAAAAAAAATATATGTTTGAATAGAAAACTATAAATGTTATTAGTAGACCATTTTATGACTTGACGAAGAAAGAATGGTTACAAGTGGCTTGGATTGAAAAACAGAGGTATAAACTGAACGAAAATTTTGAATAATTAAGTATATTATGGGGTTACAGAGGAATAATCTGATACTCGAATGGTTTAACTGTGGAATATAGGGTTATTCAGATCACGATTTGTGATCTGAATACCCTATATTCCAACTACTTCGATCGATATTAAAAAAAAACTCTTTTCTCTACAATTCGCTCATAAAATCTTTAATTTTCCATTTCCAGGTTATATTCGTCTCAGTAGCCTACCGGCTGAACATCTTCGGATTCTTCTCGACACTCGACAACGAAGCTTCGGGCAACTTCGGCTTACTCGACCAGGTGGCGTCTTTGAACTGGGTGAAGAACAACATCGAGAGCTTCGGAGGTGACCCTGACAACGTTTGCATCATCGGCCATGATGCTGGGGCAGTCAGCGTCACCCTTCACCTCATATCATCATATTCCGCTGGACTCTTCCAAAAAGCTATAGCAATGAGCGGAAACGCACTGTCATCGGAATCAGTGAACATCGCAAGAAAGGAAGTCGTAACTGTTGACAAAGTTGCAGTTGCGTTCAGCTGCTTCCGAAAACCGACCTACCAATTACTTGACTGTCTTAGAAGAGTCCCCGATCAAGCACTCTTGGATATAGCTGGACCAGTGGCTGAATGGAAACCTATAGTAGATGGAGGTTTCAGCAACATAACCAGTCCGTTCTTGCCTGAACTACCAGCCAAGTTGTTCAAAGATGAGATTTTTTCACCAGTTCCACTTTTAGCGGGATACACGAATATGGAAGATGGCCTACTACTAGAAAAGGATGAAAGTGGAGATTCTGGTATAAGTCAAAGAGAATTCGATTCGATGAGAGAAGAAATCATCCTGTCTGATATCACTGTAGATAACAGCTCGTGTTTCACCAACCAGCACCATATTCAAGACGCTGTCGCGTTCTTCTACAAACCAATCCCTCATACTACAAATGAAACCGTTTTGAGAAAGCTTTTTGTAGATTTCTACACTGATAAAACACATGGCGCTACTACATATCAGCTTGCCAGACATATTTGTCCGCACGCTCCAGTATTTCTTTATAGATTCGATCTGAAACCTTTTTCAGACATAGCTAATGAAGGTCTCCCAGAATGGATAGGCGTCCCTCACAATTTTGACTTGATCTATACTTTCGGGATGCCCTATTTAGCATTGCCTGAAGACCTGAGTAAATGGGACTACAGAGATAAAAGCATTTCAGAAATTATAATGAGGATGTGGTCAAATTTCGCCTGGTACTCCAACCCTACAAATTCGGGGGTAATTATAGATTGGCAATCTTATGAACTAGAGAGACCCGGGTATTTGATTATTGATAGAGCCAATTTTACAATGAGTACCCCAGCGACAGTTAATTACAAGGCCTTCGAGTTCTGGACGGACTTTTACCCAAAAGTTGTCGAAATTGGGACAAAGTGTTGCAAAGAAATCTTAGACGATTCCGGCGCGAAGACTATTTTCTCATACAAAATTTTACACAGTATATTACTATTGTATTTGACTTTAATTTTACTGTCATAACGAAGGAAGTAACGTCAAATCACGGTTATTTTTGTATAGTCTATTGAAAGATGTATTTTAAGTAAATCAGTATTTCTTCAAAACCAAATGAAATATTTACCTTCCAGAGAAATTATTCGTGCAAATAAAATTCTTTAAAATATTGGTGTTGTTTCTATATTGCATCCAAAGGTAAATTTTTCAGGTTCAATGTTTGAAATAATCATGTGTATGGTAAACTTGAAAGTTGTAGGGTCGTGTTTACCATTTGGATTCGTCACAGCAATGATGGTAGCGTTTCGTAGTCTACAAACATAAACACGCGAGATTTCGAGAAACTGATTTTGTTGAAGTATGTCGACATTAATGCAATCATAAATTTTATACGTCATCGTTTTATCAGTCTGCTGATACAGGTTTTTTGGTTATAATAGCTATTAGGTTTTTGTTTTGCTTTGTTCAAGATACAAAACCTAATTATTCCTTCATTGACTTCGCTCTGCGTCTAAACCTTGGCTCACTATTATAAGGCTCATTATTCTATTACTAGTATAAGATTATGTTAAAATTTTAGTACCAACTCACTAAGTTCATCATCTGCCTAGCCTTTCCCAACTATATTGGAGTCGGCTTCCAGTCAAACCGGATTCAGCTGAATACGAGTATTTTACGTGGAGCGGCTCCGCAATCCATTAACTGGGTGACACTGTACTTGTTGGCAAGACTGGAGTCAAATTTTCTGGCTTCTGGCATTCCGTAACGACTGCCAAAGATCTACAAATGACAGCCGGAACCAACGGCTAAACGTGCTTTCCGAGGCATGGAGGTGTCTCGGTATGTTGAAATGGTCACCCATCCACCTTGACAAGCGTTGCTTAACCGTGCAGCTGTTATTATTTAGCCACGAGCCCCTAGTACTCACTGAGTAAAGAACGTTACAAATTGATTAAAAACACAGAACTTAACGTACTTAACTCAGAAAGTACCAAAATTGTAATAGAAACCAATAGTGAGCTAACGATATAGCATCCAACACACGTATTACAGGTCTGCTGGATGCAATTTGTATTGGAAATTCTTTTGTGCTTTTATTTACTTACTTTTATCTTTTAACTGGTGTTTATCACGGGTCTGCTAAAAGATATTTCTATTGACGGATCTTTTGTGCTTTTATACAGTTTCTTTTCTGTTTTAAGTGTGTGTTCAAAAAAAATATCTGAAACAATAAATATGTCTTAGTTTGATGGATGATGCAATGGAGATCAGGTATTTTTTCAACATATCCTATCCCTCTGGATTTTCAAAGATCGATAGATAAGTCACGTAGATCAATCAAAAATATAGGCGACATACGAACACTTTTATCCCATTCATCATTCTTACGTGCACACGAAAAATGAAATCAAATTCGTTGCTCGCGCATTTCATGGCATAGTTCCAGTACAATAGGAGAACGAACTAAAATTTTATTGGAAAAATAAATTGAACAAGTACATAACCTATTTCTAAACAATCGTTTTCGTGCTTGGCAACCATTAGTCACAAAACTTACGAAGGCTCGCAACGTTCAAACGTCAACCGGAGCGATAAACCGTGGAACAGCGTTTGGCTAATATTTCTGCACTCCATAAGTCTTGGAAATGTTAACTGGGAATATTTGTTTTTACAAATTAATAAATATATTCTTCTTAATAATTTTCACACGGCAACCAAACGTTACAAAATCTGTTCCTGTAAATTTAACAATCCAAAATATATGCATATATTTTGGATTGTTAAATTTTCATCATCATCATATCAGCCGAAAAAAGTCCACTGCTGGACATAGGCTGGATTTGCCATAATCGCCACGCTTGGCAGGCGGGTTGGCGATCGCAGTGTAGCTGTTCCAATGCACAGAGAATGCTGTTGCTCATTCTGTGGTGACACCCTTAGTCGTAACGTGCTTGGCGGAATTAAACTATGCAATTCTGTCGCACACTCCCCAAAATGCAACCGATAGAAAACCGACAGGCTAGCAACTCGGCGTCGATGCTCAAGACTTTGAAGCTTAGACTCGATGAGCCTGTCTTTGCCGATGATCCTCTTAGCTCGTTTCTCACGAGAAGTGATGGGATGGCGCTATTTTTTTACGTCCGACACCTGATTTTGCTGATGACCAAAGCCGCCAGTGGTCATATGCACAGGCTCTTGCTTTAAACTGTTTTATTTTTCTTCTTTCCGAGTCGATGGTTAACTCCTTAAATTGTCTGGGCCCAGTTATAGGTGGCTAGGTTAATTACAGCATCGGTGGAATTCCTTAAATCCCTCAAAAAACAGAAGTCGAAGAACGGACACTTGGAGCACTACACTGTGTGCCTGATTTTCTGAACATTACCCAATTTCACAAAGTTGTGCTTGCAGCGGCCTACCTGGGTCCTGCCGGGGTTGCGGAATTTGTTCGAAAGAGTCACCGCGGCCCTGATACGCAAAGGGCTTTAGAAGGAACACGGATGGGTTTTAGTTAGTAAGAGTCTGACACGCCTTTCCACTCCACCTAGCGGAAGAAGTCATTTGATGATTTCCCATCCTTAAAAAAAAACCGATTGAGTGCTTTCCACGTAGGCCACTGCAGTTCACGTCCACCACGTGGTTCTCACATTAGGTCTTGAACGATCTCTGAACAACGATGTTTTTTATTTAACGAGTGGCCTCTCGCAGTTCAACCTAAGGTTGTCGACTGCTTAACCGGACTTGCCTATGGCGGCTTTAACATAAATATTGAAGCCTCCAGGGCTTAGAAAAATCTTACAAACTAAGCGACTACACGCTAAGGGCACCCTGTGTGGGGTACGGGCCTCGGCTTGGGGCGTCGCGAGCAACGAAGAAAACCATCCCGGCTCTTAAGCCTACCTAGGACCGTTAAATATTTGTAGAGGGGATGTCGGGTTTCATGTTTTTTTTTGTGGAACTACTGGTGGTACAATACCAACCAACGGGTAGAGGTTGTTATACATTATGAAGGTTTAATAGAAGCAAAAAAGCTTTGATTTTGAAGCAATGTACGAATTGCTGATATTGAGACCTGGCTAAGGTACCTATTTTTCTTCTGCAATAAACAGAAAACCGAATGAGATAATGTTTCAACAGAACACAGCAGATTCTGCTGTGTGATGAAAATAAATCCTGTATTGAAGAACAGAAAAAAACGTTATAAATATTAAATTAAGTAAACTTAAAGAATTTATTTCCATCATGGTTTAATTAAACAAGTCAATTAGGAGGACCCATGACCATGAATTTCTAGAGATGATTAATGATGTAAGAAAAAACGTTGATTAAACGAGGATAAGAGAAAATCGTTCGATAACCTTTAACTACTTTTAAAGAGATAAATTTTCAATAAAATATTAATGAATATGTTTTACGCACTCACACATAAAATAGAAAATGATAAACAGGAAAAACAAATACAATTTTATACCTGCCTATTCTTTTTTTTTATTGCTTAAAGGGAAGCCGAACACTAAAAACATGTTTTATGTTTACTTATGAAGCAATAAAATATTTTGTTCCTACCGCGCAAAGTCGAGTAAAGTCGCTCTAGTAATGATAAATAAAAGATTATACTTACTTTGGTAGATACCATATTCGTTTTAGGCTCCGCGCAAACAGGCCACCGAGCACAGACCGATGGCTGTGCTCGGTGGCCTGTTTGCGACAAGCTGGTTACATGATTTTTAACATGTTTTGTATGGAATCGCCGCACACATGCAAAAATAAATAAAAAATAAAAATGTAGAGAGTGGCGACCACTCGTGGCTCACTGTTCGCGACATGTCACCGGCGTTACATAGGCGTTGTCGTCGATGTCGTCTACATCGTTTACGAATCATTAGGATCACGATCAAACCTTCTGTTTCGGGAATCCATCGTGAGACTGTACAGCAGCAGCCGGTGGCTGCTGTAATATGCCCATGGCCACAGACCACTAGTGGCGGCCACCGAGCACTAGTGGTAGCCACCGACCATATCCATTTGCACGGTACTAAAGTGGCTGTGGTCGGTGGCTCGTTTGCGCGGAGCCTAAGCCCTTGCAATCCATTTTATGTTATCAAATTCACGTATCATACTATCATGGACACGATATGTTAAAAAGAACAATACACAAGTTTCATGACAAGATTGCGTTTATTTTATGATCATGTTCAATGCTTTAGAGGCTACTTCCCGATTTGACAACATGTCAAAAGTAGAAAAAACAAAAGGAACACAAGTGGCGTTTCGTCAAGATTTTGAACTTTATACATTCATTCCCGATTCGTCAACCTTTTTTAAACTCAAAAATAACTATACAAAAACAACCCGGACCCCAAGTATTCGTATAAATATTGATTAGCTCTAGTATAAACCCTTTTCCTTTGGAAGTGTCAAACGGGGTCTCTGTGAGTGTGTGTGTTTCAGATGTTTTTAAAACTTTTGACATGTTGACCAATCGGGTATGTGACCAAACGAGAAGTAGCCGTTTTATATGAAACTGATCATTTTGTAGCATTGATGGTAATAAGCATGAATGATGAAACATTAAAGACTACACTTGCTCGAGACGTCAAAAGGCACACACTAGAATTTTAATAATATTAGCTGGAAAGTATGTCTATCTTTTTAAGAACCTCTATGAGTGATTGATTATTGAAGCATTCCTTTAGTTGATTTGGCGCCTTAAGGATTAGATTAGCAGTATTTTTGTTGCAACATAATTTGCGTTTCAATGGCTGACATGTTGAGTAATATTAAAGAGAAGGGAGTCAGTGATAGCATGACGGGTAATAGGACCTAATAAGGGAAGAAAACGTGTTGGGCCGACCCCAAATAACATGGGATCCAGGGTTGCGGTATTTGTTCGAAAGAGTCACCGCGGACAAGGATGGGTTTTGGTCAATAAGAGTCTGACACTCTGCTCCGCCCAAAGCGAAAGGAGTCATTTGGTGACTTCCCTTCCTTAAAAAAAAGTATCATGGGATAAGGCAAGAAGATGATGAGTGCTTTATGTGATAACATGGTTTCAAAAAAAATATCAGCTTCGATAAGGCCTAGAAAATACAGATTACTTACCTATAGCACTTTTATAACTGGAATAAATATGTTCAACCAATAAACTTGAACACAACGATTTAAACTAATGCCATACGCTATGGAGCTACAAATCTACAAGCGGTGTATAAATATCAGTTGATACCGTAATAGTCCCTCAGTTAAATTCGTCATACTTGAAGTTATTACGATTAGTAGTAAAGAACACAATGCAACTGTTACTGTTGTTATGTTTTGTGCTAGCCGCTAGCGAGATTACCGCATATGTAAGTACTTTAAATAAAGTAAAAAATATTTTATTGAAAAGCCTGGTGACGTCTGCGGAAAAACGCTGGATACGAGAAGCACGGGATCGATTGATGTGTTGACGTTTGGGAGAGGCCTATGAAAAAATATTATGATGAATTTTAAACATACCCATGATACAAAAATGTTCATGGTTATAAAAACTGGAAGTAGAGCCTTAAAGTGTATGTTCTTAGATTGTTATTTGAATAATATACGACGTAGTTATCAACAATAAAAATATTTTCCTTATTAATAACACAATTAATTTTATTTGTGTTAATGCACCGAAGATGAAATTATTTGAAGTAACATATTTAACCATATTTCTGTCCCCCAGGTAGCAGAAGTAACCGATATACTAAAGCTTACAAAAAAAATGAACGAATACGTCACAGAATGCATCGAAGAAGGAGAATTCGAACTTACTCACGATGATATCACAGCAATATTTAACGACGAAGAAAATAATAGAGACATTGAAAAAGAAGGCATGGAAAAAGTTACCCGTTGTTTCTTCCACAAAGCGAGCATTTTAGAACCAGATGGAAAACTGAACCCAGATGCTGCAATGGCAATACTAACTTTAATAGGAGTGGAAGAGGATGACGCTAAGGAGCTTCTTCAAAAGTGTACTAGTATTACTGGTTTTGATGCTAAGGATATGGCTTATGCAATCTTCAAGTGTTTTGATGATGGAGTAAGAAGCTGAAATGAGGGTGCAATCTTCCACATGTTCTTCTACTGGTTTCACGGTTGCAAAACGGTTTAGAATTCGGTTAATTTGAAAGCTTTTGTTCTAATTTCATCTTTATTTATACTCGTAACTCTAGTGTATTGTCTCCTTGCCAGCGTCCCGACAGCTTGAACATGTAAAAGATTTGAAACTCATGTTTTTATCACCTACTTAGTTCCTTGCAATATTTAAATTATAAAATAATCTGAAGTGTGATGTATTTATTATTTGTCGTCATGAAGTCACGTACAATTATAGTAAAATCATCAATCTCTGAGCTATCCTAAATTCACTTTAGACATTTAATCTGTATTTTAAAGTATTGCACTTTAGGTAAAGTATTTGAAACCGATACGCCGAGTATTCATATTTATTTTCATTGTTAAATAAGGTATTTGACGGGACTATTTTATAACATTTCTCAAAACAGACAAGACGCAGATAAAAAACATGCGGGGCAGTCTTTGGGGACTGCCGATAGAAGTGAAAATACAAGCGAAAACTAAAGCGTTCGGTGACGATGATGCTTTTTTTTTTTGTAAGGATTGGAAATCATCAAAATATGACTTCTTCCGCTCTGGGTGGAGCGAAAGGGCGTGTCAGACTCTTACTGACTAAAACCCATCTGTGTTCCTTCTAAAGCCCTTTGCGTTCCAGGGCCGCGGTGACTCTTTCGAACAAATTCCGCAACCCTAGCAGGCTCTGGCCCTAGCGGGCCCCGTCTTCTATGCTGACATCTCTTTGTGAAACACACCGCGCCATCGACCCGGGCCTGGTGGTGATCGGACAGCGAGCCACCCAACGCTCGCCGTCCGCAGACCCGCGCCTGCGTTGTCGGGATCGCCCTGCGACTCCCGACGCCCGGGGCGTCTACTCCTGTAGCGGCGGTTGGGGCGAAGGCCTTGCCTTTCTCTCGTGCGGCCCGCCTCCTCCTTCGCTAGCATTACTGCTTCGCAAAAGGAGGTGACCGCTTCCGAAGCCTCATCGCTCCGGACCATGGATTCAACCAGGGCCGCTTGCGAGAGGTCGCTGCCGCTGATCGCCTCGACAAGGACACGACGGTGCTCAGCCCAAGCAGGGCAGACCTCCACCGTATGCTCCACCGTGTCCTCCGGGTGATCCTCACAGTGCTGACACCCGGGCGTGTCCTCCCGCTTAATCCGAAACAGGTACCTCCCGAAACAGCCGTGTACGGTGAGTACCTGCGTCAGGCGGAAGGGGCCTTACCGCCGCAATTGTGGCGTGCCCAGCGCTGGGTTGCGATAATCGCCGTCTCCATACCGTCATGGTATCCTGCCGGAGCTCCGTCCGCCGCGATGCAATTTGCCGCGACAGCGGAGTTTCACCCCGGCGAAGAGCCTCCTCGTGCCACGCGTAAACGTGCGCGAGGGCTCTCGCCTCCAGATCCCATGGCGGTAATCCGGCTAGGAGGCTCGCCGCCTCGCCGGAGACCGTGCGGTATCCTCGGGCCAGCCGGATGGCCATGACCCTTTGGGACGCGTTGAGCTGGCGGGCTGGTCGCCCCTTTCGAGTTAGTGACGATGATGCTAGTTCCATTATTTTTGATCACTCAAAAAGTACACATGTATACACATTATACATTTAGCTCATGGAAAGTGTTCGGTGACGATGACGCGGTTTCCATTAGATATTTGTGCCTACCCAAAAGGTGATCAACGCGCCTAAAGAAGTTTTCACTTCAAAAATATTTACTAAAAATCTCAAAAAAAGCGATGTTGTCAACGTTTTAAAATCTGTATTAAACAGAGACAGCACTAATTGCGTGTGTCGTCAAGTACCGCCATATTGAATTGAAGCCATCTAGTACAAATTACATTTTGTGTGACAAGGATGGAATAACTTCAAAAGCGTATAAATTCTGTTTTTCGACCATTTTAAAAATATACACATACAAAAACTACAGTTGCATGCATTTTATGGAGGTATGCAATCAAAAAAACAATTTACAGCTGATTTCTTTTTACTTTTAGAGAGTTGATATACTTTCATAGCGGTCTATATAATGGTGATATACTTCCATACTTTCATAGTGGTATAATTTTAGAGTCATTTTGGAGCTCGTGGTTGCCGAACGCTTGCATAGGTTGGTCAGTGGATGGGCGACTATCTTAACATATTGAGACTCCTTCGTGCCTCGGAAAGCACGTTAAGCCGTTGGTCCCGGCTGTCATTTGTAGATCTTTGGCAGGTCGTTACCGAATGTCAGAAGTCAAAAAATCTGACTTCGGTTTCGCCAAGAAGTACCGTGTCACCCAGTTAATGGGTTGTGGAGATCTGGTAGGCAGCCGCTCCACGTAAAATACTGGTATTCAGCTGAATCCGGTTTGACTGGAAGCCGACCCCAATTTAGTTGGGTAAAGGCTTGACAGATGATGAGTGGTGGTGAACAATAAAGTATTTTATATCTACTTTCTTTCTATTATATTATAGGCAGGTACAAAGCTTCCTTATGCTTCGCGGTTTGGAATGTTGCCATAATTGCCATGCTTGGCAAACACACTGATGACCCGAACGTTGTTATTACCCAAAGACGTTTAGGAAAATAGCATATTAACATAATGCCAATTTAACGGAAAGGTCTTGACATTTACCGACACGACGTTTTATCAAAAAAATGATTACAAAAAAAATACATTTTTTCCCTTTTTAGTGGTTCATATGTGCTTACGCCTTCACAGCGTACCGGCGTGATGTTATGTTATGAACTGATGTAAAAAATAGATAGACTCAGCAATCCCAGTCCATTTGCTTTCATTTATTGAGGAGTACCGCCTATCTCCGAAGTTCTTCATCAGATCTTCACCAAATTGAAATGAGACCACCCCGAGAAAGTACTCTTCCAAGAACTACCCAAATCTCTTCCAGTGTCCCTATACAATTTGAAGAGTTCTCTCTATTTCTCCAGAATCATCAGATCCTGACTTAATGATCATGGGACCACCTGGGAAGTATCAAACAAAAAAAAAATCCAAATCGGTCCAGCCATCGTCGAGGATAATTAATAAAAAAATAAAAAAAAGATTCCGACGAATTGAGAACCTCCTCTTTTTTTGTGAAGTCGGTTAAAAATTTAAAAAAATCTGGATTTCTTGTTACGGAGCGAGTCTTGCGCCATTAAACCAAACTATTCTGAATTGGTACCTATATTTATAAATTCTGGATAGAAATCTCGCAACAACTTTGCCAGACCAGGGGGATTAAAACTAAATGAGGCAGTCAATCATTTAAGAAGGGTACATTAACGAACAAAGCATCAGTAAAAATCGAAATCCCGTCTTATACGTTGACTCCTCACAGTCATTCAAGGAAGGGATTAAATAACAGGTAAAACGTGTTAGCTTCAAGAATTTGCATATTTAGAAACATATTTTTTGAAATGTTTCCTTATATTTTTGTAGAAGGCAAAATCTTCGATTAGGCAAGATAATTTATGATAAGCCGAACTACCATGGTGTTTTAGCGCAAGACTTTTTATTTCTGGTTTATTGTCTAGACAACACTGCACATCCTGAGCAGGATTCTGTGTTTCCTGATTGCTACAGCCTGGGAGTACTTTTAGTCAAGGGTGAATGAATATTCAAGATTCTTCAAGGCCGGTGGGTTTCGGGATGAATCTGGACAAAACTAAAGTCATTTACAATGGTCATGTCCCCCCGAGCGCACTTGATGCGGCGGCAATTTGACTCGATAGGGGAGAGATCAGGCGCTGGACCAACAGCTATTGAGGGCTTTCAGAGGCACGAGGATATTACACCACTAACTTCCAAACTTCGAGTTGCTACTGAAAAAACCTAGCGGTAAAAAACAATAACATAATATTTTACCGAGACTGGAATCTGCCTGACAGACATACTATCCGGAAGATATGGATTCCTAAACATGAACACCCAAAGAGGGTATGGTACATCAGAACAACTGATTTTGCACGTATACTTAGCCAACACGCGTTTAATCCGCCTTGAGCTCAATATTCATTTCAATGTCTTTTAGCAATGTGAGGAAATGTATTGCCTGTCTAGAAAGAAGTAAAATTGTTTGTTTGTTTAATACCTGTGCTTGTTAAAGGTAATCTCTGGAAGAACTAAACAGATAATCAAATAGATACTACCTCCTTTATCGTCTTTATTTAAGTTCTCTATTTTTGTTTCATAATTTTATTTATAATTGTATTTTTAGGGATATATTTATTGAAGTGAAAACTTCTTTAGCAGCGTTGTGCACTTTTTGGGATGGGTAAAAAATGTTAAACTCCTGACCTGATCGAAAATTCGTAAGACTGAGGGAAAGTTCTGAAGTGTTAAATTTTTAATGTGATATAAATTGTCATGTTTGTATACGATAGCGCAATAAAAGATATTGTATTTTACCACTTAAATTATGGTACTTTTATATTGATAAACAATTAAAGCAATTCGTGCGAAATTATTCCCTAACCATTCCAAAATGTCAAAAATGCACAACCTTAAGGTTCAAGTTTTCACTTCTGCCGGCACTCCCGGAGTACGACCCGTTGTTTTTTTATTATGTATTTATTGTATAAGTACCTATGTAAAAAATAGTAGTGTACAGCATCTAAATGCAGTGTAACCTTAGACTACCTGCAGTACAATCTCTCGTTTTCTCTCTCTTAAAACTATTTAAATGTTTTATTGTGTCACCTTCGTTTTGTTCACCGTAATGTTTTCTTTTTCTATCTTTTTGGTAAACTTATGTGGTGTATATTTCAACAGGAAAATAACAAACGCCGTAAGATTGTAAAATATCGCGTGAAATTATAAACTTATGTTATCTTAATTAGACACCAATTATTGGAAACTATTGAATTTGGATGGGATTCCGATTTTTCATAATATACTGAGAAATTATAATCTAATAAAGATTTAATACAATCTTACGGAGTCTGCAATTTTCCGGTGACATATTATAAAAAAGAGTATTCTATTGTATCCCGGAAAATACAAGATTCCTCTGTAGCTTGGCCTCGGGAGCGAAGCCGATACTCGTAAAAAGCATAAGTAGTACAAAGTTAAGGATTATGACTAATATTGTTTGAGTCATTAAAGGAAAACACTTGGATTGATTGAAAGGTGTCACTTAGTTCAATGTGCATAGCGTCTTAAGTATACATATAATATACTTATCTTATATGTACTTATATAGTGACGAATTACACTGTTTGGTACTTAGTGGGAAATCATAGCAGGAAATCATAGCAGGAAGAATTATTTTCCGGGTATACCTAATTTTAATGTTCTAGACGCTAGTCTTATATTTACATTATCATTTTTTTATCCAGAATCTTGGCAGCATTATCTCGCTTCACAATCTACCTAAACTTCTTCTAGTAGGCCAGGGTCGCATCGGACTACTCCCCTAATATCGGCACCCTAATTCATGATTTGGCACACCCATCCACAGTCGAAAGGAAAGCCGACCCATTGCTTCATATACTTGAAGTTCGTCTGATCGGAAATGTACAAAACATGCTATGGATACGAAACTGAATGCAAATGTGACTCGATTCCATTCATTTTGTATTACGCAAGATTGCTGTCGTCGGTCGACCATCAATGCCGCCAATACTTCAGAGTTACTTTTGAGTGAAGCGTGTTTACCTGGTCGGGCAGACCTGGCATGTGTGAGGCGATTAGAAGCATTAATTTATGGGATTCAGCCCGGACCAAGAAATGTCTCGAGTCATAGCCAGCCCTAACAGGGTTCTAAAAATTATTGCTAACAGGGTGGACTGTCCATATGTGGTTCACTACTGTCAGTCACATTTGTCACCGTATCGTGTTGTTTAGGAACACTTAGTTTATGGCTATGTTACTAACAGCTCGAAACAAAGTTTTTTTTTTAAATTGAATAAGCCTGGAACCTAAGGAACTAAAACCTCATTCAGTTTTAAGTTTTTGTCGTGTAAAAGTGTAATAATAAAATTAATAGCAATCTATTACTCATCGTTGCAGACAGTCAGAACGTCTGCGGTCAGCCGCAACTGACAATCAGCAATATTGGTTGGGTATTTGCGAAAATTTAGCCGGTCATTTTCAGACAGGCATAAAATAATGATGACTGTACATAATGCATATGAATAATAAATTTTAAAAAAGATTTTATTTTAACGCCCCAAAAAGAAGAAAAAAGTCGTGCGCCAACTGTTGACCGTTCAAATGACTTCTTCCGCTCTGGGTGGAGCGGAAGGGCGTGTCAGACTCTTACTCACTAAAACCCATCCGTGTTCCTTCTAAAGCCCTTTGCTTTCCAAGGCCGCGGTGACTCTTTCGAACAAATTCCGCAACCCTGGCAGGTTAGAGGGGACCCTAGATGGAGGATCAAGTAAAAAATTTCATACTAAAAAAGTAATTGTCATCGAAATTGAATCAAGAACGTATAAAATTCAGCTTGCATGATTTTGACCTAATACAATTTTTATTGACAGGTCAACGTCTGGCGGGTCACTTAAGTTTTAAATTACCGGTTTTTAATTGTTTGTAGTTTCAATCTTAATGCTGGTAAGGAAGTCGTTAACAGTTATTAGTATTACTTATTAGTAGGTCAAACGCTTGTCGAACGTGATTCACAGTTCACAACGAGAAATTTCATGCTTGACCTGTCCCGTTATATATTTTTTTCTGTTTTTGCTCTGGCTTCACGCACTACCGTCGTCGAACATGGAACTACTTTCCGTCTCGCTGCCTCCGTGTGTCTTGGCGCTCTTTGTTGTTCTCATCACTGCCACTGTCGTGATATTCTCAACAGCCTCGGACATCACGGCCTGTCATGCAGCCGTAGCGTGGGTCACATAATATCAACGACATCATATGTCGGACTCTTGTCACCGTCGGCGTTCCGGCTGTGTTAGAACCCAATGGCCTGGCACGCGACAAAGACCAGAGACCGGACGGCATGTCGTTACTACCTTGGAAGATGGGTAGCCCATAAGCGTGGGATGCTACTTGTGTCGATATTCTTGCGCCATCCTATCTTCCTAGCTCTTTGTGCTGTGCTGGCGCTGCCGCTGCGGCTGTGGAGTGTAGAGCACCTTAACCTCGTTGGTTGTTATATTTTCGAGCCGTTTGGGGTTGAAACTCTCGGGTTGTGGAGTCCGAGTGCTCATAACTTGTTTCAAGATCTGTCAAGACGCTTAGTTGACACTTCGCGTGACCCAAGGGCTGGCTTTTTCCTTGGACAAAGGATTGTCATACAACGTGGCAATGCTACCAGCCTTTTGGGCACATTACCAATGGCCAGCGATGCGGAGGAATATTTCGCCATGTTACATAATTTTTAGTTTGAGTTAGTTAATGATGCCCGACGACATCGCGGGAGATCCAGGCGAAGATGGTGGGACGAGCTTGACGCCTATCGGCCAGATTGGTCCACACTTGCCCAAAGCCGGGAGGAATGGAAGGAAGAAAGGGAGGCCTTTGCCCTGCAATGGGACACAATTGGCTAAAATATAATATATATAAGGGTTTTGTTTATATTTACAGCGTTCAAAAAAATTTTGCAGAATTCATTTTAAGTGTGAAAAAATAATATGGCTCAAAAAAAATCTTTTTTGAACGTTATTTAGTTGATACCGAGCACGTACACAAAATTATTGCAGTTGATTCTTTAATACCTTATTTATATAGTATTACTTAGTTGAGGATTTTAAAGTATACCTATTTATAAAAGATGTTTGATGTTTGTACGAAAAATGGCTATAGCGCGATAATAACAAAATGCAGTGCGTTTTTACCTAAATATGAAGGATACAATCAAAAGAAAATCAAGATTTTAAATGATTGAAAATCAGAGAACTGGTTTAGAAATAAACTTATGTCTTTTTTAACAATGGATGCGTATGTAAGTTATTGCAATACTTGTTCACCTCCCAGTAAAAAAGTTGATGCTCGCAGCAAAAGACAAGAGTCCAAACATATAGAAAAAAAAACAAAGATTTAAATCCATTTATGAAAGTGTGCAAGAGTGCCAAACTGAACACGCAAAAAGTGGGTAAACGTCTCTGGAACGGTAAAATAAATCAAATAAACATAAACATTAGTAATTTGTATTACAACAAACCGGTGTGAACATACTACGGGCGCTCCATCGCTCATGTAGATGGAATAAGTTTTCCTCATTCAAGTTTTTTGTTTTTTTTTTTTCGTACACCAATTGAAGGAGCCAGTCGCTTTTAAACTGTGGAACAGAGTGCTCGTTATTCGAATTTTAAAACGAAAATTATCCACAAGAATGAAGATGCTGGTGAGTTAATTCTATTTTTTAACTCGATCGTTTTTTTTAGGTGATTCCAAGCGTGTTTATTTTATAGGTTAGTTAGTTGATGAAGTTGTGCTATTCAAGTTAACAATGGGTTTTAAAAATAGTTTGTCATTCACGAAGTAAGATGTTTAATTAAAGATAACTTTATGACTAAAGAAGTAGGTATAATTAATGATTTTAGTCACAGATTTGCAAGATGGAATGATGAGTAAAAATGTCATTGCTTATGTTGGTAAAAAGTCCAGATTTGTGATGTAGATATTCCCAAGTATCATGCTTTGGGTAGATCTCTCTCCAGTCGTGTTGGATTGCCTTCCCATCAGACTAGGTATGTGAGTGATGGAAGAGAGAGTGCATCTAATCTGTGTTTGCGCACACACTTGTGCACTATAATATATGTCCCATGCCGATGGCTAGTCTCCTTTGGGATTGGCTGCCAAGACCGAAATCGGACAGAAGTATTGTTATTATGTGATAATAATGTTGGTCGTCCGTAAATGGGTAACCTAGGGTAGGTATATATTTATGATCAAACAAATTCCAAAACCCTGTGGAATCGATACAAAGTGTGCCGTGATCCGTCGCCGTGATCTTGACGTAAATCGAGTCAAAGCTATCAAGCTCAATTTGAATAAAAAGCAGTTTCTATCAATTTATTAATTGTTCAAGTTATCAAATGACGTTAGTAAGTAGACCGTAGTATCTGCAAAGGTCAAACGGTTTGTATATGAACTGTTTATAAACATTTGTGATGAATCAGGCATTGAGATAAATACTACCTACCTACAATCTAACTGGTAATATTCTACGACAAAAGTTTGAATATACAGATTCAATTAAAGACAAAGTTCCTTTGTTTTGAGAATGAGAAATCATCAAATTACTTCTCCAGCTCTGAGCGGAGCGGGAAGGGAATGTCAGACTATTTTTGTTTTTGGATGGGAAATCATCAAATGACTTCTTCTGCTCTGGGTGGAGCGGAAGGGCGTGTCAGACTCTTTCTGACTAAAACCCATCCGTGTTCCTTCGAATGCCTTTTGCATTCCAAACTTCGCCCAATCACCTTATGATTGAAACTGAAGCCAGCGATTATGAATTTTGTCCATCCCATCAGTTATTTCAGGTCATTGGGTAATCCATGTGGGCATAAACACAAGCTACATTATGTTGCAGTGTCAATCGATCGTCGATCGAAGACATTGATTATCAACTAAGTACGTCGACTGATCCATACTATCATCGAGCGTTAATCGATTGGTTTGTTAGCACCCTTAGCCGGTAGGTAATCGGTTTCCATTCAATGGCCCCCACCTGCCGGGCAGCCATCCACCATCGATTCTTCAAAAGACACCACGACTTCCCCTTGCTTATTCTGCAGCAAAATTTTTAGTTGGTAGTGATGAGAAGTCGAACATATATTATTGGATTCTAATATTCAGATAAGGAATTGTCTTCAGACGAATATTATACCACTGTGACATATCGTCAGGGGTCAAATTCAAAAAGTTTTTAAAACAAACAATGGGTAGTCGTATTTTGAGCAACAATCCAGCGATTCCATTCCGTCACAACAAGGATATAATAACAAAGCCACCAAAATCTATAATATAGTACCTTTTTTGTAGTAAGTTACAGAAACAAAAACAGGTAAGTACTATTACCTATTAAAAAGAAAAAAAATGAAGTTTTTTCTTTCTTCTCTAAAATGTGCTGTAAGACGCACTACAAGAACAATTGCTACTTCGCACTTTGGGTCTCTCCCTTACGATACCTAGGTATGTCAAAGCCGCGGTGATCCTGTAAAAGAAACCGATACTTACTAAAAAACATTTTGTTTATTGTTTTACAAAACCAACTAAAACATTGCTCAAATTTTGCAGATATCAGCACTGGTTTTGGTGATATCGTCAATCGTGGCGGGTCAACGACCTTCGTTCGCGGGCACGAGACCCATTGGCTTCCCTGACACGCCAAACAGAACCACCACGACACCAGATCCTCTTGGAAACCGGTAATATAAATATTTTATTGAATATTCTATTTGTCTCTTAATATTTTTCTGTTGTTTCCTTATTGAAGTAACGAAGTTTAAGATTTTTAGTGTATTTATATTATTTTGAATAAATAGAAGCCAAAGTGGAAGGATTGTGTGAGGTTTGATGAAAGAATCAGCAATAGCGTGACGATAATGATTGACAGGACAGAATGGAAGAGAGAAACGTATTGCTCCGACCCCAGCTAGGTAAGTAGGTACCTCAAGATAAGGGCAGGCAGATGATGAAATAGAACTTTTGAAAAATAGTAAGTAACTCGTAGATCTGGTGAACATGAAAGCTTGGAATGGAGTCCCATTTATTTATTTCCCGATCTAGGTAGGGTTGCCACCTTTTTTGGAGAAACATAATATTTTTTGTAAATCGTTTGTGTGCTTTTATAAATATATCAGAAAAAAAATAATAAGTAGGTAGGTACACATTTATGATTTAGTTAGAATTTTTCGTTATTTATTAAAACATGTTTTAGAACCTCTTCTCCTTTCTTTGATGTTTTTTCGGAGGTCTACAAGAACTATAATCATCATCACGTTCCATGTTTCGGACTGAGCCTATTAGGGTATTTGGTTTTGCAGAAAAAGAGACCTAACCTAAATACCGACGAGACGGGGTGCTGGAATATTTTAGATCGCTTCGTTCGATCGAATATTCCAGCTAAAAATGTATCCTTAACAAATACATTTTTTGACCTTTCATACAGAATTAGAGGTAGCTTAAAAGTGGCGCCAGTAACGGAAAAGCTAAAAGGGAACCGCTTATCTTGGTATGGTCATGTGAAGAGGAGAGATGAAATGCAGGAAACTAAAAGAGTTATGAATATAAATGTGGATGGATGGACAGGGAGAGGGAGGCCAAAGAAAAGATGGATGGATTGTGTTAGGAGTGGCATGAAAGAAAAGGTAGTTAGTGATAGCGTGACGGTTGACAGGACAGAATGGAAGAAAAAAACGTGTTGCGCCGACCCCAAGTAACATGGGATAAGGGCAGAAAGATGATGATACAGAAATAGGAGTGAAGTTGATAACTTATGCTGAAGAATTTTAGAAATATGAGAATGTCGGATAGCGAGCGAAACGTCGAAAATTTTGGGATCCCTCCAAACTGCTTTTTAGTAATGTGAACCGGCGTTTTATGGGTGTAGTATTTGAGCGACGAAAATATATTATTTTGCGTAGGTACAATATTATTTTTACCATGATATATGTATAGTAGGTACCTACTATTGCCTAAAATATAGTACAATACTATATACTATAGTACGGGTTGCAACCCTACCTAAGGGTTAAAAACCCTAGGTCGAAATAAATAAATCTTGAGTCAGAATGTTCTCGAATAATAACTAGGTACAGTATTTAATGGGACCTCAATGCTGGATGTACACCCTGCTTCTCCCTTTGGGGAAATTGGTAAAAGTGTGGTTACATTTTTATTGAATGCATTGTAACTACCTACTGACCTATGTGTGGGTATGATTTTGACAACCTACTTCTATGCACGTCATTCAATTGACTGTATCTATGGTACAAAAAAACAAAGTTTATAAAACCTGTATGTAGGTATCATTAGAATAAAATCTATTTTAAGCACTTACCTAGGTGCCTGGGTTTTTCTATAAAATGGAAGCCTACATAGGCAAAAAATTTCGCAGATTGATTTGTGACTCGAATAAATGCAACTCGAGAATTAAATAATACTGCTACAGTGCAAACACTATTTGAAATTTGCATCGTCCATTACTGTCAATTTATTCTAATCAAATAAAGACATTTCGTTTTGTTGACCCCGCTGTGTGTCCGCATCGAGGACCGGCTTAGGTAGTCGAAAATTATCTCAAGCGAAGACATTCCCGGGCTAAAAAACTCCTACCACAATCCCAATCCAGGACAAGCTCAACCCTTATGCCAAGTTTCATCAAATTCAGTTCAGCCGTTAAGACGTAAAATGGTAACAAACAGCTGCTGACAGACCAAGTTACTTTCACATTTATACTATTTATATACAGTATAGCAGAGTTCATGAAAGAGGACAATATTTACTTCGTTTTTGAGATGACAGTATTAAATATTTTTGACATGTTATTGTATTTTTTTTTTTATTGTAATTTGTAATAATTGCATTTTTAAAATAGGAATAATTGTAATGTGGAATTGAAATATTAATGACAATCATTCATATTTTACTGACCAATTTATTTACTGACTACTTTGACATTAAATATTAACTCTATGACACAAGAAATGTTTCAGAATGAAAACAGTACCTACACGTCAACTGTCATTCTGAGAAAAACTTTATTCAATTGAGATAAAGTTTAATTTTCTTAGTTTTTTAGATTCATGATGTTTTTATTTACTTACATAGATATTTACACGCTGTTTTTATAAATACTTAACTAACTATAAACACTAGAAATAAAAATAAAAACTCCTAACTAAATTAACCCTAAAATATGGCGTCAAAAAATTCATCCGCAGCGCTATCGACTGGAAGTGTACCCAAAAGATTGGCGGCATTGCCACGTTGAATGGCAATGCTTATTCAACGTGGCAATTATTATTATTATTCTTTTTCTTAGTTGTAAAATCATTTTGAACAGTCTGTCGTCCCGATATTTATGACGCTGACTGTACTTATTAGTATGGGTTGTACACCAAACATATAACTCTCATTTGCAATATTGATAATTCTATTGAGTTAAACGGCGAACACATCACCGTCAAAAAAAAGTCAGATTCTAAAACTTTTTATTCCTTCATTGCAGTTTCGGCGACGGCACTCCAGAAAGACTGCCAATCGAAGCAAATGGCGACCGTGATCTCATCGACAGACTCAGTAAACTGCCTGTAGACAAACAACCCTTCTGGTTCATCAACTGGCAGGCCTACGAACAACACAGGAAGGAGCCACAGACCTATCCTCAAAGGCCCAATGCCTTCGTGGACCCTATACCTCTCAATGCTAACTCTGCGGCAGTCAACAATGGGTTTTCAACACCCAGTCCAGGATTTGTTGGCACCGAACCGACGATAGTTTTTAACAGGTTCGGTTCTACTACTGTTCCAAGTAGCAATGTAGGTTCTAGTGGAAATTCTAATTTTAATTCTGGTGGTAATGTGTATCCCAATTCTAATGTGTATCCGAACAGTAATGTTAACCTAAATTCCAATGTTTATCCTAATAGTAATAATGCCAATTACAATACTTATCCCACTGCTATTCCGAATTCTAACGCGTATCCCAATAATAATGGTAATTCCAATAATTACCCCGCTGGCAACTCCAATAATCCCAGTGGTAATTCGAATTCTCAGGTGTTCCAGTCTTCCAATTTTAATACCCAGTCTAACTCCGGGACACTTAAGAATGGTGTGTCGTATTTCCAAACGACGCAGAAATATCAGTGGAACACCTCTTTTAAGTCGACTAATGTGGGTACCACGAATTTCAATAAATATCCCGAATATTACCCACGAACGGATACCTATCCGCAAAGATCGGGACAAGAATTCTTTTAGTTTAGAAGAAAAACAATTTTTAATTTAATAAAACATTTTATTGACTTTTTAAATAAATAAAACTTAATTACTAAGCGTATCCTTATAACTAAAACCTCATTAGAGTGAATATAAATAAAAATAATAGTAAAATGCAATGAATTGTTCATTTTATTTGACTCGAAAACCTTACCTTCGTACGAAGATGTTGTTTCAAAAAAATATTTTTATAAAAGTATAAATTATTGTACAAAAATATTATAATTCAAATATCGAATGATATTTGTGATGGTGTTGCCTAATTGCAGTTTGTATAAAATAATGACGTCACAGCTTACGTCCTATTCCTATATTTGAATTCCGAATTCGAGACTATTATCTAGTTTTGGAACAACAAACGTGTTTTGCAACACAAAGTTTAATTCCATTGCAACCCCTACTTTTTATACCTTTCAAAACGTCTCTTAAAATCGACTTTAAATACACAACACTTAAGTCGACTTTCGGTTAGGTGGTGATGAATTGTAATTATCTCGAATCATAGAATTCAAGTACCTATAGTCTAAATTATAGAACGCTTTGACCGTATCATACACATCAAGGCACTACGGAGCTAAGTAAGCACAGCCCTAAATGTTATCTAAGTTTCTTACAAACACAAGTTGTAATATAGATTTTCCAATTTATTAAAAAAAAAACATTTGCAAAAAAAATTACGAAATTATTTGAAAAATATTATTGCTGAATTGAGCTTCCACAAAATCCTCATCTTAACTCAAAAGAAAATAAAATTGAGAAATCATAAGTACTTATACAACAAAGAAAGCACATTTTACAGCATTAAAAACTGTTTTGGGACCAGCGATTCATTCAAAACGGTACAACGACTCCACAAATGCCTAAAATTTCAATATTAACGCTACATTCTTGTATATAATAAGGATATACATAATTGTTATGTAAATGATATACATATGCGAGTATTTTACATTTTAACCATCTCCAGAAAACTGGACTAGATGTGGGCATAAACTTCGGCTTAAATATAAAAAAGTAGAATAAACAAATTTATTGGAGTTTTCAGAGGATCACCGGTTGTCATCTGGCGAGATATTAGGTAAACGCGAGCCAATCAAAATACAAAAATAAAAACCCAATCGGTTTTTTTGATCGATTTAAAATCAAATGTGACATCGTTAATTTTGATAAGATGCCTCCTTAAAAGATTTCATTATGGGTGTGTTATAACCTCTGCCTAACCTTTCGAGCAATCTAGGTAGGTAATGTAAGAAATTTCAACAAACAAAGTTCGAAGTGAAAAAAAACGATTAAACCTAAGTATAAGTAGAGATTATCAACTTTTATACTTCACTGGGATAACATAAAGAGCTCGTGGTAAAGCCGAACAGGTTAATCTTCAATGTTAAGCAACACTCGCCGAGGTCAATCCGCAGATGGGTGACCGTCCACTACAAACCGAAACTCTTGCCCTGGAAAGCACGATAAGTCGTTGGTCGCGGCTATCACTTGAATATCTTTGAGAGTCGTAACGGATAGTCAGAAGCCAAAAAAATGTAACGCCAGTATTTCCAATTGTTACTGCGTCGTGATCAGACAGTCAGTCACTACATGAAAAATACTGGTACTCAGCTCCATCTTGTAGTCTCGAAGTCGACCTCAAAATAGTTGGTATTAGGCAAGGCAGAGGTGACTGGGATAAGACAACAGAGTTCTATAAAACTACCAAAAATAAAAATTTTACCGTTTGGTACACACTCGAGCAACACTCATAAGTACAATAATCACAAAAAAACATCCATTCGCAGTACCTAAGTTACAAAGAACACTGAATCGCCGCGACGACAGACTAGAGACGTCATTTTAGTCAGAAGTTTCAGCTATAAAATATAAAAAATATAAAATGTATTTGACTGCTATTAAAATCTACATGAATTAATTCTTATTTGAAATATGCTTCTAAAATAGTAAAAAAAAATTTATGACGATTGACGTGTAAACACAGTAAAAAAAAATCTGTTAAAAATATGGGAGAATATAGAAAAATTTCATGTTTTAAAAGGTATTCTTCCATCCTTCTGCTTTTTTACACAAATCGTTTTATTTAGATTTTCATCTTTCTATCATGTAGAATTTTGTAAATAGTCGTGAATTTGTAAGAAATAAACAACAACACTAACTGATACGCTTGGTTTGTAAGCAAGAGCAGTTTTGACGTCCCAACGTCTCTAGCCAATGGACGCCGATGCGTTTCGGTACTCAGTACTAAGTTATAAACTAAAACCGTTACACAGTTCAACGCCCTAACGATACATACATAAAAATAACTGTACACATATTCGCAAATTATGATACATAATTTGGCTGAATAATACTATTTTATTTGTCGGTCGAAAACATTTTTAAAAGTAAAAATTAAAAAAAAAAACGAAAAACAACGAAATCATTGGCTCAGACTGATTTAGGGTAAGTATAGATGTGTGAGAAGACTTCAACAATTTAATAAAGAAGGAATTTTATTACATAAAACAATGGACCTTTTATTTCAATCAAAATCGGATCAACTATCACAAAAGTAGTGAAACTAGTAGTAGTGAAAAAAGTGTTATGCAATAGCACAATTTCTAAATTATTCAGTATTAGTCCTGAAACTTAGCGTAAAGGCACATGAAGTTTTAAGGCACTTTTATTATTGCCAGTCTTAAAAGGAAGATTACGAAATAAAAATAAGTCGAAGAATAAGTCGTTTAGAAGAAAAAGGAAAATAATAGTAAAATAAGGCAAAAGAATAAAACTATTATTTTAAATAGATTGAGCATTAAAAAGTTTATGAAAAAAGCAAGGTTTCTCTTCAAAACTATACGCGTTGACGACTCAGTCCTTAACAGCTAGACTACACACAGTTTTCAACTTAAAAGCCGCCTTTAAAAACTTTTTTAAACAATTCCTCACACATCTACACCGACTTTTAAAAACATTTTCTGTATTACCGTGTAACAACCAACATTATACACAGTGCGACCATGGTTGTCCAACTGAATGTTCTGGTTGCTGAACCAGACGTTTTGGTCACTGACGGCAACCTGACGCTTTTGTAATGGCAGGACTTTTCAGCGGTTTCGTTGGATATTAGTTCTGTGTAGTTCGGATAGCTTTGGATCTGCATTGGCTGTGAAAAGAGAAAATATATTAGGATAGTAAATGGAAAACAAAAACCGGTCAATTGCAAGCACACAAAGAGTTCCGTATGCAATTTTACATTTGCTTTTTCTTTTATTAAAAATGACTCAATCTGTGAACCAGCAGGTACTATTACGGTTCGTGGGATTCAGCAAGCTAGCAGATAGACGGACTGACCGTGGGAGGTAATACCGATGATGTTTTGGAACGGAACTCTAAAAAATTAGTTATTCATCTAGTTATTCTCAGTAGTAGGCCTGAAAATCCAGAACCTGGGCCTGTGTTCGAATGACGGCCATCAAATCAAATAAAAACATATGGGCAAAACGCAGGTGATGATGTTCCCCAACTTATGAACTAGGTAAAAACCTGTGTTATAGAGAACTAAAGGCTCGCTACATATTGCATGAGTTTCAATCATAACTGTCTTTTGGTAAATTATCGTTATCGTTGATTGAATGTCACTTTGTCTAGCTAGACCCTCTTATCATGTGCTCACTTCACATGATAAGATCATGTGAAGTGAGCGGGACACTAATATACAAACAAAAGAGATAGGTAACTCACCACGCCCCAAGTGTCGTCTCTTCTCTTGCAGAATGTCATGTGCATGCCTTTGTACAGAGTCTTCTCAATTTGTTCGGTTAACAACGGCTCAGCCCAGGGCATCTCGTTCAGGTGAGCCATGAACGATTTGTTGCGGAATTCTGGAGGCTCCCAGATTACCAGCTCCTCTGAAAAATGAGAAAGGTTTTTAGTAATTAAATATTCTAGGCTGCCAGGCCAAAAATGGAATTGGAAGAGTCAAGTCCGCCGGCTGTATGCCTGATGACCGCTGGATAAGTCTCCTCGCAGAAGTCATTTATTCAAACTAGGCTGAAAATCAGCACTATTTGAACGTCAAAATTTACATGAAGTCGCCAGGCCCGTCACCAATTCCTAGTGTTTTAGCTGGGAAGAAGTGGCGCAAAAGCTCCCCAGCAACACATCAGTCTGTTAAGTTTTAAGAACTTAAATTTATACAATGGTACAAATTAAAAATTTATGATAGAACTACAAAATAACATTAAATGAAATAGCACAGGTGACGTGACAATTTACATTTTGAATATAAAAAAAACTACAACCATAGTATTTTATAGTATTTTGGGTCAGTTTTGTGCGACACACACAATTTATATCATACAAAAATATGTGTCCAATAGGAAGAGGTTTAATTTTTATACTTACTCATCAAGCCAACTCCTTGGTCATCACCTTGTACACCTTGCTCTCCTCCAGTTTCGTTCATGATATGCTTCTGGCCTTCAAGATCTGACAAGGGCAAAGGTGGCAAGTTCTCGAAGCTCCTGGAATATTTGGAGGAGATTTATGAGTCAACATCGTCTGCCTAGCCTTTCCCGACGAGGGCTATCGCGTTTGAATTTGCCGCTAGAGGCGCTAGTGTAGCGTGAGGTCTTGTAAATGTCAAATTTTACTGTTGGTTGGCTTTTGACAAGAGTTTATTTACTCATTTGTTGTGATTATTGTGAATATTTTACTAAAACAGCCTTACTATGGTAGATTAAGTTACGGTTCTACCCACCACTGCATTGAACTTTTCTTTTGTTATAAATATGTATGTATGTCCTTCCTTTTTATCGATTATGATGAGTCCAATTGGAAACAAGTGGATAAGGAGCGACTGCCTACCTAAAATGCACGAGTTCGCAACACAGTTACTGGGAAGCATGATATCCAAGTAGGAGCTATAGGGAACGTACACGGCGTTGCCTATGCCATATTTTAGTGTTGCATGCTTGAAACTAGAACAAATGACATTGACGCTTTTGTCACATATAGTTCCTGCACGCTCCGTTTAGGGGAACTAGACTGAGCGCAAATCTATCTGTGAATTCGAAACTTATAAGTAAAATATACTTGACTGTGCTGCCACCTATAGTTCCTGCACGTTCCTTGTATGATTTCAAAGAACATAGTAACGGGCCCTGTAGTAACCGCGAAGATTGCGTTAAAACCGGCCAGGTGCTAGTTGGACTCGAATAGGAATAGTTCCGTTCCGTAAGCCGTAAATATCATGTTTTTTTTTATTTGGGAAATCATCAAATGACTAGAATGAACCGCCAGAGCGGACTCTTATTGACTAAAACCCACTCGTATTCCTCCAAAAGCCCGTTTACGTTCCAGAGTCGCGGTAACTCTTTCAAACAATTCCGCAACCCTGGCAGGATGGGTGGTATCTCTTTAAGTTATACTTTTATCAAATTCTACTGATTTGTTGTTACAGCAGCAATAGAAACACAGACTTGGTGAAAATTCCAACGGTCTACATGTTACGGTCCATGACATACAGCCCGCTGACAGACATACAGACGGTCGGACGGACTTAGTAATGTGGTTCCGTCGGTTACGTTTCGGATGAGGAACCCTAACTTACCTATTCGACTAATCAAATTTCAGACTTACCCAGAAGACAGGAAGATATTTTCGACTTGCGTAAAGTCCAATCCGTAGAACTTTTTGACGCCAAACGTTTCGAAGAACTCTTTCACAGGCGTCATGGAGTAGCAACCAGCTAGTGGAGTTCTTGGGTAGTAAAGTATGAAGGATAGGCACATTTCCTGGAAGAAAATAATGGCATATAGATATTTGACAGGGATTTCCACTTAAGAAGAGAGAGAGAGCATTATATTATACTTGATAAGATATTTTAAGCTATTTTGTTACCTGTTTAGCGGAATAGCCACCCAAAATAGGTTTGTCTTTCGAAGTGCTGTCATAGGTACATTCTGTGATCAAGGTATCTCCTCTCAGGAATTTCCTTCCTCGGGGAACTATGCGGGACTGTTGGTAATGTGAATCGTAGTAGTTTTCCTGAAAATATTACAATTATGTATTATAGCACCATCTATTTGCTGTTGAGAAAAACTACTTGGTGAAGCAGTTGTTCCAGGAAAATGGCGCCATCTAGTTAATATTTTGTAAACTAGGACCGCAAGAGCAAAAGAAAGTCGTCTTTTGAAATAGTTAACAATTATGATAACAGATGGCGGTACATTTCCAGAATATTTTTAATAAGTATTTTTATTTACCTCGGATACTCTAGGTAGTTCCTGGGTGCCTCTGATATGTTTTAGAGAAATCTTTCTCGCTGTTCCATGAGCGTGTAGAAGTACTGATACTATGTTGACACCGACTTCAGGCAAAGTCTGTAAAAGAATGGTTACTGAAAAATTAAAACAGGTGCAAAAGGCAAACATTAGGTACGTTTTTAGATTGTTTCTCTTTGTCATATTTGGGTGTCATTGTAAAAAATTCTGCAATCAGAGAAGTGTTTTGCAAAACGGCAGGAATAATTTTCAAACAACACTAGTTTTGGTGACGTCCTTCAGCCCACGTCACTAATGAGGTGCTGGTTCCATTTAAAAACTTGATTGTTTATGTCGAACTCGATTTGGAAAGGGTCTAGGCGTTTCATGAACACAAGTAACTCAGCACAGCACAGTAACTCCTGGCAAGACTTGTCAGATTTTCTGGCTTGTGACAATCCATTACGACGACTGTCATAGATCTACAAATGACACCCTTAACGGCTTAAATTCTGCTTTCCAAGCCACCGAATAGTCTCGGTAGGTACCTATATAATGGATGGTCATCCTCTGACTTTGCTTAACTTTGAAGATCGACCCGTGCGGCTGTTACTATTTAGCCATGAGCTCGTCTATACGCAAATAGTTCCGTTAGGCTGGGGCGTATACGCGTATTGACAGGTCTTGATCTAAAACTCCATGTACATTAACATTATAATTGATACTAACCGCTTCAGTACACTCAGTGCTACAAATCCCCACAGTCTTGTACTCCTTCTGTTTCGGAGGGATGACGTGTAGCGCTGATATACCAATGCCGGCGACTAGGAGCGCTGCGTCGTGTTGTCGCAGTGAGGATGTGTAGTGCACGCGGATGCCTGAACTGTCCAGCACTGGGGGGAAAAGTAAATCAAAATCGGTTCATCCGTAAAGGAGTTACGATGCACACGTCAAACTTGTAACTATGGTCGGAGGTTAAAAATGGCAGTTAGTGGAGGGTCTTAGGCTGCCTGTCCATTGACGCGGAGCGAGGCAGGGGAGCGGAGTGAGGGAGTAATGCGGAGCGGAGTTGCGGGCTGTGTCTGTCCATTGATGCGGAGCGAGGTAGTGCGCAGCGGTGTTGCGGACTGTCCGGAGCTAGGCCGAGTTCACTTGATGAGTGATTTGAGCTGAGGTAAAAACCGGCCGAACCGGTTTTTATCCGCTTCCCCGCTCTGCTTCACTGCTCCGCTGCCTAGCTCCGCTTCCCAGTTTTGTATGAAGTTTTAAACTAGTTCGCAAAACTCTGACTGTCCACTGAAGCAGAGCGAAGATTTTATGCAATTTCATTGGCTAATATTAGCACAGGTCCTCTCCTCTCCGCTCCAGTGGACAGTCAGTCTTAAGATGGACAACAATGTTGTGTCTGCAGTTAATAAAAGTGCAAATAAAATGTCGAAACCCGTCAAAAACATCCACGTTTATCAATCTTTCTATTAATCAAATTCATATCAAAATCCGTTGCATGTCTTTGGAAGAAACAGATACTTACAGGCAGACAGTGACATTGTTTTCAAATATGCAAATAAGAGATTATGATTAAAATAACGTTTATATATCACAAATAAAAATAACAAACTCACCATTATGCAGCGCCTGATTATCGTAATGAACTTCAAGCATGTAGTAAGAAACGCCCCCTTTCTCGCCCAAAGGAATCCCGACGTTTTCAGGAAGGAATTCACCTGAAATTATCAAGATAATTAATTAAGTCCCTAATTAGATGTTTATGAAGATTTTAAGGTTCATTATTGTAAAGGATTTTGAGGTAGACAAGGTGTTAATTACGAAACGAAAATACGAACTTGAGATGAAACAAATCTGACGGGTGCTAAGAAATTGTTGTTTAATTTGAGTAAAAGATGCTTATAAAATCAGCGCTAAATCCTGTAATTAAACTTTATATTCAATTTTGAAGACCTAATGATTTGGTGTAATGACTAATAAATTATTTTGTTAGATTAAGCTATTATACCTAATACTCCATTGTCAACCATATCAGCGCTTAGGTGCTATTTAATGAGATAGTGACCGAAGGCGAGTCTTCAACAGAGTAATTGACTTAAAATAACATTTTCATATTTGGTATAGTAATATTTAAAGTTAACGTTCGTCCGGAACAATATGCAGAAGTGACGTAAGTAACACAATGGCCGCCAATGTCCATCATATACTAAGTAATACCTAATCTAAGACATGGTCTACCCTTGTGACAAGTTTCATCCAAATCCGTTCAGCCGTTAAGACGTAAAAAGGTAACAAACAGACTCACTGACAATGGATTTAAAAACCAAAAAGTACTATCCACATACCTTGAGACCCAATCGCCCAAGCCGCAAGGGGAGTAGCACAAGTTGCCCAGGCACTCGGCCTATTCGGACCAAAGTACCCCTCTCCTTCCGCCCACCCATTCCACAGATGCTTATCATCATCCTCAGCACATTCGTACAGCACCATATGGTGGACAGGAGACATGCTATTGGGCTCCTGAACTGGTATGTTGTTCCTGATCGGTCTGCTGTCTATGAGGGGTTCGTAGCCAACGATATGGTGCTTTTTTGGTAGGTCAGGCACTTTGAAGATCTTACACCAGAATAGTGTTGCCATTACGTAGGGGATTGTAAGCTGGAAAAATGAGAAGAAGAAAGTTGTAGGTAACTCTATATCAGTACTAAACTTCATAGAAAATCTGATGGTTGCTTTGAAATTTTTAAAAAGCAAGCTGTTAGCAGCGTGATCAACTGCTAACCTTAGTAATAATGTATTGTAATGATAGATAATACTCTTAATCAAATTACCAAACCTAGCAGCTCTACGACCTAGCAAAATTTAGGGACTTTTGATCAAACAGTGCCAATCAATGAAAAGGCTAGGCAGCTAATAAAACGGCTGAATCAGTTGGCTGCGTACAAGAAAAAAAAATTGTCGGAAACCATATGTGCAGGTGACTTAAACATCCCTGTAGCGATAGATCTGAAAATGATACCAAACAGCAGATAATAAAAGAGGTACAAATACATAGATTCTACTCACATTAGTCAGCCTGACATCCCAATGGTTAAGCGGTATGGACTCAGGTTTGGATACAGGCTGGAGAAGCCTCAACGGCCTGGCTCCACTCTTGACGTGCTTCGGCAGCTGACCATCAGAACCATCAGGTCCTAAGGCCCAAAGGATTTGTGTAGTGTCGTCCTGCGAAGAATTTTAAAAAGTTAAAATTGCAGTAGGACCCTCTATGATATGGCTGTAATCTACCCCGCGGAATTTCTCAGTCTTCGAATTTTTCGTTCTAGGACATGCCGGTTTCTTAACGAGGTTATATAAAGCGCCTGTCTGGGCTTGGACCCACGACATACAACCTTGTTAGTCGACGCCGTTACCGCGGGCCCTGCTCTAATGGAGACTAACTTCAGGATAATCTCAAAATTCAGATGTTCCTCCCAAAAACCGATTTACCTTATTGAGAACTCTAATGAGAAGATTTTCAGATGATACACAGAAGAATCATCAAAATATCAGGCTAAGACTTTCCGATGACTTCGGGATATTTCGGTCCAGAGAAAATGGACCACGGGTCTTTTGTTTTATCGAGCTCGCCCCACGTTCTACGGGGCCTACGACGCCTTTTGGCTGCCTCATGACTCTAACGTAGTGGATATTCTGACTCACAGCTCATGTTTTTAGGAAGAATTATATTTTTATAAGAAGACGGCCCATGGTAAGTGTTCACCACCGCTAATCCCATCAGCCCCCCGCAGATGCCCATCTGCAACTACATGATACTACAGGTGCATTGCCAACCCGATTCAAAGAAGTCACTCTTCCGTTGTTGCTTGGAGCTAGCCAGGTTTTAACTTACCGTAATAACGAAGTCCTGCTTATCACACGTGTCCAGCTGTCTTCTAAACTCGACAGTAGTGTGCGTGTCGTTCTGATATCCAGATATCAGTTCGTAGTTCTTCACATCGTCTGCTATTGCCCGATCTTCGAATTCGGAGCCGTAACAGTCCTGGAACAAAGAAAGAGGTCCGTTAATGATGTTTTCGGTGAAGCGTTCAGAAGTGGGCTTTGTCTAGCCGTCGAGCGATAGAAACTAGAAACATGAAGCAATATCAGCAATGCATAGGAGTCTTGCGCTTATAGTATTATCTCCTTTTTTTTTTAAGGATGGGAAATCATCAAATGACTTCTTCCGCTCTGGTTGAAGTGGAAGGGCGTGTCAGACTCTTACTAAAACCCATCCGTGTTCCTTTTAAAGCCCTTTGCGTTCCAGGGCCGCGGCGACTCTTTCGAACAAATTCCGCAACCCTGGCAGGATAGTATTATCTCCTGGCTCCCAAACTAGGTTAATAGCTTGTAACTTGGGGACTTGGATTCCATATGGGTAGATACTCGTAGAAGATCAAAAATCTGTTTTCACCAGTAACATGGCTAACATAAAAATATAATGTTTATTTATGCGTAAAAACAAAAGAAGAAATAATAATTAATAATAAAAATTATAAGTGTTTAGTATGTGGTGTATGTGTGAGTGAAAGTTAAATTGGGAAGAGTCTATGAGTGCAATATACTTGAATAAGTTGAGTCTTTATGTGGGAAGAGCAGTTTTTCGGGTTTTTCTTTAAGATCATTTTGTTTGATTCAGGCTAGGCATCTCGTGGCTATGAGAGTCACATATCTATCCTATTTGACGTCCACTAAACAGTAACTGGGTAACACGGTGCCCCTTGGCAAGACTGCCGTCAGATTTACTGGCTTCCGATGGTCAACATTTACAAACGATAGCTGGGACCAACGGCTTAAAGTTAAAAAATAATTTTATTATTATTGTTTGAAAATTATTAGCTAGTTTCAGGAGTATCAGAAATGTTTCAGACGAGATACTTCAGTTTATCCGCGTTTATACCATCCGTGTAAACGGGTTTTTTCTTATGTATATTAAAACGAACAGGAAATAAGTAATTCGGTAGGTAATAATCCTGACTCATTTTCAAGTAGCTCTGAATCCGCCCATTTTTTTGTTTCTTCAAAACGTGATCTTGAACAGTTTTATGGTCTACAATTAAGACGTAAAAGGAGTTAAGTATCCGCATTTAGATTTTTATTGCCCTTATTAGCTGTTCGACTATAATTAAATAAATAATAGAACCATTTTGAGCAAAAGTCGTCCATTACAGCAGCCGAATTACTTTAACTTTTAACATAAAACTAATGAAAATTTAGAAAGTGGTTTAGCTAAACTACTTTTGTTAGTGTAATAAAACCTGTAATGTCCAAATTATTTTAGAACTAATGCAGTAAAAAAGTGATTCTATTACAAGCCTCTCTCAGTTTTATTAAAAAACTGAGAGAGGCTTGTAATAGAATCACTTTTGGCCTAGGGGCCTAGGCTATAATAGATATGTATCTATTTACACTATGTGAGGTTAATTATCTAGTGCCGTTGATAGATCGACATCCATCAGCGTTATCTAACTACTAAATATCTAACCACTCGGTTAGTTTAAATACTGAGTCAGTCATTAATTTCAGGCACTCAATAAGGATATGATTACTTTAGATACTGATTAACGAATTCGAAATTCAAATTATCTATCTTGAATAAAAGAAGGTTCGTTTAACTGTCACATATAAGCACATAGGGAACCATCGCATTTACCTAGTTTTTATAATAAATAGATAGATATCATGTTCTGAAACCAGTTGTCGGATAGTTACACTTTTTTTCTAAAAAGACACAACTCAATGGATGCAGTCCTTTTTTTAAGGATGGGAAATCATCAAATGACTTCTTCCACTCTGTGTGGAGTGGAAGAGCGTGTCAGACTCTTACTGACTAAAACCCATCCGTGTTCCTTCTAAAACCCTTTGCGTTCCAGGGCCGCGGTGACTCGTGAATAAAAGGAGGCTCGTTTAACTGTCACATATGTATGAGCACATAGGGAACCATCGCATTTACCGAGTCTTTATAATAAATAGATAGATATCATGTTCTGGAACCAGTTGTCGGATAGCAACACATTTTTCTAAAAGACACCTTTTCACAATAGCCAACGTTGTTCACACTCACAAAGCCAAAAGCATCGCTTCATCGTATGCCAAAGACAATAAAAGTATTCCATCTATGGACATCGCAATTACAGTTCCAAATGGACCATAAATGACAGAAGGCAGTTCATTTCACACACCTTTGCTACACTCCACCGCAAAAATAAGAAACATCTGTTTTGTTTTTTAATCCAAAAATAGCATGTTTTCAAAAATAGTAAATTTTCGTCTACGGAAGCAAAGGTGGGATAACAATTTGTTATAGTCTATTAATAAGTGCAACACATGCCAGATTTAATGATCTTTTTTAGGAGCACGAGTTTGCTAACATCTGCCGTGTTTTGTACTATAAAAGGGAACAAAACTAGAATGAAATTGTTTGTAAACTCAAAAGCGGTTTTAAATTAACGACGCAAGAATCAAGATAATTTGCAGTGTGGTGTGCTAATAAAAGATGCTAACATGCCACCTTTTCTAAGCAGTAATACTTTTAATTAAGAAAACGTCTGCATACTAGTATAAAAATGCCGTTTATTACAAAACAGCTGATCGAAACGACCTTAGCAACCCAACCTATATTAACAAAAAAAAAAACTACGCATGCCTCGACCAGCTTGCGACGTTCAAAGCCGCATCCCTAATCTGAAGACGCATCCTTTCTATTGCACATACGATAGAAAACAGATGTCTCAAGGTACAAAGGTAAGTAAATATAATAGTTAACTATAAATACTTTTTTTGCTCGGCAGATGTCGTGTGCACGTGCCATGCCTGATGTTCGAGCACCTGGCTTCGTTCGTAATGATAGGGGGACGTTACACATGCCAAATGTCAGGAATTTATCTTTCGTTTTTTTTTATTTTGAAAGATCAGTTTGACCTTTCGTGGAAGCTTGCTTCTGTGGTTTTTGATGCAGTTAAGGAATTTGTTGTGGATGTTATGGAAAAGTATGTGCATAAGTAAAGGTGAGAATAAAGAGTTGAATGACAGAGTCATTCTAGGCCCTGTTTAATATAACTAACAATGCGGCGAATTTGACAAAAACTGACAAAATTGTCATAATTTTGCGACCCGTGTTGTTTAATAAAGCAGAGAATGCAAAAAATTATAGAATTGACAGGTCTACAAAAATTTGGGTAGTAGTCAATCGGCACAAAAAGACAGAAAATACTCAACAAATGATAACACGTACTGTTTTAATTTTGCTAAAAAAGAGAGTTGGAACTTCTGCACCAGAATCCGTAGCGAGGTGGTAGTTATTCATATAAAATATTGGCGCAGCTTTTAATTAAAATTCTTAGTCATCTACGTGTCTCGACGAGCTATATAAATCGTACATGTCGCGGTGAGAAAAGAAATCAGTCAGGGCGGGGCAAACAGTACAAATTAAAATCAGAAATCAGCGACTATATAGGGACTAAAATAATCTGTATTCGTAGACTGTAATGACCATAAACCCAAAGAGACATTCCGAAACAAATACGCAATTCAATACGCAGAATATTTGGTTATTTCGCACAAGAATTCGTATACTCGGCCAAGGATCGCATAAATAGTTGTGACTATAGAAACCTAGGTATAACTATAGAACTACATACATATATTTATAAAATAAGTAATGGCATGAAGTATGGTAATAAAACACGTTTAAATATTCTGTGTCGTAATGTGCGAAGTCTTGGTGAAATAGTGGAGGTAGTTTTAAGCTTTATGTACGGACATAAAGCCGGTGTTGACACTTCGCTTTCTTGTAAATAACTAGCTTGGTTTGCGGCTCCACCTGTGAGGAATGTTTAAATTGGTCGGGAGATAATGTAGCTTATGAACTGATCCAGATAAGCCATGTCATCAGAAAAATCTGTTCAGAAGCAGAGCCATGAAATCGTGCTATTCCGAAAACTAATTAAATTATTAAAGGTACCAGTTATACCTAAAGTGTACAACTAGGACTTAACCTTTTACGTGGGCTAGTAATCTTCAATTTTTCTGAATTAACAATTTGATATCGAATACTTGTGAAACTCTGATAATCCAGAAAACGTCAAACTTTGGCATTAAAGAAGATTTTGACACCCTTAACAAATACATAATTAAAGTACCAGCCTTAAGTTACTAGGTAAAGTGAAACTACTATAAAAGTGCAGTAGTTGTTTAATCAGCTCAGATTAATACCTATAATCAACTTCAACTCAGTATCAAGTATCGCAAGATACAATAGTAGGTATTCAATGAGAATAGACATGTAAAAGCAATGACAAATCAAAGTTGCCAAAACTATATTTAATAATGTAGCCGGTTGACCAAAGTCCTTTCAACTGTCATAACCAGAAGCTCCTTGCAAATCTGGAAACTAATAATGCTTTGTTTATCATTGCAATTTCTGTCAACAGCACTTACGACTGCTCGAAACAGGTTCAATACAGCCAAAGTAAGTTGTTATGACACAACACCGCCTACTAATATTCATGTAACGCTATGCAATACAGTTGCATTGTGTACTGAGTCATCCGATAGTTCACGAGATCAGAATTCTAACTGAGAAACCATGACACATTTGTTGAATGCACGATTATCTGAAAAGGACTTTGCAGAAAAGAACATTCAATTTTAGAGTAGCACACTGGTGTCCTGCCAAGGACGAAGATAAAATTCCATAAGGAAAGGCGATATCATATTTCCGAAAGGGACGCTGTACACAAATTAATTTAATGCAAACCGTAGAAAGCGATAAGAAACTGAGGACTCCAAAATAAAGAGGGAAAGGTCCTGTTTCTGGAACAAAAATGATCGCAAAATTAATGTGACAAACTTGAATTAATGCGGTTGGTGGAATACTAATTTTAACACCCAGCGCATCAGTTGACTTGAGTTTGGTTAGACGAGACAGTAAAATATTTCCAGAAATCGGCGCAAAGACTGGATATCATCCTATTGGGCCAAGGCCATTCGAAAATGCTCTCTTCACTTCAACTTGCTCTCAAAAATCCCATTCTCCTAGACACCAAGTACCCCACAACATTCGAAGCACATTAGGGCTCAGTAGATAGTACTTACCACAAAAATAAAACTTTAATAGCTATAAAAGCATCGCATAAACCTCGCTATCCTATTTTACAACAGGTAGTGAATGTTGGAGCTAAACAGGATTTTGCATGGATTCGTCGATTCGACTCCGGCGAACGTTCCCACGGTCTGCTAAACGTACTTACTCGTACATACATACAACGTGTTTAATTGTAGAGATTTTTATTATACGCCCGTTGGATTGTCGCTCTTACTTGGTCGGAGAAGTAATAACACGATTGGGGAATTTGGACCCGTGTAAAGGTGCTGTTTTCAATGCAGGTGCATTTGGTTTGCTTGTAATAGATTGTAACCTACTGCCTCGAGCATTTGCATAACCTGTTTTCGTCAGATGATATTCAAATAGGGTTGAATTTAATGCGCGTTTCTGTTTGCTGTTTTAAACACTGAAATTGTATACGTGTTCAGTGGGTTCCACCTGAGCTAGCATAACAATAAACGTGCTTACAGCTCTAACATTTTTATTATAATAGCCGTTCTTTGTAAAGCTTGAACACCGCGCTTCCTCGAATCGTGCTTTAACCGAACAGTAAATGTGACATGTGACAACATAGTAGAGTCCTACTATGCAAATACGAATAACACGACAACACAAGTTACATGGACAGAAACTTAAATGAGCCAAGAAAATGATTGTCGACTATCAAATGGGTCGGCATTACGCAATAAAGTGCTATTCTATTGTGAGATTTTATACCAAGTTCAAGCGGAAGCATTAAAATTCTTTCTACGTTCACACAAAAGAATAAGTTTTGAGAATCGACCTGATGTTCGCGCATGAGAATCGAAACACAATAGGAGCAGGGCAGGGCTGCCAGTTATCTGTATAATTTGTAATCATTCACTTAGATCCCGCCGTCGGGAGTAAACGACATTTCTTTTTTTGACATCTTTTATTCACAAAACGTAAGTGAAAGACGCGATTTTTCTATGGCAGACAATACACTGATTGAATTGAAGCATTCTTGAGATACATTAATCGCATTACCCGAATCACAAGCATGCATGTAATTGACATAACACTTTTGAAGGCTGTGTGGCACAGTAGAGCGTTAAACGAAACGAAACTCACTATGACGAACATCAGTGTTCTGGTATGTAAGAATTATCCATTCAGTTAATCCCACATCCCTGTTTAATTTAAAAATTCATGACAACCTTATTTAAAATGTCAACGTAGAATTGAACATTCGCAAATCTCATTGTAAATCGACACGCCAGTCGATTCTCGCCTTTCGTTATAGGCAATAGGGGTTAAATAGTGCATCAATGAGCTAACTACCTGGTTGGAATGCGATTTTGGCGTGCCGTGTTTTGCGCAATACGATAGAATTGCATCTATGACTGGTTTCGATTAGATCTTTGTGGGAAGAATTCGCAGTACCTGTAACTGTTTTGATTTCTAAGCTTATTCATCGGTTTGGAAATTCAATATACCTGCTAGCGGCTTATTCAAAAGGGTGTATTACACGGTTGGAAAGGTTGGCATTCTTTTATCTTGAACAGCTGATCTTGCTTCGATAGCAAAACGGCTGTAGCAGGTCTTATCTTCAAGCCAGATAGATTGGGAACAACTTTGAGGTCGAAAGAAAAGTTTTATTCTTGTAAGGACGTTCTGGAATTTAGGGCATCCCAATTATTCTGTAAGTACAAAAAAATGCATGTGCTGTTAACTGTTCGAGAGAAAGCCAAATTCCAAACCATATAGATGTGAAACTATAGTTTCTTGTTCAACGAATTTATCTCCTTGCTATGATGTATGGGCATACATTATGACATAAACCCATAACAGGCAACACGTCTGACATAAAAAACTGTTCCAAACTTCACATTACTAAGGCTATTATCGAACTGCAACTTAGTATTCTTAAAAGCAGCATTAATTCCTCTCTCGTGCGTAAATATAAAATGCAGGTGTACGTTTGCACCTTGCGACTGACTGTATGTGTGCCCATAACTTGTGTTTCAAAAGTAATTGCACTGACGTCGTTAAAGGATTTAGTGTTAAGGGTACTAGAAGTGAATGGTAGACCTTTGTTTACACGATCACCAGATTCCATGCTTTTGCATCATTAGCAGTTACCATTTCAAATTGCCACATGCTTCTGTAGCTTTCAAAGTAAGTAAATGTAATTTTTGTTTTTCAGATACATTAGGGGAAGTTTTTTTTACGATTTCTACATCATCTACGATGACTTTCAGTCTAACCGGCTTCAGTTAAATACCAGTATTTGGCGGCCTATCCGACATCCACAGCCTAGTTTACTAAACACTGCGATACCCTTTAGTAAGATTGTTTATCGGACTTCCGTGCTCTTCTACTATTTCCTACGGTACACAGTATAGAGCTTTCTTATTCAATCTGGGACTTTTCCCTGCTAGTTCCAAGCCGTCTGCCTCTTCATACACTCTTACATCTGTGTCACGATCGTCATCTCCATCATTTCCAGCTACTTTAGTAATGTCTTGATAAATCTCAGCTCATGCTTAATAAATATCAAGCGCGATTAATATTGATAAAATCCGAACCTGCATTAAATACTTGAAATTATATTAGCATTGCTCATTGCATTCACAGCCTTTGGTCATCTATCCTATAATTTATTGGTTCTAAATGTCAGGCAGTTAATAAACCAATAGACAGGTTACAGATATTTCTAGAATATTCATAGATATAGGTGCCTCAGTAGAAGGGAACTTGGATGACATTAAATGCTCATCTTATTGCTTATTTATCATTTAATTGTGGTCTTTCAGTTAAGATTTATGTGAGAGACTAGCTTTCTCCCGCGGTTTTGCTCTCATGGCCTCCTCTTCAGATATCTGTGCATTTGTTATTTATTTTGGGATAACAAGTAGCTTGTGACTCAGCGATAGCGTAGCTTTTTAGCAATGCAAGAATTTTGGTAATCGGATCATACTCTTCAAATCCCACAATGTAGAAGACCAATTCAAATCTTAAGTATTTGGTTTTATGACTAGCTTAACTGAATTTCACAGTGCAACATCCTAACTCTCTTTCACCAGTCCGTTGCCTTTATTTGGGATATTACCACATTAGTATAGATTAGTTCGTTGCCTTAAATAAGTGTCAACGAATCAATAATCGTATCCAACCAAAGCTCACCGTGAGTGGGTGTGAACATAAAAATCTCAGTAATCAGACACCTCACAGTTCAATTTACTTAATTAGTAATTATATTCTTAGAAAGTGTGAAGCTGACGTTATTTTACGAAAACACTTTTTAAAATAACATTTCCATACTTAAGTTGGAAGTCGATCGACTTAATTATCACTTAGAGATGGGAAAGAGGAGCTTCAAGATAAAGCTAAGAATACATTGATTGTTTTTCAAAAGATGCTTGAACTATTTCGTAAAAACCTCTTTCCTTATCAACAAGTTAAATACTGTTTTGATAATTATCGTCACGCCTTGAATTCAAAGTGGAGTGTTGTTGCTAGTTTACATTAATTTTATTCGATTTGATTTTGGGTGGGTTCCGTTCATTGGTTTTAATTATTAGTTCGGCTTTATTGCAGTGGCTTGAATATTTAATGCGTATTTGTTTAAAGTGATTTGTATGTGAGTTGGTAGTTAAAATGGAAAAGTAATTTGCATAAATAAAATTCCTAAGGAGAGAGGTATCTTTGCACTGCACATGTACAGTGCAACGATTACGAGATCCTTAGAAACAGGTTTGCCTAATCCCAATTCCTCATAGAGGGAATTTATTCATTCTAAAGATAGGAACTAGGTTACCACAATGCAAAGGAAACCTTTTTGATATTTTGGTTCGGGTACACACAACACAAGATAAATAGAATATACAACTAATGAACAGGTACTTTTCTGTGCCAAGTAGGTAACTCTATTGAGCACCGAAAATGTTGTGGGAGATCACAAAATACTCCTCCTTTTTCATATATTAATTCAAGCTTAACATTTTCAATAGATATGCAAATAAAAAGTTGCTTGTAAATAAATGATTTAAAACAAAAGAAATTTTAAAAAGGATACTTTTTCGAGTTGACCAAATCTTGGATAAGATAAAACAGTTTGCTTAAATAAAAAAGGCTCTCAAGCAAAGAAAGATCTTTGGGATAAAAGGAAACAGGAAATGGATAGATGGAAAGGAAATAAGATACATGCGTTTGATCGTAATGGACGGCACATAAGTAAATAATGAAAAATAACATGTCACAAATACTGACCCTATAAAAGAAATCATTCATAATGATGGAAGAATGGAGAATTAGGGATAGGAAGCAACGGGAAATAAAATCAATAATTTCATTCGATCTGACTTTTCCAGAAAATAGGAAGTTAATAAAGAAAGATATAGCCGGTCATATTGAAAATTGGGTGTTAAGAATGTGTAGGACCCTATTTTAATTTAAAGCCAAAATTTGACAGGTTTTCAGGCTAAAGTAGAGGTCAACGTATAAAATCAACCGTAAATTCTTATTTTAGAAATCGAGGTTTTAAGCAATTCAGACAAAGCTAAGTTTTAGAACTCTCGAGTATACAGAACACCTAGTAAGAACGATATATTTTTAAACACCAATTCATTTTAACAACGTGCATTGCTCACTCCCAAGAAAATATAGACACATTAACACACGTATACTGACTTAAAACACAATCACCATAAAATACAGAAGAAATGCTCAAACAATTAGTGCCCATAACATATTCAAAACACATCCCTACATGTGTGACATCTATATTCAAAGTATCCGAAGGTGTAACATGCCTTCAGTTAGAATGCTGCATCAGTAAGGGAATTTTAAGTATCTCGGCCGAAAGCGACGTGACCTGGGTGATGAAGATCTTCTTCAAATGACAGTTCGGTGTTTGGGTCACCTTAGGGACGTCTTATGTGTTTGGGCCGGTATATATGTGGGCTATTTATGTTTGATGGTGTATCAGGTTCGTTTTATTGGTAAACGAGCTGTGATTGTGCTGACGTATCGTAAAGGGTGACCTTTGGCGTAAAGCGCCTGACATTATCCATGAATTTATAGACACACGCTGTCACGCTGTTGATTGGTGTTTTAGTTTATCAGTCTTTGTCGCCAGCTCGTAATGTACAAGTACAACAAAATTGATTCAATCTATCATTTAAATAATTTTTTTTTCAAAAGTTACTTCTTTTTGAAAGCGAATTGCCTGTGTAAAAAATTTAGCTGTTTATTGTACTTGACGACTGGATCTGTTTTTGCTTATCCACTCTGAGCTAGATACAGACATTCTTTGATCTGAGCACTTCTTTTGCCAAATATTGGCCAACAAGCAGGTCTACCTTATTGCCAATGGTCACTGCCGCCTATGGGCACCTGCAATATCAAGGGTGCCATACGCCTTTTCCCTGCCTTTTCCGAAGATTTCTCTCTTAAATTTTTGTCCATTTCGTAGCAAAGCAGAAAGACCTAAAGAAGGATCCCATTCTACATCTTGCAGGAAAACACGCATAATCTTCATTTTTTAACCTACATGCACCTCTTATAAACAGATACCATTGTTGTTATTGTATTTTAAGACAAGTAATCGCGTGTCTTCACATATAGCTTTCATGACTGGATAACATCTCGAAAACGTTTGCAGACAGAAGCAATCGGAGTGTGAATAACGCGAATATTATGTTCAAACAGAGATAATAAGATTATTGTATTAGCACTGATGAGTATTACATAACATTTGATATAGTACGAATGTGAGTATTTGCGGGAGAACTGTATTTTCATAAGTTATCTCAGGTCAGAATAGGGTTCATTTCCAATTCATAAGGATAATTATGACAAAATAGGTGCCTATTTGATAAGTCTCCCAATGTTTCAGCTATTATCATCATTAAACTTGGCAGAAAGGTGGATTTTTAAGCCAGGGGATATCAAGTCTGCCAGGGTTGCGGAAGTTGTTGAAATTGAAGCAGAAATTTCCTTTGACTTCATATTCTCTGCGGCGACTATATCGTCAAGTGCACTTGAGTCTGCCTTTAATAAAACTTTGAGGTTAGTCATGCTACTGCCAGCTGACGTCATTCTTGTGACGTAATAACTAGAATATTACATGGATGGCACAAGTTCAGGTTCTTTTAAACTAATTCGTTTATTTATTACATGCCTTCCGAGTCTTGCTTGGCTCTACTAAGTACTTTGTTTATAATTTCATGCAGGAGTGATTCTGAAATTATGTTTTTATTTTAGTGCATTCATAGTATTATAGTAATTATAGAGATATACGTAGTTCGCTAAGAATGTGTATCGATTAGCCTGAAGGCAAACAGAATACTCGTATAAAACTTCAGCTACGTCCCTTGTATTGGAAAAGGTACCTTATTACTTAATGCCAACTTAAGAAACTCTGTGTAAAAAGTAAAAAAACAAAGTTACTGACTTTTCTTTTAAGCTAACTTTTAGTAAAGAACATTTATTACTAAGTAAGTAGTGCTTCTAAGGTTTGTCTTTGAATTCTTTACGATTTCTGAAGTACCTACCTGCCTACTGATTTCCCAAATGTATTTTCTTTTGTTGAGAAAACTAACTTTTTCAATCACTGTGAATGAAGACACTACCTTTTAAGGGCTGTCACTTTTTATCGGATACGTAGGTATTACTTCTGACCTCTTTCTTTTGTAGGTACCAACATACATATGCGATAAACTTCAACGTGATACTGTGATAGCTCCTTGTGGGTACCTGAGTACAAATTTCAGCAAAGTTGAAATGAGATTTTGAAAGTTCAGGAAATAGTTCATCTGAGCGTAAGTACTACGTCTACGTCTATTGGGACACAGATAAAGTTTTATTTACTTAGTAGCTAAGGTCCTGACAAATATTAGTAAGGTAAGTGGCGTGGATTTGTCTACGAATTATGTATTCTAAAATTACTCGAAAGATAGAAGAATTTCTATGAAAAACCTTCGTCGCACTGTCGCGGATTTCGATCCTGGCCACCTGTCTGCGGCAGCTCAAGATCGGTTGTTTGCACGTAACAGGAAAATTGGCTCATAACCTTAACAGCGCATCCATGACAAATTAAATTAATACAAAAAGAAAAAAACACAGGCATGCCAACCCTACCTTAACACCGCCATAAAACAAGCCCCTTATATTTAAACTGAGCAATAAATCTCATTTCTATGACGAATGGCATTAAAGGAATTTCGGTTACCCATTAAATTGGATGGCTCATGGCTCATGATTACACCCGGAGGGGTTTAGGGAAATTAAATAGATCACCAGGTATAATCACCTATAGGGTTTCGATTACCGATTGGATACACTTCCTGCTTAATGGATCTTCAATAAGGTAATGTATGGGCCGTGCTTTACATAAATGTAGGTTTGAAAGCAGGAAGGCACTTTGCAGGACTTGCATACACAAAACGTGTGCTTCTAGTTTTGTTGTTAGGGCGTGTCAAGACCCTTTTTAAGTTATAAGTGTAATAACTGAAGGTCTTAGGTACCTCGAGGTAAGGTCAATATAATGTTGTTTCGAAAAATCTTAGGTTTATATTGTTAATTAATTCTGTTTAGCAGGTTTGGCAAGCTATAGGCAATGGACCGGCCTTATGAGCAGTAGAACCGATGACCATTAGTGTAGACGTGACGAGAGTTGGCGAGAAACGAGATGAATGGCGTCCGATTAAGATGCCTATGTCCAGCAGTGGAGGTCGGAGGCAAACGTCAAAAGTCAAGGGTAGTTTTAATTATTTAGAGTTGTGAGTTCACTTACTCTATCCGGCAGGCAGCGATACAATATATAGATACAATTATGTATATATGTAACTAGCTGACCTTTCATACATTGCACAACAAAAAACAAAGATTGTGGAAATACCGATGATTCACTTATTAAACTACCAACTTAACTGTCATTACACCACTTAAAAATATTACATTCACGGGATAATTGTGCAAAATACACTGATTCACCAATTATGTCTCTGATTCAATTAAGACCCATTTCTGGACCCCAAATTGGTACTTCACATTTTTCGGTGCAACTGGGTTAAGATAAACAGTTTATATTGGTACTGATTAACTGAATTTAACTGTTTTTGAAGACTTTGTCAAGGAAATCCTTCTACTTATAAGGAGCTGGTGTTATCTCGCGTTTGGGTGCAGTTTAACGGGAGGTATTGTTAGTTGTCATAGTTTACCGACCGAAGCCTTATAATTCCAGTCTGGAATCATGATCAGGAATCATGATATCCGCAAGAGAACCAACATAGCCGGAAGTTATTTACCGACATAGTCGGAAGGATCGCCAAACTGATCGCAGTGAGCAGGGCACATTGCTCGCAGAACGGATTGTCGATGGGGCCAAAATGTTCTGGAGTGGCCACCGCGTACCGGAAGACGAAGCGTTGGACAGCCTCCCACAAGGTGGACCGATGACCCGATGAGGGTCGCGAGTAGCCGATGGATGCGAGACGCGCAGGACCAGTTGTTGTGGCGACACTTGGGGACGCCTATGTCCAGCAGTGGACGTCTTTCGGCTGATACGATGATGATGAACTCCAGTCTCATGATCACATCCTTTTTTTTTGTTTAAATAATCTTATACCGAACTTAATACCCAGCGAACTATTTGTCCGCGTCTTCATTCCCATAGCCTGTTCAACAAGAACCGTACATGTTTCCAGGATAAAAGCTCTACTACTCGTATGTCATTAAGCGATGGTATAGCTTTTCGAAGTCCGATCAGTGCTACCAAAGATAACGCAACTGTTACAAACAAACATTGTTTTATCCCTTTATAATGTGGAGACATTGATACGACACTAAATGAAAACACTGGCAATAATGATTCATAAGAATATTTTGAAAGTATTATAAATCCTGTCAACGAATTCAAAAATTGTATAAAACGCCTAAAAGACTGAAACTAGTCAAGGACTAATGACTACTGTTCTGACGAAATATTCGAAGCAGTCTGTTGCAGTTAGTGACATCAAATCTGTGATAAACGACAACATATTCGTATGAACTAGTATTGCCAGTTATTTGATTTACTATCGTATCGTCGTCTCCACCTGGTATAATATTCGTTTAAAATTGACGTTAATAGAAACAAGAGTTCAATAATTTACCGTAATGAGGAAATGTAGTAACTTCGATTTGTTGACCTTCTGATCAATTGTTATTTTAGCTTCTCATCAAAAAAGCTTGGATCGTACTGATTAATTAAGTAGATATACCTTTTAGATTGGATTAAATCATCATGATGGAATATCCAATAATCTTCTTGACGGCTCATTTAATATTTAGGTCGGGGGATAAACATCCCTCAGGTTTGAAAACATCCATCTAAGCTTATGATAGCCCGGAATTCATGGTGAGAACTTTACCTGTAATTAAAGTTGATAAATTCACCCAATTGTTTATCTTCTTTTCGTGTTGATTGATTAACTATTCAATTTCTGTTCAGCCAGTACGTGGCTATCAGTATCAAGTAGCGTCTTTCTTCCATCGTCCAATGTCGTATCCTGACTTTTTTTGAACATATCACACGTCGAGAAGACACATCAGTTGAACGACTAGTAGTGCAGGGAAAATTTGAAGGCAAAAGCGCCATTGCGTTGGATCGACCAAGTCAAAACCGCACTCAATGAAGAGTTATAGTACGGGAGGAATGGCGACAGATTGTGAAGTTTGCCACCAACCCTGATTTGAGGACCACGACCACTCTGCCAGAAGTGTAACGAAGAAAAGGTACGTGGCTACCTAAGGGACTTGAAAATGACATTCTAGCAATAATGATTTTTGTCTTAAAGTTATTTTACATGGGATTTTCTAGAGACGGCTTCCTCACTGGAGGAACTGTTCTCCCCTGTCAATGAACTCCCACAGCAAATTTGTTAAGGGCTCGTAAAGCCGATTGCAGGATTTTTTTATATAAAATACATGGGATTGTCGATTTGACATGCTCTACTAAAATGTCACATCTTAGTTCATAGAATATCACTTTGTCTGAAGGTCCTGAACCTGAACCCTGAACAGTTCTCTTTTTAGCCACGTTCAGATCCTGAAAGGTGCAGGAACTTCATTATATCTGTCTTCGTTAAGCTCATTATGCCTGTAGGTACAATACAACAGTATGTAGTATATTTCCAAAATCCCAGCTTGTACAAGTACAAGTTGGTACAATACAAACCTTAGTAAAAGAAAACCAGTCGACGAAAATAGTAGCGGTGTTGATTAGCCGGTGTGCACCGGACGTCAGTAGGTGCATTTTGAAATTACACTCGTGTATGTTATTCTAATGCACCCCAAAGGCTGTCATTGATATGACAACAGTGCCCTTAACGCCTTAGATCATTATCAAGTATTTCAGGAAACAACGGGCTACTACATTATTCACTCATATGAATCAGGTGAGTCACTGTACGTGACTGTACTTCGTTTAAAACAGCTAATCTGTGATGCGTGCGACAATATTCTTGTGTACATTCGCGCACGAAATCGATTTAGCATGGAATTCCCGAAATTACGATAACTGGGACTGCTTTTATGGAATACTAATTCTTTTTGCTTTTTTTTTTTTTTTGTTGTTTAGTTGTTTTTAATTCACTTTGATGACAGATCGTGCGTAGTAAAGTGATCGAAAAGTACCTATACGTTTTGAATTACAATAAGTCCATACCTGTACATACAGTTTTATTTGATTGGATAACTTGGGAATATTTTAAATTGTTTATGTGTCATTGGGCGGTTAAATCAAGTTTTCATGGTTTTATCACATGACACAGGTTGAATATTCAGTGTTTTTCCTAGTAAATCGAGTGATGACGAGATTATTTGGCTTTACCCATAAACTTTATAGTTTTTAAGGCTTTTTTATGTTTCATTTTAGCAGTGAGTTTTGTGAAGACATTTCTAGAGAGGAATAGCAAAAAAAATGTTTTTTAGAATTTTATTTCAAGGTTTTATTATTACCTCGTCACTGAATCTTATATTAACTATTTTTCCAAATCTATAGTGAAAACTTTTAAGTGAGTAAAAAACAAACTTACAGGAAAGTAGCCTTTGGCTATTTGTATTGAGTCCCTTCGCAAGATATGCCCCACCCAATTTCCCGCCCTTCTTCATCACATCTTACATCTTCCTGGACCTGATCGTGGCTAACTACAGAGCGTGACCACATACTGGTCTAACAATATTTGAGAAGGACAAAAAAGTTCTCTTTGTTCCAACAAATAAGCAGTCTACTTTTCCCCAACTTTCACCTTTGCAATCGACTGTACAGGGGCTAACAAAGCGGGGAGTTGGACGCAGGAGTGGTTAACCATTTGAAACATTACCCCAGAGCCCAGGGGAAGCCTGTGTAGCAAACGAACCCCTGATAAAAATGTGCATATTAAACACCAGTGTTTTTTAGAAAATTAGGAAAATCCACGGTAGGCAATTATTCATTGGTAATGGCGTCCGCGGGAAATGTTTACGGTTTTAATTTTAATGATCTAAAAAAATCTTCTTGTTTCCTTTAACGATGTTCTTCTTAACAAGGTAGGTGATCTGTTTAACAAAAATAATTTCAAAACGAAAACATCCTTGTTATTAAGGTCCATGATTACTAATCATAAGAATGTTAATAAAACAATTGATAAGCAAATAAAATACCCGGCATAGTAATATAGCATATCAACGTTGATGACAAATTAACACAAAATTTTAATTAGGGACATCTTGAAAGACGGTTAAGTTTGCACACCCAATGCGGTAAACAAAACAATTTATAGCGATACGAGTAGGGTTTCTAGGGCGTCCGGATAAAACTGGATATACCTTTAGTCAGGCAATATAGTACATAGCTTTTTCCCGAAGCAATTCTCCGTTCCCATATACAAAAATTATTTTCCGAATCTAACTGGTATTTCCAAAGATTAGTGCGTTCAAACAAACAAACTCTTCAGCCTTATTATTAGTATAGATAGATTAGTGCACGGGGCCCGACCGAGCTCCTCAGGAGCTCGGTCGGTGGATGGGTGACCATCTGTTCAGTACCGAGGCGCTTCCGTGCCTTGAAATCCACATTAAACCGGTGGTCCCGGCTGAAGTTTGTAAGTAGATCTTTGACAGTCTTTATGGATTAGTTTGACAGAGAGCTAACCGGTTTTATAAAACCGGCCAAGTGCGAGTCGGACTCTCACACGAAGGGTTCCGTACCATAAACCGAAAAAACACGTGTTTTGTATTTTGTTGTTATAGCGGCAATAGAAATACACTCTGAAATTTCAACCGTCTAACTATTAAAGTTCTTGAGATACAGCCCGCTGATTGACTGGCGGACGGACGGACGGACAGCGAAGGCATAGTAACAGGGTTCCGTTGGTTACCCTTTTACTACGGAACCTTAATAAAGGAGCAAGAAGCCTTAATAACTTACAAGTCTTTAACCCAATTTTAAACAAAAGTCCGGCTTAACTAGATGATCTGGTTTTCGAGTCTTAGGGCCTGACGACTATCTTTTAAAATTATCCTTTACTGTTTCGCTACTGAGCAAAGGCAACCTCCAAATCCTTCTATGTTTTTTTTTATCCTGAGCCACCTGGAACCAGCTCATACCTGACAACCCTATACGGAATAATAATATCAAAAGACGCCATATTACACATCAAAACAATCGGCATACGCAAGACAACAAAGCTTACATTTATGTAATTAATACAGATATTCCGTATAACTGCTCCTACCGAAACAAAGGTAAAGAGAGGAAACGATTGTTCCTTGTACAAAGAACAATGGTCCTTATGGTAGTGTACTGCAATAACTGTTGGTTGTAGTATGTGAAAACATCGATTGTTGTTGTTGATGAAGGGATTATTGTCAATGACTACTTTAGGGGTGGTCTTAAGAAGCAGGATGCGAGTCAACCATAGCAATATAAAAAGATTTTATTATATCTATGGTGTCAAATAATATCTAATAATATGGTGGAAAAGAATAGTGAAAGAGATATAGTCCTGTACTGTACCATTGCAGGACCAAAAATTGGAAGATAATGATAGTCAAAGGGGTTCCCGTGGGTGTCGTAAGAGGCGACTAAGGGACTCACCAGAGAATGGGTAGCAGCATGCTCTGTGCATTGTAACAGCTACACTGCGATCGCCAACCCGCCTGCCAAGCGTGGCGTTTATGGGCAAACCCCCTCCATTTTAGGGAGGCCTATGTCCAGCAATGGACGTCTTTCGGCTGATGATGTTCCAGGGTTTTTTTTTTTATCATCAAATGACTTCTTCCACTCTGGGTGGAGCAAAAGGGCGTGTCAGACTCTTACTGACTAAAACCCATCCGTGTTCCTTCTAAAGCCCTTTGCTTTCCAGGGCCGCGGTGACTCTTTCGAACAGATTCCGCAACCCTGGAACAAATTCCGCAACCCTGGATGTTCAAGGGATACAGGTGTAAATGTGCCTTGACGTAGATCGCTTATATTTATTACTTTATTTACCAACTTTGGATTACTTACAGCTAAAACAAACAATAAAAAAGAACATGTGAGACTGACAGCCAATTAAAAGTCATCACTTCTAAAAAACAGATTGGAAAGAAAGAGTGTGAAAAACACAACACAGCTACCAAAAAAGGAAAGAAAACAACTCCTGCTTGACCAGGAGGGAAGTTTTATGTTATTCTAACCCTACGCTGTTTTTAATAATTAGGTACGTTACGAGGTAGGTTCAAGACAGTTGAATTTTTTCTCCAGGAATCTTCAAGCTTAATTGTCCCGGCGCTCTTCTGGTGGTCACGACTGCTGATTCTGGTATTCAGAAGTGTTTGCGATTAATGTGACCGGTTTGTCCCAAAATTAAATAAAAACGTTATTTAAGAATTTCAACCACACTGTAAGTTTAAAGTTTGTACACGAACAAATTCACAGTCAACAGTAACATGTTAAACTATCCACAGCGACAAACATCTAGCGTATATTTAACTTAGAATAGTGCATCTGTATGTAAATTCAAGTTTGCGGTTTAGAGAACGCATTGTCGCAACAAAATATTGTATAGGAAAATTATTGAATGCAAAGAACTTGGCTCGCACATGTGGACATGAAAGATTCATCACACGTTGGGTAAGGCCAACTGTATGAGAAAATAGACGGAATTGTTCTAGAGAATTTAATAACGATGTAGGAAATTCTTGGGCTGAGGACAAGGTTGAACTTTTCAGCGAAGATGTCAAAAGCAGGGGGAAGATGGAAACCAAAAATTAAAACATGATTTTTGACTATATTTATTAGAAACTAGCTTTTGCACGCGGTTTCTCACACGTTAAAATAGTCTTTAACCGTGTCTGTCTCCCATCTATCTCTGTTCCAATGCTCATCGAATTCGGATCAGTAATTTAAGTGTGAAAGCGTAACAAACAAACATTCGAAATTTTAATTAGAATACCTACTACTCACACTGAAAATTATTTCATTTCGGTACTTGAACTGTTGAGGACTTCTGACCTTTAGTTTAATTAAATTGTAAAAAGTTTAGAATTATATTGTGAGTTATTTGAAAAGTTTTGGTCTATTGCTGTCTTATGTTTTCATTAAACTAGATTTCGGAGAAGTTTATTTAAGGTTAATATTATAATTTTAATTAGATACCTAAACGTATTTAATAATAAATAGCTGCTTTCGAAAAGCCCCTACTCGTACGTAAGCCCCTTAAGTGCTTACTCAACTAGCAACGAAAACGTAATTATTTATCACTCGAAAATGGGTAAAACCTTCATCAGTTACTAAATTAATATTTAAAACATCAAAACCAATTCTCTAACTCGAGATATCAATCTCAATTTCTATAATAAGTATCGTATTAATTATTCAAAATCCAACCGCAAATCTGATTCCCTGGCCTAATAACGTTAAGTGACTCCGAGCCGGCTTAAAAGCTTAAACGTAACGTAAACGTGAACGTTCAAGTTTAAGTTAAGGGCCAGTATAACCTTTGACCTTGACCATTAGGAATAAATGAGAATAATGCAATTAGCAGTCTCAACACCGGCGAGTGTTACTTACTGTTTCAAAAATCGGTTTAAATATTAGATTATTTGTGTATTTGAAAAACAACTAGACAAGTGCGAGTCAGACTCGCGCAGCGAGGGTTCCGATCGAGTCTTGAGCAGACCTGAGTATTAATTTCAGCTTGATTCACCTACGCGTTCCTGAGAAAAAAGGGTCTTGACAGACAGAGAGACAACAAAGTGATCCTTTAAGGGTTCCGTTTTTGCCGACTGAGGTACGGAACCCTAAGAAACGATCGTCTTCTGAGTTTACGATCAAACTATTTTATGTTTAACCGTGTCTCGACATTTATTGGGCAAAATTGAATGGTTATGAATATTACGAACTAACCACTAAAAACACCCTTCTTTTTGGTCTCCCCGAGACCGCGTTGACACGTCATATAATTTTTCGTCTTTTTGACGTGAAAACGTCTTATAAATCGATGAACGCCGGCTGCACGTACAAAAAAGAATGACTCATTGTAACGTTACGATCATTTCATCAATGTTTTGTTATGACATTGTCACGTTAAAGGACTTGTCACACTGGATGCGTTCTGCGTCCTGCGGTCCGGTCGCTACCCGCATCCTATGTTCGATGTGACCGGACCGTAGGACGCAGAACGCATTCAGTGTGACAAGTCCTTGAACTATCGTCCGTAAACCGACTTTACAGACAGCCAATTTTCTTTCAATAATATCGCAAAAAATGGTCAAAATCTACTGCAATTTTCAGCAAGGTATGCCCTTAATCCGTGGCTATCGGATTAGCGAATCATCTCACGTTTGGTCGGAGTGAGGAGATGGGAGCCGTCACGGTTTGGTAGTCCGGACGTTGACACGTCTATCGAAAACCGCAAACCATTGTCTCTACAGAAAAACGTTTCTAGTTTGCGTTTCGGTTTCGTGTAACGCTGCGGTAATTGTTATGGGTTTTGTGCGTGTTTTTATGATGAATATAAATCTTGATAGATAGAAGATCCAATGAAAAATTTCAAGGATTGTGTGAGGAATATCATAAAATAAATTGGTAAGAATGACAGCGTTGGAATGGTTAACGAAAAAACGAAAACGTTTAGCACCATTCTTCAAGATTACTTGATGAGTCCCATCTTAGATAGATAGATAAAACATTTATTTGGTACAAGAACAGAAAACACAACACACAAAAGCACACTTACCACCACCACCACCACCACTTCCTCGCCACTTTTCTTTCCTGTATGTGTATTTTTTGTTGTTTTTTTTTTCTGGTTATGTGTAAATTACTAACAAAGTTTTAAATTATCTTGATGTACTAACACTCTATGGACCAAAAAGTCTGAAATAAATGTTTTGAATTGAATTGAATAAATCATAATAGTAGAAATCATATACAGGACAAGGGTATGATGATGAAGTAGCTAAGTTTGATGAAGAAGTCCAATGAACGAGAAATATCAATACCTAATACAAAACCATATCACTGTCTGCCTTTCTCCGTTTCTCCGCTCACCTTCTCATATGTATTGTTTTCACGAATAGAAAAGTTTGTACATAATTTGCACCCGTGCGAGACAGGGGCGGGTCGTTAGTTGTACACAAAGTCTGAAAATTCGAACTATATATTCAACACCAATATATAATACGTACCTATAGTGTAAGTATGTATGTAGTAGGTACTCATATGTGTTGACATGTCTCGTGCTGTCCTCTTTTCAAGGTAAAAATATCAAATTAATTTATGAAGATGTGTGAGTATAAGGAAGAACCGACGTCCGACAGATGCGACGCGACAATGCAACGACCATTTTCTGCCTATTATGCCGACCAAACATGTTCAAGTAAGTTGATCAAACAGTTTGAACCAGCAAACTGTTCCATCAAATAGAAATACGAAATTTCGTATTTCTTCGTACCAATTGACGATTCATTTATGATCAAATTTTCCCACAGACATTCATGCCAATTTGATTAAACCAGCCTGTTTTATCAAATTACTTGAAATTGTATGGCCCGCATTACCCGTAGAACAGTTTTTATGAAAATGCGTACTCGAATTGTTGCGTCACACATAACTGCTGGTTCCTAATGATCTCGAGTTCCCGAGAACCCTCAACTAATCCTTTATTTGCGTGCAGATATTCTCAATGATATATAACGATAACAAACCGTTTGCTTTGCTTAAACCACGACATTATCTCAACCGCTTGAAAATCGTTCAAAAGGTACCGTTGTACATTTAATGGAAATCAGAGTAAAACGCTTTTCTCCGTAGCATGCAACCACAACACAGTTATGTAACATTATGTTACGTAAAATATCTGTAATACAGAGTGAGTTAAATTCTGTAGTTATATGTTCAGTAAAATTGTTGTAACGCTGAAGTAATGACTTGATGTCAAAGTACTGGCTAGTCTTGTTAGGGTTCCGAACCTCTATATGTAAAACGCTGCTGCCCATTCTTTGGTGAATCCCTCAGTCCCTTGGTCCCGAATTATAAATGATGAAATATAAATAAGTTTTATGGCCTAGTTTGTGATTAACGCAAAAAAACTGAGCTCTTACGAGGAGTGAAACGGATGATTACAAATTGAACACGAAAGTATACACGAAAAGACATTTGGGTAGATATAGAAATGTAGGGCAAAGTATGACTAAAACTAATTTGAGTTTGGACCAGTTTCAAATATTACATCCCAACTCATTTCTAAGATAAAATCAATATCTTAAACTTTTACTTTTACAACTGATAGCCGAACTAACGATAGAAAACTTAACTTGAAGCTAAGCTAGTTTTTTTTTAGTAAGTAGTTAAGTTTTACTTGAAGCTAAAATAAAAAAAAAACTATGAAATAAAACTTGAAAAAAAAACTCAGCACACTTGAGTACTTCGTAAGTTTTCAGACGAATATTAAATTAAAGACAGCATTTATTAAATCAAAGTCATGTTTCAGTCAAATTACGCAGTTCAAATATTAACTCATTTTACTTAAAGAAGATGAAATATGTGCTAATTAATAAAGGACGCATATTCCCAACAAGTACCTATGGCAAAGAAAATTGATACTGAACTTGATGGTCGTGATAAATTCAATAACATCAATAAGTTACGTTCTTATTAAAGACTTTCGAGATTGTTTTAAAGAATATAATATGCGTAGGAGAATTTAATTAGGAGTAAGTACCTGTACATAATGTACATTTCAGTATGATAGTAAAGGTTGGTAAGTACCTAAATAATATTGCTAATAAGGTAGCCTCCTAATTCCGAAATAAGAATCTTGAGTTATGGTCAACTCATGCTTAATCCAGCAAACCAGTCAGACTCTGGCAGTAAAGTTGGCTTGATATAGGTACACGTTCTTTACTCCCAATTCTCAATTCAGAAACAGGCCTTAAGCAATCTTATTTGTATCTAGATCCTTCAGATATTTATAAATCTCTTGATATTACGGATGTTGCCATTTTTATGCCAATTTATCTCATAAGATAACCATACATAAAATAATAAAGTGTAGGCTTTATATCAAATGGGTTTTTCTAACCAGTCACAAAAACCTTATCAAGTTTAATCTCAATCGCATAATAAATTACAAATCATTAATTTTCGAACACAAAATGTCGCAATCTGAAGTCGTCATCAAATTCTTCCGAATTAATTAATTCACACGCTACCGCGATATAATTTCCATGTTTTACAAACAAGACCACCCTGTACCGTGAGAATGAAGCAACAGATGTTAATTATCTTGATGAAACTTACCAAAACTTGCGCGTTGCCATTCCTGTCATCCACCCAAGCGACCACCAAATCTGCACCTCTCATGTTCCTCGCCGAATTGAAACCCAAACCGACGTAACCACGAGTCTTGGCCTCCAACCTGAACGTTATACTCGAGTCGGTATTCACCCATCGGAGGATCACGTCTCCATTCTGGTCCAGCCTCTCTGAATGAGCCCAGGTCAAACTTGATTCGTAAGACTTCGAATCGAATATCTCTCTCCGATGCCGCACTCGGTACTGGTCCACTATTCGACTAGTCTTTTCCGTCTTCGATTGAGCTTGTAGCTGCCCTAAACCTTGTGAGTGTGACGGATTCGCTGGTAACTCATTTGGCTGCGCGTGCGGCTTAAACCTTGGCAGTTTAGCATCACAGAGTAGAATAGTGCTTAAAGCTACGACTATTTGGAGATGCATTTTTCTTCAATGTCGTTGGTTCATCACTTTGTAAAATCTGAAACAAAAAAGGGAGACATTACTACTACATTCATACACAGACAATGCAGCGTTAAATCAAAAGAATAAACAGAGAGCGATATATAACGAAACAGAAAAAAAACAAAGATGTCGTAACAAGGTTGCGGCCAATAAACAGGTACGATTTCCGGTGTAACAACCACTACCACTGACGTAACAAAAACAAGCCCAGATAACGAGGTGGACGTCATAACTCGTTCCGGTGTTTCGGAAAGTCGTCGCGAACAAATAGTAGTGGTTTGTGGTATCCATAATATTACCATATATACTAGTCACAGTTTGGCGCCGCCGAATGAGTCAACGGTCCCATAAAATCGGGTTATTAATAAAATTGCCCTATTAGGTGTAATTCACAAACACCTAGATTATTATATTTTTGTTTTTTTTTTTTTATAGAGTTAGGATCTAGATTTGTTCGATACTTATAATCGGGAGTTTTTTCCATAATCGATTTTACGGTTTAAGCAACTTAGTAGAGCGATCACTGGGTTTAGTGAAGAGTTTACTCATTGTGTTAATGAAGGCAATTCGATTTATAGCCGGTGTTGCATTTGAACGTTAATGAAGGATAAAACTTTTAGGAAAGTTCGGAGTTGAGCAACTGTTTGTTCTTGGTATTAAACTTCGACCCAAAAATGTGCGTAGGCCGCTGTTACATAAACACATATTCACGAGATTTAAGATTAGGAGTAGCTTCTGTCAATGCACAACTTTACAAAGATGTACACATGAAATTATTGAGAAACCTTTAGCATAACACAAAACACAAAATTTCATCAAAAATTTAATGAAATTTCATTAAATTTTTGATAAAATTTTGTGTTTTGCTAATAGAAAAGTTTCGTGCCAAAGATTGTAGTTCACACTCAAGTATCTAAAAAAATGTAATTAAGAGGCGACTCGGTTTTTATACGGTCGTAGAACTCACCAAAGCACTCGACCAATGTGGGCGTAAAGTGTTTAGATTTGGATATTAGCAAACGTTTGAAGTCGAGAGCTTAGGACTCAGGTCTTGAGTATAAAAACACTCAGAGTCTTTAATATTGGTTCAGCGAGCAACACTAGACCTCTTCAAGTGCTACAAAACTCCAGTCATGTTTCCATTTAAAACAAAAGCACATCTTACTCAAATACACGAACAGAAACTGGTTAACCCACTACAAAAGAAAAAAAAAGAAAGAGTGAAGAGAACAATAAATAAAAGATAAAGAGGGCAATAACATGGGAGCAGAGTAAAAAAAACAATGATAAAAACCATTTCTATGCAAATCCGTCAATTAATTATGGAATAAATGAAACGGAGACATTGTAATCAGTTAGTCATTATGCAAAGAGTAGGGGTCAAGGTCAAGTATTTTAAGAACGAATTAAATTCCATAATAAGTTTTAATAAGTTTATATAACATTTGAAGGACATAATAGATACAAGCAACTGTTCTGAAATCACTGATATATCACAAATTAACAAAAGCAAAGGTGAAAGACAAAAACAAGCACTTTTGACTCTAATTAACGATACAATCAAAATACAAAGCTACTTCCGCGCAAAAAGATGAGAACCGCAAAAAATGTACGAAAAAAAATAACCGTGAGAAATCCACTTGAAGCAAAAAAACTCAGATGTGCCATCTGTTACCCGAGGTGTCCCGAAACGCTTACGAGCAAATCTGTGAATAAATAATGGGAACACACAATGTTCGTATGACGTATCCCAAATTGAGGATAATAAGGAGCCTTGATATAATCAGCGCAAAGTGCCTGATTCTCGTCGTTGCTTAAAACGATTCGGTGCGAAGTATGATACGCCTTATGGCAGAGACAAAGGAAAGGGTTTGGCGGAATTGATATCATCAGACAAATGAAACTTGTTCTAGATCAATTTCGTGGTATTTTTCAATTAGGTGCATAAATTGCAGATATAGACGCTCATTAGTAAAGAAATCTGTACACAACCAAACCAAAGCGAACAACCACATTTTCAATAATATTCCAACTAACAAGGTTATTTACTCTATATAGCACCGCATCCATTTACAAATTAATGTCATCCGCAAACTCAGCCAGCGTTAATTGCAAACGTGACTGGAAACTCCGGGACTTCTCATATACTAAGAAATTCCTAAAACGAACGCAATCACGTTGTCTCCAAATCTTCCGGATTTAATACCTGATAATAAAAGCCGCCTGGACGAGGTCAACATTGTTTGATGACCACCCCTTCCTAAAGACGAAAATTGTTGAACACTTAGAAGGTTTAAACACAAAACAATGGCCAAATTATGCCAGAAACCTCCAAAATTATTTAGGTTGGCGCCTTTAAGTACTTACAAGGGACTCGTCGTTAGGCCTCTTTCGACAAGATGGAAAACACAAGGAAATTAACTAGAATTAGTAATGACTGGAACAGAAATGAAAAAGGGGTCGGCATTTAGAATCTCATTACAGGCCGAAATGGTAGTGTCGGTAGGCAAAAATGTATTCAGATAAACTTTGGTTTGCTCGAAGCGTTGTCCTTTCTAGACTATGAACTTGTATAATTTTGAACGGGTTGAGTTTGAGAAAACAAAGCGAATGACGTGAGTCAATAAATGTGTTCACCCGAAGCAAATATGAAAATGATAATACAAATAAGAGCTTTGTCGAAAGAACCCAATAAAGTTTAGTGATAGTAGAAAGTTTTTTGAACCTAACCATTATCCTACGAATTGTAATAAAAAGGCAGAATGCAAAATTTCTCCATTATGAAGAGGCGACATTGAACGCATTTGAAATATTCAAACGATCATCGGTCAACGAACTGTAGATTTAAATGTCTCGACGCCTTCGAGATTTTATCATAATACAAGTCATTGGCTTACTGCAATTATATCAAATATTATTATGGAGATAACTCAATAAATAGATCTGGTCGAATTACAATTAAATTTGATCATAAAAAACAGCAATACATTTATAATTAAAGGAAGCAATAACTCTAGAAATAGACATGATCCAGTTTTTTTATGTTAATGTTCAAATCAAAGTTCTACGATACCGATGAAAATGCGGCCATACCCCATCAAGCAAAAACTGGAATACCAGTTATAAAAAACTAATTTTCTATTTTTCTTGCCAACTATGAAACAGAACGGAAAGGCAACCGGGTACAAAAACTACCAATTGCGGTGTTCGAGCAAAACGAGATAACAGATCATTATCCACTTATTGGGAGGAAGTCGAAACCGCTTTGTCCATAGTCGTTATAAACAAATGGAGCGATATTTTCGTTGGTAATACCAGTAATACTTAAGAAACCACAGCACAAGAAGCCAGTTTGATACTTTTATCTTATCTGCTTAGATGCATCCTGTTTGGTACGAAGGAGAATCTTTGTTTGAAGACTGAACAAGTTCATTCATATATTGATTTGTATCGTTTATTTTAGGAATTCAATGATCATTCTCGTTTCCGGATCTTGTACTGCATATCCGGGAATTCAATTCTAATTAGAGATCGAAATTCTCAAGTGCTTCTGTGAGAGAATTTCAATATTACAATATTTGGCCTCATCACAATTATTGGAATCTCAGTTACTGTTATTAAAGTATTGCATGTGAACACAGGAAATTCACCGGAACTTTTAATCGTTGAACCGGTTCTTTATTGCGCCAATGCCTTTTTGCATGTAAAATTATCATAAAAGAATATTACAGAAACGAAAGATAGGTTTTGTTTTTATCTTTATTTTAACCGCGTATATGCTGTCGTAGACCTATATGTTCGACTCAGATGTCAGGCAACTTAAGGAGATAATGGAAATGCGAGAAAAAAAGCCGCGATACTTAAAATATCTTCAACCAAGCGGCGCCAGTTTTTACCATAAAATCAGGTAACTTTATACCCATCAACAGAATACTGCATCGAAATCAGTGATCTCAAAATATGGGCAAAAAATCGCGATTCACACTACTCACACATTGAAAGAGCAGAATACAGCCGTGGAGAGCTAATCCTGAGAAACTCGCCCGTTCACATAATGGAGACGATAGAAAAAAGTTCCTGTATAATGAATCAAAAGGTCTGACTTTGAAGATCTTAGGGTATGAACCTAACAAGCTTTGTGAGGAGAATGATGTGTATAATGTACCAAAGTTTATCAAGATACGTTAATTGTAACATTTTACGCAATTCATAGTGTATGACATAGCTATGAGCTGTAACAAACAATACCATTCTAATGATTTCGGAGGATGTCATACCATCAAACAATTAAATTTGCTTCATCCTAGTGCCTACACTCCTAGAGAGACTACTAAAATTCCACACGAAGTGCCAAGAACTATGTGCACGTCAGCCCTTTTATGTACCTCATTTCATTCATACTCAAAGGTCCGTAGTTTATAACAAGCAAGAGTTGTAGCGTGTGCCGGCAATGAACCATTTTGTTGCAGTTCCACATGTGAGCAGGAATTTATTGTTCCAACTTGTCCTGGCACTGTCGTGCAGATGAAAAGCCGTTGTTCAACAGAACGTGAAGTATTTTTAATATCAGCATTGTTTTATATACTGCCATGAGGTTGGCTGTGTCTTTTGGAATTTATGTAATTTTATTTACATAACAATGGCTAGTATTTTTTTCATGACTTGAAAAACAGGTCCTTTGTAAAACGTGAATGCTATCAAGAAGCTCCTATGAGCAGCGGTGGATGTCTTCCGGCTATCATGAAATGACTACATTGACATATAAAAAAGATTTTCGCCTCGATATTACTGACATAAGTTGTAAATTGTTCCCTCGCCGAACATTACGACGCCCTCTAGAGTATTTCGCTGATTTATGTCATCCCGAACTACTGTGAAATTTTATTTGGGTTGGTAAAATTCTGACTGGCGAGACAGTTTGTTATGAGATCCTGGGTGTCAAAATGATGGCCACCTGGATCTGGTAAATGAATTTGAAAATGGAATTCGCATGCTCGAGATAGCTTCTTCCTCATAGATCAAATATCTCTGTATATTAATGTAGATGAGATGTCTGATTTTTCAACACCAGCAGTCATGCTTATACACTTCTCAAGGACCATGACACGATCGTGTGTTTACTATGCGACAAAAACCATAATTAATTCAATTTAATGCAGACATCCAGTTTACTGACTTTCATTTACCGTCAATACCCATTTCCGCTACTATTTGTGGCTTTGATAAGAAACTCAGTGGCAAGCCACTATTTTATCAAAAAACTTGTCGATTCATTCATGGTAACACTTGAAAGGGGTCTTTAAGTGATCTAGAAATCTATTTCTACCACTTTTTCCGTCGTAATTGGAGCAGTGATATCCCTATCGTTGGATTTATAATCGGATCTTACTCGTCGCTGTTCATTAATGGTTCTAGTGAGGCTAGAACATATAAAGGTACGTGTGGCTTTCGGATACAAGAATGTTGAGTTTTATCTGTTTTCTTCATCGCATTAACTTGTTCATACTGAGAGTTATTTTCGATGACTCCTTGTAGATCTTGAAAGCCGAGTTTAGTGGGTATTTCACATCATTTCATAGCTCCATCAGTATGTCACTTTTTGGTCCTTGGAAAATTCGTCTAAATTTCAAAAATATCTCCAAAATACTTAAATTTATAATTCGAGATAATTTAAATCAACCGCCACTCACTCAAATATCGACTTTAAGATTGTTTGTTTCAAGTTTGTTTTTAAGTGATCATAATTAAAAAAGCCCTGAAAAATGTATGGCTCGCAATGGAATTTGAACTAAGTATTCAATACAGAGTTTGTAGTTGCAAAATTTGATAAATTTTCCCAAATTTTAAGTAAAGTATGCTCAGAATATGAAACAATAGTCCCTAAACAAACAAAAGAGAACACATTAATCTTGAATAATGAACGATACAAGCGTGTACTTAATTAGTCCAATTATTAGCATCCGTGTAATTAGCTGTTATCTGAGCTAATAACCTTCTGATTAACGATAACAAACGCATAGTATTAGTTCCTGTTGAATAGAGGAAAAGTTGCATGTGCTAATGTATCGGAGAAGAATCAATAATTATAAAAAAGATATAAAGCTCATGCATTTTAATGTGTTACTGTAGTTCTGTTACTGGTCCCGGCTGCCATTTGTAGATCTTTAGCAGTCGTTACGGATTATCAGAAGCCAGTAAATCTGACTCTAGTCAAGCCAAGAACTACTGTATTACCCAGTTAATGGGTTGTGGTCTGGTAGGCAGCCGCTCCTTGTAAAGCTGAATCCGGTTTGACTGAAAACCGACCCCAATATAAATGGGAAAAGGCTAGGCAGATGATGACTGTTGTTCTGTTATGTGCAAATGGATTGTATGTTTTTAACTTTTATTAAGAACTTTAAAGCTTCCACAGAAAGGTGCGACGCGACAGTGAAACATCATATTAGGTATTATAAAAAAAATTATGTACGGAACTATTTCTGCACAAATAACCCCAGCATCAATGTCGTGTTGTCGCTTAATGTTTCTTTGGATTTTTTTTTATTATTAAATGGGCCTTGTACTTTCAGCATGAACGTCTGAATTCTGTCAAGCACTAGCACAAACTGTCACTGGCTAAACCCGATAAAATAATAACAGAAAAGAAAATCAGACCACAAACATACAAATCACATATAAACACAACAGCTTAAACCTGTTTATACTAAGCAATCATTGAATCACGCTTGGACAAACAGCAGAGAATCTGGATAGTACACTGTGTAATCAATATTGCGGAATGTAAATGGCTAGCAGATTGCTGGGCATAAATTGACTGCGTAGTGTTACTGGCACAGATTGTAATTTCAAACTGATTGTCCGCAACAATTTGTGTGAATAGAGGCAACTAAAAGGCCATAAATGTTATTATTCTGTGTGGTCGGACGTAAAAGAATAACACCATCCTATCACTTCTCGTGGGTGTCGTAAGAGGCGACTAAGGGATTCACCAGAGAATAGGCAGCAGCATTCTCCGTGCATTGCAACAGCTACACTGCGATCCCCAACCCGCCTACCAAGCGTGGCGATTATGGCAGCCCCTTTGGGCAGGCTTATTTATTTATTGTTTATTTAGCTTTAATTACTCCAGCAGTGGACGTCGTTCGGCTGATATGATGATAATTTGTTTTTGTTGATTGCGATTTCAGTTGTCACTGTCAGTCGTGGTCACAAATAATGTCACCTATGATTTTCACCAGGAAAACTAGATCTGTGGGACATCTCCCACAGATCTAGGATATTACCATCGTAATATCCTCGTCTTCTATGATAGGGGCACATTGTTACACCCTATTATTTTGAAGCCCTTATTGTAATTTGTTATGGTGTACACTAAAGAGTATATCGAAATGTAGGTGTACTTTAAAGGAAGGCTCACCTTAAAGGTGGGTACCGACCGGTGTCACGGGGCTTAATGTAACATGTTACAAAGCGAGCATTCGTGCAGTCAGTACGTGGAAACGAGCACGAACATGATGCGTATGTATTTTGTTTTACACTGTTTTTGAGACACGGTGTGCGAATGTTACATTACGGCCCGTAACACCGGTCAGTACCTAGCTTACGACTAAACCTCTGAGGCATTAGGCGTGATGGTTTATTATGTATGTATGTGATTGAAGGGACATACTTAAAGACGGAGGGCAGTATTTTTGTTTAAGTTTACCAGTGACTACAAAATATCATTGACGCTCGAACTTTTACTTCTATCCAATTTCTATCATCCTAAATTATCGACACAAAATTATCAGGACGCCGTGTTGTTAATGGATAGCCATCTCAAAATAAAACTACAGAGTTTTAAAGGCCATTAGGGCTTCAGAGACCAGAGGATATTGTAAGCAAAATAAGGCTTTTCGCCTAAAAAGACAAAGTCAATGCTAAAGAAACACGAAACGAAATTAACCTTGACCTTCCAAGGTAGAATTTATTTTACTTCTGTTTTTGTAATAAAAATATTTAGATATATTGCTTTTCTTCTTACTTAACAAAATGTGATTTCCGGTGTGAGAAAATTGTCCCTAATGTAATGTCCATTAAACGGAGTATTTCCCGGTTCCGAACAGCATAAATCACCACTCTTGTCAAATGGGAAAGAGGCGACAGGATAGGCAACATCACCGTAATTAATCTGATGTTAAAAATAATAATTTAAAAAATTATAATAATTATTTAATAGGTCTCGATCATCAGTTATATTATACAATAGAAAAAGCAAAAATATTTATACTACTCTAATTCACTTTAATAAAAATGTGACCCGTTTTGCCCTATAGGTTTTGTGAGTATAAAAAATGCAGCATTAGGAACCCCTTGTGCCTTTTAATTTTTTTTTTGATTGTATTTTGTTGTTATAGCTGCAACAGAAATACAGACTGCGAAATCTTCAATTGTCTACTTATTACAGTTCATGAGATGGAGCCCTCTGACGGACATTCAGACGGACGAACTGAATGCTGGGGCTTAGTAATAGAGTTCCGTTGGTAACACTTCAGGTATGGTCATTTGTATCTAAAAATAGGTTATGCTGACCCCAAACGAATTGACATAAGATAAGGGAGGCCTAAATTCAGTCCCTAGCTAAAGTTTATGCACCTTAATTTAGGGTTAAAAATACTCCTGAATGTTAACATTAAACTCGTGTATCATATTTTTGTTGATAAAAGAGAGAATGCGCGTCATATATGACCTTATTATGAGACAAAGATACCATTAGCATATTTGTTGACGCAGTATTAATAATTCAAAGGTTAATCGGAACAATTATTATGATAAACGAACGGTTTACTCCAGCCATTCCAATAATTGGATTAGTATTGTATGTATTAATAGTAAATGGAGGTGTTGAAAGAAATAATAGGATTCTGTATTCTAGGTACACAGCTGTCTAAACATTAATAATGTTTTCTTTCGATGTTTGGTTTTCGATTAGTTTGCGTTTTCTTCTCTGTGAGAAGTCTCATTTAGTTGGAAATATGACTAGATATTTATTTAGTTTCTGGGTGACCTGAGTTTAAACAAGTGATATTCTGTGGTGTGGTAAAGGCGATTGTCAAAACGTCAAAAATGTATGAGATTCACAAACGCTGTGAAATGGCACGCGATCCATCCCTTATATTTTGGGATTTCGACAATCGCTTTCGCTCATAGAATAGCAGTTTTTCTACATCCTCTGGTGAACCGCGGGATTCCGCTGGATACACGACGCACAAGGTCTTAAAACGATCATGATTCCGCTCTAAGAGAGAGACGGAGCTATACATAGCGAATAGCACTATCCCTTTTACATCATCAGAATTGGATGTCATTATGATTTATGTTATGGTTGAAATTATGATGATTACAATTATGTCGAGAGATTAGGTTTAAGAGGTTTGCAGCATTAGCAGATTGTGGTTTAATAAAAGATGCCACTTTATTTTCGTATAACCTGAATCTATTGTCACGACTTTTTTATTTTATTCCACATAAATAAAAAGTACTCTAGCAGCTTTGGGACTAGTTCTAAAAGAATAGAAATTCTGTTTTTAGTTATTCTAACTCTAGTTCTACCAAGAAACTGCTAACTGTATTTTTTGCTCATACACGTGTTTTTATGATCGGACCTTATTAAAGCTAAACGAAAAAAGACGTTTGTATGCTTTTTCTTGACGCAAAACACAATTCACGTTATGGCCAGCCATCCGTGGCTTGCATTTTATGCAAACGGCAAACGGTTGGGAGGAGATTAATAGCCGTAATGTTTTTACCTACCTTTGTAGCTCGTGGCTTTTAATGTACGTGTAAAAATTAAGTACCTAAATATTAAAATTGTGAAGTTGGGTCTAGAAAAAATACAGCCGATTTCCACATAAAAAACACTAGGTACGAATTTTAAAATAACTTTAATTTCGGAACCACCAAAAACACCCACTTCCGAAATGAAAGTAATAAGGTTACAAGGTGGACCGATGACGGGTCGCGGGTAGCCCATGGATGCGAGACGCACAGGACCGGTTGTTGTGGCAACACTTGGGGGAGGTCTATATCTAGCGGTGGACGTCTTTCAGCTGATATGATGATGGCAACCCCGACATACCAAAATTGCTGACAGGCTTCCTTCCCACCGTCTTGGGATCCCGCAAAGAAATTACTCAGAAAAGAAGAGCGGAGCTTTAAGAAAAAAAAATTTCGCCGAGACGCGTCGAGCTTCATTGACTGCGCTTTTGTGCTGGTCGTGCTGTTGATTTTGGCTTTCAGGAGTTGCAGTGGTTGGGAAGTGTGGCGGGCTTGATAAGCTTACCACCATTCCTATGGCACTAGAGAAACAGAACAAGCTATCATTGGATTCATGGAGGACCCCACGTTCAGAACATGTATAACGGATGATATGACAATAGCTTTTAAGACTTCCAAAGTCTTTTCTCAGACTTTCTACAAATAGAAAACCTTTTCCAAGAAGGCAAAAAACAACGGTTTTCTGAAACAACGAAGAACTGTTTATCCAGCTTATTTAGTTAAAAGGGTTCGTGTTAGTACAATTTCTATTTGTTCTCTAGATTATTCTCATACAATATTGTGTCCTTTAATAAATCCAGAGCTTTGTGGAATTTGTTTTGCCCTGTCACAACAAACTATGTGTCTGGATAATTAATTATTGTGCACATGAAAACACACGCAACAGAACGACTTTCCTTGACATTGATGAAAAAAATAAAAGAACGTCTGCTTAGTGTTTTTCACAAGCTTTTATTTAACTCGCACCGCTCGTATGTATCTTATTTAAGTTGTCCGTCAAAATTTGCAAACCATTTTTCGACCATTTGTATGGTATCCAATAGAGCTGAAATTTTGCATACCCCTTTAGATTTGGTGACAATACAGTATGCAATACTCAATATTATAATCATTTCAATATGGCCGCCGCTCCAAGATGGCGGATTTCATATTTTTTTGTAGCCCTCTTAATATGGGTATCAAACGAAAGGGCTTGAAACTAAAAGCTTGTTTAAAAATAAAAGAGAATTTAATTATCTAGCCAGTAGCTTATATTACCTATGGCTATGATATTTTTACTAACGGTATCTGTCATGCTATATGTAGAATTTTAAGCACAGTGTTATCTTATATCGGCCTAGAATAGTTTTGTTACGAGTAATCAGATGCTCGAAAATCTGACGACCAGTCTTACCGAGGTATAAGCAGTAACTGGGTTGGGGAGGTCAGAAAGGCAGTCGCGATTCGGCTGCATTCGGTTAGATAGAAATCCGACCTAAAGTTGGACAACGGCTAGGTGGGTGATGTTCTAGAACATGGATATAATTATGTATGTTAATAAGTTGCAATCACACAACATCTACACTCGATTATGATTATGACATCGATTTATAAGATTCAATAAAACTATTTTTATATCATACAAAGTTACAACATACACCAGTCTTCCTTCCTGTATCTTGTCCAAGCTCTCTAGTAAAGCAAGCAACACGTTTATAAGTCGTTAGCAAAATTGCCTGTGATTCTGGCAGTTTATGTAGGGAAGATATATTTCTACTACACCACCCGTTTACTAATGACAATACAGTATTACTAATCGCGGCTCCTAAATACCAAGAAATTACCGTATCTCCATTCCTCCACTCCAAAGTACTGGCAAGATTCCAAATCGAGCTGCAGTGAAGAATTTTTGTCATATAAAGCCTGAACGCCTGAGCTGGCATGTTTTTTTCCGTTACACAAATTATCTTCAAAAAGATGATTGTTCGTTATAAAATGTAACAATCTGCGCAAATTCTAATCATTTTTATATCTCAGTTCTGTGAAAATTTTAGTGTGTCCATCATTGTCTTTATATTCTAAGTTTTTGATCTTAAGGCATTGTGTTGTAATGTTACTTAATTGCCAACCTAACGGGTTATTCAAGTTACAATGCATAATTAACATTCAAGTTCACAGGCTGTATATAATCGTTATTAAGTTATTACATACAATTGACATCAAGTTGTGATGTCATGGTAGGCCGTTAGCAGAGGGTTCTTCCCTTGTGTATAGAATCCATTATAGAAGTGATTATCAAGGCTAAATGGTCAGTCATATCAACACTATCAACTAGTATAATAATACCTATAGCTAACTTCGAAAACTAAAAAAGTCAAACGAGTCTCAAAAGAGGTCCTATGCAATGTAGGTATAGCACAAACACACATACTTGAGTTAGGACAAGTGAACAAATGTTAAGCAAATCCTAAAAAAACAAGCTCACTTGGAAATACCCACATCAATAAAAACCAAGCTATTTCTTCCGATACAATCATCATTGGTGACATTTCAAAACCTGGACGAAATAGAAGATGATCTAGAATAAACTCCAATTATTATCTACAAAAATAAAAACACAGAGAAAAAGGAACAAGAAACGATTAACGAAACAAAAACACGGACAGCCAAATAACTAGTCGAACCACAGAGTGTTTACGTTAGTAACACAAAGAAAATAAACGATGGGGACTTGTGAAAACATATCGGTGTTTTTGTAAGATAAAAACAGTCTGTGATATTCGATATTAAAACTATATACGCGATCCGTCTTGTGAATGTGAAGCTTTACGAACGTGATGTGAAATCGATAGCAAGTATTAATTACATATAGACGTGTGTTGTGTTGGTGGAGGTTAAAATAATGCTGAGAGTGGACTGGATATTAATAAGGAAAATAATAATAATGGACAGCATTTCTGCCATAAATTTGTAATTTTGTGTTCTGAATTGAGTTGTTCATCACGAGTAGGTCTGAGGATCACGTGTAGGCACTGCTTCCAAAAATTCTGACTACTCTGTGTCTTGTGTGAAAATGTAGTGAATTCTCCGGCGTAAAAGTCAAGGGAACGTAGTCCCGGGATAAAAAGTATGCCATTATGCCTGTTTTTTTGTAATGGTGGCGTTTGTTATATGCTTCATTATTTCACGCTGTAAGTTTCTATTATTTGTCCTTACTGAGCAATGCAAAAGGCACATCCTTCTCCAAGGTTTAATCTATTTCTATAACGTAATTTTTCAAATTTGTACAGCGCTTTTGGAGTAAAAGCGTAACAACCAGACAGTAAGAGTTACTGTCATAATATTAGTATGATTAGTATCGATGGATTCTTTCGTCAACATGTAACGTCAGAATGGTAATTGACAAGGACACTTATAATGTCCAGAAATTTAAAAGAGAGTGACGTCAACATTTTTATTGCAGCCTATGTTGCAACTAAGAATAATAATGTTGACAAGTGACTCATTCTCAAAGATATTATCGCGTATTCGCGAGATAATATCTCAAGGCCTAAGGTATTCGCGAGATTGATGCCTTTTAAAACACTTGAAGTTTTATGATTATATCATAACACCTTCACGATGACAAAACTTATATATTGGTACTACTTGAAGTAACACAAAAACTAAACGCAAGAAACGATAAATCGAGAACCCCTATTTCAAAGGCAAAAATTCACTATAAGTCAAGAAATAAATGAACACAGAAACAAAGTGCCAAGCACCTAATTCCTCCAGATTGGGCCAAAAACTAAACCATCGGGGAAAACGAGAATGGCCCTACATAAAGAACGATTGGCAAGGGAATACAAGACTATTATCCACGAAACAGATAAAACAGAAAGTCGAAATAAGATAGGAACATTGATATACACCTCGATGTATTTCAACGTAACTGCAACCAACGAACTCGGTCACTATAACTACGGAAGCAGAAGTCAACAGTGCAACTATGACAATGATGATTGACTCTTTGATGTTTCTAACGCTTCTAACTGCGAACAATAGATTTTATGCTACTCATCATGTGCCATTAACCCTCAACTTCTAACACAAATAGATAATCGATATATAGACAATGAACATTACAGAGATAATAGAAAGTAGTATATCGTCGGTAATAGTGCAATACGCGTAAATTGCTACCGTAATGGCATTGCTAAAATCGTTTGCAGTCACCGCAGGAAATTAGTTCGCTATACAGAAGTTGTATTGTATGAAATATATTACAGCTCTGAATTAGTTGGAAATGGTACTAGATTTTGGTATTTGGGAAGAGAAACTAAAGCGTTTATGCTATCCTGTGCATGTCTCAACAAGAAATTGCTATTTGCTTTGGCGAAGGTTAACCAGACAAGCAACATATACTTAACATTTGAATTGCTACTCACTGTTCTAAAAAAATCCGATGTTAGGAATTTCTAATTAACTACAAATGATCCTACGAATTTTGCTTGCGTTGTGTCACTAGACGTCATGATTTGATGAATGCATTATAAATAAGCGACAATGCACTTGTTGTTGTACTTTTATAACACAATGTGCAATTGCTGCCAACTTTTAGACAACCTGACTTGAATAAAAATTTCTTGGACAATCCTGCAGGCCGACACACGAATGGTCAAGACGAAAAGTATTGCAAGAGACCTATTCAGCTAAGAAAGAAACTAAAAAGATGATAAAAGAGAGAAAAGTCCAGAAATTACCGGTGATTTTGATTGTATAGTTACTCACCCCTTTTTCAAGAAAAAAAAAACACCGTACATGAATTCACAAGTATGCATACATATACATATATGTATGTATGCATACTTGTGAATTCATCTACGATGTTTTTATTATCCTTGGTATAACATTCATATATTATACCAAGGCAAATACAGGATTACCAATGTTTGCGACCTGTCCCCTGCAAATGAATAACCAATCAATTTGCGCTTAGCACTAGATCCCTCGGGAGCACGGTAAGCTTTCTTGATTAATGTTGCGTGGGTTTCAAATGGAAATAGTGCCCTTAAATACGTTTATGTATGGGAACTTTTAGGTGATTGAATCTGTGGTGATTACTATTGCATCCTATACAGGACTTTGAAGCGTTTGAGAGACGAAAATGTCCAGCAGTAGATATATTTCGCCTGGATGATGATGATTTATCAATTACTGAGGTAGCAGCACTATCACAGACAACCTAGACGAAACAACACTGTATTTTACCTATAAATATTTAACTGCCTCTTACAAATTGCCTAGATTCTAGTGCCAAAAGAAACACCTATTGTTCCCAAATTAGACAAAACCGTGAGAGAACAAACAACACACCGTTACTTCGAATTCAATCAATTTCAATATTGAAAAAACTGATAAAAAAACACGCTCTCACGACATGATAAACGGAGCTAATTTTTAATTCGAGCTGCAGATTTATTTAATAGTCACAAACCGATTGTAAATTGGTTATGGTTATACAGACTCGTAAACTTCCATTTGATAGGACTGTATAGAGTCATAGAGATGTTGATTACTGTTTGCTTTTTTGTGACAATTAGAACGAATCACCGATGACTACAGCCTCTAGAAAAAGTGTCATTCTATCAGCGTTTGTCAATCTCATACATTTTTGACGTTGTGAGAATCGCCTTTACCGCTGACGAATTGTCACTTGTCTAGAGCCTCTGGTGAAGGCCGCGGTAATGTGATGGATGCTAGACGCACAGGAGTGGTCTATGAGGCGACACTTGGTGGAGGCCTATGTCCAGCAGTGGACGGCTTAAATGGTAATGATGATGGTTATAACGAATCAGGGACCGACGATGAAGCAGACGCTTTTGTTACCAAAGATCGCGACGTGAGATATGAATTCCTTGAAGTTAGAGCTACTTCAAGTACTAAAGTTCTGAGTTAATTTCCGTTTGATTTCCGCCAAGGATTATGTTTGTCTAAAGAAGTACAGAGAGTTGAGGTTCAGACAAGTTTCTTGGTGATTTATGGTCTTAGTTATTGAGACAATAAGTATATAATTATGATCTTAAATAAATCACAATTTACAGAAGCAAAATTATCCGTTAGTCTCAGTACAGAAGCTCTAACAAGAAACATTATTAAAAATATACTCCCGGACAAATTCCAAATAAACGAAGTGCAGAATTCTGCATTCAACTTTTGAGAAATTCTTGCTACAAAGGAAAGGAACCAATCTAGCATAAAGTTGGGACTTAAGCAGCTGAGATGCATAAGTATGAGGCATAAGAGGAACGAGCACAGGTAATGAGAAGCTCGCATATGGAAACTTCAAAGCAGGATACTAACAACTTTGTATCTTGAAGAATTCCCTTGAGACGTTCGAAATGCATATTAAGATCGTGTTTGAATAAATTTGTTTACGTTCGAGTAAGATAGAAAGTGTGTTTGAGCAGAAGCTTGTTAAATGTTTCTTTAATTGTAGCATGTAATTCAAAACCTTTTTTACCCAAGAATGTAACTACTAGGACCTATCTAAGTCTTCGTAATGTATAGCAAGGTTATTCCCAATTTCTGTTTTATTTCTATAGTTAGTGTGGCATTAACACAAATTATACTGTAAGACCTTTACGCAACAATGAAACTACACCTAAATCCTTTTGACATAAATAATTAACTTATTGAAGACTATTTCCATTCAAAATTACTGTCTAGTTAATTTCAAATAAACAAAACTAATCTCGAAACTTGAAAATACTTGCGAAGTCTCTGAATCCCCAGTCGGGAATATTATACATTTTGTAAACTATCTGTTTTATTATAAACGCGACCTAGTTGGGTAATGTCAAGCCAATGAAAAGGTTGCTGCGAAAAGGTATTTAAAGGTTCAAGTGCCTAATTTAAAGTTGTTAGAGTTAAATATCAAGCTAGCGATTTTATATAGATACCAAAATCTTATTCGAATCTTGTTTTATATTGTTTTGTATGATTAGTAAAATTGAGGAAAGTGTTGCAATATAATTATGGAAGTATTAAAGCTACTGTGGACAAGCTCTAACCACTCCATCTGGATTATAATATCTTTTACGACGAAACAACAAACGTTATAAACCGCTTCACAATTCACGAGATCGGCTTTATTCAAAGTAATAAGAGCTTCATACATTGTTTAAATAAGACAAAGCTTCCAATGAAACTGAACCAGACGATAAATACTAAATTATACATCACTTCTGCCGCTGACACTGCGGAAACTTAGGATACAATGGGAATTCGCTTAAAAGCTCAAGTAACAGCAACGTAATTATACACGGGAATAATAAGACGGTGAGAAAACAACGAACGATGGAATTTACGATAGATTAGCCTTCACAACCATTACGTTATGGTTCAACTTTGATGGGCAATAAGCCACTTCATTTTCAATTAAATAGTTAAAGCACTCGCAAGCCGGCTTAGAGATTCTGGAATATCACTACATATTATAAAACAAAGCCCCCCGCTGCATCTGTCTGTCTGTTCGCGATAAACTCAAAAACTACAGAACGGATTTTCATGCGGTTTTCTCCAATGGATGGGATTATTCATGAGGAACCTTCCTCATGAATAATCCCATCCAGCCTCCTCTAGGTGTATTAATCGTCCCAAAATTCCTACGGGAACGGGAAAAATGAGATATGCGCGTACGAAGGTCGCGGGCAAAAGCTAGTCATATATAGTTGATGAATAAAATTATGCTTTAATACACTTAAGACTGACGGTTTACTATCCAAGATAATAGGGTCTAGAGTTACGATTATAACTATTGAAGAGCCCTTTTCATTCCGGAAATCATAGAATAGGAATGTTCGTAGGAACGTAAGCATGACTATCAGTAATAAACTTCGGGCCTCTACTACAGACGACTTATAAATACATGGATCATTCAAAAACTCGAATAATGTCCGAAATTATACTGAATGAATCGTCGATAATGACAGCCAATCGCGAGCTCATTCCTAATTCGACAGTCACGGGTGCGACCGAATGCCCCCGAAGTGAGCACGAGCACCGTGAAGGGAGCAACGCCCCTACACCTGCACTATCACGACCTGACATTCCTGAAGAAAGGACTAACAGAAAATAAAATGTAAAAGGATCGCAAACTTCTTCGAAAATAGATTGATAGAATGTGATGAAAATTACTATACAGATAGAAAAAGTAAACACAATAATTCGAAACGGAAATCCTAAAAGTATCCATTTTGACTCACTTCGTGCTCACTCTCTAATCACATTCAGCTTGTAAATTCACACTTTCGCTCTCAATTTGAACGAAGAAACTAAACATACACAAACAGGTGCTCCACTTTCTTCACCAAACATTTGTGAGAAAAAAGGTGTGGATCTAAAAAAGGCTGTAAGCAAAATTGGATCGGAATTAGACGATCTGACGATCAAACACGTCGACGGCGGTACAAATCCATTTAACCATATCCATATAAAAACATTTGCACTAGCAGTCCCAAGACTGTTTCGAAAGAAGCCACGGACCGTGAACATTCCACCGGCCACTGAGCATAAGCAAACTGGCGCAGACAAAAACATCAACGCCATACTTTTGTCCGAGTAACAGGAATTTAAAACATGAGGGATTGTCGAGAAAGTTGGAGTATTGCGGTTGGAGAGTTCAGGATGGAAGTATCACTGATGGGTATGTAAAAGAGTAATTTGACTTACATTGTCTCAGATAGGCATTTTCATTCTTAATCGAGATAAACTCTAGCTCCTTTGATTAAATTCTTTATCCATTGGACCGAGCTCAAGATTGGATGCTTAACACTAAATTATGACAATGATATTAATTCCTCCCACAACAACAATAACGTCAATAACCGAACTCTCAAGAACATCAGCAAAAAACTAGGCTAAATTCCAACGAATTCTAAAGCTTCATCAAAGTTAATTCCCAAAGCACGTATAAGTTTCTTCAACAAAAAGCCTAACACTGACTTCCGAATGCGCAAAAGATTAATTTGCTAAGCAATGGTCACGAGCACATTGTCGAGAGTCATGTTCTAAAGGCGATGACACTTGTAAAAAGAGGTTTTGTTGATCGGTTTTACGAAGTAAGTAGTCCGTGCGTGCGGCAGCTGCTCCGGCGCATGCTTCTTCTTACTAATCCCTCTCTTCGTTCACGCCATCACCGTTAACGGCCGGCACGGAGCCGCGGAGGTTCCGTAGCAAAACGGCCACAATGATTCCGTAATTAACACTATTCAGAGCATGCCAGTCTTCCAAGACGGCCTTGTTTTCAATCCGGCATGCTACGCTATCGTAAATCGTTTAGCATCACGGAAATTATTCAAAGGGTTAATGGACAGGTGAGACTGAATGCTACACAGATTTTTCAGATGTTACTCCGTATTAAATGGTTCGTAATGTTTATTTTCTAGAGTAACAAGTCTTATTAACAGTGAGATGTTTAAAAGCATATGAACTGTAAGATGTTCTCGAATAAATTAACTTCTGGAAAAACCTGCGAATTCAAGGCGATGGGAATATAGAACAAAGACTAATCATAATATTTTTTCTACAACCTCTAAACTAAAGAAAAAGCAGAGCTCAATCAAGACAAGGCTTACAATTTAGCTGTTTTACTTGAAATACTAATTACAATTAGCGTCGAGTTGAAAGACAATATGATTTTAATGGTTGAACATGTAACCGTATTTCCACATGGTGTTTAGGGTACCTACTAAAGAGCCTATAGCGAGAATAATGAGGTAACAAACCACTTCAGATGACAATACCGGTTATATTTTATAACAAATACACTCAACCCTTCCAAGTACAATAATAGAGGAAGTAGCGCTATCAAGAGGTACCGGGTACATCCAAAGGCATAATTTATAACGGTGTGATATTTGTTGGAACCTAAAGGGAATTTCCTCGAAGCGAGCTAAATTGTGATTGTATGGAACATAATTATTTTGCTTCTAAAATTCCATTTAACAGCGCTAAAATGCTTGAACAAATTTCAGAATCTTAAAATATTGCGTACTGTCATCTTTCGCGCATTTTCAATTAAAATGTACGTCAAAAGCATTCATTAGCATTTGTATATAATTGGTCATCTATCATAGACGAAACTACATTTAATTTTAAACAGTCAGACGCACAAAAAATTCATGACTTTTTGCTCTTAGCTTCTACATGTCCGAGACGGCGGATAACTAATTATTCGCCTAGGTACAGAAAATTTATAGATGTGGAGAGACAATTTAAGTAGGCAGAGATCGTCAATCTCTTGACGAGATCATAAACATTGAATTGGTTGTGAGATTGTTTATACATTTTATAATAGGAAGTGCAGATTTATACAATTCCAGTCCATTTACATTCCCAGTGGGTGTCATAACATCAGTTATTTTTTATTATCTTAAAGCAGTTACTTTTTATTTTTACGAATCGATGACTGGATTTTACTTTGAGTCATGCGAGATTTATCTTTCGGCCACGAGGCTTCATATCCTTTCTTTTTTGTTCGCATAACTAATGCAAATGCCGAATGCTCATCCCACGTTGATGATAGTTTCATAATTCAATGATCTCTGCAATTTGTATTTTAAAGTTGGAGCTTAAAAATAAATTAGTTGAGATGAATATTTCAAAAACTTGTTCATAACTCTCATCTTTCTAGTAGTTAATGAAGAAGCCTTGTCTGTCAATTCGGCAGGTGATTGCCCCAACAGTTCATAATTAGAGAATTTCTTAAGAAATTCAGCCTAATTAACTTTCACATCCGGAGAGTCATTAAAGGTTTCATTAAATCTAAAATTTGTTCGACCAAAATATACATACTCGAGATAATGCTGTCTATACTTTTTTTTTTATTTGATACCTGTTCCAAATTTAAGTATTGATAATGGTATCGTGTGGAGCAGTTACTTCATTCTCTTCTTATGTCTATGTGTCTATGTATCTGTGTTCGTATCAAGATAAATTAATATGTTTAATGCTGGATCCAACAAAGCGGCTTTTACCTTGAATCGTGAGAATTTTCCAATCACGCGGAAGATAGTAATTAATTATCGTGTGTGAAGCATAGAAATTGATATCGTTAACGGATTTCGCCGTGAAAAACATGTATCGTTAGAAATCTTGAGATCGCTGTGCTGTTGATAATCTTGGTTCTTTTGTTACTGTTATTATTCACACTATTGCATTGCATACAGTTCGAGATGACACGCTTTCTATTGCTTGCAGTGTATTCTAGATTCGTAGTCTCGAGCATATTGAGACGAAAGCGTATCAACCGTCTATTTTTCACCAACCTCTATTGTTACATTTTTTATTGGAAATGTGAAGGTTGTCGACCCGTGATTAAAAAATAATAGTAGCCTAACAGAGGCATTTCGTACGAATTTGATTAACCCTTTGAATAACAATAACCGAAATAATGGCCCTGATTTGGAGAATCCCAAAATAAATTAAAAATAACACAATTATGGAGGATACACGATACTTTCATCTCACGCATCGCATTTCAAATCTTACTTCGTTCGCTTAAATCAGATTTTCTGTTGACCACGAAATTTTAACCGTTGCAGCACATTGTAAGGGAAACGATCCATTCATTGTAACTCTTGTACAGCTTCACGTTGGCTGCAAACGAATTTAGACTTTAAAGCTTGTGAGGTAAGATATCAGTTTCGCTGCTGTTTCTTATGGTGGTAAAGTCGTTGTTTGAAAAGTTTCGTAAGGGAACGGACGTTGAAAAAAAGGGGCACGACGGGAACACACCTGTCTGTGGTGTTGCCAGTTTTTGATGAGAACCAGTGACTGGCGACCATAGGTACAATGCCAACGGATTTTTGAACTTGGATAATTTTTTTGAGTATCGACCTCATTCACTTTGGCTCGCGAATCTTTTTGACAGATTTTTAAGCGGTTTCGCGGTTCGACCATAAGAGCTAATTTTAATTTTCTGTAGAGTTACCAACCAAAGATTTCTGAATTTACATATTTTGGTTCGGCTTGTTGGCACGGCAGGCGGTCGTTTATAGAAATAGGCTCTAAAGTCTGTAAACGGAGAAATGAGTCAAGAAATACCTATTAAGGGGATTATAGTTTTCGCTCCAAAATTCAAACAAAGCTTGTTGCTAGCATTTAAGGTTAAAGACGTTATTATCCAGCAATACCAGAGACTAGCGATGGGATTATCGAAACACCAAAATTTAAGGGATTGATCACGTGACATTTCGACAGCGTTGATCAAATTCCATCCATTTTTAACCGACTTCAAAAAAAGGAGGAGTTTCTCAATTCGTCGGAACCTTCCCCGATTACTCGAAGATGGCTGGACCGATTCGGATTTCTTTTTAGTTTGATAGGTTATACTTCCCAGGTGGTGCCATGATCATCAAGTCAGGATCTGATGATGGGAGGAGAAATAGAGAGAACTTTTGTATTTTAAAGGCACACTTGAAGCAATTTGGGTAGTTTTTGGAAGAGTCGTTTCTCGGAGTTCCATTTCAACTTGGTGAAGATCTGATGAAGAACTTCGGAGATAGGCAATGGAACTCCTCAATAAATGATAGCAAATGGACTGGGATTTCTGAAATCTCATGTCTGTCTATTGTTTACACCAGTTCATAACATAACATCACGCCGGTACGCTGTGAAGGTGTAAGCACATGTGAGCCACTAAAAAGTGAAAAAAAAAACTTTTTACAAAAAAATACTATTTTAAACTTTGTAGTGTTTTTTATTTGGAAGTCGTTTGTATTTTTTTGTAAATAATTGTTTTTTGACGTTTTATTTTAACAATTGCCTCCACCACGCTATCGCTGACCGAATGTCACTTATTTATCCTCTGGAAGATAAAACTACATATTTCGCAAAATGACAGTTGCATTGCAATATATCAGTAAGAAACAAGAAATAGAGGCTTAAGTACAAATGCCACACATAACCTGTCTAGTTTCCAACATAATGTTACATCATAACTTGTCCAGTGGCAGATCAGTCAACAAACTCCTGCGCATAGATAGGGTTGGCAAGCATGGGGTAAAGACTTAGGCTTCATTTTGTTTTGTATTTCATTAGAAGTGGCCGAGAAAAGAGAGGACAGAGGGATTATACCCAGCAATGCGCGAAGTCGGGATGTGGATAATGATGATGAATGACGATTTTATGTCAGAGAAACAAAAAGGCCTGATTATTTTTAATAATTTTTATTAAGTTAAGCTGTCCTTTGTGCCTAATTCGGATTTCGGCTTTTCGAATTTAAGATCTGAGGGGCAGTAACATTCGATCGACGATAGCGATTTTCGAAATGCCAATATTAAGGATTGACTACCCTACATTTCCTCATCGCTTATTATATGTATAGTCAACCTCATTCATTTTGAACTTTTTGACAATCGTTATCATTGATAGAATGTCAGTTTGTCTAGAGCCCCTGCCAACCCTACTCCTGCGCACCATTCATTCGCCCACGGCCGCGTTCCTAACTCGAAAAGTGATTTAATACTTTTTGGATTTATTTATTATGGATTTTAAAGATTAATTTCATGTTCCATTTAAAACAAGGGACGTTGCTATTTTATAGCTCGAAACATTCTTACGGTTCATAAAAAAGTGTTTGCGAAAAAAATTCTAAGGCTGAAAACGCTGGCACATGCTTAGCCCTAGGCGTACATAAAGGCTCGTTACGAACACATACTTTTTACATCAATGGTTCTAAATATTTAACTACTCGCCAGGCAACTTGTTACTTCTAGGTTCTAGTTCTATTCTTAGCAAGCCAAACTGCAAACGCATTTTCGGCCTATATAAACGCCCATACATCATGGCAGTTACCTAACTCTTACTTCGAAGACTGTCGGGTTTAATGTAGAAAAGATTGTTTAACCATTTAATCATAATGGGGCATACATTTTGCTAACGCAGTTAACAGTCCGCTTAGACAAGATTATAATAATCAACTTAACAGAAACTTTATAAACAAAGCAAATAAACACACGGACATTGCAGACAATACAGCAATTAAGACCAAGTCTAGCCGACTGAAATCTAAATAAAAATCTCATAAGACCAACGACCTATTTCTAGTTACCGTGGGAATGAGAAACACCTACTTTAAATATGGAAATACAATGTCATCAGGTACATTCTAAAAGACCTGCGTACGCGATTGTCCTGTCCAAGGACATGACAATCACGGTCAGTAGAGGTGCTCGGCAATAACAGCCGCACGAGTCGATCTTCAAGGGTAAGCAGCGGTTGCCGAAATTCATCCACTTCATACCGAGACACCACCGTGCCTCAGAAAGCCGTTGGTCCCGGCTGTCATTTGTTGATTTTTGACAGTTATTCCGGATGGTCAAATACCCGAAAATCTCAGGATAATCTTAGCAAGAGGTATGGTGTCACCCAGTTACCAGGTTATGTAGGCCAGAAAGGCAGTCGTTCGATGTTAAATACTGGTACTCGCAAGCTAGACAGACAGGTTCATCATCATCATCAGCCGTATGACGTCCACTGCTGGACATAGGCCTCCCCAAAGGGGGTGTTTGCCATGCACAGAGAATATGAGAGAATGCTGCTGCCCACTCTCTAGTGAGTCCCTTAGTCGCCTCTTACAACACCCACGGGAAGTGATGGGATGACAGGCAGGTTGACTGATTACAATCACAGACAGTGTCCTTAAGTCCTTATAAATTCATCTCCATCCAACATCCGCTGAATAAATCAAACATGACCCACTAATCAAAAGTATTAACAAACAGACAAAAAACATTTCATCATACAAAGTGCTGAGATGAACCCTATTGTTTTTTCATTGGTCATGCATAATCAAAATATGATGGAACAATACTTTGGTATTGAACAATGACCGTCCTAATCACATACATATGTCGAGATGATGTTTGGGTACACCTTGATCATCGAGAATCGATGTATTAACATAAATATGGTGTATTTACATAATTTAGAAGATGTGTTTATAAAGGGACACGCTGTTATTTGTAAAAATTTTTTTGTGGTTAAAAAATACATGTTTTGATATAATCTTTATCGCCAAATTGGGTACCTACCTATAAGAGGAGCGTTCAGGTAAGAATATTCTTTAAAACCATTGACATTTTAAGATTTAGCAATATCAAGGCGCTAAAAACCAGGCTCGAACGTATTGACCAGATTTATAATTGCTAACCAGTTGATCTATTTCGTATTAAACAACAATAGGAATAACATTTTTGCCATCACCAATACCACCAATAAAACAAAGCCGTAAATTCCCATCTCTACTCTAAAGACAAACACGTGTAAAACGTACCGAAAACAACATTGAAAATAACTTAAATTATTACCTACTTCAAAGTTCATACAACTTAGTTCCTGACAAGACTGCTAAATAAAAACTGATCCACAAACGCCGCTTTAATATCGCCAACCATATTCCGAATACACCTCGTGGTATCATTTTATTTGCATAAGGCTTTCTCAAGGAGAGGGAAGGAATCTATAATCAGTTTTCTGTCTTATTATGAGTTTAGGATTACCTACGACTTGCCTTGAATATGAATTTGATATAGTACACAATCAGGTTTACGCAGGAGATAAAGTTACTGAATAACTTATTAAAGGATTTCGGTTGGAACGGGTTTTGGTGCTCAGTGAAATGTGTTTTTGAGGGCTGGGTGACAGAAATGAGGGGTTTTCTTGAAAAAGGATCAAGTAATCGAGATTGTTCTAAGAAGAAGTTGATTAACTATTAAGAAAATGTGAAGCTTTTGGGAAAAGAAGTACTTAAACACAAGAAGATTTCATTTGAAGGGTACCTACACCTTAATCTACGGCAAAATATTCAATGAAAATTTATTACAACATTGTGTCGAGTCAACTAGACCCCAAAAATCAATCAATCTAGTAGCATCTACCTATTTACAAAATTGAACCGATCAAAACTAAAGCGTAACTTCAATATATTGTAATAGCTCCATCCATCATTCTCTACAAAGAAAGATTACACATTTCATTACAAAGTACAAAGTATATAAAAAACTGTTCGGACAATTTGAGGCTGTCTTTTTATACTGTCAGTTGGAAGCCGGTGTCCGAGTCCATCATTAAATGAAATCTCAGTAATCATTCATCATCAACGATGATTTGACCAGCGGTTAACCCGCCAGGGGCTGAGCTCCCAAGGTAGTCATTGAGAGTAAAAAAGAGCCTTCAAATTCTGATGCTTTTAATAACGAGACTGTTTTGTTTGAATATTGATTTCGTAAGTTTGTTTCAATAAGTTCTGGAGTTGAAATGTGTTTCGCTGCTAAGTAGGCTTCGGGAATCGACTAAAATATGGCTGTGATAAAAAAGTTTTTTAATATATTCGTGAATTGAATTTCGGTTGCCCTTTGAGTGAGGTTGAAGTGCTTCAAATTCTGAAAAGGAAGCATAGCAAGAAAGAGGAAGCAACACCGGTAGCTATTCACACTTCTTTCGCTTCCTGCGTTTAGGGAGCTCGTGCAGACTTCCTATTTTAAATTTCGACAGCACACTCCAAACCATTTACCTTAATTCCTCCGATCCACTGCCGAAAATAAGCACCGCGGCTCAATTTACATAACAAATCGCCTCATTATTATGAAAATCTTACTCTTCTCTTAATATTTCTTCAAACAATTTTCGGCACGCAAACACCTTTGGGGCATAAAACGAAGAAAGAAACGCGTAAACGGTAGCTGATATTAGCATGGATAGCCTTTTTGTTGTCTCTAAAACACTTGAACATATGTAAAGGATATCCGTTGAAGACTCCGCAAGGGGTCATTACGTGTAAGCAATCCATATTTTTTGTTCAATTCTTTACGAACATAAATCCATTTACTCGATCTTAAAATTATCAGGTGTATCGAAAAAGAAACTGTTGGATTACGGATGCAGCAAATTATAGTTCGATATATTAATTATAAGTACAGTCAACAAAGCTATTTGGTATACAGGCAGCTAACTTGCAATAACTTTCAAACAACGTTGTGAGTGTGCTGAGTAGACAATTATTGTACACCACACTTGAAAATATGTCATAAGTTTAAACAATTATAGTACACACATTTGAAGTAAATATTGGCAGTGAAGTGGAAAAAATAATATTTTTCCCTGTTTATCAAATAGCTTTGTTGACTGTCCCTAAGTTGTATTTTTCAATGACAATTCAAGTCTGACTAAATAATGAAACGGTTAGGTACGCACTCAATGAAGCAAATGTAACGGTAATTTGTAGACTTAACGATTATGATTTTATTTTGTCATCCATATTTCCAAACACAGACAATATGATTTTTAGATCAAACTGTTGTCCAATCAGGAAACATTCTGCTGAACCCTGAGAATGTTTAACATCCCAAAATCTAATTCCGGAATGTGGCAGTGACGAATTAGGCAAATATTTTCGCGTGTGCTAAAGAGGTTGGAGAAAAAGAAAATTTCGTTGTCTATCGCCCTTGCGTGGTAACCAGAGACAAATCGATGTCAATCTACTTGGTGATTGGAGTTGCCTCTATAATTTATGCCTTACATAGCAGATGGCGTTCCAGTTCTCAGGGAATTACACACGTTTAGAATATTACTTACGAGTGAGCTACCACGCGATTCCTTTCCTTTCACAGGTGATAAATCTAATCCTAAATTATGCACATATGTTTGTGAAAACATGCTAAAACTTGGGTTCGAACTAAGGGTGATTCATGGATTCTCTGTTTTCGCACTATTAATAATTAGCAGGTACAAGTCTTGTATCGTAAAGAGGACAGATTGCTCATTTGTTACCAACGTCATCTAAACAAATTAATGCATGCGCTAATTTTCGCTTGTATTTGTAATGGATCAGCAATTAATAAAATTGTCAATAACATTGAAATAGACGAAAACAACAACAATTGCAGTAATGATACCTACAAAATCCTCAGTTGCTATGACCAATTTCTAAGAGAAAATAAGTTACCAAATAACAGAATAATTTTCCGAGCCATTTGACGATTCGTGACACAAACAAGTTCAAGGCCTTACATTATCTGAGAAGAAAGTTTAATTTATTCATTTGTACCATGAAAATGAAAATAAAAATACCAAACCAGTCAGGCATTTACACACAAGGTAATAGACCCAAAATCTAAAAACAAACAGAGCCCAAATCTTTCAAGTTCAGTTAGTAAAGTGATTCAGAGGCGACCACTCATAAAGATTAAAAAACCTGTTAATCAGTGACTTCCTCGGAAAAAGATTAAACACGTACAAAACAAGTAATTGGTTCAAATAATTCCGAAACTGGATACATAAAAGAAACGAGATTCTTAGCTGTCAACGACTTCTGACTTTAAATCAATGTAAGTAATATTTCCATGGTTTTATGGGAACGTTTAAGCTTGAGAATGTGACAAGTGCTTATCTTAACTTGCGGGCGGTTTTTCAGAGCTGGGAAATGGGTCGTTTAATGACCAAAGACGAGGCCTTAGATAAAATAAAAACAACAATATTCTTTCATAGATGGAGGACTCCACAATCTACACATCGCTTAGCGCTCAGCGGAATTGTCAATAGAACGAACACGTTATCTAACAAGTTTGATAAAACTCTATAGAACCAGCACTTGCCAGGTCAAACACAAATAGGATATTCACTCTTCTGATACCCTCGGCTTTGTTTCAGCTGTTTTCTTTGAGACCTTTTGAAATTCTTTATCGACGAACGTAACCCTATACACCCAATTAAAACGATTAACAACGACACAATCTACAAACATCTTACAACTTTACATGCCATATTCACACGCTCCATCATCCACACCATTAATATCACTTCACACTTTTGTCAACGGTTAATTAAACTAATTACTACAATCCATACAATCTAATAGAGGGGACAAATGTTTAAGATAAGTCAAGTTCATGACTTGTCCCAACAAGTCACGACATGTTACAGACAAGATGTTATGAAATAAACATGTGAATCATTGACAGTAATGAAGGCACATTAGAACTGAATTTATGAATTGCGTACGGAGAGTGATGTATGGCCGAGTCAGCAGATGCTTAGCCTGGTAAAATATGAGCTGTAGAAATGAATGAAGTCTCTGTCTTCAAATATCTAAACCGTCTGTGATTCCAGAGAGGTTAGGCAGAGGTGACCTGAAAGACTATTGAAGATGGGCCAGGCATACCGACATTATTTTAGCAAAAATTCCAATCTTGGACTGAATTGAATAAAAGAATTATGCAAACGTGTGATAGCAATTTTGATCCAACCTCGGCTGGCCAAAACCAAAGTCGAATAGAGCTCGTTCTTTCTTTTAATCATTTTAATATCTACCAATTATGGCGTCAAGTTTTTTTTTACCGGATAAGCGAGACATAAATGTTGTCAATGAATGCAGCTTACAATAAAAACGTGTTGGAATTTGGACTTAAACTTTGCAATGAACAGTGACAGGTTATTAAGTCGACACCTACCATAATGACCAGCTTCCTCAATAAACTCTTTAAAGATACCGAAATAATAGTCCATGGGTTCACTCTACTTTTTTGTACTTCCTCAGGAAATAATTAAGAATTTTGAAAGCAGATTTTAATCCAAAGAGATTTATCTCCAGAAAAGTAATTAGAGGCCTCTCCTTTACTTTAAAGACCCCACAGATTATAAGAATACTGAGTAGTAAATTACAATTACAAAATCTAAGTAACTGAGCTGCTGAAGTAGGTACTTTTCAAAATTCTGAATTAAGGCAAACATTTTAGCATGAAGATGAGGTTGAAAAGGACAAAAAAACAAATGACGAATCTGGACAGGCAAAAACAAAAGTCTTAAAACAAAACGCTATTACTGTAATATTAAAAATAAAAAAGAGTAACTTGTATAAACCTCATTTTAAAAACAGCATTTAATTTTCGAACCCTAATTACAATTTGGGATTACGAAAACTGACGTGCTGGCCAGAAAAACCTGACCACACATACCCAAGTTACTAACGTAGGTACCTAATACCGGGGCTCGTGTCAGCGTTTACCGAAATAAGTACCCCAAGTCCCTAAAACGTTAAAGGACTCTCTGAACCCCTCATTTCAGACATTAACGTCTGGCTTTTTCTAAGCTTCCAATTTAGGGAGCCACACTTAACAGGGGGAGACTGAAATTGCAACCGTTCTCCCGGTTTTGACCTCGTCTGGTTCGGTATTAACTTTAGAATTTATGAGTATGATACCTAAATTGCTTTGGCTATACGTATAAACCGCTTGCTCGTGTAGAAGGATTGGCGCCGTTTCTAGGCACACAAGTGTATTGGAAGTAGAGGGATTTCTAGAACAAAATTATCACAAAATGCATTTAACGCTAATCTGTCACTGTATTACCAAAAAGAAAAATTGTTTAAAAAAAGTTATTAAAAGGAAAAAACAATGAAATAAAATATTGTCAGTGATTGGTGAGCTCGATGTCAGAATATTACAGATCATTGCAGATCATTACAGTGTTTTTTATTTACTCTCTCAGTACGCCTGAAGAATAAGCCAAATGAATGAAGACTTGGCTATTGCAAGGAATTACCTATTTCTAGCAGTGGATAAATAAGGCTAGGAATAATTAATTAGTATGTGGTGATGTTATTCAGAATTCCCGTCTTCCATGACATCGAAAGAAATTCAAGTCGTCAGTATTCAGGGTCCCCTTAGGTCATGGAATTTAAGATGTCACTTTGAAGTTTAAAGAAGAATTTGAATTGTTTAATTAAAAGATCTTAATATATATACTCAGACACACTATTAGGTACCGTACTAACTTATGTTGATTAGGTACTTTAGTTTAAAAAATAGTAATCTAGCCGAACGGCATTCGGGCAGACGGTTTGGGCTCCGCTCGCCCCTTGGAACTTGCTCCTTTCTATTAAAGTGTTCCACTCACCTTATGTTTTATTATTTGGTGTAGTGATTCGTCCGTTATGAAGGGGCGAGTGGAAAAGACCAAGGCGAAGATGGCGGGACGAACTCGACTCCAACCGAAAAGACTTACCCGTACTAGCAAATGAAAGGGGTGCGTGGAGACTGGAGGGAGGCCTTTCCCAGCAGTGGGAATATAATATAGACCAGAATAGTAGGTAGACACCTAGATAGATTCAAGCACGATGAAATTATATAATTAATTTTGTTTTTTTGAAATGTAATTTTTGATGGTATGTATTCATATGGATTATTACCAAATATAAACAAAATAACAAAATGTATTCTCCAGCGTAAAATACACACAAGGTGCATTCAACTGTCGCAAGCACAGTTCATTCAAAACCCATTCAAAAATATTCCGGTATGTCCTCTAACTTCTCAAAACTGGTCCTGGCGTTCCATTCATAAGTTTGGGCCGTAGTTAAAGGGTCAGTACGAACCTCATCCTTGTTATCATTAGCACCTCGGTCCTCGGCACTCCCACGTTACCAAATATGTATGGGAAACGCCATGTTTGATCTACTTCGGGTTCCACATGCCATGTGTTAGTGTTACAGAATAGATAAATAGGGTATTTTGTTTAACGTGTATTGAGGCGGTTGAAAAATTTGCAGAATAGACCAGGCATGCGGGAATCAAATGTCATGTTTATATGCATGTCATTAAGACTTTTTTGTTCACGTTTTAATAGACCAAAAATTTAGCATGCGAATTGGGAAATCAAAAATATGCAGAATAGATTAACGATGCATGGCTAAGTTTTTCTTGTTGCATTAATGTCGGAATTTTATAATACCTACCTATAAATTATTGTGTTAGTAGAAGCGCCAAAAATACCTATTCGTCGCATCTAAATTAACTTTTTTGCTAGCAAATTCCTTGTACGTAGCTTAGGCATATCAATCGATCCTTCTGTATTATCAATTTAATTTGATCTCGAATAAGGACTTATTTTAAAAACTGCCGCTTTAAGGGTCCCGCAGACAGTTGCGATTGCGACGATACAATGCGAGACGATGTGACAACATGTTTTCACAAATATTGTAAACATTGCTCTACAGAAAGTCCAGCCACCTACTAAAAAATATTTTCAATTTAAACGCGGTGTCACTTTGTCTTGTCGCGCCTGTCTGTTTTTTTATATATCTCGATTTTTAACTTACTTAAGTAAGCTACCAAATGGTTCCATTGACATACCAAAACAAAGTCAATGCGTGCTATGAGTCTATGACAATATTTTATTGTTCGTAAATATCAAACTTCTGAATCCGAATGTGTCAAAGATTCAAAGGACAAAGAAATGACAAACTTCGAGATTTCGGGAACACAAAAGAACAGCTGTTGTTGCTATTTTTAGATATGGAAAGGTTCGGTTAAAAGCATACACGCGTCCCAGGGCCGCCGTGGTTCCGTGACTCTTTCGAACAAATTCCGCAACGCTGGCAGGAAAACATACGCCAATTTCTCAAACAACAAATGTGTAAGTGACAAATTGTCAAATACGCGTTATCTAGCTGTGATTGGTTGAATAAGTTTCCAATAGCCAATCGCATTACTCGACTTGCGTTTAATTTGCGTTATTTTTTTCCCAGGAAGGGAAGTGAATACGGTCAGAAAAGTGCGAGAGAGACAAATCTATCGTGCGGTCAGTTGCCTTTTTCTAGAGGTCTACATCACTAGCTGTTAGTACCACCTAGGTCTAAACGAACTGCAGAAAAGGGACAGGACCTATAGGCCATAGATACACTTTGTCTCTTTCTAGATAAGTCAATTTTGTGGCAGCACTTCTCCGTCTAGGTTGCGGAATTGTTGTTGAATGCAAAGGATATTTGGAGGAACACGGGTGGGTTATAGTCAGTTAGAGTCTGGCAATCCCTCCCGTTCCGGCCAGATATTATTGTTCAGTTATTCGTATATTAGTCTATGGTTAAATAAAACTTCATTTCATATTCATGAAAATTACATATAATTAGATAAATGTGTTTTAATTAAATATAGTATCAGATGATTAAAATGAATATGGAAATAATATCTTTAGCATTCAATAGTCATTGTTTTAAGTACCTACCTACTCGGAATATGGCGCTTAACATAATTTCAATTTATAATCACCTAAGTACCTTTTTTAGATGGCCATGTGAGGTGCATTCAAATGATTGTAATTTGCATGGGTTCTCATAGTAATTAAAATATACCTAATTGAAATCTTACTACAGTAGTAGGTATTTATTAAATGCTAAAGTTTGGATGTTTGTTACTCAATCACGCCAAAACGGCTGAACGGATCTGGATGATATTTGGCACAGAGATAGATTATAGCCTTGAATAGCACATAGGCTATTATCCCGGGAGTATGTTCCCTAAGGATAATTTTCGACATTCACGCGGGCGAAACCGCTGGCTGAAGCAAGTAACTCATATAAAGCTATAACAAAATCGTCTAAAACGACATAAGTTCTGTTAACGAAAATACTTATCTTGTATATCGTTTTATGCCAACTGCTTATCCCCATAAAAGGAGCTCATTCAAAAATAATTATCAGGTGTCAGTAAACCAATTTCTTCTTTATTACAATAATATTTTTAAACGTCCGCCAGACAAAGCAAATCAATTCATTAGGGTAACCATATTTAATAACCATAAAAACAGGACACTGTTCCGTCTAAACCGAATACTGACCAAATATGGTTGTATCAATACAAAAACCACTTAATTTTGATAGATATGATGACTCAAGCTAATAAAATTAATGTTTCCGACCGACCTACTTGCTAAATACTAGACGGACTAAGCTGTAATCACGTAAAACGATATTAAACCTTATGTGGTTGATTCCAATGTTGATTTTGCGTTGTAAGTTTTCAGTTATTTTAAGAACTTTTAAATTACAATTAAGTTAGTACTAACAGCGGAAACGGTGCTGTCGGAAAGCAACCCTTGCGCAGGCGCAGCTGACCGCTACGCTGGGGTTAATTTAAAAATAAACCTGTTTATTTCCCTTTTTTAAGCCGTATTTAGTGACTGTGGAGTAGGTTTACCTTTTTTGTTTATAAAAAGTTAAATAAGGAAGTTGATATATGTGTGTATCGTTTCTTGGTTTTTTTGTGAAACATGAGCCCTGAGCATTACAAATTCGATGTATTTTTAAGCCGCGTGCTGTATCTATAGGTCTTCGCGATTATACTGCATGGTTGGGTAGGCAGACATTTAAGATCCAATAAGACAAAAAACTTGATATTAGAAATTCTTTTAAGTCACTGAAGTGAAACGATCCCCACAAAGAATGCAGCTTATATTATATCTAGGTACCTCTGACATGAAGTCTAAAGTTCAATAATAATTACAACTAAATCGCATCTAATCTTTTTTGTTATCTGAGAAATAACACGCTATACATCAGCTAGCACAGCATGGTGAATTAATAACCTTAGGTCTTATACGTACTTAGATATTATTAATCAAATATTTTCCCGTATGTGCAGTAATTGGAAAATATCTAACAGCCGATATAGCCGTTCTTCTGAGAAATAAAATTAATGTGTTGGAACAGGAACAACGCCCATTCGTAATTGATTCACAGATCATTGATAGAGCATAATGCATTTGTATGTACTTAGTGCCTATATTTAATATTTATGTTCTCTTTGCTTCCTGTGGGTGTCGAGTAGAATCAACAGTAGATTTATATACAGGAGCAACATTTACATAGTACAGTTGACAACTGTGACGGAAGCTTAGGAAATAGTCTTGAGCTTAGGAAACCCAGACTTTAATGGCTTCAGGAACTCTCACTTTTCTCTATACATTTTAATATTAAAAGGCATATTGATAGGATCTTCGGATATATTTATTTGTTTGAATGTAAACGAAGCAGAAGGAGTATGTTAGGGTCGCAGTAGGTGGTGTTCTGTAATTTCGGCCTACCCCTTAAGAAAAAATGCGTGAGTGTATGTATGTAGTAATTGTTGGGAAGGTAGTAACATTACTACATTAATATCAGTCTCCGTATCGATCTGTTTATCACAGACTTCCGTGATCAAATATGGACATTTCCGGGCGATAAAATGGAAAGACTTCGCGGCTCCTCCAGATTATTGATTTCATTCTGTTTATGAAATGAACGAGAAAATGCAGTTGATAAGTCACGTGTTATCAAGTCTATGTTGTAAGGGTCAACCGATGAAAGGGTCACTGCGACAGTTGGTTGGCATTGGGTAAGGGGACTGTATACTTTAGCATCGGGCAAGTAGATAATAAATATTCAGTATAATAGGTGCATAAGACTACAATAGTGACAAAGTTAAAACCACAATGGTGGCAGGTATAGTATATAGATATAATGAAATTACTTTATTTCCTTATTTTAACTCAAATCATCAGCCAATTAGTGCCAAAAAAATCGCAGACGATACAAATGACATACATACGACTTACAAACGATACGAGAATGTTTTCTGTTTGCACTCAAGTTCTTTGATCCGCCGTCTTACAGCGGAAATACGTTTTAGTACCTAAGTACAAAATGAAAACAGTACGATTCGGGTCTTTATGTTATGCGAATACTTAGTTGTTAAATAAGATGTCTGTTCTTGCGTATTTTTTATGTATTACGGATTTTCTTTCACTGTTATGTCCGTTATCTTTATTTTTCAATAATCGTTTCGTTTAATTAAATACTGAAATGCATTCAAATTTGTAATAATAACCAGTGCTTAGGCACTTACTACATAGGTATATAATACCTACTGTTCCTTTGTTACTATATCGAAATCCAACTATATCGTTATGAGATCTCAACAATATTGCTGTCCACAGTCCATCTAGATTATATCTACTTTAATAAAAGAAATTCCAACCTTTTTATTACGCATGATATATCATAGCTCTAATCGCCAACTACTTAACTCTAGGCCGTTAACACGTAAATTTTCCGCACACAATAAAAACAAATGCCTACTGAGTCACGACTCACGTTTTGTTAGGTATGCAATGAAAACTAAAAATACTGCGTTTGAGAGTCGCAGGGTCGAGGCCGGGACTCGAGTCAACGCCACTACGCTGTTATCACCAGTTTGACCAGCGGAGTTGGGATTAGTCCGTCCGAACTAAAGAGTTCCTTCAGTTTTTATCTCAGTCTCAAAAAATAACCTACTTCATGTCGCTGAGATGAGATTTTGATTAGAATTTTCAAAAATTGTATCGTACACTTGTAGATTAGAATTGGGCATTGGAAATGTGACCTGACATTAAAATAACTTCAATTCAAATGTTGAACTCTTCAAACATTTAGGAAATGTAAAGAAGTTACTTCTTTTTTGCTAGTTTAAATTATATTATTCAGAAAAACAGTTCTCACGCTAACACTGGTCATAAAATAAAATTAGTATTCCAACACCAAAATAAGAATATCCTCCTTAGGATAATTCGGCTAGACATGCTGATTGTCACACGTCATGTCATAGCCGCCTTTATAAGTCGTAAGTCAGTCGCGTGAGCTGAATCGGCAAATTGAGGCAGTCGACGATAAGACATGTCAAACGACTATATTGCCATAGGGGCCTTTGTAGCAGACGTCACGGATGAAAGGAATGGCAAACACGAACAATAACTTATACTTATCTCTATTAGTTGCATAACAGAAGGAAAACTGCAGTGTATTCATATTATGTATGCGGGCAGAGGTCAAAATTCAATGACAGGAAATCCGAGTTTAAAATTTGCATGCAGGTTGCTGCCCGGTTGGCGTTAGCATAACTTACTTCCCGCAGTTTCGTATATTTGTTTAAATAATTACGTATTTAAAAAAATATTTATGTTATAAAAATTAACTACGTAATGAATTAATTTATGTGCAAAAGACTCTGTAAACAACGTTCATAATTTTTGGAGTCCCTTAACCATAAAAAATACCGAAAACAAAACGTGACGGCCCACTTTAATTTTTATTCGTGACATCTCATAAAAGTAATGTTAGATAGTCCCGTATAATTAGTAGGTATGGTTACTCTAGCATACAGGAAGTCACTGTTTAGCTTATCTGGATGGCTCGTCGAGTACCAAGGCTCTTGTACCTGCTATAACAGTTTTGTTAGGCGCAAACTTTAATTATTATCATACCGCGTGGTCACCCTACGGTTGGTTTTTACCTCATAAGGAGGGATGTTACATTACGAAATTAATTTTGTGGTAGAATATTTTAATTGATAAAGGGTTGTTTTACAATATTTGTATTTAATTAAAAATATTTGTTATGTCCTATTACTTTCTTATGTTATGTTGTATGTGGTACTATTTTAATTAAACGTCTGACGAAAAATCAGCCATATCTACATACCCAGTTAGAGTCTTTAACCTTTTGAACGCCATTGTCACGTATACATTACAAGCAAGCGCGTGCCCTTGTTTATTATATCTATGCGCGTGCCCTATACGCTAAACGTCAACGTCGTACAAAAAGTACGGCAAATTTCACCTAAACCACGTAGTTAACTGAATTTTAAGGTGTTATTATTTATTATTTGACCTGTTGCCGGACAAAGGGCGCCCTTTCATCTTTAAAACTAGACAGTACAATTTAAAAATACCTTGAAACTTAATGAGTGCACAAGGGATACGAAAACATCACATTATGACATCACTATACACGCCCTAACAGTCTAAACTTCGCAGAAAGATTTCACTGCCTTCCTATTTCTACCTCACTATGTAAATATCTTTAAGTATGTTAGGCCTACGAACTAATACAAATAAATTGTCATCACATCAGCTGTGTTCTATCTTTGGCAGCGGTTCAATAAACCAATGCGATTTCAGTAATGAGCCGAGACAAAACAAATAGGTACTGTTTTCCTGGAAGTCTAGAATAGAATGAGTAGGGCTGTTTTCTTACTGTTATGAAGTTGGTCTTCGAATGAGATTGGGAGAAAATTAGTTTCAGAATTAAGAGTCTACGTGTTTTCTACATACTTATGTAGGTATTTAGGAATAGGTACGGCATTTCAAGGGTGACAGGAAAATCGCACTTACTGCAATGACATAAATACTTGCTTGCATCTGCGCTTTTACAAGTAGGTATCAAGTGTTCGAATAAAATAAACTCTAGATCATTTTCATACTATCCATTTGGTATGATACCTACTATGACCTAAGATGATTTCATTATAAGGTCGCGAGTCTGTGACCATTTTATACAAACATGATCGTTTTTATAAAACCAATAAATGTTTCCAAATTGAAGCTGGTTAGTCAGATTCCTTTGATTATGAAGAACGTGACTAAAAATAGTTTTGTTGAGTTATCAACGTCAGTTCGTAAAATCGCAATGATTCACAGTAAGAAAATAGGCAGGTAGGTACGTAGTTTCAATCCAGTGGAATAGGTTCCGACACCTACTCCAAGTTGATTAAAAAAGGCTAAATTTGTCAACGACCTTAGCACATCACTAGCCGTTCTATCTTTACTCAGAAATACGTTCGTTTCGCTCCAGGACAAAACGAAAAGTCAAATATGTGCAGCGTCCTTTAGGTCTAGCCGCCGGACCAGATCTCAGTGTAAAGGTACTATAGCTAGGTACCTACCTACCTACTTCAACCGTCTGGCTGTACCTACTGTCTTGCAATTTGCAGGCCTAATGGTGATTGGGTCGTCCTGGCCCTAGCTCATTACATGGTCACTGTACTCGAATCGTAGGTACAGTCAGGGAAATTAATTGTTTATGTGTATGATTTTAAGCTTCAATGTCGTTTGGACTTCATCATACGAGAATTTTTAATTCACTGGGAATTGTCGTCAAATAATATCCCTGACTGTACCTACCCATAAACGTGTGCCGTAGTGCAGTCGAGTTGACATCTGGCCCTTCTAAAATTTTAACCGTGGCCATCAATGAGCGTGGCAGATGTAATTTTAAATTGTTTTCCCTCTAAAGACCTTTACACACGGCAACATTTAGCAGCGAAGCGATACGGTCGTTAATTTTTGAAATAAATCTTTGGGAACATGCAATGACTAAGTTTATTCAGGTACTAGGCGCCCACAGGTGTATGAAACTTATTTTTACACCGTTGAACTGTGTACAGTCACACTTAGTTATTTTGCGTTATTTCCTTATGCGCGCGATTGAATCAGCCTAGATTAGTACTCAGAAGATGGACTACATGCAGGTGAATCACGAAATTAGGTGTCAATCAAAAATACTTGATATTGGTGCATACATATGTACATTCTTAATTAATTACTCATACAGGTTGTAGATAAATTATTCATCATAGGTTAATTTAATTATTTATGTTACCTTGTAGGTGACATAAACAATTTCGAATAAATAACCTGCAAGCCAATTATTCGAAATTTAAAAAGCCAGGTTTTATATTTTTGGTAGGTCCAAAAACTTTCACGGTTTATCGTCAGGATATCGGAGCAATAAAATTGCTTGCATTGACCGATAATAAAATAAAAACTGCTTGCATTTGTACCTACTTATTACAAACACAACAAACTTTAAACTTACATTAATTTGTAATGTTGGTAAGTACCTACCTATTCGTTGATGAGATAGTTCAATGACCTCTGTGGAACGTCACAGGTTTGTAGGTATTATTCAATCTCTCACAGAGGAAATAGGAAACAAATGCCGATAGATAGGCGTCAAGTACACATTGGAAAGTTAATAGGTAGGCATACATTCCGTACGAGTTAATTACATAGGTACCTACTTGGATTTATTAAAACAGAATGAAATTAGGCGGGAAGGTTGCAACTAAACTAACCTTGCTGTGAAAAATTACGACTAGATTTTATTAGAAAGCTTTGTCGTAAGTACTTTGTACCTACTTGCTTGGATTTATCTTATCTAGTTCGGTAGGTCTAAAAGCAGTCTAAAAGCGTAAAGCACGACGAACACATATTATGTAGTGAATTTTTGTTGCAAACTTGACATCTAAGTCAACCTACCTAGCTACCTAGTACTTCGAACCGCGGCGTCTCACCTTTTCTCGCAACGCGGATCTCTATAAAGACAAAAGTAATGATACAATAACATCCCACGATTACCATCCGTGCAGTACCTACTCCACTGTTGCAGATCTTAATCAACAGTAAGAATTTATACAATTCCTACTGGATAAAATCGGTGCCGGTTGCCGGCTCCAAACGGGCATGCGAAAAAAAACAAAAAGAATACTCACTCGCAAATTCGTTGCACAATATCTCACAAAAAAATGTCACTTTCAATAAGTCCGTGTAAATATCCTAATACAATAACATACGGTTTTGGCACAAATTAATTTTCACTTGTTTATTTACGTTCGTTCGAATTTTGACAATCGTAAAGGTTATCGCGCATGCGCAGTTCGACACTCCCTGCTTCGGCTGCCGGCGCAAACTGACTGATGAACGAACAAAAACCGAACGTTTCCTCGACTCGAGGAGACAGAGAGAGGAATATCAGAAAGAATGAGTGCGCGAGCGAGAGAGCGTCATTGACTAGACAGACGAAAGCATAATACGGATAAGTCGGGGTAGACTGCGTTTGGGAAGATTGTCTTGGAAGATGTATGAGATTAGATTTGAGAACGTTACGACTGGGTTCTTCCGTTTTGTGCTTAAAATCAATCGTGCAATATTTAAAATGGTTCATTGTATTTTTAAACTGTTTTATTTATTTTAGTTACCTATGCAAATAGTACATAGGTACCTACCGAATTAAAAAATACCTTAGAAAAATTATTTGAGTATTTGTTTGTTTATAAAACGTAACTTTTGTTTAGTTAATTTAATTTGATTACCTACCTTACTAGTTCAGTACGAATTAATTTTGAACGAATTAATTTTGAAACCTGATCGATCATTACGAGAATATCAAACGAAAATGCGTGCAAAGTACATTAGGAGCCAGCAAAAGGAAATAATTTCTCATTAAAAATAATAGCTTTTCGCTACCAAATGAAAAATAAAACTTCAAGTATAACTTCAAAACGCATAGTTAGCACAAAGCGATGGCAATTTGGGAGCGGCTGCTCACACACACACTCATACACCGACGTTTTGCTCAGCATTTAAACCCTTTAGAGGGCTTAATTCTATTTTCAACCTTACGCCTTAGTGTTAATTGTCAAAGTCGCTTCTTCTCTCAGACTCATGTGCTATTGCAAAGGTGTGAGGGTAGCTCTTTTATTTTTTAAACAGGATATCCTGGCTAGGGCGTCCTGGCCGTTTCCGAGCATACGGTTCATTAAGGAGTGACGGCTCTATAAAAAAGCCAGTAGGTAGCACGTGTAGCCAGACAAGTGGGGTTGAAAAACAAAAACAGCTGTGTGCTGTGTGTATGATGCATAAAACCTCTATGAATTGAGCGAGGTTTATGAAGCTTCTTGTGTTTTTTTCCTGCAAGTGGTTGGCTCTTGTTCTTTTGCGGATATCTCTCTCACAGCTCGTTTTCTTTGTTAACGAATACTTAAAAGCGCTTTGTTACCGGTTTTTGTCACTTCGGTTGTTACTGGTATTGCCGATGTTCATTCATCAATAATAAATAAACCACCTGGTTACAGAAATAGCTAACCTTAACTAACCTATCTGATTTATTTATAAATAGTTACACCCCCCTTCAGTTTTTTATTTATAAAGCGGTTTTTTATATATTGATTAAGCAGTAAAAATATATCACCTTTTGAACTTTAGTAGAGCCGGTGAAGTTCACCTCCTTAACGAAATCTACCAAAGAAAGTAAAAATATTTTTTTCCCTCCGCAAGTGACAAATCAACACAGAATACCACTTCAATCACAAACGAATCGTTCCGTCTTAGAAAATGGCTCTTATCTCACAAGTGTGTAAACAAAGAGCTTCTACACCCACTCAAAATTGTTTCACAAAAAAAGGCAACCCTTGGGTTCTTCTACTTGAAACGCAATTATTGGTTCTCTAATGGGATTTATGTGTTTACTTTTGTTGAGCTACTGAGTAAAGTGGCTAACGAAATAACAAGCTATAATAATAATAGCTATAAAACCAACGTAGATACCTGCATAGGGTTATACGTAATTATAAATGCGAAAGTTTGGATGGATGTTTGTTTTTTACTCAATTACGCCAGAACTGCTGAATGAATCTGGATGTTTGGCACCAAGATAGATTTTAGCCTGTATAAGTACAAATTATGCTACTTTTTATTCCAGGAATATGTTCCCTTGGGATCATTTCTGATATTCACGTGGGAATTTGCTAGCAGAAGCTAGTTTGTAATAAATATTTAATTTCGTATAAAGGGCTGATTAGGCTATTAATCAAACTGAACAAGTGAAGACCTTGTTTAGTGTAATAAATTGTGTACTTATTATTATTTTAATTAGCCATTTATAAAATATACTTACACAATTACGGCCTTTCAATTACCTTTTCTATTTAGACGGAGATTTTGTTAAATATAATGTTACCGTTAGAAATGTGGGCCTAGTCCCTGTTGCTACATATAAAATCAATTAGCAAGGATTATAGAGGTTGTAAGCTTTATGTATAAGGGAGACTGTTTTGCATTATAAAGTCGAGTCTTACGACATACACCGGGTGCAAGATCACGCAAGCAGCTGATACGGGACACCGCTTTTTTCTGCGTGCACCTTTACCATTTCATACTTTATTTTTAGTCCGTTCTAACTAGAGAAACGTGTCGTAAAATATTAGAGAATATCCCCCATTACAACGAAGTAATCGTTAAAGTTTTCCACTTTATCTCGCTATTAGTTCCGTGAGCGCTGCTTCACCTATAAAACTTCACCCCTTATGAAGACAAATGGCAATAGTATCTCATTAATACTGTCATCGGCTGGTGTTGGAGCTCTTGGCTGAGTAATAACAGACGCACGGGTCGATCTTCAAGGTTAAGCAACGCTTGAGATTCCTCCGTATCTCGGAAATCACGTTACTTAAGCCGTTGGACCCGGCTGTCATATACTTGACAGTCGTTACATGTAGTCAGAAGTCAGAACCTCTGACACTAGTCTTGCCAACGAGTATCGTGTTACCAAAATGCTAGGTCAGAGGATCTGTACATATGACATTCTGTGAGCGAAGGCGATTGTCAAAACGTCAAAAATATATTGAATTGACAAACGCTGTCGTAATTTCCTATTTGCGTTCAATCGAATTTGCTAATTAGCGCTTTGTCTTGAGCCCCAGGTATGTGCAGATATTCAACTGCATCTGGTTAGAATAGAAGCCGACTTCATATTTGGGAAAAGGTTAGACAAATTGTCTGTCATCGGCCGGCTCATGCTGTAACGCTGTAAGCAAATGAACTTGTCAAGGCCTCCCGAATTACTGTACCGCTTTGTCGCGAATTATGTAAATTGAAATAGACAATTAGGCTTACGGGTGAATGACATTTTACGTTTATAGCAACTACTAAAATATACTAATGAGTTAAAATTAAAGTTTCATCGAGTTTGCACATTAAACTTTTACATATAACATTTAACGCCTATGACGTATATCAAACCAGCTGGTGCCCAAGACTTCATCTGCTTAGGAGAATTACGATTTCGAGTAGCTTATGTCTTTCCCCAGGGTCTAATTTATCTCTATTACAAAAATCATCAATATTTGTTCAGCGGTTTAAGCGTGAAAACCTAATAAGCAGACTGATTTCATCCTATTCAACCAGTAGAAATATGAAATAAAGTACATTATATCGATACTGCACAAGTAGACATTAAACATTTGGTAACATTACTCCTAATTTCCTACCACACATTTAGTAGGCTTTATCCAATCATCTACGTATCTATCATTTAAATTGCGGTAATAAATTCTCTTAACAAATTTGCCTCATTTAGGTACATAATTGCTAATTTTTCGAGTCTACCAAGCAAGTACTACGCTAAGTATATATTTGCATAAAACAAGCGGCTGGTTTCAGTAACACGTCCTAAATAAGCTATAAATATGTATATATTATGAAGAGAAAACAGATTGAGATTTCTAGAAATTAATAAAAAATAAGTTGTTTACGACTCTTATTCAGACATTCTACCAGTCTATTCTGTCAACATCTCACCGTATAAACTTAAGTGGATTGAGCATAAAGGGCACTGTCATTCCATCTTGTTAGTATGGATTGACAGCTCACTTCATGTTCACTTCACCTAAGCTTACCTCACCGTGTAAGCTTAGGTGAAGTGAACAAGAAGTGAGTGATGCTTCAAAAATCGCACTGCTGGAGCATGAACCAAAAAAAACGCCCATAAAATGAAATAAGTCGTTAAAATACTGTGTTCCTGTGATCCGCACACCGTGGCTTTTAGTGTACTATTTAAGTAACTAAAAAAACTATGTAGTTATAATAGGTACCTATTTACATGGGTTTTAAATGTAACAAGGTCTACATTAGATTTTTTCCCTACACTTGATTTTCTGGGTGAAGAGTAATGCAAAATAACAAACTAAAAAAGCTTGAATCTTAAAATCATAGAAAATCAAAATCTCAGGCAAAAGAATATCCTCCCTATTCCTTTTTTTTTCAAATCCTTACCTCTCTTCACTATCATTCTCGTAGTCGTAGACGAAAGCACATTATTCTTTTTGCCGGCAAAATATTCGGATCACTGAATAACAAAGACGCTATTTTAAAAAAATTACTCGTTGCCATTGCGCGATGCTATTTGTACTATTGTAAAAGTATTTACCTGGCTGGTCGCCGCGGCCATCTTGAATTCGCACCCTTCATTCACAAATTCCTTGACGGGAGGTCAGGCGAGAATTTCTTGGAAGTTTCCCTTCATATTCTCTCCTCAATTGAAATTGTTGGGTGTATTGTGTAATGGTGATCTATCATGTGGGGTACACCTACGCAAGCGATTAACTTCTTTTTTCTTACGTAAAAGCTTCGCGAACCGTTATCGCATGATATGATATTTGCATCAACCTACGTCTTATCTATTAACGAGCCTTATCATAGAATTCTATCTTATCTTTTTATGTAGTTATCTTATTAGCCCCATTATTGCTGGGCAAAAGCCTCCTGCTTTCTTTTCCGCACACGTCTGTCCTCTGCCAATGAAAAAAAAAATAAAAAAGGTAGCTAAATTAATTACTTACTTACTAAAATATCGGTCCTAAAATTTTCCATTATGACCTTCTTACCGACTTACCAACGAATGCTATTTAAAAAAAATATATCATCATCATCATCTGCCTAGCCTTTTCCCAACTATATTGGGGTCGGCTTCCAGTCAAACCGGATTCAGCTGAATACCAGTATTTTACGTGGAGCGGCTGCCTACCAGACCTCCACAACCCATAAACTGGGTAACACGGTACCTACTCCTTGGCAAGACTGGTGTCAGATTTTCTGGCTTCTGACTATCCGTAACGACTGCCAAAGATCTACAAATGACAGCCGGGACCAACGGCTTAACGTGCTTTCCGAGGCACGGAGGAGTCTCGGTATGTTAAGATGGTCACCCATCCACAGACCAACCTCGGCAAGCGTTGCTTAACTTTGGAGATCGACCCGTGCGGCCGTTATTATTTAAAAATATATACTTAGGCGAAAAACACTGAAAATAATAGCTAGAGCTAAACTGAGTAGGTACAGATGTCATGAGGTGATTACAAAGCAAAGGTGTAAATGAAAATCGTATCGAAATGTTTATTTAGTATGCAATTATCCATAACCGTTACCATGGTTACCTCCCTTCAATCTAAAACACTGTGATACCCAAAACAATAGGTGGCGCATATCTGCGCACAAATTAACAGAAACTCCCAAAGAGATTTGTATGGCAGTGGCAGAGGTGGGGCCAGAGAGTCAGCCGTGGATTAAATGTATGTAGGTATACCTATGTTTGGTCCCGTTTGGATGGAGCGGAAGCGTGACGAGCGAGACCCTGTAGGTACAAAGTGGTGATGATGACTCAAATTATTTTTCGTAGGTAGCTCAAACCCATCAAACCCAAACGAATTGATAAATAAATATAAATATGAAATAGGTAGGTACCTTAAATAGGTGCCTACTCGTGTGTTAAATGGACGCAGCTTTCTTCTCGAACTTTTCTTTTTAGTAGGTAATATCAAGAAGTTTATTTTGAAACAATAACACAAGACTAAGTAGGGACATACCAAAAAAAACGATGATATCTGTTTCAACTTGAAAATAACATGGATAGTTCGCCATAACAACATTAATATTCATAAACTATAAGTAGATACTTACCTACGGTAAGGTAATACACCTAGGTACTTACTGACTACCAGCAGACATTTCTTGGAGGAACTAAAATTAATTAGGCATGTAAATAAATAAATTGTAGGTATAATAGGTGTACCTACCAACAATGTAAGTATTTACATTTATATAATATTCGTATGACTAAGTATAGGTACATTTTTAATTTCTTCTGGATCCAATTCTGTAGTCCACGCAGACGAAGTCGCGAACAGAAGATCGTTAAAAATATTAAGATAACATTATTGCAAAATTAGTTACCGTAACTCAACAATCAAATACAATACCTACTTACAGATATGTTTTATTTTGCCAATTACGAATATACCTAAAGACAAAAATCTTCGCGCACTATTACCCATATAGGTGGGCTCTCTAAATGGCGTGCGTCTTTTTATTGGGTACCTACTCAAAGTAATCACAATAAAAGCAAATCATGGACAGACAAAGCTGCTAAAGTTTTGTTGTGAAATAATAGATGAATCGGGAAACGCCATTTAATTTTAAGTCAGTCCCAAAGGAGTTGGAAAATCAAAATCACATGGGCACCAAAGGCACAAAGCCTTCCTACTTGTGCCGTTTCTTTATTCATTTCTAGTAAAAACCACTGCGACAGAATATATAAATTAGTCAAAAAGAAGTAATTTCGTTAGTCCTCTTGTTTGCCTATTTTGGCATATTGCACTGACACTTATATTACCTATATCACGAAACTGAATTGGCGACTGTATAGGTACATTTATTAATATCAGGGTAAAGGGCCTAAAGCTGGCACTACACTTAGCGTACTTATCAAAATATTCGCGTCACTTGTGCAATACAAAATGAACCTTATTACACGTCAAGTGGAGTGCCAGTATGAAATATTGAAAATTAGAACAAAAAGATATGCATGAAACTCGTAAAACCGTAGAGATAGCCTGACCTGAACATTATTCAATTGTGGTTTTCCGTAATCGTTACGCATAAGATCCTGCTTAGTTCATTCATGATTGCATGACGTTACCAAATGACGTAGCAGACATTGTCGGTTACTGCGAAATTAACTTAACATTAAGTTACAGAGGTTTGTATGGGATTCTGCGTAAAAGGAAGGAAATATCCAGAGTTGTCTTGGAATTCGTTAAGTCTTGACAAATTAATGACATGACTAATCAATCAATCATGTCAAAATATAGATACATAATTATTTAACTCACCAAAGTGAATTTATTTAATTTTCGAGGTTAGGTGTACTAATTTCATGTTCTTAAAGCATTTTATAGATGACTAGCGGACGTCACGCGGTTTCACCCGCGTAGTTACCATTCCCGTGGGAGTACGGGGATAAAATGTAGCCTATGTTACTCGCTGATAATGTAGCTATCCATTGCTGATAGAATTTTTCAAATCGGTCCAGTAGTTTTTAAGTTTATTCGTTACATACAAAAATACAAATCTTTCCTTTTTATAATATCTATTAGTATAGATAATTTCATTTTGGCCACTAAAGTAAATTTATTTAATTTTCGAGGTTAGGCATAATAGGCATACTTATTTATTGTTCTTTAAGCATTTTATACACTGTAGGTAGGTACAGACGACATGTTGAGATGATGGGGATTTCGAACGGATTGAAATTTTTAAGGTTTGTTTTCGTCTGGAAAAACAGCCGAAAAATAACTGCTTAATTTCATACAAAACGTAGAAACCATTTAACACCCTTAACCAGAAAAATGGATCTGGTCTGGACTACGAGTGCGTCAACGCTATAGTTGAGAAAGGCAACACTAGCCTTTGCTTGAGCTTGAGAGGAATTTATGAAGGGGACAAACAACGTCTTCATGTCTCAAACACGCGTATTTCGTGACCCCACACACCAAGGATTATAGGCCGAATAGTAACTATAACATTCGCAAAGTGCTTTAAGCTTCACGTAAACTATTCACGAACTGAAAATGTATTCGTATAAGGATATTTAGTGACAGGCGCGGATAAAGCAGGATCTACACGATGATAACATCTGTCTGTTTTTTTTTGTGATTGGCCTCGCACATTTCAACCTAGGAGGTTGTCGACTGCTTAACCGGACTTGCCTGTGGCGGCCTTAATATATTTATCAAAGCCTCCAGCCAGGGCTTATTGAAAAAACTGACAAACTAAGCGACTACACGCTAAGGGCCTCGGCTTAGGGCGTCGCTGGGGGAGAACAGCTAGGGACTGGCTGGATCGAACTAGGATTATTATTATTTAAGGGCGAGTTTAAGACTACAGGCTCAGCGGCGCGGGCTGACTCGAGCAAGGGTCAGGGCGGAACGTCTGTTTGTTTTGTGTGCCAACCGCGTTGTGTAGACTTAGCCTAAAGAGTGGCATTAGAATGGATAATTTTGTGTTTTCTGTCTCCGTGTGGATAATATTACTTTGTAATGAAAATTAATAAGATCAATTTGCGTAGCTTTTTTCAACTACCTACATTATATGCACGAAAGTATTGGAGCACAGGTAGTTGAATTCCCTTAGGTATGAACACGAAACCGGACTACCTAGTTTCGTATTGAAATAACATGACAATCAAGAAAAAAAAAACCCAAAGAGGATAGTATGATAGAGCAAGCGAAGCGAGCTCAAAATTTTTTCTCGGATAGCTTGTTTTCGAAACAAAGTATGTTGAAAACTATGGATCCAAGAGCGAGCGAAGCGAGTTCAGAATATTTTATACTCATTCTCGGATAGGTAGATTTTCTTTTTGCCATTCAAAAAAACAGGAAGTACATTGTTGAACTTTTACGAAAGCAGAACATCAAATATTTGAAGCACATACAGTCTACTTCAGAATATCAACTTATTTGTTTGAAACATAATATTTTTCTTCAAAACATTTTTTTTTCGTCGTATTATCTGTATAGCTACTGTAAGAAAAGAGCCGGTTTGTCCCCTGGGACCAAAGTGAAGATGGCGCCTCAAGATTTAGGGCCCTATGTTCGTACGTTCAGGGACAAACTAGAAATAAGAGATAATAAAATGTACTAAAGTTTAGTAACGGGCTGTTAAAGATATGATCTTTACTAATCTATATTAGTTACACCATTTATAACTCAAGAACGGCTGGACCGATTTTGAAGATCTTTGGTCTGTTGGATTTGCCCCGAATAGCAGAATTTCAAAACACTGGAAAAATTAAAGAAAAACAAATATCTCCAAAAATCATTTTCGAAAATATTACCATTCCTGATACACGACAAAAACAAAACACGGCAAATATTTGTTCCCAGGCGGTACGAAGTTCGCCGGGACCACTAGCATCTCATAAAGTTTTGGTGACAAGATGTAGTAGGAATTTTGTCGCCATCTACCTAAAATTGGAAGCAGAATCGTGTCCTGTCAAGCAAGTTTAGGTGGTCGTGGTAAAAGGTAGGTTATCTTTGCACCTTCGGCTTTGATCAATTACTAAGTATAATGGTTACTTTATACCTTTTCACCAGTTCTTTGCAGTATGTCTCCTTCTTTTGAAACATCACTTTCAGCCGTAATTTCAGAAACCTTTCCTTAACTGCCTTAACATAATTTTTAGGGTTCAGTACCCAAAGGGTAACCAACGGAATCCTATTACTAAGCCTCCGCTGTCCGTCTGTCTGTCAGCGGGCTGTTTCTCAAGAACCGTAATAGGTAAACAGTTTAAATTTTCAGTGTATTTCTATTGCCGTTATAACAATAAATAATAAAAATGAAAAAAATATGAATGAAATTAAAAATTAAAGGGGGCTCAAGGATACAAGAAACGTGTTTTTCCGGTTTATGGTACGGAACCCTTCGTGTGAGAGTCCAATTCGCAGTTGGCCGGTTTTTCATTATAGGTCACATATTTCATTACAACATATAAGTATTTTATTTTAGCCACAAATATTTTTTTTTGCTTTTTTTATATTAGTAGGTAAGTAGTGTTGTGTAGTAGTGATTTCTCTGTTGCTTTTTGACATTAAATATTTTTGAAAAACCCTTACTCACATTATTCTGGGTAGATAATCAAAACTTAAACCACGGGCCTCCAAGCCAGACTATTACAAGTACCATAAAAGCACCGCTTATTCACAAAAAGTACCACTAGAACAACAAAGAACTTATTCAATTCGAGTGTCGAGTACTATTGAGACAAAACTCGGTACTCCAGTGAAACGGTAATTTATGACTGTCCCGCCTTTTTTATTTTCGTCCTGTTTGTCATATTGTTTGGTGCAACCCCCATTTTTTTTTTTGTAAATTTTTTGTTAGTGGACTGAAACAATATCGTATTGTAACTACACTACGGTATTGTTTTGATCTTAAAATTAGTATTTTGCTCCGAAACGGAAGGATATAATCTGGTTCATCATCTCTATACAGGCTGTTCCAGAAGTGAGTGGTCATAATAAAACAAAAAAAAAGTGAATTAAAAAAAACGAATACACAAAAAACGAATAAAAAGTTCCGAGCAAATGAATTTTTAAGCAGTTTGTTACATTTGGTTGCATTAACTTAAGTTCAGTGATAGATTTGATGCCACCGACTCAGACTACTTGAAAAGTGATTTGTTTGAAACTGTTTAGTCGGTTTCTGCAATAGGATTGTTTTTATGTTTTGCTATTGTTTCTTATCAACTACCCAACATCACCCTTAAACATAACCACGCATTTCTGGAACACGTTGTATATAAAATGCTTTGTCCTGACTGATGGATCAACGCACAGCCTAAACAGCTGGTTTCAGGGACTTTAAATTTGGAGGATATGATGCAGGCATCCGAAATTTAGAAAGGATTTTTTGAAGTTCGTCCCCTAAGGGTTGAAATAAGGGATACCTACTAATATTATAAATCCGAAAGTGTGCCTGTCTGTCTGTTACCTCTTCACGCTTAAACCGCTGAACCGATTTGGATGAAATTTGGTACAGAGATAGACTAAAACTTGGAGAAAAGGGCTTGAAGAGGTTGAAATAGGGGATGAAAGTTTGTATTGGAGTCCGCCATGATTGAAGATACAACCATGAACGTTTGTATTCAGGCATTTGATGAAAATGAAATAGGTATTTTATTTTTACGAGGACGAAGTCGCGGGCAAAAGCTAGTCTCATTATATTTTAAACTTTTTCAAATTTGTTATCCCTGATAGAATTTCACTTTGTCAATTTCCTCATTTACCCATAAAACTGATGAAAAACCAGCGAAAGTACCTCAAAGAAACCCGACATGACAAACAATTCCTCAAGCGTGACATTTTTCTAGCAGCCTTTACCTAAAACTACTATTTTTAGGTACCTATACCCTCATGAATCCCCAGTAAAGGTTACTAGTAAATTGGAAAATTCCTTTCGCACTATGCGATGTCTTTACCTTCCAGCTGGTTCCTACTGGTACCTGCTGGTACCTTATCTTCACTGCCGTTTTAAGAAAAAGGGTGCATGTGATCAAAATACAACACGGAGAATTTAATAATAAAAAAAATGCCCAGTTGCGAGTCGGACTCGCGTGCAAAGGGTTCCGAACAAATTTTATTTTGTAACATGTTATTTTAACAATAAGGGCTTCTTATAGGACAGAAGCATTATCTCCATTTTTTTCAAAGTTATAGGCTTATGATTTTCATAGATAAGGTTATTTTTCATCTAATTTCTTGAATAACTTCGAAACTTAGGATCGAGGATTTTTTTTTCATAATTTTAGAATAAATTTCTAAAATTATGAAAAAAAAAATCCTCAAAATAAGTTCTTTCATTTGATATGTCACATGGTAGGTACCTACAGTTCAAAACTTTTTTTTTTTAATTTTCTAGTTTTTGCTCAAAAAGTGACTTATTTTCTTTACACGTCTGTGTTTGGGAGGAGGGAAACTCGGAGAAAATTGGCCGTGACAGACGGACAGACAGACAGACATCCGAGTGATCCTATAAGGGTTCCGTTTCTTCGACGTTAAGTTACTAGATTTTTCACTAGTGTAACTCGAGAATGGAAACTTGTAGATCAATATAAGTACTAGGGTGGTCCTTATTCTTAAGGAAAATATTTTTTTTCTTTAATTTCGGGGGGCACCACGTAATTTGGTTATATACCTTAAGAAAATATTACAGTAATTTTTTTGAATTTTTTTAATAACATTTAGAGGTCGCTACCAAGGTTTAAATTTTAAATAAAAAGCCAAAATTTGTTTTTCTCAGAATCCTTTATTTTTTTTAACCAGGTCTTAAAAATATTACACAATTTTTGTTGATGCTATGAAATAAAATAATCTGAATGATTTACTTTTAAGATGCAAGGGTTGACTTGTTAGTATTGGGATACTTTTTTCTATACTCTTTTACCAACAAAAGCAAATATTGCTTTTGTTCTTCATTTGTGGTAATTAATTTATTGTATTCTTCCATTAAAGCAACACCACGCTCAGCTATATCATTCACTACACGCAATGAATGAACAATATTTTTGGCAGCTATATAATCAGGGTCTTCGTTCCAGGTTTCAACGTCTTTATAAAAAAAATCTGATGAGATACCTAGGACCTGGAAGAATTTTAAAGAATTACTGCTCACAAAGTTTTCTATATTTTTTTCGTGGATGGTCGCCATGTCAAGGTTTATTCGTTTTAAGCAATCATGTGTGCCTTCAATTTTGAGTGCTTCTACCATTTTTTTCTTCTCTTGGACTGAAAGTTCGTCATCGAAAAATGCAAGCGAAACCAGCTCTTCCGACAAATACCACAAGTGATTTAAAATCTTTTTCAGCGCAATAGTAGCTAGATTTTTGTTAACACTTTCAAAAGCTTTAAGGTCTTTTAATAATTGTAAGTCGTTTCTTGGTGCTGACTGACTGGTAGAGGCTTGAAACCAATATTTGATATAAATCATCACCGTGAAAATACATATTTCTGTCACAGCCTTTTCGTCCTTTTTCGTTAGCTTTAACTGATGCTTAAATAAATAAATTTTTAAACAGTACAAGGCTCTTGCCATCCATCTAGCTCGATGTAGACCAGCAGGTCTCCGAAATGAAACGCCTTTTTCAGGAACACCTCCTAAGAATATGATTGTAAGATTTAACATTTCTTTGTAGTCATCTCGAGGTTGATGTACTTGAAGTTGCTTTTTGGCAAAAGAAATCCTGTCTGCGGCCACTTCTGCAAGAATATTTGCCTCAGCGTCATCTGTTATTGTTTTGAAGTCGCTTTGGTCAATAGAGTCCCAACTGTTCTTAAATCTTTTGAATAATTGTATATCAGGACCACTAGATGGGGCAAGCGATTGATCCACTACACCTGACAACATAATTTCCATTATGTGGTGACGACAAGCAAACCAAAGCATATTTTTATCCATTTTGCGCTCCAAGAGAACGCATACTCCACTTCTTAAGCCGGTATTTACAGCAGTAGTGTCAAAACACAAACATTTTACTTTATCGCTCAAATTCCATGAATTTATAGCGTCGTAGACAGCCGACGCACAAGCTTCGCTTGTTCCACGTTCTAATTTTGGGACGGCGAGTAATTGATCGACTCCATGTCCTGATACCAAAATTGGCAGCCGATCTACAGTTTTGTGTCCAGTAATATCTTCTATAAGTTTACCGTCCCAATGAATTGTTAAAGACGAACTAGGTTTAAACTCGCTTTTGAGCGACTCTGCAACAGCTTTGCGATTTTTGACACGCTGCCGACGAATAGAAGATCTATTGACATTAAATTCTGATGGATCACAGCCTGCGCTTTTCAAAGTAGATGTCACGACCATAGTTGCTTTTCTGTCACTCAATTTAGAAACATCAAGACTGGAAGCTAATTGACTGTTAATAATATCTTTTCGAGCTCGTTTTTGAGGTGGTTGCATCTTCGTCAATTTTGATATAAATTCGGAGTCAGATGGAGTTTCTTCCCCACTTATTGTGGCAGACGATGACGAAATAAATGATAATGAAGACAATGAGCATTTTTCTGTTATAGACGAGATATCTTTGTTTTCACGCTCGCGCAATTTATCAAGCCGTTCTTTTTTCTCTTTTATTTTCTTACATTTGTTTAAACTTTTTCTGTCGACTGAACCAATCAAAAATTGGCGTCGATTTTGCCGCACTGCTAACAAAAACTGTTTATCTTCTTCTAAAGTCATAATATTTAAAGCATCACGATGAGCGATGTCAAATAAATCTTCTAACTTTTGTTGCCAGTTTTGTTCTTTTGTTTTCAATGCTTCTGAACGTTTTTTCTTGTTTTCTTTATTTTTTTTTAGATTCTGCCATTCTTTGAACAGCTTTTCAATTTTGCTGATGACATGTTTTTTTAATTGAATAGGTATGCCAGCTTTTTCCCACAAATTAATAACCCCACAAGCCGTCAAAGTCGCAGATTCACGAATACTTTTCTTTTCTTCATTTTTGTAGTAGAAAAAATATCGCAACACTTCGCCAATGGATGGTAAGGTTGATTGGCTTAATTCAGATAATAATTGACCGATAAGCCAAATCTCACTTTGATTTCTAGTAGTTATACTGAATCCGCTACTAGTAGACGCCATTGCAAATTGAAACACTTCACTGTAACTTTTACAAAAACAACACGTGCGCTCTTGTTGCTTAACAGAACTGAAGTGCGGGGCGATCGTAGTACAAATGAGGGGGTCGAGGAACGGAGAGGGGGGAGGGGGATTAGAAGGTATAGTCTATGCTAGTTTCACTCGCACGTAACATGTTATGTACCTAAATTTTAAATTAATGGAATCACCATTTAAGCTGTATTTGAACACTTTTTGTAAAAAATTGACAGCTGGTAGCGACCTCTAAATCTTAACAAAATCAAAAACAAAAAAACATTTATTTCGTATTTAGAGGTATATAATCAAATAAGAAAGTTCCCGGAGGATAATTCGAAAGTTGAAAAATAAGGACCACCCTAATAAGTACATATACTATTATATTAAATAAAAAAACAAAAATGTTACAGTAAAAAACAGTTTTCAGTGGCACGAATTTCAACGGGTCATCAAGTCGGAAATATAAAATGCGCACAAGATGCACATTATTTTATAGAGTCCGAACATGGAAATAATTAAATTTTGCTTAAAAACACACATGCGCCCTATTTCTTTGGACGGTTGTGTAGGTACCAAAATATCAACGCCATTTTGTGATCTCAAGGCACGTAGGGAAGATTTCAGGAATTTCTATGTAATTATGAAATTCGAGGATCTCTTATAATTAGGAATTCAGTGAACTAAGCACGTGTTTCATTTATAAGAGGTTTGAAGAACTTGATTAGGTATCTACTTAATTACTTGGGTAGTTACTACAAATAAATAGGTACTTATTAGTTTTAATATTGGTAGATCATGAATTACGACTGATGAATAACTACCTATAAGTGCATGGCTTTACTCAGATTTTGTTACTTAAAAAAAATATGCTTGCTTTTATCGGTTAGTAAATATTCAGTAAATCACAATATTTACCTACGTGTCAAATTTTGAAAATCATACTTAGTATAAAATTTACCTACTATTAGGTTAAGCGAAAATATAACTCGAAATTAGTCCATTCCAGTACCTAGTTATTTATTCTTTACTAGCTGTATCAGCACCATAGAAATATAAAAAAACATTCAAACACAAACAAAAACAAGCTTGTTTATTATATCTATGACCAGCACATTTACAAAGAGAAACTTGAATAAAAGGAAATTACTTTGAAAGTAAACATATCACAAAATGACGCACCTACTTACCTAAAGGTCAACTCAATTCTTATTCGGAAAAGCACCTAAGTAACTTTAATGAGTTTTTAGAGGTACTTACTACTTAGGTACTTATCTATCAAGATATTGGTTGAACTTAAAGAGAAAAATAATATCTGACGGCATCCGGTCGGGTCGTTGGTCCTTCATAATTGAATTTGGGAAAAGGGTATGGAAATGATGACTTGCGTTATCAAAGTCAAAGTCAAAGTCAAAAACGTTTATTTCAATTAGGCCATTAAACGGCACTTTTGAACGTCAGCATTTACAGTTCAGTAAAATATATTAATAATGTGACTCTACTGTCCATTCGGAAAGGTAGATTCTTATGGAGAAGAACGGACAAGAAACTCCGTAGTTACTCTTTTCAAATAACGACTTTACAAAATTTGGTATAAAAAATTCAATTTAATATTATGTGAGGACGATACACCCGGTTCACCCTTGTTTGATAGAACAACGTTTGATATAATATTACTAAATCGAATTTTAGTTGCAATAAAGTCATTTCGAAGAATTATTCATTTGACCGAATAATTCATTGGTAAATTTTTATTTAGCGTAATTATTTATTTGAACTAATTTCATTTCGCCGAATTTTCAAATGCACTAATTTTATACTTTATACCCTATACACCTGCCACCCTCAACTATTGTTACCAGGAGAAACTGGATGCAATCTGGACTTTAGGGCACCCCGACTCGGATAGGTTAGGTTAGAAGGGGATGGCGGGGTCGTGTGAGCGAGCGAAGCGAGCGAATAGTCCCCGCCATCCCCTTCGTGGTTATTTTTTTTATAAACCACCCAGAAGTAGGAGCCCCGCGAAGCGGGGCTCCGTCGACCAAGCCCACCCTCGACCATGCATAGAATATTTTAAGGTTTGGTTAAGTGTTAAATACATGGTTATACCATCTGAACATTACATCAAATGAACATTATACCTTTTGATCATGAGCGCAAATGTTGTTATAGCAAATAAATATTCGATGAACTGAAAATTCTGTCAAACGATATTATACAAAGTGATGATTTTCTTAAACGTTGTTCGATTTAGTAATATTATATCAAACGTTGTTCTATCAAACAAGGGTGAACCGATACACCCAGAGTATGCTACTTATAAGAATAAAGTATAACCAGCAAAGGTACTTATTCCTTTTCTAAAAAAAAATTAGGTCATAAATATCACATTATCATCCTGAATTCAGCTGTCATGTCGTTCCCTACCTATCACCTACATATGTATGATGAACGGACGTTCCCATGTATTCGAGAGAATGAATGTATCTATGTTCATACATTTGTATGCCTATTTTTTTGGGAAGCTCTGTGTCTCTCTCTCCTAAAGAGATGGATATGAGGTAGGGTTGCCACCTTTTAAAACGTTGTTGTGGATCGTTACAAAAGTAATAGTACTTTTGGAAAATTCAGACAAAAGATGGTACACATTTACAACATAGTTTTATCAATCTTTTTGGGATGTTTCTTTTATTTTTATGGTACAAAATGAACAAACACGTCGAAGTATGACGAATGGCGGACTTATTCCGTCAGGGCATTTGTTTTGCAGCCTAGGCCAGATATGAAGAAAAGCTTATGGAAAAGATAAAGGCTATAGTGAGCGAAGCTAGCTCGAATATTCTGACTTCCCACCTCGAAACGGATACATTTTTTGACCCCTCATAAAGAAATAGGAGTCAAGCTGTGGAGTTGTGTAGAATGGTTTAAGAAAAATGGGCATGTTTGATGCTAAGCGAGCGGAGCGAGCTCGAAAATAATGATGTTTCCAAACAGCTTTTTACTCATTTGTGCACACACTTCGTTTGGAAACCGTCTGGGTTACTACACGTAATAAAGTGGAATAACACCTATTTATATGACAGCAATATCACAATTATCACCTAATTTGCACAATTTACACAGCAATACGGCAGACTTTTACAGAGTGAGTCACTGGAATGATTCACATCACGAGCGCCACGCACGTAGGCTATTTGAGTCATTTACAGTAACAAAGTAATTAGATGGGAATAAAAAAAATATTAATATATTTTAATATGATGGAATATTAAGTACTATGTATAGTTTTCATATGACCTAGAGGACTGCAACCCCTGTAGGGGTTGCAGTCCTCCTGCTTGGCAAAGATTTCACCCATAGTTTTTCAATATCTTAATACTCGGGTAATTTATAAAGATAATCCAATTTTAGCTTTTTAACTTCTATAAAAAAATTAAAACGTAAAAAATGTTTGACGGACATTGATTGTCGCTGAGATGAAATTGCGACTTGTATTTGAACGCCTTATTAAGTATTGACAGTCCATCGACAGCATCGCAACTGTTTTGCAATTTTATCGCTGCGAATAAGTCGCCATAGCTCGTAGGCGATCTCATAATTACGTCATACTGCAAGTGCTGCGAAAAAGAAAAGCTATTGACACGTAAATTCAAACAGGAGCTTGCCAGCCAGAGGCGATCTCCCGATAATGATCGCTCCCTCTTATCTCCCTCCCGGACAAAATAAATAAAAAACAACAAGTACCAAGTATTGTTATACTTATAATGAGTATCTTTGACTCTTTGTACACTCGGACAATGAGTCGCAAAGACGACAAGAAATCCACCATCCAGTATCCCGCTGTGTGTTTCCGAATTATTTTTGTTTGACGACGATTTTAAAGAATTGCTTGAGGACTTCATGAGGTGCTAGGTTCTTGTAAATTACTTACGTTTGTTTTGTTTATGCCTAACAATTGCACAGGATGTGAGGTGAATTTGGAAGGCTTTGGTAAGTACCTATATCAATCAAAAAATTTAGGAAGAGGTAAAAGTTTTTTTCTAAATCTAAAGAAAGACTATTAAGATCCAAAATCGTTCGTTATTATGATTGAAAATGTAATCTCTGAAAGTTTCTAATACAAAAGTTATCACTGATACAAAACCCGCTATTGTTGAGCTGCATCGGATTTTCTCTTTGTTAAATCACGTGGACAAAGTCGCTTGCAGAAGCTGGTTTAATATAAAAAAAAAGTTAGATGTAGTGATTCTTCTTTGTGCCAGGTGTATCGTACAGTTTGAAGCTAGATAAATGAGATTGGTTGGATTGAAAAATGGTAAAATCGTGGCAACATAGATTTATTGCTGGTATATCTATAATGTATACCTACTCCTTCTGCAAGTAAAATACCTAGGTAATAGTTTTCACGAAACAGCTTTTATAACTAGTCACCTATTAAATAAAAGTACGACGATCGAGGAAACTATCGGAAATATGAAAACGTCATTTAAAAAAAAACTCTGTTAGCGCCTACTAATATTGTTAGAGCAAAAAAAATTGGAACGCTTTTGCTAACCCAACAAATGTAGGCAGGCGCACATTCCTGACATTTTACATAATAATATATACCTACAAGTTGATAAAAACCTTTAACGTTCTGAATATTTCTCAAGAAATAAATTGTAACTTTGTTTTTCTCGTCAGATAGCGTAGGCACAGATAATGTAATACTAGCATAGCGTGGGTAAATATATATTGGAGAACTGTTAATTGTTCCATGTTTTATCTCCAGTATCCAATTAGTCGTTCAGTTGGTAACAATTTCTAAGATAAGGTTTTATGAAAGCAATAACTAACTTACTTAATCAATCAACAATCTCTAGTTTTTCTAGACTCTTGGTGGCGGTTTCTTGGTAACTAAAAACTAAATTAGGTCACTATTTGATATTCTAGTAATAGCTAGCTAGGTAATGCCCGCGCTGTTGCCTGCGTGAAAAGTGTTTTATTATTCCAAGGGAACTTATGAAAAATTTACAGGCAAACACTTTCGCATTTCTAACCGACTTCAAAAAGAGGAGGTTCTCAATTCGGTTGTATTTTTTTAAATGTTTTTTTACCACGTAACTTCGTCATTTATGAACCGATTTGAAAAGATATTTATTCATTTAAAAGAAAATAGATAGGTTCCGATTAGTTCCATAGAAACTTCATCAAAATCGGCTCACTAGTTTTGTTTTTCAACCAAAATGGCTGGAGAAAATATAAAATAAATCATCCAAGTAAACGAAATTGCGTGTTTTGCTTCCATATCACTTTAAGAAGCAACCAAAAACACCGAGTTCCGAAATGAAAGTTATTTTATACTTTGTAGTTTTTTTTTTAATTTGGAAGTCGGTTGTAATTTTTTTTATAAAAAGTTTTTACAATATTAAAAAAATTGTAAACTTTTGTAGACCATTGCAAAATTTTCCCATGAACAACATTAACGACGAATTCCGAGTTCTTGGGAACTAATTGGCTCACAATGGCGTTACATGAGACGTGTCTAGCGTCTGCCTTTTCTCAAAAGTGGGACATCACAGGCTAACTAGATAGATTGAAATACATTCTTTTATATTAATATAGAACCTCTATTATGAACCCTTAGTAATCGCCGATACGAAGTTAATTAAGCCTACAGTTCAATAAATGTGGCTATGGCAGAAACGCTGCGTCGGACGAACGTTTTTTGAATACTGACGACCGAAACAAGCCAGGCTAGATCGATAGTGTACGCTCAATTACATCTTGTGTTCGTGGGCTGTGCGTCTGGCTTGGGTTTGTGTTCAGAAAATTTGGTATAGTCTGGTAACACTGTCTTTTTGTCGGGAGCGACAGTTGCGTATAGGGTAACCTAAAGGTGGGTACTAACCGGTATTACGGGGCGTAATGTAACATGTTACAAAGCGAGCATTCGTGCAGTGGAAACGAGCACGAACATGTGCGCATGTGTTTTGTTTTACACGGATTTTAAGACGCGGCGTAACATAACATACTTGCTGCGAATGTTACATTACGGCCCGTAACACCGGCCAGTGGTAGCTTAAGATTAATCCATGCCTAGTCTCCGCCACACATTCCCAACTACTGCAACTCCTGAAAGCCAGTACCACCAGAAAACCGCCGAGTCAATGAAGCTCGACAAGTCCCGGAGAAACGATTCAACTGTCTTGGATCCCGCAATGAAATTAATCAGAAAGTACTGCGGAGGAGTAGGAAAAGTAATACTTTCACTTCCCTCCTTATCAAGCAGGAGACAGGGCAGAGCTAGGCCAATCGGCACCAAGGGACATATACAACTTGGTTAAGCCCAGTTGACAAGCACCACGGATTATATAATAACACTAATACTAATAGGCCCTCAATTGTCAACTAGGTACTTTTCATTCCAGTAATAGATATAGCAAAATCGTTTGAACACACGGAAATTTGTTCTGGTTTATACAAGGTCCGTATAGTCAACAATTCCAAATGTAACCTGAATACTTTCTAACATAATATTGCATTCAGTTTGCCAAAAAACATTCCTATATGATGTGCGGATTGTTCGTATTCAAGGTCAGATGTAGAACATTTTGCCTAATTGCCGTTAAATTAATTAACGGCAATTAGGCATAAAATAGTCTAATGATGAACATTTAAATGATTGTTGAAAATTATAATATTCTACCGAAGGACGTGAGTGTCGTGCACATGAAATACATTGACCGCAATTTCTATTAAAACAAAGACTTAATTTCATAATTTAATCGAACTCAGAACAGAAAATATTGAAAGGTCTTCAACCCGTTATAGTTCTATTCAACACCCCACAAGAAAAACCTTTTCCAGTCTTAAAACAACAAATGTAATGTTATTTCAGGGCTAGAATCTAATTAAAAGCAAATACACCCGTAGAGAAGACATAACCAATCAATAGGTAGAAAAATCATTATAAGTACTTACTTAGTAAGTTATCTGTCCGTATGGATGGCTGGACTACTAACAACATTACAGAGTAGATCCCGACTTTAGAGAAGCACTTAGCTGCAAGCTTTTATGCACACTAAGCTAGACTAGAAAGCTAAACTAGAGCTAATCCCGAGAACAGCTTCAATTTTAAAGTGAAGTCCTTTACAAGTTAAATCCATCAAATATTTGAAAAGTTTTCGCGTTGTGTACTCTGATACGCTCTCTCGTTCACTGTTTGCTGGTTTTACACATATTGGGATTCCGAACTTTTGTAACATTGATGCTTGCCTTACAAAATTATGGTTTCAAACTCGAGGACGTGGCACAAGGGGCCCCCATTACAGATGTTGGGCGTATTATGGGCACGTAATCTTGTTTTGCGCCCTCGTAAACGTTTGTCATGGCAAAGGTTCAGATTCAGAGAGTAAAGATTCAGCTGTGTTTTCCATGTTTTCGCATTGTGTGTTGCCGAGCTACGTGTGGTTGGTGATCATAAGCCAAATCTTTAAGCGGGGAATTCACAAGACGGACTTGCCCTCGGGAACATCTGCGGGCCATATCTGCCACACCTCGCTTCTAGGTCTGTCTGCTGTCACACACTGACATAGGACTTAAGATAGACATAGGACAGACCAAAAGGAAGACAAGAGTCGCTCGCGAGAGTATTCTCCTATCTAGTAAATTTTCCCCTAAATATACCTCTCCAGATGAAAATGTAGCCGATCCACACGCTTCATTGCTTTGCAAAGCGTGAAAAGTTGTCTTATCCAAAGAAAGTTACATTCGGGGTACAGCCTGTCAGTGGGACCCCTTTTGTGCTGGTTCAAGTTTTATTAAATTACTGTTTGCTGAATTTAAGGCAGATAGGCACAGAGCGAAGTACACACATCTGAGGGTAATAAGTTTTTTCTGGTTCAAGGTCTGCTATGTTAATAAGTTTTTTTAATATGAACATTTGTTTTTCGGACCCTAGTAGTGAGAGCATCTATTTGGTCATGACACCAATAGTCATCTATGGTGAATTGTTCAATGTCGACATCTTGACAAAAATCAATGCTAAGGTGCTTGCAGGAGTGGAGTTTGATTTGAGGTGGGTTTCCGGGCTCGAGGCGCTTAGCTATCCTAAAATATACAATTACTCCGTTACTGACTGACTGACTGAGTGACTGACAGACAACGCACAACCGAAACTACTGGTCGTAGAAAGCTGAAATTTGACATGTAGGTTCTTTGGGAAGTGTTGAGGAGCACTAAGGATTCCCGCAAAAACGGGATATACGCGTACATAGTCGCGGTGAAAAGCTGGTTGTACAATAAATTAATACATAACTGTTAGACAATATACGAAAGTTCCAAGGTAATAATGTAGGATGTGACATTTAAGTAAAGCGGTGAAGCCAAGTAAAGCTTTAATTGTGATTAACCTTTCCTTTCTGTACTTAGTCGTTCGCGGAAATCAGTAGAAATTATGTATGGAAATAGATGCCTGAAATTCGCCGTGCGTGGGAAAGTATGTTAATATAAGATGAAAGGGTATATTATATTGGCTTGGCACGCTTGAAGTTTGTCATCATATTGTATTGTACCTACACGATGTTCTAAATGTACGAGGTCTATGAATTTTTTCACGTCTCCAAAAACAACCATTTAGCTGGCAGAGGGGAGAACAATTGACTCTAACAAAAACTAGTACTTTAAAGTTTAACATTTGTAAACGACCTATCCAACGACAAAAAAAAAACATCGACACTTTACATGTGGATCTCTAAAAAATATATTTCAAGATTTTATTTTACCACTTTGTCGGCATGATTAATATGTATACCAGATACACATACCAGATTTAAACTTTCTAGCGCTAAGCGTCTCTGAGCTAAACTGCGGACGGAAAGACAGACAGACAGACAGACAGACGGACATGGCGAAACTACAAGGGTTCCTTGTTGACTACGGAACCCTAAAAATGACTAAAAAGTTCCGAGCAAATTACTTTTCAAGCAGTTTGTTACAGTTGGTGGCATTTAATTTGGTTCAATCACAGAATGGATTACACCAACTACATCAGACTGCTTAAAAAGTCATTTATTCGGAACTTTTTAATCGATTTATGTGGTAGATTAAAAAAAAAAGATTCTTTGTTTCGCTTTTTTTCCCAAATGTGTATTAGCTACCCAACATCACCCTTACGTATGACCACGCACTTCTGGAACACGCTGTATAATTTTAAATGACACTCTTCTTTATCATCTTCTTAGTCCCAAATTGTTTTGGCTGTTTTCTTCTTCCATTGTCCCTTGCCAACCGTCACGCAATCATCCAATATCTTCTTTTATATCACTGCTCACAGGGTCCAGTGTCCACCCATCTTATATTAAGTTTCACCAAAAAATAATGAAACAAACGTACGAAGAGTTGTGTAACAATTTTTGATGTACAAAAAGTAGTATATTCTATCTACGTAAGTTATTACACACGTATCTCTAAAGGCAAAACCCATTATTTTCTTTTAGGTTTAAGGAAACCATTTGAACACCCTTAATTGGACCATTAATACAACAATATGACCATAGTCACTTGCCTTGGTTGATGATATTTTGTTGGCTATCCTAATATTCCTTCAGGATATGTGAATCCATATAGATAGTCTTACAAGACGTTTGATCGATGAGTGAGTGATGGATGAGTAAGTTTTAACTTTTACCGTTCTTACGTCATAAACACGCTTTCCTGTCATACGCTGTGTTTTTTTAACCGATTGGATATCATCAAATGACTGACTGGAGCGGAAGGGAGTGCCAGACTCTTACTGACTTAAACCCATCCATGTTCCTCGAACTGCCCTTTGCGTTCCAGGGCCGCGGTGACTCTTTCGAACAAATTCCATTCCATTCAGAAGAATAATATTATGCTTCTAACTAAAATTTAAGGCCATGCGCACATTCCATTCGTAACAGAAGAATTATGATAAAGAAAGAAAGAAAAAGTATTAGTTTCATGTATTCACACTTTAATTTTATTAAGACTATGTGCACAACTGGTCAAAACCTGATTTCATGCTCTAATTAGAATGAACCTTTCAACCCTTTAATTTTTAGTCCGCAGAATTCTATCACAAGAAACCTTGAATTTGCTCTAACTTTCAGATGGCTGTCCCAATTTGCGTGTAGGTACACTTTGGGACAAAAATAACTGTCTAGTTATTTAGATGCATTTTTCATTTTAGCTTCGTTTGCGTGTGCACTGTTTGATAGGTCAGCTTTGACTTTCCGTTGTGTACTGGACAGAAGTGTGAAAGTAACCTGCGAAAATAGTTTGATTAAATCAAAAAGATTCAATAAAACTACTTTCGTCTGTATTCGTGTATTTACATTACTTGGAATATTCGTGAGAAAGGAGTACCATTTCTACTTGTAAAGGTATATTAAAATATTTAACCTTGCTTGTGATTATTTTCAAACTTTGAACTCCGAATGTCCGTTACAAGCTTTTGTCTTGTTCGAGTGACCTGCCCCGGCTTCACACGGGTGCAAATTGTTTACACAAACGTTGTTAGGGTCAATTTATACTAGCGCAAAATCGAAGCGTCAATCTTAAACTTGACATAGCAAATTTACCTGTATCTCCACAACATAACGCACATTTGTTTTATATAAAAAGGAAATGTGCTAATTTGACGGAATTCGCGCGTTGGAGCGGAAGAAATATCTCAGTAGAAATATATGCATTACGTTGTGGAAATATGAGTGAATTTTCTATGTGAAGTTTCAGATTGACGCTTCGACTCTTCGCTAGTATAAATTAACCCTTAGTGTAGGCCGTATCAAAATATGAAAAGAAGTAAGCGGAGAAACCTACAGAGGCAGACAGCGACTTCGATTAAGTATTTGATGACTATTTAGAGATTAGAGATTCATATGAATATGTTTGTGAATCGTTCGTCAAATGAAGGGAGATCGACCAAAAGTCAATTTGATCTATTCAATTTGGCCATTTAAAGGTTTTCGACAGAAGGCAAACAACTGAAGAAGAAAGACCAAATATGTAGCAGATATGTTTAATTAACGATGGTATTGCTTTTGAGTTGTGACTACTATTTCATGAAACCTCGCCGAGGCAATACTGCTGAATTTTAGTCGAATTTAATCAAGTATGCAGCACTAACCAAAGGACTAATGACGGGCGGTAAACGGTGCCAAAACACCTGGTACAGGATGCCAACAGCACTGCCAAACTAGAAATATATTGGTAGAATCTAGGTCTTGAGTCTAAGGTTCTGGTCTAAGTGACTTTCATCATCATCTCATCATCTGCCTAGCCTTTTTCCAACTATATTCAGGGTCAGTGGATTCAACTAAATACCAGTATTTTACGTGGAGCGGCTGCCTACCAGACCTCCACAACCCATTAACTGGGTAACACGGAGTTCTTGGCAAGAACTGGAGTTGAATTAATTGGCTTTTGACAATCCATAACGACTGCCAAAGATCTACAAATGACAGCCGGGACCAACGGATTAACGTGCTTTCCGAGGCATGGAGGAAACTTGGTATGTGGATGACCCATCCATAGACCAACCTTGGCAAGCGTTGCTTAACCTTGAAGTTCGACCCGTGAGGCAGTTATTCTTTAGCCCTGAGCTAAACAAACAATCTACATCTTTCATTTTGTGTTGTGTTTGTGCTGTGAGGCACACACTATGTTTTTAAATGAGTCACTTTTGAATTTATTTTATATGTGTACCGTCTGGATGTCGTCAGAAAAATGTTTCTTTCTTTCTTTGTAAGGGATTGTCTTTGTGACATTACACCCTGTAGAGCCTCTAGAAACCGTAGATTTCACGTCATCGCCTTTTCAAGAGCTGGCAGTGTAATACAATTTTAATAGCGTAGCTAAGCGCGGCCATCGTTTATTTGGATTGAAGTTACTTGGACACAATTTTTATTTTTTTTAAGAAAATGGATTAAAAATTACCCCTATCGCCGAAACTACTTAGCATAAAATCCTTTTTACTTTACGTATAAATTATTAGACAAACTATAAGAAAGTTATGGGATTTAAGTATCATGTTAAAAATGATTACTACTACTTGGACTTGTCGGGTTTTTTTTTGGGAATTGGCCATGAATTCCTTTAAGAAAGTTGTACATTTATAGAGGCAGAAGCAGTTTTCTCTACTTCTAAAAGCCGTAGATCGTTCGGCGGTGGCCCTTGAAATGGGGATGACGTGGACATCCGCTTTTCAAGAGCCGCCAGTGTAATGCAATTTTATTAGCGTAGCTATGCGCGGCCATCGTTTATTTGAGCTGAAGTTAGTTGGGGACTGCAGTGTACCCCACCGCCATTTTTAGTTAAAAACTGAGGTTTATTTTAGTCTGCTATTTTCGTATTTCAAAAGGACTTTTTTTATAAAAGTTGATCCTGATTTTTTTGTGATTAATTGAAATAATTTTAGTAATACACGAAGTGCAATGCACAGAGAATACTGCTACCCATTCTCTGGTGAGTCCCTTAGTCGCCTCTTACAACACCCACAGGAAGTGATGGGATAGTGCTATTCTTTTACATCCGACATCATACAGAACTTTAGATGATCACGATGATGACATCCTTCCTAACGGTATATCTTCTTTTCTTTACATATTATAGAACAAAGTCGCTTTCGCCGTCTGTAGACTTAAAATTTTAAACTACGCAACGGAATTTAATGCGGTTTCTTCAATAGACAGACTGATTTAAGATGAAGGTTTAAATGTATAATTCGTCTCGAAATTCCTACGGGAACGGAAAAATTGGGATATGCGCGTACGAAATCGCGGGCAAAAGCTAGTAAGTGAGGTAGTATGTTTGTTACGCATTGACGCCTAAACCGCTGAACCGATCTGATTAAAATTAAAATTTGGTGCAGAGATAGACGGGACCTTGGAGATGGTTATGGACTGCTTTACCGCGAGCGAAGCCACGGGAAAACACTAGCACCTTATAAAAAAAACTAAACAACACTGTGGTTAAATTCTTTCCATACCTAGATATAGAATATACTTCTTAATATAAAGTGACTTCTCTCTACAAGTGTGCCTAGATAGAAACCTGAGCGTCGCGACGGTTGGTAGCATTTATAAATATCGGTTTTCTATAAAACACATCAGACGGCAGAATTACTAGAGGCTCACACAGCTACGGTTGACATACCTAGCTAGAAGAGAGGATCAGAAAGAAGTATGTATCCCATGATTTAGAGTCATAGTACCAAAGGTTTTTGTTATGTTTAACAAATTTATGTACTATATTTGTGAAGTCAACAATAAATATATTATTGCACAGATGATTCAAAAACCATCATGGCCGACCACGTTTTCGTATGTTCACAAATAGTTCATTTTTCAATTTGTTATTTAATGAGAAAAATGCCTTTATGTAAACACAACATTTATTAAATAATAATTTTAAGACCTCTTCACCTAGACCGAAAAAAGTGTCTATCAGTCTATTATCGTATAAGAATTAGTGATTTTAGTTTAAATTGAAAGTGCGTTCAAATAAGGCTATCGTCGTAATGGTTTTCTATTGAGTATTTATTACTATTTCATCCTAGCGGCAAGGGCCGGCTTTGCACGGATACAATTTAATCTCCGGTGGATTTACCAAAATGGCTATAATACAAACCTACAAACTTACAAACACAATAAAAATCAGCGAAACCGGTCAAGCCGTTCTTAAGTTATAATTATTTTGAAGAGTTTGTTTGTTTGAACGCGCTAATCTCTGTTTGTATATGATAGCCACATTCATTTGGAAGGCTATACAAATACAAAAAATACAAAATCGTTTATTAGTAAGGTACAGAAGGCCTTTAATTTCGGCGTGCTAATATAAAATAAAGTAACATATTCATGGACTATACGGGAACGGGAAAAACGGGATATGCGTCTACAAAGTTGCGGGCAAAACCTAGTCACATCATACATGCTATCGATTTATATTTTACATTTCTTGTATTAAAACCGTGTCAACCCTCGAAAGTGTAATGTATTTACTCGCACAATTAAAAATTTAAGGAAGGTACCCTCTAGTTCTGCCTTTTACGTGTAAAATAAAATCTACGTTTCGCAATTTAGCTTTATACCCCTCGTAAGCTACTTCAAAGGAACTTAAACATTGTCCGGAAAATTGATTGTGTCATAAATCCGAAACCCTTCTTAAACGTCGCGCTTCGCTACGCCAGTTTCCGATACCTGACATGTCTTGACGGCTACCGCAACACGTTTTATTAGGAGATTCGTACACCCTTCGTCTTTCGGGAAAATTGTGTTAAATGTAATGTGGCGATCACTAGGGGGACAGTTGCGGAATTTGTTCGAAAGAGTCACCACGGCCCTGGAACGCAAAGGGCTTTAGGAGGAACACGGATGGATTTTAGTCAGTAAGAGTCTGACACGCCCTTCCGCTCCACCCAGAGCGCAAGAAGTCATTTGATGATTTATCATTCTTAAAAAAAAAGCGGGGCCTAGACAATGTGATATTCTTTTACTATTGGCGATAAAGATTGTCAGAAAAAAACGGAGACGTTCGGAAATGTTCCGTGATCAATCCGAAACTTATTGGACTTTTGACAATCGTTTTGATAATCATTCTTCTATGTCAAGAGTTCACGTGTTTAGGGACCTTTAGAAATAAAAAATGACTGCTAGATTTCTTCAATCTTACGTTATAATGCCTGCAGAGCATAAGAACAATCACAATATGAAAACATCGTTGTCGCATCGTCATGTCGAATCTGTCTGCGGGCGTCTTTAAGTCCGTCTTAACATACAACACCCATAAAACATTAAAGTATAAATAAATTAAGATTTCTAAGCAGATTTAAAATGGTTGGAATTCATGAAAACTCCTAACCAAAATGGAAACGCGTTAATTTGTTTATACAGAATAGAATAATACTTCTCTCGTACCTACAGATCCTTGATATACATATATTTACACATTCTCAATGCAAAAGCCCACTTTATGAAAGGAGTGTCTAATTAATAAAGTTGAAAACTCCCTAAGTAATTTCGGAGTTCCGCATAAAATGAGTTCACAGAAGACTGCTGGAACTTGTTTACAAGACAAACGAACATTTCTATATTAATATTAAAAGTTGATTATGACGGGTACCGGATAAAGTGATTCTGTGCTCCTGATTAACTTCGAATGGAATCCCGAATTGGGAATCGTTTCCTCAAGTTTGTTGGCGAGTTAGAATATATTATTTGGGATTGTGTACCAATTTGTTGAATGGGATTGTATGAACGAATGGAATTGGGATTAGGAAGGATTAGCAAACCTTGAAAATTTTGAATACGTGACGTTGGTGCAATAAATACATGGTACAAAGCTGTTTTTTTAAGGATATTATCAAATGACTTTTTCCGCTCTGGGCGGAGCGGAAGGGAGTGTCAGACTCTTACTTACTAAAACCCGTCCGTGTTCCTCCTAATGCCCTTTGCGTTCCAGGGCCGCGGTGACTCTTTCGAAGGCAGGGCCGGGTGGTGCAATACTGTTTTTGTTTCAGCGCAACGTATTCTACTCTTTGAAAGCCTTAATATTGGAGTGCCCTTATATTTTTTGATATACTTACGGCCGCTGCTGAAAACAGATGTTGAAAATATGATTGGCTTAGAGGAGGCCTACGTCCAGTGATGGACTTTTTTTGGCTGAAATGATAATGATTTTATAGACTTAGATACAATTAATACCTGAGACAGCTGGTTGGAATGACGGCCGCCATGGCCCACGCACAATGGTCCAACATCAAGACTAAGTGCGGAAACCATACCCCAATACATAGATAGAATACCTGAGACAGTAAACAATGTTTGGAAAAGCCGCTGATTTGTGTTTGCACTATATTTGAAAAATAGCATTGTTTCGTAAGTCTTAGGTGAGCTGGTGGCTTAAGTGGTAGTCACCAAAACATAGACTAGAAAGGCTCATAATAAGCCGGGGGAAGAAACACGCGCTCTAGGTAGAGCACTGCAATAAAGAAGGCTATTGGAGGCAGAATGTACCGAGCAGTCCACATTGTGGAAGACATCAAAACTTGGAATGGGCCGCCTGTGGTCGCGATCCTCAGCAGTAAGGGAAAGACGAAGAAGTTGATGAGATAAATAATTTCAATGAAGCAATGCTTTACCAATGTTCTTAAAAGCGTTTATTTCTTCTCACGGTATTTCATACAAACTACCAAGTCCACTGTTTTTCTAAACCGTATGAAATGCCGTGGGCTTTAAACCTCCTTAAAGTTGATCCTCTTTGATATGATGATACACAAAAACCTTATAACATTAAACTCTAAATGTATACTTTTATTTATCAGCATTTCACACGTATTTCATCATTTCATTGTCCTATATTTCGCGCATACGTGTCCCAAGAGGCTCTAGTTATCACAGTACACAGCCGCTCACAAAAGAGGTAACAATAGCAGACTAACACCCTATTATTATCTTCATTAAATGCATTATAAAAGGTGAGATGGGTTCCCGGTACTTTTGGCCAGATGTGTATCTGTAGGACGATGTGACAGCTATGTTTTTAAACGGGTTATAAAGGTATTTACAAAATGATTGCTAAATAAACAGTTTCGGACATCATAAACAAATAATGAGGCTATAAAAGATTCCTAAAAAGTATACTTTTTTTTTGGTTTATCGTGTAACAATACTGATGGCATTATTTCCTCTATGAACCGACTAGACATTCCTACTACTACTGTTTATAAGCAAAAGTTTGTGAAAATGGATGTTCGTTTTCATATTAAAACATTATGATAAATCTTTACAGAAGATAATATAGCTGATACATCAGAAAAACAAATAATTTGTAATGGGTGGAATCATACGTAGACGGAGCTGCGGGCGGCAGGCTAGTCTTCCGTAATATATTGTTGAGAGGAAGACTCGATCAAGAATACACTGGTAGTGAGAAACACAGTAACGGGAGATGTGGCACGCTAATAACAGTGTAAGACTTTCGGATCCTGCCAGGGTTGCGGAATTTGTTCGAAAGAGTCACCGCGGCCCTGGAACGCAAAGGGCTTTGGAAGGAACACGGATGGGTTTTAGTCAGTAAGAGTCTGACACGCCCTTCCACTTCACCCAGAGCGGAAGAAGTCATTTGATGATTTCCCATCCTTAAAAAAAACACTTTCGGCTGAATATTGTTTTGCAAATAATCTGATTACTTAGTTCCCAAATAAGTGCCTTAAAGACAGAAGCAACTCATCTTTATCTACTATTCAACTGAATTGGTCCTGAAGATTCGGAGCAAATTGACTGTGACACACTGACAGACAAACACACGAGTGTTATTTCAAACGAAACCCAAAACCTTAAGTATAGCTAGGATTTTAGATAATGAACATTTTAGTCCAATATATCATACCAAAAAGTCCAGAAAAAACGAATAGATCTTAAGAAAAAAAAAAAAACATAAATCCAATGACATTACTTTTTCTTCGCATTCACGAAAGCATCCCTGTGATATTTTCATCAAAACGGATCTATCGGATTCCGAGATATTCAATGCTTCGGGTCAAATGAAAAATGGACCCTAAACGCACAATAGGAGATGGACTGTATGTCTATAAGAAACGTCCCTAAAATATCTCAGCCCATTTCGTCCTTAATAGACCGTTGAAATACCTAAGGCAAAGTCTGACGTTCTAGTATTCCGTTTTATTGGATACCTTTAGGCTTTATTCTGTTTGTTTTGTGAAGATTGCTTCTATGTGAGCGAAAGAGCCTATACCTCTATAAATTACAAGGTAGGTAGAGAAACGAAGATTCTGGCGCCCAACTGTGACGTCTTAAAACCACTATGATTTCGTTGTGAGAGAGAGACGGGGCTATACAACACAAATAGCACTATCCGTTTTTTCATGAAGGTAATAAAACGTCATTTTAGAAGGGCTGATCAGGCTACAAATTATAGTTATACCAGCTTCTATCATACTAAATATTTTATCAAAAGAATTATTAGTTTATCCGGATCCGAGCAGTTTCACGCATAAACGTGTACTCACATAAAAGGCCAGGAGAGCTTTACAGGCTTACTTCAACGCGAACCGTAAAAGATGCTTTACGTTCTTCCAGGATACAAAACGAATTCAATACAGGACTTATTTGTATGGGTCAATTGTAATGAAAAAGTTTACTGATACCAATTGTTTTCCGATCAAAATCCATACGCTTTAAAGCCCTGAAAATGCAAACAAAAACTATCGGAAAAATCGTTTTCAGAAGCAATTCTATTTGGAAAATAAATGAATATTGGTTGCACTCCAATATATCTGGCTTTAGCACTGTGAAATGTCCCAAACTCTGCCCCAATTACATAATTTTTCAGTTAGTCATCTCAATACTTCTGTCAATTTTATTGTTGGAGGAAAAGCTTCCAAATAACACGGTTATGACGTAGAATTTTATTTAAAAAATAAAGTATGAACGATAAAGAAATTCGGAATATATTTTCATAAAAGTCAAAGCTAATTTCGTCGTCCAAACGCCCTAAAAGGTGAAGCGAAAGTAAAACCGAAAACGTACCTCGTCATGGGTGATCGCCAACTCCCATATTTAACTTGCACCCCTTTGATGTACTAATTAACCTTAGCAAAAATGTTCACGGCACACGATTACGCAATTAATTTGCTATTTTTGTTTTTGTTCGCAAAAGAGGACCGGGGCAGATATCGCCCGGGACTGTAGTCATGGTTACGGGGGGTGCTGGCGGCGCGCGCCGCGGTAAAGCGGCAGAAGTGACCTCGCGTTCGCCGCGTTCGCCGCGTCGCGTCGCCCTCCGAAAAACGTTTTTTCACGAGACGGGAATACACCGTGCGTAATGATATACACCTTTGACGACTAACCTACCTTGCTGTGCTGTTTACAACAACTAGTGCTGTCCCACGTGTGTTGAGAGTGTGTGAGTGTGTGCGATGCATTAGTTGGCGTGCAATGTTCAGGGGTGGTGGGACGAGTCTGTGACCGAGGCAGCTGCACGGGAGGGGCGATTTTCACGCTTGATCATGCCTTTCGAATTGAGATCAGGTGAGCTTTTCATGAATTTCATGCGCAAACGGCACTTCCTTAAGGATCATTTTCCATTGTGCGTTATGCAAGCTTTAGAGCTTTCGGGCATGTGCAATGTCGGCGAAACGTTCGATGTAAGTGAAAATGAAAGTTCTGCAGCATGGTTTGACTTTATTAAAGTATATCGGCCGTGAAATGTAGTGAATTTGTCTACAGATACAATAAGCCCACGTGGCAATAACTGCAGTTTTTGTTACTGATAAGCGCTGTCATTGCAAACGATATTTTATGCCGTCAGACGAAATCTTGTTGGATCATTTATACATCTGTTAATTGTTTACCCGCAACGCAATGAGGTATCCAAAACAAAAGGCATTGCTAATTCAAACGATGTCAAATTAACAATCACCTAATCAGGGATGACCCAGTTTCGCAAAACCAACTGTTTTCAATATTAAACTACCTAAATAATGTTATGTAATTCTCTGGTGGCTTGCAACCTTGAATGTGTATAACAGAGGATTTTTCAGGGATGTCCTTAGGGATTTTCAGGGTTTCAGAGCTCTTGTTGTCCCCTTTTTGTATTCAGAACAGGTTTATTGTTGGATTTAAAGGGGAAACTACATCAGGTATTTGTCAAATATCCAATGCAAACCCTTTGGAACAAAAGGTTTGTTGTATTTTTTCAAGGGTTTTTGTTTTTGACGTGTGAATGTAACCTACTTTTGGGTGTTGAAAAGGTTGTCCTAGAAGGCAGTTGGAAATTACGTTTTATGCCGTTGTTTTAGAGTTGAATTTGTGTTGGTAGTTTTCGTGTGTTTAGCAATCACTACTTTTAATTTGAATTGTTAATTATGTGTGTGTTTTCCTATTTGGTTAAGGTTTCTAGCAAAATTGGTTAATGCAAAATGCCCATATATTACACTAATTGCTAATCTTACGAGTAAGAAGGAGTATTTACTATCAAGGACCTTTCCTTTGAGGGCTTAGCAGGGGATCGAATGCTACCTACTTAACAATCATTATGTGTTGGTATAAAGAAAAAAATGCCGGACCGAGGAGCTCGTGACTAAATAATAACAGCCGCACGGGTCGTTCTTTAAGGTTAAGCAACGCTTGCCGAGGTTGGTCTGTGGATGGGTGACCATCTTAACATACCGAGATTCCTCCGTGCCTCGGAAAGCACGTTAAGCCGTTGGTCCCGGCTGTCATTTGTTGATCTTTGGCAGTCGTTACGGATAGTCAGAAGCCAGAAAATCTGACGCCAGTCTTACCAATGAGTACCGTGTTACCCAGTTAATGGGTTGTGGAGGTCTGTAGGCAGCCACTCCACGTAAAATACTGGTATTCAGCTGAATCCAGTTTGACTGGAAGCCGACCCCAATAAAATTGGGAAGAGGCTAGGCAGATGATGATTATAAAGAAAAAAATAACAATCTCTCTTGCATAAATACAGACGTGTTTCTTGCTTTTTATGTGCAAGCTACATCGTCATCGCTTTTCATCAGGAGATATTGTGTTCAATAAATCACTACATATTATATAACAAAGTCCCCCGCTGCGTCTGTCTGTCTGTTCGCGATAAACTCAAAAACTACTGATCGGATTTTCATGCGGTTTTCACCAATGGATGCAGTTATTCATGAGGAAGGTTTAGGGTGTATAATTCGTCCCAAAATTCCTACGGTTACGGGAAAAATGGGATATGCTCGTGCGAAGTCGCGGGAAAACTAAAAACTATTAAAAAAAAACTATTAACTACACTGAGTATAGCATTATTGAATGTTTCAGTGTTCCTCCGGATTTAAGAGACTAATTTCAGATGAATCCTTTGTTGCCAAATTAATTGATTAGTTAAAGCGGTTTTGATCAACCAATTAAAACAGCCGACGTGATGAGATTTGATAATGGTTTGACTGTTACTTTTCCAATCAGAGATTTGATCAGGATTCAAGTCTTGAGATTCCGAGCATTGAGAATGATAAAAACGCAACTTAATTCATTTCTTTCATTTGAAAGAAATGAATTAAGTTGCGTTTCATTTTTGTGCTGTTGCAGCTGCATGGGACGATCTTCAAGGTTAAGCAACGCTTGCCGAGGTCGGTCTGGGGATGGGTGACCATCTTAATATACCGAGACACCTCCGTGCCTCGGGATGTACATTAAGCCGTTGGCATCCCGGCTGTCATTTATAGATCTTTGGCAGTTGTTACGGATTGTCAGAGGCCAGAAAATCTGACTCCAGTCTTGCCAAGAAGTACCCTGTCACCCAGTTAATGGGAAGGCAGCCGCTCCTCGTAAAATACTGGTATTCAGATGAATCCGATTAGACTGGAAGCCGATCCCAATATCTTTGGAAAAGGCTATGTAGATGATGACACTCGCCATCCTTTTGGTGGCGTCTTTGACTTCTGGCAACACGCATGTTGGTAGTTAAAAATGTAATACATTTAAGAATATTTGCACCCAGACAGGTGGGCAAAAGTCGTCACTCACTGGTCGCCTGAGGAAAGGACGTCGTCGTCGTAGTGTGACGATCTCAACATGTTTGCGGGAGAGACTTGGCCAGAGATCGCCCAAGAGAGAGAGATTTGGAAGGAGAAAGGGGAGACCTTTGCCCAGCAGTGGGACACAAGTGCATGTTTAAAAAAATAGATTAATTTGCTCGAAATCCTACACAGGAAACCAAGTAGTTTTATATGATTTTCCAAATTCAACCCTCCCTTAACTATATCTCTCAAATGTTCCAGAAACGTCAAATTATCATCTCGAACACACTGAACCAGAAATTTCCGATCAAATTCCAACACGAATGCGAACAATAGAACTGTTGGAAAATCAATCATTCATTTACAATGAATGGAAGTTTAACAAGACGCAAGATAAGATCCTAGTTTAAAACTAGGTTAAAAGATAGTAGGCGATCATTCCCTACTTGTGTTGCTAATGGAATTTTTAAATCCTCCGGTATTATGGATGGTGCAGCTCTATTCTTATAGAGGTGTAATGGATTGTCGGGAGGTTTACGGTATTTTGATGAATCGTTATTTAATTGCAATGGTAGGATATTTTTTTCCTTTTCTATTCTTTCTTACTTTTAGGAACAAATAACGATCACATATTCGTTTAGAGCATACAGAGTTACCTAGTTTGGAGACAATGCGAAAAGAGCCTCTATGGGAGACTTTTATTATGTCGTGGCTATATCATAGAATAGGCATTTAATGATATGGCTGAAAATGGCTAGTGAAACGTGACAATATTAAAAGTTGTTTAAACGTCAACGTTTAATGATATTTCAATCCACACCTGGTACAATATTTTTTTTTAATTACCAAAATAAATCTGGTACAGTGCACTATTTAATTACCATAACTATGTACAATTTTAGGAGATACACTATTTGAGCCCTGTCTTTTAAACTAGACAATCATCTTAAGAGAAGTGTTCGGCATGTTTAGGGAGTGACATAATTACTTATACATAACTAGTTTTTGCCCGCGACTCGGCCGCGTGGAATAGTTACTTTGGGCAGCCATATTTAATTTTCAAAAATTCTTAAACATTTTTTTATTTGTTTTTATGAAGTGCCTCAATACAAAGGTTCATGGTTTTATCTTCAATAATGAGGGACTCCCATACGAACTTCCACCGCCCTTTTTAGCCCCTAAAGGATGATTTCTGGGAAAGAAACTATCCTATGTCCTTTCCGGGACTCAAACTATCTTTATACCAAATTTCATCTAAAGCAGTTCAGTGGTTTAAGCGTGAAGAGGTAACAAACAGACAGACAGACACACTTTCGTATGTATAACATTAGTATGGATATACCATCCTTACTAACTGCATAAACTTATTACCATATCTAATTTATAATAAGATTATGACTCTCTGTCCGTTTTGGTACTTACTCTATGTAAGTGCAGAGAGTAATTGAAGCTAAATAAATAAATAACTTTGATGGCCGACTGGTTGAAGTGATGGCATGAAAGAAGAAGAATATTGTTTATTCTTCTTCGAACGAAGAAAAGAACGAAGTGGTTACAATTGATATTCCTGAAGTGGCTTTCGTTATGTAGAACTAAATTTATTTATTTGTTTAACACTTTCGCTGCCCAGCACTCAGCTTACGGGTCGAACAATAATTTGTTTGTGTGCCCACCACTCGCAACCAAGTCCTCCTTACTACTGACTAACTACAACTAAGATGCAAGTTGTGGGCACATAAACAAATTATTGCTGACCCATTTGCTGAGTTCTGAGCACCGAAAGTGTTAAGCTTCATGTACAGTCGTAAATTGGTGGCGTACTTAATGTAATCTACCAGTACCAACCTTTAGATTCAAGAACTGCAGTAGCCTATATGCAAAGCACTCAATTGGTAGCGCACCCAGGTAGGCCACTGCAAACACAAGTTGTCGAAATGGGGCTTTATAGATTCGTCGGATACTCAGTGTTAGTGCGGTGTCCCTGTTCAGAATATGAGCTACATGTTGGAGTACCCAAAGTGCCCATATACCTGCCCCTTGGGGGACTTAATGAATGCCACAAAGCTATCACAACAAGGCTATCTACCATCCCAAACAAATCAAAGGAGTTAGCCATCGACTCGAGAACAAGAAAGATAACCTTTGGGTTAAAACGAATACACTGCGGTGGGTGTACAAAATAACAAATAAACAGAATAATTTTATTAAAGATTCATAATCATCATTCGTTTCTAGGAGTTTCCCGTCTCTACTCTTGGTACCTTGGAAACTGTTCCTACTATGAGTGGTCTACTTTGTTTATTGATAGAAATATTTTTGATGAGAGAGTAAAGTTCCGCATACAAGCAATGAATAAACGCATTTATGATGATGACACAAATCGCAAAGACACGTTACTCGAAGACTCGATCCCCGGTATTACAAACTTGTAATGTTTTAAAAGCGATTAAGCTCCCTTACAGGCAAAGTTACAGAATCCAACTTTCTACTTACCATGTTTGAAGACATGCAAATGTCGATGACTCGAGTTTGAGGGAATATTTGCGAATGCATAATGCAGTCAGGGACATGGTCGGATGTAGTGAGTGACTAGGGACGTATAGCATTAGATGTGTCCTCGTCCAATGACAACGTCGGGAATATGGGAGTTTGTGTTAAGTAATTATGAATACATCTGAGTGGTGACGAAACATTGGGAGATACAACTGGTGCATCTAGGTTTTATGAAGCGATAATTTTGACTGTTTTTAGTGTAAAGAAGAGGGCAGATGTAAAACTGTAACTAAGGTACATAAGCATAGGCAAGGTAATAAATACGGGGAAGTTGAGCATATTTAGGGATTTTCTGTGACAATAAGAATTACCATTTTGGCGAAAAAGGTTTGGCTATATTGTAAAACAGCTTAACTCAAAATAGAGTTTTCTTCCAGCAAAGTAAAAAACACATACGGGCAAAAACACAAGAAACCAAATGCATCACGCATTACAAATTTAAAAAAATGTACTTTATACATAGTTCTGACAGTGCGTTACTGATTGCAAAGTCAGAACGTGCACTAGTTTATTCACCTGCAAATTTGAATATTTATCTCGAGTCCTTTTTGTTAACAAAACTTTCTTTATACTACACCTGCTTGGAAAGTACCTTGATACTTTATCAAATTTACGGTAGAAAGTACGTCATTGCATATCGAACAAATATGCGGGGAGAAAACGCATCTGAGCGGGAGAGAAAAGTGTATGAAAATCCATTTCTTACGTGGTTTTTCTTTTTTAATTTTGGGTAAGACTATGCGCCGGTAACCTAAATATCAAAAGCCAAAAAGTTTTTACAGTGAGTTTTTATCTCCAAGTTCGCAAAATGACACTGGCCACTAGCTGTGTGTTGGATGGTGTCGGGCTGGCAGTGCGACCCTGCGGCGGCAGGATAAACAATTTGAAAAAAGAACATGTGAAAATTGCAGACGCCATTGGCGCCATTTCCAATTTGTGTGTTGTTTGAGGATTCAGTTTTAACTGCAACAATTTCAATATAAATTTCAATTAGTAAAGATTTCGTTTTTTATTTTCCTTCTAGGTGTAGTATAAAGCACTATGTATCACTCGAGAGAAACTGCGATTCCCGATCTTGGGTGTTTTAAAGCCCTCGCCTACGGCTCGGGCTTCAAACGACACCCTCGACGGTAATCGGTCACTTTCTCCTCTCGGTGAACAATGTACTATAGTATGTATATGTACAACAAACAAACAGTTTTGCAGGGCTGTTAATGATTAAGCCCTCAAGGATACAATAACCTGGTTGATACTTATAAGGGTTGCTTTCTTGGTTGCGTGTCCAGCAAGTTTTATTCACATACATACTTATACAGGCGATTGTCCTTAACTGGGCACAGCAGTAAACAAAGGAAAGACAAAGTACTGCATCTTTAAATTCTTCCTCTTTTGTTGATAGAAAAGAGTAAAAATTTAAAGATGCAGTACTTTTCAACAGTTTTGATGGACTCACAGCTGTTGAAAAATACACTGTCGTCAGCTTAGAGTAACATTTAAACAATTGGCAGTAGAACACTTTCCACAGATCCTTCTTAAAGTACTAAAAGCTTGCACTACTATATAATTCAGCACACATCAAGCAATGTATTACATTCCCGGAATTTGTATACAATTCCGTACGTAGCTTTGCACAAATCTGCACACGCCTGAGTCTTGCTGTGTACACATTGTGGTGAATAGATCTCAACTCTATACTTATTGTGGTAGGCTTCATGTTTGCATGTGTACGCCTTTAGGTAGGTATGAACTTAACTTGCTAATCATTGCAGACAATACAGGGGATTAGATTAGATTTGTAGTAGTAGAGATTGATGCTCCTGTTCAAATGTTGAGAAATCAAATCGAAAATAGGTTCTGCTATACAACAAAAAATAAATTGGCATATTTCCAAGGCAGCTCGCAGTTAGATTTTTTTTTCATAATTTTTTTGATACACGTTGCTTTCACAAATATTTGGGAAACTGTTTTTCGTCATAAAAATACAAAATTTCATCCATTTACTTTCATAAAGCAAAACATACACGTACCATCAACCTCATGTCCACAACAAAGAACAACCCCTTATCCTTATTCAAGGACACAGCGACCAATAACATGGCAAACACAATGGAAGCAAAAGTTTCCATTACAATAACTCCATAGAGATCTTTATAACAATTTACAATAATTCGATTATTTCTTCGGTCAATGATTTCTGAAACTTGGCAGAGCGTTAATCAGATTTTTTATAAGCAATTAACTAATAAACTTTACAAAGAGGTTCTTGGTTGGCGTCCAAGAAAGTTCTTTAAATAAGGACTTTCCTACACAGTTAGGGAACCTCTTTTATTTATTGGTGTGAAATATGCTTTTCTACATTTTACCCTTGTGATTTATTTCCTTCCACTATGTGCACATTAGGTACTATGTGGAGGTTGGTTGGTTTTACGCCCTCTTGAGGTAGCAGTTTTCTCATAATATTCATTAAAGTATAATGTTCCTAGGTTTTGCCGCGACTTCATGTCTCTTGTGGCCTATTCTAAACAAATATCGTTTTCCAGAACCAGTACCAGTCGTGAGAGACAGCATCATCATCATCTTCCTGCTCTTATCTCATGTTACTTGGGGTCGGCGCGTTTTTTTCTTCCATTCTGTGCTGTCAGCCGTCACGCTATCACTAACTCCCTTTTCTTTCACATCGCTCCTAACACCATCCATCCACATTTATATTCATAACTCTTTTAGTTACGTGCACTTCATACCTCCTCTTCACATGACCATACCAAGATAAGCGGTTCCCTTTTAACTTTTACGTTACTGGCGCCACTTTTAAACTTCCTCTAATGAACTCATTCCTCACTTTATCCATTCTCGATACTCCACACATCCATCTCAACATTCTCATCTCTGCTACATGCAATCTTTTCTCATCCGTCTTTTTCACAGACAGCATAACTTCTAAAAAGAACAAATAGATCTGATAAATAATAACGCAATCGCAAGTTTAGTTTTGTGTTTAATCGCTGGGACTCTTTCTTCGCTCCTTACGTCTGTCAATGAAAGATGACGGTTCAGAAAATCTGTCTAATTGTAAAAATATTACTTTGCATATTTAATAGTCAACATTTTTCCTTTAAACCGCAAAACGAACGAGAAGAACTATTCAATCAATCAATCAATCAAATCTTTTATTTGCATAATACAGATTGATAAAGGTGTTACAAATAATGGTCGATAGATACACTGTCTTATTACCTGATGGTGTGCAAATTATTAGGACTTTAAGACTCAAAAATCAATAATTAACTAAGCTTTTGTAATTTTTGACAATCAAAAAGAAATGACTATCAGTATTATTTGAATAAATTACCTTGAACTACAAACATGTCTTAACATGCTACATGTCTACTGCGTGTCGGATAATGCTACATGTTTATGACATAAAACGCGTGATGGTATTCAATTCTGAAAACGGTAACATTTCAGTTAAAAATAACCCCATATTCAGTAAACGACATCAAAAAGTGCTGTATTAAAATTACGGGGCGCTGCAGAAAGCGAAAGCCATGTATCTCAGCCGTAATGGCTTTCTCTAAATGACTCGTCAGAATTATGACGACTGAGTTCACGCATCTATGGCGTCATCTGTGTGTATCACAGAATCCGGAATGTCGCTCAGGCAATGATTAGAGAGTAAAAACGATATTGCGTCCCATTTTTGCCTGCACCGTTTTTTTTTAAATCGGTTCGACCATTTAGGAAACAGTAACAAACAAACTAACAAACATATGTACTTTCGCATTCTTCTTCTTCGAGTCGCTGGCACGACAGTTATTTAGATTTGGGTAAAGATCTGATGAAGAACTTCGGAGACAGGCAACGGAACTCTTTAATACATAATAGCAAATCTCCCAGGATTGCTGAAATTGCATGTCTGTTTATTGTTCTAGTTCGATCCAGCCCGTCCCTAGCTGTCCTTCCCCTAGCGACGCCCTAAGCCGAGGCCCGTACCCCACAGGGGCACCCCCTGTGGGGTGTAACTGTCCTTAACGTGTAGTCGCTTAGTTTATAAGTTTTTTATAAGCCCTGGCTGGAGGTTTTAATATTATATTAAGGCCACCACAGGCAAGCCCGGTTAAGCAGTCGACAACCTCATAGGTTGAACTGCTAGACGCCACAAAAAAAAGTCTGTTTATTGTTTTAACCAGTTCATAACATGGTTAACATGGTTTTGGGGGTTTTCTATTAGGGCATAACTTTATTGTTTATTAATCGATCTTGATGATTCTTTTTGCGTTGGATTAAGCTATATTGCATGTACATTGGACTGTGAACCTCAAAGATAAACCAGTGACCTCCTCAACTTAAAATCAATAAAACGTAGTGCCAAAGCAAAGTAGATATTTAACTATGAGCTGGTTTGGACTTGGACTGAAAAGGCACACAAAGCAACTCCTTAACAGCAAATAGTACAACCAATCATTATGGGATAATGTCACTTAGTTGTTGGGTACCACCAAAAAAAAGAGGAAAAAAAAAATTAAAAAAATTGTTTAGTCGGTGTCAAAAAACGAAAAAACACCGACTTCGACATTTTTTATTCTTTGTATCGTTTTTTTATTTGGAAGTTGGTTGTATTTCTTTGTAAAAACTTTTTTATCAGTAAACGGTGACACTAATGGCCTGCGCGGACTGGCGGACGGGATGGTAGAGGATTTAAATTTAAAGTGGAATTTAATAGTTATTTAATCGACATACGGAATATATTTCAATGCTCGGTGATCGGCCTCGGAGCATCGCAGCGCATGTTTTGCCTAGCTGGCTGGTTTTGCTGAATGTATGCTGAATTATACAGTAGAGCAAGCTTTTGGTACTTTAAGAAGGATCAGTGAAAAGTGTTCAGCTGGCAATTGTTTAAATGTAAGAATAAGTTGGCGACAGTGTATTTCTCAACATTTGTGTTTTGTGCGTCTATGGAGGCATGCGGAATAGAGAGTGAAGTCCCGCACACCTCCACTGATAATGGAAGGATCCTCCTAACAGACGGTTGCTGAGTCTGGTGGGCAACTGCCCGATACTTGACATTCGGACTGTTGTATGTTTTCAAATCGTACGGAGAACTTTGCTTGCGCAATGCAGGATTTCGTTGTTAGTTCGTCACTGACAGGATAGGTGGCGTTGCGGTTCTTTTTGTTGCCGTACAAATTTTGCTTCTTAGTTTTTCATGTAGCGGCATTGATGCCGCTACACGTCCTCTGTTTACTATAAGCCTGTTTAAGTATATCAAAGGTTGTCTGGTAGATATCTACCAGATTTTGGTACAAAGAATCAGATCTAAATAAACAATAAGGCCTGCTAGGCATGCATCCAAGGATTAATTAAAAATCCTTTGCCATTCCGTCCGCTAGTCTGCGGAGGTCGTAACTGATACGCTTTGCATGGAAAGTTTTCACAATGCCATCATTAGAATAGAATAATACAAAGTAAAAGATATTATAGAAATAAAATTGCGTTGAACACTTGCTGGGCTTCAACACCCAGCGCTAGTTTTCAGTTGGCACCCCGCAGTGACACACGGACGAGGGTAAATAAATATACACTAAATTCATTATGATATTATGTTGGTAATGATGTTTTCAAATATAAATCAATCAGCTTACCCTTTTCTCAACTAGTTTATTGGAGTCGGCTTTCAGTGTAACCGTATGCAGCTCAGTACTTGTATTTACATGGAGTGACTGCATATCTATTATTATTATTTTTTATTATATACGTACACTTGTAGTTTATCAGCTATCGTATGTTTTAAAATATGTAAATCTATACTAATAATGTATTAAAGCTGAAGAGTTTTTTTGTTTGAACGCGCTCTGGAACTACTAGTCGGGATTGGAAAATTCTTTTTGTATATGATAGCCACATTCATGAGAAAGGTTATATATAGGCTATAAGGGGAACGAGAAAAAAACGGGACATGCGCGTGAGAAGTCGCGGGCAAAAGCTAGTTAACAATTTATTAAATTTTAAATCGCGGTGACCGCCGAAGTGTCTCCGTACTCTATGGTTCGTATCCTGATGGTGATCTTCTGTTATGGAGTGGAAACGGCAAGCGAAGTGTGCTTGGTAGTTTATTTGTAAGGAAATGCTCGAAGGTTTCTTAGTTAGGATATATTGTAAACATAAGATGACTGTTGTACTATTCTTGATAGTGACTCTTTCACAGCATTGTTGTAATGTTCTGTGTACAAATGTTTTATTTGATAGAATTGTTTGTACCAAGAGGGATAGATAGCAAGAGGTTCTTTTTTAAATTTAATTTTATTGGATACATTACTTATGGGGTCACTTTAAGGGTTTTACTTGAGTTAACCAGAGACTTTGGTAGTGACATTTTGAGTCACGTTGAGTGTATATGTGAATGAGTAGGTACTTAAAATTAGAAAAGACCTTAAAATCTCAAAAAATCTTATATCAATAGGTAGCTATGCATATATAAGTACCAATTATTCCTTAAACACTTCAATTACTATTAAGTCTAGTTTATCTAGCTCTTCAAATACTTACGCTAAGACATAGTCTAGTATTATGATCGTATAACAACATTTTAAGCTGTTTTAATAATGACTTTGCTTACCAAAATTGATAATGAAACCATTTACTGCTTTAAATGTAGTTTGCTGTTCTAATATAACTGTGTTTATGATCTTTTATTTTGTACCCGTATAATTGAAATCGCTCGAAGTTCTGCCACAAATACTTTTAGTTAATAGCAATATGAACACAAAATTATTATGTATGTTTTGTCATAAATTAAACAGGTTTTTAAAACGTATATTTTTGTGGTTAATAAAAAAAATCATTTTACAAAGAAAATACACCCAACTTCCAAATAATAAAATACTTACTACAAAGTACAATATAACTTTATTTTCGGAAGTCGGTGTTTTAGGTTCTTTCTTCGTTTTTTAACATCGACTTCCGAAATTAAAGTTATTTTATACTTTGTAGTGTTTTTTATTTTTATTTTGAAGTTGGTTGTATTTTTTTTGTAAAAGAGTTTTTCTGTGTACCTACTTCGTAATTGGCGTAGATATTTTTTAGGTTAAGAATGTCATGTATAATTACTGTCAGGTGTTAAGCTATTTGTTATAAAATAAATAGATACAGTAAGTAGCGACTTGGATGACTCTTTCATTAATGTTATGCGCCACGGAGAACAGATGTGACATAATCCTGTGACGGTGATCCTCTCTAACCTTACGTACTTACAAAACATCCTACAAAAGACTTCATCAGACAAAGTATTTCTTCAAAACCACACTAAATTAGAGCCGAAAAATTCCTTTACCGCACACCACGGCCAAATTCCAATGGAAAAAAATGCCGAAGAATCATAATATTCTTGTCGCCTCTAAACGGTGCCCGTTTGCGAACTTCGCTTCGATAGATGGGAAATATAAATTGAAAGATTCGATATTTTATCAAATCTTTTCCACGAAATGTGACCTTTAGGGGCCCCCAAAAGCCCCTATTGAGGGGGGAGTGTAATGGGATATTGAAGGTGACTTTTCTTGAGATAGTTTAATGGAAGATTTGGTGTCGTGGTTTGAGGTCAAATGATGGTCATTGAGCAGTGGTAAAAGCCCCGGCTTACAATTTAAGTTTAAGGTCGTGAATTCAAAACCAGCCAGACGCGTTATGTTTACTTTGTGTTTGTGTTCATGACCACATTGACCACTGCTCTCAAAATGGTGAAGAAAAACATCGTAAAGAAAACGGCATCATCACCCTACAACGATAAATTCAAAGAGATGTATCATTACCAATACCTTTTAGGCCCGTATGGTGGATTGGCCTCCTCGCTGTTGTAGGAACATTGGTCCCAGCAGTGAGACATTGGTCCATTGTCAGCCATTTTGTCCGTTCTGCAAATTTCGACTTCTAAACCAGTTTTCATTTTCTGGTTTAGATTTACTAACAGGATCTACCCACGCGCAGAAATTAGGTCACGGTGAAATCCGTTAAAAGGCTGGCTGTATTTCAAGCAAATGTTGTTTGACCGTCCCGAATTCCCCTGAAAATCAAGTATTTTTTGTATTTTAGGTCAATATTTAGGTAGTCGCCAAGTTGTTTAAAAATAAAGGGTGGTTGTATTTTATGTAGATTTTGAGACCCTTTCGAGTAATAACTCGCAAAAATATCTAGGACTGGTTTTATTTACTAAGGACTGGTAAATTGTTCCGTTTGATAACTATAGTTTTTTTCAATTTTTCTTTTTGTTCTTCACGCCTGAATTTCTCAAAGATTGAGGAGAGAGAGGTGTTCTTATGGTACCTTTTTTATGGATGGGAGATCATCAAATGACTTCTTCCGCTCAGGGTGGAGCGGAAGGGAGTGTTTGTGACTTTTACTGACCCATCCGTGTTCCTCCAAATGCCCTATGTGTTCCAGGGCCGCTGTGAGTCTTTCGAACAAATTCCGCAACTCCTCTCGAGGGCCGGGCGGGCTTTATCAGGTGTGACGCCATTGTTTTACTTTTATGTCTGCTGTTATGGCCGCTGAAGGTATAATATCTACCCACATTTCGACAGATATAATATGTTAGTCCTATAAAGGTAATATAGAGCTTATAGGGTGTTTTACAATCTTTGGAAACGTACTACGGTTGGCGCCAGATAAATTTGCAATAAAGGACATTGAGTTATTCCTTATATCCTTCATAGGTACGCGAAAAATACATATATTAATGAATGGTTGTTCATTACTAGAACATGTAAATGATGATCTCGATGGATGTAGATTCAGGACCGCTTTAAGTTTGTCTTTTTTTCCGATTTTAAAATTAAGAAAAAAAAAAATGTTGTGTGAATGGCCGCTATTGCAAGTTTATTTGGCGCCAACCATAGGAATGATCCAGGACCATCCGAATATAACACTTAGTAAGTTTAAATTTATTGTTGAAATTAAAACGAATAAAATAAAATATTTGTAAACGCTTAGTCAAGTGGCACAACTAGAGTTATAATTTTCAACTGAAATCATTCAGATATATCATTCGGGTAATATCTACCTTTTTATAAATAAAAAATATCAGTTCTCCTATGAAAGCCCTGGTAATAGTACTCGAAGTCTATTCTTTGGGGATCACGTAAATAATATGAAAATATGATGTATGATTGTAATTCAGTCTCAACCCTTTTTAGAAGGTAGGTACAATTTAGCTATAAATCAGGTTTCTTCTAGTAAAGTATAATACTGGTAAATGGAACTGAATCAATTTGCCTATGTATTGTTTTAACGTCTGATTATTTTAGAATCGGAATATGTAGGTATTCTTTTTTGTAAATGAATGCGACAATTTGTCCATGGCATATGACGAAGGTTATTATTTCATTTGGAAACCATTTTGTATTGGTCGTGATTTTGTGTTCCAATAAAGAGGGAAGTGGAAGGGATGAAAAGGGAGGCTTTTGGCCAGGTGTGGGACATTTCAGGCTTACAACGAAAATGTATAGACATCACATCAAGCTACCCGAAACTGTAAAAAAAATCCCAATCAAACTTTTACCTAATGCTTTAAAGATAAACGTGAAAACCTATTAAAAAAATTGACAGATAGTTGTAGCGCCATGTGCGTACGTTACAATTTTGTATGCGTCTATTAATGATTTGTGATTCATTAATATAATTATTTGTTTTTTTAATGATTTCTCATTGTAAGTCAGTGTCAGACGTCATGTCATAAATATTACTATAATGTGTTCTGTCTATGGTATAATCACGACTGACTGAGAATTTTGGTGTTTGTGAATCAATCACACTTCACCACGGCTGCACCGATTTGGATGAAATTTGGCGCACGGGTAGATCAAGTCTTGGATTAAGACATACGCCTGTTTTATCTAAAAAGGTGTATTACCCTAGCGGAAGAAGCCGCGTGCGAAAGTTAGTATAAGTAGAGCTACTTAGCTATTGAAGTGATTTTCTTGTAAAAGCTTTTCAGTTACCCTTTCTTTTCTGATGCATTAAAAGCGCGTTGGGCTGAAAATGGCAGACGGCCAGAGCAGCGGGGCGGCGGAGCGAAGCTGTGTTTTTCTTATTGACCGCTGTGACCCCATACAACTTTATGAGATGAAATGTAAGAGGCGTTTATTTATGTATCCAAACTTTATGTACAGTAGTGGTATATAGGCGGAGTAAATGTAACAAGGCATACTCTACGTAAGGCAGAATCTTTGGGTTAAAAAGATAACACCTGTGGTAGTTATACAAAAGATAAATAGTATCTAGTTATAAAAGACAGCTTAAACATGACAAGCTGTCTGCGTCTGATATTTTTTTCTCCGCAATATAAATGAAAAGTCGATAGCAATGCCGTATAGTCGCAAATCGTCCTTGTCATATTATGAGAAGCAAAAAAAAAATGGTCTTTCATCAAAGATATTTTTTGCATGATCTTCCCATTCATTTTTTTCCACAATATTCCCCCATTTTTATCAAACCACATCACATGAAGTTCATCCTATACTTCTGAAATTTGGATCCAACTTCACATATCGTTGGCCATCTCGGGACAGGAGTGTAGTCGTATGCCGCCATTTTCGTGACGTAAGCAAGCTCCACGCCTTTTGCCAGATAACTCTTAGTTTATTGATAAAGCTAGCTGAGGATTTGTGTTCGGGGTTTGTTTTTCACATGTTCTACTAAATCTCTTTGATCTTAAATGGGAAAGATTTATGGACGCAGCTAAATGGTTGAAGGGTGTATTTTGTGCTATCCCTTGGATTGAGACTATAAAATCTTATAATTGTTTTAACTCAGCCAGTCTTTTGTTAATCTGTTTCAAATCAAATCTAAGCATAGTGATTGGTTGACAGAATTAGGGCAGCAGAAGACAATCAAATCAATTGACGTGATTTAATAAAAGCATTCGATAGCGATGCGGTTGAAATTTTTTGACGCTGTATTTTAGTTAGGAGTTTTTATTTTTAATTTAATTGTGTATAGTTTCGAATTTAAAATATTAAATGTACATGTTTATTTATAAACAAAATCATTTGAGGAGATTTTAGAAACTGTAGATTGGACAGTTTACTAGAGGATTAGGTTTGCATATTTTATTTTTAAGGGATATTAATGTAACCAATGATAAACGCAGCGAAACAAGAACGAAAAGTGGGGCGAACACGGAAAATTAAAAATAAGGCGAACTTTGTGGGAGAATCCGGAGCAAATCGATAAGTCACTGTACTTACAATTTCAAGGAAGTATATAACGATAATTTAAATTAAAAAAAGCATAGGATTGGTCACTATGTGACTGATTTTAACAATAGTAGATGTTCGAAAAACGTTTTATCCCAGGAAAGCCCTATATTCTAGATTTTACGAATGTGAAGTACAAACGTAAGGTAGCGAGTTACATCTTTTCTTCAACAGTTTCTTAAGGAAAGCTCCAAGATTTAAACCCGATTTCGTCGCAGACTTAAGTTAAACCTGACACTTATACTAGGTTTCAGCCGGATTAGCCTACCAAGGCTGAATAGTAAGTAATACGAAACTAGACAGCACTTTACTTTATATCTAAAAACGTTGAGGATTAAGGTGTTATTCTGTAAACAAGTCACTCAAACACGGTCTGGACAGGTCCACTCAAACCTGCGTGGTGCTTTCCTCAAAAGGCCACCTCAGACGGTAACCTACATGGTTTTCAAATGTTTTTGACCATTCTATGGACTTCAAAAGAGACTACGACCTCTGAGTTTATTTCGGTGTTTCTTCTTAGGGAACACCGGCCTCAGCTAGATAATATAACAAAAAACAAATGTTTGACGTGTAAAAAATTAACTTGTAACCTATTTGCAAAATAAATATCATTTATCATTCATCATTTTTCATCGTTTAGAAATTCGAATAGTGACAAGGGACTTCAGAAAAAGTGAAGTTTTCGGCGATAGCGATTGTCGAAATGCCAAACTGTTTGGAGTTGACCACGCGACATCGGATGAGCCATACATTTTTTACTACAATCGTTATTGCTTGACAGAAAGTCACTTTTTCAAGAGGCGATGAAATAGAATAGTACCTTTACTGATCCGAGGAGCCGATGATCGATAGTGGGTTCACACGATACAGACTTTTGTCTGCAGAGACTTTGAAGTCTGAATAAAACATCCTATCAGACTGACAATTGTCTGCACAGAGGTTGTTGCACAAATAAATTCTATTTGTAGTTTATGGAAGTCTGTTTGGTGTGGACGATCCATAAGTACCTAACAACAGTCGCTAGCCGATGTCAGTCTGTTGATGGGCCACAATCTATTGTATGCCGAGGGTCTTCCCCTATATATATTACTATATTGAGAAAAGGGAAGGCAGATAGGGTATTTTACTAGTATGAAAAATCTATATGAATGAATACTTATTTGATAGATAATATTAAACATTACGATTTGTGAAAAATTAAATAAAAGTGGTCGAAAAATAGAGATGTTATACACTTTTGAAAATATTCTTCAATCCTTGTCACACAAAACATAATTTGTACTGGATGGCTTCAATTTAATATGGCGGGATTTTTGAGTGACGGCACATGCAATTAGTGCTGTCTCTGTTTATCATAGATTTCCTCTTTATAATATTAGTTTAGATTTTAAAACGCTGACAACACCGCCATTTTTTTAGTATTTTTAAGCAATACCTTTATAACTGCGTCTTGTCTGCTCTCTAGGTTTTGATAAATGTAATAAAAAATCCAATGAAATACTCTATTGATCGCTATCACTTGAGTCAGTGTACAATCGCATATCTAATACACAATATTTACTGATGGTATAATTTTATGGTTGCCATGGCAATTAACGTGATTGTGAATTTGACAAACTAAAAACATTTTTTAAAAGTTTTATAATGGTCATTGTATGCATGTTATTTTTATTATTTAAATTAAATAAATGATACTCGCCACTAACTTCGTTTTATTTTTAATTATCGCCCAGTTGCCGGGTGCACAAACAGTGAGTTTCAAAGTGAACTTACAGAACAACTCTCTGTTTTGTGCTGTTTTGTGCGTTCGTTCATCCCTCATTTTCGTGAATAAGGATTTATTTACTGCTTCTTTTACGTGCTTTATATTGAGCGTGGGGTGAATACTGATTCAAGTGGGTAGTAATACGATATTCTTCAGTAAGGTAGCTACATGAGAAGTATAGGAGAATCTTTGGGATAAGGGAAAACGTCTGATTGGATTAGGACGACGTCTTTTAAGATAGTTGGATTATAAGCAACTAGTTTTATTTCAAGTTTTGCTTTCGCGAAAAAAAAGACTAAGAGTCAAGATCCATTAATCTCCTTTTCACACCACCTGCACGAAAACGTTAAATTAAATGCTATGCAAACATTACCCACGTACGTCATCTAAAGCCCGCGAGCGGCGCCCGTCGGATTCCGCTGCTAGGTGCAGGACGCGCGGTCAAAATGAGGTTCCAAATTCAAATCACATTATTACCGGCGGGTTATAACGAAATTCAGTACAAAATTATTGCCCGGCGGTGGACGGGGGCACAGCTTCGAACGCGCAACTTGCTCCTAGCAGTGGAGGCCGATGCCGCTCGCGGTGAACAGTCACCTCTATTCATGGCTTGAGCACAATTTAAAGGATAAAGGTAAAAGTGGAAGGAGGATAAAGGTGTAGGTATTTGCCTTGGGCTAGCTCAAATCCCACACTGCATTCAGAATTCTTGTACACACGAGCGAAGCGAGGGAGTTAAACACTAAACTCCCTCGCTACGCTCAGAAGTTAACTCTAGAATCCTTCGTTGCATTCGGGATTCAATATGACGCCCTTGACATAAGAAATTGCTTTATCCCCGTGGTGTATAATCTACTATTTAACGGCATAGATGTGAAAATGAAATAGACTGACAGGCAGACACTAATTCACAATTATAATATAAGAGTGATACTGCAATCTCAAGAAATAAATTAATATTTTGTTGTACAGTCACAATAATGACTTTCTTAATTCAAAAGACCTTTAAAACGAAACAATGTTTTCTCCGTTCCCGTTTTTAAACGAATATTATTTTATTTTAAAAGTACCAAGTTCCACATTCGAATTACTCCCACATGCGACTCGGCAAGATTCCGCGACCAAATTTGCATGTTACGAACGAAAAGTGGAATGTATGTCATAATGGAGTATGCCGCATTTGTGTGTGACCTACTAAACTTGGCAGGGTTATACTATTAGGTAAGTAGGATTTTATCGTTACGATCGTTATATTTATAATTAAAATTTTCCTATATTTATCTGACATAGCCAATAGTGAAGTGCCCGGGGAGTTTGACCTCAGAATTCAATTACTGTGAATAAATTAATGTGAAACCTTCTGAATTATGTTTTATAGACAAAATACTAAAATGTTTTATTTTATTATATAAATTTTTTATTCCTTCTTTTTTAAGTTGATTTTACTAAACTAAGATGAGAAAAAACTTTTTGGTGGTTCAAATGTGCTTACCCCTTCACAGCGTACCGGCGTGATGTTATGTTATAAACTGGTGAAAACAATAGACAGATATGAGATTTCAGCAATCCCTATATTATTTCTTTATTTATTTAATATGGGTTTGCTCTTGACTCTAGTCCAGGTCATAGATGACAGAGACAAAGTCGACGATGGAGCGAGCTTACCCAGAAGAAGCCTGTTCACTCTAATGTATCTCCGAAGTTCTTCATCAGATCTTCACCAAATTGAAATGGAACCACTCCGAGAAAGTACTCTTCCAAAAACTACCAAATCACTTAAGTGTGCCTATAAAATTAATAAACAAACTAGAAAATTAAAAAAAAAAACGTTTTTCCTCCGCAAAAGTGACTCCTATACTCAAAATTTATTTATTTTCGTTATGCGTCCGTGTTTGGGTCACAGGAGTATATGTACCGTACCAAATTTCAATAGAATCGCGTCAGCAGATTCGGACTCTTACTTTGCTGTGACTGACGGACAGACAGACAAACACATATAAACAACCAAGTGAACGGAAACGAAACCAAGGATGGTTCCGTTTTTTAAGGATGTTTGGAACCCAAAAATGTTGCAAAACCGGGGATCTTTTTTTTCTCTCTCTTAGGTAAATGTCGCAGACGAAGTTCGGGTTAACTAGTTTTTCATAAAAAAGTTAATTTTTCATAAAATCGTAGCATTTTTTCCAACTACATTGGGGTCGGCTTCCCGTCAAACAGGATTGAGCTAAATACCATATTTTACGTGGAGCGGCTGCCTACCAGACCTCCACAACCCATTAACAGGGTAACACGGTACCTACTTCTTGGCAAGACTGGAGTCAGATTTATTGCCTTCTGATAATCTGTAACGACTGCCAAAGATCTACAAGTGACAGCCGGGACCAACAGCTTAACGTGCTTTCCGAGGCACGGAGGAGACTCGGTGTGTTAAAATGGTCACCCATCCACAGACCAAACTCGGCAAGCGTTGCTTTACTTTGAAGATAAGATCGACCCGTATGTCTGTTATTATTTAGCCACGAACTCCTTTATTAATAAAATATTTTGTAACTGTTATTTATAAAATAAATAAAATATGTTCATGCTATTCATTCAGCAGAACTAGTTCAGTAATCCATCAATGTTTGAACGCATGGCGTTTGACACGACTGTGTCACTGGAAATTCAAATTTCAATAAATATTGATGTTCAAAATGACCTATATAAACTCAGATATCAAATATTTTCGCAAAATACTAGTAGTAATTGGGTATCGATACACATCTCTGACTGTTTTTATTTCACTTGGGTTCAATGTTGTTTCGGACAAAGAAACTCGATCATGTCACAAAATAACTCTCAGTTTTTTAAAAACGTATTGTTCTAAACATCACTGGCCACAAACAAAAAAGAAACAAAAATGGGTCGCGTGACGTTCCATAGAACCGATAACAATTCGAAATAAAAATTGAACGTTTGAATCGAGTCTATTAATTTATTTTCAACTCACTTGCTCGTAGAGTGAGCCTTATAATATTGCTTTAAGGGCCATAAACAAAGTTAAATTAGTACCTTACTACTAGTTATATGCGAGTAAGCAAAGCATTTTTAACTAAATCGGGCAATACAGTTATTTTTTTAAGAAACTACAAAGAGGTTTTATGCCGCTGAAAATCCATTTACATTTTTGGAATGAATAAATGTGTACGTTCTTAATTAAGTAAATCAAACATTTATTAATTATTATAAAATTATTTAAAATTGTGAATTTTAACTATACTTTGTTATAAAATATTAAAATATTCGCATTGTATCACTTAAAATTATAATTTTGAAGTAGGCTGTATGTTGCAATGTTGCTGTATGTTGTATGTGTCTTGCAATTGGCTCGTGAAAAAAAATCTTGAGCGCCATTTCCCTTAATTTTCATATTTTGTTTTTTTATGGCATTTGTAGCTGTGTAGTATGTATAAAAAATGACAAGTTTTAGTGCAAAAGATGAACAATTTGATAGAGTTAACCCCGCCAGAAATACTAAATGAAGCACAGCCTAATCCCCGCCAAATCTATAGAAAAGTACTTAGCTGCCTACGATTGTTTCCTACAATGGAAGAGCAAAAAAAAAACCCCGTCATTTTCTGAAAACGTGTTTTTGGCGAATTTCTCTGAACTTGCCAATACACACAAGCCCAGCTTCCTGTGGTGCATTTATGTATTCCAGGTTAATAAACATGTTTAACCTCAAACATGGAGTTGATATTAAAATGTACTGAAACTTGATGGCATTTTAACCGAACCACAACCGTGTACATTTATTTATTTATTCATTCATTATTATAACACCTTTACAGATACATCCAAGGCGATGTTATAACTTAGGTACATATAAAACATATAATACAATACATCAGATACCTTAATCATTATTTATATGGCTAGACCGTTTTCAATTAGATTTTGCGCTACTCTTGCGCATCTCCTAGCATGAGTTATTTGGTGTCTACTGCTACCAGTAATTTCTATGATTTGCCTTTGTCGCCGATATTTACACAAGAAGAAAACAAAAGTACTAAAGAAATGGCCATCCAAATCAATCCAATATCGCATTGAAAATTTTACGTTCACCAATTGTTTTAATAATTAAACGATATAAGCAATATATGTTTGTTGTTTCTTCGCAAATGTGTTGAAAAACGTCGCATGAAACTCGTGAGCTGCGCTCACTACACACTCGGCTGAATTACGCCCTCGCCTACGATTCAGGCTGCAACCCACACCCTCGTGTGTAATGAGCAACTTAGCTCACTTGTATCATAATATACTATTATTAGCTACTGGAGTCTAGAGAAATAAAAAAGTAACATTATGTTATTTGAATTAAGAATTCGAGGTATTATCAAATTTTGGAACAAAAAACTATGTCGTAACATGACAAAGTTCAAATTTTATTGCGACATATTTGTACTTTGTATATAGTGTGACTTTACAAAAGGTCACTTAAAATCAACCTAAAAAATACACGACGCTGAAGTCGTCCAGTTGGTGGCCATGGACTAAAATTGTCTCGAATTTTGTTAATGCAAGTATAGTCAATCATTTTGTTTATTGGCTGTCTAGTCTGAAATAATACAGTAAATTAAGTTTAATAATTTAGTTTTCTTCTGTTTCTTTTTCTTAAAATTACAATTTTGGCTTTCAAGGTTGCTTGAGCTCAGGCTGCACCAATTTATTCTAGGCAAGTTCCTAATTAATGGGACATTCGTAGCTCGTAACTTAAAAGACCAGAAACGGTCTGGTTTCTTTAGAAACTGTCTGGGAAAGGATATCGGTGCAATTAAAGGACGATTGAAAGGTAACGAACCGTCTTGTCTTTGATTTCTTATTCTTTTTTGTAGCTTTCTTATTAGCTACCTATTTCTAGGAGTAGAATAAAATGTTGTGATGAAAAATTGTATTAAAATACAATTTTAAAGGCAATTTAGATAAGTGCTTATTAAAATAAGCCCTTATCTAAATTGCCTTGTTAGTTAGTCAGTATGTACGGGACATCTTGCAACTGAATTTTAAGACAATTTTTCCTAACCGATTGAGTTGACAGCTGAGATTATGCAAGCATGTATTATGTGTGGTTTTGATGACAATGCACGGTTCATCATTCTAAATCCAATCCAAATAAGGCAGGACAATCGTTTTTTATGCACCCCCATGCTATAGGTATCAAATGAGAATGTTTTCTGAGAGGACTACAAGAATAAAAAATATAAATTTTTTGTTATATATTTAAATTAATATAACAAAATTTTAATGATTATATCTTTAAATTATATATTTTATGTGTTGTAAAACTTTAGCTTACGACAATTACTAGCTCTGAACGTTTCTACAAAGCTTGGTAGCTAAACAGATTTTGTAATTAAGATCCATTGAAATGTTGCATATTATAGATAGGTTCATATTTCTGTAGGTACAAGAAAACGTTAGTGCCAATCTTCTTGACATACCAAATTGAACCTTATTGAGTTCACCCTCACACATTCTCGAAGCAGGTAGAGTACTAAGAAGTCTCTTACATAAATTATTTTCATCTACATGTCGTATTTCCTAGAATATAAGAGATATAACAATAATAAACAGAGCGTGGGAAGCTCTAATTTGCGCGCCACTTATTCTGCTATGTTTCCTTTTCTTTGCCAACGCGAAAAGATAAAAAAGTACTTCTGAATGAGCACAATGCTAATGCGTTTTACATATTTTTTTATCTTTTTCGCTCATAAGAGAAGATAACTTTTAGTTTCAGTCAGTAAAGAGGCAGTTTCTGCGCATTATTTTTAATCTTTTTATTTTATTATTGACTAGCTTTTCTCTCGACTTCGTACGCGCATATCCTGTTTTTTCCCCGTGCCAGTGACATTTCGGGAAATCCTTTAGTGCTCCCCTACGGAGTGTAGGGAAGCTATATGCCAAATTTCAGTTTTCTACGACTAGTAGTTTCGGCTGTGCGTTGTCTGTCAGTCACTCAGTCAGTCAGTAACGGAAGAATTTTATATAGATTGATTGGCTGGCGTTTGACCACAATTTCACATCATGGTAAGCTATTATATACAACACAACAGAAATAATAAAGTAAAAATTAATTATGTCAAACAAATTTACATTACATTAAAATCCTCAAATTAAATTAAAACCGATAAGTAAATAAAATTTTCATCCATTAATTCAATTTTAAAATATAAATAAATTTAATTATACACCAATTATGTGGTATTTGATGGAGGAACCTTGCCTATAATTAAAGTGAACAAAAACACCACTCTTGCCTTAAATGCTGCCAGGTTGTTTTGTGTGGTCCTTGCATTGGTTACTCGCAAAGAGTTGCTAACACTTTCCGTGGCCCACTTGGAAGACCCTGAACCATCCCCGAAGCCTTATGGGAAGCTGTAACTCCATCCTCGCAAAGTTGTATTGCTGAAACGGCAGAAGAAGAAGAGGACACATTCTTCCTTCTGGGTGTAGGAAAAGTCAATAAGAAGTTCCATCAAGAGTTATAGCAGGCAATTGGGTTGCTATACGTAACGACTGCCAAAGATCACTATCAACATAACATCTAGCAAGTCGTACTCAGCGCTTCTCCTCCACATTTCTTATGCGCACAGCCAAAGTGTGGAACTCTCTGCCAGCGTTTCCGCCCTTCCGTCTGCTTTCAAAGCCAGAGTGAACAGGCATCTTCTGAAAGAAGAAAGAAAAGAAAGAAAATCAGTTTATTCTGCCGGAAAAAACGCACAGAAACGCTTAAAAATAAAAAAAAAACTTATCAACTACAATTACAACAAAAATAAAATAAAATAAAACCGCATCACTATCAGCCCATGTCAGGGCCGGACATTAATTAAAACGTGTCTCTGGTCACACCACAGACAAAACAGAACACAGTTCAGCAGTTGTCTATGGCATGACGCCCGACTGACTGACAGCGACAACATGGAAACAACAACAATAATAAACATTTTAGACAATGAAAGTAATGTAGAAAATATACATAAATTCAAGTTGTGCGTCGTAACCGAGCAAGAATCGGTCATTTGCTCAGCATAAATGTCGCGATTATGGGCAAATTCTGGGTATGCTCGCTCCATCGTAGACACCATCCAGCGCTTTCCATCAGGTGTGATCAAGGTCAAGAGAAAAACCTTTTCTCAATAAATAAAAGAATAATTTATTCACTATTGTTATATATATATATATATATATATATATATATCCAGTTGATAAACAATGTTTAGACATTTTGTTTTTCTATAATCTGTGATCATTATGTTTTTTCCTCGAACCGAGAGAATTTGTCACGAAATGGGGGCCGAAGACATCATTATAAATACGTTAAGAAGAAAGGAAAAAATCTCAAAATTAAGAAGTAAAGTGTACAGTAAGCGTCAAGCTAAATATATTAAATTCTCTGAAACGTAGATCAAATATGTACCGAACGGGAATTAATTTCGTTTGCCTGTATACCTATCAATATGAATTATGTTAAATTGTAAGGTAGATAACGTTATATCTTGTTAAGCATTTTCCGTTTCATTCAATGACATTTCTAAGACAATATTGAATGTGTGTTTATGGAAAAAGCAGGAGAAATACATTTAGGAAATATTTATATTTAGGTTGTTTAATACCTCTAAGTGATCTTTCTTGAGATCAACCAATTCTTAAGCACGAAAAGAACTAGTTTTACATGAAAATGTACTTGTATCAAAAAACCTGTTGCCTATTTACGGCAGCCGCCATTTTGTTTATATTTTCAAAATTCATAAAGCCTGTCACTTAGGGTATCAAGTGCCTCGTTTTCTAAAATCGAGTCGAGTGGTTAGTTACCCTGACTGCTAAACCGGAGGTTGTGGGTTCGATTCCCGCCCAGAACAAATCTTTGTGTGATGAGCATGATCATTTGTTCTGTGTCTGGGTGTAATTTGTCTATAACATGTATGTATTTAGAAATATATAAGTATGTTTATCAGTTGTCTGGTTGCCATAGTACAGGCTCTGCCTAGTTTGGGATCGGATGACCATGTGTGAGTTGTCCCAAGCTATTATTATTATTATTAATATCCAGCCGTCTCGACTACAGAGCTTGCCAAAGAATTAGACATACATACATTCTCTCAAAAAACATAACCCTCCATTTGGGGCCCGTTGGGTAAAAGCTGATAACAAACTCACAGACTTCTATATTTATCATACTTAGGCACACTGTAGGTACCTACTCTATTTTCACTACGAATATTCACATCGGTCTTTCTGCAAACATTGCCAACCTGTCCCTTCTGCTCGTAAAACCTTTCCGAATGGCCTTGCTGGTGAGCGCTCAGGTCGAATATTTTAGGCTACGGTTAACCTTACCTGACTCCGAGTATAATCTGACGTAGAATGGCAACAAGCCAAAAACATCGTGTTTGTCGTCTAAATCTGTTTGGAAGACTAACTTCGGTTTAATTTCATGGGTTTACTCTCCTTTTTCGTATTCATCATCACTGCTAGACAGAGGTCCTCCCAAAGCGTCGACATATTGACCTATTCTGTGCTTCTCACATCCTAAGGCCGCGGCCCACATCAGGTATAGGCCCACCTTGAGAACCTTTCTTGCTTTATTAAGAAATACAAGTTAATAAAAAGTACATTCAAACGAAAACAAACCCTACTCCCTTTTTTTACTAGTCGGTAAAATATCAATCCAATGAAAAAACAGGCTATCAATAATAATAATAATAATAGTGGAGTCGTCAAAAACAGTAGTGGAAGCTAAATTGAACGTAAGTCAATGAGCCACAAATCATAAAGTTAGTTCCATTATTTCCGAATTTGTAGTAGTTTTAACGCGCATCACATCGCCACATCGCGCGTTACACCGCTCGATCGCGCGTTTGAAGCAAGGCTTTGTTCGTATCCATGTTGCCGATAGTGACAGCTGGCAGAGCGCCGCTCAAGGCATTACACGCGCAGAATTAATTATAAAACCGTGGCTTCCATGCGGTTTTGTGTCGATAAAGCTGACCGTAAAATTAAAATTAGCTTCGAAAATAGATTGTTATTAAGTTTTCTTTGCTTCTATATTGTGGGTAGCTTGTTAAATAAAAATTGTGTGGTTCAGCTGAATGATTGTGATTAGATATTCTGGGCGGCTTTATAAGCTGACTGAAATCGATAAGAACCTTGGAAACAGTACTTAGACGGCGATAGATTTTCACTCTTAAATCTATTAGCTGAATATTATATTCACGATAAATGAAAATCAAAATCGGCTTAGTGCGAGATAGACTCGCGCGTAAAAGGGTTCGAACGAATATAATTCGTTCAGCAGTTTCAGAGATACGGGGGGAATGTTCAATTTTCATTTAATTTCTTGAATAGCATCAGAGCTATTTATTTAAAACGATGAAGCAAAGCATTTTCTTTTCTGTCCCCCAAAAGAGATTTCCTTTTTAACCGACTTCATATAAAGGAGGAGGTTCTCAATTCTGTTCTATTTTTTTTAATGTTTGTTACCTAATAACTCCGTCCTAAAGGATATTTTTTTCTTCTTTTATGTGAAAGGAAAAATTTCATCAAAATCGGTTTGTAGTTTGGTTTATAAATTAAAATAGCTATGGAAAATAGAAAATACATCATCAAAGTAAACAAATTGCGTGTTTTGCTTTCCTGTGACTTTCCAGTGGTTGTTAGGTGTAAAAAAATACAACCGACTTTCAAATAAAAAAAAAGCACTACAAAGTATAAAATAATACAAAGTATGAAGAAACAATAGCACACAATAGCCAGACGGATCTACACTCTTGAATCTTTTGGCTGAATATCATATTCATGAAAATGAAGTGGGTATAATATCTCATCATAAATAGACGTCACAGAATATAGCTACCATTACAATTCCCAAATAGGAAAGAAAAACTGAGAGGCATCTCATAAAATACATTCAGTAAAAAGTTCAAATATCGTGCATATTCCTGAGAGAAATATTATTATGCTTCGAATTTCTAGGAACCGGGGTTTTGCTTTGTGCCTCGGGCAAAGGACGAAGACATCGCATCCGTTTACACTGGACTTTGGTTAACATTTTTCATGGAGACGATTCTTCAGGTTCTCTGTTAGTTCCTCTTTGTTTGCATAGATGTCGCCTTGTGGGGTGGCCATTTGTAAATGGGATACCTCTTTGCACCTATTGGTTGTATTTTTTTTAAGTTTTCTCATTCTGTCAACGCCGGTTGTCGCTGAAAACCAGCGCTGTGGCTCTGTCTCGCACACGAGTCCCAGCATTATTCTGAGCGATGGCCGTTTTGCGCGAATGTGAAGCATATCTTCCCAACTTGCATAACTTTTGTAATTTTGTTTATTTTGGTATGCGTCATACTTGTCGCAAATAAACTCTTTTTCTTTCTTTCTTTCTTCTTTGAATGAAGACAATATATTTCTAAGAACTATGCAACTGAACACTCCGAGTTTCTTTGAAAGTAATGATGATTGCCACGTCAGTTGCAAGCGATATTGCTTAGTATATTCCTGGGTACGATTCTGAACTTGGGTGAAGAATTATTGGGTTTTTAGATCTGGAGTTTTTCACTAGCAGTCGAGAGTCTGGATGTGCGCGGCTGTTGGCACAGCAACAGGCTGGACGCCCTCTTTTTCATAGGATTTAAATATAACTTTCAAAATGTGGGTGTATTATCTACACCTCTGCCTAACTTTTCAAGAAACACACTTTAAAAATTCATCCTATATAGGATAGAAGTATTGATTTTGACGGATTTTATGATGTTACCTACCTGTTTATCTATTTGTCTTTATCGCTGCATTTAAAGGCACCAATTTGGATATTGGCAAAGGGCAGAGCTAGAATCACAAAGAATATAAGGTTTCCTAAGCACATAGAATTTCTCTGCCACGAACAAACGATGCATGTATGTAGTAACGCAAACGGTAACGTAAACGTGACTGTTTGCGTTTGTAAATCTAATGCAATTCGACGCGATGCGGTGTTGACCGCAGAATCGCGCTTTCTCTTAGTTAACAGCTGTTTTCTCGTCTTGTAGAACAGTTCTGTGTAATCTATAAACTTTGTTTTAGATCTTGTTTGTATAAACGATGGCCAGCACTAAACAAGGATTTTTGATTCATTCTTTCGTTCATTCCCTAAAGGAGTTAAATAAGGGACGAACGTTTGTCTAGAAGTAGGTATACCATTTTTTACTACTTAGCTACTATCAAAAATCTACAGGTATTCATACTTATTTGAAAGGTATAACTAAAATAGTACGATTTGTCGAATATTAAATCAAATCGGTAGAAAAATACAGTGAGTGAGAAGTTACACGCCGAAGAAGTAAAAGACGACGTTTTGTGTGACAAGGATAGAAGAACTTCTATCCTTGTCACACAAAACGTCGTCTGCACTGGATGGCGCAAATTTACAATGGCGTGTCGTACGAGCGACGTCACACAAAATTAAAGCTGTCTCTGTTTGTCAAAGATTTTAAAACGCTCATAACACCATATTTTTAAAGCTTTAATTTTTTTAGTGCATCGTCTTTTCTTTAGGTTTTGAGTAATGTTCTAAAAATCCAGTGAAAATATCTTATTACTGAACGTAAACAAAATTCTCCACCGTGTAATTTCACCACAAATGCGCAGCGTTACACAACTTTAGAATTATTTTCTCCCTCCTCCCTCACGGAAAAACAATTTCAGAGTTAGTTTGCCCAACTATGCATACAAGGCGGGTTCTCACAATTCAAGTGCCACGTGTATTCAGCCTTGAAAAGATCTGAAGAATACTCTGCCGCAAGAATTCTCCCCCTCTGGCTTTTGATGCAAAAAGTTATTTTGTAGACCGTACGTCGAGTGTGCCATATTAAATTTTTCTATATAATTTTTTGGTGTTTCTAAAGTATGATTTTGTGTGATGAATTGTGGATGAAGTTACTAATTAGATAAAATATCTGACGAGTGTTAATTGTGCGTAATTTACCCTAGACCTGTCAGAGTCATCATTTTAGCCGAAAGATGCCTATCGCTGGATTTCGGCCTCTACCAAGCGCTGTCACATCGACCGAGCCTATTCGTCTCGCATGCAACGGATTCTCACGCTCCTCACCGAGTCATCGGTCCATCTTGTGGAAAGGCTTCCAAAGCATCGCCTTTCATCACGCAGTAGTCACTACAGAAGCTATCAGCCCCATCGGCCAACCATTCTGCAATAAATGTGCTCTGCCCATTGCCACATAAGTTTGGTCTTCTTCGGGCTATGTCCGAAGGTCGTCGCTTAAAGTGAGTGGCATACATTGATTCCAGTTTGGATAACTTTTAATTGTATTCCAATTCGATGGAAAATGGTAAGACTGATTTGATCAAGCATAGGTTCGACTTACTTTAAGCCAAAGCTGGAATCGTCCAGTGAGGTACCCAATTTTTCAGGCGGCAAGATTTACCCCATATTTGTGACCCACTGAAACCATTATTCTTAAAGCCTTGGCTTATTTCAAGATGGAGCAAAATTATACTTGGGATTTCCTGCTAGAAAAATTCCAGTTAGATTTATATCTATCCGGGCCATAGGCGGGATTTGGATTTGTGCCCGATAAAACGATATGCTTCTTACAGATTGAGATCTAATGCCGTCAGCTGCAGAAATGTACTTTGGGTTTACGATAATACATCTGTGCTTACTCGATCGACAGTTATAGGGGCGTATATTTTATGTTTTATTAGAAAGGGACCTTTGAGGGTTTCCTGATGAAACGAATTCTTATGATTCTGTTATTTACCAAAATGTCCGATCGGAATGTCCGATAACGTAAAACAGTATTGTTTTACGTTAATAAAATTCATTGATATTATTTTACACGGTTAATGTTTGAAAAAAAAGTGGTATTGCAAATTGGTTTTTGAGATTTGGTCTAAAAACCTTTTCAGGCTTTATCTAGAGTTCTAGATACTTTAAACTGATTTGTATCCACCGTTTTTCTATCAAACCGTTTCATTTTTCAGGACTCGCGTAGATTTTTGTACTGATTGCCAAACTGTTTAAATTGCTGACTAGTAAAAAAATATGCTCATTTTTCGATGCGCTTTTATTTTTGTGGGAATGTCATTGATATATTATGTAATTGTTAATTAATAAATACCAAGTTGCTCGAGCGGCGATTGCTATGAATTTATAAATTCATAAAATTGGACGTTGTGTGTTTTAAAAATAAACGAAACATAAATTTTGACGCACTGGGCCCGCCACGTGATAAATAGATACGACCAATCCCACTCAGAGAGGAAGCCAGTGTTCCAACAGTGGGATCATTAATAGATTGATTATGCATTTGAGTATGATTAATAAAAAAGTACATGAATAATAATAATTACTGTATAAAATCAATCGAAAAGCTAACGAAATAAAACAATCTATACTAACGAAAGTTTAGATGTTTGAATGGATGAATGGATGTTTGTTACTTAATGAAATTTGGCACAGAGGTAGATAGTAGTCTGGAATAACACATATGATATTTTTTTATCCCGGAAGAATGTTCCCTTGGTATAATTTTCAACATTCAAGCGGGCGGTGCCGCGGGACACAGCTAGTTTTAGATAAAATATATCAGCCGGTCGATTCTGTAAACATGTCGAAGTGAAGTATTGGGTGAAGTGATCAGGAAGTGAGCTGTCTCATCCGCGTAATCAAGAAAGAACTGGCGCACTGAACGCACTGCTGTACCTATCGCGAAAACACGGCTTTTGATGTCAGAGGTCACGTCGGACTTCTCTTTCTAATGACTAACTTTAATTTTAATAATACTACTAATTTTTTTTTTTAAAGGGTTTCCTTTGCTCCGACCAAGCAGGGCAGACCTCCACCGTATGCTCCACCGTGTAATAATAATAATACTTCTACTACCACTGCTACTCTGCTACTTTTTACTAGTTAGTGACCGTGGCTGCTAAATCGGAGGTCATGGGTTCGATTCCTACCCAGGACAAATCTTTGTGTGATGAGCATGATCATTTGTTCTGTGTCTGGGTGTAATTTGTCTATAACATGTACGTATTTGGAAATATATAAGTAGGTATGTTTATCAGTTGTTTGGTTGCCATAGCACAGGCTCTGCCTAGTTTGGGATTGATAGATCCCAAAATATTATTATTATATATTATTATAACTTTGTCGCTAATGAAGATTTTTTTTAAATTCTTTCACATGCTTTCACTGGAGATAACTTAGTGTTTTATTTAGGAAATAAAAACAACATACAGACTCTCTATAAGACTGGTTTTCTAAACTCTCAAATTCGAGATACAGGAAATCAGTAGAAGGACCCATATTTCGCAAGAATTAAGTCCGGTTATGATTTGTAAGGGTTTTCACCAGCTGTGGTGTCAAGGCAGACGGCAGTTGCGTACTATGAATTAGTGTTATTAAGCCACATTTGGTCCGAAGTCCGATCCAAGACATTTTACGAGCAGGAAACGGCTTAGGCTCAGGAAGATGCAATATTTCATAGTCATCATTTGATTATTATAATAATAAGACTACAAAATCTAGTTGTTACTGAATTTCTAAGTCATCATTTTATCATTATGCTTTTATTTTTGTGAATGAATAATCATCAATCTCCCTCCCGCTTTAGGCGAAGTGCTCATGTTCCTTCAAATGACCTTTATGTTCCAGGGCCGCGGTAACTCTTTCGAATAATTTCCGCAACCCTCGATTATCCGCCTGCAGTGGCGTATTTAAAGTTTTGGAGAGGCATTTTATGTATAAATATAAAGCTGAATGATATAAAACGATAGTTCGATATTTTCAAATTAGCGAAGTTAAAATTATTTCTAGAAATTATTGTTAAAAGTGGTAGCATTAACAATTTTACCAGATTTTTCTTACTTTCGTTAGAATCCACATCAAACCATTTAAATCTACCATGAACCAGAATATCTCGACCAAATATGGCTCGATAATATTCAACATAGTTTTCATGTAAGTAATCGCCTACTTGGCACTGGTCCAGTATCGTGTATCTGACAAGGTTACCCCAAAGTTGTTCTAGGTCAATTTGGACGTATGAACAGATTTATTAAAATGTAATATCAATGATTGCGACTCTGATTTACTTGTAGAACTAGTGAAAGGTTGAACAGCAACTGTCTTTTGTTTTTCTTTTCATTCATGATTGGAGATTGATTTTTGTATGTATGACCAGTATCTGTTATTTATATTTCTGTATGTGAAGTTGGCGTTATTTAACGTTCTCATGTTTGACTAGACAAAAGAAAATCAAGACAAAAGGAAAGTCTGGCTGTTTGTTCATGTCTCAACAACAACAGAAAATATTTGTGTATCGTTTTTCGAACTTTGGTTTTGTTTAAACCAAGCAACATATGTAGACTTTACACATTATTTCAAGGAAATCGATTAAACACTACGCTATTATCACTCTCCAACCACAACGGTGCCCACACCTAGGATAATCCCTTATCACCTCTAGCGAAACCCTCTCAAAGGTTTATCCCACATAAATAGCCTATTTACTTGCAGCCAAGATCTCGTTTAGATTGTGGTCTCCGATACCAATAGCCTTCTACTATAACAGAGATAGGAACACAGAAGGTTAGTTTTGGACAACAACATTTGCCTAGCCCTTTCTCAACTATATTGGGGTCGTGTTGGAATCCCAACACTAAAATTTTGTAACTATGCGCACATCACTAGCGCGTCTCTACGCGAGTCGCTCCACGGCGTCCATTTTGAGTAGCCATCTTTTCGTTACACACGGGTCACAGTGACAAAAGGATCAAAAAAGCCTTAAGTTTTAAAGTGTTAATTGAACATTATATTGCAGTTCTGTGTGTTATGTAAACGCAGTTATTAAAGTATTCGTTTTGAATTATCCATGCGTTTCACCTACTCTTCCCCACACGTCGGCTTTCAATCAAACTGGATTCAGCTGAGTACTGAGTATTTTACGTGGAGAGACTGCCTATCTGACCAGCACAACCCATTAACTGGGTAACACGGTACTTCTTGGCAAGACTAGTTTCAGATTTCCTGGCTTCTGACAACCCGTAACGGCCGTCAAAGTTCGACAAATGATTACCGGGACCAACAGCTTAGCGGACTTTCCGAAGCACGGAGGAGTCTCGGTAAGTTAAGATGGTCACCTACTTTGGCAAGCGTTGCCTAACCTTGAAGATATACCCGAGCGACTGTTATTATTTAGCCACGAGCTCCTCTCGAAGATGGTTGGTTTCGGACGACGAGCGAAAACTCAAAGACACGCTTCACGTACAGCGATTGCAAGCGCACTCGCAACCAGCAATTGTTTTGTACTTACGAGTACGTGCCTATGTGTGCGTGCGACTGTTTTCGCTTGTTGCATGGAATTCACTTTGCGACTCATCGATATTAGGAGATACAAATGGATAAATCTATAAATGCATTAAACACATTGATTGGTTACTGATTGGCTATTGTACACATAAGTTTTTTAAACTCTTTTTGGAACAATAACTACTACAATATTTTGTCCTTTTTCGACTATCTGACCTTAACACAATTACTGGGTTACATGATATCCATCAGCTGTTAAGACGGGTTGTCAGAATTTTGGGGTTTCTGTTTTATGTCTCTTGGCTCTCTGTCTCGTGGCTAAAGGTTGGTCTGTGGATGGGTGACCTTCTTAACATACCGAGTTTCCTCGGTGCCTTGGAAAGCACGTTAAACCGTTGGTCCCAGCTGTCATTTGTAGATCTTTGGCAGTCGTTATGGATTGTTAGAAGCCAGTAAATCTGACACCAGTCTTGCCAAGAAGTACCGTGTCACCCAGTTCCTGGGTTGTGGAGGTCTGGTAGGCAGCCGCTCCACGTAAAATACTGGTAGTCAGCTGATTCCGGTTTGACTGGTAGCCGACCCCAATATAGTTGGGAGAAGGCTAGGCAGATGCTGAAATGCAAAAGTAGCGTACACAAGAGTAAGCGCACTATGGTGAGCGCCAGATAAATTTGCAATAAAGTTCATTGCTCTTTCCTTAATTTCTCTGCGTAGGCACCCGGACAATAAATTATTAATCGTTTTTCTTTACTAGAAAAAGTAAAGGATCACGATAGATGTGGATTCATGACAACTTTATGTCATTATTTCGGTTTTCGGAATTAGCTATGTCGATAAGTATGAGGGTCAATGACCGTTATCGCACGTTTATCTGAGGACCAATTCTACTAATTTTAAAATAACGTTCGCATTCGCATCTGCTCAAGCCTCAATTTCCATACATTTTTGACAGATTGCGACTGACATGCGCATGCAAACGTTGCTTAAAATTGAGTGGAATGGGCAGTCTGGTGTCTACCATAGCGATCGGCATTTGTTTCGTGAGTGCGGGCCTATGAGTACCTGCGTCTGTTTTCGCTTATCGTATGGAGTTGATCTTCTGTTCATATCTATTTTATGCCAAAAGGATTCCACCCCCTATCCTCACAATACGGTGTCCTTTCTCTTTCCCTCTCGCATTAACATCTGCCATCTTTTTCTTCCACTCTTCTTATTTCATTAGTACAACGAAATTTACTTTCGTCCCTTTCTTAAGAGGTTCTTTATTAGCCTTAAAGTGTTGACTCAGAATACTCTTCACCTTGAAATAGGGAGGTTATAGTATACGGAGCCTTTGTCACTGAATTCTGCATCTCCTTTTACTTTTCCTTCGCTTTAATGTTTTTTTTATAGTATTTTAATTAAAGTTACGAGGTGTCTACGATTTTATATAGAACGTCAGTTAAAAGCTTTTCAATTTTATTGGCTGTAAACTTAGCTATAAAATTCCTAAGATACCTATTGGATTTCAATATCACGAGTTTTATTGTTTTCCAAGCTAGTTAGTTACGCAGAACGGGCAGTTGAAATTTCTAAAAATAAAGACGATTTAGGAACATAACAATATCAGCCTTTATTACTCTCTAAAGTCCAAAGAAGAAAACAAATGAGTCACACAAAATTAAAGGTCAATAACCCGAGTCAGTTCAAATACCAACGACCCCAAATTAAAAAAAGAACTAATTTTATTTTATTTCTAAAAAGGTGAAAACCGTAACTCGTTTTTATTACTCCTAAGTCAAAATGCGACCTTATTTAAACGTCCCACGTCTGTGTTTAACTTAATTAATTACTTTTACAAACATTTTTCTTCAAGCCGAGTACCTCTTGGGAATAAAAATGGCGACGGGCTTAGCGACCCCAAGTTGAAAATGGTCCAACATCAGACCTCATGACATAAGCTCGCGACCCATTTACTGGATCCTCTGCTTTAGGATATTGTATTTAATATATATATAATATATCCTGGGACAACTCACACACGGTCATCCGATCCCAAACTAGGCAGAGCCTGTACTATGGCAACCAGACAACTGATAAACATACTTATATATTTCTAAATACATACATATTATACACAAATTACACCCAGACACAGAACAAATGATCATGCTCATCACACAAAGATCCTGGGTGGGAATCGAACCCACGACCTCCGGTTAAGCAGTCAGGGTCACTAACCACTCGACCAACAGGCCAGTCAGAGTTCATTTAAAGAACAATCGTTGTCTTTTGTTTGAAACCACATCGAGAATGACAGATCAGAGAAGTGATTTGACTTTGAATTGGGTGTCCTACTTCTTTCTAATCCATCTTAATGTTATAATTGCGAAAGTTACTCTTTCTGCCTGTCTGTATGTTTGTTACTTCTTTACGTCTTAACGGCTGAATGGATTTGGATGAAACTTAGCACGCAAGTAGACCATGTCCTGGAATAGGACACATTATATTTTTGTACCGTGATTAAGTCTTCTTGGGATAATTTTTGGAGCTAGTTTAAGAATATACATGAGAAAGTGTATACGTTTGGATATTAATCATAATATCTGAACTGGTTTGACAAAAGGGTAGACTATAACTTGGTACAAGGAGTTATTTTTATCCCAGCAGTATTAATCCCTTGGCGTAATTACTGAATTTAACGCAGGCAAAACCATGGACACCAACGGCGTCATTACAAATTTCTCATACATTTTTGTTTGTAAAATAGAATTGAATGAAGCATTTTGATTACCAACTTTTGATTAAAATGAAGCTGTTGATTAAAACTAATAATTTTATTCTTACTTTTGATTAAAATGAATGAATTATTTCTGTGAATAAGCTTGCAAGAGTGGGTGTGCCAACTCATTTTGTTTGTTGAGTTTATATACAGCAGTGTAATTCTGTAAAACCGTTACCGTGTAAGCTTAGGTGAAGTGAACATGAAGTGATCTGTCAATACATTCAAACAAGATGGAATGACATGCTCCCACCAACTATTTTCAATATGTTATTTCTGATAGAAATCCGACGACTGACGAAAAATGAAGTTTGCCGAGGGACATTTAGAAAATAGTTGTACTGTACAGACGCTAGCACATCAAGCTACCCGAAACTGTTAAATTGTCCCAATCAACCTTGAACCTAATGCTTCAGCGATAAAGTTGAAAACCTATTAAAGAAATTTGACAGATTGTTGTAGCTACATGTGCCGTGATGACCGACCTCAGCTTCCAAAGCTTCATCTCTTTGACTGACAGACCTTGACAATGGGAGCTACCGTTTTCGTGCTCATTAGTTGGCGCCACTAGCGAGTAAGGCCCTTAAGCATAGCATTCAAGTTGTTACGAGCACATGAACAATGTTAGACGGAAAATACAACATAAATCATACCCGGACTCATCATAATCGAAAAAAAATAAGAATTGATACAAATTTCCGACAAAAAAAAAACAGTTCAATCCAGTGCTTAATATGCCATAGTCAGGCTGTTTTAGTAAAATATTCACTTAAATCACAACAAATGAATAAATAAGCTAGCCAAACAGTGAAATTTGACGTTTCGAAGACCTCACGCTACACAAGCGCCTCTAACAGTAAATTCAAACGCAATACCCATTCAAAAGCGCCTGCAAATATTTTAATTGAAATAAACGCTTTGAGTTCTGAGAAAAGACTGGGCAGAGTGTTGTATTAGTTGATTCTACACACACTTCTCAGCTTTTCATAAATTCGATTATCAACAAGAAAAAACAAAATAGAATATTTAACCTACGGATCTTTGTGTTTCTTTTCTACATGAAAATGGCGGCGTACAGGCATAATATGGTCCTGAAAAGGTTACCCTAATTTGGATATGTTAATCATACTTTTATTCAGAACCTTGTTTCTGATATTTACCGAAGTAAGTATTGAATATATTGAAGGTTCCTTATGGGAAAAGTTAAGAAGCCTATCGAATTATTTATGTATTCAAGAGTGGTTTAGATTTTTAATTGGTTTAGGTATTTGAATGGAAAGGTTATCACCAAGAGTAAAAGAAAATTGGGATCGGTGGTTTTTAATAATCCTATAATAAAATAATTTCGAAAGAAGTCATTAATACGTATTCATTCTAAAATTCTTAAGATTTTTCAACATCGTTTTTAAGGGTACGTTAGGTATTAAAAGACTAAAAATCTTCAGGAAACGAACGGGAAGCAATGTACGTGATTTTCTTGAGAGAATCTTTGAATGGGTCCACTTAAACAAACTTTCAACATGTGTACTGAAAGACCCAAACACATTTTATAGTTAACGTGTAAAAGGAAGCATAGGTAAAGAAAACGGAAAAGCAATTTCCTTTTCAGAAAGGATTGTGTTATATTTAGAAACTTTAGTAATAACAAGTATTCAGCCAATTTTATATTTATTTAGAGAAAGTTGCAACACGAAGTTGTAAAGACAAGCTTGCAGTCATTTTCTCTACTTATTTATTTTATGGTATAGATGAGACACAAGATTAATCATGATACATCATTACGCCATGATATGATTATAAAAAGAAAAAATATTTTTGTTTTTTTCATATTTCGAAGCCTGAGTGAAAATTCTTCAGATTCCTGAAACTTTTCATCACTTCATAAATAACCAAGATATTAAAAATAACAGTGTATTTCGCGGCACAAAAGGGATGCTTCCTGGGCAAAAAGTATTTCTATTTTGTCGCAGACATCGCTTATATTTTTTTAACATATTGGGCACGCAATATCAAATTAATAAAAATTGACAAAGATAAAACACACCGAAGTTCAAGAGTGGAAGTCGTTACGTCACTTTTGGGTAAAAAGCGGTACAGCTTTTGCGTAGACGCGAAATTTTAACGCACCATCATCGTCATTTTTGTTTAAGTAACAAAATAAATAAAACGTATCCAAAATTCTATGGTAATCTAAAGACTGGCGGACTACATAGTTTTCACAGGAATCTACCCCCTGTCTTGCAAAATTTTTAGGACGAACCTACCTATACTTTTTAAGCTACCCTCATTTACACATACTTATTCTCTCCTCTAACCATCGTGCGTCAATGCCACGAATCCACGATACACGCTCGACCATTTATTAGAGTACGGTAGAACTGCCATGATTAAGGATTTTTCCGTGTAAATGGACGCACTTGACTTGCATTAGGGTCGATGTTTCCGTGAAATGGATGTAAAAAGTCACTCATTCTATACATAGGACCTTCTTCCATTTTCGTTTTGTTCGACAGGGATGTGAAACTGTGGGGATGAATTCGGCGTTTTTGTTTTCATTCTTTCTTTCTGTCCTTTGTTGCTGATGAATGTTGCTTGTTTAATGTTTGTTTTCGGAAGTAGTTAGAGTAAATTGTTGTTTTGATTTTTTAAGAGATTTGTAGTTTGTTCATTTGATGTTAGAGTTTTCGTTGCGAGGTGGTTCACGAAATTTGGAAGTGTGGGTAATGGGTGTAGAACTGTTTTGTGTGTTTTGTCGAATTCCTCCGTGATGAATAATCAAAGTAGGCACTTTATGAGGACTAATTCTATCGTTGATATGATTTGGGAGTCCGTGTCTTCCCAGTGGCTTGGGGCGGGACTGTTCTGTACCCACCTCTACTTGGAGCAATACGCTGATGGTAGTACAGCTATTGTGTTTACAATGAGTCTGTGTCTCGAGATGATATATTCATATTCAAACCAACGCTGACTCTTCTGCCTCGTATCAAATTTCATGATAGATGGGTGCTTATTTGCCCTGACCTTACTTTACAAAAATGGTGAAATAATTGTTTGTGGTACAGAATCACAATTTTGCAACCAAAATTATCCAAAATAAAGCAAAACAGCATATTTCAGCGGCGTAATATTTCTGTACTACCTCACAATCCTTAAGAAAACAAGAGCAGGTACGCGCATACATAATTATGCATATGTTTATAATATGCTAGGATTATAACCGTGCCTCCGCATTATACGGTAAGGTCACACTTAATGAGGATTATGTTCTAAACGAAAATGTTAACCTGGATTTTATAAATTAGGTACCTAGATTTCTTCGTTGTCTCCGCCCGCGTGAATGTCATATAGTATTACCTCATGGGAACGTTTTTTTTTTAAAGATGGGAAATCATCAAATAACTTCTTCCGCTCTGGGTGGAGCGGAAGGGCGTGTCAGACTCTTACTGACTAAAACCCATCCGTGTTCCTTCTAAAGCCCTTTGCGTTCCAGGGCCGCGGTGACTCTTTCTAACAAATTCCGCAACCCTGGCAGTCTCTGGCCCTAGCGGGCCCCGTCTTTTATCTCTTTGAGGCGCGCGGGAAACACAACGTGCCATCGATCCGGGCCTGGTGGTGATCGGACAGCGAGCCACCCAACGCTCGCCGTCCGCAGGTCCGCGCCTACGGTGGCCGGGGATCGCCCTGCGACTCCCAACGCCCGGGGCGTCTTCTCCGGTTGCGGCGGTTGGGGCGAAGGCCTTGCCTTTCCCTCGCGCGGCTCGCCTCCTCCTTTGCTAGCATTACTGCTTCGCAGGAGGTGACCGCTTCCCAAGCCTCCTCGCTCCGGACCATGGATTCAACCAGGGCCGGACGCGAGAGGTCGCCGCCGCCGATCGCCTCGACGAGGACACGGCGGTGCTCCGCCCAAGCAGCCTCCACCGTATGCTCCACCGTGTCCTCAAGGGAACGTATTACCGGAATAAAAAAAAAATGTCCTATGATATGTTTTTTTATCTGTGGTTCTAACTGGTATGTACAGTAGTGGTTCATAGGTGGATTTAATGTGACGAAGCATTCTCTACCAGTCAAACTTTGGTTAAAAAGACTAAAGGAGAAAGTGGGAATGAGGCAATCTAGTTAAAATTATATTATTATAATATTGAAAGGGGCAATATATCTGTAGAGGCCACCTTCTCCTCTACACCGTATATGTTCCCTGTGTATTAATCCAGGTCAGTCTTGCTGTATTCCTCATTCAAATCTGTTCGTCTTTTTTTCACACAGGTCGAAACAAGGAGTTTTTAATATGGATTTGCACAGAGTTCATTAATGCTTTCACAAGTTAAAGCTGTTAGCCCCGTTACCGCCTTGTTAAATGGGAAATATATTAGCAAAAATCAAATTCGCTACCCACCTAGCTACCCAACGGGAACGTTTAACTTTAAAAAAATCCAATATTATATTTTCTGAAAATTTAAAATGTGTCGGGATGTTCATTCAGTTTTGTGTGATGAAATGAAATGCTAATTTGATGCCCACCTATACAAACCCACGCTTTCATAGAAGCATTGCTGAATGAAATATTAAACGTAACCTTTGGCATTATTAGTAGGTAAGAGAGAATACAATTCAGCATGATTTTTCATTATTGTTCCAGTATTTACGAGCCTGTCAAATTCAATTGATGCAGTTTTGCGAAAAGCCGTTACGCCACAAAAGTCACATTTTTCTGCCAGACATTATCCGGTGAATCGTTCTTTCAAACACATTTGTCAGACATACAATCATTCGAGCGACCATTTTTGTGGAAAACGAACATTCAGGCAATATTCTTCGGACAAGAGAAGTTCGGGCAAGCTAAGGAGTGGAGCTCCCTGCAGGAGTCTGTATTTCTTTAAGTCTAGAGTGAATTGATTACTCTAGGGAACCGTTTTAAAACACCCAACCTTATCTTCGACCACATCATCGCTTACCATCAGGTGAGATAGTGGTCAAACGCGTGCCTATCTATAGTAATATATATATATAGTAATATATATATAGTAATATATATATAGTAATATATATATGTATATATATATATATATTGACGCACTCCTTTACCAAACATAACGAACGATTAATCGGACAATTAGCTTTTTCAAAACTATATTGGGGTTGTCTTCCAGTGTAACCGGATGCAGCTGGGTATCAAAATCTTACCTGCACAGCCCAGTTACACCCAGTAACTGGGCTGTGCAGGTAAGATCTAAGATCACGATACTCTTTGGTAAAACTGATGGTGTCAAGTTTTCTGGCTTCTGACTATCCGTAACGACTTACAAAGATCTTCAAATGACAGCCGGGAACGACGGTTTAACGTAGTTTTCAAGGCACGGGGGGGTCACAGTTTTTAATGGATGGTCACTCATCCACTTACCGACCTCGGCAAGAGTAGCATTAACCTTGAAGATTGACCCCGTTCAGGCTTACATATTTAGCTACAAGGAATATACCGCAGTATAAATGGCAATGGCACATATGGCCGAGTGTTTACGGGCCCAATATTTTAGCCCCTCACGTTTCCAACACAGTTAAATGACAACCCGTCAGCCATCTTTCCTCAATCCCCAAAGATGAAAAAGAAAATATTGTCGTCCACTATTATTTGATCGGACCAAGAATCGCAAAATTAAAAGGGACGTGGGATTGACAGGTTGAATGAAATTCGTTGGGTATCCGGACAATTTTAGACAAGGGTCTCCGTTCCCACCGACAAGATTCACACAATCTATGTGAAACCAACTGAGTAATTGAAGGATTAGAGGAACAAAGCTTTGGAGCTTCTAAAAGTAAATAGTTTCTGTTCTTTGTTATTGGGATTGGGCCTTTAATAATTGTTTGCGAACTTGTGATGTTAGGCTATTGTTAAATCAGGTTTTCTTGTAATTTATCAAGACACAAATTCTAAGATGCACAATTTATTAATAGGGAGAAACCTTACAAATCATTTGCACAAGATGTTCTTATAGAGAGAGCTGTTGATCATTATGAAAAGTAGGCGCAGTCGGGCTGTGGATGATAATGATGATGATAAAGACTCAAATAATAAAGAGTATTCTATTCTATTCTATTCCATTCCATTCCATTCCATTCTATTCCATTCCATTCCATTCCATTCCATTCCATTCCATTCCATTCCATTCCATTGCATTGCATTGCATTGCATTGCATTGCATTGCATTGCATTCCATTCTATTCTATGATAGTCAATCTAGTGCTGCCCTCTTCTACTCTCATAACTTAGTTACAAACTTTATAACAGTTACCACTTAGAATTATTGACGCACCATTTTCCTTAGCGCTCTAGCAGTAGCACAATTTCCGCAGTTTGTAAAAATGAAGATAAAGTTTGAGAAAAGAACTCGCAGCTCCATTAACTTCAACAACAAGCTGCAGATGCAGTTCCCTTGCGTTAGGAATTATTTTATCAGCAATATGATTTTTAACTTACGGTTTATGATGCATAAGGTTTACTTTCAAATGTCATCACTCACAAATCAACTCTTTGCCGCATGTGGACACCGCATTGCAACTGACTTGTTTGTAGTTTCTCCAGCTAGTCGTGGATAGTTATGTATGAATATTTTTTAGAGCAATGGTCTAAAATCTCACCATTAAGATTTCGTTCTTATTGTAATGGCACAAGAATATAAATTGCACTATTTGTCGACAGATCGTCAGCTGCATGAAAAATTAAATAAAAAAGAGAAAACAATAAATCTTTAAGAAAAGCAAAGGCTTAGTGGCTCCGTCAAAAACAAATGTGTGTGCCTTACGGGTAGGCTGAGCCAAAAAGTAAAATTTACAGTATTGCTAGATAGATGCTGTTTGCAGGTGCAAAACCTGACACTGTAAAAGCCTGTCATACTGTATCCCGGCTTCGCAATTTTGAAGAACGCCTTTTTGCATCGCAGACACCAGAGCAATATAAATTACAATATACACAATCACAATATTAGTAGGTTGTTACTATACTGTATTTTCAAATGATTGCTTGTCGTCAGGCCTCAATGGCTAAACGGATTAAGTTTGGATTTAGTCATGGTAGCATTTTATCCCGGTAGTAGAATCTGGGCAGCAGTATTCTCTGTGCATTGCAATTGTCAACCCGCCTCCTGCCAAGCATGGCAATTATTGCAACCCAGGGGGGTGTCCCACCTTGGGAGAGGCCTAGATCCAGCAGTGGACGTCTTTCGGCTAATATAATGAGTACAAATTCGTACCCGTGGAAAAAACCGACTTTCACAAAGGCAAAGTCGCTAGCAAAAGCTTGTACTAGCTTTATAAGCACAATCAGTCTATTCAAAGGTTGTCTGTAAGAGATTGCCCTGTGCGATAAGACCGCCCATTGTAAATTTGTTTTTAAACGTTTTTACTATGTTTGTTATGAGGTGTACAATAAAGTACATAATAAATAAAATGTTACTTACGACCGACCAATCAGCGTTCTTATTTCATAACAGCCAGCGTTTCGTTTCGCAATATTGCTATAATAACGAGTATTTTCGCAAAAATCCTGACTTTGTCCAGTAAGATTTGATAATTTTTCGCCTATGTCTAATTATCCGCGTTTTCGCAAAACCCCTAGGATTTTCGCGAAGATTCGAAGTATCAAATTATCCTACGACATATATATTGACGCACTCCTTTACCAAACATAACGAACGATTAATCGGACAATTAGCTTTTTCAAAACTATATTGGGGTTGTCTTCCAGTGTAACCGGATGCAGCTGGGTATCAAAATCTTACCTGCACAGCCCAGTTACACCCAGTAACTGGGCTGTGCAGGTAAGATCTAAGATCACGATACTCTTTGGTAAAACTGATGGTGTCAAGTTTTCTGGCTTCTGACTATCCGTAACGACTTACAAAGATCTTCAAATGACAGCCGGGAACGACGGTTTAACGTAGTTTTCAAGGCACGGGGGGGTCACAGTTTTTAATGGATGGTCACTCATCCACTTACCGACCTCGGCAAGAGTAGCATTAACCTTGAAGATTGACCCCGTTCAGGCTTACATATTTAGCTACAAGGAATATACCGCAGTATAAATGGCAATGGCACATATGGCCGAGTGTTTACGGGCCCAATATTTTAGCCCCTCACGTTTCCAACACAGTTAAATGACAACCCGTCAGCCATCTTTCCTCAATCCCCAAAGATGAAAAAGAAAATATTGTCGTCCACTATTATTTGATCGGACCAAGAATCGCAAAATTAAAAGGGACGTGGGATTGACAGGTTGAATGAAATTCGTTGGGTATCCGGACAATTTTAGACAAGGGTCTCCGTTCCCACCGACAAGATTCACACAATCTATGTGAAACCAACTGAGTAATTGAAGGATTAGAGGAACAAAGCTTTGGAGCTTCTAAAAGTAAATAGTTTCTGTTCTTTGTTATTGGGATTGGGCCTTTAATAATTGTTTGCGAACTTGTGATGTTAGGCTATTGTTAAATCAGGTTTTCTTGTAATTTATCAAGACAAGAATTCTAAGATGCACAATTTATTAATAGGGAGAAACCTTACAAATCATTTGCACAAGATGTTCTTATAGAGAGAGCTGTTGATCATTATGAAAAGTAGGCGCAGTCGGGCTGTGGATGATAATGATGATGATAAAGACTCAAATAATAAAGAGTATTCTATTCTATTCTATTTTATTCCATTCCATTCCATTTCATTCCAATCCAATCCATTCCATTCCATTCCATTCCATTCCATTCCATTGCATTGCATTGCATTGCATTCCATTCCATTCTATTCTATTCTATTCTATGATAGACAATCTAGTGCTGCCCTCTTCTACTCTCATAACTTAGTTACAAACTTTATAACAGTTACCACTTAGAATTATTGACGCACCATTTTCCTTAGCGCTCTAGCAGTAGCACAATTTCCGCAGTTTGTAAAAATGAAGATAAAGTTTGAGATAAGAACTCGCAGCTCCATTAACTTCAACAACAAGCTGCAGATGCAGTTCCCTTGCGTTAGGAATTATTTTATCAGCAATATGATTTTTAACTTACGGTTTATGATGCATAAGGTTTACTTTCAAATGTCATCACTCACAAATCAACTCTTTGCCGCATGTGGACACCGCATTGCAACTGACTTGTTTGTAGTTTCTCCAGCTAGTCGTGGATAGTTATGTATGAATATTTTTTAGAGCAATGGTCTAAAATCTCACCATTAAGATTTCGTTCTTATTGTAATGGCACAAGAATATAAATTGCACTATTTGTCGACAGATCGTCAGCTGCATGAAAAATTAAATAAAAAAGAGAAAACAATAAATCTTTAAGAAAAGCAAAGGCTTAGTGGCTCCGTCAAAAACAAATGTGTGTGCCTTACGGGTAGGCTGAGCCAAAAAGTAAAATTTACAGTATTGCTAGATAGATGCTGTTTGCAGGTGCAAAACCTGACACTGTAAAAGCCTGTCATACTGTAAACCCGGCTTCGCAATTTTGAAGAACGCCTTTTTGCATCGCAGACACCAGAGCACACGCACAATATAAATTACAATATACGCAATCACAATATTAGTAGGTTGTTACTATACTGTATTTTCAAATGATTGCTTGTCGTCAGGCCTCAATGGCTAAACGGATTAAGTTTGGATTTAGTCATGGTAGCATTTTATCCCGGTAGTAGAATCTGGGCAGCAGTATTCTCTGTGCATTGCAATTGTCAACCCGCCTCCTGCCAAGCATGGCAATTATTGCAACCCAGGGGGGTGTCCCACCTTGGGAGAGGCCTAGATCCAGCAGTGGACGTCTTTCGGCTGATATAATGAGTACAAATTCGTACCCGTGGAAAAAACCGACTTTCACAAAGGCAAAGTCGCTAGCAAAAGCTTGTACTAGCTTTATAAGCACAATCAGTCTATTCAAAGGTTGTCTGTAAGAGATTGCCCTGTGCGATAAGACCGCCCATTGTAAATTTGTTTTTAAACGTTTTTACTATGTTTGTTATGAGGTGTACAATAAAGTACATAATAAATAAAATGTTACTTACAAACCACTCCAACCAATCCATTCTTACCAAATAAAATCACTTAACAATTGCTTAGCTTTCACTTCGAGACAGATATTACGATTGGTAGCAAGCTCAGCACCTGTCAACAAGGGACCGCAGCTGAAAATATTTTAGTGAACCAACTTCCCGACACTGCTTCTATGGCTGTCAATTTGCCTTGAAAAACATTGACACATTTGCCAATAAGTGTCGGTGAAGTTTTTCTGTAGAGTGTACTTACATGTCTCAAAGCGCCAATTCTACGAAATACATTATATAAAATATATAAGGTGTTTGGTTTGTTTCTTAATCGATTTTGTTCCTCTTCATCCATCTATTGATTGTAAACAAGGTCGTAGAAAATAGAAAAGTATCCCAATAATATTTTTACAAGCTCTTATTTAACTAGCCATAGTTAAAAATACCAGCCGCTCGGGTCGATCAAGGTTAAGCAACGCTTGCCAAGGATGGTCTGTGGATGGGTGACCATCTTAACTTACCGAGTTTCCTCCGTGCCTCGGAAAGCACGTTAAGCCGTTGGTCCCGGCTATCATTAGTAGATCTTTGGCAGTCGTTACGGATTGTCAGAAGCCAGTAAATCTGACATCAGTCTTCCCAAGGAGTACTGTGTTACCCAGGTTAATGGGTTGTGGAGGTCTGGTAGGCAGCCGCTCCTCGTAAAATACTGGTATTCAGCTGAATCCGGTTTGACTGGAAGCCGACCCCAATATGGTTGGGAAACAAGGCTAGGCAGATGATTATGAGTTAGTAAGCTAGTCTGGGTCATATCTTGCACCTGTGTTTTAAAACAGTTTTCCCCAAACGATTGAGCTGACATTTTGCGTCGCGGTTTGGATGGCAATAAACGATTAGTTTAGTGACATCATTCTAAATCCAATATTTCGAAACAATTTATTTTCTACTAGCTTTTGCCCGCGACTTCGTATGCTCATATCCCATTTTTCCGGTTTCCGTAAGAATTTTGGGACGAATTAAACACCTAAACCTTCCTCATGAATAACCTCATCCATTGGAGAAAACCGCATTAAAATCCGTTCAGTAGTTTTTGAGTTTATCGCGAACAGACAGACAGACAGACGCGGCTAGGGACTTTGTTTTATTATATGTAGTGATAGTGATGATGCACCCCTGTGTTATGGGTGTTTAATGAAAGGGTTTACTGAGAAACGAAAAAAGGCTCTTTATTTTTTTCCTTAGCCTCTTGTGTCCCACTGCTGGGCAAAGGCCTCCCCCTATCCTTCCAGACATTCTTTTTGTTGCGCCACCTGGAACCAGCCTTCGCGGTGTGCATCCTAAAAAAAAACCACGAGACGTACGTCGATGCGCCACCGGTACATCGTTCACGTATTAAACGTTTTGGGAACACATTAATTGTGCGTACAGTTAAGGAGTGGAATGATAAAATTCTGTTAAGTGCCCCAAGATAGAAAAGGCTGACCGAATATTTCGTTGAGCTCTCCTTAAACAAACGAACACTTTTAGTGAGTTGATTATGTTTTCTCCCTGTCGCATTTAATAGTAGTTTGTAAAGAATCTGGAAGTGTGTGTCAGAAATAAATAACCAACTAAAATACCTAAAAAATATGTAAAAACAATTAAAATATTTGCAAGCAAAAATGTAGAAATGTTTTTAATTCAGAATATTCTAAGAATAATTATGTATTTCGTGTCCGTCAAAAGAAAATCAACATCACAGTAATAACGTGAAAGCGCGTAATAATCATTGCAATGTATTAATTTCACTCACAGTATTTCCATTTTAATTTCCATCATATTATGGTTTCCAAACTTTTCATGACTGCATCAATTTCACAAAATAAATTCATCTGTTTATTTAAACGGAGAGTAAACACAGAAAACTGTTGACATGCCTGTCACACACGAATTTCACATTACCTGTGACGTTTATACGCAGGTGTCATATTGCGGTAAGATATATCGCTCAACGTCAATGCGATGGACGGTTGTCACAAGATATACTAACGTTTACGGATATTATTTGGGAGGCAAAGTGAAGGTATGAAGTTGAATAACGTGGCGCTCTGTCAGTGCAAATAATCTTGAAACTTCGCTGAAGCCAGAGGGTGTCTTTGAGGTTACTTACAGGTTTGACGAGTGCCTTTGGAAATGGTGGCATTTAAAACATGTCTTGCTACTAAAATAGCGTACAAAAATTGTTTGATCAGTCTGAAAAGAAGCTGAATATTATCAATATCTTCTTTCCATACTAATATATCTTAGGGGTCAGCGCGACATAACGTCTCATACTTCTGTTGACAGGTCTGTCACACACGAATGCCACATTACCTGTGACGTTTATACGCACGTGTCATATCACGGCGAGATATGTCGCTCAACGTCAATGCGGTGGACGGTCGTCACGAGATATACTTACGTATACGGCTAATATTTGGGTGGCAATGTGGAGATATTAAGTTGTATAACGTGGCGTTCTGTCAGTGGAAATAATCTTAACGCGTCGCTAAAGCAAGAGGTTGTCTTTGAGGTTACTTCTAAGCTTGACAAGTGCCTTTGGATATTGTAACATTTAAAACAAAAGTCTCCTTACGGGAAACTGTTGTAGCTTTGGTCTATTAAATAAATATCAGGTAATATGTCAATTATCCATTGAAATACACGTGCCATATTGCGGTGAGATGTGTCGTTAAATGTAAATGTAGTCGAATCGAATGAATAATTATGTCAATAGGAAACAGATGTTACAGTAGTAGAATGTAGCTTGCACTTATCTATTTATAATATTCAAACTATCGAATTCCTACGTTTGGCTTGTAATATTGTTTTTGTACCAACTTCCATTGTGCTGTACTGCAGTAATAAGTCTTCTCATTATAATAGCTCGACGTCACTGCAATGACCATGCGACGGCGTCAACTTGACGGCGAATCTGGGAATGAAAGAAAGGCATACATACCTAAGTTAGTAGAGGAGACGTGGAAGATCGACCTTCACCCATCTGATAACCAGATGGGACATATTTTTTAACAAATCTTTTTGATCTATATACACGCCTATGATAGCTTGCCTATCGAAAATTGTTAATGGCTATTTTTAATTAAATAAATTTTAATATTTCCTTTCATAACCTTCACTCTTTTGATAATTGAACAAATGGTACAGGCATGAACAGATAAATAGGTAAGTACACCGATCTATTAACCAATAAAAGTTGGTATCGAAAGAAAGATAAATCATTTATTTAAGATATAAAGAAATTACGAATATACATGTAGCTATGAACAATTTTCGATAGGGAAGCTATCATAGGCGTGTTTATAAATCAATAAAATTTGATAAAAATATATGTCCCATCTGGTTATTAGGTGGGTGAAGGTCAATCTTCACCGTCTCATAGACCAAGTATATGGGAATGTTCAAGGATAATCCCACGTTTCCAGTATGGGAGCCCGATTTAAATTTAATTTAATATAATTTTTATTATTTGTTATTATAGCGGCTATAGAAATACACAATCTGTGAAAATTTCAACTGTCTACTTGACATACAGCCCGCTGACAGACAGACGGACGGACGGACTGCGGAGGCTTAGTAATTGGGTTCCGTACGGAACCCTAAAAATGATAAACTCGCGTTTGACAGCAAGATCATCTGATGGAAAACGATGATGTGGTCGACAGTGGAGCACGCGTGTCTATTACCTATTCACTGTTGACTTGAAGACCCGGTTGTAGCTATAAGGAAAGAGACTCCGGCATAGATTGCCTATACTTAGCTGTACGCACAGTGAAAGTATTTCGAAAACGAGTTTTGATATTTTAAAAGCCGTGGCTTAAGAAAAACAGTATACCAATTTGAAATTGCTTCTCAAGAAAACTGTAGCCTCGAAAATACACGAGTTGAGGTAAGCTTACGGATCAAGAGCAAATTGTACCTAAGTAAACTATAGGAAATGTATTTCTGTAGTATGTGGCAGTAGCAGATCTTCAAAGGCGTTAGTTTGTGTTTCACAGAGCACTGACCAAGGGAAGTATATCTAGCCTTTGAGGGTTCAGGGAAGCTTACAGATCTAGTGTAAACTTAAAGGAAGCTGAATAGAGTACATACATATCATTGGTTTGTGGTACGCGTTCAAAGACGAAACGTGAAACACAGACAGCAGTGGTCTAAGGAAGTGTAGCTAGCCTTAGAAACACATACGCTAAGGAAAGCTTACTTGTTCTAGAGTAAATTGTTGGTATACTGAAGGTGATAAGTTCTGTAGTCTGTGGCAGACGTGCAAAGCTACCCAGAAAACAGCGGTCTAAGGAAGTTGAGCTAGTCTTAGAACGGTATTTCTAAGACTAGCTCAACTTCCACAGTCCACAGACACGTGTCCCCTTCAGTTTACTTACAAATAACACTAGATCAGTAAACCTCCCTTAGGAAGTTGAGCTAGTCTTAGAAATATCGTGTGAAACAGAAAATAGTGGTCTAAGATAGTTCACCAAGCCTTAGAAATACATACATGCATTTAGGAGAAATGTGGGGAGCCTATAGATCTAGTGCATGTCATTAGTATACTGAAGGGGATACGTTTCTGTAGTCTGTGGCACACGCTCAAAGCGTTGGTTAAACGAGGTTATATTGTCATGATTACTTCCCGTCTGTATGCAGTGTTTGTAGGTTCAATGGTTTTGGACTACTATTGTACAATCTAGGAAATTCACTGTTTGAATCCCCTTAAGGTTGAATGTCTTTTGCACGTCATAACAGGTCGACTTTATTTACGTGTGACAATAAGATAGTTTCTTCCTTAAAGTTTAAATTTACTGGAAATTGTTGTAAATAATTCCATTAACTTACAAATAATAAAATCAACATCGCGTCGATATGTTTTATAAAACAAGGAAAAAGTGAGTTTCTTTAGAACTCTCTGCGTGTGTTAATTAAAGTCAAGTCTCAATTAATTAAGTTTTTTAATTCGGATTGCATTTGGACGTGTCCCAATCACAGATACTAGAATATTTTTCACCATACAAAGTATCATCATCATATCAGCTGAAAGACGTCCACTGCTGGCCATAGGCCTCCCTCAAAGGGAGGGTTTGCCATAATCGCCACGCTTGGCAGACGGGTTGGCGATCGCAGTGTAGCTGTTGCAATGTACAGAGAATGTTTTGCCCATTTTCTGGTGATTCCCTTAGTTGCCGTATATCTATACTAATATAATAAAGCTGAAAATTTTGTTTGTAAGAACGCGCTTATCTGGAAAGATCAGTCGGATTTGAAAAAATATTTTTATTTATTTATTTAAACTTTATATACAATAATGGTACATGGGCGGACTTAATGCATTCTCTACCAGTCAACCTTTGGGTTATAAAGACTATACTGTGGTAGGTGTACAATAAACAAAAATATGATTTAAAATTGAATTTTTTGTATATGATAGCCACATTCGTGAGGAATGCTATAGGCTATACGGGAACAACAAGGCCCCATAAGTTGGACCGATGACATGGTGAGGGTTGCGGGTAGCCGATCGATGCGAAACGCACAGGACCGGTTGTTGTGGCGACACTTGGGGGAGGCCTATGTCTAGCAGTGGACGTCTTCCGGCTAATACGATACTGACGATGATGATATACGGGAACGGAAAATTCTTAATCGAAACGAGAAAAAAACAGGATATGGGCGTTCGAAGTCGCGGGCAAAAGCTAGTTTTTGTATAAATCCGGTCTTTAAATGACACCTACTGGAAAAAGTATGGATGTTGTTAAAAAAGAATCGCATTGCAACCCAATTTATATTTATTGCCTTTGATTCCTAAAAAAGCGCACAAGGCCAGACGGCCTTATAAAATTATATTCTACAAATAGCCTCAATTTACCGGTCAATGTTTTATAAAATTATTATATTTATGCCGCCACGTCTGGCTACATGACCTAGATGGTTAGAAAAGGGTTGGCAGATGATGACACGCAAATGTTGTATGCCCCTGTTTTGAAAGTCACGTACCTATTCTACTTGCTTCAGTTGTTTCAATAATGAAAGGACAGGTTACCCATGTTGGCTACGCATTTTTCGGATAAGAATTACAATTTAATTTATGTATTAACAACGAGTAAAACCTTTATACGCGATTATCTTAGTTTTTATATGCGTACTGCATCAAACTGCTTGAAAAGTGTATTTTTGGAACATTATCGCAGACTAACGAGGCCAGATTAAAAAAAAAAATTGTGCGTCTCGGGACGCCCGACAGAAGTTATAATTTAAACTAATCTAAGTTGAACTATTTAATATGGGAAGCGTCTGTCCGAAATACGACTAGCGCTGTGGGTTAGAGTGAGAGAGGAAGAGCCTGCCTTTTTTTTTTTTTTTTTTGATCTCGGGGGGAAATCCTCATGGAAATCCTCCACCCTGGGGCGGGTGGAGGGGTCTGTCAGACTCTTACTGACTAAAACCACCCCGGTGTTCCATCTCCCACCTACGCCGGGGATCGCGGGAACGTATGCGACATCCGCAATCCCCGGCTGGTGCCGGCCCGCCTCTGCGGGCCACCTCGCGTCGGCGAGGGGAGTGAGGTGTTTGACTCCCCTCGCACGTCAAAGAGGGGCGCACGGGAACACCACGCGCCGCCACCTCGGGTCCGGATGAATGGGGGGCGACGGACATCCCCAAGTCCGTCGCCCCTGGACCCAGTTAGGGGGGCCGGAAGAGGGCAGCGTATGCCCTCCTCCGACGCCCGATGCGCCTGCTGCGGGCAGGGAGAGCGGTTGTGATCTCCCTCTCCCTTTCCGCAGCCTCCTTCTGCGCGATGACTGTCTCGCAGAAGGAGACCACCGCGTCCCAGGACTCCTCACCGCCGACCATAGCATGGACTACGGCCGGCAGCGAGAGGTCACCGCCTACAACAGAGATGAGGGCACGGCGCGGCTCCTCCCAAGCTGCACACTCTGCAAGCGTATGCCGCACCGTGTCCTCCCGACAGTGGGAAGAGCCTGCCTACCGCAGCCGTATGCGTGAGAGACAGGGAAGCCAGACAGACTGGCGCCGTAACCCGTAACGTTACGAAGCGGTTTACCCTCCCATAAGAAGTTATCACTTCAAAAAAAAGATTTTAATATTTTTTATTGTTTCTTTACTCTATAGGAGCACATAACACCACCCTCAAATATGACCACTCACTTCTGGAACATCCTGTAGGTCTCTAGTAGGAGTATACTATACATGTGAAATGCGAATGAAATAAGAAATAAGAGACTTTTAAGAATCGGCTGGCTTAAAAGTCTCTATGCAAAAATCACACCAATCCATTTTGCAGGTGTTGCCAGGAAGAAGGACAAACTAACCAATACACATATACACTATTTACATTAAAGAAAAACAGTAGAAATTGGGTACAGCTTAAAAAAGCATGAAAGTAACAATGTCATTTCCGTTTACTAAAAGCCAGAACATAAAAATAAAATGTCAGAGATTTTTTTTTACCATTGTTGTTAGACATCAATTCGCAGTACATTGAAACCTCGCTAACGATTGTTGATGACATATGTACAATAATGTACATATGTATATGCTATTATTGATTCTGCTGATATAGTATAAACAGTATTTGTTTAAGATGTATCCGAGAAACAGCAGCTCATATCGACTGTCAAGCATGTCTTTGATGTTTGAGACTCAATTTGATATAGACCAAACTGTATTCAACGCTCTAGTATAATTGTAAACCAATCAAATTAATACACAGCACAAAATGAACAAGCTTCCGATATTTGGGGGTAAGGCGCATTTTCTTATTGTATAAACTCATCTGCCTAGCCTTTTCCCAACTATATCGGGGTCGGCTTCCAGTGAAACCGGATTCAGCTGAATACCAGTATTTTACGTGGAGCGGCTGCCTACCAGACCTCCACAACCCATTCCTACGGTAACGGTACTCCTTGGCAAGACTGGTGTCAGATTATCTGGCTTCTGACTATCCGTAACGACTGCCAAAGATCTACAAATGACAGCCGGGACCAACGGCTTAACGTGCTTTCCGAGGCACGGAAGAGTCTCGGTATGTTAAGATGGTCACCCATCCACAGACCAACCTCGGCAAACGTTGCTTAACCATGAAGATCGACCCGTGCGGCTGTTATTATTTAGCCACGAGCTCCTCCTTATTGTATAAACTATTACATTTATTATATTCTTTATTGTACACCTCATAATATGAACAGGACAATCAATCATACAAACAGTGTACAATGGGCAGTCTTCTCGCACCAACGCAGTCTCTTCCAGAGAACCTTTGGATAGATTCAACGAAAGGAGATACATAGTTATAGGGCGTTAGTGTACAAACGTTCTAAACAATACTAATTAGACGTAATAATATAAAATACATAAATACAATACTAATTAATAAACTAATAAATATCATCAACATCATGTTGTTGTGTTGTCATCATCATGTTACACGCAGTCATCATTATCATCGTACCAGCCGAAAGACGGCCACTGCTGGACATACCTGGGTTGCCATAATCGCCACGCTTGGCAGGCGGGTTGGCGATCGCAGTATAGCAGTTGCAATGCACAGAGAATGCTGCTGCTCATTCTCTGGTGAGTCCCTTAGTCACATCTTACGACACCCACGGGAAGAGATGGGATGGTGCTATTCTTTTACGTCCGAAACACACAGATCAAACGCAGTCATACTTAGCTAATACTCAACGAGGCCTAATAAACCTACAGACTTTTTTTTCCAAAAGACCAATACTCAAAAAAATGTCCATGACCTCTATTTGAGACGTCCCCAAATCGTCACATCTTTTCCCCCATACGATGTTTTATACCCCTGTTTTGAAAGTCACGTCCCCAGCCAAGTTGCCCCAGTTGGCCCATAATAATGAAGGGTCCGAGTGACCTTGTCGGCTACTTGATTTTATTTCTTTTCCCCCTACCCGTAACTTCAAGCCGTTAACTTTTATTACCCGCCATAGTTTTTATGGGGAATCCAGAGAATCTCTTATATTTCTTATAATAGTTGTTTCTTTTCTTAAGTTTGGCCTTTATGGTTGGTTTGTTGTGTATTGCTTTATTATGTTTTGTTTTTTTTTTATGTTCGTCTTTATTAAAAAAAAAATGTGTTATGATTTATGCAGTTTCAATCCACGTCCTGCGCATATAATATACTGAATATTAAGAAAAGTGAGCAGTAGGTCGTCTATGTATCAATCAATTAAGTTTTATATTAATCACTCACCCTCAAATCAAATGTAGTTATTCTTAAACCATTAACATCTAGAATTCTAGAGCGTTTAATACGGTTTTGTTATGTTAACAGCAATTGAGTCTCAAACATCAAAGACGTGGTTGACAGTAGATATATGTCCTATGTTAACGAGAGCAACATGTTGAGCAAATGTCATACCACAAGAATCAATCGTAGTACATACTCATAGCAAGTCATCAACCATTGTAGTTTCTGATTAACTGAGAGCAAGTAGATCATGTTATCACTTCAGTCAATGCTCGGCATAGGCTTACTCAACCCAAAGCGTCACCACATCGACTGGTTCTGTGTTTCTCGCTTCTAGCAGATTCTCAGGGAATTGAATTTAAATGCGTCGTGTCCATGTGTGACTGCCACTTAAGTTTGACAATTCTCTACGTTGGCAATATTTTTCCCTGTAGATCTCTTCATTTATGATTCAACTCATTCAATTCATTTATCATACACTGAAATAGGGAAATGATAGCACAACTACATGAAAATAACTGGATCAGTATTTTTATTTGGAACGGAACGCAAATAATGTAGAAATATAGACCACAAGGTATCCTGTTACACCAATATCTACAAGCAAGAACCGGCCTTGAGTTGTGACTGAAACTACATACTCGTATGTCATATTTAGGTTTGTTTGTCAAGCAATTTACTAAGTGTTACAACAGTAAATACCTACGTTCCAGAATTAGGTTTGATAGTTTATCATCAATGTATTTCAAGTATTCAATTACGAGTAAGACTTAACATTTTGATTTTTGGAATTTCTTTTCTTTTTTTGAAAAGTCGGAACATCAAAGTAATTTTTTTGATATTCCGACATTTCAATAAAAGTGCGAAATTGTCAAGTTAAAATTTGAAGTACTCGTAACAAAAAACGATTCAAACTTGTATAAATAACGAAAGATGAAATGCCAAACGCTGGCAAATTAATCAATCATGAATGCCTCCTTACAATAAATTGGAAATGACAAACAACCAACCGCCGATAAAACCAATTTCGAATTCGATACAAAATGTTTCTTAAGGAAGCAATTATGCGCTACTTCATATAACATATATATAACCTCCAAAAACGTTGGTAACAGCTTCCAAAACAGAACCACAAACGATTCTACTGATTAATTAACTCATTCAGACAATTTCAACCGTTTTCTCCGTTTTGTTTGAGACAGCTAAAATTAGAATTTCCACGAAATACTTGCAGCTTTCTAGTACAAATAAGATAGGTGGAGAAGGTCCGCTGTATGCTCAGTAATGCAAGCCCTGATGGAGGCGGAATGCGTTTGGGAGAGGCAACCCTTACGCCCCAGCCGCCGCAGGAGACGTCCTGTGCGTCGGGAATCGCAGGGCGATTCCTTACATCGAAGGCGCGGGTCTGCGGACTGCGAGCGATGGGTGGCTCGTCAACCAGCCATTTGATGATTTCCCATCCCTAAAGAAAAGGAAAACAATACGCTATATGCTTATAATCAGAATAAAACACGGACCTGTATGATGTACGGCGATCTCTTACTATGTCAAACGCATTCTAGTTGCGGGTTCGCTTAAAACTTGCGATATGTTGACGCGTTTTTAAAGCGGGGCGAACACTAGATGGACTTGTCTGTGGGCATTCTTACGGGCATTTCTGCGGGAAATGCTTACCACTAAAGACCAGTCTGCAACGGTACAAACTAAAATAGATATAGGACAGACCTATTAAATTCCCAGCCAATACGGCAATATCTAACAATGTCAAATGAATGCAAGTTACGAGTGCGCTTGCACTCGATGTACAGAAAGCGTTTCTATGTGTCCGTGCCTTCTCGCGCGTTGAATGAACTTGATCTTCTGTACATATCTATTCTGTGGCTGTAGTTCGCTCGTGAATTTCTTAAGACGAAGTATTTTGTGCCAAAAATAAAGATGTTCGTGCTTTGGAAGTTTTAGTGGTAAAGCAGTGAATGAAACCGTTGGAGCGAGATGTTTTGTGCTTTCAAATCGTTGCATAGTCGTTGAAGGAAGCTCTAGTAATGCAGTTTCATTAGTGTAGGGAAAGTGTTGTCAGAATCCAAACTAAAATGCGAAAGTGTGCGCGTCTGTGAGCCTATGTCTTGTGTTTTCACGTCTAAATCGGTGAATAGATTTTTCTGAAACTAAGCACGCAAATAGACTATGATAAGAATCAGTGCGACAATACATTTCACCCCATTAATACTGACTGTCCTGAATTTTGACTGACCTGTTGGTCGAGTGGTTAGTGACCCTGACTGCTTAACCGGAGGTCGTGGGTTCGATTCCCACCCAGGACAAATCTTTGTGTGATGAGCATGATCATTTGTTCTGTGTCTGGGTGTAATTTGTCTATAATATGTAAGAAATATATAAGTATGTTTATCAGTTGTCTGGTTGCCATAGTACAGGCTCTGCCTAGTTTGGGATCGGATGACCGTGTGTGAGTTGTCCCAGGATATATTATATTATATTATATTATTATTATTATTAATACTACTGTCTATGGATATAACAAAACACTTTTCACGAGAGCAAAAGCCGCGGGTAGACGCTTGCATGTTCATAAAAATCGGTTTTGTTGAACTGCCGTTAAATTTTGCTGCTAGTAAAATTGTGAAAGCACTTTCCACACTAAACTCATATACAGCTATATTTTATAAAAATGTATTGGCATGTATTGATTTTGCAGCTACACTAAAGTCTTAACTTTTAAAGCTTTTATTCAATGTGCAATATTTTTTAGTTAAGGTCAAATCTGGCAAGCTAAATGAAAACCACTTCCTTTTATTCTCTTATTGTTCAGTTCAGATGACAACGAATTTTGATGGTACCTATGACCTGATTCTCCATCTAGGGTTGACTATTCAACTCTTCAACGGTCTACAATACACGAAATTTTTCTACTCAAAATAAGTTACTATGATCTGATTCTCTGCCAGGGTTGCGGAATTTGTTCGAAAGAGTCACCGCGTTTTCCATCTAGGACAGATTTTTTCTTCTTTATTATGCGTTAAAATAAAAACTTGTTTAAAAAAATATTTTTGAATATTAGTTACTTATTTTAACAAGTGTACATAAATGCAATATGCTACATATATATCTACTAATTAAATCGACTTGGAATGCAATCAAGCAGATCAAGACAAACATGTTGCATGGTCACTATGTTATCCATTAACAATATTTAGAGATATAATACCATACAATATTATAACACCTTGTGACCACTATAAATATTACTGTGGGGTACGAAGACACAGGTTCTTAATCAAAATTTTTACAGCTTAAGGTGTTCTCCTATTACAAAGCGATCTTCGCGCGAAAACACGAACGTTGCATTCATTTGTACGCAAACACAATCGCATCGTCGCGCTGATAGAGGGCGCCTTACGGTTTTGTTTAACAAATTAACGTGACGATCGCGTATTCTCGCGATGATCGCTTTGTATAGCCTTAGCCAATCCCGTTCAAGCACTATACATTAGAAAATTTTATCATTGCTTTATTGCCGTATGCTCTGCCATGATACGAGCTCATTTTTCTCAACTAGTGGATACAATAATAAACCTTTCACTCAGTTTTCTTTACGACTCACGCAGAATGAGCAGCTGCTACGTTTTATGTTTTTCTTGCTCGAGGGAATAAAAATTCTAAATAACCATCTACTGAAGGCATCCAGGGTATAATGTGATGCTTAAAATTTACAACCTACTTTTTGTAGGCAGCATTCAATTCAGCCTGTTTACTTGATACCTTTGCCAAACTGATGACCATTCATGCGTGTACCGAAGTTGCGTATATTGGTTTAAACTGAAGTTCAAAAAGGTCTGGCACTCACCCTTATTTGTTTATTTTAGTTTGTATTAGTATCTACTTCCGGAGATATATATTTTGCGAACAATTTCAATTAATTATTTGCATACTTTTGGATAAGATTTTCAAAAGACGGACTATTTAGGGTCGGGGGTCTCCTCGCTTTTCTGCTCCAGGTTTTACGGTCTTGGGTTTTCTTGAAGAATCAGACTGTCTCCTTTAATTCTATATAATCGGTAAATACTCCGTTCTTTTTTGTTTTACTATTTAGAGGCACGCGTTTGGCCACTATCTCACCTGATGGTAAGCGATGATGTGGTCGAAGATGGAGCACGCTTGCCTTGAAGTAGCCTATTCACTCATGACTCCCAGGCTGTAGCTATCAGGAAACACAGACTCTGGCTTGGAATTCCAGTCCTTAGCTGTACGCACAATGATTGTGTTCCCAAAACGTTTTGTGCTTGTGGGTGGGATGACCCCATGTACCGGTGGCACATCGTCGTACGTCCGATGATGGAAAGGGCTTGACGGAATAGAACTATGCAGTTATTTTGGATAAATGAGATGTAGGTGGTTAATTAGTGAGTTCCTAAGCATCCCTGCCTAGACGGTACCAAAAGTACAAATGCTACATCAACAAAAATAAACAAGAAACAGTTGCATTGTCTCAAAACATCATCTAAAACTCATAACAAACCACTGTTACAGAAAACTTCCAAAAAAAACGACAATTAAGATGGTGGTCATTCAATTGACATCACAGTCGAAAAACGCGGCAAATACGAAAATAACGAGCTCAAACCGAGCTAAACAACTTTGTTTCCGTTAATTTAACTTCAATCTGTTTCTGGTGACGCGAAGTCAACAAACCATTTGGCGACCATCGTTTATATAATTTAGAAACAGTTAATTTGGTTAGGATATCGTTTTGTATCGTGTGTAATTAAGTGTGATTGATTGCAGTTTGATTTAAAACTTTGGTAATCTTTTAGTTTACTCACAGATTGCCATAAATTCTATTTTTCTTTTTTAATGTTTTTTCATATTTGTATTTTCTAGTGTTATGATTTATGTAAGTGTGCTTTTGTTTGTTGGGTTTTCTGTTCTTATACCTAATAAATGTTTTATCTATCTATTTTATCTATCTACTTAATACTGCACGTTTTAAGGTCGATAAATCAAACGAACAAAAGAATCCGTGGGGAAATCGTCACACCTATGCCAATATACAACTTCATTGATATACGATACATACGATGTTTTGTGGACTAAATACATTGGTAACAAATATATAATAGTTTCGAAGTATATTTTTCTCTGTAGTACCGTTGTGCCAAACTAGAATGTTTTGTTAAAATCCATAATTAATACGTCACGACTCATATTCTGGGATTTCAGATGAGGGTTTATCCACGGAATGTTTTAAAGGAGGTTTTATCAGGGAGATAAAATTACTTTCCTCCAGAAATTTAGGTAAATATACATAAGAACTTTGTTTATGGGTATGTATGTATCTATGTATTAATAATTTTACTAGTGGCCCGACCCGGCTTCGCCCGGATGTATATGCATTTTCAAAATTGGTCCAGCCGTTCACGCGTGATGCCGTGACCAAGGGAAATAGGGATTCATTTTTATATATAAAGAAGATATATATATAGATATAGATTTTAATTTTTCTTTTCTCTATTTTTAAAACTAAAAATAGAGAGAAGAAAAAAAATCTTTAAGTTGCACCTGCCATGTTGTCTCTGCACCACCCTAAGGTCGACTGGCAGAAAAACTGGTGGTTCTTCTGGCAACACTACGGGGAGGCCTATGCCCAGAAAGAAAAAGAAAGAAAATTGTGTTCATTGGTATTACAAAAAAACAGAAACACTTTAAAATTAAACAAAATAAATAATGAAAACCTACAATGCCAAAAGGGTCTCTGCTCTGCATAATGCCAGATGGCAACACAAGATATACCACCTGACGCTGATTTTCAGCTGCAGTCCACGAGTTCCATACCTACGCTCGAAAATATTTTACATCATCTTTACACATAAATTTTACAAAACTAAAATATTTTGTACAAAAAGCAACTAAAATAAAATATTGCGACTCCTTTCGGCTGATAAATATGATGATGATACATAAGAATAAGAATGATTGAGAGAATCAGTGATGTAAAAGTTCGTTTTTGTACCTTAGTTTTTAATAAATAAATGACCGATTGAAAGTCTTGAATATTCTAGATTAGTATTAAATTATTGTAAAGGCGTTCTGTATGGTGTCGGACGTAAAAGAATAGCACCATCCTATCACTTCCCGTGGGTGACATAAGAGGCGACTAAGGGACTCACCAGAGAATGGGCAGCAGCATTCTCTGTGCATTGCAACAGCTACACTGCGATCGCCAACCCGCCTGCCAAGCGTGGCGATTATAGCAAACCCCTCCTTTGGCGCAGGCCTATGTCCAGCAGTGGACGTCTTCCGGCTGATATGATGATGATGATGTATAGGCAGGCAAACTTCAGTTCTCTGTACGAAACACTGATCGCTACTACTTCGAAAGTTACAAACATGCACTTAACATGTTACAAGTTTCCATCTCATACATTTGCTGTTAACTAACCTATGTACTATTGGTTCAACTGCCGGACATGTACCAAACTACCTACTCAAAATATATTTAAACATGGAATGACTCATCATCATCGTCTGCCTAGCCTCTTTCCAGCTATATTGGGGTCGGCTTCCAGACAAACCAGATTCCGCTGAATACCAGTATTTTACGTGGAGCTGCCTATTTATCGTCTCGACCCGATAACTGGGTGATATGACAGGGTACTCCTTGGCAAGACGTGTCAGATTTTCTGGCTTCTGACGATCCGTAACGACTGCCACAGATCTATAAATGACCGGGACAAACAGCTTAACGTGCTTTCTGAGGCACAGAGGAGTCTCGGAGTGTTAAGATGGTCCATAGATCGAACTTGGCAAGCGTTGCTTAATCTTGAAGATCGATCCGATTGGCGGTTATTATTTAGACATACGGAACGAACGTCGAGATTGACGTCGAGTTCGGCTGAAGATGTAAACTGACATAAGAGAAGACGTTTTAAATCTCATATTAAGTCGCTATACACTAAGGTGCTCGCTCAATGGGAGCATTCACCAGTAATTCAACGTTACAGAGTCGAGCATTACATCAGTGAGTGAGGAGAACCGAGCATTGTACTGCTCACCCTGCTAGTCGAATCTGTCAACATCTCACGGTGTAAACTAAGGTGAACTTAGGATTCCATCTTGTATGTATAGATTGACAGTTCACTTCACCTAAGTTTACACGGTGAGAGGTTTACTGCGGGTCGATTCTGTAAACATATCAAAGTGAAGGCTAAGGTGAAGTGGTCTCAAGGTGAGCTGTCAATCTAAATAATCAAGATATCATGTGATCACGAAGTGAGCTGTCATTCCATCTTGATAATATGGATTGACAGCTCACCTCGTGATCATTTCACCCTAGCCTTCACTTCGACATGTTTACAGAATCGACCGGCAGAATCGCACGCTGCAATGATTCAATAAGTAACATTTGTATACAACTTGATACATCAATGCGCCGGTTTTGAAATAATTCTTGACACGAATATCGTTGTTTCTTGTTTTTTTTCAGCTGCAGGCCAATTCCCAAAATCGAATTTATTTGTTACATTATAAGTGAATGCTCTTCAAGCAGGGAAGCAATATTGTAATGTAATGCTCAAAATCGAACCTGAAATATTACATTACAAGCAAAGCTCCTGGTGGCACCATAAATATTTCAATCGCTCTTGGAAACGATAAACAAGATGTTCAACATTTGTTACAAGTTGTATATGGCACCGCATTCCTTTAATTAATGAAGCTTCGCGAATGGCTGTTCACGTTCGAGGGAAGAAGCAATTATAGCAGCAGAACACGATGACATAACCATTACGTTTGCAATACTTCAAGTGTTAGACTGTCGTGGTCCGTTTTGTAGATTTTGATTGCAATTTTCGGCTTTATATTGTTGCACAGAAGGCTTAGTATGAAAAATCTTAAGCAATTATATCTGTCTCTAGGTTAGGGCGTTTTCATTTTCGCGGTAATTTCTTAGAAAGCTTGCTTTATCCTAATATATAAAATTCTTCCGTTACTGACTGACTGAGTGACTGACAGGCAAAGCACAGCCGAAACTACTGGTCGTAGAAAGCTGAAATTTCGCATGTCGGTTTCTTGGAGAGTGTAGTGGAGCACTAAAAGACGATTTCCCGACATTCCTACGGGAACGGGAAAACACGTGATATGCGCGTACGAAGTCGCGGGCTAAAGCTAATCTGGTATAAAAGGTCTAGCCTTTCGCACTCAGCGATGGTGAACCTTTCCATCAGTGAAATGATGTTCGTAAATTCCGTTGTGTAACAGGGGTAGCGCTATTCATCCTATATAGCTCCGTCTCTCTCTCACACTGTAAAAATGATAGCTTTAAGACGTCATAGTAGGTACCCTCATCTTTCAGGGTTGCGGAACTATTTGAAAGAGTTACCGCGGCCCTGGAACGCAAAGGGCATTTGAAGGAACTCGTGTGGGTTTCAGGGTGTTACTTCACCAATCGATCGACGTTGATCGATTGGTGTGGAAGCCTTGGCTGATCGAAGAAAGAAGTAGAAACTATCGATCGGCGTCGACTAATCCAATTGGTGTGGTAACTAACGGCCGGCCTGTTTGTCTTTCAAACATGACGTTTCTGCAACTTTTGGTAGCTAATTTGACAGTTGGTTAACGGTAGATACGTTATTGAGACCGGCCGTTAGTCAGGAAGAGTCTGACACTCCTGTCAGCTGAGTCAATGGGGATCCACACGTAAAGCTCAGCACAGATGTCGCCAGAGGCAGGACGGCTGCTGTCAAATCGTTTTCGCTTTGTTTACGCTTTAGTTATTGCTATCTTTGTGTTGAAACCATTCCACTATTGTTATTATATACCTAACATTTATTGAACATGGGAAGTTAAAAATTAAAAGACGAACTATAAAAATGATTTTTGCGACGTGTAGCCTTTCCCCACTTCTTTTTTAGCGTTGTATCTTTGGTAAATAAATGTACACCGAGGGTACATCCTGGTACAGCACACAGAGGCATATTTCAAGAAACTCTAAATTTATTGAATTATGGGTTGTGAATTGTATTGAATTGACACCTTTCAATGGCCATGCGAACGATGCGCCACCAACCGTGAAAACATAGCAGTAAAGATCCTCATTGATGATTTACTATCCACAGAAAAAGGTAGGTGCCCTGATCTTTGAGTAGAACAACGTTATTCAACTAAACGGAATAGTAACCTACAACTTACCATTTCGAACCAATGCACCTCTATATCTCGCCAAGACCGATTCAAAGCCAAGACCTCAGAATTCGTTGCCAAGCGGCTTATAGGCCGTCTAACCGCATTCTAGACGTAAACTCAGCCGTACCACCGCACATCTTCCAAAAACGGTTCAAAATCGTGTCAATTTTAACATAATTCAGCAGCTCCACTAATTAGAGACCCGGCTAACTTTGCAAACATTATACCGTGGAACTAATTTCTCGCCTACGATATAGCGTGATGACGGCACTTGTAATTTGATTATAGAGGCCTCGGCTGCTGTCACACCGTGCCGAAACTTTGTTGTGTTTGTAATTAAGTTTCTCAAACAAGAGTGAGCATCGCATTAATATTCAGGCTTGTTTTAAATTTTTGGTTAGGAATTTTTGGCGAGTGACCTTTAGCGTGATGTTTTAGTAGATGTGTGTTACATTGGGTGTTCTTTATTATACAGAGTGGTTCAAAAGTGCGTGGTCATATTTACAGATAATTTTCAGTATTTGATATCCAGTGTAGAAACAATTTCAAAAAAATAAAAAATTACTTGTAGTTCAAAACAAATCAGTTTTCAAGCAGTCTGACGCAGTTAATGGCATTTATGTTCAATCACAAATTCGATGCTACCAACTGCATCTGACTGTCTGAAAAGTGCTGTTTGTGTGAGCTTTTAAACGTACTCGTTCGCGTAAACGTTAACGCTCACTTAAGTCAAATTGTATATTAAAAAAAGTTTTTCGTAACTGTCACCAGATGACGCTTATCCAATTTTGGAATGGTTACGTGTGTAGAGTTAGTATTACTCAAAGTACGAGGAAAGTGACACATACTAAATACCTACATGTACATTTTATTTATTCAACACAAAATTATAGTGCAAAAGATCATTTTTTATTTATTTATAATAAATAATTTATTCAATATAAAGTGATAGTGTAATAGATGTAATAATCATTATAAAGTGATGGTGTACTCATTGTCGAGAAGACTTACAATAAATAAATAAAAAACTAAAGGTGAAAGACGTTCAGCTTTAGATTGTCACAGTAATTTGAAAATGATGCACTTGTAAAAGTCTAAAACATACTAAACATCTTATTAAGTCACGGTCTATTCTGTCAACGTCCATTATGAAAACTTGAAGTGAAATGTCATTTCATCTTGATTGCATTAGTTATAGTTATTTATTCATAAACAAGTCTGAATCTGAATTTACACAATTACGGTATAGGTATATATATATATATACAATTTAATAATTACATTTGAAATAATTATAATAAATTTACATTTCTTCAATAGCATTCTGACAAATAAATTAAACAATATGATCAACATCTTTATATTCGAAATAATAACAATAAAATTATTAATTAAAGATAAATTACCTTAGAATTATAGAATTCATGAAAAATTATTGACATTGATTTACAGTTCACTTTATGTTCACATCAGCCAGTTACACGGTGAGGTTTTTCAGAATAACACTACAAAATATTTCAAAGGCTTTATCTTGCATCAAACTACTTCATTTAGCTCTAGGAGTCTGAAAAGCCAGGTTTACGGAATTTGTTCGAAAGAGTCGCCGCGGCCCTGGAACGCAAAGGGCTTTAGAAGGAACACGGATGGGTTTTAGTCAGTAAGAGTCTGACACGCCCTTCTGCTCCACCCAGAGCGGAAGAAGTCATTTGATGATTTCACATCTTTAAAAAATAAATGAGTCTGAAAAGAACTAAAGCCATAAAACACATTTCTATCAACGTTCTACATTTTAAATTGTGTTTGTTTCTCTCGTGAAGCGTCTGGCTGTATATTTTTTATTCAATTAGCCTTTTAACTTTACATTCTCAATTTGGGCTTGTTTACGCAAGATTTAGAACTTTTGACTTTTAGTTTGTATGAACTAATTAGTATCAGAACATTTATGACTAAGTTTATCAAATAGAATAAATCTTAAATTTTCAGATTTAATATTTACTCTAAAAATTACGTGAAGAACTCAATTTTGGATTAAAATAAAATAATATTATTTATTTTCAGGTAAGCATATTATTGATCAATTAGAGTAATTGATCAGAACATGATTTTGAAATACTATTTACGGTTGATGAAAGGCAATAAGGTTTGCCCCTACCACAAGGAATACTTTTTTTTTTTAAGGATGGGATAATATCAAATGACTTCTTTCACTGTGGGTGGAGCGGAAGGGCGTGTCAGACTCTTGCTGACTAAAACCCATCCGTGTTCCTTCTAAAGCCCTTTGCGTTTCAGGGCCGCGGTGACTATTTCAAACAAATTCCGCAACCCTGGCCCTAACGGGCGTCTTCTATGCTGACTTCGATCTCTTTGACGCGCGTGGAATACAACGCGCCATCGACCCGGGCCTGGTGGTGATCGGACAGCGAGCCGCCCAAAGCTCGCCGTCCGCAGACCCGCGCCTACGGTGGACCACAAGTGATACTTAATAGCCAAATTGGCGATTTTAACCCATGCTGTAGCAAACCAAGACAGACGCCAGACGTGTATACATAATCTATGATACCTATTCTCCTATTCTTCTTCCCTCCTCATTCTTGTGTCGTGTTCCTCGTTGCTGAGGGTCGTGGCCCCAAAGAATTACGAACGACATTCGGTTACCATTTAATTCGGTCTTCGGCAGTGATCTTTAAATGTTCGACTTTAAAATATAATAATATGATTATACTGCGATATGACAACAATCCTTCACTTCCTTCGTTCATTGTTTTATTATAACAGTTCAAAGACAATGATCAGAACGCCTAAGGATAGGAAATGTCGAATGTCTTCAATGAACAGGGAGGTAAATCGTTGCTCAATTACCGCAGCGAAATGGATGGAAATTATTTGTGCCGTGTTTTGACGAGTTCCGCCTCGCTTCCGCTGTGTTTTGATGCGATTTGTTATTCCATCAAGTTCTTCCTGTCTGCCTCAAAAGCCTTTTCCCACCTATATCGGGGTCCGTTTTCAGCCTGACTGGATGCAGCTGAATACCAGTATTTTATAAGGAGCGACTGCCTTTCTGATCACCACAACATGATCATCATATCAGCCAAATACTGTCTACTGCTGAACGTAAGCTTTCCCCAAAGAGCGCCAACCATCCCGGTTTTAAACGGTCCGATCCAAACACTGCCAGCCACCTTCTTCAAATAAACGATCCATCGTGCCGCAGGGCGTCATACGCGGTCTCCATTCCAACACATGTCTGCTCTATCGACCGTCTGTCCGTCTACAGACATGGCCGGCCCACTTCCACTTCAGCATGCTGATTCTACGCGCAATGTCGGTGACTTTAGTTCTCTGGCGAATGACTTCGTTGCGATTCTATCCACCAGAGAAATCCCGAGCATTGCTCTCTCCATTGCACGCTGAGCAATCTGATACTGCATGGCAAAACTGGCGTCAGATTTTTAGTTCTTGCCTATCCGAAAGGGACTTGATAAACAAAGCGCTCAAGGCGCGCGGCCAGGGGCGCCACGCTGTGACGAAAATGTATGACGTCTGTCCGCGCGCCTGCGACGCTAATATGTTTCGTTCCTGTTGCCATACATTTTATCTTGTCAGCGCCCTAACCGCTTTGCATATGAAGTCCCTCAAGAAACTTGATTATAAGCTCTCTGATAAATGGTATATTTTTGTTTCAGGTAAATCACAAGAAGGTTTCAAATATGCAAAGGAAGGTAACGTTAGTTTAATTTTTTTTTAGGATTACTCAAATCTATAATATACTTACTATTCTGGTATAATAAAGCTGAAGACTTTGTTCACACGCTCACGCAAAATACGCGCTTAGTCGTGGAGTTGCGGAAACCAGCCCGAGTTACATAGATTGTTCACACGCTAATCCCTGGAACTACCAGTCGGATTTGGGAAATTCTTTTTATATACAAAAAGAATTTCCCAAATCCGACTGGTAGCCACGTTCATCGGGAAGGCTATACGGAAACGGGATATGCGCTTACAATTTCGCGGGCAAAAGTTAGTGAACAATAATCTGCCTAGCCTTTTCCCAACTATCTTAGGGTTGGCTTCCATACTAAAGGGGTGCAGCTGAATACCAGTAGTTTGGAGCCGCTGCCCATCTGACCTTCACAACCCAGTTAATGAGTAACGCGATACCCTTTGGCAAGACCGGTGTCAGTCTTGGCTTCTAACTACCTGCCTGTTACGACTGTTTAAGTAAAAATTAACATATGGCAGCCGCGTGCTTTCTGTGGCACGGTAGATTCATGATAAGTAAAGATAGTTTGATCTTAAATGTTCCCTTTACAGCAATATATTTATGGCGTATTGCGATATCGAAATGAAAATTTTTGGATTGCGGCCGGTCTCAATAACGTACCTATATTACCTGTCAAATTAGCTACCTATCAACAGTAGCTGAAATATCATTTTTGCCTTTCAAACTTAACGTTTCAGCTACTGTTGGTAGCTAATTTGACAGTTTATTAAAGGTAGATACGTTATTGAAACCGGCTGCTAGCCAAACTGAGAACTTGACGGCTTCATAAACCTTCTTAAACTTACCCTCCTTAAAATCGTAATACTTGTTGATATTCTCAACAATTTGTTTCCAAGCAGAAGCTTTAGGCAATAATATAAAATCCACCAATAAAACATAGACAAAAGATGAATGAAAGAAAAAAGATATTCCTTAAGGCAAGAAAGATATGAACGATTGTATCGCGAATCATTTGAGGGATCACTTCTTTTTGGTTAATGTTTGTCGAACAAACCCCGATATTGTGACAGAGATTTTGAACAATGAGTTATATATAGTAGTTAAGTTTATATCTCCCTACTATAACTCATTGTTTAATATCTCTAGCCATAAGGACTATCAGACTATCACTATGGTGAAATATTTTGTAGGTGATTAAATTGTTTTTTAAAAAGCATAATATTTACATTGTTTTTGTGAGAATTACGAAAGAAATTAAGTATTATTAAAGCTAAATACGGTTTCGACAGCATACCAACAAAAGTATGTTCCATTTTAACCGACTTTAAAAAAAGAGGAGGTTCTCAATTCGAGTGTTTTTATACATAATTTTCTCTGTTTGTTCAGCGATATTTTCGCTAATTGTCAATCGATGTTGACGAATCTTTTTTTGTTTGGAAGATTTTTTTTCCGGACTGGTCCCATTTCAATTTGGTGAAGATCTGATGAAAAACTTCGGAGATAGGTTACGGAACTCTTCAATAAATAATAGAAAATCTCCCGGGATTGCTGAAATCGCATGTCTGTTTATTGTTTACACCAGTACATAACATAACACTACGCCAGTACGCTGTGACAGAGTACGCAGATGTGAACAGGTCAACCATGGTTTTTGAGTTATATATTCGGGCATAACTTATTGTTTATGAACCGATCTTGATGATTCTTTTTGCTTTGGGTTTTGTTAAAGCTGCTTTGAATTTGCATTGGACGTTGAACTTTAAAGATACACCAGTGACCGCCTCAACTTAAAATGAAGTAAAGTGAGATTTTGTCAGGTTTATGTCAATCCCAAAGCAATGTAGATATTGTACTATGAGCTGGTCTGGACTTGGACTGCGAAGGCACACAAAGTACCTCTTTAACGGCAAATCGTGCAACCACTGATTATGACAATTTAGTTCTGGGGGTATTCACCCCTGAAAAGTGAAGAATAAAAAACGTTTTTTACCAATAATTCAACCGACATCGAAATACGAAACAAAGAAACACCGACTCCCGAAATTAGCAGTTGATCGATATCCAACGTATATATAATTTGGTCTAAGATATATATTAGGTTCAACAGGAAAGGTTCAGTATAAGACAAGTTAAACCAGACTATTGAGAAAGTTTCATATCATAATCAGGCATCGCATCGATCAAGAATGGCGAAGAAAACTTTTGAAAGTGGGACGATATCGTCACTTCAGTATGTCTGAGAACACAAGAACAAGATGGACACTCAACTAAGAGCCCTCTTTGATCAAGCTTGCCCTCCAGCCCTCCTTCCCCTTTAATATTGGGGGAAGTAACTTGTTCAAAGCGACTTTCAATATATTGGCTATCTTTTAGGGGGTGGACCAACTCTGAAATTAAACCACATTGCGGATTAAAAATATTTTACCAATAGAGATCGTTATCATTTTCTGTCGATTTTGCTTTGAATTTTATTTTATTCAGCGGTTTTTTGGAACATAAGGTGTTCCGTGTTTATATCGTGAAAAGGTTAAGTCTGAAGACAGCGGAAAGTCTTACGGTGCGTTTCTACCAGAGATGCGTAGCGAGGGATGTGTTTTTAACAACCAATAGAATCGCTTAATTTACCTAGCCCGTAGCGAGGCTAGGTAAATGAAGTAATTCTATTGGTTCACACAAACATATTCCTCGCTACGCATCCTCGCACATCTCCGGTGGAAACGCAGCCTATGCTCTTTGCGGTTTTATGTAACGACTGTCAAAGATCTACATGTGACAGCCAGTACTAAAGACCTGTCTTGGTTTGCAAATAACGGTCACATATCCACGTAACAACCTCGGCTATTATCAAAAACAAAACAAGCTCCTCTCCCGGTTTTAAGTTAAAAAATGTGGTTTTGAATCCCTATTTTCATTTGCCAAAAAATTAGACTTGTAAGGGACAAAATTCCATCAAAAACATTAAAATGTAAAATGGGAGCCAAGTTCACTGTTAACATTATGCGTGATTGTCGACTTCGGCGACAGAGAGTTGAGATCTAAATGGATGCAAAGTTCTGTAGATAATCCTGAAATAAGATAAATTAAGGCTCAAGATTCGACTTGGCTAGTTTTCACATACTTTTATTTGGCTTAACTTATCATCTTTATGTTACTCGCAAGTTACAGTTTTTATATTGAAAAGTCAACATACATTACTCTTCTAAAATATTTTGATTTGCTGGTGAAAACTATCACAATGATGTCAGACCGTTAAGCCGGCGCTGCCAGGAGCAGTTTGTGTTATGATCGGTTCTCTAAGTTATGTAATAATTCGTTTTTCTTTTAACTTGGCTGGGTACGCTGCCGCGCGTCTAGATAATTTCAATTTTAAATAAAGCGGTCCACCGAAATTGCTACTTATTAGTTAAACTGGAAGGTCCCTGTTTCTTGAATCAACATCTGCGTCCAACGAAAATTTCGTATTATAAGGAAATTGCTCCTTGAAGAACGACTTCAATGTAAACTCATTACTGTCCTTTTACATAAATAGATACTCGCATTTTCTTTAAAGGTACTTAAGTCCCATAAATTATCGTTCAAAATTCGTCTGAAACGGGACCTTAATTGCCAATTAGTGGAGATATTGGATTTGAATGTCCTGACCCCTTGGTTTTTGGAAGCCATTTGAAACTGTTTTGTATGACCGCTTAGGTAGGTGCCCTTGTGACTGGATGTCGTTATTTTAGTGAACAAATCGTAACAATTCATGTGATACTAAACGACAGAAGTTAATACAGACTTTATTAGGCTGAAATTTACAAAGAACTAACTAAAGATTCGAGATACCGCAGACAGGTGCGATGGGACAACGTATTTTCTTAGAAAGTGTATTTTGGATATAATTCGTACAATTGCCATAAAAAATATTGTGACTTCGTTGTCGTATCGTCGTGTCGTGGCTGTTTGTTCGAACCTCAATTTGAAAGGTTTTTCTGGAGCGAAAATCAAGTCTACATTACACATGTTTCAGTTAGTAGTTCCTCAATGCTTTGAATTATATTACTATTTGCTACAACGTAGAAACCAAATTACCTTTGCGGTTTGAATACAATTAATGGCCACCTACTGCCCTATATTAATAGTGGCGAACCTCAAATATGTACGTGTGTGTGTGTGTGTGTGTGTGTGAAATACTCGCATTCCAAACGCTTGCCCATAATTTAAATAGCATCAGAAGTTGGTGATTACAAATAAATATAGCTGGTGTTTAAGGCCCGTAGTTCAAGACATATCCTCCAATTTGACTCCAACACGAAAGGTTTTCCGTTGGCCATCAAACGGACTCGGAATATGGAAAAAAAAACTTACTAACTAGTTGGTACACCTATTTGTTTAACAGTAGATTTTACACAATCAATAGATGCAAGTTTTGCAAACTGTGAAGAGCAGTTTTTGGAACTTTTTCACATGGTTTTAATTAGAATTTTGCAATAGCAACTTGTGCTTATAAAAAGGTCCTTGTACGAAGAAAGCCTCAGATTCCTTAAGTAAACAATCAACCAAAATGAAACTCAGAGTGACTGTCCCGAAACATCTTGATTTACCCTGCGTCAGCAATTTAAACTAAGTAAAATGTGATGTAACACAAATGAAAAAGCCCTGTCCTTATAAATCATAGGTTCTTTTGGAACAGCGAAAAAAGGGGATGATGAGAAATTAAAATGGCCCATTTATACTCATGCATGGTTTATATTTGAATAATCGTTCGCCGTGAAATGTTTCAACGAGTACAATGAAATGAAAATCGGCTACCAATTCGATTTCCAAAAAAAAAAACGGTATTAGTCAAAAGTTCGGATGTTTACAAACTAACAATTCTGTATTCATTAAGTGTTTTTTTTTTGTTTCTCAACGAAACACCTTAATCTGAAAAGCCAGCCAAATGACAAGACCTGAATAAGTCCGAAAGCGAGAGAAACTTGGGTCGGGGAGCAAAGATGAATGTCTGGGAAAATCCGAACGCGTGGTATCCCCCGTTGTGGGTGGGTAAATGTGGTTTTGAATTTGGTGAGCTGTAGTGATATTGAGAGTTAAGTAATACTGTTAGATAGGTCTCTCGTCTATTTTATCTGAAAGTTTAGACCAATCCCAATTTAAGGGGTTCCGTACATCCAGATTAAAAACGGAATCTTTATAGAATCACTCGTGTGGCTACTGAACCAATTCAGTTAATATTTAGTACACTTATGGTTATGAACTTCGATAATCCAATGGACATGGACGCAGTTAAATATAATAAATATTTTTTTTCAAAATCAACAGTAACCCAAAAGAATAACGGAATCGCGATCGCTTAATATATTAGGTATATACTCGTAAAATTATTAACCTTTCTTTCCCGTTGTTATATAAACATATTTGCAAAGTGCTAAGATGTAGCAGACAAAGAAAAGTCTCCTTATCTCATAAACTCTGCAAGAAAATGTGTTGTTATTTTCACTCCTTGTCGTATAAAGAACATCACAAGAATTCTCCCTAAATAATGAGATCAATTCAGATACGGAAGCGAGGTATATGGGGCCCATATTAGTATATTAAGCATCGGGGGTCTCAAATAGAAGCCAGTACGCATATCACTCAGATATTTTATCTGAGTGATATGCGTACTGGCTTCTCCCCGCGGTTTCGTCCGCGTAAGAACTGTCAATGTTCTATGAAAAAAACTATCCTACCCAGCTGGTTTATTTTGTTATCATCTCACCGTGTAAACTTAGGAGGAGTGAGCATGAAATGAACTGTCATACCATCTTGGTCGTATGGATTGACAGCTCACTTCATGTTCCCTTAGCCACTGGGCCACAAAACTGAACGAAATAATTGCAAGTTTTAAAGTTCAACTTTTAATTGTATTCATTAACTTGACAGTTGCAAGGTTCAGATTATCCAGGGTTGCGGAATTTGTTCGAAAGAGTCACCGCGGCCCTGGAACGCAAAGGGCTTTAGAAGGAACAAGGATAGGTTTTAGTCAGTAAGAGTCTGCCACGCCCTTCCGCTCCACCCAGAGCGGAAGAAGTCATTTGATGATTTCCCATCCTTAAAAAAAAAGGTTCAGATTATGACAAAAAAGATAGTGAAATTGTATAAACTTAAATAATGTTCTTTAATGTGTGCAAACTTTTTATTTTAAATTTAATAATTTGTCTTGAAACACGAAAACACTATTAAAAACTGTCTTTGAACTGTCGAACGAATACAACTAAAAGTCGAACTAAAGGCGTTGCGCTGTCCAAATACAAGGCTGTTACTGTGAAAAATTGACACACAAGCCTTGAATTGGTTTCTCATACGATCTGTGATTGGTTGAAAAAAATTTCAACAACGAATCTCGTTACTCAACTTGCATTTAATTTGTGACGCGTCGACAGTGTCTTTCTAGAAACCGGGCGTTAGAACTTTGCGAATGGTTGCAGGAGACAAAGTTTGTTTTTTGGAAAGCTTCTAACCGAGAGCTTTGCAAGTTAAAATTCAGGTTCTTCTGACTTAAACATTTTCGCAGCGTAAGTTTTAACAAGTTGTCTTACACTTTGAAGTTAAAATAATCGTAAAAAACTTTTCAGTAATCTGATGATGGCTGACGTTTTATCAACCTAAGTTTTTCTGAAGAAAAAATTTAAGTAGGTATTTGACTATTCAAATATTTACTTAATTTAAATATTTTATGTACTTTGGTGAGAAGCTCGCGGCTAAATAATAAAGGTCATATGGTCCGAACCTTGAGGTTAAGCACCGCTTGCCAAGGTCTGTTAGTAGATGGGTGACCATCCATTTTATACTTAGACTCTTCCTTGTCTCGAAAAGCACGTTAAACCGTTAGTCCCAGCTGTCATTTGTAGATATTTGACATGTGCTTTGGTTTTGAACAAAAATCATGTCTCGAGGTATAAAGTACTAAACTCACGGTTTGGTATACTTCAGTCCGTTTTTGTGATTCAAAGATAAATCCCTGTACTCACTGCGCTTTAACATATCTTGCCTTGCTTTATTTATTGATAAAATAATCGATAGTTCTGCCATTTTATGCTTCATCCCCTGGGAAAATGGAAACGAAGAAACATCGATACGCATATTAATATTCTAACGTTTATAGAGTACGTTTTACATTCCCATTTTTTTTCTTAGTCTACAAGTATATATTGCGTGAAAATGAATGGGTTTTGGTCAATATGAGTCCGACACTCCCTTCCGCTCCGCCCAGAGAGAAAGGATTCATTTGATGATCTATATGTTGTAACGTTCAATGAGAAACAAAAATATCTCAGCGCGTTGGGGCTTCTTCCAAACGGCCAGTTCGCGAATATCGCGTCATGATTCTTAAAAAAAAATGAGTTTATTTATGTGCGTTTCTTAAAATTCGTTATACTGTTCGTACGTAAATTCAGCTGTTGATGTGTGATTGATTAACAGACGTTCAAACCTAATTAGTGCAGCAGGAAATGAAATTAAACTTTTATTTACCATTTTTCTTAAAACGAGAGATTTTGAAATCGTCTGAAACGCTGGCATCCTGACTGACATGGGTATAAACCATTACAACATACCTACTAACGATACGAAATGAGGTAAAGTTGTTTATCGTGCCACACACGAAAATTCCAAAAAAAAAGAACTTTTCACTCACAAAATACACCTGAAAGCTTCCAAAAATAAACTCGCGAATTAGCGACCCTGCTTTGAAAACTCTGGAGTAATCTCTTTACATTCAATGGGGAACAATGCGTTCACTTTTAAAAGCTGTGACGTCACCGTTTCTGCAATGGTCCGGCGACCATTCACGCTGTGCGAAGGGTGGCTGGCGAACCGGAAATTATTACGTCATCAATTTCACACCCCCTGCGTCTGTATAATCTGTAATTTTGAAAAAAACAATGGCTAGGTATGTAGGTTATGCGGGGTTTTGTCGACCCCATTAAAATTGTGTTGCTAAAATGGGATATTTAACTGAAAAAATCTACACGCGTGACGTCACTACGATGGTACAATTTTAACAGCAACGTGATGTCAGCCGTTTTTGTTTACGTTAAAAAGAAAAAATACTTATCCAATCTTTTTTGGAAATTTATCTGACGGACTAATTTGATTTTTTAGTAAAATACCCTATTGTGCTAAGACTTTTGTCACTATAAGAAGATCATCATCATCATCATAACATCCAAGACGTCCACTGCTGGACATAGCCTCCCAAGTATCGCCACAACAACCGGTCCTGTGCATCTCGAAACCATCGGCTAACCGCGACCCTCACCAGGTCATCGGCCCCATCGACCGTCTGTTCTGCGAGCAATGTGTCTTGGCCCACTGCCGCTTCAGTTTGGCGATCCATCAGGCTATGTCGGTAAACTTAGTTCTCTTGCGGATATCATTCCTGATTCGATCACACAAGAAAACTCCGAGCGTTGCCCTATCCATTGCCCGTTGGATGACTCTAAGCCTTCTGATCAAGCCCATTGTGAGGAACCACGTTTCGAGTCCATAATTTCGAGTCCAAATAGCTTCATGTTTTTGACGGACTGACTTTGACAATTCAAAAGTACCTGATAATGGTTTATTTGAAATAAATGCTTTGACTTTGACTTTGACATAAGCCATCAATGGCAACACGCACTGGTCATAGACTCGTCTTGTGACACTATGGTATGTGACACGAGGAGATACCACGCAACTTCCCGAACGCCGCCCAGCCGAGTCGGATTTCGAGGGTTCACCTCTTTCTCGAAGTTAGCCCTATCTAACTGGACCGTTTGTCCCAGGTATAAGAAGTTACTTCGGCTCAATTGGATGGCTTGATGCGGTTTTAATAATAATCATTTTATTTAAAGACAACAAAGATCCATTGGGTTAGTAACAATAGTCTTAACCTATGTTAGTACTTAACTAATAACAACGACAATGTACAGGTGACAAGTGACCTCACCAACGGGCTGTCATGTCTCCCGAATATAGCGCGTAGAATGCTGTTGGGGCTGCCACCGAGTCTGTTTAGCAACGAGGCCGCTTTCTTACGCCGCCGCGCCGTACAGCATTGAAGCAATCAGTGCGTACGCTCAGCGAACTTGGTAAGAAATATGAAATTTGTAATTTTAGTCCGTCTTTTATTTCGGCCTTATTATTATCTGTAGGTAACAAATCTCGCTTAAAATTAATTATGACTTAATATATTGTTGTGACTGTGTTAACCTGAGTGCCAATCTCACCAATTTTTAAGCAACGTTAGCTTTCAAATGTCATGCAATCTGTCAAAAATGTGTGGAAATTGAGGCGTGATTGTGAATCCTAACTAATAGTATAAATGCAAAAGAGAGTTTGTTTGTTTTTTGCGCCTTTACGCCTAAATCGCTAAACCTATATTGATGATTTTTACATAGTACAGGGATAGATATTACCTTGGAGACAGTTATAGGCTTTTATAGACTTTTTTTCGCGAAATTTTTTAGTAACGCGCGCGAAATTTCGGGCAAAAGATTCTATAAATATTCTTTTTTTTATTTTTTTTATTTAATATGGGTTTGCTCTTGACTCTAGTCTAGGTCATAGATGACAGAGACAAAGTCGACGATGGAGCGAGCTTACCCAGAAGAAGCCTGTTCACTCTAATTTTGAAGAGATTAGGGTTGTATGCGTTCGGAAACACAGACGCAGGCAGAGAGTTCCACTCCTTTGCTGTGCGCATTATAAAAGACGTTTGGAAACGTTTAGTGCGAATTGGTGGAATAGCAACAAGGTAGGGATGGTAACTTGCAGTGCGTCTAGATGTCCGATGGTAGAAGGGGGCCGGTGGGATGAGATCGTGGAGTTCCTGGACACTCTCCCCGAAGTACAACTCTTTGCTGAATTTTGGTTTCCTAAATCAGTGGGTACTACCTATTCATTTTATACTTATACAAAACAGTTGGCAAGTATTTTAATAAGTAAAATGGACGAGAATCGGCACCAATATTAATATTAAACCCACGTCAATTTATTATTGTGAAAGCCGTGTTACAAATGTGCGTTTTTTTTCCATACGTGTTTGGGATACATTATTACCTCATACCCTGCAATATAATGCTTCAGAGGGCTTCATTAGACAACCCTTGCGGTATCGCCCTAATAGCGATACGGGGATATATTTGTGGAAGTATTCAAACCATGAGAATGTAAAACATTTAATTATTTTCTGCGTGAAAATTAAATTTATAAGCGGTTTATGGGAGCCTCTGAATTATTTCAATGGTTTAGATAAGTGTTGGGATACAATTGAATTGTTTAGGGATGAACCTTAAGCTCTGGTTGCCACAAATTGGTTTGAGATATAAGGTAACCGTTTTGACCAAAGGAATTATCAGAATTATATTTCCTGTTACTCGCATCTAGATTGTTCTCTCGAGCATCGGCTGTTATTTAGCTATCAAGTAGGGGAGAGCGGGGCTAAACGTGCCGCGGGGAAGTTGTTACGATTGAAATAGGCTTATGAAAAAAGAGATAAACATATAATGTAAATTCGTCATGAAACGGAACGCTGTAGCGCACCGATGGCAACTATCTCAGTTTGGTCAGTAAAGTCTGGTACATTGTTAAATTACATCTGAACAACTACTCCGCGGTACGTTTATCCCCGCTCTCCCCTATAGTAAGCGAAGCTGATAAGATATAACGGAATTAAATTTTTAGAGGAGTATTTTAGTCTTTTAAGCCCCAACGAACTGTTTGTCTGACTGAGAATTTATATCTCAGGCACTCTTTGTCAGAGTCAGTCGTTTTCTATAATGACCTGTTCAGGCCTATGCCGTTATCAATACCGCTATGCGTAGCAAGACATTATGTGTACTTACGAAACTGAATTTAAGTTCTGCAAAGCAAGCACAAGGAAACCTTCCAAATGAATGTAGTGTTCACTATGATCACTAGTTAAGGGCTTAAGGTTTTAAGTTAAACAACCAACTTCAGTAAGTACGCTACAACTCAATGGTAGCGCGTCCTGCTGCCACTGGCGATGGCACGATTATGAATACGCCATCACTTAGCTGAGCCATACATTTATTTGTGTATACCACATCTGGACGGTACTGGTTTCGCTCATTGCGTTTTAGCCGCGGAACTCCAAACAAAAATACCCAGCGGTATACCGCGCGAAACCGAGCGAATTGTTTTGCTCCCGCTCTGGGTAGCTAACAGGTCACACGTAGGCCAAAAGCGGGCTTCTGTGAAGCCGTGATGGTCCAGAAGCAAGCCGCCAAACGAGATCGTGAGAGGGCTGATAGGCGTTGGTGGGGCGACCGCCTCGACGCCTAAACGCCGAAACCCCGCTTGCGTCATTAACTGGTGAGTCTCCAGGGTCGCGGGCGCTCAGAGTGGGGACTCTGTCCGACAACCTAGTGATCCTAGGAAAGGCGGTGGCACAGTGATCACGTGCTGCCGTGCACAGCGAGGCTAAGGGGAGACCCCTTTACAGTCTCCCCAGGGATGTGCACTAACAGGCGTTGCACAGAGGGTTCCGGAGTGGTCTTTTAAGAGGTAACGGAGCCCCTTCTATGTGCGGATGGTGATCATCGGGGTGGTTTTAGTGAGGTAAAAATCCTTTACCCCAAAGCCCAGGCGGCTTTTGAAGGTTTCCCCCGTAAACAAAAACAAAAAAAAGGCCAAAAGCAGGCTCATCGAGAAAAACAAATCAAACCACTTCAGCAAATATACGTGCCTGTAAATGATTACATTATCATGTTTAGATTAAGTATATTTGAGTCACCTACGACCTAAATCTCAGTCCGCTTAGGTAGGTAACCTAGTTTCCGTTCCCAGACTTCAGTCAGCTAATCTAATGTAGGTACTACGACGTGTGACTGGAGCTAAGTTTGATTGACATCACGGCAGCTGGCTATAACTTTGAATTGGTTCACGTAAGCTAAGGCTGTGTTTATGGAATGGCATGCAGCGGTTTTTCCAGGGTATGGAGCATTTGTAAGCATTTTTTGAGAGCGTAGGTTCGTTCGCGTAGTGGTGATCATAGTAATTATTTTAATTTTATTATTTCTGTTGTGCTGTCCAAATTAGTGTTGAGGTATTTTTATCTTAATGTAACTGTGCAATGGGTGTGAATTACCTGAATATATGATTTATTTTATTATTATTATGTGATTAAACGAACTTACCTTAAGTGAAGTTCTATCATAATTATACGAAGCTCCTTCTCCGAGACAATATTTACGAGTAGTAGCGTGGTTCGTACCTCACGCCATCACAATTATTTCAAAGCTAAAAAAATAAAAATATGAAAACTGTTCTCTCCCGTCGGCAACACTGTGTATATGTCATTTCGTTTAAAGCTAGTTATCATAAACAACCCTATTTAGGGGAAAAAAATCAGTAGGGACGGGTTGGGAGACTCTGTCTCGGAGAAGGAGCTTCGTATAATTATGATAGAACTTCACTTAAGGTAAGTTCGTTTAATCACATAATTATACTTACTCCTTCTCCGAGACAATATTTACGAGTAGATGTTAGAAGTCAGTCAGGGTTGTTTATGAGTAAATTATAACTTTGTAATAAAATTAGTAAGATATTTATTAAAATCAAAGAATCTTTGTATAACAATAACAAGCTTAAAAATAATCAAATTAAGAGATCAAAAATCAGTTAAATTATTTATGGTGTTACATATCACATCACTGAAAACAGTTGTATCTTGAATAACTGGCCTGTTAGTGTCTAGCAAATGTGGCAGAGTTCTGAGACCATCCAGCTGTTCTTTGAATTTGGTCTATAGAGATACCAGATCTTTTAGCAGCTGACGTAGAAGCATGTCTGGTGCTGTGTGCTGTGAAAGTATTTACGTCTATTCCAGACTCATGTAAAGTCGTTTTAATCCATCGGCTTGGTTGAGGCACTATGGTGTGGTTTTTTGAAAGTTAGTATTAACTTGTCAGTATCACTTCTCAGTGTTTGAGTTCTATTTATATAACATTTTACAGTAGTGACTGGACAAATCTCAATTCTACTCTCAAAAGTTTCAAGATGTAATAGTGGCTGAACGTAGCCTGTTTTTGAAGTTTTTATTATGTCTGGAATGTATATCTGAATTCCATCACTCATGGCTTTAATATTTTTAATATTAATAAGAGATAAAGTTTGTACTCTATGACCTGTAGTAACGGCGAGGATAGTTACCACTTTTTTTTGTTAGTTTTTCTAAACTTATTTCTTCATTAGGGTAAAGATTTGCTAAATATGTTAATACTACCCCCGGATCCCAAGTAAGATTATACTTTGGGGCAGGTGGTTTTTTACGGTATACACCTCTCATGAATCGTTTAATCCTTTCATCCGATCCAATTTTTGTACTGATTAACAGTGAAAGGGCTGATCTGGTAGTATTTATTGTACCATATGACGCCCCGGATTCAAATGATTCACTTAAAAATTTCAAAATATAGGGAATGGAAGCTTCATAGGTGTCTATGTTACATTTCTTACAAAATAGCCACCAGGATTTCAAGGATGAGTCACACTGTTTCATGGAACTCTTAGACAGTGAATTTAACATAATTTGGAGGGCTGGGTTTGGTGTGCCTCTTCTTATGTATGCCTCGCTGAGAGCAGCCCTGCAGCCAGGGTAAGTTGGTGGTGAAGGGGGTGTATTTCTCTAAACTAATTAGTTTTTATCATGGAGCCTGCTTTTTGGATAGCTTGTGCAGCTCTTATTTTTTCCGCACAGTCTGTCCCGAATAATGTCTCGTCTGGTGTAGCTGTCCTAACAGCATCTTGTACTAACTTATTGACACCAGCCAAAGCAAAGAATCTTCTTGAAGATGAGTCCTGGTAATAAATTTCGGCAGCTAATTTTGCTGCATCACTTATTTCTTCGACAAGAACTTTACTACTTATGTTCCCCATCAATACCTTGCTCAATGATTTTCCAAGACAAGTCATGAGTTTTCCCGTGAGATTTTGTCTATAGCTGATCCTTTTATCCCTTTTTAAGGTTGGGTCTGAAAGTGAAGCTGATATCTCAGCATTCATCAAAGGAGCTACTGCCCTTGGGAAATTTATAGGTGTAGGATATTTTCTACAAATTGCCTCTCGAGATTCTTTACCAATTCCTGTCTGTATGATCCTTGTCCAACGGAGTGCTAGTTCTGGGAGAATAGCTTCTCCAACCTCTGTGTTTTCTTCGCCTTCATTTCCCAGGGCTTGTAAGAGTTCCTCTGGTAGATTATTTTCTGAAAAAATTCAACGACAAATATGTAGACATGTCTATCCGCTTAGTGATAGCGCTAAGTCAAAAGTATTCCAGTGTGGAAATTTATTATTGGCATTGTCTACCCGCAGTGTGATAGCGCTTGCCATATATTCTGTGAGGTTTGACACAGTGTCCACCCACATGTGGTGGCGCTTAAGTGTCCTTATAACATATCCCACTATTGGGATCACCCAGGCGTTTGAAGAACTGACATTGTAAGAGTACATTGTTAAAATATGGGTAACATTTAAAGGAATATCATGTTTTACAGACCTGTATTAAGTTCTGGTTCCAAATCATTCTGAGCACATACATTAGGCGCAGGTGGTGACTGTACTTCGGTTGATTGAGCAACCGGCGGTGTAGCATCAGAATCCACTTTGACTGGCATCTTTTCCAGTTTTCTTTCCAATTTTCGTATCTTCTTCTTGATATAATCCGGGTCTTTATTCCTCCGTTTACCCATTTCTATTTTCTTGAAAAACACGGTCAATAACGTACAATCGAAGCCGAAAAATGAGCTATTTCGCAGAATCACGAAAAATGAAAAAACCGTTAGCTCTTTAGCAGAACGAATGAACGAACGTTAATTTTTCCGAAGTTTTGAGTGAGTTTTGTCAAAGGCCGGAAGTACCGGAAATGGTCATTTGACATAAATAAAGGCGAACAAAATTATTTGGTATTTTTAGGTTAAAAAACATAATGAGGAATTCTTCGTAGAATTCTTTAATCAATTCAAGTCTTACCTTATTGATGCTTCAATAGACTGATCATTCTTCATATTTTTCAATAATTACATACCTGTTTTCTTCGTAAAAAAAACCAAATGTAAACAAAACTCACGCCGGTACCTAAGTTCACTGCACTTGTTATTTCAATAAATAATTGTCTAAAAACATCATATATCATGAATTGAATCATGATAATCAATTTTTATATGATTTTATACACTAATAACTAAGATAATTGAATAAAATTTGTATTTTATTGAGAGAACGTAGTGACAGCGCTGAGCACAAAAACACGTAATGACATATACACAGTGTTGCCGACGGGAGAGAACAGTTTTCATATTTTTATTTTTTTAGCTTTGAAATAATTGTGATAGCGTGAGGTACGAACCACGCTACTACTCGTAAATATTGTCTCGGAGAAGGAGTAAGTATAATTATAGTTAACGTAGCCTTATTGTATGTCATCATCATCATCTTCATATCAGCCGAATGACCGTCCTCTGGTGGACATAGGCAGACATAGTGGACATAGGTTTTGCCTTAATCGCCACGCTTAGCAGGTGGGTTGGCGATCGCAGTGTAGCTGTTGCAATGCACAGAGAATGCTGCTGCCCATTCTCTGGTGAGTCCCTTTGTCGCCTCTTAGAACACCCACGGGAAGTGATGGGATTTCCTGTCTACGAAAATACAAGATTTTATAATATTGGCGGCAAGGCGAGGGTTGAAAATCAAACACTGCGCGCTTTTATTTAGGCATTCACTTAGATGTCAGTGTCATTAGTTAAAATATTTATAAATGGGATTAATTGATCTGGTGTATGGGCAAGGAGCCTGCTTAACGCAAGGTCCTATTTTGATCTTTTTGGGTAGAATAAAGTCATTGAATTTTTCACTAGTCATGAGTTTTATTCGAGAAAAGTTCCTATTAAGTTAGACCTTACCCATTTTTACGTCTAGAGTTAAACCCATAACATAATTTATTTACTACCTAACCATGACTGAAAATAACAAAGTATATAAAACCTACTAGTGTACCCTACACTAGTAGGTTTTATATACTTTGTTACATTTAAAGAAATAGCTTCGTTATAGCCGTGAACCTGTTAGTATTTATGAACCGTTTCATTTTTACTGTTATTTTCACTCGTTAAGTGCAAGGTGTTATGGTGTGTTGTTGGACATGTGCCAATTGGGTTCCATGTACTAATTTTTATGGTTCCGTAACCAAAGGGTAAAACAGAACCCTGTTACTAAGACTCCGCTGTCCCGTCTGTCTGTCTGTCCGTCTGTCACCGGGCTGTATCTCATGAACCGTGATAAAAAACAGAATTAAATAAATATTAAAGGGGGCTCCCAAATAACAGATATGACTTTTTTGGCGTTTTTATAGAACGGTACGGAACCTTTCGTGCACGAGTCCGACTCGCACTTGTTTCATACTAGTTACAATAGTCGTTAATTCAGATATTATTTAATATGGTTTGTGTTGAATGAGTGAATGAATTGTCTCTTTATATATTGGACAATAGTTATTACGTGCTGGTAAGAATTTCTATAACGGACAGTCGGTTACCACAGTTAGCTGACCCACCTTTGCATAAATGGTTGAGATTTTTTAGAAAACGTATCGACATAATTTATTAATTATTTTATATTTAATTTTGTTTGCTGAAATATTATAAAAATATAAAAGAATAAAAAAATTATATTACCCACCATTCCACCATTTATGCAAAGGTGGTTCAACTAATTGTCGTAACTGAATGTACAATGTTAAAGGTAATAAGTTGAACCTGTTTTAGGTACTCATTTCAGTACGTTATAACTATGCAAGTAGCAGTAATCTGCCCTGTTTTTTTTAAGTAGTTTAGGGTTGAAACTAGAAGTTGAATACCAGTATTTCACTTGAGAGTGTCTACCTATCTATCTGATTCGTAACCTAGTAACTGGATACCCCTTGGCGAGACAGGTGTCATTTTCTTGCTTCTAACCCGTAACAACTATCAAACATTGACAAATGGCAGCCTAGATCATTATCTAAGCTGTGTATTCCCTGCCAGGGTTGCGGAATTTGTTCGAAAGAGTCTGACACGCCCTTCCCCTCCACCCAGAGCGGAAGAAGTCATTTGATGATTTCCAATCCTTAAAAAAAAAAAGGTGTTGTATTCCAATTTTAATATTCCAGATCTTCTCTTTCTTTGAAGAGTAAGTGTTTATAGTGTGACTTAAATCTTAGTTAATCTGACCCATTCATTGTAGGTAATCCCTTGTCAAATCACTTGTCGGCTGAAATGATTGGATGACCACAAAATATCAATAACCAATCGTATATGTTGATAGGAGACTTGTTGACTGATTCAATTGAGCCGGGGAATTAGTAGTTACCTAAATTACTGTATTAAGTTACGAAGGAGAAATTCACCAATCAGTTGTGCAATATTAAGTACATACCATTGCAGGATCCTAAAAGGACGTCTTTATTTAAAAAAAAAAACAAGTAGTAAGTTATTTATATTATATTCACTATTTATTTAAAACAAATAGTGAATATTATTTTATAGAACTATTACCACTAGTGCTACTTTTTACTAGTGATCGTTCACATAAAGCTATTTCGGGTCAATGGCCTCAAATGAATATATTAATATGGATATGACACTGGGATTCTGGGATTTTAAATTTATGCGCTGACTGAAAGTATAAAGATTTAATACGTAAAGTTGATTTCGATTTTACTTTACCTAATCTTGGCTATGTAAAAAACGACCTAACTTACGTACCACCATGATTTATTTCACGTAAGTTTAGGAATAATCTAACTTAATGCGGATAGTTATATTTGTATCTAAGTTCAGATATAACCCGTGGCATACATTCACACGAGTACCTCTAAAAAATAAAACCAAGTATATTTTTTAAATCCCAGTGTTAGTGAATCCCGGTATCTCAGGCATGTTCACACTATGAAACTTTGTCGCAAGTACCAAAAAAAGCTCTGCCTACTCCGATCATTGATAATGACATACAAAGTAATACATGTTAGAACATTTTTGTTCGTTGAGCGTAATAAGTTGGAGCAAAAATGCACATTGAGACTTCTAAACAAGACTACACATATATGCCAGAGCCTGCTAGGGTTGCGGAATTTGTTCGAAAGAGTCACCGCGGCCCTGGAACGCAAAGGGCTTTGGAAGGAACACGGATGGGTTTTAGTCAGTAAGAGTCTGACATGCGAAGTCATTTGATGATTTCCCATCCTTAAAAAAAAAAAAGTAGTAGATTCACAATACTTTACAATGTTGTGGGTAACAAGAAAAAAGTACATATTTGTTGTGTTAGTGTATGGGTAAGTAAGTTATGTGTACGTAATGTGTAATTGATTTGCGTTCTTCTAGCTAAAAATAACCTAAAATAACACCTTTCGTGTAAATGGGCTTTCACATGTACTGTAGGCAATGCACCGCATTCGGATACCCTTGAATCATTTGCTTTGGTGTAAATGCAAACAAATATCACATGCACAAACAACCAATCAGCGCACACGAATCGGTTCATCAAAGTCGAAAGAATACACAGTCAACACAAACAAAACCTGTGACAAACGGACACATAGACATACATAAACTGTAGTTAATCTAGCTGCAGTTCTAACGAGCAGTCAGTTAAACCTGGTTGCATAGCAACTGTACTAATTGCGTATCGACCTAGTGTGCGCAGCGTCAAAGGGCTTGGAACACCGGAGTTAGAATTTTGTTTATATTCTATGAAAAAATAATTGGATACACGTTTTTTATGTAGTTTATCGTGGATAGGACTACAATAGGCTGTACTCTGATCACGAGGTGTGCCAAACCAATATATGCATAAAAGGGAAAAGAAGGACAAAAGACAAAATTTTGAAAAGTAAATGGTGAGGTTACTGAGTTAACTAACTGGACTCGGGTATTTACGAATGAATGCATTTTCATAAATTCTCTGCTAATTTCATCTACAGGCTGTTTCAGAAGTGCGTGTTCATATTGAAGGATGATGTTGGGAAGCTGATATACATACAAGGTAAAAATAGCAATACGACAAAAATACGACTTTTGAAAAAAAATATCGACCACAAAAAACGATTAAAAAGTTCCGATCGAATTACTTTTCAAGCAGTTTGTAACAGTTGGTGGCAATCACTTTAGTTCAATCGTAGATTTGATGTCACTAACAGCATTCACACTGCTTGAAAAGTAATTTGTTCGGAATTGTTATGTGGTTTTTTAGGATTCCGTACCCAAAGGGTAAAACGGGACCCTATTACTAAGACTCCGCTGTCCGTACGTCTATCAGTCTGTCCGTCTGTCACCAGGCTGTATCTCATGAACCGTGATAGTTAGACAGTTGAAATTTTCATAGATGATATGAATACTAAAAAAAACAGAATCGAATAAATATTTAAGGGGGCTCCCATACAACAGGCATGATTTTTTTAAAGATAATGGTACGGAACCCTTCGTGCGCGAGTCCGACTCGCACATGGCCGGTTTTTTTACTAGAGTCACATTATTTATTTGCTATTTTCTCTAATCTATTTCAGCTACCCAATATCACCCTCAATATGATCACGCACTTCGAAACACCCTGAATGGGTACTTCAGCACCCATTCAGGGTGTTCCGACTGGGTAGTTTAGACTGGATTCCGCTCAATAAAAGCGTGTTTATTTTCAGAAGTAGTTGTCAGAAAGAATAAAGGTATAATGTTAAGAAGTATGTTTGCTAGAAAAACTAAAGCTTGGAAAATTACCATGAAAATTCTGGGCATGATTTTTTTAGGTTTCATTTTTATTTCTGCTTTCCTAGAACCAATGTATTTTATGTGACGGTGGGTCTTGTGCAATTTCTAAGAAGAAATTATTGGAGAAAATGTTTATATTGAGAGCTTTAAAAGGAAAACAGATAGGAAATAAAATTTAAAAAACCTTGCCTCGTGTTTTGTGGATGTATCGTACACGTGTAGCTGTTACCTGGATAAATATTTTGTTTGTAGGAAAAAAATGTCAGAACTTATGTTATGTTGCTGCAGTTTGAGAGAGATGGAGCTTTTTTTTTTTTTTTTAAGGATGGGAAATCATCAAATGACTTCTTCCGCTCTGGGTGGAGCGGAAGGTGTCAGACTCTTACTGACTAAAACCCATCCGTGTTCCTTCTAAAGCCCTTTGCTTTCCAGGGCCGCGGTGACTCTTACGAACAAATTCCGCAACCCTGGCAGGCTCTGGCCCTAGCGGGCCCCGTCCTCTATGCTGACATCTCTTTGAGGCGCGCGTGAAACACAACGCGCCATCGACCCGGGCCTGGTGGTGATCGGACAGCGAGCCACCCAACGCTCGCCGTCCGCAGGCCCGCGCCTACGGTAGAGAGATGGAGCTACAAAGCACGAATAGTACTATCCTTTTTTATCAACGGATCAGGATGGCATTGACACGTCATAGTGGCTGTATTCCCGCAATCTCTAGAGCTATATAGCCTATTCATTTTACGTTTTTTTAAGGTGTAGGTATACCATAAGAAAAATCATAATTTTATTACGGTTTCCACTCGAAAACTTTTGGCCCAATCAACTGTCGTTTTCCGAGCAATGTACTCTGTACACAATTTTAAGTTGGCAACTCTTCGGGCTATACCCTTTACCTAGGTTCACCTGCGGATCTCTCAATTTCTGATTGGTCTAGCCTAATAACCCTACCTAAAATACTGCATGAGCCTGCTGAAAGACACCGTATGTCTGAAGGCAAGCCTTGAACAAGGATGTGCAGGAGAGGTTGAATGCATCCCAAAATACAGTTGCCGATTTGCGCAATGAACTTATAGAGTTGCGTAAAACGGTAGAGGTAACTGGTTCACCATCGAGTGCATCCAATGTCAACATGCGTCGTGGAGCGGGCTTTGATCTATCGGGGGCAAGGTTCGCGTCAGCTGTTTTGTCGTCGCCGTCACCGTCGAACGCTAAGCCTGCAAAACTTGCGGCTCCGTCGCTCGAGTTTCTCGACCATCCAGTCAGCTGCCCATGACCACAAAGTAACCAAAAAACATCGTCACTGTGAGTAAGCTCCCTCTACGTAACCCGTGCCTAAAAACGTGACGGTGCAAAGGAGGAAGCACCGTCAGCGAACCAACAAGAACCGCTGCGGACGGCTCCTGCGGAGCCCAACACCATACGTGTTGCCTAGTCGAGCACTCCGATGTATATCTCCCGCCTACACTACACCACTAAGGCTGAGGACATCGTGGAGTACTTGCGCTTAAAGATCAAGTACACGCCGAGAGTGCAGCTGCTGGACTCGCGCCGCAACGTCAACTTCAAGGCCTTCGTGGTGCGTGTGCCAACATGTTTTCCACACCTCGTCATGGAGGAGGACTTGGCCGCAGGACGTGGTGTTTCGTCGCTTCCGTGGATAATAGCCACTGGAACGCACTAATAAATATTGCTAAGTCAAGTTTTTACTAAGAGGTTGCGGTTGGGACCAACATTGAAATCGCGAAAATAAAATCGACTGCCCCATACATTTATGTGCGCATAACTCGTCAAAATGTCCTGAACAGCTGAACACCCCTACCTAGCCTTCCCCTTAAGAGCTATTGCGTTTATTCTGTTATACTTGTATATGGTAAGGTCTATCCATGGGCCAAAGTAGCCTGAAATAAAGATGTTATTATTATAACCTATGTCAGAACAAAAACCTACTAGACTCACATAAGTATAAGAAATAAAAAGACATCGGCAATTGCGTTCCTAATTCTACCATCTAGAAGTAACTCCCTACTAAACGTAACAGTTAACTGCCGTCGTCTTTTCGCTACGATCCTACATAAAAGTGACAAGCTGTTAATTCCCTTGGCAAAGCCTGTCATTGAAATTATTAGCATACTGAAGGGTGCTTGGAAGAAAATTTTATACCCTCATTTTACGACATGGCGGAGCTAAAAAAAAATCTAGAAAAATTACTTCGAGTGCCGAATCGGTAATTGTGTTTCTATTAAAGAGAGTGGGTTGCTTTTTCATTTTTTTAATGCTCTTTGTTTTCTCATTTTCTGCTCGCTTTTACCATTTTACTGCCAATGTAACTGCTTTGACTTATTTTTTTAAATAATTTGAGAGAGAAGCCCGGAATTGTAGCTTAGCGTAAATCAGGACTTTGAACAAAAAATCAAAAGTTGGCTTTTGATTTTTTGTTAAAGTCCTGCTTTTCAATGTTGCTGTTCTGAAAATGCTGTGAAGAGTGAATTGGAAACATACACGAGTACGAGTATTATCGAACTATGCATTTTATTTTCAAAATCCATAATAGGTGGTCCTAAACCAAAAGTCTACAGACATATTTTACTCAGAGCAGTTGCCTTTTTCGAAAAAAAAAAATTATAACCTTATTTTTTCACGAAACCAGACTTCCTGCAATACCGAAAACATGTTACATTTATGCTGAGTGATGGCCGTTTTGCGCAGATGTGACGCATATTTTCCCCACTTCAGTAATGACTTATACGGGATGGGAAAATACGCGTTTATTGTTTTGATATGCGTCTTGTTTGGCGCATATAAACAGTTTCAAAATGACAAAAAAAAAGTCAGCCTGCTGAGTAGCCGCAGTGCAGTAACTCGCATCGTTTGGACGTAGTTTACGAGTTACTGGCACGTGCGAGTTGGATAGTAGCTTGCATCCAAGTTACTTCAACATTTTTTTGTTTTCACTCGCTTGCCCACCGACAGTAACTCGGAACTCAGTAAAATGGCAGCAGATGGGCAATCACTTGCATCGTTCGGACGCGTTTGGCAGTAGCGCGCCACCAGGCAGTTGCGAGCGGGACTTATTTTTTGTGTGCTGCGTCTCGCTAGAGACTGGGCAGTTACTTTCACCGTGTAGACAGCTTAGCCACTGGCATACGAGTAGACGATCCGAGTAACTGTCTACTGTCTAGTCAGTAACTAGCACTGTGTAAAGTAGCCATAATCCTTCTAGCACTTGACATGATTGAGTCTTAAAAAGTTTTCATACTTCTGTTACCGCACCGGATGACTTTTTGTCCGGAATCTAGGCTATAAATAATAACTTTTCAACAAATAAAGGCACTCCGATTTAAGTGTGAATTTCTTGATGATTTTTATAGCGTACTCAAAAAATAGTAACGTTATTATAATCGTAAAAGTATTATAGTGTTCTCTTAAGTACTAATGGAATTTAAAATCAGTGTTTGAGTTAAGTGCAATTTTTTATTTATTTCAGTAACGACATATAAAAAAAAATCCTTACTCCGTTACCAGTACTCTAAAATATAATTTCAGCTCAAAAGTAAACATAAACTAAATAATGTGGAAAATACAGATGAAGACTTATTCCAGTATGTTACGCAATTTTCCCACTTATGACCTTTTTAATGCAATATTCACCATAGGTACCTGTAGTACAATAATTAATTTAACAATAAAAGATTCCAGTAAAAAATTGTTGTCTCCAGAATTTCAATAAACAGCTATTCACTTAACTTTTAATCGCTGATCATTTCTGTGAAACGGACTATTGCGTATAGTACCCGGAAATATGAGATGGTATTTTGAAACGAGCGTTACTTATTTCCTCGAAATTGTTCAATAAAATCCATAAAATATTGAATCCACGCATTTTGTTGTTATTTTCTGTGAAAATATCTCAAAGCATAAACGGTGGATGAATATATTTTTCATAAAACAGCTCAATTCGATGAACCGATTGATTCGATTTTAAGGTTTTTATAAACAGTTGAATTCGAAGAAATAACTGATTGGAAAGTTCAGATGAAATGTACGTAATTCAAATATGAAGAACGTGTGATTGACCGTTCTAACCGGATCGACCTTTTCAGGAGATATGAGATAGATAGACTAATCTGTATTATACTCATACACCAATAATAGTAACAAAATTCTTTTACACAAACTTAATCCTTTGCGTACAATGGCGCAGGTCTCGCGGTCGCAAGCATTCGCAGAAGGCAAAAACCGTTTATGGGTTTTTCCAATAGGAATTACTCAGTGACAGCCCGGAGTTTGGAAGTTGATGGTGTGACACCTCCGTGTCTTGGAAAGCACGTTGAGCCGTTGGTCCTGCTCCAGATCTCTTTCCAGTCGTATCGGGTTGCCGTCCCATCGGAATATAAGAGTGATGGAAGAGGGAGAGCACCTGTGTTTGCGCACACACTTGTGCACTATAATATGTCCCGCGCCGATGGCTAGTCTGGTTTGAGATTGGCCGCCATAGCTGAAATCGGTCAGAAGGACTATATATACAGTGACGTTATCGCTGACAGCGATAGACTGAACCGATGCACTGGAAGAAGTCAATCTCACATGATTGAAATTATATTGTGTCTTGGTCCATAATGTCAAACAATTACCTTGAAGCAAATTGTGACAATTTCCTGAATCCGAATATGATCAGCATTTACGGCCGGTTTCACTAACGTATATACCTTTAACCAACTGTCAAATTAGCTATCAAAAGTAGCTGAAACGTCATGTTACAAAGGCAAACATAACGTTTCAGCTACTGTTGGTAGCTAATTTGACAGTTTAAGGGAGATACGTTATTGAGACTGGCCGTTAGAGATGAAGTGGAGCTAGATTTGCTGTTTTCCGCTGCTGGCCCGGATATTTTGAACTACCTTCTTTTTCCAAGTAGGTACAAGGATATACAATTAATGCAGCAAAAAGAAAACTGTTAAATCAGTAGGTAGGTTGGGTGTGTACCGCTTCCTAATCAAGCGACAATTAGTGGAAGCCAATTATAACTTGCACTCAATGACGACAAGGATTCCGCATAATCTCATTGCTGATGACATTATTGTGCGAGGCAGATATTATATCGACAAAGCATTAATTTATTAAAACATCATGTTCCAATTCAAGGAAATTGCTCTTTTGTTGTAATATCGTCAAGGGCAAGCACAGGTCCTGACTGAATAATAACAACTGGTTCAATTTTCAAGGTTAACCAACTTTTGCCGAGGTCGACATTGTAAGGTGAAAGAATATCCTTCACGGTATACATATCAAGAGCTCTTCGTGTCTCGGAAACCATGTTAAGCCGTTGATCCCGGCTGTCATCTTTGACAGCCGTAATGGGTAGTCAGAAAAAAAAAACCTAAAAAACTGACAGTCAGTCTTTTCTAGGGTTTCCACTCACTCCATGTAAAATGTTGGTATTTAGCTGTATTCGACACTAATAGAAGCAAAACTAAACAAAGTCTAAGTCAAAACGTTTATTTCAATTAGGCCACTAAACGGCACTTTTGAACGTCATCATTTACAGTTCAGTAAAATAATAATATTACATTAAAATATTAGAGTCACTTTGACTCTACTGTCCATTCAAACATTATTAGAAAAAGGTTAGGAACATTGATTTCATATAATTGTTGCCTGTTATGAAGTCGTTTAGGGTCAAAATAGCGTGTCTTGCTTAAATATTCGTAGTCGAGCTACTTTCGCATCTAGAAAAGACGTTGCGTGTTTTGATGTCACGGTGCACATCAAAGTTGCGCAGTGTGTCACCTCTTGACACCTTTTCCGACTTTAAAAGGCAAAATTAAGAACAAGATTTTCTCTTCTTTTCCTTTTATAAAAGAACAACATTCATTTTTAAAAGCGTATCTATAGGCTCGGCAGTCAAACGTCTCTTTATTTCCGTTACGGTTGACTTGGCACGAATTTTAGAAGCTTTTGCTTGTATTATTTCATATTTTTGTTGGTTTTAGAACTTTTGATCGCAGTTCTATTGTTGAAATTTTTGTATAACTACATATATATATATGTCGTGTCCAAATAGGGTTTTAGGTTGCCTGTCCCTTGACGCGGAGCGAGGCAGCAGAGCGGAGCGACGTAGATGCGGAGCGGAATTGCGGACTGTGTCTGTCCATTGCTGCGGAGTGAGTAAGTGTGGAGCGCAGTTGCGGACTGAGTGAAAAGAGCTCGTTAGCGAGTTCACGCGACGAGTTTGAGCAGGCGACCGGGTTTTTTCCGTTTCCTCGCTTCGCTTCCTCGCTCCGCTACCTCACCCCGCTCCGTGGTTTTGTATGAATTTTTAAATTAATTCGCAAATCCCTGTCTGCTAAAGTAGAGCGTAGATTTCATGCAATTTAATTGGTTAATATTGGCATGGCTCCGCTACGCTCCTCCTGTCTCCGCTCCAGTAGGCAGTCAGTCTAAAGGTACTCCTGGCAATGGTTTTCTTCTTCTCCGTTCTTGATAGAGCCGTTGTGATAACAATTAATTGCGTCCAATCATCAATGAAAGGTTTTATGCAAACACAACTTGGCGAAATGGGATTTTATAGACCCATGTTGATTTTATAGACCATTGGGTATCTGCCCAATGTGGCGAGTGTTTGGTGTAACACCAGAAAAGTGAGTGTGGTGCTCCGGTTCAGAAAATGAGCCACACGTTGGAGTGTCTTAATTGCCCATACACCAGCTCTTAGGGGTAGTTAATAAATGCTGCTGATGCGATGCTGCAATTAACGTAACTACTTGGCCCAAAAAATTTAAGGAATTATTCATAATTCATGGCCTATATTTTGGAGAAATTTTGTTAACCCAGAGAAAAATGAAACAGTATTTTCTGCTACGTCACTAACTAACATTTCAATCTCTGGAACAGCTAGAACAACTTGCAGAAACTCAACAATAGATCGTTGTGAAAATCTATTTCAGAAACATGCTAAACTTTTGACGTCTACAGAGTATGGTGATGCCTTTGAGATACTTCTTAGTTTCTTTCTCAGAAACATGAAGGCAGCTTAGTAACTCCGACAGTTTGTAGTTATTTAGCTGAGAGCTATTTTATCGCAGCCCGGCGCAGGCCATAAATACTTACCCTACTTTTATTACAAATTTCAGTCAATCATGTGTCGTCACAGACAGCTGTTCTTGTTAGATAGATTGACTAAAGATGGAAATAGATTTAAAATTATTGATTTGAAATTGGTACAAATTTCTCGGATAAAATCGAAATCTGTCCTATCTGGACTGATTTCGATTTTATCCTAGAAATGTTATATTTTAAGATATCTGAAAGATTCTTTGATTAACTAAAAAAAAAAAAATTAAACGGCCTTGATCTTAACTTTGTCTTTTATATGATTTTTTAAACTAGTTCCCAAATCCCAGTACACTGAAACGGAGAATAATGACACAGCTCCGATGCGCTGCTCTCCTCTCGGCTTCAATGGATAGTTAGCCTAAACAGTGGCAAATATGAGTGGCTATATTTCAACTATTACGGTTCTTGAGATACAACCCGCTGACAGCCAGACGGGCAGACGAAGGGACGGTGGAGGCTTAATAATAGGGTTCCGTTGGTCGGAGTCGGACTCGCGAGCAAAGGGTTTCGAACGGAATTTTTATTTTTGTAACATGTTGTACTACAGACTTCTTATAGGTTTTTCTGTATTTTGTAGGGTAAGAACTAAGATCTGCATTTTTTCAAAATTTTAGGTTCAGTAGTTTCGGAAATAAGGGATGGTTATATTTCATCTGATTTCTTGCATAACTTTTAAATTGTTTATTTTAACTAATGAAGAAAATACAATGGAAACCTTCTCAATAAGTCTTTTCATTTGATATGATGGTACATGGTACAAATTGATAAACGTTTTTTTTTCAAGACTTGAACCTTTTAAGGTTTTAATATTTATGGAGCTTTAAACGTAACTAAAAACATTTCAAAGAGAATACCATGCTCAGGCTTCAATGACTGCAAACACATATTAATCTAGAGCACAAGCCAAATGTGCTATGCTTTTCCATATTTTAGGGACACCATAATCTTAAGGATCAAGTTTCCTCTGCGATCCCAGTGACTCCAGAGAACATAGATTCCGAAACAGCAGTCTTAGTTACCGAGCACATGAGTTGGTCAGTTGCAATCCCAGTATTTATGTAACCACTTCGGTTAGTTCACACGTACTCACTTTAGTATATTAGTGCAAACTAAAGTGCTTGCATTAGGAACATTTACATTTGCAAACTTTAGCTGCAGCTCGTCTTGTTGACTGGTCAGTGCCTTCACTTTGTGAGATTTGAACTTATGTAAATGGATGTTATTAAGTTTATTTATTAGCATTTATTATTTTTCCGCAAAATAAAATTCCTTTTGAATTTTCTGAATATTTTTTTTTGCACCAGTGACAGTGTCGTGTCACTTTGACAGTCTTTTTTTCTTCTATTCGAGTAAATGGTTCACCTTTTATTAATATTAATTTAAGCTCTGGTTTCGTCAGTGGCGTTCTTTTGGTCCTCAAAAGTGCAGATGTTTGGCACTAGGGACACTGCACCATGTGTTTATGTTCTGGACAGGGGAACCACACTCAAAATGGGTCATAGATGGGTCTAGAAAACCCCATTTTGCCAAGTTTGAAAATTACTTTTCTTGACATCTATTTGTTTACATGAATCATATGAAATTAAAATCCAAACATAGCTTTTCATATTTTAGGAAGCACTTTCAAACATAATCTCAATAACACTGCTCTCTTTTACCGAGACCTTATTACAATTCCACTTTATTTTCTCTAACTGCAAGAATTTTCAACAATATGAAAAATAATTACACTCTTGTTGACGAATAATAAAAGAAACTGAAACATTGTCGGGTAGCAATTTCAGGCAAATCACCGTTCCTTCCTTTTGTATGTACCCAAGTGGGTCCTTCATTGCTTGTTATATATATTTTCTTTCTTTCTCGTTCCTTGTCTTAGATTGAGGCGAAGAAAATTAATTTCAAATTGGGAGTGTAAATGGCACGGCCGGGTGTCTTTTCGTTGTGATTGATTTTTAACTGAAATGGCTAATGGCTTGTTGGAAAAGGTATTTTGTAACAATGTGCATTGTTGTTTGAAATAGGACTTGGGTACTGAGGGCCAAAATGTATGGAAATTATAGGTGTTTTTGTCAGATTGCGACTGAGATGCAAAAGCGAACGTTGTTTAAAAATGAGTAGATTTGACCCTTACATTTCTGCCGAAACGAAATCGGGAATAGTGTTGGACAGACAATACTGTGTGAGTGAGAGCGTGAATGTATGAAGGAGTTTTTTTTATTTTTTACTTTTTAGTTGAAAAGGTAACCCCACACCTAACAACATCACTGGAAAGTCCCAGGAAAGGAAAACACGCAATTTCGTTTACTTGGACGATATATGTTCTATTTTCTCCGACTATTTTGCTTTAAAAATCAAACTACTGGACCGATTTTGATGAAATTTATATGGCACCAAAATGGTAATGTATTTCCTTTCGCATGTTTTTTTCAAATCGTTTCTTAAATGACCGAGTTATTACTTATGAGGTAAGAAACATAAAAAAAATACCGAATAGAGAACCTCCTCCTTTTTTGAGGTTGGTTAAAAAAGCAGCTACAGGTACACGTTTAAGTACACAACATGTTGTTTTAGTTTGAAAAAAACAAGTCAGGACGAAGTTTTGAATATTATTTTGCCTTGCAAGCAATTTGCAATTTTTTGATCAAACACAATGCCATTTTGAGTATTGGTTAGACGAAATATTTTTGAAAAAAACCTATGAGAATAGCGCGACAATGCTGCCAGTCGGCACGTTTGCAGATGATAGCAATGTGGTAGAGTACTTTGACGCTTAATTGTATTAAGTTTTTGTTATTTTATGTAATAAGTTTGTGTTCTTTTTTAGATGTGAATTATTAAATAGAATTGCGTTACTTACTAGTAAATAATTTTATTATATAATATGTATTAAATATCAATAAAAAATATTTACGAAAAAATAAAAATTGAATTTGAATTCCGACTCATAGTTTTCAAAGTTGCTGTTCACCTAATTTGTTGAAGCCGTAACAATGAAAGGAGACATCTCCGTAAGCTTTTTAATGTCCTACGTCGTAATTCTATATCTTTATTATGACAATAAAGTTAGCAGTAAATACAGTGTGAGTTGCAACACTGAAGTTATATGCGACTTTGTATGTCGAGAAATTGAAGCTAGCAAAGTTGTCTTTTTAACATAAGGGATGATAAATTAAAAAAAAGAACAGTCAAGTGCAATTCGGACTCGCCCGAGTAGATTTCCGTACAATAACCAAAAAACTCACGTTTATTATAGGCAGGTTTATACCTATACATTTTCAGTCTTAAGTGATCTGAATAATTACAGTAAAAGGGGTAATATAAACACACTTTCTATGAAAATTTCAAGTCAAACTATTACGGTTCATGAAATACCTAGATCACTGACAGAGGGTTTCGTTTGTTACCCTTCAGGTACGAAACCATAAAAAAGCATTTTTAAAATTGCAATGCTGTCCTCAAAATGATCTGTCAAAGGTTCCTGAAAGGAATGTAGCATGCCAACTAAAATATTACTTTGAATAAGTTGATGTTTTAGTAAGCTTGTGTAATATTTGTTTTCTCTTTGGTGGGTAAAAGTATTGGAGCGTGGGACTGAGTTTGTTGAAGCTTTGAAAGCACGTGTGATTATGTTGTTTATGTTATACGGAAAGTATAAGTATATTTATCCTGACTCCTTGACGATCTTTATATGTTATACATAATTTGAAAAGTAGTAAATGGTTTACTAAAATAAGTTGCTAAATTAATTCGGTACATAACATAATTGTTATTTAAGTTAGAAGTCAGCGAAAAAATATTTTGGTTTACACACTTCTTGTAGATGTCTGCAGAAATTATCTACCAAAATTACAATACTTAGCTACTATCTAGTGTATTTTACTTTCCAAAACAATACCAGACATTATTTTATTTAAAATAAATTAAGAAAAATCATCCCAATAATAAAAAAAATCAAAGGCCAGTGACGGTCGAAAATTGCATACCGTCAACCGTACAATGAAACGAACGACATGAACTATTAGAATAAATATTATGAAATATGTAGGCATGTGTTAGGGTTGTAACGGAGGCCATGTTAGCGGAAGCGGAATGACAGAGTTTGAGGATGCGGACAGTACAGTGCCAGCACAGTTATCATATCAATATGTCAACACTTTACCTATGCCAAACCTGTCAAATTTAGTACCCGGATAGCATCCACAACACGGGCACTCATCAGTCAGCCGTACTTTTAATAATTATATAAATCAATTAACAAAAACTAGAGTTTGACGCTCCCTTCCGCTTCGCCCAGAGCAAAAGGAGTCATTCGACGATTTCCAAACCTTTAAAAAAAAGGTGTAACGTACCAAACCAAACACGGTCGTTAAAAGAGGCGGAAAAGGAGTTGCACTTTGAACCAGACCTTGTAGTAGGTCACTAAGACTTCTCGACACTTTTTCATCATATCACTTTTTCCTAGGCGCTTCACTTTTTTCTACATCTGTGCTCTCCATTTTTGAGCGCAGTGTGGTGTTTCTTATTCTGTTAGCTCTTTTTAAGGCCAAAATGCCGAAATGTCGTCTTGCTAAACATTCCAACCGATTCTGCAACCGGAACCATAACTTATAGACTCATATTTAGCACATTCATGAGGAATTTGTGCTTTCAAAGCTCAATCTATGGTATAATCTAAGGTCTACCAAGTCTAACTGGTAAAAGTACGATCTGTTCTGTGATAATTTCGTACCTAACTAGCACTCACTCGGTATATTGGTTTAACTTGAATACACGTAGTAGTTAAAAAACATCCATGTTGCGGCAATTTTCTTTAAAAAAACCCGCTCGAAGAAAAATCTTGTGGAGGCATGATTCATTCTATCTATATAGTTATAGAATGAATATAAATAAAATATAGAAAAAATTAAATATAGAATGAATCATGCCTCCACAAGATTTTTCTTCGGAAGAAGTCGGAGTCGCGCACGAAGGGTTCCGTACCATTTTCTATAAATAAATTGCGGTTTACGATTTATGACGTATTAAAAAAAACTACTAACTAGATCTCGTTCAAACCAATTTTCGGTGGAAGTTTGCATATACATACAGGGTGTCCCAAAACTCAACGTCAAGCCGAAACGGGGTGACAGGATTGATCATAACCATCACGAGAAAAATCTGAAAAAAAATCTATCCCATGCAGTTTAAAAATTATGGGCATTTTAAGAAAAACCTAGAAATTTGATCAAACTGTACCATTTTTCGGTTATTGTGGTTATTCTTTTTTATTTTTGTTCATTTGAACTTTGGAAACGTAATCCTAAATAACATTTCTAGAATCCCAATAAAAAATAATGACACAATTGCCTCAAGTTTCCGAGAATTGAGACTATTTGTTAAACTACGAATTTAAAATTTTCAAGATTCGTCGACTTTGACAGGCCCTCCTATAAAAAAAATGTACTAGAGTGCCTTGGCAAGTGGCATTAAAAGTTGGCGCATTTAATCAGAATTCTAAAATGGTACAATACTTGTTAGTTCCATACAATAGAAAAGAGTAAAAAAATTAAAACCTCAAGTAACCCGATTTTTGCTATCTCATTTTACTCAGTTAAAATGTTTTTAATTCACACAAGCTCTAGGTAGGTTCTTAATTTTAAGACAAAATGATGAGAGAGATGGATAATGGGTATGTTCACCATGAGTGAGCGAGACAGATAGTGACGCCACTTTTACCAAAGTGAAAAAAAGTTAGTAAAATTAGTAAAATAATTAATACGAATACGAACGTGCGCAGTAGACGAATGAGCGAAACGTACTAACTGGTTGGTGTCGGACTGGTAGCGTAGCCATTTGCTTGGCTGAAACTAGTGCGAATGAAACAGATAGATGCCATAGCATCTATCTGTTTCATTCGCACTCGTTTAAACGACGCATCTCCGTCTCAATGCGTGGCGTCACTATCTGTCCCGCTCACTCATGGCAAACATACCCATTATCCATCTCTCTCATCATTTTGCCTTAAAATTAAGAACCTACCTAGAGCTTGTGCGAATTAAAAACATTTTAACTGAGTAAAATCTGATAGCAAAAATCGGGTTACTTGAGGTTTTAATTTTTTTACTCTTTTCTATTGTATGGAACTAACAAGTATTGTACCATTTTAGAATTCTGATTAAATGCGCCAACTTTTAATGCTACTTGCCAAGGCACTCTAGTACATTTTTTTTATAGGAGGGCCTGTCAAAGTCGACGAATCTTGAAAATTTTAAATTCGTAGTTTAACAAATAGTCTCAATTCTCGGGAACTTGAGGCAATTGTGTCATTATTTTTTATTGGGATTCTAGAAATGTTATTTAGGATTACGTTTCTAAAGTTCAAATGAACAAAAATAAAAAATAATAACCACAATAACCGAAAAATGGTACAGTTTGATCAAATTTCTAGGTTTTTCTTAAAATGCCCATAATTTTCAAACTGCATGGGATAGATTTTTTTTCAGATTTTTCTCGTGATGGTTATGATCAATCCTGTCACCCCGTTTCGGCTTGACGTTGAGTTTTGGGACACCCTGTATATTAACATCATATTTATTTTTATTTTTGAAATTCCAGGGGACACGCACACATTTTACCACTTTTAAAGTGTCTCTCGCGCAAACTATTACTATAGTTTAGAAAAAAATTATGTTACCTCGAAACCATTTTTGGAGACCCATACGTGTGGCGTATCTATGGATACGCACACGTATGGGTTTGATGATAAAAAAAAATTGAATTTCAGTTCTAAGTATAGGGACTCCCCAAAAAATACATCTACTTACCAAGTTTCAACAGCATAGTTCTTATAGTTTCGAAAAAAAGTGGCTGTGACATACGGACGGACAGACAGACAGACATGACGAATCCATAAGGATTCCGTTTTTTGCCATTTGGCTACGGAACCCTAAACATGTATACTTTTGTGTAAAAAGTTGTATACACTGAAGTTTTATCACGCGGAAGTTCCGCATTTGCGGAGGCCAAGGTTATGTTGCAACCAAACATAGTAGATGTATTTATGTTTGTGAATTGTGGCGATCGCAACGCTATAATTAATAGTTTATTGGCACTGTTCGACTAAACAAACGATTAATTAGATAGTAAATATTGATGGCAATTTGTAGGGAAATTGAATTCCTGTGTTGTTAGGTGTCAAAATTTTGTGGTAAATAATGAGAATTTCTGTTTAATGCAGTTTGTTGTTTATTTCGTAAGGAGGAGCTCGTGGCTAAATAATAACAGTTACACGGGTCGATCTTCAAGGTTAAGCAACGCTTGCCGAGGATGGTCTGTGACTATCTTAACATACAAAGACTCCTCCGTGCCTCGAAAAGCACGTTAAGTCGTTGGTCCCGGCTGTCATTTGTAGATCTTTGGCAGTCGTTATAGATAGTAAGAAGCCAGATAATCTGACACAAGTCTTGCCAAGAAGTACCGTGTTACCCAATTAATGGGTTGTGGAGGTCTGGTAGGCAGCCGCTCCACGTAAAATACTAGAATTCTGCTGAATCCGGTTTGTCAGGAAGCCGACCCCAATATAGTTGGGAAAAGGCTAGGCAGATGTTTATTTCGTAATATGCCTATGGCCTAGTAAAGGTAATTTTCATCTTGTTGTCAGATTCTCGGAACTTCATCGAGTTCTATTTATTTATCTTTCTATCTTTATTTCATTATATCAAGATGTAATAACCAAAAAACATTTGTCATGCTTTTGGATCATAATATTTAATAATTAATTATTGTTGAACCACAATGTTTTAATAAGCACGGGGTAATCCCTATATTACTCTAAATTATTTAAACAAAACATGACCTAAATTCACAATATATAACACAAAATGTTTCCGTGTCCAGACGGTGGTCGTGCGTTATTAATTGCAGCCAATCAGTGGAGCGTAGCACCGTAGCCTCGTAGCGCCGTAGCCGCGTAGCACCGTAGCAACCATTGCTTCGTAGACCCCGCGTAGCGTGCTATGCGCTATGCCTTCATAAATGCATGTGAAATTATACACTCTTTCTCGTCGTTTCATAGATAAATTGTAGCGGATTTATATTGTTAGAGGGAAATAGTTAATTTCTGACTAGTGAGAGTATTGTTAGAGTCGGAAAATACGTAGAAATATATTGTTGGAACAGTATTAATTACAAATTACACCTGATTCCTGTGGAACTTGATGTTTTCATAGTACTGTTGTGAAAGTCCTGAAACCGTGCAATTCAAACTGAGGTTACATAGTTACCATAAATGGCTTGCTACTAATTACTAGTTTGAATGGATTTATATTACTCAATTACGCCAGAACGGCTGAACGGATCTAGATGAAATATGGCACAGATTTCTTCTTTTCAATCCGAGAGTCCTTTAGGATAATTTTCAACATTCACGCGGGAGAAACTGCGGGCAGAAGCTAGTTTTTCATATTTTGAACTCAAAAACAGAGCAATGCTGTACTAAGTACTGAAAACTCAATTACCCTTCGTTATTTTCAAAATGAACACCAACAGCCCTCGTTTCCGACCTCTTCATCACTGTCAATCGTTAAAACGAAGTGGCCGCAGCACTTGAAACCGGACACCCGGTTTTTTCACCGGCCCCGAGTCCATGAAACCGGATGACCGGTTTTTGCTGCAAAAGGCTTTGCTAACTGTGTGAAAGCTTACACGTGACGATCCGTTTCATGGATAACGTCCGGATATCCTCGAAAGCCTGATAGCTAAATAATAAATCGTTTTTGAAGAGTTTTTAAATGTAGGGTTTTTAGAAAATGATTGAAATGGACAAATAATGCTTGGCTAGTTCATGAAGCCTTGAATGATGTAAAAATTAATATTTAATTAATACTAATTCAGTCGTGTTTCAAACAGTCCGAGTTCCATCAATAAATAATTATTTAAGAGATATTTTTATTGGTCAATTAACCCTACGTATGTTATTCTGTGTATGGTCAAGTAATGGTTATTTAATTAATCCATTATTTTCTAATATTACGAATGCGAAAGTAACTCTGTACGTTTGTTATGTTTACACGTCTAAAACGCTGAATTAATTTTAATAAATTTTGACACAGAGGTAGTTTGGATCTTACAGAAGGACATATAATGATTTAGATCCTGGGAGTACATACCCTTGTGATAATTTCTGACTTTCACGCGGGTGAATTCGCTGGTAGAGGCTTATGCACTATAAAGGCAGGAAGGCTCCGTCCGCTGATCGTTGGCTGGTTGCACGGCTACTAGTATCTACGGTACACCGTGCGATCAGCTTATTATCTGCCTTAGTACTTTATTTTATTTCTCTCATACCCACGAGAAAATTTAAAAATGATATCTACTTAATAAATGCGTTAATTACATAGTGGAGTGTTAAATTTATGTTGTGATCAATTCTAAGCAATCTATTACAAACTACGAAAGGCGAACTGTTAGCCTCAAAAACGTGTCGTTAGTGATTACTTTTTAATGTGTAAAAAAAAAAAAACTAAAATTGTGCTCGTCTTTAAAGTAGTCACATTATCAAAGAGGTTGATCCTACTGATTCCCTTCAAAACAGACTTCAACGATTACGAAATCCTTTGTTTCTACAACCAAAAGTTTGTACTTATTTGAGAAATGTCTGGTTTCAGCTGAGCAGTTTGAGAATATAGATCCTTAGTCTGGACGTGAGCCATGTGACTAACTTAGTTGAAATGGTACGTGTTATATTCGTACCTACTTAATTACATTTATATTGAGTGTATGTATGAAGCAAAACAAGACCATGTTCTGCAAGGCTCCACATGTTTATGCCTCTAAATGTTACCAGTAAAATTAATAAATATCAATGATTTTGCTATTATAAATCAATATGATACTGTTATAGAAACACAACTTCGGTTATTGTACAGGGTAGCCTTATTTATTACGATATTTTTTGTATTAAGCAAATATGTCTAAATATTTTTCCATGATTATATGATATACGCTTTGCGATATTCTGTGGTAAATAACATCTGCCAAATCTCCATCTTTTTGCTGCCTAAAAATGCGACACTTTTTGATCGTATTTTTCATCAAATATTCGCTATCGCTTTTTTACGTATCTCATTAACATAAAAGTAAAAATTCTGCTTTTACAGTAAGTCCCTTTAGATAACTTCATAGAAAAAATCTGGATTTGTCGAATCTGTTGAGTTCGGAGGTGCGATGGCTCGGAAAAAGTTCATCCCAAACTTCCACTGGTATATCATGATGCATGATGCTTGTGGCGCCGTCGTGTTAAGCTAGCTTCTATGTTCTGTATGGTGTCGGACGTTAAAGAAGAGCCCATCCCATCACTTCCCGTGGGTGTCGTAAGAGGCGGCCAAGGGACAGGGCAGTAGCATTCTCTGTGCATTGCAACAGCTACACTGCGATTGCTAACCCGCCTGCCAAGCGTGGCGATTATGGCAACCCCCCCCATTTGGGGGAGGCCAGTCCAGTAGTGGACGTCTTTCGGCTGATACATATATGTACAACCTCTATAACCCTAGCTAGATCATGATTACGTTTTTTTTAATTATTCCGAGGCTTGCATTTGACCACTATTTGACTGGCCTGTTGGTCGAGTGGTTAGTGACCCTGACTGCTTAACTGGAGGTCGTGGGTTCGATTCCCACCCAGGACAAATCTTTGTGTGATGAGCATGATCATTTGTTCTGTGTCTGGGTGTAATTTGTGTATAATATGTATGTATTTAGAAATATATAAGTATGTTTATCAGTTGTCTGGTTGCCATAGTACAGGCTCTGCCTAGTTTGGGATCGGATGACCGTGTGTGAGTTGTCCCAGGATATATTATATTATTATATTATATTACTATCTCGCTCTGTAGTAAGCTATAATTTGTGTTCGACGATGGAGCATGTCTGTGTCAACCAGTGGTGTTGTTAGCTCTATAGACTATATTTATGATCACGAGCCATTGTAACAGCAGCACTTGCCATGTCATTCTTTAAAGAAGAATAGTGCAAAAACTCTACCTTATTAGTCAGTCGAAGTGGGTTAAGGGATCTTGCGCGGATCAGCAAAGTATGTTCTTCGCGCCAACAGTGTTTTTTTAGAAAATTTTATTTCGATTACCGAAATTTGACGTTACCCGATTTATTTTTATAAACAATAGTTTTTCGTTTTACAATACGCTTAGGAACTTTTGAATTAAATTCCTGAAATTAATACAGTAATCCTTAAAACTATCTAAAACAAAATTGCGGCTCTTTAACTTAAATAACATCTCAACTCTTCAAAGTTGGAGTGAACAGGCTTCTTCTGGGTAAGCTCGCTCCATCGTCGACTTTATCTCTATCATCTCTGACCTAGCCTGGAGTCAAGAGCAAACCCATCTCAAAAATAAAAAGAACAATAAGGAGACCAAAAAACTAAATATTACTATATATTATATTACTAATTTGGCCATAAATTGAAAAGGGGACGAAACGGCCACCCTTTTTTCTTTTTTTTTTTTAAGGATGGGATATCATCAAATGACTTCTTCCGCTCTGGGTGGAGCGGAAGGGCGTGTCAGACTTTTACTGCTTAAAACCCATCCGTGTTCCTTCTAAAGCCCTTTGCGTTCCAGGGCCGCGGTGACTCTTTCGAACAAATTCCGCTACCCTGGCAGGCTCTAGCGGGCCCCGTTTTCTCTGCTGACATCTCCTTGAGGCGCGCGTAAAACACAACGCGCCATCGACCCGGGCCTAGTGGTGATCGGACAGCGAGCCACCCGAAACGGCCAACCTATGCTAGTACCTACGGTTATTATCTGTTTTGAATACACACAGACTTTTGTTTTTTAATAAATCTACAAAATATGATTTGGTGTATACTGCTACCTTTTAAATGGTATTATTTGCATAAGTCTAAAAAAAAAGTATAGTTAAAACGCTTAAATGGCTCATAATATAAAGATATGCTTTTTAATTTTTACATCTGCTTGGTATAATAGAAAAGCCAATTTTCATTTTACCAGATTAATTGTGTAAACCCCTGTAGAAAACAATAAAATATTGTATTCCAAACTTATTATATTGAACTGTGTAGTAGATGATAGTTTATATGTATGTACGGAACTACGCGACATATGCTAATGTTGTTGGAATTTGAATTTCAATATTATTCTAGAAATGCCTACTGGAATGTAGTATATAACTACATAAACGGTCTAAGTTGAACTACATACAAACAAGACCTATGTCTTAATATATAGTTAAGTTTGTGTTAATTTGATTACTATTATCGAAGGCGCTGCTAGCTTATTATGGATATTAATGGTATCTTAATATAGATACGGATGAAATTTTAATACCAACCTTGCAAACTAATTAATCGCACAATGCCACGGCATGATATTTTTTATGAGAGACAATGGGGTTAACTTAGACATAGTAAAATACATAACATTTCATTTAAATCATGAAATTAATAGTAATATGAGAAGGTATGTTTTTTATACGTTGCCAATGAATAAGCGTCACTCTGTATGATACCCTCTTGTATGTCAGAGCTCTAGAATTATCGTTCATGAGACAGATTGGGTCCTGTTTACTTACAGGTATCATATTAAGTATACAGCACATACTCACTTCTCATCTTTCACTAACAGACAATAGGACATAAAATACAAGAGAGAGGCAATCAAACAGAAACAAGGAATGAACAAATAATCCCCAATTTGTAAACTCTGAACGGTCAAATATCTACTGAGCTGTGAATTCCCAAATATCGGTTTGACCTAGATTAAATGCCAATACCTAGGATTTATTTACATTGCTGTATTTGTTTAGGTAACGTCGTGATTTCCCTCGTAAAATGTTTGTCGTCTTGGAAATTCCACTTTCGGCCTGCTCGTGGTTTTTGCACCATCTGATAAATAATACGTGTTTCTTTTCTTATTTTTTCGTAAGAGATTAGACAGGTTATTTGCCTTTATGTGTAATTATGGCTCCAAGTGATGTTATGAGTTATTTCCCTATTTGTAAATTATAGCTAACTAGCGGTCCCGACAGACGTTGTCCTGTCCGAACGTTTGCTTTGTGTATGACGAAAAATTATAGAAATCGATTGCCGCGCCACCTACCGGATCCAATTGTGAATCTAAACCATTCTCGAATCCCCTTGAACACACACAAAAAGTTTCGTCAACATAGGTTCAGCCGTTTAGGAGGAGTTCAGTGACATATACACGTACACAAGCAATAAATACTAAGATTTGTTTTTCTGATGAACAGAAAAAAACAAACACAAAATAAAATAAAAAACCTTACAAAAACTTCGAATAAAGGCAGGGTTTGAACTTACGCACTAATAAAAAGTCCTGCTGTAAACCGCTTGGGCTAATTACTTGATAGAATTCAGTATAAAATATCCGTTCCTATTAATAGCAATGGTTTTTTTTTTAGGGATGGGAAATCATCGAAGGAAGGGCGTGTCAGTCACTCTTACTGATTTTTTCTTTCTTTCTTACTGCGTTTTTTATATCACTATTTACTAATAATACTAATTCAAATTAGGCAAACGAAACAGTACAATGCTTACTTCAGTTAAATCTTAGGACCATAACATTAACCCATACCATTCATTTGGATTACCGTTACATGTACCTATTTTTCCTATTCCGTTCCATGTGTTGCCAAATGGCGTTTTGGTACACCTCATTCGCCCCACAACATTAGAGATCACAAAGTTAATTCTCCGTAAGAAATACCTACGTCTTTATTTGGATGCTTTTCCAGGGATTTTCCTAAATGATATCGAACATTAAAGGATTTAAGATATCCTCATTGTCTCCTTGAAAGGGACCGGTTTGCCACAGAAGGCGATACGTTGGGCCTATCAGTCGCTCGGATTCGGGTACTTAGCGCGGTCAGTTGGAACCTTTTATGTGCCTACGTTTAGCGTTGGCCTTTTTGCACGCCTGTTCCAGATTTTGCCCGGTTTATTTCTGAGTGGTCAGGCTTGTAATCGATTTTTGTTCTGAAATACCGGTCATGTGCGAGTCGAAAACGCGTGTATTGGGTCAGTACGAATCCTGTTATTTCAACTTTTTAACGTTTTATAGTTTGCCTGTAATGTATAGGTGGAGAGCTAGTTTATGTATTTTGTTTTCATCACTTTAGGTTATGTAGTTTCGAAAGGAAGTTAATATTCCTATTATCTTAAACAGCTTTAAAACTTATTACGGTCCTGTAGATTCAAAGCAAAGTGGCTATGACAGAGAGTCTAACAGACACACGAGTGATCCTAAAAGGACTCCGTTTTTAGGGTACCGTACCTGAAGGATAACCAACGGAACCTTATTACTAAGCCTCCGCTGTCCATTCGTTCGTCTGTCTGTCAGCGGGCTGTATCTCAAGAACCGTAGTAGGTAGACAGTTGAACTTTTGCTGCTGTAACGACAAATATAAAAAAATATGGGGGCTCTCATACACGAAATGTGTATTTTTCGGTTTATGGTACTGATCACCTTACGTGTGAGAGTCCAACTCGTACTTGGCCGGATTTTTCAGTCGTACGTACGGAACCCCAAAGACTGTTTGGACAAGGCCTTTTCATAGTAGCGGGCTTATGAATTGGTGCGGAGCAATTACTTTTGGAAGCTTGTTGGCACAGTTTTTGCTTCATAGGCATATTACACAGACTTCCAATTTTGACAATGCCTTGAAATAAAATCAATCAAAAAGAAAAATTACTAATTTAATTTTGTTTAAAGCAAAACACTAACCTACATATCCAAAGGTTTTTTTATGAAATATTAATCTCCAGAGAAGTCTGGTGGCTAGTTTCTAAAGATATAAACTTTTATTTCCAGTTTATACTAAGCCAATACGTTCGAAGGCTTTCAACGATATATGTTTTTTTCATACAATCCGCCTTTGCTCATTCATCTCAATAGCTACCAAAAGGATTTCAGACGATGATTCAGGGTTACAAACGTATTTTTTCCGTGTTTATTTGGATTATCTGGATAACAAAAAAGGGTCAACTCACAAACAATTCTACCTTTTCCAGTGCGTACAAAAGTAAAAAATAAAAGTTTTTACAATTTGTACCTATATTCTAATTTGTTTTTCCAGATTTGCTTTTGTAGCGTTTTTTTTATTATTGATGTTGTGTGCTTTGACTTTTTTTTAAATGGCTTTTTCCCCGTAGCGGATTTATAAGAGGACCTTTTGAACGCCAGAGTATAAACGCATCGGCGTACCCCCGACGCCAAGCCACAAATTCGCCGTATTTTTATTATGTTACATATTTGTGTTGTTTAGCGTCAAGCTTTCGTTTGTCACATGTATGTGACATTGGCGTTCAAAAGGGTGAAGCGTGGCAAACACGCAATTGTTTTCGTAGAACGCAAACACATATGTGATACACAATAATTGATGACCGAATGTGTATATGATAAATGACATTTATTTTGCAAGTAGGTTAAACATAACACTTTTACACGTCAATCTTTTTTGGTCATTTTAGGTGTTTCCTAGCTGACTACCCTGAGAAGAAACACCGAAACAAACTCAGAGGTGAAAGTCTCTTTTAAAATCCATACAATCTGTACTGGTCAAATAAATGTGTATTATTTTTATATTACTTTAAGTGTGAATGATACAGCAAGAATTATAAATACAATTATTTTTTTTATTATTGCTTTGGACGCCTAGAGACTTTTTAGTCTTTGGGTATCGAAGACTTATCTATAGTTGATACAATAAATAATGATTGTATTTTATGGTTTATCCAGTGTTAATGTTTTCCTTTGATCTAATAAACGGTATATTGTTGCAGGTAAATCACAAGAAGGTTTCGAATAAACAAAGGAATGTTATGTAAGTTTAATTTTAAGTCAATACGCTGATAGGTTTTTACGGCAATTTTATGGGTTTTGTTAAATAGGCCACTTTGAACTGTGACAACTTCGGTTTGACTTAGAATTATACATTAAAACGAGTCTTGAATTTAAGTTATAGCATTTTTTTGTAAAAAGACTCAATAAAGCTTTGGAAAAAATAAACTTTAAAATAATCTTTAAAACTAAAGATTTCTTTTTCACAAAAAATGCCATAGCCAACTTTTGATTTTTGATGTAGATTTCTGAGAAACATTATCTTCCTAGCCTTTTCCGAACTATATGGGGTCGGCTTCCCGTCAAACCAGATTCATCTCAATACCAATATTTTACGTAGAGCGGCTGCCTACCAGACCTCCACAACCCATTAACTGGGTAACACAGTAGTTCTTGGAAAGACTGGAGTCAGATTTACTAGCCTCTGACATTCCGTAACGACTGCCAAAGATCTACAAACGACAGCCGCGACCAACGATTTCTGAGAAAGAATTAATGTAAAACAATAAAATTTGTTTGAAACAGTTTATGAGGATAGTTACTGCTGAACCAATTATCAATATCCATACAGGGTGAAGCAGATTAGACGCAAAGCCTGCAAAAAGGTATTCATTATTCTTACAACATAAAACTATGAGACACTGAAATCTCGAAAAAAAAATCTACCACCTTTCATATGCTTGCATAACTCGGCAAAATGTTCTGAACAGCTGATTTTTTTAACGGTTCGAAGGTTATTCCCATAGGAAAAGTTGTTCATAATAATGAGTACAATTACCCTTTACAGGTTTTTGCGTTTAATCTGTTACTTTATACAGAAAATGTTTCACTACTCGTATGTTTAATTCAACACTAAAAATATGCAAACCCTTCTCAATTGAACGTCTAAAATAACTTTGAACCCTAACGTTATTTCTAGTGCATCGCACTTTTGCGGTCAGCGACTCTTAAATCTAATATTAATATAGAGATACGTCTGCTGGTCTCGACTGTGCAAGTAGAAATAAATAACAGTTTCAAGTAGAAATTAAGAACTCATGCGCTCTACAAACAAAATAGCTTTGTTATGAACAAGCAGAACCGGTGGTATTGTGTCAAAAATAGAGTTAACATTGGCCACATTTTTCGAAAAATAACAAAATATGTTATCAAGAGCGGTGTCAAGTATTTTGTAAACACAATATCGAGTTGGCCTAAGGCCATGTTTCCACCTGCAACCAGATCGCATGCCAGTAGCATTACATTGCGGGCTACCGAGGTATAATATAAACAATCGCTCGATCGTAGCCCGCAATCTAATTAAACTTGCATGAGAGTGACTTGCAGGTGGAAACTAGGCTTTAGCTTGGTTTTATCCTATCAACAACAGCAAATGTAAAAAAATCTCAAATGTTTGTCTCATGGTCAATTACTGACATTTTAGTGTTCAACATTCTTTATAGCTCATAGAATGCCTATTTCTCTTGTGCATTTCCTCTACGCTTAAACTGGCAGCAAATATTGAGCTTCGGGCCCAGTAGATACGAGTCCATTTTGGCCAATTAGAATAAGGGATTCGTCTTTTGAGTGTGCTCGCACCATCATTGTCTTGACAAAGTCTGCACACAGCCTAAGATTAGCTCGCACTTGTGTTAATAATTTTGCTAAGATCTGTACATGTTGGTTTTTGCTGTAGGGTCTTGTGTAAATAGGGGTAGGAGAAAATTAATTTGTCTGGAGCCCCTACGCTGTTGTGGCTAGACGGTCGTTTCATGAACGGCTCGAATTTCTCGGAATTTTAGGATCAGAAATTAGTTTTGTGGCAACTAATAAATGATAGTGGCTCTATTTTATTTTATTGAAGTGTTTGCTATTGTTGATGTGATTGATCTTATTGACATCAGAACCTTAATTCTACTGATCTTCCGCGATTTCAGTGTTGGTCCCATAGTAAAAGTTGTTCATAATGATGAGTACAACTACCCCTTTTCAAGTATTGCGTTTATTCTGTTAAACATTGAACGGTCATGAACAAATTTGTCCCTCAAATAACAATTTATAAAAAAACAAGCCATAGGGACTTTTTGAAATGGAGCGCCATAAAGTTAAACTATTAAAATTTCTTGATACATCTCTTGGTTATTGAGGCAGTTTACTCCAAATAAATGTATGGCCATTAACGAACAAATTTCAGGAAACACATTGTTGTTTAACGCCCTTTTTATAATCGTATAATAGTGATACATTTAGTAGTACATCGGGTATTAGAAAAGAAAACTCAGTTGTTCCCGACTTGGTAGTAAACATTTTTCGATGCACTTCTTGCTTATTACGGATTTTCTTAGTATCCTTTTGTGATGGATGAAAGCTTGGCTTAATGTGACGGGTTCTTGTCGATCAGATCAGGCAAAATCTGTCACCAACTATTTTCTTTTACTTATGCTCATCATCTGCCTAGCCCTTTCCCAATTATATTGAGGTCGGCTTCCAGTCTAACCAGATTCAGCTGAATACCAGTATTTTACGTGGAGCGGCTGCCTACCAGACCTCCACAACCCATTAACTGAGTACCTAACACGGTACTCCTTGGCAAGACTGGTGTCGGATTATCTGGCTTCTGACAATCCGTAACGACTGCCAAAGATCTACAAATGACAGCCGGGACCAACGGCTTAACGTGCTTTCCGAGGCACGGAGGAAGCCCGATATGTTAAGATGGTCACCCATCCACAGACCAACCTTGGCAAGCGTTGCTTAACCTTGATCGACCCGTGCGGCTGATATTCTTTAGCCACGAGCTCATTTCTTTTATTTATGCTATCAGACGGTTAAAGCAGTTATGTACAAAATAATTATTTTTTATTTTACAAGATGGCATAAGCTATAGCCCCAAACCTGGAGCAAAAAATAATTTCAATTGTCACAATGAAAGCAGCTGAAATCACCAGAAAACATAACGCAAGTACATCTTCCAAGCATAGAGGACGGGGCCCGCCAGGGTTGCGGAATTTGTTCGAAAGAGTCACCGCGGCCCTGGAACGCAAAGGGCTTTAGAAGGAACACGGATGGGTTTAGTTAGTAAGAGTCTGACACGCCCTTCCGCTCCACCCAGAGCGGAAGAAGACATTTGATGATTTACCATCCTTAAAAAAAAAGTACATCTTCCAAGATCTATGTAACAAGAACCATGATTACGTACCTACATAATACGTAAGTGCTGTATTTCAAGTTCTTGTGGTTTACGACTGAAGTTCTCACTAACTTTTGCGACCTCCTTTCGGATCCTGTTTTTGTTTATTAGCTGTTCGTGGCTTGCAAGTAATCACGCGAATGACGGATTTGAGATTGCGTTGAATGTTAGTATGTTTTAATCAAATGGTACGTAGAAAGAAAGATAAAGAACAAAAGAAGAAAAGTAGGTAGTAGAGGAGCTTGTGGCTAAATAATACACGCCACACGGATCGATCTCTAAGGTTAAACAACGCTTGTCGAGTCGATCTGTGGATGGATGACCATCTTAACATACCGAGATTTGACTTTGGCTGTCGTTATGGATTGTCAGATGTCAGAAAATCTGACACTGTCTTGCCAAGAAGTATCGTGTTATCCAGTTACTGGGTTGCGGTGGTGAGATAGGCAATCGTACCACGTAAAATACTGGTATTCAGGCATTTGTTTTGACCGGAAACCGACCCCAATAGAGGTGGGAAAAGGCTATAGAAAGATTACGGTAGGCAGGTAGTAAACGTTTTCGACCTTTGTTATCTATATATTTATTTAGAAGTAAGGTACCTTATATGCTTACCTTATGATGAAAATGAAAGCTTCAATTCCCAAACTACGATTTATGGATGAAATTTTTTATTTATATCTTTGTTTTTTTTTTGCAATTATACATTAATTTCAAATATTGTGTTACAGGTTAATGGGCATATTTTTATATAATGGATTTCGTATGATAGTAAAATGAAGACCTTCAAATAAGACCTTCGAAGCTTTATAAAAAGATATGGTTGTATGGTTTTACCTAGTTAACGTCACCCAGAGGTGACACTGGGAATTGAAGAGTTAAGCCAATTTTTTCCTTGTTAAGTTCAGTAAGTATATTTTTTTTAACAAATCACACGTTTTTAAAAAAAGTATATAGGTACATATATTTTTAAAAATCTAAGCCGTTAAAGTCAAATGCGTATATTTATAAAAAATCACAGATAATAATAATCGAATTAGGAATTTTCAGGAAAGACTATTAATAAACCCGTTAGTAGCGCTTTTATGAAATATGCTACCTCTTTAAATGTGTTAAATATATATTATATATAATATATTAGTTTTCATAAAAAATCAAAATAAAGGAAACACAACAAAAAACAAAGCAGGTATGCTGTAAGAGATTTCAATACAAATAAAGGTCACTTTATTGCTTGTTTTTCTGTACCTTTTTTTGAAACAACCGCCAATAGATTTTACACTGTCTTTTTTGTTGTCAAATTAATTATTGAATGCCAAAGCCTTACGTCAAAAGAAACTACACTAACTCGATAGCCGCTCGCACGAGAAAATACTGAAGTAGCCTCAACTTAAGCTGAAAAAAATATAGAACACCGTTGCCTTTCAAAGTTCAAATAGTGTCCGCTAGATGGCGGTAGTAAGTATGGCTTGAGGTGGGACGCAGATTAATTAAGTTTGGGTTCACATATTAAAAGCCCGTGAAATGCATTCCGACTCTTGCTTGAATATGACTTTAGTTCTTTATTTTGTTTCCATTAGACCGGTAGTATTGATTTGTATTTCAAACTCAAACTCAAACTCAATTTCAATTAAACTATTAAGTACAGGCACTTTTGAATAGTCACGGTCGGTCTGTCCAAAGAGATGAAGCTACGAGTAATTACACGTTCCAAGGCGTAGATCTCTATGGAGAAGAACGTGCAATATGGTTACATCATTCGTGTGAAAATTATACAAACATACATATATGTATATGAGAACGATGTAGAAAGACTTACACGATCAAGCGTCCGAAGTAAAAGAAGTAAAAAAGAGCAACAATTCAAAGAACAAATAATTCAAATAAACCGTGGCAGCTGAGACATGACCAGACCTAGCTGACGGCGCTCGCTCAGCAATATGACGTCTGCGCTAGCACCATTTTGAAGAGTGCCAAATGATTTCTGGATTATAATTTGGTTGTAAGCAGTCGTTACGGCTGCCAGGGTTGCGGAATTTGTTCGAAAGAGTCAGCGTGGCCCTAGAACGCAAAGGGCTTTTAGAAGGAACACGGACGGGTTTTAGTCAGAAAGTAGAGTCTGTCACGCCCTTCCGCTCCACCCAGAGGGATAGAAGTCATCTGATGATTTCCACTCCTTAAAAAAAAACGACAGTCGGGACTCAGTTTTTAGCGAGTCTGGCTAAGAGTGTCCCGTTACTGGGTTGTGGAGACCCGATATAAATTGTATAGGCAGGTAAGCAGCGCTTTTTGTAAAATACTGGTATTCAGCTGTTTTCAGTTGGACGCTTACTCTAGTATAGAGGAGAAAATACTAGAAAAAAAAGTGATTGCAAGAACCGTTTCCATGTTTATATTTAGTTTAAAAATTGTAATGTTTGCATATTTTGTGAATTCAGCGTATATAGTATATAGCGTAAATATTATGCAGTTTTTTTAAGTGAGATATTTGATAACAACTTTTGTTAGTTTAGTTAGAGCTTTCAAAATCGTCAAAAACGTGTGGGTTGCATTCAATACAAAAAAATAATTGAAAATTGAATAAAATATGTTATTTTTTAATTTTATTATTATTGATGAAAAGTTCTTGTTTACCCACAAATTCACCTGACGGAAACCGATGATGTAGTCGACAGTGGAGTACGCTTGCCTAGAAGGAACCTATTCACTCTCGACTAAAAGACCGCCAGGTTGTAGTACCAAGGAACACAGATGTTACTTTTCAAAACACGCACCACTTAGAAAAATCCCAAAAATAACCTAAATATATTGTCACAGTTATAATTATTTACTCTAACAAACATTGCAGTGTATTAACAGACTTAAACTAGCCAAATTCGAACTAATTGCATGCTTATTTAATTAGGTCGGCCACTGCAGGCTTCCACAGTAAATCAATTCAATTAAAACGGCATTGCAGCTTATTCAGATCCCCATAACCACAAAACCACATTTTGGGATTGTAAACTTTAGGTGGTCAATTGTTTTTAAGATAGTTCTAAATATGTTTATAGTTAATTTAAATTTCATATTATGTTTGGTCCTGTCCGGTCAGACAAGCAGTCGCTTCACGTACAATTCTGGCATTCAGCTGAATCCAGTTTGACTGGAAGCTGAATCCAGTTTAACTGGAAACTGAATTCAGTTTAATTGGAAGCTGAGTCCAGTTTGACTGGAAGCTGACCCCAGTATAGTTGGGAAAAGACTAGGTAGATGATGTTTGATAACTGTAACCGTCGTCAACCTTCAAATAAGTTTAATAAGATTATTAAATAAAAGAGGACATAATTCTGTGTTCAAAAATACCAAAAAACAGTACCAATAATAAAATAATTATATCATACAGGCGGCGATGGCATGACGCAATGTCTAACAATAATTCAACAAGAATAATAATTCAGAGTTTATTAATACTGCAAGAGAATAATCAAAAAGCAGTTCTGAATATCAGTCATGATTTTTCCTGTATTGTGGTTTTAGTTTCAACTTTATTATACTTAAACTTGTTTTAAATATACAAGGTGTAATAGAGTAAACACAATATCTCTTAAGGGGTCATTGTACTCATCATTTTGAACAATTTTTACTCAGGGACCAACAACGAAATCGCGAAAAAAAATCTGCTGTTCAGTACATTCTGTCGTGTTATGCGCACATAAATGTATGGGGCAGTCGATTTTTTTTCGGGATTTCAGTATTGGTCCCATAGTAAAAGTTTTTATAATGATGAGTACACTGACATATTGAGGTATGCGTTTATTCTGTTACAGGTTGTATATTCCATATTAAGGCTTGTGCAGACCTACGCGGTATTCGCTATCTAGAGTGGTAGCGATAAACAAGAATGGTCACGGCCCTTAAAAAAAAATTACCCAACTCCGACAGAAATCACACATATCCTTGTTTTTTGTCATCTGAAATATACCTAAGAGAAATAAGTTTATATTTTTCGTTTTCGTTGGCGAACACAAAAATATATGGCTTTGAGTGTTCGTTCAAGCGAAGTATAGAAAAGCTATTTTTCATACACTTTCGCTAGCATAATCATTATTTGGGCTTGGGCGTATATGTGAATCGTTCTGATGAGCACTATTCATTGTTGTTAGTAACAGCTACAATGAATAGTACCCACCCGTACGATTTATATGAGCCCAAACACTATGGGTATAAGAGTGGTCAACTGCTACTACTTACCTTTATGGTTTCCATCAGCAGGTCATTGTTATCAGCTACATTGAATATTACCGCTCCGAACTATTCATATGAGCCCAAACACGATGGGTATAGGAGGAGTCAACTAAGAGAGTGACTACTCACCTTTATGATTTCCATCATCAGACCCTTGTTACTAACTACAGTGAATGGTACCCATCAGTACGATTCAAATGAGCGCAGACACCACAATCTTATAAGAGTGTATAAGTAATTACTTTTCTATACTTTGTCTAAAGAAATATTCAGGCTCACATAATAATATATCTACGTTAGCCATCAAAAGTTCTGCCCCCAGTTGTTAAGTAAGATAAACATTAATCTACCCTATAATTATCCGCGTCACCAAATTAAACTTTTACGTCTCCCATTCCGCAAAACTGTGTCAGGATCCAACTCCCCTATCCCCAGAATATGCAGGCTTCTTAATAATTGCGATCATTCAAGAGACATTTTTACCACAACACTTCAGAAACTCAAGCGCCAAGTCCATCAAAAGTAATCCACCATAATGTCTTTTTTGATTGTATAGTATCTACTTTTTAGAACTACCCACTAGTTGTTATAACTTTGTAAGCGTTATTTCTGTACTTTTACTGTAACCTACTGATGTTCTAATTTTATTTTTGCATGCTGTGTCTATCGCATCATATTGTACACTATGTTTGAATCATGCTGCTTGTATTTTTAGGATAAAAAGTGTAACAATTGTAGATAGGCCAATAAATAAATAAAAATTGAAAAAAAAATATTCTTGCTCTATTTCAAATGACAAAAAAATTACAACTAAATTCTGTTGGACTCTAGATCACAAATGGCGACAAACTCGTTTGACTGCTTTCCACCTTTCTGCTCTTCATCATCACACCCTTGTTATCAAATACGCATTATACCCATCGAAACGATTCAAATGAGCTCATGTATACTTGTAAAAATTAATGAAAAATAAATTTCGATAGGTACTTCGTCTGAATAAAAACATATTTATGCGTTTGCCATCGAAATCGAAAAAAAAAATATTTTTGCCATACTTCAAATGACAAAAAAACTACGTTAAGTCTCAATTCTGTCGGACTCTGGGTCAGAGATGACCATTCTTCTTTCTCTCGGTTTCCCATCGGGTATTTAGTATGGGTTTCGCGGCTAGAGTGATACTGGCGAAAACAGAGTCACCATACCACCCAGGTATACTGTATCTTTTCGTTTACATAGCGCAATCAGTCAGTGCGTTAAAACATAGCTTTGTTAGTATTTTATGTATTTTTTTTTTAAACTAAAAGATATTTTATTTAGTTTGTTTTCACCTACACACCCACAGTGTAGTGCTTTTTAACGGCTTATGTTTAACTGACCACCTGATTTAGTGAAATATCACAGGCAAAAATAATAAATGATCACCAGAATATAAAACCGCATTTTAATTTAAAACTATAACCAAAGTTTCTACATCTTGCTATCCTATTAAAGCAAATGACTCCAAACAAATCATAGTTGACCCAAAAATAGTAAATGATCACCAAAATTAAAACCACAGTTTAAAATGAAATTATAACCAAAGTTCCAAGTAAACCATCTTGCTACCCTATCAAATAAGCCAAATATTTAGTATCCGGGTAACCTACTAAAAACAATCTCTTTTTTCTATTAATGCAAGTCGATTCTGGCACTCGCCGGCCGCTGCCGCGGCACCGCACCGCCCGCTTCGCTCGCTCGGCTCGTGCGTAGGAGGTCACGGTTTTAACCTAACCTAACCTACACATTTTGTTTAAAGTAAATTTGGTGATCATTTACTATATTGGGTCCCCAAATACAATTTGAACTACAGTCGTGAAAAAAACAGCTAGAACTATTATTTTTTTAGGCTTAATTTTTTTGGTGTTAAGTATATATTTTTGGTAAAAGAGCTTAGGGTATCGAAGTATTTTCTGGTGGTCATAATATTTATTCCCCTTTTTAACCTAAAGGTTGACTGGTAGAGAATACCTCGTTGCACTAAGTCCGCCCATGTACCAATATCGTACATATAGAAAAAAAAAAATGCTAATCATAGCGATTGTAGCTAATTGTAGGATTACCGCATCAAGGGTTGCGGAATAGTTGTGAAGAGTTACTGCGGGCCCGGAACGCAAGGAGCATTTGAAGGAACATGGGTTGGTGGCCAGTACGTGTCTGACAATCCCTCCCTCTCCGCCCATAGTAGGAGAAGTCGATTGATGATTGCCCATCCAATAAAATAAAAAGGATTATCGCATCCCATTCAACTTTCGCTACCGCTCAGAGTAGCGAATACCGCGTAGCAAAGAACAGATCTTTATTTGCATTTAAGTGTAGCCATAACAAGGTCTTTCACATCCTATAAATATAAATAAAACAACATAGTAAGTACTATACAAGCTTTCCCCTCAGTATTGGTGACGGTAGGTCAATCACATTACGGCCAGTTACTGAACGTGTCCTCTGACTGGCCAATTGACCTATTTACCAATAAGTCTCACGTTAGCGGTAACTTTACCTACGTGTTTATGTTAACCTTTTTGTTCATTTACGGTGATTTTATAAGTTATGGTTTAGAAGTATTTTAATATATCTCTGTTGTATTTACTTTCAATGTTCTTTGTAAGAAACTAGTTTTTGCCCGCGACTTCGTACGCGCATATCCCGTGTTTTCCCCTTGCCATAGGAATTTCCTGTTCCCGTATAGCCTATAGCATTTCTCATGAATGCGGCTATCATATACAAATAATTTTCCAAATCCGACTTGTAGTTCCAGAAGTGAGCGCGTTCAAACAAACAAACAAGCAAACAAACTCTTCAGCTTTATTATTAGTAAGTATAAGCCTTTGCTCTACAGTAGAAAAGTTGTGTGTTGTTGTATAGTGTATTTAAGCATGTTTATGATGGACGGCATACTAAATAAATAACAGGGCAAGTGCCAATCTGACTCGCGCTAAGGGGTCCGAACGAATCATATATTTTTTTATCATGTTACTTTCAAACCATATACTTCTTATAGGTGTTCCTGTCATCTATAAGTAAACTATTTTTGACTGGGCTGTTGGTCGAGTGGTTAGTGACCCTGTCTGCTAAACCGGAGGTCGTGGGTTCGATTCAACACAAATCTTTGTGTGATGAGCATGATTATTTGTTCTGTGTCTGGGTGTAATTCGTCTATAATATGTATGTATTTGGAAATATATAAGTATGTTTATCAGTTGTCTGGTTGCCATAGCACAGGCTCTACCTAGTTTGGGATCGGATGACCGTGTGTGAGTTGTCCTAAGATATTATTATTATTATTATTTGGAAAAACATAGACTCGTTGTTTCTTAGCTCTTTGGCTAGTCTTAAGCTACATTATATTATTATTATTATTGTTTAAAGTTTGTCTCTCGAGTGGTTCTTTAAGAGATCCGTCTGTTCAAATGGAAGTTCAAAACAAAATCAACAAACATGTTTGCATAATAAGTGTCCCGGTTTTTGAAAGATCACACACACAGACAGCCTATCGAGCCTTCAAAACGATCGTAAACTTATAAGTCAGTCATACTTATATTTTCCACGACACTAACCTTTATTTTATGTTTATGAAGTCAACAGTGCCCCTTTCTAACTACGGGATACTGACAGTCCGCATCGATAATTCGGGAATTTTGGCATCCCACGAGAATCAGAACGGAATCCCGGAAAGTAGGGTTGTCTGATGAAAATTGAGGCCGTTAGGATTAACTGGTTTAAGGTGCTTTTAGGGGACGAAAGATATTAAGGAGGTTATACTTTGGTAGTCTTGTTAGCAGTGTATGTACTTGGACAATGTGACCCACATGAGAATTCAGGTCAAACTTCTGAATGGTTCGTTGGGGTTTGGTTGGGCTTAACTAATTTCATTGATGATTGTTTTTCGAAGTTGTACAGTTAATGGTCACCTTGAGCTGGCCTAGAGGTAGAACGGATTTTGAATACAGTCCGTCTGTATGTTTTCTGGAGGATATTTTTCTCATAAGATCTTATTTGAATTATTTCATCTCTAATTGTACCGGACGGGCGGGATCACCTGGAACGGGGTGTTTTTGGGGTAGGTCATTACTTCTTGAATTCCTTCGACGTGGACTGTGACCACGCCGATTGCGTCCAGGTACGCTGACGTCCTGTACTTGTGCGAGGTCTCGTACATCTCGAGAACCGTTTTTCTAAATGGATTGAACTTAGGGATTTACTTACAAGGAATAAATGAAGACTCAGAAATTGTTATTAACACTTCTGCAAGCGATTTAGGGAACTTTTTAGGGATTATTTTTACTATATTTAGTTAAATTTTCTAATAATATCTTGCCAATGACTAAAAATCCTATGTTTTTAACTGTTTACTATCGTTCATCAATACCTTACCATAACGAGGACCGCAAATCGCTAACTGATTCAAGTTTTATTCAACTGTGTTTTAACTTAAACTATTATACATTATCTAGGGTTGATGCATCTCCCGTAAAATTATCCGTCTATTGGGGATGCAAACCACCCCTTTATCCCTGCCCGCTGAGGGGTTAGATAAAAGAAAGAGTAATTCTGTCTATGTGTGTATGGTATTTACTATTTAGGGTTGGTTTTCCGAATATCTGAACCTCGGGGGCTGTTATACTATGCACATTAGGGTAGGTGCATCATTATACATAGACATACAACTGTAAAACCACCCCTCTAAAGTTCGATACCAAGTTACCCAACATTACCTTACCATACCTTTACCTCCAAACTCATTAACTTAAGGAATGATTTTATTTTACTACTTTTCTATTTTATTTAACTACTAGAGGACGTTACGCGGTTTCACCCGCGTAGTTCCCGTTCACGTGGGAGTACGGGGATAAAATATAGCTTATGTTACTTACTGATAATGTAGCTATCCATTGCTGAAATAATTTTTCAAATCGGTCCAGTAGTTTTTAAGTTTATTCGTTATATACAAAAATACAAATCTTTCCTCTTACAATATTAGTATAGATGAAAATGAAGGCCCTAAGAATAACTTACGTTTCAAGGGATAAACTCAACACTCAAAAATGCTTTTAATTTTCAATATTACATAGTACTTGAGATAACTTGCCTATTACATTTTATATTGCGAGTTATATAAATCAAAACTGTTTATGTGACGCTCTTTCGCGAACACTAATATAGTTTCTAAAGTTCGAATTACCGTCCTGGGCCGAATGGGTCGTCGGTTAGCTGGTATGTACTTTGTACGTATATATACCAGCAATCTCATCTCACTATCCCATACATTTTGTTACTGAGAAAATAAGTACGGTCTGGCGGCTCTAGGATTTTAGGTCAGTCATACTAACCTAAAATCCTAGATTTTTTTTGGTTTAGTTATGGTTCGGATGAGCTGAGCGTATCGCGGTTGGCCCCATGCTGCAAATGGCCTTAAGCCTTGAGAATTTGAGTATAACTAATTCACAGGGTTCAAACAGCAAGTTACTGTGAGCACAGCAAAGTAAATCCGTCAACCTACCCCTTAAGTAAATACCACCTTTTAAAGTCTATATACCTTGTATGAAGTTCGTTCCCATTGGCATAACTTGCCAAATAGTGACGGCTAAAACTGAAACACGATAAGCTTATATCACTAGGCAGTCAGGTGAAAGAAGGTCCAGTCGTATGGGCTACCACAGACTGGCACATCAAAGCGACAACGATCGATCGATATCGCGTTTTCTTATATTTATATTTTTTTTTCTATTTGTAAAAATATTTATACATAAACGACAAACGTCTTTATCCACTCCCCTACCTAATAAATACCTAAGTAAGTACTTAATAAATTGATGTATGATTTACCCCCGATTTCTGATTTTGAAGGTCAGTTTTATCGAAAACTACTTTAGCCTCAAAACCTGTCAAACTTGGGCATTTAAGTAGGGGTTGACTTGTTAGTGTCTCCTCCTTTTTCTATGTCTAGCAGAGTACGTCTTTTGGCTGATGATGCAAATCTTCAAATTGTATCTCCGAGTACATTAGGCCCATGGGGTCCGAGTGCTCAGCGAGTCTTTCGGGACATCAGCAGACAACTCGTCGAATATTTACGTGACCAGAGGGCTGGGCTTTTCTTCGGCCAAAGGCCACTAGTTCTGGGCACTTTTGCCATTGACAGCGATGTGGATGAATTTTTTGCTGCTCAATTATTTATTATGTTTTTATACGCGTTTGTACATAATTTCGCAATTATTAGTCTAGTTGTATTTTGTTGTTACTTGTTCATATTATTTGACTGGTTATTTTGATTTAGTATCTTTATCTCCGAGTATCAAGTGTCGTGAATTTACTGTTTAAATTTAGTTTATTCGTTTTATAAACTACGCATGGTACAGAATGAGCCTTCTGTAGAATGTCGTTAGTGTGACACATAGTTTTGACAACGTTTCTAACTCACCTACTACATATATTCGCAAAAGAAATTATTAGTATAGTTTAAGGCTTAAATGCCAGTGATTTTGTACTCATTAATTATGGTTTGTGCGACGGAATTTGATTTAGCGTTAATTAATTTTACCTGTACGCCGATAAATGATTCATTTATTTTAATTAGAACATGTAACCGCTTTATACCCTCGTTAACTACTTGTTGTATTCACTGATAACTATGTAGAGACCAATGTGAGGTCGTGTGAAGTCAGTCACGATTTGACAAAAATAGTCTTAGTAGTCATATTGATTCATATTAAACTTGATACTTATGGATTATTATGTTTACGATGTGTATTTCTTATTTCGTACCCCTTTTTTTGTTTTCGGGACCAACCTTCAAAAGGCACCTGGACTTTTGGGGAAAAGACTAGGGAGTGTGTGATTTTTACTTGAATGAAACCACTGTGCAACACCTGTTAGGGCACATGCCTAGGGATATTGTAAAGGGGTCTCCCCTAAGGTTCGCTGTGCACGGCAGCACATGATCACACATCGCCTGCGACCGCGGAGACCCACCTGCCTTAAATGACGCAGGAGGGGTTTCGACGTTTAGGCGTCGAAGCAGTTGTCTCCCTGACGCCTTCTTCTTCAAGCGGAATCGGTCCTCTCACCATCCCGCTCGGCAAAAACAACAACGACAACACGCTTGCGCGGAAATTGCGACTGCTGTAGCCGCTCGCGCCACTGCTCGAGCGCGTGTCGCCGTTCCTGCCGCCTGAGCCTTACGCGAATCCGGTTATAAACCCTCGTGTACATATCCGCCAGGATGTCTAATGGTGGAAAGCGTGCCAGGAGGATTGTTTCTTTGTGGCAGCTGTAAGTACATTCATAACCTCAAGCCTTCTTCAAATAGGGGAAGCAGAAATTACAGAACGTTACGATCTTAATACTCGTTAACTTGGTTAACGTTCTATATGAACGTTAACCAAGTTAAACGAGTATTAAGATCGCTGTATGTATCAGATAGTAAAATTGATCATTATTAAAGTACCGGGCGGCTTTGCACATGGGGACAGGCACTCTCAGATTATCCAGAGTAGTAGAAATGCTGTTTATAAAAAAAAAAATCGATCTCGAACGAACCCCAAAAAATATTGAAACAACTAACACACTCACTTGAACACGAAACTAACTAATAAAATACAGTCACATTTCATATCGACAAGGGACTTTTATGAGAGAGTGTTAAGTACTCGGAATTCTCTGTAGAGCACCAACTCCTTGCGATTTAGGACACATCAGGACCTGAACGTTTGAACGTTCGTTCACCCAAAAAGTGCTCACGCGCATAAAGAATTTTTCACTAAAAAAAAAAATTAGAATAGTGTGACAACTATTCTATATACCTGTTATAACATTATATAAATGTGTAGAATGTGTTGTGTTGGGAGATATTTTATTGAAACAATAGTAAAACTGAAACTTAAACATTTTATTGCTATCATGTGGTTAGTAGATGTATAACACGTATGCAGCGATTACAACTTGTGGGTTTTGCACCTGAATTTAACCCTGTAAGAGCACAGCACTTTACAGAAACGGAAAATGGCTTTACATAAGTAAAGATTGGTACAAAAAGTAAGTACCTAACACTTAACAAGTTTATTAACATTATAATTAAAGATCTACTTTGTCGTAGATATTTTGAACAAACAAGACATTTTCAATGAATATAATGTATTCAGATATAATACTTATTTCTATATTTTATATTTTTTTTAAGTATATCATTCATGTCTCTATTAACATTCACAATAATGTTATAATCTGTGCTTATTTTCAGTGCATAAAATGTATAACAGACGTACATCTTTCAAAATCAAAATTAAAAGTCATTTATTCAAATTAACGTCAAAGTTCTGCATAAAGACAGTCCCCCAAAACGCCCGCCCGTCACCACTTCCTATTGTTTTAGCTGGGAAGAAGAAGTGGCGCAACAAACTCCCCAGCAACACATCTGTCTGTTAATTTTTTTTTTATGCATTATTAGTAAGAACAAAATTCTTAGCAAATAATTACGATCTTGCCTAAAAGACTAATAAACAATTTAACTCTTACTTAAAATGTTACGTAATAGATTATTTTAAAGCTAAGAATAGTGTCTATTTGCAGTTTTACACAAGTTCATAAGTAGCACTTTCTTAGAGTCTGGTGTAATTTATATGTAGAAACGCTATGTTCATGTGTAATTTATAGCACAACATTGTTACTATTATTCATTCGCTTTGTACACTACACTAATTCAAAAGGTTTAGTTCTTTTTAGCCTGCGCACTAAGTCTGTATTGTCTAGCAGCTGGATTGCCTCAACATTCACGTGTCGATGAAGTTCGTGGGCTTGAGCAATTTTTTGGATAATGGTGATGAATTCCATTTTAAGGTCACGGTGAAGGTCGTCATTTCTTATGTACCAGGGTGCATTGACAGCATCCCTGAGTACTTTATTTAGAAATTTTTGGATGATTTCGACGTTGCTTTATTTAGTACAGCCCCAAAGTTGGATACCGTACGTCCAAATTGGCATCAGAATATGGTTGTATAGGGTTATTTTATTATATATTGATAGACAGGATTTCCTTCCGAGTAACTGTCTTTTCTTTTTGACATGAGCTTTCCAGCGCAACTTGGCGTCGAGAGTTATGCCAACGTATTTGGCTGTATTAGCATAAGGTACTTGCATGCCATTTATGTAGATTGGATGTTAGTCCAAATGTTTGTTTGTGAAGTCAATGTAAATTGATTTTGACTCATTCAGTTTGATCTTCCATTTTTGTGTCCAGTCACAAACTTTGTTCACAGCTAGTTGAACTTTTTCTACTGCTTCTCTGTGGCTTGATCCGGTAGCAGTCTCATCTGTAAAGGTCGCAATGGTGTTGTTTTCCAGTTCTGGGATGTCACATGTGTATAACAAGTACAATGTTGGGCCTAGCACACTTCCTTGGGGTACACCAGCTTATATAACTTTCAGCTCGGAATATGCGTCTTCCTGCAATATTCTAAACATTCTGTTAGTAATATACGACTCTAGGATATCTGCAAATTTAGCATGCGTCTGAGCTTGAACATTAGACCCTTATGCCAAACTTTGTCAAAAGCTTGCGCGACATTTAAAAACACAGTGGCGCAGACTTCCTTGTTTTCAAGCGTTTTTTCAATGATGTTAGTTATTCTATGGAAACCAATTTGAAATCGTCATCTTGCCAAAAACTCTCAAAAATAGATCAGGTAGATCTATTTTTGAGAGTTTTTGGCAAGATGACGATTTCAAATAAGGTCTTTATCTTCTGGTTCTGGTTTGAACCGTTTCAATAACAGTTTTTCGAATAGTTTTGATAACACGGGCATCAGAGAACTAGGTCTATATGATGATGCTTCATAGGGTGGTTTCCCAGGCTTTGCAATCATAATGTCTTCAGCAATCTTCCATAACTCAGGTACATATTTAAGATAAATGCAGCATTGATAAGCTTGGTCGGCTTTACTATGGCTTTGCGAGGGAGGTGTTTTAGAATTTCACCTGTAATGAGGTCGTAACCCGGAGACTTTTTCGAGCTAATGTTATTTTGAATTTCTCTCATTACTTTTTTTGGTGTCACAAGCTTTATTCTTGGGCTTTGTGATAAATTTTTGGCCATCAGGCCATTGGCGGTAACGACAATTCGCACAATGACAGCCGAGTCCAGATTCCATATGGCGACAACCTCGTTTGCCAAGTCGAGATACTTGATTTGCTTTGCTTTCGCAGCCTTTACGAGGTTCTCGTCATGCGGGATGGTTTATATTTTTTTTTATATTCATTCATAGTTGTTTTATTGTTAAACTCTATATTCTGGCAACGACAAGTTCACATTTTTAGGGTACTGTAAATACATAACTCTATTACTGTGGTTTTTGTGTCAACCAATTTAAATTCGTAACTTTACTATTATATTAGAATTACACTACGAGCACCGCCGGGCGGCTAACAGCAGGCTCAGAATGAATTCCTTCGCGCATGTTGATGTGATCCCTGTGTCTTGCTGATACCGACCTGCGTTTTAAATTATCTAAATAAAATTCGTACCATATTTCCCGATTACTTTTACATATAATCAAAAATATGTCTAAAATAAGAACATTAAAGTAACTGATACATAATCCAGCTAAAAGTGCTATACTATGCTGGCTTATTTTTTTTAATATAAATTGAGACACCATCATAACGTCCCCTAATACAAATATCAAAGTGGCCATATACAAGCGACGCCAGATGTTAGTAGCTGTGCCTCCACCCGTGTTGTACGTACGACAAAGTGAAAATACAATTATAATGTAAAAACAAGAGTTAACTAACAAAGGTAAAAATGGATTTGCGTTTACGAAAAAAATCGATAAATTTTCATATTTATAAATAAAAAATATTATCCATACAATTACAGTGGTCAATAAACTTAAACCCCAAGAAAAAATACTACTTTTTAGGTATTTCCTTTTTATATGACCATTGAAAACTTTTACGATATCCACGTAAAACATGTGACACAAAACCAACAACCAGTTGTTGTACACTGTTATAAGATAACTTAATAGAGCTAAGTAAATATAAAAATAAAAATATGTCCCACCATTCACTTGGTCATAATCTATGCCCGTAAGCTGAACCACGACGCATAAGACTTTTACTAAAATTGCATTGAGAAACACAAAGTTTTTGTAATTACGAAACTTCTTGAAGAAACACCATGATGCCACTCCATAAATCAATGCAATTATTGATAGCACCAACACAATTGAATGTAAAATTTGACGAAGTTTATGCTTAAAGCATAACTGGGGAAAATAATCTTTATATTGAAGACAGAAAGATTCATAGCCATTCATGGTAAAGGGTCACTTGCACAATTTCGATTTTTATAATAAAATAGAAACTGTTAAAGTAGTTATAAACAGTTTGGCGTTATACACACCAATCAATAAAAACCACCGTTGTTTCTGAAACAATGGAAGCAATTAAAATAAGTTACTTAATTGTTATCTAATTTTAATCCTACTATATAATATTATAAACGCGAAAGTTTGTAAGTATGGATGGATCGATGAATGTTTGTTACTCTTTCACGCAAAAACTACTAAATGGATTTTGATGAAATTTGGCACAGTGGTAGATTATAGTCTGGAATAACACATACATATGACACTTTTTATCCCGGGAATATGTTCCCTTGGGATAATTTTCGATAATCACGCGGGCGGAGCCGCGGGCGGCAACTAGTAATTAATAATATTATATTTATTTATTAAAACTATTTTATAATTTTCCTGTTATTTGATAGCAGCGCTAACTAATTGAAACAAGAAACCATATTTAAGCATGCAGCAATAACCACTTTTGGATCGACTTAAAAATATAAGAATATAATTAAATTACATTATATTTAAATTACACAAGCATTTGACAATCACTCAAACACTAAAATACATAGAACTATATATAGAACTTGTGACATTATATAGCATAACTTCAGTTTTGATGTTGAAAGGGCTTATTACACTTAGTACTTACACTCATTTTATGGGACGTGATGACGTGGTCGACGATTGAGAACAATTGCCAAGAAGTACTTAACCTGTGCACTTGTCAAAGGTTACTGAGGTTACAAAATTCTAAATATATCTTTATTTAATCCTTGAAAACATCATTAAGTTCCAGATTTATTAAGTAAAACCTTATCCATTTACGCTACTTTAGATAGTGTGAAATAGGTATGTTCGGGTTCAGCCTGTGAGGGTAACTTTATTCATCGCGAATCGTGTGGACTGTGAATCGACACCAAATAGACGCGACGTAGAGAACGCCACAGCTGGTAGAAGTCAGGCGTATACATATCGATAATTATTATAAATGCAAAAGTAACTCGACCGACGAGATCATGTCCTGGAATAGGACATAGGATACGTACTTCCCCGGGAGTATGTTCTCTTGGGATCATTTTCAAAAACGCAGCAGTGTTGTTTATTCCTTAAGCGACCTTCCGTTTGTAAAAATTCACAGATTCACCGTTATGTCTTACCGAAATGAAGCTGCTTATTCAACTAGATAGACGTAGAAATAGATTGGGAAGTGAAAAGTCTTTCTTACTAGGTGAGCGGTGGGAAGCATAAGCAAAATATTAAGACCAAATGAAAAACGAGTGTTTACAAGCGCTCTGATACATAGTGTTATTTTTTTGTGTGACCATCAGTTTAATATGAATTTATTAAAAAAAATGTACTATTTAAAGAAACAAATATTCACTTTCGGTGGTCACTTTATTGTTCTATATTCGTTTCTTATAGAGCTAACATTATAGTCGGAAGATACGAAATCTCTTTTTTTTCTGCGGATAGGTATGCGTTTGATTGTTATATCACCTGACGGTAAGCGATGACGTGGTCGAAGATGGAGCACGCTTGCCTAGAAGTAACCTATTCACGCTTGACTTAAAGACTCCACCTCCTCATATTACATAGCTTAGGTACATATTCAGGAGTTAGGTACAGTTATAATACCCATACTGATACCTAAATTGTTTTGTAGGTTGTCTCACATTAGGATATAGAATTCCAAACTTAGGCACAGTCTCAGAAATATTTCTTAAAACTGAGGACCATGTTAAATAGAGAGAATAGAAATCATACAATTTAATAGTAGTAGGTATGTTAGGAAAAGGAAAGGCAAGGCCTTCGCCCCAACCGCCGCTACAGGAGAAGACGCCCCGGGCGTCGGGAGTCGCAGGGCGATCCCCGGCCACCGTAGGCGCGGGCCTGCGGACGGCAAGCGTTAGGTAGCTCGCTGTCCGATCACCACCAGACCCGGGTCGATGGCGTGTTGTGTTTCACGTGCGCCTCAAAGAGATGTCAGCATAGAAGACGGGGCCCGCCAGGGCCAGAGCCTGCCAGGGTTGCGGAATTTGTTCGAAAGAGTCACCGCGGCCCTGGAACGCAAAGGGCTTTAGAAGGAGCACGGATGGGTTTTAGTCAGTAAGAGTCTGACACGTCCTTCCGCTCCACCCAGAGCGGAAGAAGTCATTTGATGATTTCCCATCCTTAAAGGACGGAAGGAAAAAAAAAAAGGTATGCAAGCACATAGGTAATGTATAGGTAATAAATGCAAAACTGTGTTTGTTTGTTCACCTTTCACACCTTTATCACTGAACCGATTTAGTACATAAATAGATGGGACAACTATTAACCATTATAACATTGTATAAATTTGCAGCATAGTTTAAAGCGTCGAATGTGTTGTGTATTTTATTGAAACAACAGTAAAACTAAAGCTTAAACATTCTATTGCTATCATGTGGTTACTAGATATTGTCATCTAGTGGGTCCTGCTCCTCAATTGGTCCCTGTTAGTGCACAGCACTTTAGAAAGATGAAAAATGGCTTCACATTAATAAAGATAGATACTATAGTAAGTCATCATCATCATCATCATCATATCAGCCGAAAGATGTCCACTGCTGGACTTAGGTCTCCCCCAAGGGGAAGGGGTTACCATAATCACTACGCCTGGTAGGCGGGTGGCGATCACATTGTAGCTGTTGCCCTTAGTCGCCTCTTACGACCACCACCCACAGGAAGTGATGGAATGGTGCTATTCTTTTACGTCCAAAGTAAGTAGTAGGTAACTTACAAGTTTTAAACATTATTATTCTATATCTACGGTGTAATATTTGTCAAAAACAAGAAATAATAATAACATAATATTAAATAAATCTCTTTATGAATATTCTTATACGATACTTATTTCGTAACATTTTTACAATAATTAATTAATTTTTATATTTAGGCTCACTATACTACACTTATAATCTGTACCTATTTTCAGTACATAAACTGAATTTGTAAATCTGAATAGCTTCCAATCACAACAATATTATTATTCTCTACATTCATTTTGCTTACATACTAAATTACATTTTTAAATATTAAAACAAAATACATCAAAAAAACTATTCAAAATATGAAAAAAGAAACAGTAGTCCACCGGTGTCGGGAGCAGGATCCAAGCTACCGGTGGTTAGGGATCCAGAGTAAGAATCTCCTCACAATACGAGCCATATCGAGGAGTACTGCCTTCTGTATCAGGCCCTTTATCCAACCGCGTAGCGCTAGCTTCGATGGTCGCCGAAGCTTTTGGCCATCAGGCCATTGGCGGTCACGACAGTTACTGCACAATGACAGCCGAGTCCAGATTCCACATGTCGACAACCTCGTTTGCCAAGTCGAGAAACTTTACTATTATATTACAATTACACTACGAGCGCCGCCGGGCGGTTAACAGCAGGCTCAGAATGAATTCCTTCGCGCATGTTGATGTGATCCCTGTGCCTTGCTGATACTGACCTGCGTTTTAAATTATTTAAATAAAACTCGTACCATATTTCCCGATTACTTTTAAAAATAACCAAAAATATGTCTAAAATAAGAACATTAAAGTAATTGATAAATATTCCGGTAGTAAAAAGTGTAATACTATCTTGGCTTATTTTCTTAAATACAAATTGAGACACCATAATAACATCGCACAATACAAATATCAAAGTGGCTATATACAAGCGACGCCAGATGTTAGTAGCTGTATCAGCACTCGTGTTGGAAGTACGAAAAAGTGAAAATACAATAATAATGTAAAAACAAGAATTAACTAACAACGGTAAAATTGGATTTGCGTTAACGAAAAAAGCCGACAAATTAGCAGTTTTGTTAAAAAAAAATATTAACCATACAATATCGGTGGTCAATAATGCTACACCCCATGCGAAAAGGCTACTTTTTAGGTATTTCCTTTTAATATGTCCATTGAAAACTTTTACAATATCCACGTAAAACATGTGACACAAAACCAACAACCAGTTGTTGTATACTGATTTCAGGTAACTTAACAAAATAAAATTAAAATCTATTACAAACCACCACCACGGCTGGAGCACTTCGTCGGAATCAATAGTAAGGTCCAGTAACAGAATCACAACGCATAACACTTTTACTAAAATTGCGTTCAGAAGCACAAAGTTTTTGTAACAACGAAACTTCTTCAAGACGCACCATGACACCACTCCGTATATCAACGCAGCTATTGACACCACGGACACACACTGTAAAATATGACGCAGGATGTGTGATGCAAAAATAATTTTGATAATTTCTTCATCATATGAGAAATGTATGGTGGAATAATTGCCACGCATGGTAAAAGGTCACTTGTACAGTTTTGATTTAAAGTATTTGTGAACAGTCTGATGTTTGCACTTCCAGTCAAGGAAAACAAGGTTTGCTTGTGAAACATTACATGCACTAAGTTATAAAGTGATAAAGGATATATTTTTAAATATCACCATGACAACATTATTTCTAAAACTATCCTGTTTGTCAGATCTTACTTGAAAAGTCAATCATCCGCACCGCTGACTAATTAAAAGAGATAAGGAGGAACCGGTTCAACTGGAGTCTCTGAATAAGAGCTTCATTTACTGAAAGCCAATGAAAGATCGTCTTGTTTTTAATAACAAAAAAAAATACGGTCTTTAAAAAATCAAAATGTGATGACACTTCCTATATTGCCATAAAACTGTCGGCCAAAATAACACCAAAATATCGGCCTATGGAGAAAAAAGTTATAAGCCATCCTATGTGTTTTGGCAGAAATAAAGTCGTCGAGTGCAAGAGTTACAAGAAGCGTCGGTGAATGAGACTTGGCGAACACTTCGCTTCTTCCATCTCCTGAGGACTAATGCAACCAAGTGTGAACCTTATCCTACAACAGCACACGTCTGCATACTCCTTTAAGCATTATAGCGTGATGGTTCCGTGTGACAAAAACTTGTTAAACCCTTCGCTTCTTCCATCTCATGAGGACTAAATGTAACCAAGTGTGAACCTTATCCTACAACAGCACATGTCTGCAAACCCCTTTACGTATTATAGTCGTGATGGTTCCGCGTGACAAAAACTTATCAAACCCTTCGCTTCTTCCATCTCATAAGGTCTAATGTAACCAAGTGTGAACCTTATCCTACAACAGCACATGTCTGCAAACCCCTTTACGTATTATAGTCGTGAAAGTTCCGCGTGACAAAAACTTGTCAAACCCTTCGCTACTTCCATCTCATGAGGACTAATGTAACCAAGTGTGAACCTTATCCTACAACAGCACATGTCTGCATACCCCTTTACGTATTATAGTCGTGATGGTTCCGTGTGACCAGGACTTGGAAAATCCTTCGCTTTCATCTCATAAGGACTAATGCAAACAGCTGTGATATTCGGCATACAACATCACCATGCTTTCACTTAAACATCAGTCATTTAAATAAATTAAACTTAAACAATCCTAAATATCCAAACATTTTGAAAAGGAGCCAATGACTTTTAATTGGGGATTATGTTCATCGACAATTAAACAACCAAATAAATATTTAAAAGTTTATTTACTTACATGAATATCATTAATCGTCGTCATCCGACATCGAACTATCGTCTCATGATAAATATACACATTTATTTCCCTTCAGCATTTTAGAATATAAAAATCTGCGAACTTTGAATGGCGAACGTGTTCTACTCACTCACAAATTATATTCGACGGCAAAAATCGATAAATCGAACCTACAAACAATTTTATGTGTCACTATCGGATCGATATTCATACATAACATATAAAAAAGATCCCTATGACTTACTGATACCGACCTGCGTTTCAAATTATCTAAATAAAATTCGTACCATATATCCCGATTACTTTTAAAACTAACCAAAAATGTTTTAAATAAGAACATTAAAGTAATCGATAAATATTCCTATAATATCAAGTGTAAAGCTAAAATAATTTAAAAAGTACTTAACTATAAATCGAGACACCATAATAACATCGCTTAATACAAATATCAAAGTGGCTTTATACAAGCGACGCCAGATGTTAGTAGTTGTATCTGCATTCGTTTTGAAAGTACGAAGAAGTGAAAATATTATTATAATGTAAAAACAAGGGTTAACTATCAAAGGTAAAATTGGATTGGCGTTCACGAAAAATGCAAATATCATACAAATTATAAGATCTAAAAAAATGTTAACCATACAATATTGGTAGTCAATAAAGCTACATAAAAAATACTGCTTTTTAAGTATTTCTTTTTATATGTCCATTGAACTCATTTTACGAGGGTAGTCCCAAGTAATCACAAAAAATTTTGAGCTCTTAAATTATTAATTCGAAAAATTATAACAAACGATTTTTAAATGAAAAAAAATATTTAATGTAGTACATTAACCTCTGGTGCACTCAGTCAGTTCATCAACTCTCCTTCACAACACTTCGGCCTACACTGCCAGCACTGCACTTCACTACCATGGACTTATACACCAAATTGTCAAGTTGTGTGGAAGAACTCTCTTCAACATTTGCGTCGAGGATGTCACAGTACGAGGAAGACTTAAAGAATGCCAGTGGAGAAGCATCACACAAGTCAGTAGCGCCAGTCTGTCCAAGGACTTCATCGAGTTCAAGGGACTTATGTGGAAAACCTTGAATGCTTTGAAATCCCAGATGGAGTTGCTTGTCGTGGGGCTGGACAGACATGAAATGGCTTCCCGTGCTAAAGTTCTCCTACTGCATGGCTTAAAAGAGGACAAGGACGCTGACCCTAGCACTGGTCTCCTTAAAATATTATCGGAGCATCTGGAAATGAAAAATGTCCACCTGAAAGACATAACAGCCTGTCACCGCCTCGGAAGCAACACCAGCAAACCTCGTCCCCTTTTGGTTTGCCTTGAAAGCCGCCTAGTACGGAATGAGATGTGGCGAAATAAGACCAAATTGAAAGGGTCCGGTCTGACGCTGTCCGAGTTCCTCACTAAGCCCAGGCATGACATTTTTATGAGTGCTCGGAAGTACTACGGGATACATAAGTGTTGGACGTCTAAGGGAAAGATTGTCATCCAGGTCGCCGATGGTACGCGACGGAAGATCGAGTCTGCTTTGGAATATCGAGAACTGGTAGCTAAGTTTTCCGTTGCCCAGTCCACAGCTGTGACATCAAAGCAAGTGCCCGAGAAGAGAACACGCAAGCCAGCAAAATGATGGTACTTCTTCACGACTCTGCCAATTCTATATGTGTATATAATTTTATTTTTGAATGTCGGTTACTCGATTTTTGTTTTGTACTTTATTTCGTCGTGTTGTTTTGACACATGCCATGTAAATGTAATTGTCACTTTAAGTTTCGTTCGGAAACTTTATATTTACTTTGGCCTAATGGCTTTTCAATAATTCATATAATTTTTTTATTATATTATGTTAACCGGCGAGTGCATCGAGGTTGGAGTAAGGATTTTTTTTTTTAATTCTTTTAGATTAATTTAATATTTGATAACTTATAAGTTTAGCCAATTTGTTTATTTTATTTATATTGTATTATGTCTGATGATTTGCTTAATGACAGTTTCTTCTCGTGTTCATCCTCTTGTGCGTCAGATCAGAGCTTTGCCAGTGCTTTTAGCGATGATACTTCTCTGCATCTACGAGACCTCCTTTCTTCTACTTTTTCAAGTTGTCGTAAATTTTTCAACGTTGTGCACATAAATGCTCAAAGTATTCCTGCTCACTACTCTGATCTGCTGTCTTCCTTCGACTCAGATCTTGTTCACGCTGTCCTTGTATCCGAATCTTTTCTCAAGCCTGCACTTCCTTCCACGCAGTATTCTCTACCTGGATACAAAATCGTGCGTAATGACAGAACGGGCAAGGGATGTGGAGGGGTTGCCATTTATCTCCGTGGTGATGTCACTTACAAGATTGTCGACCAGTCTCCAAGTGTCTACTCAAGTTTGCTGAACACTTATTTGTTGAAGTAGACTTTCAGCATACAAAGCTACTTTTGGGGGTCTATTATAGTCCCTCCTGTCAAATTGATTACTTTTCCAACTTTGAAACAAAACTAGAAAATCTTTCCCCACTATATGAACACACGCTTATTCTCGGAGACTTAAGTGTCTGCTGAAGGGGACTCGCGCAGCCGTAAACTCCAATCACTTGTCTCTTCTGTCAATATGCACGTACTTCCACTCAATGCTACTCATAGGGCCCCTCACTGTACTCCTTCTCTCTTAGATCTTATTCTAGTATCTGACCCTAACAAAGTAGCCACACATGGACAGCTTCCTGCCCCCTTTTCCTATCATGACCTCATTTACCTTTCTTATAAGATTCGACCTCCTAAACGCAAGGCCAAATTTCTCTTTCTTCGTTGTTTTAAAAACATTGATTTGGAGCGTTTAAGAGCTGACGCTGATGGCATGGACTGGTCTTCTGTGTACAACTGCGAGGATGTAGATACTTTGGTGTCAATCTTCAGCAGGACTATGTTGGAGTTATACGAGGCACATGCTCCCTTAAAAAAAGTAAGAGTGAAGCATCTTCCTGCGCCATGGCTATCCCCAGCAATAAAAAACCAGATGGCAAAGCGTGACAAGGCGAAGCGTGTGTACAGGAAGCGGCCCACTGAGGAAAACTGGGATCTTTATAAAAAGTTGAGAAATCGCTGCGGTCGTTTGTGTAGGAATGCGAAAAGGCGCCACATTCACAATTCTATCGAAAACTTCAATCCAACACAAGTATGGCAATTTTTAAACTCTCTTGGTATTGGTAAAACAACAAGCAAGAGTTCTCCGGATAAGATGGACCTCAATGCACTTAATGCACATTTTTCGAAGTCTCCAATTGTACTCGATACTCTTGTTAAATCGTCAACTCTCCATGATCTTTCTACTCTTCCTTTGCCTAAAAATACTTCTTTCTCTTTCCACCCAATTACTGAACTGGATATTAGGAAATGTATCCTATCCATCTCCACTAAAGCGGTAGGTGATGATGGCCTTCAACTGCAAATGTTCCTTCCCATTATAAGTGAAATTGTTCCCGTCATAACTCATATAATTAATTTTTCTCTCTACACTAACTCATTCCCTTCAGCATGGAAGAGGGCTCATGTCCTGCCGCTTCCTAAAGTTTCAAATCCCTCCTCACCATCCCAGTTCCGTCCGATATCCATCCTCCCAGTCCTCTCCAAAGTCCTCGAGAGTGTTGTACAAAAGCAACTGTCTTATTATCTTTCCTCTAATAGCCTGTTGAGTCCTTATCAATCTGGCTTCAGACCTGGTCATAGCACTGTGACCACTCTGGTCAAAATAACTGACGACATAAGGCTGGCTATGGAGAACAAATGTCTAACAGTATTGGTTCTACTGGACTTCAGCAGTGCTTTTAATTCAGCTGATTTTGACATTCTCCTGGGAATCCTTTCCTCTCTTAATGTCTCTGCAACGGTAATTGAGTGGTTCAAATCCTATCTTCAGGGCCGCTCGCAGTCTGTTCGATCTGATGAGGTTTCCTCTGAATGGTGTGATTTGGCTGCGGGTGTTCCACAAGGTGGCGTCCTCTCACCTCTTCTCTTCTCAGTTTTTATAAACGTTATCGCAAAGGTCCTAACTTCAAACTATCATCTCTATGCAGACGACTTGCAGCTATATCGTCATTTTAAAGTGGATGAACTGGCTGGAGCGGTAGCTGCCATCAATGATGACCTTGCAAGTATCAATACGTGGGCTGAATCCTTTGGACTTCTGCTGAACCCATCTAAATCTCAAGCGCTCATTATTGGTGGCAGATACATGCTCAGCCAATTAGATCACCGGGCTCTGCCGCCAGTAGTTTATGACTCAGTGCCTATAGCCTACTCTAAAAGCGATAAGAACCTCGGCGTATATATGGACACTAACCTCTCTTGGGAGGTTCATGTTGCTCATGTTAGTAAGAGGGTATTCTACACTTTTCAGTCTCTCAAATGTCTCCAAAAATTCTTATCATTTCGCACTAAGGTCAGTCTTGCTCAATCTCTTCTTCTTCCACTTATAGACTATGCGGATGTCTGTTTTCTAGATGCAACGGAGGTGCTCCTAGATAAACTTGAACGACTGCAGAACTTGTGCATTCGCTTTATTTTTGGCCTCCGGAAATATGACCACGTGTCGGAGTTCCGGACCAAATTGGAGTGGCTGTCGATTCGGCGTCGGCGAGATACTCACATCCTATCCTTTCTCTTTACTATCCTGCACACTCCTAATTCTCCTCAATACCTTCGTGAACGCTTTGAGTACCTCGTCCCGAGAGGTAAACCATGTCGTACTGCCACTTCTCTTCTCCTTCGTACTCCGCGTCACACTTCCAGTCGCTATGGTGGATCTTTCTCTGTAACTGCAGTGCGTCTCTGGAACTCTCTCCCACACTCCTTACGCGACAGCCCTTCTCTTGACGTCTTCAAGAGGAAAGTTAAAGAGCATTTCCTTTCGCAATGACATAATATTTTTAGATATGTATGTATATATTTATATGTTTACGTATGTAGGTATATTTATAAATGTAGCATTGTAAAATTTGTGCACTGGATCCTACCCTCTATTGTGATCTCTCTCTATCACTCAAAGGTTTGCTGGTAGAAAACTCATTTTTGAGTTAAGTTCGCCTTTGTACATAAACTATTTTTTAAATGTGAATTAATATAAGCTGTTATGGTGTACAATAAAGATTTAAAGATAAAGAACTTTTACAATATGTACGTAAAGCATATGACACAAAACCGACAGTCAGTTTTTGTACACTGCTTCTAGGTAACTTAATAAATAAAATTTAAAACTACCACCACGCCTACTGCACGAGGCCGGTTGCGTTCACGCGCGCTCTATCAGGTCCGTCACTTCGTGGTCTCGTGCTGTAGGCATGTCGGCTCTCAGGTCGGTCGCGTTCACGTGCGCATCAGCAGCTTCGTGGCCTCGTGCAGTAGGCGTGTAGGCCCTCGGGTAGGTCGCGTTCACGCGCGCTCCAGCAGCCTTCACTTCGTGGCCTCGTGCGGGTACGCCTTGAACCGACTCTACCTCAGGAGTATTCCAAACCTACAGAAAAGTGGTAAAATTCAGCCAGTCCATCTCTAGTTCCTCACCCATTTTTTTTAAATCAAATTTGATTTCTTCTCATGTCTAAATCCAAATTTTCAAAACAAATAAACGTTAACAACCAGTAAGGTTTTAACCACAGAGGTAACGCTGCACTATGTACAGCATAAACCAATTTATAATAATAATAATATTGACACAATAGTAAAACTAAAACTTAAACATTATAGTTGGTTAGTAGATTGGTATTACATAAAGTGGGTCCTGCACCTGCTTTGAACCCTGTAAAGGCACAGCAATTTTCAAAGATTTTTAAAAGCTTAACAATAAAGATAGTTTAGAAAAGTAAGTAGCTCTTTAGAAGTTTGAAACATTATAATTAAAAATCTACCGGTGTCGTTGATATTTCTGACAAACAAGATATCATAATAATATTATAAAGCAGAAAGTTTGTGAGTGTGTGTGTATGTTTGTTACTTCTTCACGCGCAAACGGCTGGACCGATTTAGATGAAATTTGGAATAGAGATTGTTTGAGTCCCGAGAAAGGACATAGAATAGTTTTTATCCCGGTAGTATGTTCCCTCGGGATAATTTTCGCCAATCACGCGGGCGGAGCCGCGGGCGGCAACTAGTATTAATAAATCTTATAAATTTTCAATACACAAAAGGCATACGTAATTCTGAATAGCTTCCAATTTATATTTTGTATGTTATTTTTTCAGTTATATATTATTCATTCACATTTAAGTATTTTGGCACCAAAGGTTGTAGGGCAATAATCAAACTCTGCAATCTGGCAACATTCGTATTTTTTAGAGTGAATGCACATCTATTACTGGGATAGTAAATTTTGATGTCAAGCAACTGTAATTTCGTAAGTTTACCTTACTATTATTTCACAATTACACTACGAGCACCGCCGGGCTAACAGCAGGCTCAGAATGAACTCCTTCACGCATGGTGATGTGATCCCTGTACGTGGCTGATACCGACCAGCGTTTTAAATTATTTAAATAAATATCGTACCATATCTCCCGATTACTTTTACAAATTACCAAAAATACGTCTAAAATAAATACATTAAAATAATCGATAGATACTCGCATTATTTCAAGTGTGATGCTATCATAGCTTATAATATATCTAAATATAAATTGAGACATCATTATTATGTCGCATAATACAAACATCAAAGTGGCTATATACAAGCGACGCCAGATGTTAGTAGCTGTATCTGCACTCGTGTTAAAAGTACGACAAAGTGAAAATACAATTATAATGTAAAAACAAGAATTAAGTAACAAAGGTAAAAAAGGATTTGCGTACAGGAAACCAGCCGATATGTGTATATTTTTTCTGTTAAGAGTATGGAGTATAAAGAAATGCACTGACCATACAATAACGTTGGTCAATAAAGCTAAACCCCAAGAGAAAAGGCTACTTTTGAGGTATTTTCTTTGAATATGTCCATTGAAAACTTTTACAATATCTACGTAAAACATATGACCCAAAACCAACAACCAGTTGTTGTACACTGATGTTAGGTAGCTTAATAAAATAATGTCTAAATCTAAATAAAACCACTACCAAGGGGTCACCTCTACAACAAAGTTAGCTATTTGCTTTAGTAATATAAACGAAACGAATAAGAGTTTTACCAAAATTGCGTTGAGGAGCACAAAGTTTTTGTAATTTCGAAACTTCTTGAAGACGCACCACGATACCACTCCGTACATCAACGAAGCTAGTGACAGCACCAACACAATTAATTGTAAAATATAACGAAAGTTTGCTACTTGTGACTGCTGAATCTGTTGCACAATATATTTATCTGAAAGATATCTGCTGGTATTCTTGCAAAGCATGGTAAAGGTTACTTGCCCGGTTTGATTATTTATAAAAGATAACATAATATTGTTAAGTATTTGTGAACAGTCCAGTGTAATGCACTTCCAGTCAATAATCCTACTACTATTATAAAGGCGAAAGTTTGTAAGTATGGATGTATGTATGGATGTTTGTTACTCTTTCACGTAAAAACTACTGAATGGATTTTGATAAAATGGCACAGAGGTAGATTATAGTCTGGAATAACACATAGGATACTTTTTATCCCGGGAATATGTTCCCTTAGGATAGTTTTCGACAATCACGCGGGCGGAGCCGCGGGCGGCAACTAGTTAACAATATTTACTTGTGCAACATTGCATGCAGGAAGTTATAGGTAAAAATAAAATTTAAACAATAACCATTTGAAAATTAATTTTAAAAGTTTCCTGTTTGTCATATCTTACCTGGAATGAATTTGGGAAATATATTTTAAGTAGGTAATTTTGATTGAAAGCGATGTTTTTTTTTTTCGGGACAAGCCCGCCACTCTTTCCCAACTACTGAAAATCCTGAAATTCAGAATCAACAGCTGTGACCACCATAATAACGCCGAGTCAATGATACTTGACGGGTCTCGGAGAAACGATTCAACTGTTTTGGATCCCGCAAAAAGAAATTAATCAGAAAAGAATAGCAGAGGAGTAGACAAAAATACAATTTCCACTTCCCTCCTTATCAAGAAGGAGACAGGACAGAGCTAGGCCAATAGGTACCAAGGGACATAATACAACAGGGTTAATCCCAGTTGCTAAGCACCACGGAATATAAAAGGCCCTATTAAAATAGGTGGACAAACTTTTAGGAATCATTCAGACCACCAAAATAAAGACAATGGTAAAAAAAATAATTAGATACTTTCAAGAAAAAAAAAAATCAGCTACCGATAATACACTAAAACATTAGTTGTGTTCATTGAACATATCCATGTCTTTGTTATTTCATAATTCTGACACCACAAATGTGTAGGCGCACGTGACCACATCAGGTACCCACCCATACTGGATGTTACCTAGTACCTTGTACCTAGGACCTACCGATTATTTTTTAGCTCTTAGTACATTTTATACATAATTATTATCTTTTTTCATTTGATACCCATATTGAGGGAGTTGTTAAACAAGTATGTAATCGACCTTTTTGTAGCGGCGGCCATCTTGGATTTACGATGATACTGAATACATTAAATCGTACTGTCGTCAGAACTAAAGGTGTTTACCAAATATTTGATCAATCTGTCTACAGGAAGGGGGTATAATTTCAACTACTAAATATACCCAAACAAAGAACAAACAGGGCAAGCTTAATAAAACCGTTTAAAAACAAGTTAGCCACTAGATAGAGCGGTGGTGATGGTACATTATTTTAGCACTCTCTAACTCTATAATACTCATATTATGCTCCGACGCAAACGTTTTATATCTCAATATAAAACGTTTGCGCCGGAGCATTTCTGGCGACCATGAATCATCTCCTTTCATTTACGTTTTGGTGTGGAATTGAGTAAATAATAAACATATAAATTATTTTTAACGCTATTCTTCAAAATCTTTGCTCCTAAGAGAATTAAAACGATCAACACTTAGCATAAAACAAGTTTTCAAACCAAACTATTCAACTTCAGCATAATCTGCTCATAAATAGGGCGTCTGTAATGACCCTACTTGACCTGCAAGGGTATACAAGGCATTCAATGACAGCCCAATCGAAGTTCGATAATATAACTCGCATCTGCAGAGTTAATTTCATTGTCGGTTATACGAAGTATTGTCGTTTGGGTTTTATTCCGTTTTTTTAGACGTTTCGTGATAATGAAACGCTTATAAAAGACGAGTTTCTGCCAGCATCTTCGCCTGCGTGATTTGTGAAAAGAATTCGACATACAAATATAGCTACACAAATATATGATTTTTGGCAACAGTTTTAGTACACACACAATAGTCTGAAGAAGGTGCAGATATTTATCGGCTATCACTCATTATTATATTTGGCATAGTCAAACACATTAGCACTGCAAAGCCATAACTAGAAAAAAATACAATAAATAGCAATAACATACAATAACGTGACCATCTTTTTTTTAGGATGGGAAATCATCAAATTACTCCTTCCACGGAGCGGAAGGGAGTGTCAGATTCGTACTGACTAAAACCCAACCGTGTTCCTCCTAATGCCATTTATGTTCCAGAGCCGCGGTGACTCTGTCGAACAAATTTCGCAACCCTGACAGGCACTGGCCCTACCGGGACCCCGTCTGCTGTGCGGACATACATATCTTTTAACCGCGCGTGGAACAGAACGCGCCGTCGACTTGGGCCTGGTTCTTATCGGACGGCGAACCACCCAACGCTCGCTGACCGCAGGCCCGCGCCTAAGGTGGCCGGAAATGGCCCCGCGACTCTCGACGCCCGAGGTGTCTCTTTCTGTTGCGGCGCACAAGGACCACAAAACAAAATGCTAATAACATGATTCATTCTTCATCGTGCATTGAATGTTTCATATGTTATAGTATGCTAAGATAGCTCCATCATGACGCATTTGTTGGTTTCTGCGTTATTAGCTTCAAAAAAACTAAATTATCCTTATTATACAGTTCATTTTTCCTTGAATTGGAACGGCAACATGATAGACAGACAGTTGACAGTTTCATCTGCTGTTATTTTACATCTATCCTGCAATAGCACACACTAATTGGTCGCCCACCGAGCTTCTGGGTAGCGTCCTCCAAAGTTCCATCACTTTATTCCATATTCGTCATGCATTCGATAACGTCGCGAAATATGCGGGATATAATTATACGGACGGCACATCGTCGCACACGAAGTGATGAAATCTTCAAAATCCGTTATCTAAAATATATTCTTATTTTCAACAATTATTTTATGACACGCCAAAGTCAGTTTTGACCTTGATTTCGAGTCAGAGTCACGCACAATGGTCCAACATCAGGACTAAGTGCGGAAACCATACCCCAATAGATAAATAGATAGAGTCAGAGTTTGTTCATGAGGGTTCCCTGAAATGACAAGCACCAGGTGGCAGCACCAGGCAACTGTCAAATAGCTAATGTTTTCTGACATTGGTTAAATTGACAAAAAGTCATGTTTACGTCAAAGTCACTTTTTCAAGGAAAAGGACCTCTCGCCTCTGTGGCGCCAACCGGTAGCTTAATTTTTCCAGGTTGATGTCGAGTCGCGTCAATGAGGGTTCTCACTGACTCAACTCCAGCACGAGAATTTATGACAAGCTTTCATTGACGTTTTCGTGCTCGAGTTGGAGTAGGTTGGTGTACACGTTCCGGCGGCTGGCGCCCAAGTTGTTGGGCGCGGCGGGGGCGCTGTCAACGCTGCTTCCCAATCTGGGGGACCCGAGCACCGCCTGTAGGCGGTTGTACGTGGGGATCGTGCGATCGATGGCCCTATATGGGGCCCCGATCTGGGCGGCTGACCTGACGGCCAGCACCATCACTGTTCTGCGGAAGCCGCAGAGGGTGATGGCCGTCAGAGTCATCAGGGGATATCGCACGATCTCCTACGAGGCGGCTTGCGCACTGGCCGGATCTCCGCCGTGGGACCTGGAGGCGAAAGTGCTCGCGTCACTGCACCGGTGGCGCGAGGGCGCGCGGGCGCGCGGCGAAAGACTGACGCAGCAACACTTGGAGCTGCGTCGGTCGCAGCTGCGCGAGGTCCTGGTGGCGGAATGGCGGGACAGGCTTTCGAGCCCTTCCGCCGGCCTCATCACCATCGAGGCCATCCGGCCAGTGCTCGACCTGTAACTCGGGAGAAGGCACGGCTCTCTGACGTTTCGTGCGACGCAGGTCCTCTCGGGGCATGGCTGCTTCGGGAGGTTCTTGTGTCGCATAGGCAGGGAGCCGGACGCTCGATGCCACCACTGCGTCGACTGTCGGGAGGACACGGCGCGGCATACGCTTGCAGAGTGTGCAGCTTGGGAGGAGCCGCGCCGTGCCCTCATCTCTGTTGTACGCGGTGACCTCTCGCTGCCGGCCGTAGTCCATGCTATGGTCGGCGGTGAGGAGTCCTGGGACGCGGTGGTCTCCTTCTGCGAGACAGTCATCGCGCAGAAGGAGGCTGCGGAAAGGGAGAGGGAGATCACAACCGCTCTCCCTGCCCGCAGCAGGCGCATCGGGCGTCGGAGGAGGGCATACGCTGCCCTCTTCCGGCCCCCCTAACTGGGTCCAGGGGCGGCGGACTTGGGGCTGTCCGTCGCCCCCCATTCATCCGGACCCGAGGTGGCGGCGCGTGGTGTTCCCGTGCGCCCCTCTTTGACGTAGCGAGGGGAGTCAAACACCTCACTCCCCTCGCCGACGCGAGGTGGCCCGCAGAGGCGGGCCGGCACCAGCCGGGGATTGCGGATGTCGCATACGTTCCCGTGATCCCCGGCGTAGGTGGGAGATGGAACACCGGGGTGGTTTTAGTCAGTAAGAGTCTGACAGACCCCTCCACCCGCCCCAGGGTGGAGGATTTCCATGAGGATGTCCCCCCGAGATCAAAAAAAAAAAAAAAAAAAGGTTGGTGTACACGTTCTTGAATATGGACATTGATCTAAAAGGATTGATCTATCTTGATTGAACGCAGGCAAACTTAGCAATTCTTACTATTTTGAGTGATCAGAACCCTAATTATTAAGTAATGTTTACTTTACTCCTCTTTATTTTTATATCGTTCTTTCTAACAACTAGTAGATCTGTTAAGTAATATGTGGATAAGGTTGTGAGGACTGTATTTGTTACGTCTATTGTTAAGTTCCAACCTATGTTTACTTATTATTACACTGCTGTTTGTTGTCCCTAAATAAATAAATAAATTCTTTAGTTAAGTGGGTATTATGATGATCTTCATTAATCCAAAGCTAAAGATGACGTTAAAGAACAATTTCATGGTCTTGGTTAGAGTCCGATAAGCTTATTCAGCCGAGTGTCAACTATAGCTACCTATAGTTGATAGATGTATTTTAGTCATGAGGAAAACTTTGTACGGGCTAATTGGCTTATAAATTTTAGGTCAGTTTCCTGCATGTGTTGTACTCTGGCGTTCAAAGAAACTGTATCAAAGTACAAGGTAAATTTGAAACTTATTTTTTTTTTGGGAAATGCTAAGTCTTCAAAACGTAAATAACGCAATAGTAAAGAGAATCCTAAATCTAAATCCTAATAAACAACTTGACTAACAAATTCGCGAAATTATGTACAAACGCGTGTAAAACAACAGAAACCATTGGGCATCAAAAATGTATGCACGTGGCAGTAAATGGGAATAGTGTCCAGAACACTGGCAGCATTGCCACGTTGAATGGCAATGCTGTTGTTTTGGTCGAATAAAGTAAGATTTGGTTCATAAGCTTAAAACATTAAATTTATAATTTGAATCATCTCTATATAAGCAATTGATAGCCTTGGAAAGAAATGTTACGCATATCGTATACTGTATACAAGAAGAGCGGAACTACCTACCACAGGCATTTTTTTGCTCAAAAGGTAGTTTCCTAATATTGTATTGTAACTACATAAATTAATGAAATAATCATTTATTTTTTTATAGTCTTAGACTGACGTGTTAATAGGCTCGTGGTTAAAATTGATTGTTTAACAATTTCTGTTATCGAAGCTAATTTACCTGTTGATAAGGTTTGGATAGCTGTCTTCTATTCGTTTTCTGAGCATCAGTTTTCATCATTTTCACTTTACCGTAACATGATCATATCGACCGAGAAGGCCGCGCAAAGTGTGGTATTGGTGTAGTGTATCTTAGAACTAAAGATCAATGCTAGATAATAAATTTGCAACAGGTCTACCGGTTTCTGGAATAAAGAGAACACAGGAGACTGTGTTATTTCTAATGAAGGCATGCTAACTCGTGTTACGCTAGGAGCACGCCTTACGTAGTGCCTAGACCAGGTTTATTGTGACAACTTCCTCACGCATAGTTAATTTCAAACGTCAAATATCGTGTGAAGTGCGTAGATTAGCCATTAAAGTACCATAAGAAACGAAGTTAAGGAGCATGAAGACCAACAAAATTGATCCAAAGCTGTACAGACCATACTTAAAATTTTCACGTACCTAAGTAAGCAAATTGGATTAATTTGTGTAACAAAATAAACGCAATACCTCTTAAGGTCAGATTCAAAGATCAACTTTTACTATGGGACCAATCCAGGAAATCGCGAAAAAAAAAAAAAAAAAAAAAAAAAAAAATCAGCTGTTCAGTACATTTTGTCGAGTTATGAGCGCAGAAATGAATGGGGTGTCGATTTTTTTTTCACGATTTTGAGTGTTGGTCCCATAGTAAAAGTTGTTCATAATGATGAGTACAATGTCCCCTTAAGAGGTATTGCGTTTATTCAGTTACACGTTGTATATAAAAACGTAATACATAAAACACCTGTATTCCTTGAAGTGTTAGGCAGAGGTGCGTACACCCACATATTGTCAATTATGTTTAAGCCCCATGCAGATTGGCGAGTCTATTTGTCTATTCCATAACACCGAGCATAAATTTAGACTCATGATTTGAGGATATACTGATGAAACGATAAGATCTCATGTTAGGATGCACTGCCACAATCTAAATATCTTTAAACCTTTTTAGTAATATTTTAATTTTCCTTTTAAAATAATCCCTAGACTTACTTTGCAAAATTAAATCAAACTTTGAATAGGCTAAATAAATCTCAAGCTCGGATTCTGTCTCAAATGAAAATTTGAGATGAAAATTTGTTTGCGTCTGTGTTTCAGTTATTATTGTTTCGCATAAATATTTTGGTTACTGAAAATTTAAATCGTTTTATTATTATAATAGTATTATATGATTTGTATTCAAGTATTGATAGAGGTTTAGTGGTCTCGACTGCGATATTATGTTTAATATGGGTCGCGTAGCTAGAAAATGAAGTGAATAAAATATTAACATTTTATATAGAATCTGATTGCGTTCTGTGGTGGTAATTCCTTACTACATATATTGAGATCTGGAATCACATTGCTTCAACCATCTACCTCGTCTTCCCCCACTATGGCTTGCAGTCCAACAGGACGTACAAAAATTCCAATATTTTCATTGGACCGACCACCTCTCCTTTTTCTTTTTTTTATGGATGGGAAATTATCAACTGATTACTTCCACTCTGAGTGGAGCCGAAGGGTGGTGACTCTTTCAAATAAATTCCGCAACAGCGACTCCCTCCTGCCGCCACAAACCAGTCACTTACGAATTCAATTAGCAATTGCTGGAAGTCAGACTTTTGGGCTTCTTTCTACCAGTGACGATTTATTACTATAAAAGCTGCACAAAGGATAGCCGGAATCAACAACTAAACGTGCTTTTCGAGGGACGGAGGGGTCTCGATTTAATTGGATTGTCAACCATCTGCAAACTGATCGACCTCGTTAAACGCAGGTTATTTTGTTTTTGAATGGGTAATCATCAGATGACTCCTTCCACTCTGGGCGGAGCGGAAAGGATTGTCAGACTCTTACTGACCAAAAACCATCCGTATTCCTCCAAATTTGCGTTCCAAGGCCGCGTCCGGAGTGAGGAGGCTTGGGAAGCGGCCACCTCCTTCTGCGAAGCAGTAATGCTAGCGAAGGAGGAGGCAGGCCGCGCGAGGGAAAGGCAAGGTCTTCGCCCCAACCGCCGCTACAGGAGAAGACGCTCCGGGCGTCGGGAGTCGCAGGGCGATCCCCGGCCACCGTAGGCGCGGGCCTGCGGACGGCGAGCGTTGGGTGGTTCGCTGTCCGATCACCACCAGGCCCGGGTCAATGGCGCGTTGTGTTTCACGCGCACCTCAAAGAGATGTCAGCATAGAAGACGGGGTCCGCTAGGGCCAGAGCCTGCCAGGGTTGCGAAATTTATTTGAAAGAGTCACCGCGGCCCTGGAACGCAAAGGGCTTTAGAAGGAACACGGATGGGTTTTAGTCAGTAAGAGTTTGACACGCCCTTCTGCTCCACCCAGAGCGGAAGAAGTCATTTGATGATTTTCAATCCTAAAAAAAAAAAGGGCCGCGGTGAGTCTTTCGAACAAATACGAATCAGTAAACGTACCTTACGATTGACCCGTTCGGCTGTTAATATTTTGCCAGGAACCCGGGATGCTAAGACTTAGAAGATCAGAGAGTTTAGCAAAAGAAAGTAACCACATTTTTAGGTTGGTTTCACAGCTGTCCAGGAGACCCGTACGGGCCACCCGTATGGACTCCCGGTACGGAGACACACGTGAAGCGCTAGAACATTGTTGCACAGCGACGCGGATTGGTCCGTACGCGACCAGCTCCGGGTAGAGCCCGTATAACCAATATATTACCGTATCGTACCGAACCTTCATTTCAGAGCACTGCGGGCGTTACCCCCAGCCTAAAAACCTTCACACTTTTCACGTTCACCATAACATAGCACCCTTATATACGTAAGATACTTAAGTAACATACATTTACTGCCTTCATAATTGTAAGACGTGTACTTTTTATAGCCCACATAATCCTCAGCCATTACTCTTGATTTTATAAGCTATAACCTTGTTTCAAAGCCTTATATTATTGAGATGGAAGATATACGTGGATTAAAATGTTTAGGTACGATACGAATTTATAAGGGGTTATGAAAACTCCATTGAGCGTTGTTTATTTTTTTACTTATTGGATTGCCTACAGATGCTACACAATCACATGCATTTTAACATAGACAGGGACAAATACAAGTGTGCGCTTCCAATTTTATCATAGTTTACATAATTCACTTATTGTCTAGGTACAGACGCTACAAGCACATCAAACTACAACAATCTATCAATATTGTTTAATAGATTTTCAACTTTATCGCTAAAGCGTTAGGTTCTAGGTTGATTGGGAATATTTGACAGTTTGACAATTTCGGGTTATTTGATGTGCTGGCGTCTGTACACCAAGTTTGATAAGGGCGAAACACTTAAAATAAATCAAAACACAATACACGAACTCAAAAGGAAAACAAAATAAAATGAAAAAGTAAACAATAACACAAATTAATAAAAAAACACAAAGTAATTTTAAACAAATGCAAATAAAATAATAATTAAAGAACGTTAAAACACAGTAGGTACGTCATTCTCGGCAAGCAGACACTGCCCTAAATGAAACGTGTCGGGTAATATAGGGCTGCTTAAAATTGACTCTACTAAATAAACTCTACCCGCTTGCAGGCATCGCACCACCTGCTGTACGAAGAGATGTCGCATGTGCGCAACAAAAAAAGGACTAGGAAACCGATTCCTGATATCCCCTGTACGGGCACATCACTACTGCAGGCCCTTCGATCTACACAGACGATCCCGAATATGTCACCTAAAGGGAGAACCAAACTGTGGAAAGAGAAGTATCCACCACCTCAAAACTTTATAAAACCCTAGAGCAGTTGCCCCCAGGTCGTGAATTGCAATGGCCTATTTGGAAAGCGCTTAATCGTTGGCATACCCAGATAGGCCGCTGCAAGCACAACTTGGCGAAATGGGGTTTTATAGATCCGTCGGATACATGAACCACATGTTAGAGGACCCAAGAGCCCATTTTTTTTTTTAAGGATGGGAAATCATCAAATGACTTCTTCCGTTCTGGGTGGAGCGGAAGGGCGTGTCAGACTCTTACTGACTAAAACCCATCCGTGTTCCTTCTAGGGCCCTTTGCGTTCCAGGGCTGCGGTGACTCTTTCGAACAAATTCCGCAACCCTGGCAGATTTGTCCATTTACCAGTACTTTGGAGGATTTAATTAATGACACCTATGCTGCAATTAACGTAGCCACCTGATATAAAGAGTTAACCATAGAAAAGAAAGAACTATTATACAATGTCATTGTATAATAGTAATGACGTAGTGAAGTGTAAAGATATGCTGGGAAATGTTGGCGTGACAATTTAGACTTACGACGGATCGGTCAGAAAAGGCACCAAACTGGGACGAGTGAAAGGCTATGAGCCCTTTATATAGGTTAATAAAAAACTAAGAAATGACCCTAATCTCTTCAAAATTTGAGTGAACAGGCTTCTTCTGGCTAAGCTCGCTCCATCGTCCACTTTGTCTTTGTCATCTATGACCAAGACTGGAGTCAAGAGCAAAAACATTTCAAATTAAAAAAAAAATGTATGTATGTATGTATATTTTCGTGCATTTTCATTTTGGTATCCGTGATCTCTAATGTTTATTAAACCACTTTACCGTTACTAGGAGTCCGATATTGCCTAGTCACTTGGGTTTTTCATTTCAATAAATACTATTTAGGAATTTAATTCCTGTAAATTATAAACCAACTTACCTAACTTGGTTTATAATATTATATGTGTCACATTTTAGGCAAAAACCAAAGCTGCAAATTGAATTATATTTGAAGAAAAATGTATTGTTACTTCAATACTCGTCTCAAAATAAAAATTAAAAAAAAACTAGGACCCCAACACACACGAGAGTAACATGTTACCTATTTTAAAATAACTTCAATGCAACCAAACCGTAAACCAGTTTATCGCAGCACTTAAACTAGCTGGAAGATCAAACATTGTGGTTGAAGGGACCAGTCAAGCGGTTTTCAAAAATCTTTTTAATAAGAATCTTAAATACATTTACAAATAAACATCAGACAACACACAGCCTTAATTGCATGCAATATAGTACAAACGTTTCAGTTGTAATAAAATCGAGTATTAAGGGTTTAGAAGACAGGGTGTTTTTACAATTATCTTGAAACTGTCCCGTTTCTGTAGTGCACCAGAGATGTTTGTTCAGGGGCTCTACTATGAAGTCTTAAAACGATCATGATTCCTCTAAGAGAGAGACGGAGCTATACATAGCGAATAGCACTATCCCGCTTACATAATTCTGATGCACTTTGTGGAAATAATGGTAATGTAGGAATCTTATTCCTTGCTCTATCGTTCTCTGCACAACTTGCCTGAGACACTTTCTTCATTATTAACCTTGTCCAGACTGGACCGGACTCACACATGGATTATACAGGATGTTTATGAAGTGTGTAGTCATTTTTAGGGGTGACGGTCAGTATCTGCTATTTATTATTTCATTGTATACTAGCTTTTGCCCGTGACTTTGTACGCGTATATCCCTTTTATTAATGTACTATCATTTCGCCCGCGACTTCGTCCGCGCAGATTTAGTAGGTACTCCAGAAACTTCAACGCCCTAATTTTAATTAAAACAATTTATAATAATTAATTAGTCAGCCATTTTTGCTGCTGATCCTGTGGTCTCAGGATCAGCACAACTGCTGTCCCCTTCAACCCCGTTGGGGGCTGACTATAAAAAAATCATTAGATCCGCTTCAATTATACCATTTTTAGATTGTTCATACCAATTTCCAAGTAGATTGAAGCAAGCAATAATGTCATCCCTTAAAAACTTCATCACCGTTATTTATTATTATTTATTTATTATTTATTATTATTTATTATATACTTCACCCCTTTAGGAGTTTATTTTCGAAAATCCAAATACATGTTATTCTTACTTTTCATCAAAATCATTAATGCCATGTTTCAACGTCATCGGACCAAGCATTAGGATCTTTCCATACAAATTTAAAAATCACATACACCCCCATTGGGGTAGCTTCAAAATATTAATTATGTCATTACATTTTATTTATTTAGCTCAGTACTTGTACCAAGTTCAAGTTCATAAACCTTAAAAAATAAGATTCTTCCATACAAACTTGAAACGCCATAATCCCCATTAAAACAAATAATAAAAACTAAATAAAGTTTAAAAAAAAAATTGAAACGTGCAAGAAACGTGTTTTTTTTCGGTTTCTGGTACGTAACCCTTTGTGTGAGAGTCTGACTCGCACTTGGCCGGTTTTTACTGCTTCTTGGATTTTAGTTTGGTTTAGTGAAAAGCAAAAAATTCAGTCAAATTTTCTCAAGCAGGGTTGCTTGAGAAAATTACCTAAATACATTTGTTCAACTAAACGTTGATCTCCAAATTGATGCTCTCAGATCAACAATGAGTCCAAAAGGCCCTTAGACGTTCCCTTAAGCCCCTTTTATGGCGCGTGATAAAACATTGGTGCTTCAAACTGAGCATACTAAGGAGATTTTAAGTCGTTTCGTACAAACGTACGGATCTCAACAGTTTATGTGAGGGCTTCATTAAGTAGATCATGTCAAAGTGTAGGTTACTGTCAAGTCGTCATTGTTATAATGTTTAATTGTTTATTTAATACGTCAATTTGTTTTGTTTTATAATTAGGTCAAAGATTTGGTTGGTTACTGTTTTAATACGTTAATTTGTTTCATGTTTTATAATCAGGTCCAATATTTGGCAGGTTACTGTTTTAATACGTTAATATGTTTAATGTCTTATAATTAGGTCAAAGATTTGGTTGGTTACTGTTTTAATACGTTAATTTGTTTTATGTTTTATAATTAGGTCAAAGATTTGGTTGGTTACTGTTTTAATACGTTAATTTGTTTCATGTTTTATAATCAGGTCAAAGATTTGGTTGGTTACTGTTTTAATACGTTAATTTGTTTTATGTTTTATAATTAGGTCAAAGATTTGGTTGGTTACTGTTTTAATACGTTAATTTGTTTTATGTTTTATAATTAGGTCAAAGATTTGGTTGGTTACTGTTTTAATACGTTAATATGTTTTATGTTTTATAATTAGGTCAAAGATTTGGTTGCAGTTTTAATGTTGGGAATAAATATAAAGCAAATGGCACGTTCAAATAGGCCACGACGTTTTGATATAAATTAACTTGGTCGATTCTGAATAGTTATTATTTATTTTAATTTTAATATTTTTTTTATTTGGATGAATTTTGGCTCACATGGAATAGTCCGGAATAGCCCATAGGCAGAGCCGCTGGTAGATGCTAGTGCTAGATAACATTTGGTGTGCCCTATGTAAATTTGGTATTCGTAAACATAGTCATTAAAAGAAAACAAGGATTATAACAGCTTTCATCGGTAACATTAATCTTCATCTTCCTGGTCTATTAACGCCCGTTTTAGCATCAAAATGCTTTCGTTCCGAAGCAAACAATTTGTTTTCTTTTTTTTTAGGTCAGAGGAGCTCGTGACTAAATGTTTGTAGCCGCACGGATCGATTTCCAAGGTTAAGCAACGCTTGCCAAGGTCGGTCTGTGAATGGGTGTGCAGCGGCATCCATACCAAAACATACTAACTAAACAACCGACGTTTTAGTGACCGCCAGATACGAACAAAAATACCCGATGCCTATCAGAGTTTACCGAGCGATTTGACCATAAACAACAGCCCAAATATCAACCAATGGGCAGTTGCCCACCAGACACAACACCGCCTAGTTGGAAGATCCTCCTTTTTCAATGGAGTTTTGCGGGATTTTACACCCCGTTCCGCACACCCTCTATAGGTGTTGTAAACTAGCAATGTAATTTTGCATTTAATTGGTAACATTAACTTTAGTTTTTTTATGTCTGCAAAATTACTTTCAAGCTTAGTTCTGTTTTCTGTCTTCTTATTGACTTTTGATCCTAAGCATATACCAATGTGTTCTGTATGGTGTCGGATTTAAAAGAATAGCACCATCCCATCACTTCCCGTGGGTGTCGTAAGAGGCGACTAAGGGACTCACTACAGTATGCCAGTAGCATTCTCTATACATTGCAACAGCTACACTGCGATCGCCAACCCGCCAAGCGTGGCGATTATGGCAACCCCCCCGCTCTTTGGGGGAGGCCTATGTCCAGCAGTGGACGTCTTTCGGCTGATATGATGATGATGTACGAATATGAACCAAGTATGTTATAAACTTTTGCTTTATATTATCAGCATCTTTTATTTGATCTCGTGAATAGGTGACCTTTTAAACAAACCGAGACTCCTTCGTGCCTCGGATAGCACGTAAAGCGGTTGGTCCCGGCTGTCATATGTAGATCTTTGGCAGTCGTTACGGATTATCAGAGGCCAGATAATCTGACACCTAAATGGCGAAGGAGTGCGTGAGTGTGTAACATAGTTTCTGGATTGTGGAGATAGATAGGCAGCCCTTCCACATATATCACTGGTATTTTGCTGAATGCGGTTTGACTGAAAACTGAGCCCAATATACGAGATAGTTTGGAAAAGGTTAGGCAGACGATGATGAATTATAGCAATAACGCGTTATTATAATTGATACGAGCACCTTTCTCACCACTGTATATTAATCTGCTCATTTTTTCTAATTTATGGCTTCCATTCTATTTGGAAGCAGCTGAATACATTACATATATACATACACACACACACACACACACACACACACACACACACACTCACACACATTACATAGATTCGACTTCCAATCGGACCATTATAACCCAGTAACTAACTACTCAGAAACATTCCAATATTATATTTAATTCATAATGTAATTCACATTTACGCAAATCAGTAAATATGTTAAGGTATTAGCTCTATTTCAAACTAAAATTTATGTAGCTAATAGCTACATTTCAAAGCCTATAAATTCCTTTAAAATCGCTTCATAATAAATTCTATTAAAATAACAGATTAGTTAAGCAAAATATAATTTGCATTGTAATTGGGGCGAATGGAAAACTTAGTTTGATTTGTGACAACAGAACAATGCCAGAATCGCAAACTATTTTTTATTGACAATTTTTTTTGAATAACCGCAATCTCACCTGATGGAAAGCGATTCTGATGTCGACGATGAAGCACGCTTGCCCTTTTTTTTAAGGATGGGAAATCATCAAATGACTTCTTCCGCTCTGGGTCAAGCGGAAGGACGTGTCAGACTCTTACTGACTAAAACTCATCCGTGTCCCTTCTAAAGCCCTTTGCGTTCTAGGGCCGCGGTGACTATTCAAATTAAAAAAAAAAAACAAAAACAATTTTTATGTTAAACCCAGTACCCAGCAACGGCAACACTGTTTGCTGACGCAGTCATAAGGTCCTCAAATGCACATGTGACAAAACAAGCGGTGCAAAACAAGAGGTGGGCCATGGACTGCGGGGCGATGCCGCACAAACACTGAAGATCCGAGAACCTCCACTTGAGGAGGTTATCTTTAGTGCGCACCGGGGCTGCGGAGTCTATTTAGGGTTTTCCAGGTCGGCCACGGCAGCGCATTCCCAGGTGGGAGGTTCTCCGAGGGCCCGATGAAATAATCAGGAGGTTTGAGCTTCTCTCGCCAAAGTTCACATCTTTCCGAGGAGGTGTTGCCGGTAGATGGACTCACGCATCCAAGAAAACTTCTTCGGCTTTTTAGTCTTTGGGGTACTAAGCTGTAACTGTGTATTGGGTGGTGTGAGTTGTTTTTTAATTTCGCCCTTTCTATAGGTTGTAGCTATCAGAGTGTCAATTCTACTATAATATTAAGCAATGTTCGCATTCCAATGTCAGTCGCTATATGTCAATAAAGTATGGAAATTGAGGCTTTTGTGACAGATTGCTATTAAGATGAGAATGCACTTTTACTTCTGATGAAGGTTCATCATGGTTTAAATTAATGGTAATATTTTATAATGCTTTGAGTGCCTTTTTTTTAAACATTACTTATCCATCCTTAATACTTTTGGATCTTTTATTGAAGTACGAGTTGGACTGGCGTGCAAAGGGTCCCGGACGAATAATATTTTTTAACGTAAAGTAACATCTTTAAAATCATAGATTTTTATTGGTTTTCTTGTAATTTATAGTTAAAGACCAATAATCTGTTTCTTTTTTTTAATTTCAGGCTGAGTAGTTTCGGAGATAAGGGATACAATTTCATGTACTTTTCTTTAATAACTTCGGAATGAAATATTTTAAAATTAAGGAAAAAGTTCTTTTGACCTCGTCATTTCACGTGTCTCACGGTACAGTTGGAATCTTTTTTTTTTTAATTTTTTGCCCTCGAAAAACGACCATATTACTATTTTATTTTCATTACGCGTTCGTGTTTGGATTACCAAATTTCAATTTCGGAGTAAATCGGCTGTGACAGACGCTCAGACAGACAACCGAGTGATCCTATTAGGGCTCCGTTTTTCCATTCAAAGGTTCGGAACACTTAAAAGAAAAAACATGTGGAGTATTTAAATTAATTAATAAAAGAGCGAGCAGCAAAAGGCAACGCAGTAAAAACACTGAATCTTTCCGATTTAATCAGTCTTAAAGGTCACAAGGTAAATTAACTCCGCTAATTTGGACCAAAGCGAAAAGTATTTTTATTCCAAACAAACAGAAATACTTTTCTGAAGTAGTCCCCTTAACGAAGTCTGTTCATTTGTAATTTAGAAATTGTTTGTATTTCAGCAGCTGATGTTTTTTCCTAACTTGTTTGTTGAAATAGATGTTTGTATTTGTAGTATATTTTTACTTAATGGTATTGATCAAGTGTCTTTTGTATTTATAGAAAATAGCTGGTATGTGTATATGCCCATTAAAACCCATCGAGTTTCTAAATATCTTGTCGGTCCTTTTCCTTTTTAAACCCATCGAGTCTCTAAAAGATCGTTTTTAGTTTTAACTCCGCCCATTGTGTCAATAATTGCAATGGTTTTCTAAAATTATATTTTGTGTAGCTTACATTTTTTATTACAAAAAAAAAACAACCGACTTCCAAATACCACTAAGTATAAAATAACTTTAATTTCGGAAGTTGGTGTTTTTTGTTGTTACTTCGTTTTTTGGCATCGACTTCCAAAATTAAAGTTGTTTTCGACTTTGTAGTGTTTCTTATTTGGAATTCGGTGGTATTTTTTGTAAAAAGTTTTTTATTTTTCTTGGTGATACAACTAAATTGTGATTCATTCCATGATGAGTGGTTTTGCTATTTGCTGTTAAGGAGTAACTTTGTGTGCCTTCGCAGTCCAAGTCTAGACAGCTCATGGTTAATATCTCACTTTACTACATTTTATTGATTTAAGTTGAAGAGGTCACTGGTTTATCTTTGAAGTTCTTGTCATAAGCTGGTGTAAACAATAATAAAACATGCAATTTCAGCAATCCCAAGAGATTTGCAATCATTTATTGAAGAGTTTCGTTGCCTATTTCCGAAGTTCTTAATCTGATTTTCACCAAATTGAAATGGGACTAGTCTGGAAAAATACTCTTCCAAATAAAAAAAAACATCCAAATCGGTTGAAAATTATTGGCAAAAATATCGCTACACAAAAATACAACCAATTTTTTTTTAAAAGCAGTTGAATTGAGAACCTCCTCCTTGTTTTGAAGTCGATTAGATAGTGTGCAAATTAAAGTCTGTAACTATCCAGCTATCTCTTACCAGGGTTTTGGAATTTGTTCGAAAGAGTCACCGCGGCCCTGGAACGCAAAGGGCTTTAGAAGGAACACGGTAGGGTTTTAGTCAGTAAGAGTCTGACACGCCCTTCCGCTCCACCCAGAACGGAAAATTTGATGATTTTCCATCATTAAAAAAAAATATATATAAATATATCTAGCTATCTGACGGCCAATTCTTCCAATTTTTAAGCAACGTACGCATTCGCATCTCAGTCACAATCCGTCAAAATGTAGAGGAATTTGAGATGTTTTTGACAGATTGTCACGTGACAATCTGCTTTGCTTAAAAATTGGGAGATCTGTTTATAGACTTTGTAAATAGATACTAGATAATCATACACCCGTTTCATATACCTAACTTAAATACACACATCCAGGTAATATCTAGTTAAGCTGGATAGACAGACGTAGTGACATGCGGTTTCGATGGAATGCCTGTGCAAGCCTAATGTATACCGCGGTTGCGATGTGACCAGTCGAGTGAATAGCTTCATGCCGAACGATTTGGAGGTCAGGCAGGCAGCAACATGTTGGGGTATGTTTGTTGTTTATTTTGATGTAATGATAGAATGTGGTTGAGTATTCGAAATATGACGCCCTTCACGCCTCAAGATGCATTTAGTTTGAATAACTTTTCATGCTTGAGTTTAAGTGTTTGTTTTTTATGTTGTAAGAGTAATGGTGTGTGGTAGCTGTGTCATGCATACTTATTTCTTTTTTCAAGTTTTTCAAACACTCATATGTGTTGCTGTTGAGTTTGTAATGCCACTTCTTCCCAGCTGAAACACTAGAAAATGGATGGGCAGGCCTTTTTAGTGACTGTCTTTATGTAAACTTTGACGTATGCTCAACCTCTTTGAATAAATTACTTTGAATCTTGATTGTGATTAAGTGAATATACAATTCATTTTTTAACACTCACTGCAGTTGTATCAAGTACTTAACTAAGTGCCTAATATTATTTGTTGATGTTATGAGAGGTAGCCTAATAGAACAACTTAGATGGGTAAAACATTTACTGACAAGGGGCTTTACCATGTGTTCAGAAAGCGGGGCGCTGTGTTAGTTTACCAATTTCCTATGGTTGCTCTATTTTTCCATACTTTAAAGAAAACACAGTGCAAGTACAAACCACAAATTGCCTTCCTAAGTATTATTAGTATTTAACATGTGTGTTTCTCTTATAAGCATACGTTTTAATGTGAAAATTAAATTGTACTTTCTATTTCTTTCCCTTCACAATGATGCGGTGATGATACGAATCTTTTAATTAATGGTAATCATATTTTGTATCAATTACTAGTAGATACAAAATCTTTCTTCCCATATCAGAAGAGAAAAAACTTGAAAATCAAGATGTCCTGACAAACTTTAAACACAAATCGACCTAGTAACTTTCCGAAAAGATGGAAAATAAATAACTTTCGAAAAATATCCAATCACCATAACTTTTCGAAACCTTTCGGTTCCAAACATTCAAGCACTTTATTTTCCTGGTCAGGCGATAAATAAAGGAAAAACTTTTTTTTTTGTCGTGAAATATTACAAAGGCTGATTCGCTTTGCTGCCTGTCGATTTCAGCTGGTTTCTTTGAATGGGAGAAGGGACCTTTTATACAAGAGATGGGAAACGCACGATTATTGCTAGTGACATAGGTCCTTATTTTGATTCTGAGATAACGATGAGATGGATTCGTTCCAACTACGCTGTAGTTTAATCTTTCTGTCTTATCAAATGTGACTAAGATTGGTTGGCCATTTGCCCGTGTAGGCTTATGTAGAATGTAACGTTTATTTTCCAATTTATTCGATAACGGTTTTTTTTTCTGTCAAAAAAAAAAAACACTACGGAATCGATAAAGATTAAGGTTTTATTTGAACTATCGAACCCATCCGAAGTAAGCTAGTGTATGTCGAAATTAATTGAATATCACACCTTTAAAGTAAAACCGTTACTAAACGAAAATTTTCATGAATTGAGGTATCAATGCCATCTATCTAAAAACAGTGACTATTTTCTGATATTGGCTCCCCTATAAAATTTCATAATTTTGTTTAGTAACGGTTTTACTTTAAAGGTGCGATATGTTCTTTGATAAGGGAATCCATATTCTAGGCTAAATTAAGTTATTTATAAGACATGATTTTTGACATAACCATATTATTTAGATATGTAGGTATACTTCTCAATGTCCCAGGACGGAGAGTAACCATAGCAATTTAACTTACATATTATTACAATGATTTTTAACTTAGTAGTATAATGTTAGTTGAGATCGTATATTCGTTATATGCTAAATAAAACCCTACATTTTAATGAAAATAAAAGGAATATGTTTTCCAAACAATATGTATGAATTAAGGTTTTGTACATAAAGGGGTTTAGTTACGGTCCTGACCCTTTCTAAGCGGACTAGATACACAAAAAATCCGAATAAACGAAAAATTGTGGCTCAAATTTGCCTTTTGGGCTTTGTAAAGTGATACAAAACATGTATTTGGGAAATAAATGTGATAAAATATTATAAAAACCTAACAGGAATAAGCTAAAAACCTGAATAGGGGTCATTGTACTTTTACAGTGAGACCAACAATGAAATCGCGAATAAAAGTTGTCTGGTCTATACATTTATGTGTGCATAACTCGACAAAATGTTCTCAACATCAGTTCTTTTAGAGTTGCCTTAAGAATATCACAATTCGTTACGGAATCTTAAAAAAGAAAATATTGTATTTTAAAAACGTACTTAATTGAAAAGTTTTTCCCATGAGGCCTCTTCGCCTTTATTTGCTTCCCACAAACCAAAATGCGTTCCAAAAAAATAAACCTTTTACCACAAAATTTTAAAAATCGTACTACGTGTAAGATAAAGACATTCCATATGATTACAGCAGACATACGACGAAATAAAAAGGCATACAGAATAATGGTGGACATTACCAAGATGACGCGTAATGGCGCTTTTAAGGCGTATGGCGAACGTGCCTCAGAATTACAAGCGTGCATATTTATATCGACTTTTATCATCTTTTACGTGATAATCGTATGGGAACTGGGGAGTGAAGATTTTTGGAAGAAAATGTTGGTATCTTTAGAAAAGAAAGGTAAAAAGTTAGTTGAACTAAGTTATAAAATGGGTTTTTACGATATGAATCTATTTTCAACTATCTTTCACCAGCGGCTTCGACTGCTTGAAAGTCGAAAATGATCCCAATGATACATATTATGTAAGGGTTAAAAGTATTCAAAGTCAAAGTCAAAGTCAAGTCAAGTCAAAGTCACAGCATTTATTTCAAATAAACCATTATCAGGTACTTTTGAATTGTCAAAGTCAGTCCGTCAAAAACATGAAGCTATTCTATGTTCTATTCCAGGACATAGTCTATCCGTGTGACAAGTTTCATCCAGATCCGTTAAGCCGTTAAGATGTAAAGAGGTAACAAACAACTCTCTTTCGCATAGATATATTTTTTAGGATTGTCGATTGTTAATTTGTTATAACGGCACTCCAACGAATAGTTCACAGACACATTTACAGCAAATTAATGTCATAGTTTATAATATGACAACGAACTTATCACTCAAAGGCACACAAAATTGCACAATCACAAGCTTATTTGCGGTTATAAACAGCCCTATTTCAACTAAAATACTAGCAAAGCAAAAATAACAAATAATAAACCAACTCAGCTGCTAAGATTACCCAGTTTCCATTAAAGTGTCATCTAAATAAGGATCTAAATCTGGTCTAGACTGAAAACAATAAACATTTCAGTCCATTTCACGGCTTTAACAGCGATAAGAAACTTTTAAATAATGACAAAGTGTCGCTTGGTTTATTTATCTTGGCTGCTTTCGGTTGGGAAGATACATTTTGGGACCAAGACAGTGCTAGTGTTTCCTAAGGGACCTAGTTTTTTTGAACCAAGGGCTAAGATAAAGCGTGCTCGGGTCGATGGCAATAGTAGAAGCTGTTTTGGTGACGTATAATAATATCTTTTGGTTGTTTTTGTTTTTTTCGGTAACAAAAGTGTGTCTTTAGTATGTTGTTAAATAAAGGGCTGAATTTTTTTTTTAATTCTAAAATTTGGTAATACGACAAGTCTCATTCGGTCTATTGAGCTGAATAATGTTTTTACACAAACGAAGAAACTGAAACAGAAGGAATTGCTCGAGAGAAAATTCAGACATTGAAGCCCAAGATATGGAAGCTGAAGCAAGCATGTACCTTGCCACGGTGTGATCTTATATAAGCAACATCAAGAACTCTCGAAAATTGTGTCGACAATAGTACAGAGAAAGAAATGCCTGGAACAATTATTAAAAAGGTATTCCTTTCTCTGCCAATCTACAAGAAGTATTTGGCACTCATGGTCACTGTTCCATACAGAAATACCTACATTATGGCATTCTATTGGAGTTTTATCTCCCATATTTCATGATAATATAGAGGGAGGGCTCTCCTGGCATGATGTATTGTCGATATAAATTGCTTTCGTTTATCTTCGGAATTCCGAGACGGTTAGTTATTGCGTCTGGTGTATGTACTACGGTTGAATAGCTGGCTTAATTTCAATGCAAAAAATTTTTCGACTTATATAAGTAATATAAATAGCTCTGGCGCAATTTAAAATGAAAAACTAATATCTTATGTGACCGACACATGACATTATTTTATCAGAAAAGACGTCACCACTACGGAGAATATGTTGCATGAAACGAATGAAATAACAATCTTTGAATGATGACAACGAGAGCAGCTTCGCGACGTGGACTCTCTTCACCCCATATTCATGTGAAATGATGTCTCTTGCTTTTGGCGGACCGAAAGGAGTGTCAGACTCCTACTGATTAAAACCCTCCCATGTTCCTTCAAATGTGCCATGCCATGTTCCTCTTAAAAATACATCAAAATCAAAATACTGTAGAGCAGGTCTATAGGCTCTAACACTTTAATAATGGCCTCATTTCGGCTGTGCTTTTGATATAAAATGTAATTAAGTATCTTTTAAAAGGTAACTTCCTCTAGAGGGCCGCGGCAACTCTTTTGGGAAATTCCGCAACCCTGAGCTCTCTGCTCCACCTCACTACCGCTAACCACTGCCTAGTAATGAGAGCATCATATGTGAATATTATGGGTCTGGGCTTGTTCCAGAACAAAAGAACCCCATTTATAACAAACATGCCAGAACACGCGGGGTTTAACTTTTTGCGGGATACGTTTTGACATACTTCCTTGTCCTGTCCTGTGCATACTGTACACGTTAGCGGAGCATAAATTAGAGTTACGAATTATTGATAAAAGTGGTTTGATGTATTATTGAAAAAATACCTGGACTATACTGAGAAAAGTGATCATCACTAAATACTTAAAAAGTTTTCAGAGAGTCAAAATAATATAAGTAAGGATCAATAAAAACTTTTTAGTGATGATACCCCACAAAACTAAGTGACATTATTCCTATTATGGGTGGTTTCAATATTTGCCGTTAAGGAATTACTCTGTGTGCCTTCGCAGTCCAAGTCCAGACCAGCTAATAGTTAAATATCTACTTTGCCCTGATACTAGATTTTATTGATTGCTTTTTATTGATGTTATTGATTATTTATTAATTAACAGGCACAACTATCTGAATGGCGTTAGAAAGTATATGAAAAACATTGTATATGCCTTTAAAATTTGAGGTTAGGCCTCAATTTCCCTGGGATTCCATCAACAGATCCAGAATTTTGAAAATCGGTCCACAAAGGGGGAGAAATCGGTGAACATACTTAAAACAAAATTGGTTGTCTGTAAAGTCGGTTTACGGAAGATAGTTTTACGTGACAACATCATAACAAAACATTAATGAAATTGTCGTAACGTTACAATGAGCGTAACGTTACAATGAGTCATCCTTTTCCGTGCGTGCAGCTGGCGTTCATCGACTTATTAGTTACTAGACGTTGTCACGTCAAAAAAATACATACAGTCGAACGTAGAACCTCCTTTTTAGAAGTCGGTTAAAAATATGTCTCATTTTTTGGCAAGGAAAACGGCAATAGTCTTATTAGACATTTACCCTCGTCTGAGTGACGCACTGCAATAACACGTAGGACACGTCTTTGGTGAACGTGACGTACAAAGTATTGCAGTTATAATAACCAGGGTTGCCCCTTATCTTCTGCAAGCTCCTCAGTTTAAGAAACGACATAATAATTTGGGATGGTTATATGGCTCGAGAATCATTTCGATTCTCTTGAATATTTTTGTTTTTATAAACATATAATTCGTAAGAATTAAATTTAAACGTATTTTTCAATTAGTTTTGGCCAGCCAAAAAAAAACAGAATAGCCTGCTTGAAATTTGATTGCAGGCAAAAATGTTCGTAGTTTTCCTAATGAGATATAGAAAGCATTTATTTGACACCGACACAACAGCAACAAAATCAAAGAAAATCCAAACAATAGTAAAAACCGGCCGATTGCGTGTTGGACCACTCAGTGTAGGGTTCCGTAGTTACCCGTCTCCTAAACCATGCCAGAAAAATAGTAAAAAGTACTTCTTTTAAGTAATTTTCTATGGAATTCTTCGGAATTTTTTACTTTCCATTTTTAAAGTGGTCGACTATTACTCATTAACTCGTTAAGCCTAGGTAGTGGTGATAGTTTTCCATTTAAATTCGTTATATATGCTACTACTATGAATCTTTCACGTCTAACAACTGTTTAGCAGGCAGAGGGAGGAGACAATTGAGTCTAAAAAAAATTGCATTTTAAAGCTAAATATTTCGCTAACTTGGATGTAAAATTAGTTTTAGCAAACCCTCAATATTTTTAAACGAACTATCCAATGGCACCCACCCCACACCATGGAGTAGACAATAAAAAAAACATCGCCACTTTACATGTAGGCCAACCAAAAAAAAAATGTATTTCTAGATTTCATTTTACCACTTTAGTATGTCGGCGTGATTAATATGTATACTTATACCAAATTTCAACTTTCTTGGTTTTGAGCGTCTCTGAGCTAAACCGCAGACAGACAGACAGACAGATAGACAGACGGACATGGCGAAACTATACGGGTTCCGTGTTGACTACGGAACCCTAAAAATGATAGGTATTGCTAGTTTCTCATTTCTATGAACGCCCGGAGTTTGGATCTGGTTCGTTGAATGGCCTCATTTAACGTGTCTTAAACGTGACTGATGAAATGTGGTATATGCTCTGGAAAAGTACACCCCTGCCTGCCCTTCGGGTAAATTTGTCGTTCTTAAACCATAAAACAATAAAATACTGCAGTACACACTTAAAAAGACGTATATTTATCCTTTGGGGTGTCTCAAAATACTCGAGAGCAGGTCTATGGCTCCAAACATTTTAATAATGACCTCATTTCGGCTGCGCTTTGAATATAAAATGTAACTAAGTATCTTATTAAAGGTAACTTCCTCTAGAGTATTCATTTGTTTTTTAATGTACTTATTATGTTTTTTAAGCGTTTCTTTATTAAGAAAGTAAACCCTACTAAGATAGGAATATTATGCAACCAATTATAAGACGATGCTTTGATGACATTTTTGTTATACTTAAAGATATATGAACAAAGAAGGACAAATGGTGGAGCTCGTGGCTAAAGAATAACAGCCGCACGGGTCGATCTTTATTAAGGTTAAGCAACACTTGCCGAGGTTGGTCTGTGGATGAGTGACCATCTTGACATACCGAGTTTCCTCCGTGCCTCGGAAAGCACGTTAAGCCGTTGGTACCGGCTGTCATTTGTAGATCATTGGCAGTCGTCAGAAGCCAGTAAATCTGAGTATAGTCTTATCAAGAAGTACCGTGTTACCCAGTTGATGGGTTGTGGAGGTCTGGTTGGCAGCCGCTCCACGTAAAATACTGGTATTCAGCTGAATCCGGTATGACTAGAAGCCGACCTATAGATGGGAAAAGGCTAGGCAGATGATGAAAGAAGGACAAATGGTGGCTATTCAATTTTTGTTACGAACTTACTCGTACATCAATTTGAAGTTCTACCTGCAACCCTACCTGCCTTCGACCTTCGTGCACCGTGACCTATTTACATAAATCGGTCTATTCCAACTGACAAGTTAATTTTAGGATAAGTTCGAAGCCGTTTGACTACGACTAACTTATTGCATTTCAAAGTAGATTTCCTCGTCAAAATCTACATGAAAGTTACAAAGAGCAATAGGCAAGCGAGATGCTTAGATACATAAAAGATGAAGATGCTTAGGTACCGTGAAACGGTGTAAATAGGAACGGAGGGGTGAATCGAAACAAAACTTTGGTAAGGTTTTTCACATTAATATCATATTATTGGTTTTCTAAGAAAGCAACCATTTTTATTGATATCAATTGAATAAAATTGGAGACTTTAAATGCTGTAAGCAAGATTTAATAACGTGAAAATCCCCTTCAAAGTTTTGTTTCGATTTACCCCTGCATTCCTATTTACTCCGTTTGTAGGTACTACAGAATCATTTTTTTCTGGCCAAGCTTGCATGCGTGACCATTGCTCCCCCCTGCTACGTGATGGTGCCATCAACAAGAATAATGTCAATAAAATCCAATTCAACGGTCAGCTTTAAAGTGTTTAAATTTAAGCGAGTGAAGTCGCGGGTTACATCTAGTATTCTCGATAGCTGTAAAGGGTGAGGTTAATGTTCGACGCTGGACGTTTTAGTGTTGTTCTCGAAACGGTGCAAGTGACAAGGCAAGATTTATGTGTGCAGTGTCTTCGTTTTACAGGGTCGTCAGCTGGCCTAAATTCTAATTCTGTTGAATATGTATGTCATTCCTGAATGTTCCTTGCGACTTTGTAAATGTTTGCTAGCGAAATCTGTGGTTGCATGAAGCTGAGTTAAGTTGGCTGTGTGTAATTGGTATTGAAGTTACTATATGAAATCTGAATCAGTTTTATTTTTTGTGCATTAGGTAGAAAATATTAGGAACAAAGTTCCATTATTTGAAGGGTTCCTTTTGGATCTCATAGTACAGCATTCTAAAGATATTTTCTCAAGCTGTAGTTAAAAGTTTTTAAAAGCAGATTTTTCAGTTTTCATGAAGGTTAACTAACAATTGATCTTACTGTCTTGTAAGTAGCAGTAGATCATAACCCTGTCGTTCTGGCACAGTCGGGTAAAAATAACAAACGTTGATAAAAGTACTTAAGCATGACTTTATAAGCTGTAAGCAAAAAAGTCGTTTAGGTTCAATCAATTGAAAAACAACTGTCTCCAAAACACGTCGACACTAAAAGATCACGTTACAACTTGTTGTGACAAACGTAACTTTTCAAGTAACTTTCTTTTTCCAACAAAAGGAAAAAACTCTTGAAGCGGAAAGACACCCTTTCTTTCCCTCTTATCTCTGTTCTGCACTTAACGATTTAACAAAGAAGTTGTTCAACTTTCTGCTTTGATTCAATTCAAGCGAATTTGGATTTGAATGAAAAATTCGTACTAAATGATTGTCTGAATAAAGAGGCCTTATTCCTACCTAGAGAAAACCTTTTAAGTTCTTTTTATTGAAGGTAAAAAGTTCAAAGGGATGGAAAGATTCGATTACTTTTATTTATCTTTGTGGCCCTTTGTTGGTTAAAGTAGGGTAGTTTGAATAATAATGGGGTCGCTCTGTGGGCTATAAGAACAGGTATCAGTTTTTTGCTGGGTTTTTGATTTATTTTATTCATGAAAGGAGACTCTCCCATCTCCTTTCTTTTAGGGTTTTTGTAGGGTAGGTACTTCAGTTTGCCTGAGAAGATAATAACGCCAGAAAGGATATGAATTGAAACATTTCTAGCTCCTATTCTTCTACTGGAATATATGCTATGGACAAAGAATACGTCATACTACAAACAGGATTTCATACTATCATGGAAGACACATCCGCGACATAGTGAATTTCACTTTATATGTAAAGCTATTTAGGATTTCATACATTTTCACAATGCTCTTGGCCACAAAACAAAAGAGCCAGTAGGTCCACATAACACAGTGCTTGATAAAATCTCTTACAAGTGAAATTATCAAAATGCAAATAGAAAATTCACCATGCTCGATTCAAATATTTTTATCCCAATTCTTCACAACGACTATTTGAAAGAAGAGAACATGGTGACAGATGTCTGCTAACTTTCACTTTGAACTTTTTAGATGCTCTGAAACCCTCACTAAATTGACTGCATTGTGAAAACTATGAACCCTTAATTCCAAGCTAACCGGATGCAGCTATACATCAGTATTTTAAAAACATGCAGTCGAATTGAGAACCTCCTCCTGAAGTCGGTTAAAAAGTGAGTGCCCATTGTGCCTTCACAACCCAGTCATGGGGTAACACCGTATGGTAGAAAAACTGCTTGCTGAGAAACAGCCCCATTCATGAAAGCCTCCGTCCGTGCTTCGCCTAATTACCAATCAGATTCACTACTCAAATTCCCTATAGAGAACTTGAAATTGGAATCCGCAAACCAGTATCAAAACTAAGCACTAACCGTATGCGTCAGGGACGGACATTATATCTAGTTTAAGACGTTTCTGTTGCGGTCGCATCATAGACAAAAACAACATTGCCGCAGACATTCTGTGACACTAACATTATGTGTAGCTGCGACAGTTAGAGACAAATGAAATCCAAACAAAACCAATAACAAAATCTAATAAAACTTAATTTAAACTTAAAACTACAAACTAAGTATAATACATAAGGTCGTGCGTCGCAGGATGGAGGACGTGAGCAGGAATAGGTTGTTGCCTAAATGCCGACTTCGGACGAACCGAACTTCATCGGCACATCGGCGCTATGAACCTTCTGTTTCAATATTTCGTGAACAAAGCTAAATCCTCTCCTTACAACGTCACACCACGCTTTGTGAGAATCCTCTTAGGTATAATTCGCGCCGGATGAAACACAGCTGATTCATTTTATTTATATTTCATGTCTAGAATATATGATACCGAGATCATCACATAGAATTCATTGCAGTACATTGAATATAAGTTTCAGTAATCCTATCGTGATATCAAGAAGAAATCACGATATCAATTTCATATACATAAAATATAAACTTATACAATAAACAGGTAAAATTCACTGTTAATTTATTATTCAATTATTTTGTATGAGATGCGTACGCATCCGTTCAGCTTTACGGATGCGTACGCATCTCATACAAAATCGTTGTTTTCTATGGACAAAAGCTGAACAGCGCTGAATAAGTGTGGTTAGTCCCTAAGACGAACTTCCATAATCGTTTATTGGGACTAATTGTTTTTTATTAAGTTTTAATTTTATTTCGAAATAGCTGCCGCCCTCGTGAAAGTCAGATATTTTCCCTAGGAAAAATAATCCTAAGATAAAACGTATCCTTTAATCCAAGAAATCGTTTAATCCACTTTTTTAGGTTTCCGTACCCAAAGAGTAAAAACAGGACCCTATTACTAAGACTCCACTGTCCGTCTGTCTGTCACCAGGCTTTATCTAAAAACAGAGGAAACACCTGGAAGAGCACATTTTGGAAAACCATTAGTATGGGTTAGCAATTCTATGCACATTTTGCGCATATTGCCATGCTTTCTTTTGCTTTTAACATCTCTGTCATCCGAGTGGCGATGTTCGGAGTTTGCTAGACTGCTGACGTCACCATTCATTGATCTGTCTGATGTCGATGGCCAGAGAATGGTCTCCCAACGCTCGACAGTTCTCTTCTTTTTAAAAAAATGTTGGCACAGCTATTTGTTTAGGTAGTCAAGTTTGCTATTTTGTATGTAGCGATATTTTTGGTGTTCGTAAAAAGTTTTTATATGTTCAGTTATAGATTTCCTGTTATAAACAATATTTTAAAAAGGTGTTTAATGTGCCTCTGTACTTTTGTTTGCATAGAGTATTAAATAAATAAATACTTAAACAATAATTTTATATAAAGAAATCTCCATGGAGTTTCTTGCACTTTTTATTCCATAAAGATCTAACATATAAGATCTCTTTGATAATTAAAAAACGATCGTCTAATTTAAAACAAAAATATTTTAAACTCATCCACTGAAAATGATTAGAATAAGAAAGTAAAACAATTGGGTAATTGCACGGCAATCAAGGTAAGCGTGAATTGAAATGGCCATTTTAGTCTTCAAAGCAAAATTCGCAATCGATATATTAATTATTATTTGAATCAATCATTACAGTCAAATAACTTTATGTTCATGTGTTAAGCAACCTTTACAAACAAGCTTGCTGATAACATAAAGGGACCCTAAATTAATAAAGGATTGCAAAAATGAAAGTTGTCTGTAGGTCACTTAAATAATATATGACCTAGACTAGAGTCAAGAGCAAACCCATATTAAAAAAAAAAAAACTATTAACCTAGACTTGTTTATGAAATAAAGTTTAACATTCCGTAAAAAATTGAAGATTTGTTCTTGTCATAATACGCATGGTAGCCCATTTCACTTAGCATTAAATAGAAAAGCTCTTTTATATTTAGTAATAACATCTTTCTTGCTGTCTTCACATTATCCTTAAATATAAAATCACTCTCTAAAAGGTAAGTTTTGCTATCATCTTTTAAATTGCACTGTGCAAAGTACATTATGCAAAAGCAACTTCAAACAAATTATATAGGTACATGTCAATTGCATCCGATATTCCGTTCAGGCGTTCAGTTGCTTCAACACTCCTTTGTAGTGTAATAAGAGATACATTTGCTCGACACAATGTTATGTGGGTTCGCATAATAGTTCGCGACGAACTAATTAGTAACTTTGAAAGCAATTGCGTTATGTCTTATTATGCTTTGTTTGAATGGAAGATGGAACATCGAATGTAATTGCCAAGATCTGTCTGTTGTGGATTTATTTATTTATAATAAGCACACCAACAGCACTGTCATTTATAATTCAAATAAAATTACATTCAAAATAGGCATTTCAGTAACCATGCAAATGACAGGTATGTATGACATTGAACATTATGAATATTAGAGACAAAAAGAAAAACTAACAATTAACAAGAAAAAATCACTGTAGTTGAACCTGTACTGTTTGCTACTTAGACCATCCTTCAATCCACCTAGCCTTATTTCATTTATGCCGGTATCGGCTGCCAATCTAACTATATGCTGCTGAATAATATTATACACAGATCAACTGGCTACCTGATCTGGAGGTCAGAGAGGCATACCCAGTTACTGGGTATTTTTTTCACTGAGGCTACTTTAATCATCATTAGTCATGTTGTCTCAACATTCTCTGGTTTAGTTGTACGAATATAAAGGTAATTTAAAAATGTGATTTATTTACAAAACATATTAAGGTTTATAGATACATATATAGATAGATAATACTCTTTCTTGTGAAGCATAAATATTACAAATAAGCTTAAAAATAGTAAGATAGAAAAACAAACGGTCTCATCGCTACACGCAATCTTTTACAGACAACGTTTGGATGGATTTGACAGAGAAGAAGAAAAGATACGCAAATACGCTATGAAAGAAGAATTCGGTAAAAAAAATCTTTAATTCAGTTCAGTTGAGTGATTAACTTTAACGAGTCACATCTGCAGATCGCTTTTTAGCAATAAGATCACTCATGAAAAAGCGTATTATTTTTTAAACTCGTATTGTTTTTTTATGATTTTGATATTATGTTCTATCTTTTCCTATCTGAGTAGAAAAAAAATCATTAAAACAATCAAGGTGAGATCAGTCGGTTCATTGTTCGTTCATTTTCGCCTTTTATTCGGTACATTTCACTCGAAATGAAATATCTAAACACAAAATGAAACACGAGTGCTGAATTAATTCATAAATGAATCGATCCAACGATCTTGAATATTGGCATTCGACATCATTCACTTCCACTCCAAATGAACGAAAAATTAATAGTCTGAACCCAAAAGAGAACATTCACTCGCATTCAGTCATTTTCTCTCGAGCCCTGTAGCAGACGAACGTCACGTCCAATATTGCGGCAAAATGGTGTTCAAGTGGAACGATCAAAAAACGCTGCTGTTTTTGGAAAAGTTTAAAAATGTATCAATGCGTTTGGAACTATAAACTAAACGAATACAAAAACAAAACACTTCAGGCAAACGGCTACGAAATCTCTAATGAGTGATTTGAAGCTAGAAGATACTAAAGAAAAACTCCGTGATAGAATGATCACAAATTAAACTAATTCAAAGACTCAAGACTTTAGTCGATGACATACTGAAAGAAGAGAGTAGATGAATGTTGTCATTCCATCTTTGCTATGTGAACATGGAATGAAAGGAAAATGAAGCATTCACTCGACTGGACAATCATTCGAGTGCACCGTCTGATTTCACCTTCAAAATCAATCTGCCTAGCCATTTACTACCTATATCAGTGTAACTGGATGCAGCTAAGTATTTTATGTGAATCGACTGCCTATCCGAATCAGACCTCCACAACTCAGTAACTGGGTAACACCCACTTGCCTCTTAGCAAGACTCGTGTCAGCTTTCTTTTCTGCAAAGGAGTGGAACTCTCTGCCTGCGTCTGTGTTTCCGAACGCAAACAACCCTAATCTCTTCAAAATTAGAGTGAGCAGGCTTCTTTTGGGTAAGTTCGCTCCATCGTCGACTTTGTCTCTGTCATCTATGACCTAGACTAGTCAAGAGCAAATCCATCTCAAATAAAACAACCAATAAGTCTGTCAAAAATCTACAAATTACAGCTAGGACCAACGTGTTTTCCAATACACGAACAAATCTTGGTATGTTAAAATGGTCACCCATCCAAGGACCGACCTCGGAAATCGTTGCTTATCCTTGTAGATCGAAACTTGCAGCTGTTATTATTTAGCCGCAAGCTCCTCCTTCTATCTGAGTAATTATCACAAGTAATAACAGAGGTCAAACCAAATAAACTTTATTATAACCCACATACTAAACCTGATCTCCAAATATTCGGCACCACATACCGGTTATTCCAATAATACAATTATGAGATACCACTGAATATTGTGTCAGTTACCTGATTGGACCCTATTTAATCCGACCTCAAATTAAATGGAGGTCAGGTAGGAAGTGTGAATGTTTCTATACAGGTCACGGAATAAGTGTGTCTGTGTGTGTTTGTAAGGATATGTCACAGAATAAGTGTTGAACATTTTGTTTGCGCAATATGTCCCTCGCCGATGGATAGTTTCTGTTGAGATGTTGCCATGGCCAAAATAGGTCAGGAGGACTAAAATAAATAAATAGAACCAGCTATCTGGCGTATGCGTACTAAGTCTCATTAAAATTGGTTCATTCATATCCAAATGTTGTATGAAACACCGCGAGTAAACGATCAGAGTGCCAATTCTACAAATTTTTAAGCAACGTTTGCATTTGCGTGTGTTTCAATCTATCTAAAAAACAAATTTTTCATACATTTTTGACAGATTGCGACCGACATGCGAATGCAAACGCTCTTAAGCGAGAGCAAAATTAGGCTTTATTTTTATTATTTAAGGATGGGATATCATCGATTGACTTCTTCCACTCTGGGTGGAGCGGAAGGGCGTCAGACTCTTACTGGCTGAAACCCACCCGTGCGCATGCAAATGCCCTTTGCGTTCCAGGGCCACGGTTACTCTGTCGAACTAATTCCGCAACCAAAGATCGAACTTTGTGACTGTTACTGTTATGCCACAAGCTCTTCCTCCAACGAAACGAGACAGAAAATGTTTATTTATCGGACCAGATACTATTGAGACCTGTTAAAAGTGCCTCAAATGAATAACGTCATTATACCATACATATATTGTAAAGTGATGGCATTTCAATCTATTAGAAAATACAGCTTCAACTCAACTCTTCGCAGTTTCTTTGAAAACCTTAATATGTTTAAACTTTGCAAATAAATTCTTGTTTTATAATCATAACTATGTTTGCAACGAAGTATATATTTTACAAAGTTATATTGCTCACCAATAATCCAATATACTGGAAATTGAAGAGAGTAAAACTTTTCTAGAAGCTGGTCTATAAAATCGAAAAGGGGTTTGAACGCTGCAACATATTGCTGGGATATAAAAACTTCTTGTATATATTATTTATTGGATATACAAATATACAAATTGTTAATTCCTAATGTTAAGATTCGTTTAATTTTTTTCCAAATATTGTAATTGTTAAGGGTTCAATGTATTTATTTATTTATTTATTATATACTTTATTGTACACCTCATTACAAACATAGTTAAAACGTTTAAAAAAAAAAACAAGTGTACAATGGGCGGTCTTATCGCACAGGGCAATCTCTTACAGACAACCTTTGGATGGACTGAACGAAAGAAGTTAGATTTAGGGCGGTCAGTGTACAAACATCATAAACAATATAAATTAGACATAATAATATAAAATACACACAATACTAAATAATATACTAATAAATATCAAATAGAATTAAGTAGTTACCTGCCTTATTTATGTTTATACACAAGGGGGGAACGTCATTACGTCACTCGAACGAACGGTAGTTGCTGAAAATCAGCGCCGGCGATTTTTGGATTTGCCCATTATCACGGCAATTATGCTGAGCAAATGACCGATTCTTGCTCGGATGCGACGCACAACTTGAATTTATGTATATTTTCTACAATTACTTTCTGTCTAAAATGTTTTTTGTTTTCTTTCCTTGTTGTCGCTGTCAGTCAGTCGGGCTTCATGCCATGGACAACTGCTGAACATTGTTCTGTTTTGTCTGTGGTGTGACCAGAGACACGTTTCGGTTAATGTCCGGTCCAGACATGGGCTGGCAGTGATGTGTTTTTTTTTTTGTTTTTCAGTTTTTATTTATTTTTGTTATAATTATTGTAGTTGATAAGTTTTTTAGATTTTAGTGTTCTGTGCGTTTTTTCCGGCTCAATAAATTGATTTTCTTTCTTTTCTTTTTTCCTTTCTAAAGTTAGTTTTTGCAGAAAGATTTTAAATGACCATCTTGTGAAGACTAGATACCATGACCCCCACAGATGGTTTCTAATCTTCTCAAGATTGTCAAAATCTCTATGGTTTTTAGGGTTCCGTACCACAAAAGGAAAAAAAACGGAACCCTTATAGGACCACTTTGTTGTCCGTCTGTCTGTCAAGACCCTTTCTCTCAGGAACGCGTAGAGGTATCAAGTAATTCATATCAAATACTCAGGTCTACTGTCCCTTGGAGCTGTGAAAAAATTAAAACTTACTACTGAAAAAGCCAACGCAATCAAAAGATTCAGCCGTTTATGCTGCGAATTTGTAGACTTTAATCTGAGCGCTTTTTTTATGCACGTCAATTAGAATTGTTTGTTCTTGGTAACATTTTATTATAATCGTACCAGTTGCACTTCGACGAAAAAAAATACCCTTAATTGAAAATAAGTACTTTTCTGATTTAAACTAAAATAAATCAACATTATGGAAGAAAAATATCTCAAGGCTTGTCAAATCAAAATTTTGGTTAGCTTTATATAGTCAAAAACACCTATAATGTATTTTGTGTAAATATAATTAGGTTAAATCTATCGCTGATTACTTTAAAGACAATCTCTACTACGCCATTACTCATTTCTCATTGCTTCGAGTGGTTACGCTACATTTGCTACACGTATAGGCTACGCAAGCGCTACGCGCTACAAATATGATAAACAATGTGCTACGCCGTAGCACTACGCGCTACGAATGTGCTACGCCGTAGCAGCCTGTTTTACATTGGTTTACACACAGCTTGGAGTAATTTTGTTTTGATCCCACTGCTGAGCAAAGGCCTCTTCCAAATCCTTCTAAGAGTTCTTTTTCCTTGGATTTGGTGACGATTTAATTGTTGCAACGGAATTTACGGCGGTTGGCGATTCCTTATATTTTATAGAGGATTTAACGACCCAATCAATGCAGTGACTTGGCAGCGAGAAATCGGCAAAAAAGATTTGTTGTTATTGTAATATTATTAAGTGGATTATTTTATTGTGTGGGTTGGTATTAATACCATTGTACCACATCGCACGAGTAACGAATTTATTACCAGAAATATTATTTATTGATCGAGAAGAAACAAGATCTGTGATGAGAATTTTCTTCGCCTAGAACAAAAGCTAAGCGCTGACAACACCGCTATTTTTTGAGATTTTTATGCAATATTTTTTAACTGCGTCTTGTCTGCTCTCTAGGTTTTGAAAAATGCAATAAAAAAAGCCTGTCAAATACCCTATAAGTCAAGGAACCAGTCAAATACTTGATTACGATGCTAAAATAATATTCTATCTATTCCATTAGAAAGATGAGTGAGATGATATTTCAAAGAATCAGCTCTATTCTTCGAAATATCGCTTCGAAACTAAACCGGTGTTGAACTCCCCTAAAAGCTGGAAATTAATCACAATTAACTAGTAGCAATAATATGTATGCAATTTTTTATATGCAGAATAAAATACTTATCATCTAAGTAAACAATTATGAAAGAATTTTTAAAATATCTTCATCACTGATGAAGTTATTTAGCTTCAAAGTTGACAATTAGAAAGAGAAATCCGATACAAACTGTGACGTCAAATACTATGACGCCTATACAGCTGCCGTAGAAAACAGCGTTTTCGCGAGAGGGACAGATATATTTGTTTAAAATAGTTATATCTCATTTGTGTTTCGGTCAATTCCGATTCTTTTTTCATTGTTAGTATTGTATTTTTGTTTACTTCAAGATAATAAAAAAGGTTCATGCATATTCCCTATTAAGTTTGTGTAAAATGTTGTGTAACTATTTTATCGGTCGTGTCGGTATAAAGTAGGTATATTCTATCTATCTATCACAATTACACATTACATCAATATTGAAAGAAGAAAATGGTTAGCTTTTAAGTTTTGTTTAAAATCTCGATCTATAGCAAAAAATGTAACGAATAACTTGTTAGACGAACTGTGTACACTTGGTCACAATAGATATTGGTCAAATAAAGAAATGCCATTATTAGCTACTACATTCGAGTTAGTGAAGGATGATAATATTGAGTCAAAACCTTCCCTAGACATGTTTAGTTTACGTACATGGGTAACCAATTTTAACATAAAGAGATGATAGTACTTAATTTAGATATAGTCAATATGCCTAAGAGAACATATAATCCCACCTATCTTCATTTTTCTATAGTCAATGAATTACGTGAAAAATATTCAGAGTACTATTCAATTTTTACAGATGGATCCAAAAGTACTGAAGGTGGAGGTGCGGCATATTATGATCCTTTAAAACCGAATCATAGCAATTCTTATAAGTTGAATAAATGTTTTAATGTTATGTCATTGGAACTCATTGCAATTTCGGAAGCGTTATCTTATGCTAAAACTATTGCAAGTAACAAAATTTTAATATGCGCAGATAGCAAAAGTGCTTTGCAACATATAGCTCGATGCGCCTCTGGTATCAGAGGTGTATCAATAGCTTATACTATTATTTCTAAATTGGACGAAATAACTAGTTTTGGAAAAAAAGTAAAGTTGCAATGGGTTCCATCACATATAGGCATAAGTGGTAATGAGAAGGTTGACAGTCTAGCGAAGAAGGGAATCTCAGAAGGCAAAGAACTGAACATCAAACCAGATTATTCCGAACTTTTACCAAAATATAAGGAAAAATGTCATCAGATTTGGATAGAGTATTTTAACTTACGATCAAAAACTAAGGCTATCTGGTATAAAACGATAGTCTGTGAACCTCCTCGTATACCATGGTTCTCAAATTGTAAAATGAGTAGGAAATTGTTGGTAACAGCTCTCAGACTGAGATCCGGACACATGCCGCTTAACAACTTTGCATTCTTAATGAAAAAATGTGCCTCTCCTAACTGTGAGGAATGTGATAAAGTGGAAGATGTTTTTTTTTTTTTTTTTTTTATTTGGGAAAAACAAACAATTGTACAATGTGTGTTACAATAAAATATGGTATGAAATATGGTTAAATGCACAATCCACAACGTTTCCACAGATTACTTGTGTACATTATTAATTAGTTAGGTAAGTACAATTACACTTAAATACTATCTTAAACATTTAGCTTATATTATACCAATCAAATTTTAGTTTTTTTTTTATACATCGCACAAACTATCAATAATTTTTTTCTTGAAATTGCTTTGAGACAGAAAGAAAATATCCAAATGACAAAAGCGGTTGTTGTTCATCTCTTAATGGAATGTGGCCGGTTTCAGGCTGAGAGAGATATATTGATTAAAGAATTATGTTTAATTAAAAACAATATAGGATTATTTAATGAAATTTTATCTGCTCCTTTATCTGATGCGGCCAAAAAGTTGTATAGCTTTGCAGGTCTTCGTTTTGTAAAATAGATATTAAGATTATTTTGTTTGTATAAGTTTAAGATATAAGGTACAATGGGACTGCCATGTAGTTATGTACAAAAGTTCCTAATTAAATAAAGAGCGAAAAAAAAAAAAAAAAACAATATTGAAATAACTTTGAAAAACCTTTTAGGGGAAAAATTTCCTTTCAGTTGAAGGCCCCAAACTTCAATAGAATTCTAAAATTAATCTAACTATAAAGTCTTAACTATGTCAGCATAACGAATTCAAAATTTGGAACTAGAATGAGTGAACGAGAGGGTTCTACTAGTCAGAAAGAGATAGATATAGTGTAACTATGTCACAGCAGTTCGGAACACCCATTTAGTCCAGAAGGTACTTTTAGTGGGCAGTTCTATTAAGTCTGGTACGGGTACGGTCAGCCGCAAGTCGGTACTAACAATTTGACTACGAAGTCGTCCTTACTGCTTTTTTTATTTTTAAGGATTGGAAATCATCAAATGACTTCTTCCGCTCTGGGTAGAGCGGAAGGGCGTGGCAGACTCTTACTGACTAAAACCCATCCGTGTACTTCTAAAGCCCTTTGCGTTCCAGGGCCGCGGTGACTCTTTCGAACAAATTCCGCAACCCTGGCAGGCTCTGGCCCTAGCGGGCCCCATCTTCTATGCTGACATCTCTTTGAGGCGCGCGTGAAACAAAACGCGCCATCGACCCGGGCCTGGCGGTATTCGGACAGCGAGTCACCCAACGCTCCCCGTCCGCAGGCCCGCGCCTACGGTGGCCGGGGATCGCCCTGCGACTCCTGACGCCCGGGGCGTCTTCTCCTGTAGCGGCGGTTGGGGCGAAGGCCTTTCCTTTCCCTCGCGCGGCCCACCTCCTCCTTCGCTAGCATTACTGCTTCGCAGAAGGAGGTGACCGCTTCCCAAGCCTCCTCGCTCCGGACCATGGATTCAACCAGGGCCGGACGCGAGAGGTCGCGGCCGTCCTTACTGCTACACAATAAAGTTGCAGTCAAATTCATATTGGTCACATGTTCGTGTGGAGGAGCGCGTGGCTAAATAATAACAGAGAGACCCAGGCCACGGATCGATCTTTAAGGTTAGGTAACGCTAGCCAAGGTCAGCCTTTGGATGGGTGGCCATCCATTATATATCGAGACTCCACCTTGCCTTGGAAAGCACGAATAGCTGTTAGTCTTGGCTGTCATTTAAATATCTTTGACAGTCAGAAGTCAGAAAATCTAACAAGTCTTTCACAGAAGACTCGTGTTATCCAGTGAATGGGTTGTAGAGGTTTGATAGGCTTCTTTAAAAATACTGGTATTCCGTAGCATCTGCTTTGAATGGAAGCCGACCCCAATATAGTTGGGACAAGGCTAGGCTGATTCATTGTATGTTACTTGAAATACGACGAACGTTTTCTACCCTTTTCCTTTCTTTAAAAGTTGGACGAAGTTCCCATTAATTGGGAGTATAGAATCAAGAGCGTTCTTGAATTATTTCCAAAACTGTTTTGTATTCGGCTCGTAGATGGGTTACGTTTTTCGTTACAGAGTTAAAAAAGGAAATAATTGCATAAAACATGCTTTTGTACGGGTCTGTGAAAACAGAAACTTAGAGTTGCCTTCATCATCATTTCAACCGAAGGACGTCCACTGCTGGACAGAGAAATACATCACGTCGTCTATCATGCGACGTCAAAGTTTATAAAACACGTTTCTCTTATTAACGTCTAAAAGTAAAGTTCTTTGATAAGATATTACTGTGAGAAATGTTGCCAATTTAATGTGCCTTATAAAAAGAATTGATATCAAGAGTTATAAATATAAAAGCAGGTATACCTATAGATTACAGGGAAACCTATAAGAAATCTTGTGTAAAAAAAAAATGCTACAAAAATGAAATTCGTTCGGAACCCTTTGCACGCGTGTCTACCTCGCACTTTGCAAGTTTTTATATTGACTTGTGAGAGAATAATTATTCCCGATTGCACCTTATCCGTGTTTCATTTGGTGCCTAACATTTTGACCCGGCTCGAAGGACTAGAAATGCTATTTTTTGTTTATTGGTGACAGTAACTCGGTCTAGCAAAAAACTCCAACATAATCCATTTATATTGAACATAAAATGGTTATAACTCTAAAGCTGGCAATTTTTTAAGTTTCGCGGCGATGCAATTTGTTTTTTTGACATTTTGTACGGGTCTTTTGAACTTTGCAAACAATTAATGAAATTCTAACTCCAGGTCCTCGTCAACTACCCTTGTTACTCCAAAATTAATATCAAAGTACATGAAATTACAAATTTGTCGGTAGGTAACTAGGCACACATAATTTTGCAGTGCGGTACCAAACCACAGGACCAGTGAACGTCCACGGATGCGGTCAGCCCCGGATTTAGGGACAGCCGGCAAACGGCCTCACACACACCCCTTATGTCATATAACAAGCTTATAATTTATTCCGATCGAAGATTATGGGGGATCGTAAACTGAAGTGTTTTATGTAAAGTTGTGGATATCAATATCGTTTTGGGATGATGGGAATTTGCAAAGTGGGGATATTTTACAAACGATTGTTGTATTGTCGAGCTTGAAATATTTTGTTGAGGATGTCGATGTAATCCGGGATATCTAAAACGATGTAAATATGAAAATGACGTTTTTAAACGACCTTATAGATGTAAATGCTGAAAATATACTAAATAATACTTACCAATATTTATATTAATATTGTAATCGTTTATTTTTCACCATTATTTTATTTGAAACCTTTGGGTTTACCCATGGTTTCAAAATCTGCTCCTTTTTAAAGTCGGTCGAAAAAGATGGATTGCACGTGGTTTAGATAATAGTATCTAAACTATGATTGTGAAAAAAACACAAGTTTTTGTTTTATTGATTGTGATCTCTCTCTATCACTCAAAGACTTGCTGGTAGAAAATTCGATTTTGAGTTAAGCTCGCCTTTGTATATGAACTTTTTTATAAAGAATTAAAGAATGATTATGGAGGTCAGTTACGCAGTTGCTCCATGTTCAATGCTGGTACCCAGCTGCCACCGGTTAGAATGGAAGCCAATATATTTGGGGAAAGAAGAGACAATGATTATTTAAACCGTGAATGACTACAGCACTTACACACTCACTGCAGCAATACTATCATACTTTCATAAACACCCTGTTCTCTGTTCTCTACAACTTCACAAAAGCATGAGCCGTAGTCCACGACATAACAATCCCAAAGTACTATCTCCATTTATCCAAACAGCTGCACATGCAACATTCAAAGGAGGATTTACTCCTGATTTTCAACGCCTGCACCTACCGCAACAGTCCGTGTTCACTATCCGCCATTTTCTATTCGCGTTGCATTCCGAATTTAAATCGTTTTATGTTCGGTTCTAGAAAGGAGCTGTCAAAAGTTACTGGCTACTTGAAAGTTGAGAATGGGCCATCTGTTCAAAATTTGAATAAGTTTGCATGTTCAGCTTCAGCCAATCTGATTAACATTTTTTTTTTGACAAAAATGCCGATGACGATAATTTTGCCAGTTAAGAACATTGTTTCTGCTACTGTGTTATAAGTCTCCAATTTTTCACGTCATTATTAGTTGATCTCATTACCTCAGCTAATAATCATGTCAAAAATTATATAGAAACGTTTATAGAAAGAAAGAAAGAAAAAGAGTTTATTTGAGTAAAATCCCAATACACAATTAATGTATTGTTACATGATGATAAAATAAAAAAAAAAATTGAATAGAAAGACAAAAAATATTTTATATTGAAAATGATTAGAACACAAGATTGTTTTCTGTATCTATGATGCATATATACTAACATATTCCTATTAATAAATGTGTCTTCATCAGACCGTTCACTCAACCAGTCGATTTAAAAGTTGAGTATAATGTTGAGTGCGGTGGGTCCGTCATAATTGACGTTTAATTAAAATATCACACAGGAAAATAATGTCGATAATTTGTGTCCTTTATTTTTGCTCGCGCTTTTTGTTCGCATTGTTCAATTACTAATTATCGTATCTTCTCAGCCATTATATTTATCAAGGACGTTTAATTTCGGCACGATTGGAACAAAAGGGATGAATGAATTTCAAAAGAATCATGCGGATAAACAAACATTAAATGAGTAACAAAGAGAAAAAAGATTCCCTTTGATCCGTTATTACATATTATGTGAATACAATTTGAAACATTACACATTCAATTGTTTCATATAAAATACTGTTATAATCAATACAGCATCAAACACACACCTATACTTTTATAAATATTATCTCATGAATTCATGACAGATTACACACAATTAAAAAACTGAAAACAGTAACAGTTCAGTCTCTTCATAAATGTTAACAGACCATCCAAATCCTCCCCAGTTTAATCACCAGCAAACAGATAATACGATCATGTTTAACTCTCTTCCATGCAAAAAATATACAAAGCAAAGCAGACGCTACGATTATCTAAACAAAGTTCAATTTGGAAGCTCTTTAAAAATGCATTAACGGACATTTTTGAATGCGATGGCACAGTGTATTGACTGTTCACTTGACTCGATACTTGGCTATTTTCACTATTTTCTTCTTACCATGTTGACTCGGATAAATGCAGCTGCTACTGAGAGGCACGTGAGTGCTGCAGCCGTCGAGAATTTCATGTGAACGCGAAATGGTAGAATTAAAGTGTCGATAGGTTTCAATATATGTTTTGATGTTATTGAAAAGCTGTCTGAACGCTGGGCCGGAAAGAATAATACATGTCTTCCAGAGGATTTAGATAAAAATAATACAATTTTCTTTTGCTTTCGAGCAACTTTTGTCTCCGCAACTTATTTGTCTCTAACAACAAGTCTATGGGTATATATTTAAGTGCGCGGATGTAGCCGGGAGAAAAGTTGCTCGTGCGCGCAATCACGAAGCTTTTTAGTCATTTACTACTGTGTGACGAACACCTAATTTTGCAATTACTGTTTTGAGGGAAGATTGTTGCTATATTTGCTTTATCCCAAGAAACCTTGCGAACAAGAAATATCTATAGTGAAAATAAACACTTACAATCTCTGAAATGTCAAGGATGGGTAACCTATCCATGGAGGACCTCGGCAAGCGATCCTCAACCTTTTAGATTAACCCGTGCGGCTGTTGTTACGTAATAAATTAAATCATCAGAAAAAGTAACGCCATCTTGAATTTCGCACAAAGCTTGAACAACAACAAAATATGTCCTCAGATCTAACAAAATTATAACAACAAAGTGAATACAAACTGGCACATCTCCATATCCGCAGGGATTTAAGGATCTATTCGGTCGGGACCGAATTGCCCATTTTGAGTGCCTTCTGCTATATCTAGGACGGGTTAACGATTTCACACGCTCACTGGGTCACCTGTGAAGCTTTGAACACAATGTAGATACGTACAGAAGGTCTGTTGCTTGCAACAGCCGAAAACGCTAACAAACACACTACAGCTTCAAAACTTTTGAGGTTCTCAGAAAAGCTCTTGTGTGTGCTTTTGGGCGAAGCTAAGATTGCTATATTAGCCAGGACCTCATGCACAACGAACCGAATAGAGTCTACGTTTGCAAAATGAAGTCCATTCATCTACATCTACTGCAGTTTCAAGGGAGTTGGGCCCAGCTGACATTCATTGATCTTTGACAATTATTATTACGGGTACTTGGGACTCCGTCCATCTTTTCTGTTTAAATGTAAATGTGAAAACTATAGGTATTGAAATTAACGTGTAGTAAACTGTTATTTGTCCTGAAACAACGGATTGGCAATTGGCAGAATAATTTTGCTTGTTGTATGCAGCCGATCTTCTGCACAAATCTGTGTAGTGAAGATTGGCAACTCTGCTTTTTGTGACGTTCTATGCTTGGGTTATGATATTAAAGATTCTTTTCTTGTCACACAATGGAGGTTGCTTTTGTAGCGTGACAGATTTGCAATGAACTTCGTTATTTTGTTCGTTTCTTTTGTATTTTTAAATTTGATCAAGTTTTTAATCTTTAAAATGAATTATTTACTCATCAGGTCCAAGTTGGCTTTATATTTAACTAAACCGTACATTATCAAAAACTACCCTCGTATGATAAACAGCCAATATTGTTATATGTTATTTTGTTTCAGGTAAAAACGCAAGTTGTGGTTTCACACAGTATCAGTCAAGTAAGACAATATAAGAAAACTTATTTGTAGTCAGCCAGTTTACAGGACAAAGTTTAGAAATGTGGCTGAAATTTTCCAAAATATTAACATTCCATACTAGAGGCCGGTTAAAGCTAACGTACGTACCATTACCGTTACAATTTAACATACAAAAGGGTGGCAGTGTAGCAAATAGGGCGGGCCCAGCAAATATTGTTCAGGCATAGCCGCAACGCTGATCAATGTTGATTTTCGGCCCACTCCTGGTCTCCCTACAAACAATTACCTTCCCAGTCCCATTTGTACTCTTTTATCGTTCAGAGATCTTATTTTGAGACAAACTGGTATTCGTATGAACTACTTAGGACCTATACTCATTAGTATAAAACATGCATCGAGGGCCTTATTTATATAAATCTCAGTGGCGTTTAGCGACTGATTGGCACATTATTCTTTTGAATATTTTATATTAAATTTCATGTTCATTCTAAAAAAAAATCATCTCATACTTAGTTTAAATACTGAAAACATTTAGAATATTCCGAGAGGGGCAACCCCCCTGTACTATCCCCATCCCGTGAAACCCCATGGTTATGGAGATATCCATGGTTAAAGATTTTAGGTTAGAATAAATTTTTTCATAAATGTGCATCGATTTATGGAGAGCCGAGCATGGTTCCCGTGCTTCGTCACAGCGGGCGAGGGCTGCTCTTCCTTCGCGCCTTCGGTTTTTTAATATATGTACACTCTAGGGGTAGGGCAGACAAGACCACGTAGAAAGTGAGGTGCCCCGATTCGGTTTTAGGTATTTTTCGTCGCTTCACGTTCCGTTCCATAGTGTAAATCAAGATTCGTTATTTTTTTGTGCACAAAAGTCAATGTAATTGCATAATACAGCACGGTTATTGTGCACATTAATTACAAACCAAATTTAAACTACTAAAATTATATTTAAGTAAAAAATATGACCGAATAATATGACATAAATTTGAATAAAATACACTTCAACCGTCAACGGAACGTGAAATGTCAACTTTGACGTCTACCATGACAATTTAACCAACCAAATTTGAATGGAAACTTTAAAAAAATATGTCTCGTAAACCGTGAATTACCGCAACTTCAAAATTTGTAAAAAGCTTTCTATTTATGAGTACTATTTACAAAAACAAATATGAACTTCCAAAATGACGGCCCATAATGGAAAGTGTATCCCAAATTTTATTTGTCATGAATTTAAAATCGTTAAAGATAAAAAACAAAACAAAAACGACTTTTTTACTGTTCTAGTAACAAAAAGCAAACAACTCGCTCCTCTCCAGTCATAGGAAAACTAGTTACATCACGATTCTTTTAGCAGTACTAGAAAATGCTTTAAAAAGACACACTCTTTGAGTGTTAACAAAAGACATCTATGCCGTTTCGTTTCCTCGCTCGTTTTGACTGCATTTGCACAATCAAGATTCGTTACCTATTCTTATTTGAAGTAGTTCTATATTTCAAGAGGTCTGATTGTTGAGAGAGGGACGGTTTTCTTTGTATTAAGTAGCGTGGAGTAGGGAAATATTGGTTTTGCAGGAGGAAATTGTTATAATTATTTGCTGCGGCAATATGCCTTGAGAGAAAGAGACAATGATGCCTTTTTGGGACTTTCTATGTGATTATTAATACTTTATTGATCAACTAATTCATTTATTTACTATAAAACGGATCAATGCATAGAAAAATGATTTGAACTGACCACCAATATTTTAAAAGACCTATCCAACGATATCCCATTCGATGGAACAACTACTAAAAAAAAAGTCCAGCAACTTTTACCTGTACCTTAAAGAAAAAAAAACATGATTTTCCAAATACAACTATGTCGGCGTGATTAATATCTATAACCATACAAACTTACAGCTTCGTGGCATCAATAGTCTCTGAGTGAAACCGTGGTTTATTAAGTGACTATATTATGTCCTTCGCCTGTGCTTAACTACCCAGGGTACCTACATAGCCCTTAAAAATGTCAAACTTAAGTTGCATGGGCCACTTTTGGTCAGGGCTTGACAGAACGAATGGTGAATGGTGTCGAAAGTTTCTCAAGTGGCATTCCACAAGGCGGACCGATGACTTGGTGCAGGCCGTGGGAATCCGCTGGCTATGAACGCACAAGATGCGATGCGGGTGATGTGGCGACGCTTGTCCAGCAGAGCACATCTTTAGACTGAAATGATGCCTTTGCCTCTAATTATTCTTTTTTTTAATTCTTAATCTAATTCAGGTTGCATTTAACTAAAGGTTGATTGAACCTATTTGGACCAACTCATCGAGTCCAACTTAAAACCATAGAAAAAAAAAACGAAAATAAAAAGAATCGTTCCATTGTTGAAAACAAAAGTAAATTAAGATATAAATCATCCAATGAACGTCCGTCATTCTTAAAAGAATTTCTCAATAATTTTCCTTGAAACCATAACGAAATTCAAAACATCATTGACTCATTAACATTGTTCAAACACTTTCCTATTTAATGAGATAAGAAGAAAACTTCTAGACAATTTATTTTGTTCCTTTCTTAGAAGGAAAAGTAAAGAAAATCCGGCCAAGTAGAATCGGACTCGCGCACTACGGGTTCCGTATCACCAAAGCAACTACATTATCATATTGATTTCTTTTCGTACAGAAACGATATTGTGACTGGCTTCCTAATATGATTAAGAAATACATAGATGACAAACTACAGTTAAATAGATGGTCAGAGAGATAATATAATTAGTATTTTAATTAGAGTCAAATGTTATTCCAAATTTACTGTTATTGTAAATGTCAATTCCATAATTTGTTAAAGCCATTGTAGCTTTGAATGACAATTTAATTATAATTGAATCAGTGAACATGCATGCCAACGTGACGGCAAAATATGGAGAGCAATGAACAAATCCAATGTTTTTGAATGATTTGGAAAAGAGAATGAAGACAACATAAGCTTATAAATAGATTGCGGAATTTGTTCGAAAGAGTCACCGCGGCCCTGGAACGCAAAGGGCTTTAGAATGAACACGATTGGGTTCTAGTCAGTAAGAGTCTGACACGCCCTTCCGCTCCACCCAGTGTGGAAGAAGTCATTTGATGATTTCCCATCCATAAGGCTGTATTTCTAAGAATCGTCTTTATCTTCTCGGATCTACGAGTTTTTCCTCCAATTTGAATATGAGCAAAAACACTCCACCAAACAGGCATCTACTGGGCTCGTTCGCTCATGGACCCCTTCCATCGCTCACCTTCAGGCGTAATCAAGTCTGGGCTACACTAATATTATAAATGCGAAAGTAACCGTCTGCCTGTCCGTTTGTCAGTCTGTCTGTATGCCTGTCTATTAAGCTCTTGACGTCTTAACAGCTAAACGGATGGCTCACGGGTAGACCTTGGAACTGGCTTGGAATACGACATAGTAAATGTAATTTTTAGCCCAGGAGCATGTTCTCTTGGGATAATTTTCGACTTACGCAGACGAAGCTACTAACAGAAGCTAGTAAGCAATAAAAAGAAAATATGGAACCCTAAAAACAAGGAAAAGTGAACTCGTAATTTATTCTTGACCTTTCGGGCCACGATTGCTTGCGAACGTGCTCGGAAGACGCACATGTGTTTAGTATTACGGGAACCGTTTAGGAAAAAGGAAAGGGTGGAAACTGTCTGATGGGTTTGTTTTCTGGGTGCTGCCAATTGTGTTACCTAAACTACATATTTTTAGATTAGGCTGTACCTTATGTTGCCTCTTTGGTAATGTACAGACGCCACCACATCAAGCTACAACAATATGTCAAATTTCTTTAATAAATTTTCAACTTTTTCGCCAAAGTAAGTTCAAGGTTGATAAGGAAGATTTGACAGTTTCGGGTAGCTTTACATGCGATACCAGGACCAAACCAACATTATAGGCGGTGGCTAGGCACACTCAAAAGGGTATTTATTGGGATATTTTTTTGCATTTCTCAAAACCTGGAGAGAACAGACAAGACGCAGTTCAAAAACATTGCTCAAAAATCTCAAAAAATGTTGTCAGCGATTTAAAATCTGTAATAAACAGAGACAGCACTAATTGCGTGTGACGTCACCCACAAGTCCCGCCATATTGAATTGAAGCCAACCAGTCCAAGTGACATTTTGTTCGACAAGGATAAAAGAATAACTTCAAAAGTGTAATTTTTTTCTGTTTTTCGACCATTTTTCACAGACCGTTATGTTTTAATAACATCTATCAAATGAATATTTATTAATTTAAGTTTTTCATACTAGTCAAATACCATAGGGTATTTCTCAAAAATATTACTAGCAGCTAGCAGGACTAGCGATTTAATTAAATATCTAGTTTCTGAAATTCGATAATTATGCGTGGGAACGTACTACCGGTATAAAAAGTACCCTATGGTCTAGCTAGGCTGTCAAATCCGTTTAGGCGTTGTGGAGTGATTGAATAACACTACTGCTTCATAGATGTAATAATCTATACTTAATATAATAAAGCTGAAGAGTTTGTTTGAACGCGCTAATCTCTGGAACAACCTGGATTTGGAAAATTATTTTTGTAAATGATAAAATAGAATAGAATATTCTTTATTATGTGCACCATACAAGTTAAAGAAAATATAGATGAGGAAAACATTACATAGGGTGGCACAATGGGCAGCCTTATCGCTAAAAGCGATCTTTTTAAGTTAACCTTTGGATGGATTTTAGAGAGAAAATGAAAGACAGTACTGTATGATAGCCACATTGATGAGGAATACTATAGACTATACGGGAACGGGATATGCTCGTACGAAATCTAGTAATATTATAATTGAACAAACTCCTGAGCCCTAGACTAGACTATGGGTTATTGCCATCGTGAATCCGTTGCGAAAAAGGGATACTGTAATTAGAAGGTCGAGTCGACTGTTTTTATGCAACGATAAGAAAACGATGCTCTTTCCTGGTGCGCCGCGTGCGGGCCAGCCCCGACCTTATTCTGCGCTGTGTGGTAAGCCGACTCGATTGTTTATATGTGGGTCGCTGCTGCAAGCTGTCCACCTCTCGGTGTTAGGCGTGTGGCAGTGATTCACATGTACCCATGGTTTTAGGTAAAGTGATTAGATTAGGAATAGAAATACATAGGGGTAAGGAATATTATTACTTACACAATTGAGTCGTGTTACTTGTGAAATCAAAATATTATTATTTGCTATTTATTTATTATCCTTCCATGCTAATTTACACACAAAAAAACACATTTAAAAATATAAAAGTAGTAGTCCGCCGGTGTCGGGAGCAGGGTCCAAGCTACCGGCGGTTAGGGCTCCAGAAAAAGGATCCTCCTCACAATACGAGCCGTACTGCCTTCTGTATCAGGCCCTTTATCCAACCGCGTAACGCCAGCTTCGTTCAAATCCCTAAGATCAGTCAATCACCTACTTTCTTTAAGGAAATCATCCCCCAGAGTTGTCATTTTAATATCCCCTTGAATTGATAAGGGGATATTAAAATCAAATCTTTTAATTTCATCATTTCCCTGCGACATATATGTGTATGTATATGTACAGCATACTTAAAAATTTCCGTTGTAATTAATTTATTATAATAATGTCATTTCATAACATAATTACGTCAATGAATTGGACAATTATAATAAAAAAGCCTTCATTTAATTTCAAGAATACGAAACGAATCCATTAGGTACCTACTCAAAAAACCTACTTATCGCTTTTTCAATAAAACCCGTAAAATTGATAGAAACGTTAATGCCCAAGAGATTTCGTCGTCTAAAGAAAAAGTTAAATAAGTCGTTTTGATACGAAACGTAAAATGATAAATGAATGAAATCCAACTTACTTCAGAAGTTGGCGGCAAAGGCGCTTAAGTACAAGGAGTAAGTAATTATTAGATTAAAACAGTATGAATTAACGGCAGTCTACCTCCATTTGGTTTGTTTCAGTACAGTTTTAAATTAAAACAGGTTTGAATTTATAAAATGCTGGGTTAACGGAGTTTAGTTTATACCTACCTGTTAGCTTATACATTAATTAATTATTCTGTTGTGGAGCTAAAAGCCAAGATAAGATTCTTATCATGCACTGCAAGGGTATAATAACTCTCAACCAGGACACTAGTCGATATTCAAGGTTAAGCAATGCTTGCAGAGCTTGGTTCTTGGTTGAATTACCATCCATTATATACCCTGACTCCTGTGTACCTAGGAAAGCACGTTAAACTGCTGGTCCCCGAAGTCAGAAGGCAAAAAATCTGACACCAGTTTTGCCAAGGAGTATCGTGTAACTTAGTTATTGGGTTGTGGAGGTCGGAAAGGCACTCACCTTGTTAAATACTTAACCTAATGGGATACACCTGGATACCAGTAGTTAAGACTAATTTAATGTAGTAAATTAATTAATGAGTAGATAGAATAATTGATAAAGCCCGATTTGTCGGACTGTCAACAGTGGTACGATACAACTTCAGTGTTCTTAGATCGAATGGTGTTGTCTTTTTCTCATTCCTCTCATCAAACCTTTTCCTTTGATACCCATATCATGGGGGAGCATAAAATACTAGACCTGTGTCTTTGGGAGTACGCCATATTGGATTTAGAATGATTTCACTTAACTTACCGAGCGTATCATACAAACCAAACGCATATGCAAAATTTCAGTACAATTTGGGGATTATTGTTTTAAAATAAACTTACTACGGTTTATAGTACGGAACAATTCGTGTGATAGTCTGACTCGCACTTAGCTGGTTTTATTTCTTTTTAAATGAGAGAGACCTACATATTAGCTTTTACTGTAAGCTTTAAAAATAAACCTTCTTCTGTTCATTGCAAATGAGAAGCGAGAGAACTTTCATATACCTATGAATAGGTACTTTTTGTGCTTTAAGTTTATGCAAATCAACCTGCTCCAGAAGCTCAGTATATCTAATATCTAGTTAGCGTATAAAATTCACGCTTCAACCGTACGAAGTCAATCTGCACGTTAACACGGTTTCTTCTTATTATGAACGTGTCAGATACCCGACAAGCCTTCAGAGTTTAGCGTTTAAAATATATTATACACGTTTGTTTGAGCCAAGACCGTGGCAACGTGGTATATCTTGTTCCTGTCCATTAATCCACAGCTTAAAATATGGGTTAGAGCTTGATGCTTTAAATAATTTATTATAAACTTATTTTGTTCATAACATTATAAGCGTAGGACAAACATTTATAAAACAAGTGCATAATAGGTGATTTTATCACACAGGGCAATCTGCCAGGCAACCTTTGGGTGAACTAAAAGAAAGGACAGAGTTTTTCTTGTCAGAGTACAAACATACTAAAATTATGAAGTTGAAGAGTCTTTTGTTTGTTTAAATGCGCTAATCTCAGGAACTGCTAGTTCGAATTGAAAAAAAAAAAAAAATTGTTGGATAGCCCATATATCGAGGAAGGCTGTAAGCTATATAACATCACGCTACGACAAATAGGAGCGAAGCATTAATGAATAATGTGACGCAGATGAAGTTGCGCGGGTCCGCTATCATACATAACTTAGCCAACTATACACAAATAAACATCAAAAATATAACCGAGAAATGGGAAACAGTTTTACTACTTAATAGTACCCTGCTTAATTCCATCTAAAGTATGCGTCTAACGACCGGTACGAGTATCTTCTACCAACTGTCACATTAGCTACCAACAGTAGCTGAAACGTCATGTTTGTCTTTCAAACATGTCTTTTCAGCTGCTGTTGTAGTTGTGTATAGCTAATTTGACAATTGGTTAATATGTGTATGTGTATGGTTAATAGTTAGATACGTTATTGAAACCGGCCGTTAGTCGAAGGTATTGAAGGAAGAATTATTAAGGTTAGTTTTAATTTCTGATTGGTACAGAGCCGTCCACTACGAACAACAATGGAGGCAGGTCAAAGAAAATATGCTTGAATGATGTGAAAGTTAGATATGGCTAGGAAGAAGCAGCGAGACGATGAACTTATTTTCTATGAAAGCAAATAACGTTATTCACCGACCTAAAAATTAATAGGGATAAGGACAGTACGATAATGCCTGTAGATACCTTTTCTACAGCGGTTACAACGTATTTTAAATGTCACCTCCTTTGCCAGGAATCCTTTCTTTTTAATTCAGTTATAATAACAATCATTTATTTTCAAGACAGATAAGATCCATTGGGTTAGTAATAATAGTCTTAACATGGACTTAATTAATAATTAATAAAAACACCGACAATATGCAGGTGACAAGAGACCTCACCAACGGGCTGTCATTTCTCCCGGCTATAATACTACTAAAACTAAAAAGATACGATCGATTAAAATTGATTAGCTACCAGGTAAAAAGGCATCATCCCCAAATACCGATTTTCCGGTATCCAATCTCGTCGATTAACTTTCAAAAACTTTAATTGCCTATCGAATTAACTTCAAGAAAAAAATGTATCTGATAATAATACTGCATTATCATGATGAACTTTGTGAAGATTTAGAGAAACTTCAAGAATGAGAACAATGTCGAAGTTTGGACGCGAGTCTAATAGAAAAGTGTGGGTTTCACTGGCGGGGATCTGAATTAACTTAACATATTTTATTATACTCATACTGAAAGTAAAATAGAAGAATAAAAATCCAACCGACTTCAAGAAGAATAAGAATAATATAACATACTTCCATAGAAAACAGTTGTATTTATTGTATTTCTTTTTTTTTTCACTTTTTAGTGAAGTCTATTTTGTTTTCCTGTAAGGCAAAATACGCAATTATACTTGGATGGCATATTATTTCCAGCTATTTTCATTTAAAAACCGAGCTCCTGAACCGATTTTGATGAATTTTTAAGGTACCAATCAAAAATAATTTGACAAATCGGTTCATAAATGACGGAGTTAAGTAAAAAACATACAAAAAAAAGCATACAACCGAATTGAGAAATCCTCCTCCTTTTTTGAAGTCGGTTAAAATGTGTGTATGCGTTCACGCGCAGGACACCAGCGTGATCAAGAACAGTCAAGTCTTTTCTCAACTTCTTTTTGGATGGCCTTATAGTCTAACTGGATGTAGCAGTATGCATATTTCTTTACATATAACGATTGACTATCTGCCCTTCAGAGCCACAGTAACTGTGCAACACAATACCCCATGACAAGACTAATTGTCCGAAGTCCGAACTTCTCACTATCCGTAACTATTATTATCAAAAATAGATCAATGGCCTAAGGGACGATTTCAAATTGAGTAAGTATGTGTATACCACTACTTTTGTTTAAAATACTTTATCCAGAACAGGGTTATCGTGCTTAATAAAGCATGGCAGGGGTCTTGGGATGTGAGGTGAGCATCACATCCCAAGACCCTGCCATGCTTTATCCTACATCCTACCCTTGGCAAGCATTGCTTGATCTCGAACAAGATCCCAACACCTGTAATTATTCAACCAAGCCCTGAATACCCAAACAAAACACCATAATAAAACATTCAAAACACAATTAAAAATGTAAGTGCCTTAGTTGTGTATCGCTTAGTTGCTCACCCAACCACGGACCAATCTTGGCAACCATTGCTTAACCTTGAAGATAGACCCGAACGGCTGTCATTATTCAGCCACCAGCCCTTCCAAACCTGCCAGGGTAGCGGAATTTGTTTGAAAGAGTCACCTTGGAATGCAAAGGGCTTTAGAAGGAACACTGGTGGGTTTTAGTCAGTAAGAGTCTGACACGCCCTTCCGCTCCACCCAGAGCGGAAGAAGTCATTTGATGATTTCCCATCCATAAAAAGCCCTTCAAAACACATACGAAAACATTGAAAATACACAAATAAAAAATGCCTGCCAAGTGCTTAAGTTGTATATTGCTTTTAGAAAGGAAATGGTACCCATCTATCACTGGAGACGTAAACTACATTGCGTTTGTAATCTATCGTGAACCGTTTAGATGTATCGACCGTTAATTCCGACACATGAATAAAATATATGTTATTAGGTTTGCAAAGAGGGTCTCTAAAAGCACTTATGTTGTGTATCGATTCTGAAATATCCTTTGCTGGAACTTTCATCTTATAATCTGCTTACATGCGTTGCTGGAAGTTTCATCTTATAATCTACTTAAATGATAGAGACATAATTTGTAAGTTCTTTTATTGTAAGTTGTATTATAAAATAGTTAATTTTACTGTAAGATTGCAAAGTTACAAACGCATTTAGTCACAAGTCATTTGCTGTGGAATTATTACGAAATTTTTAGTTATCTAGTTACCTTCCATAGGTTGGTCGACTATTAGTCGCTAACTTGTAAAGCCTACTTAGCAGTGATACGATCTCACATCATGGTATAGACGTTACTCTTCGATTTCGATGAAAATAATAAAAACGGAACGGTAACAGTGATGCTAACGCGTGTTTATTGTTTTACATCGAAAACAAAATGTTTTAATTAAAACCTCAAAACGTCGTTCGAAAGATGTCGAGGCAGGTGCCATTAACGCGTATGGGTAGTAGTTAATTTTGCATTTATAATATCAAGTAAGTAAAGCAAGCACTAGTAACAGAACTAAATCAAGGACAACATCAAACAATAAACGTCAAACTGACTGATGATAATGATGATAGATTTAGTTCAAAACCTAATCTTCCCACACAACATGAGCTCAGAACACATAATTGCGTTACCGTGCTTATAATACCAGAGTAAAACATTAACTCGATACACGGGGCTGACATGGACGTCCCAACTTTTAATGATGAGGGTCGAACAAGGAATAATTTTGAGACATGCTCCGGTGTTGATTCAGGCCTTGGTGAAAGATAAGAACTTTTAGCGGTTGAGCGTAAATTAGAAAGGACTTCTGGATGTTTAATTAAGGATGTTTTTCTGGGAAACCGTGGCCTGAGGTTCGAGCTAAGTTAAATTCTGCCAGCGGTACCGTGACGAAGGCAATTATTATTGTCAAAACTTCAAAAATGTACGGGATTGACAAATACCCGGAATGTCACGTGATCAATCCCTCATATTTTACATTTCGACAATCGCCATCGCTAATAGAATGGCATTTAATCTAGAGCCTTTGGTGTCATTGGTGTTTTTATGTCTTTGTCACATAATATATAAATTGAATAAATAATATATGCACTTGTATTGTAATCAGCATGAAATTGAAATAAAAAACAACTCAATCGATTAGACCCTGTACATTCGCTGGATAGACTGATACACAGAATACAGATGGACGGATACGAATGATCCCATAAATATTGTCCGTTTATTCATTCGAATGTACAAAACCTCCAAAATACCTAACCAATGATCATTATTATTGCAAAATCAAAAAAAGCAATCTATTGAAAACCTTATTACACAGGAAATGATCGTGAATTATTTGTGAGCCTGTTAAAGCTACCTCGGTGCTGTATATATTAAAATTGATCATCTGTTTTGTAACCGCTACGTCTTATGCCTTGTACCAAAAGAAATATTAACAAAATTATGATGAATATCTAAAACAATTTGTTCAGTCACGAATTTGTCCAAAACTTTCGCTTCTGTATTCACACTCCTGTATTCAAGTGAATTCACATTTATCATTTTAGCGACGTTTTTTGTGATTTCATAATTATGTTTATGTACCGAAGTGTATTCAGTAATATGTATGTTTTTTACGTTTTATTATTTTTAAATTGGATCATATCTATTGTGTTCTCTCTCTCACCCAAAGGTCCATGGAAGAAAACTCAACTCTGAGTTATGCTCACCTTTGTACATGGACTTTATTATCACTGTTTTATACGAGTAAGTAGTTTCAGTCTTCAATAAAGATTTAATATTTAAACCTTAGGAACTGTTAGTTTTCTTCACTGTAGATAGTGATTGACAGTAAAACATTTAAGCATAGTTTTGGGTTTTAATACAAAAACCAAAAGCGTTTTTGTCTTTTTCCATCGGACTCAGTGGGGTTTGGATTGCGATTCGCGTCTTGTTGATTTATGCCTATTTGATAGGATTTAAACATAACTGGCAAGATCTGGGTCTAGCAGACCCCTCTACGCTGCTCCCTATTGGTGGATTTTGCCTAAGCTTGTTTTTTTTTCTATCTTAACAAGCTACGAGCAAATAGAAATCTTTTGTGTCCAACGAAACAAGTGATTAGTCGTGTCCACTCTAATGAGCTCGTTAGTAGAACATGTCCATTTCATGTTAGCTTCGAGCACAACCATTACAAACCGAATATTGCTAGTATTGTTAGTAGTTGTTAATATTGACTAGTTGCAGGTCCGCTCTCTGAACCAGTTCAATTTAGTTTGAGGTCAATACTCAGGTCAAATGATAGTTGTTATTTCTTTCAAATCTATGACAAGTAAAGTTGTCTTTTCTTAATTGAGCTTATTGTACATTTTATTGACATTTCAAACAACTAAGTTACATTACGATATACAGGGTGATCCTGAAGTGCGTGGTTATATTTAAGGGTGGTGTTCTGGAGCTGCTATACAGTAAACAAACAATAGTAAAAAAAAAATGTTTATTCAAAGAACACAAAATAAAATTGACTTTTTTAAAAAAACCCAACCTCGAAAAACGACTGTAGAGTTCCAAAAAACACGCTTTTCAAGCTGCCTGATGCAGTAAAATATATACCACTAACTGCATCAGATAGCAGCTTAATAAGTGATTTATTCTTAACTTTTTAGTCGTTTTTTGCAATCGGGTTTTTTGAAAATAGGCATTTTTTTTTCTTCATTGTATAGCAGTTACAAAACACCACCCTTAAAAATATGACCACGCAATTCTTGAACATCCTGTATAACATCATGTCTGAATTCTCTGAGATAGAGGTGACGCATAGGACGTTGTATCCATTTATATGTACATGTGTGTAGTACCAACACTCTAATCCGCCATGCCTCGGAATGCATCACGTCACGCCGTTGGTCCTGGCAGTCACTTGATGGAACAATCAGTCTTGCCAATCAGTATCGTGTTTCCCAGTCACTGGGCTGTTAGGTGCAGATAGACAGTCGCTTCACATCCCATTCAAAATGATAACTATTAAGTGTTTGTCGAAAATGGCTGGACTGGCTTCACGACCTCTCGAGTTTAACTCAATAAAAAATATTTTCAGGAGTCGACGGACGTTACGTTTTTGTTTTCCAAAAAGTAACGAAAAACTATGTTAGTAACGTAGCCAAGTAGCCAAGTTAGTAAAGTAGCCAATGCCTACTAAACATACTGAAGCTATATTACCATGCTCCATGAATCTGCCAAGCCTTTTCCGAATTATGTTGGGGTCGGCTTGAAATCTAACTGGACGTAACTGAATAGGTACCAGTATTTCCATGAAGCGACTGACATACCCATTAGCATGACTGGTGACACATTTTTGGGCTTCTGACTACCCGTAACGACTGTCAAATATGTTCAAATGACAGCCGGGACCAACGGCTTAACGAGGCTTGGAGAAAACTCGGTATGTAATAGATCGTCATCCATCCTCGTACAGACCTCGGCAAGCGTAGCCTAACTTCAAAGTTCGACCGGTGCAGCTGTTGTCATTAAACCATCTTAGTATTTAGTCATGCCCGAGATCATGGAAATACATACGAGTATAAAAACAGTCAAGCTTTCAACAGAAATAATATTTCACTTTGTTTTTTCTTCGTCAAAAATCATAATGTTGTACTACTTCTAAGGACTTGTACATGTATAATATGTGTGTGTGTGTGTGTGTGTGTGTATCTAGCTAAGGTATAAAATATGTCTCCACAAAAAATAATAGGTTTCTTTTACCGATGGGAAATCAATATGTCTCTTCCCGTTCTGGGTGGAGCGAAAGGGAGTGTCAGACTCTTACTGACCCATCCATGTTCCTGAATGCCCTTTGCGTTCCAGGGCCGCAGCGACTCTTTCGATCAAATTCCGCAACCCTGGCAGGCTCTGGCCCTAGCGGGCCCCGTCTACTATGCTACGCCGTCGACCCGGGCCTTGTTGTGACCGGACGGCGAGCCACCCAACACTTGCCGTCCGCAGGCAAATAAACAATAGGTACGGTTGGCCGCCGCGTAGTCAGTGGTAACAAGTTGACCTCGAGCTGGCCACGAAAAAAGACAAGCTGAAATTGGTTTTGTTGTTACTATAGAATATTATGTAAACCTATCGTCATAATTCAACACTTATTTTTTTCTAGTAAGCAGAATGTAGCATTACCATTAGTTGCGTATGACTTATAAACGTTTACGACATTCAAAATATTAAGCAAATTTAAAGCTATAAATAAGCTCGTTGAAATTTCTTTTCCGTCGAAACAATGATACCAATTATTAATATAAGATGATAACCATAAAGCTACTGGCTACTCTTTGTAATTAAAACAATAGTATTCTATACTTGATAAATCGTTGTAAATAAAATATCTCGTACTTGCATATAAATTGAATTGAATATAATTTTGTGCATATTTCATTCATTGAGCCTGATGCAACGTGTTAGCGGACAATCTTTTATTTATGCTCTGATTTTATTTGTTTTTGTATACAGTGTGGATTTCGATGAACTATCATATTTTATGAATCCGTATTCTAAAATATGTATATTCTTAATATGTCTATATATAGAAAGAGATTGTCGCTATCAGGAAACACAGTTATATTTAAGAGCGATTTTGGGTATATCAACTGATATATAATAAGGAAAACTGGCATACCAAAAAAAAAGTATGAGTTTACTCTTTTAACTAATATTGTGTAGATTATGTAAAAATAGGCTAAATGAAAGCATCTTAAATAAGCTAAGTATACTTTATATATACACACATACATCATTTTCATACCGATGGCCAAATACGAAAATCGTTTTTTAAGGAGTAAACACCAAGTGTTTTTTTTTCCAAAAAATAACATCCACAAAAACGAGTAAAATGTTCCAAACAAATGACTTTCCAAGCAGTCTCATACTGTTGGTGAAAATCTGCGATTATAACTGCCAACTGTAACAAACTGTACATCAGCTACCCAAAATCACCCTTAAATGTAACCACGCACTGCTGGAACACCCTGTAGACTAGGCAGTAGGCAAACATCTAACAATATTATATAGTTCCTAGCTACAGTAGACCACAGGTCATTGGTAAAACCAGTCTAAGCTGGCCTCTTATTCTACTAAAACTTCATACTACCCTAGACCAGCTCAAGGTCAAAGTGTTTCCACCGACGTGCTTCTTGCTGTACGTACACGTGTCAGCTGAAAAATAAGCGAAACAGAATATACATATATGTAAAATGTACATGCATAAAACTAGTTAGGTAGGATTTAGTTAGTTCCGTCAAAATCGGATTTATAGAGATTTTTGATGAGTTAATCCGATTTGCTTTGCCCGCGTTTGTTTTTCCAATGTTTAATTTAAAATAGATCTGACGTACAACGTCAGATGTAGTCTTTCAAACATTTATTTATAGTCCGGTATTGTTAATGCATTTTAATTTTATATCTAAAAGGTTTCGGACAGTAATTAAGAGCCGCGTTTTATGATTTAATGATAAAATAGCTAGATGACCTCAGAGGGCAAATTCTACTCATTTTTTATCAACTTTCGCATTCCCATCTCAGTCTCCATCAGTCAAAAACACTTCTAAATACTTGCGAACGTTGCTCAAATATTAGTATATCTGGTTCTAGATCATTTTTAACGTGTACAAACTATAATCTGCAAACCAATATTCAGAGATTGTAAAAAAAAACCCTTAGATCTATGTACTGATTCAAGAGCCTGTTATGGCACATAAACATAACATTATAATTAAAATTTAAACAAACTGAAATTAACAATTGTTCTCAAAATATAAAAAAAAATGCACAGTATAAAACTATTCAATTAAAATTTCAATACCTTACAGAGATTATTGAGATCAATATATTTTATATCATATTATATTATACGAGCACATAAAATACAAAGCCAACCTATACAAAAGTTTCGCACCTATTATACTGTCCTACACTCACCGCTTTCACGCGCTAATACATAAAATAGTTGAAACTTTAAAATCCCGCAACATTATATGGTTTTTGACTCATAACATATTCATGTGAATCCTGAGGTAACCCTTATTCATATTAGAACAATGGTGTCTGAAAATATGCAGTACGAATCCCGCAGTATTATACCATGACTTACAATCTTGGATTCAGCAAAATTTTGCTATGTTTTTGCATATATGAATATCTCGAGGCTCGGCCTTTTGAAATTTTAGCCTGAATTGGGACGTGCCTACTTGAAGCGTACTTATAATTAAGGAAAGAGTATTCATTTTGGTGCAGAATTTTCGTGAGAGTTGGCTGGGTAAATGTTTGTTAAGAAATGCAGGAATATGTTTTAAATTAAGAAGATAAAATCCACATCTGTTCACACTATCCTATCCTAATTTATACCATAAATATGAAAGTGAGTTTTTTTGTTTGTTACGCTTTCACGCCTTAAGAGCTGAACCATTTTTGATGAATTTTGGTGCACAGATAGATATGACGCGACCAAAAACACGGGTAAAATGCTAATTAAAAATATTTGCAGGATTTGATAACAAAAAGACAGACACCAGGTCAGGTGAAACTAAATAAAAGCTTGTAAAGGGCTTAGCGTGATGCATTTACTATTCAATCGCTAGAAAACGCATCAAGGGCGATGGAACTATCCATCCTACATATTTACATCGCGGACAATAGATCAGTCAACACGTCTAAATAAAAAATTCGATGTTCTGGCACCACTGTAGACAGAGTCGAAATAACCGAATAGAAAGAACCAAAGACGTTCGGTTGACAGGGCCTGTCAATCGTTCACAGCAGGACCAATCAAATTGCAGCACTCAGCTTACTCATGTCTCGCTCTGTTGACAAAATTGTTTTTGGAGAGAAATATCTTAGTGTTGGGAGTAGAGAAGCTGAATGGTCGATGGGTGTAATAGAGGTAAACGGAACAGGGTGTAAGGTCCTGCAAACCTCCAATGAAAAGAGAGGATCATCCGACCCGACGGGCATTGTGTCTAGTGGGCCCGATAGTGGTTGTCGTTGTATAATATGTTCAAATTGCGCAGAGATCTTTGATACCACGATGTTGGATGAATGTGACCGGGTCTTTAGTTTATATGTGACGGTAAAGATGCCGCCGGCTACGGTGTACCTACTATGTCCCATCATTGTAATTATTATTTAATATTTCTATTTTAAAACATCCCTGTGAAGAGAGATCGAAACTCGATTGTGATTTGAAGAATACAGAAAGTCATCAAGTTGTATATAATTTACACTTTTATCACACACATTACAGTCACACCAGGTGTACCAGAATGATTGTTGACAGTTCAGTAATGTGGGAAATTATTTATAAATCTTCCTCCACGAAGTTCTTTAAACGATAGAGATTGTAGTTAATCAAACCGTCTCGTTTTTTACTAGTTACACAAGATGCAACTAAGTATCGGTATTTCACATGGAGAAACTGTGCTCTCCACAACCCAGCTACTAAGATCAGGGTTGCTTCAACCGTAACTATGGCCGACACCAGAAAAACGTGCAATAACGGTCATTGACCCTCATACATTTATATATTGACGTAGTTAGTTCCGAAAACAGAAATAATGACGTAAGTTGTCCTGAATCGACATCTATCGTGATCCTTTACTTTTTCTAGTAAAAAACACATCATAATTTATTGTCCGGGTACGTAAAGAAATTAAGGAAAGGGCAATGAACTTTATTGCAAATTTATCTGGCGCCCATCATACTGCCCAAGTTCTACAAACGACAGCCGGAATCAACGGCTTAACGTCCTTTCTGAGGGCACGCCATCCACAGACCGTTCCATGCAAGCATTACTTAATCTTGAAGGTCGACCTGTGCTGTTGTTATAACTTGGCAATGAGTGTAAATAATAAAGTTATTATAATAAAGTAATACTAAATAATAAAGTTATAAAATATATATATGTATATATATATTAATTGTTGCTCCATTCTAGGAATTTCTCCTGTATCGTGGGTGCGTTTAAAAACATCCAAATTCACACTGACAGCCAACAAAAAACAAAAAAAATAACATCACCGGACACTTTATATCAATATTTCCTCCGGGAAATAGTTTCACTAGCGTGTTAGCCTTTGATGTAGCGGCATCATTAAAAGTTCCTGCTACTTTATATATAGGTACTCGCTTCTGTAGCTCTGCATTGCTTATTGGTGCGTTGGAGTTTCAGTTCTTAACGGATGGATTGTCAAACGCAGGCTCGTAGTCTAGCTGTTTGCGTGGTTACCGACCTTTAGGAACTGGGATCCGATCAACATAAATATTATTGAGGTAACAACGAACTCTACAGAAGATAAAAGGGAGAAATATGTTTAAATTAGAAAGTTTATTTTGTAGGTTATGCTGTTGCTGGTTACAAATCTAAGTCAAAGTCAAAGTCAATTGATTTATTTCAACTTGACCATTACAAGGCACTTTTGAACGTCAAATTTACAGTTTGAAATTAAAACATTAGTGTCCATTCGCAAAAAGTAGATTCTTATGGAGAAGAACTAAGTCAATCTGTCTAGCCTTTTCCCGACTTAGTTGAGATCCGCTTACAGTCTTACCAGTTGCAGCTAAATACTAGTATTTAACATAATTATAGCGACTGCCCATCTGACCTCAATAACCCCTTTGCCAAAACTGATTTCAGATTTTCTGACTTTTATTAAATCTTGAACCTTGGTTATCTGAGCAGAACATTATTCTATACCCACTCAGATTCTCAACATTTCTTGTGGCGAAAGGACCATCTAAAATATGGCTAGCTGTAAACAGTGGTTGTACACTTGTACTTTTATTTATGTATTTCGGTCTGGTGTTATATTGAGTTAAAATCTGAAGCGTGCTCCGACATTTCCTAACATATGTACTCAATTTATCGCCAGCGTCAAATGGTGAAGAAAAATATATTTTTGCGAGAAAATCCTCACGGTCCTGGAAGCTGTTTGTTGAAGCATTGTAAATGTCTGTAGGTGGCGCCACCTACTGCTTTGTTGAAACTAAATGACCTTTGAGTACATCCTGTTTTTTCTCACAATCTAATCATTCTTTGATTACTCGTATATGTGGGTGGATAATTCGTATAGTTGATCATTATGTTGGCCGTTACTAGGAAAACTAATATTAAATAAATAGGCACAGGATTTTGTAGAACAGTGTGCAGAACAGCAATGTAATGTACGTTTATTTCAAGTTGTTGTAACAGACTTGTAAAATATCGTTAAATGGGGAAAATAGAAATGCAGAGGTTGAATAGAAACCAAACTTTGACTGGATTCTACACTTTAATACCTAACTCGTATTATTGGTATCTTACAAAGTATTAATCTTTTAAAAATTGGCGTCCTTAAATGCCGCTAACAAAATTTAAATAACGTGATAAACCTCTTCACTCCTCTGGTTTCTATTCGCCCCGTTTTAACGTTACAAGCTTTTGGTTTTGCTCGCGTTAGTATAAATTTTCGCAAAAAGTCTTAGAGCCTAGTCCCTAGATGAAACGACATGTCTGTACCAAAATTAATTAAAAATCGATTTCGGCGTAACAAACAAACAGACTCACTTTCGTATTTATCTATACTAATGTTATGAATGCGAAAGTAACACTGTCTGTTTGTTACCTCTTCACGTCTTAACGGATCATATCTTGGAAAAGTACATATCTATACTTTAATATTATAAAGCTGAAGTTATTGTTTTTATATTATTATGTAATATAAATAATTTTATTTACATATATATTTATAATTAAATACTAAACTATAAATAAAATAAAAACTCCTAACCAAATTAACCCTAAAATATGGCGTCAAAAAAGTGTACCCAAAAGATTGGCGGCATTGCCACATTGTAAATAATAATAATATGCAATGCTATGGCAATGCTTATTCTTTGACCAAGGTAAAAAGCCAGCCCTTGGGTCACGCGAAGTGTTAAACAAGCGTCTTGAGGGATCTTTCAACAAGATATGCGCACTCGGACCCCACGACCCGAGAGTTTCAACCCCAATCGGCTCGCAAATATAACTACCAATAGAGTTTATTTGGTTTAACGCGCTAATATCAGGAACTAGTGGATCAAATTGAAAAAATATTTAGTGTTGAATAGGCCTTTTATAGATAAGCTAGCATTAATTAAATGTGACGCAGACGAAGTTGCGCGGGTCAGCTAGTAAAATTATAAAAAGGATTTGGGATCTTTTCGAGAGGAAGAGGGCCATTTCATCTTGGGTATAAATGTTCTCTTGAGTTAATTTTCGACTTTAACGTCGGCGGAGCCGCCGGCCGAATAATAATATTACATACTTAGGATACCCAAATACAATAAGCTTAGAAATAGAAACATTTTCATCAGTGTTTTCTTTCAATATAAATGTACATTGCTATTTCTGATTTAGATTGGAATGAATTTGTATTCAAGTTGAAAACCTTTTTTAGAGTTATCTTATTTATAAAGTTCAAGCATTATCCAACATAAAAGGACTGATTCCTATTTCAGAAAACAAAACGACTCGAGGACTTGCTTTAAAAGATCAGACTCAATATTAAACAGGTAATCACTGCAAGATAAACCAGATCTTTTGTTCCATGCTTATTTAAAATAAAACGCACTATTGTTACTATAACAGTGTACCCGCCAAACAATTTTATTTATTCATTAATTCCACAATATCCCAAAATACCATCCTCTGTTTCTGTGTTGCCAACAACACCCTCTACTTTTTTTCTTCAACATTCTTGCCCTCTCACAATAAAATATTCTTCATTTAGTAATCGACTAAATCAGTTGGATAGGAATGAAGAAAAGGTATCAATTGCAAATAATATAAATTCTTAACAATTAATATCATAAACGCAAAAGTAAGTCTATCTATTTGATTGTTTGTCAGGTACTTCTTCGCACCTACTTTTGATCTAGAGATATTTTAGACGTTTACTTATTATATCAAGAGTACGTTCCTTTGGGATTATTTCCAAATATCATGTCACGAGACACTGGGAGAAGCTACTCAATTATAAAAGTGATTTAGACACTGATACTTCTCAACTTAAATCCATCATTCACTACATCCCTCCAAGATTTATTTAAAGTAATAAATCACTTAAGTAACAAATGACGTCATCCCGATGAACCGCTCAAAAACAATGCCCATTTAAGTCATTAAAATCTCGAGTAGAATTACTCTACGTCGCAAGGCGGAATGAAAAGGGGGCTATTCTAAAATTGCAGCCCTTTGTTCAAGAACGTCGTCGATCATTTTGTTCCGACGACCCGTCTATTGTCTTCGAAGATGTCTATAAATCCAATGAAAACTAGGTACACTGCATACCGTCAATCTTTATTTTAAAAAGTTGTACTGGATTACGTATACTTGCTATTTCCAATCCGGCAAGACATGACAATCATGATTGAGCTATTTTTGAAAGTAAATAATCCTGAAACAAATATATTCAGCGTTCTGATAAAATACAATGGTATCTTTTTGAAAAGATACTATTGTATTTTAAAGTAATAGAAGTTTTGATCCATTACCGTAAATAACACGACTAAAACCACCAAAAATAACGTAATATTTTCATTTCGGAAGCGTTATGCGAACGCGTGTGTAGAAAAAAAGCACCCACCCTAACCTGATTTCAGCTAGATAACGCTCAGTTTATGAATCGCAATGTTCCAAGGGAAACGGTTTTTTCTTTCACAATTCTCACTAATTTGAAGCAACCCAGTTTCCCGTTTCCAGTTGCAACGTGTGTATCTATAGTGCAACAGTAGGCAGTTCTCGTCCATTGTCGGGAGATGACAACGTTAGTCGCTCGGCGACCGCGGTACCGACCTGTCGTCCCGGGATCATTTTGAAATCAGAACGCGAGTTCAACGAATTTCACATTTCGAAAATGGAACAGTGATTCGATAAAACAGTTATTTGTTTTGTGATTTTAACAGTATTTATTGCCATTTTTTTGTGAACTAACCTAATGTAAATATAGTTGGTGTTTCGTAATTTTAATATAGTGTTAAATATTCCAAAACTTTGTATTGAGTAAGCTGTTCGTGTTTTTGGTAGAATATTTTAGAGTATATTGGACAAACTTTGAAGTATTTGAATAAACTTCGTCTTTGTAAATAAATTACTTGTTCAAGGAATTAAAATATCAAGGTAAGTTAATTAACTCTATCTAACTTTCACTCTAACTTAGTAGATATTCAACCTGTAAATAAATAAAACTTAATAAACTAAATTGAATTTTCAGCGAAAACTCGATTAAAGTTTATTTTCAAATTTATATTGGCTTCTTAATAATTAAGCACTTTTATCGTTTTTCAAACAAAGCTCGTAACATAAAAGTAGATATTCACTAACAATATTGATATTATTGCTGTTGTATTATAAATAACAAAATATTCATTAACATTAAATACTCTGATGACAATAAACTACACTTTTTTGCAACCAATAGCCACAAATAGCCAAAAAAAAACTCGAAAAAAAAGTCAGATAAACGACATTTGGCGCAAAATATGAAACACTGACATATTCATAAAACAGTCTTAGAACTTATCAATAATAAAATGTAATCCATAGGAATTCTCATCCTTTTGCACTTGCATCTAAAACTACTAACTACTGCACAAGCAATTTCATAATAACATTTACCATCATAGCCAAAAAATGCGGCATCAAACTAAAACAAAGCTAGAACGTTCGCACACACACAATCTTCACAACACATTGAGTTCCAATAGGAATTTCATCTAACGTTCATTGTGCCATAAACTTCCGTCTAGAAATACCAGAGTACGCACATGAATGGCCTAGAGGCACAATGTGCTGGACTGACATGTCCACCTGGCCTTTGTACTCCCAACAAGGCCGCATTCAAGGCTTCCAGCCACAACTGCAAACATACATAGAACCTATTTAATTTGTGACGTTGCAATTAGATGAGAATAGACCACCATTCTGCAAAAATTGCTTCATTTTTATTTATTAATTGATTATTAGGTACACCAACAATAGCATTACATACAAATATTTATTTAACAAAAAAAACTAAGATACGAGTGCTGGTATGTACGCCTTTATCAGGTATACACACAGCTTACACCATAAGTACAACAACATTAATAAATGACTGTCTTAAGTTAAAACAGTAAATACAAAAAAAAAAAATGCATTTTTACATACCAGCAACTAATTTCACCTTTTTAATTAATTCGAGTACTGGTGTACCAACAAAAAAAGCAGGAATACCATTTTCAAATAAATTCGTTGGTGGTAAACATTAATAGTATTTAATTTTGACATCGCAATTATATGAGAATAGACCACCATTCTGCAAACACTGTTGTATTCTTGGTTGCCAGTAATGTATTTTTACATACCAGCAACTAATTTCAGCTTTTTAATTAATTCGAGAACCAACAGAAAAATACAGAAATAGCATTTTGAAATGAATACGTTTTTATGAGGAAGTAATTGCTGTTCTTTGTAAAATTTATGAGCTACGGTATTTAAAAGTGTATTTGTGTGGTACTAATGTTTCCTTTTCTACGAAATTCGCAACTTTGGGATACTGTTTGCTTTTAATTCCATTTGTTTAATGTTTACATATCTTTATACCGTATATTTGTATGCAAATGAATTTTCCAAGGCTAATAAAACTCGACTTTTTTTTCAAGTATCTCATCGTAATTTTACGTTTAATAATTTTGTGGTTTAATATTTGTCAAACAGTATTTTAGCCTGAAAACCGGACCAACTTAGGCATTACAGTAGAAAGTGACACGTTCTTAACTTAAAATGATTAATTTAGAAATACCTTATTCTTTATTACATTCGATAACTTTGAAATACTAAAACTATATGACAGTTTGTGTATACTGGCGAGCTTAACCTAAAATTGGGTTCTGAAACAGCACACAAGGTGCGATAGAGATATTTGCATATTAGGCCAGTAAAACCAAGTGCAAATACTTAAAATTACATCATATTTAAATTCTTAAATAAACTGAACGAATATGGGTACAACAATACATAAAAATAATCCTAACTGATATCCATTGTAATTATATGTGAAAGTGATATCAGTTATTATTTTGTTTGTTACGCTTTCATGCCTAAATCACTGAACCAAATTTGAATAATTTCGGTACAGGGATAGATGGGATCTTGGAGTGAAAAATCTATCTTTACGCGAGGGAAGTTGCGGGAAAAAGCTCGTATATAAATAAAATGCTTAAGCTACATACATGTACTATCTGATTTTATTTCCACGCCTTATCGAAAGCCATTTTCTTTGTCCCTTGAAGTTCTCTATTACACTCACGTACATAGTAAATGGGCTATTTGACTATGCTATTGCAATTTACCTGACCTCAAATTATGGTAATTTGGGATATTACCCTGCCTTTATACGTTGGCACTATAGCGTCAACAAATTACGTCCAGCGCACTATTCCTAACCACTTGAATGGGCTCCTATGTGAGAAGGGCCATGAACGATGATCTAAATAATTTTGGCCCATGTTGGACCATACTTCGTAGGCTTCGTAATTTTGTTATTGCAGCCAAAACTGTACCATTCTAATATACTGAATTAAGATTGAAAAATAACCATTCTGGTAATAGTTACTTGTAATAGTTTCTTTTCTGGTGTTTCTGTCTCATCGATATTGTCATCCTAAGTTTTATCAGGAGCCTCGTTTCACGTTCAAATTTCAAGCCATACTGGCATGAAAAAAGATTGAAAAGCAGAAATAGAATTGTATTTCCTGACTGGTCAGCCCAGCTATATTTGATTTACACTGAATACCATTAAAACTGACCCCTCAAATAATTAAACACTTGAATGCGATGAATGTGTCTTAGTAAGTATTTTTCTCTACATAAAGCGGTTCATGTTTAATTGAAAGTCAAACCTAAGGCGTAGCAATTACACAAATCTGTTTATAAATTGTCTTTAATTCGTACCAAATGATCGTGTTTCCTTTGCAACAACAAAGAAAATGTCAAAACAATATTGTCGTAAACCAATAAATATTTATTACTGATCTTATAATGTAAATGAAGACTACTTCTTCTAAGTACATTGTTATGAAGACAAGAAAATAGAAAAATTAATGTCTTTGGCATAATAAATGACAGAGACTACCTTCTGCCAGCAGTTTCGTCCGCGTGAATATCGGAAATTCATCATCATCATATTATATCAGCCGAAAGACGTCCACTGCTGGACATAGGTCTCCCCCAAATGAGGGGGTTGCCATAATTGCCACGCTTGGCAGGCGCTTGGCGCGTTGACGATCGCAGTATTGCTGTTGGAATGTAAAAAAAAAATATACCGAATTGCCCCGAATTAGACTATAGGTAATCTAACTTTCTGCCCATCCAGATCTGTATTCAGCTGTACTGACGTCATTGAGTTAAAAAAATCATCAAAATGTCCCATTTATAATAGTGAAGTAATAAGTAATTTATGAAGATTGTTTCTAAATAATCGCTCATATTTTCGATCATCGTTAAAAAGTTGTTATCAGTATTTGTGACTTTGTTGTTATCCTTTTGAATAATTTATTTTGTTCTCTGTATCATGTTATTAATCTTCTGTCCTAGGATTTAGGCTGCGACGCTGGTTTCAACGCTAAATAATGGGCCTAGTTATTTCTTTAGTGACCTTCATTAGTTTTCATTGTGTAGCAGTTTTTGCCTTAGAAAATTAAAACAGAGCGACGTTACTTTACATTAACTGTAAAAATAACGATAATAAATAACTAAATACTAGACAAGTATTTAGTTATTTATTATCGTTATTTTAATATAATTTCACACTTTCTTATTCATACTAAATCATCCTATAATCAAGGTAGACCATGTTCTGGATGTAACATAGGATATTTTTTTATTCCGGGTGTATGTTCCCTTGCGCTGTCAGAAACTGGTCAAGTATAATTTTTGCCTCTAAGTGTATACAGGGTGTTCCAGAAGAGTGGTCATATTTAAGTGTGTTATTCTGTATCTACTATACAGTAAAAAAAACATTATCAAAATTATTATTATTTGACTTTTTACAGAAAAACCGACCAAAAAAACAGAGAAAAAGCTAAACAAAAATCATATTTCAAATCGTTTGATGCTGTTGGTGGCATCGAAACTGTGATTGATTTAAATTAAACGCCATCAACTGCATTAGATTGATTGAAAAGTGATTATTTTGGCACTTTTTAGTAGTTTTTTCCATTTTTTTATATTGTTTCTTGTATGTATAGCAGATACAGAACATCACTCTTAAATATGACCACTCATTTCTGGAACAACCTATATACCTATACTACATATATCTACTCTATATTTGTGTTTGTGACTTACTGAACAAGATTATTATAATGTTCTCTTACATGTCCACCCAAGGAAACTTTGAAGAGATAGCCATGGGCGATAAGGCCATCTATTGTACCTACCTTATTTTTTATGTCATACAAGACAGTGAGAACTCTTGTTTTGTTGCCTGTAATAAAGTTGCCCGGAATATTGGTTTTCGAATTCCGAAAACAACTTACAGCAAAATGTTTTATCGAATTCGATTTTAAAAAGCTGAAGTGAAATTAAAACAACGTCCAGCTATTTTTATGGCCAGCAGTGTAACTGATCGACAGCAGGGAAATTGCATTTGTGTCGGGAACATAAGTCTGACTTACTGTTCTTAGAATGTACCTACAATTGTAAAGCTAATACCGTTTTATTTTTAGATCCTTTATTCTTGAGTTTCTGGAATCAATGGACAGTACACGTGAGAAATGGATTAAAAATTGCTCGAAGGATATAACCATATTTAATTTCATTAAAACGTATCATCATATCGTTGTCACATTGTCGCGTCGCATTGTTGCGTTGCATTGTCGCATCGCTTCATTTTGTAGGAGCCCTAAATGCTATCACACACTATAATATGACTTTTCTATTATAAAACCTTTAATTTAAGAAAAAAAACCTCTCTTTCTATCCAAAAAAAAAACTGTACTGTGTATAAATAAATTGATTGATGCATATCTACAAAAAGATTACCCGAAGTAACATCAGTGTTGTAACAACAAAAATAGCTATGGCTATTGCTATGCCTATGACACTAGATGGCACTACAACAAATAATCTGCTAAACTTCACAGCATAATGGAGCAAAATGGTACCTACAGGTACCAACTTTCCCTTTATCACTAACGAGCACCGAAGCAATTAATTCCCGTCACTGACATTAGAAACTGTACATAGCTATGTTGAAAGGGTTAAGAATCATTATGGCATTTTTTGTAACTTAGAGTGACCTACATTTTGATATAAATTTTGCTTAATGATAATCATGTAGTCATTAGGGAGATGGCAATGAGTTTTAGATAACATTTCACCTAAAAGGTAACCTCTCGTAAGCCATGTTAGCTTCATTACTGTGAATTTCCAAGTATCTGTAGTTTGGAAGTTGGTGATGTGACACCTTTGTGCCTCGGAAAGCATGTGAAGCCGTTTGTCCAGCGCCTGATCTCTGCCTGGTCGGGTCAGATTGCCGTTAGTTCGGACTTTGAGAGTAAGTAAAGGTACTCTGAAAGCACACTGTGTTCGTGCACAAACTTGTGCACTATACATATTATGTTCTGTTGTTGTGAGGTACGCAAACCTCCATTTAGATTGACCACCGTTACCGAAATTCGGTCTGAAGGATTGTTATTACCAAGTTCATCATCATCATCAGCCGAATGCCGTCCACTGCTGGACTGCTACCATAATCGCCACGCTTGGAAGGCGGGTTGGTGATCACAATGTAGCTATTGCAATGCACAGAGAATGCTGCTACCCATTCTCTGGTCCCTTAGTTGCCTCTTACGACACCCATGGGAAGTGATGGGATGGTGCTATTCTTTTACGTCCGACAACATATAGAAGAATTACCAAGTTTGTAGGGAATTATTATATGAAAAACCTGCTACCCAAGTCTGATAGAAAAATTGCAACTCAAGTCTCTTTTATTCGTGCATCGAGTTGTCTGAAAGACCATAACTTGTTCAAAGGATTGTGTTAGTTTTCGAAGGGTGGTGACGGTGAGTTCTATTTTTATTACAAAGGCGACTCATCCAAGTGTCAAACGCAGAGAAGTTGGTAACCCTTGCAAATCGATGGATCTGCCCCTGATGTGTCGTTATGGAACAGACGGACTCGCATATACCTACATTTTATCCAGTCTAGCTGTGTTGGAGTCGACGGTGACACAGCTAGAACAAATCCCTATAACTTATGGTAGCGGCCATTTTGCAAATACAGGGTGCGATGGTACTTTGTTCTTGTCGACTGTGTTAGCTCTCTGGCTATTGCAGTCGCCTTTATAGTGGCATTTTAACAGTGTAGTTTTGATGAATATTATCACGGTTTATGCACCATCTCTTCCTACCAATTTGTACGCTACGATGTGCGGCTGGACATGTTAGAACTTTTCTGTATCACATTATTATCTTGCATGATCATGTACACCATGTTTAAAAAAATAAAATTGACTTACTAACAGTAGCCTGTAAACCTCACTTTAATAGGGAGTGAACTCACTTCTTTGGTCGCCATAAAACCAAATATTGTTTTACCCTTAAAAGAGTGAATAAAAATACGTTTAATATATAAAAATGAAAAGTGTTGGTTTTACGGATTAGTCTAGTCACTCTAGTGCTTGAATTTGCTCAAAGAAAAAACTATTTCATGAAAAAATATGAAATAAAAGTATCCACCCAACTACTAGTTGGATTTATATGAAAGAGTAAGCGTACGTTCCGTAAGCTTATTAAAGGTACTTAGTTTTTTGACATCCAGAACTTGTGTGGGAGGTAAACTCAATTTATCATAAGATGTTCATTTTTCATCTGATAAAAATATAATACCACAAAAATTGAAATTATGAATGTAATGAAATAAATATAGTCTTTTCACGTAAAACGAAAATTCTTTTCATCGAAAACCCACAATCCTTTGTTGAAATACGAACAATTAGTAAGTTCGAATCCATTATAAAAGCTGAAAAACTCAAACCCATAACCTGTGTAATTAAGGTTTACGTTTTATGTATACCTTTACTGTGTTATACGTTAATGGTCGTATTTCCTCTTATGGTCCATTAACGCTCAATACCTATTCATATTTTAGGGATAAAATGTGTGGGACGAAAATTCGGACAATTATTTTATTTATTTTTTTGTAGCCGGGGCAATCCGGGTATTTTGAAATGTAGATTATTATTTGGTTTAGGTAAGCGAATTCGACCTACAATACAATGGAAATTCAGTGGACATTACAAAATGTGTTTTAGGTTTTTTTTATTCCAGGACTAGACGATTTAATTTTATGCGCAGTTTCCATTTACTGTGGATACTTATGATATTTTGTTCGTCTTTTTTGTCATAAAATGCGCACAGCAAAGGAGTGGAACTCTCTGCCTGCGTCTGTGTTTCCGAACGCATACCTACAACCCTAATCTCTTTAAAATTAGAGTGAACAGGCTTCTGCTGGGTAAGCTCGCTCCATCGTCGACTTTGTCTCTGTCATCTATGACCTAGACTAGAGTCAAGAGCAAACATATATTAAATATAATTAAAAAAAATAAAAATAATTAAAAGCCAACAAAAGGTGCCTATTTTGTCATCCCTCACAAATTATTCTTGTGATTTCATTTTTTCCTTTTATTTGCTTGTTTACAAACCTTACAGATTTCAGGCCAATGTCCAAACAGACACTTAAACCCAAGTAAATATACTTGTCTCGCTTCAAATTGGAAATTAAAGACGAAACCTTTGGTAAGATTGATAAAATTAGAACTTTTAGAAAAATTTTAGCATGTGAAAATATTTTAATTATTGTATATTGCGTGCATAAATCATATTATTCCACCATTGTTCGAGACTACGACAGTCAAAGCAGAATGTAAAATAATTTTAAATTATAATTTATTTAAACATAATTTCAATATAACCAAAAAATTAATAATAGAACTTTCTACCGTGTTTAATTAGCTCGTAAATTTTCAGTAAGCTGCAAAGGAAAATGACATTATGAGCTATGCTCAAAAGGAATTCTGTATAAGCCTCCGGCCCAAGTAGAAACTTATTACGTATGCCGTGTTATTCGCTTGGACACGAGACCTTCCAGTTTTGAGAATTATTTAAAGTTTCATGAAAATGAGATATATAATATTCCATGTACGACAGTAACAATATTTCATGTGAGATACGTAGCGTTCCGTATCATAAACCGAAAAAAAGAGTCTCCTTGTATGGGAGCCCCCTTTAATTTTTAATTTTTATTATCTGTTGTTATAGCGGCAATAGAAATACACACTATGAGAATTTCAACTGTCTACTTATTACGGTTCTTGAGATATAGCCCGCTGACAAACAGACGGACGGACGGACGGACAGCGGAGGCTTAGTAATAGGGTTCCGTTGGTTATCCTTTGGGTAAAAAATGAAAATAGAAATATAACTTTCCATGTATTCAGTTATGATTTACTTATCGAATCAGAAAACATAACAGATCAGCAAGTGTGAACTCACGAAAAGTCAAAGAATGCGGTAGCTGTGGCCGAAATCGGCTAGAAAGCAATATCATCATCATCACTTGTCTTATCAAATCACAAAGTTAATTTTGCCATCCAAAGAAAAAATGGTCAAGTGCGAGTCGGTCCCCCAAGTTAATGGGGTCAAAATGTGCATCCCTTTTTTTCTTTTTTTTGGAATTTATTAAAATCTCCCTTATACTATCTTTACAGGTTTACCTAATGCGATAGCACGATCTTAAAACTAACTTCTTTACCACTTAAATTTATAAAAAAAAGTAAAAAACTAATAGTACTTATAATAAAAAATTCTAAATATTTTAATAAACTTACTACCTGTACTAAGTTCCTTACACACAATATTTAAAATATAAAATAAAACACAAAGCCTACCCTAATCTACACTATAACATAAAATAAACAGCAGTATTTTTGCGAATTCACTCAAATGGCATGTAAATACATCGATCCTGATGTTAAGATCGTTAATAACCCGAATTGCGCTGATCAATGGTGGATTTGAAGGAAAGCACTCAAATACCAATCACCATGAATATTTTATACATCTATTTAACCAAAATTGATAGTCTATAAATGTTCATAATTATATTCCGATCAAACAAACTAGTTCAGCTACATTAATATAAATAGTTGGAACTCATATTTCAACTTAACCGATTTACTACCTAACTTATCCAATTTAAAGTGAATCAAGTAAATATCATACAACCATTTACCTACGTCCTTAGTAACTGACATGTTGGTAACTAAATTTACCTAAACAGGTCGAATATCAGGCTACAAACTACCAATGTAAAGTTTATATGTACTAAGTTGATCGTAAACTAATTTACCGGGTGTTTAGGTATCGAGTTCGCTTTTGGAATAAATAGAAATTCTGGTTTGCTGATAAGCGTGTGTTAAATAAATGCAAATAGACCCTTTAATAGATGGCAGTGCCAGACCGGCCGGAAAAACCTTAACTAGACCAGTAAAGGAAAAAAAATAAAAAGTTGAAATAGTAGCTAAATAAGCCCTTTCAGAAACTATTGTAGCACCAGCGGACTCACGCTAGTGCTACTTATGACATTATTATCAAATAAAACTATATTTGAGATTTAAACTTTAAAATATATTTGGCGTGTGCCTTCAAAGAACGTTGGTACCGGAGTGCCAAAAGAAAACGAAACATATTTTTACATTCCTATTTCAAATGCTCTTTTACTTTTCGCCAGACGGTTCCAAAGTCTGCCAGAGACCTGCAGCCAAGGATATCCTCGTCACACTATGTATAAACGTCATTTTTGTTGGATGCTTCCACCATTTTGTTTCATCCTTCTTTTGAAGTCTAATGTTAATTAATAATAATTGGAGGCTTTCCTTACTTTTTACTACCTGATTTACTTCCATATATTCAACGTTAGGTACAGTTGAAACCAGTGACAGACAGCTTCTGTGTAGTTATCTGGCAATTAGTTGAACTTTAATTAATTTAAAATTAATTTAATTATTTTAAAATTATCAATTCATTTATATTTAAATTATATGTTCGTCAGTGTGATTCGGTGTATGCAGAACAAACATGTTATCTTTATTACTTTTCACAAAAATAAAATCCAGTTATTTTAATAATAGAAAACGTGTGTGCACATACGTATGTCACCGATTAATGTTTGCTGACGAAGCGGTCCTATATTAATAATGATGTACAGTCAAAGTTAAGTTGTGGAATTTGTTCGAAAGAGTCACCGCGGCCCTTGAACGCAAAGGGCTTTAGAAGAAACACGGATGGGTTTTAGTCAGTAAGAGTCTGACACGCCCTGCCGCTCTACCCAGAGTGGAAGAAGTCATTTGATGATTTTCCAACCTTAAACAAAAAAAAAGTTGAGTAAAAGTGAAATTTTGAATTTTTAGGTCCTAAAAGTAAATATAAACAAGGAAAAATTCAGTCACATTAATATTAAAGAAGACTTCGTTTTTATGTTACCGTAAGGCAAAAACAAAATTAACAAAAGTGGTTGCAATGGCAGTTTTCCAACTACCAGAAGCTTGATTTATTTGGCCACAAACGACATTTTATTAGCAAGAACGACCTTAAAGTGTGAAAATAAATAACTTGGCTATATTTTTCCAGCAGAAAAAAAAACACAAAGATCTCATTCATTCACCTTCACAGATTATGTAAAGCTCGGGTTTCACCGTTTCATTCAAATTCGTCTTTTCGCTGCTACACCGGTTAGTTGCGTTTCTAAACTTCGCCTTTGCATTGAGGAGGACCCTTGACGAAGTTTTTCAATTAAAAGCAATCGGAGTAAGAGATCAAAATGGCCGCGTTTGGGTAAACTGATTTCACGTCGGAAATGGCTACTTGATTTTCAAAGTTAAGTTGGACTTAATCTGTTGTTAGTTGGCTAGTCTTTTGGGTAGGATCGTTGTAATTTTTGTGAGATAACTTTGTATAGGTGGAGAAAAATGTAGCTTTACTTCTAGCCCAAATGTTTTTTATAGATTCAATTGCAGCTCGTATAAATATTATTATTTTTAAGTGGTCGTTATGTTATATGGTCACCACAGCTGTAACTTTCATATTTACGTCATGTATACAAAAACCTTTTCCTTCTCTTAAATGCAACCGTTTTAAACACATCAATATTCTATTTAGCTAAATTTGAATGTGAATTACAAATCATCACGTTCGTTTAACTTCGGCACGTGAAAACGACAATTTCCGAGCGTGACGTACCCTTATATTAAATTTGCTCGAGTTAACACATAATTACTTCTGCGTTTGAAATTCAACACCAACCCAAAATATGTTTGCGTGACTAAATAAATTGATATTTCCAGTAATTAATCTTCGAAAATAGCTAACAGGTCCCTTAAAACCACAAACCGTTTATAGGAGAATCGAAACGAAAATCGCGGGTGTAATTAAACTGTGACCCTGCTTGATTAAAATGTTAGGATTTCACTTACAAGGCATTGGGAACAATTTAAGTGAATTGATCAATCTAATGAGAATTTAACGCGGTTTGAGTGTTTCAGACCGGGAGATGTCGGCGACAACGTTATTTATTGAAATGGGGACCGTTGGAATTCAAATACGTTTTTAATTTGTCTTTTTATTGTACTGGGCCCTTTTTTCCGCCTTGAGAATCCTCTTTTAAAAAAGGTCCTTCTTTAGATGACTCGACTCATTTAAAATGAATGTGGTAATATGCAACTTCCATTGATGCAATAGCAAAAGCAGAGTTAATGACTTGAAAATAATTGAGCAACCCCAACTCTTACAAAATAATCTGAAAGCGAAGCTTCTATCCACCAAATTCTAAGGGTTAAAACAAAATTGCTTAGTACCTTCAGTAGTTCTTATTAAAAAATATAAACATATTAATCAAAGGGAGCCCCAAACAAAGATACTGAATTCAATATCAAGATTAATTACAAAACTAGAGTAATAATGATCAGAATGTATGTACCATTAACTAATACTGTAGATACTCAGAACCCCGTCTATTGTCTATAGTAATAGTAGGGTCCTATTGTTTAATAATATCATAATGTGCTATGTAGCTCCCTCTATGTATAGATTCCTGGGTAACAATAGAATACCTCATCACTTGCGTGTAGGTGTTACAGGAAACTAAGGGATTATGTGAAGAAGATTGGCAGTATTCAAATGTTCAATAATGCGAAATTATTACTGGGATTCTATGAACGCTCGTGGTATATAATGTTGACTAAATTTTCGTTATTGGGTTATTGAAGCGTTATTTAAATTCAAAGATTCAATAATGTTGTTGTATTCCGTCTCATAACAAGATAAAACCTTTACGTTTTCAATATTATTTTCACCGTAAATATAATATCGAAATAGGTATCTACTATTCTTCTGTTACTAGCTCCTCATATTCATCTTCTTTTGCACTGATCCCAATTCAATCCAAGTCGGCGCAACATACCTTTTTCATGCATTTTTAAATGTGATTCATTTGAAAATAACACGAGTCAACTCTATTTCACTCGGTCGCTATTAACTTGGAAGACATCTCTAATTTAAAGGTGATCTCTTTTATATTTTTACCGAAAACTTTCCAACTTCAATGTCCATCCTAGTTTTGTATTACCAGAGACCATTCACAATACACTTGTTGTCATTTCATGCACTTACTAACCCTTTTTATTTTCCCCACTAACAATGCGAAACAAATGCGAAAAGTTTCAAAACTACGAACTGAACTCGAGTCATTTGGGAACCGATAACCGACCAGGTGCATGAAGTTAAGTCTGTTAACAAAAGTTACAGTTGTTTTAACAAAAGTTACCGCTAATAATGCTATTATACAGATACAATGCGACCACGAGTTTCTGAACATATGTTTGAGAGTAGAAGTCGGTGGAATTAACTGGTTCACAGTTTTGAGTAAAGGATTTTTAACCATCAGTTTATTTATTCAACGTAGGAGCACAAACGACTCATTCACGAAACAATATTTTGCAGCAACGGGCAATGTTATTGTATGCATATGCAATGTCATATTTTTTTTGGTGACGAAAGTTTTGAGATGGAACTAATAGCTATAAAAGTATGGGAAGATTAGAGGATGGATTGTGAAAAAGATAATATGTCTAGACGTTACCAAGGTGACGACTAATAGAATGGTATGGAAGAAGACCTTGGCAATGATGAAGGAAATGATGTGAGAAAAGTTTCAAATTCAAATGAGAGAATGAAGATGTGTGGACTGTGTGGGAGATAATGTGTAGAAAGCACGTGACGAAAGATAACTAAAATGACGAAAAATAGAGATGTTTGAAAGATGAAGACATGTTACTCCGAACCCGATAAATTGGGATACGGGCAAGATAATAATAATATAATTTATAGAAAATGTCACAAGATTTTTCAATAATTTTGATTCATTTAATCATTCAATTTTCAACCGAGTACGAAACGACGAGTCACAAACCTATTTAACTAGATATTGTCCGTGCAAGAGTGCTAGGATAAAATGGTAGACAGGGATAGACTGTCTATCGTTAGGTAGGTACATCGAAGGTTGCGACCCCACCCGGTGCGGTATGGCATACTTTTGCTACTTTTACTACCGACGTTGATAAATAGTAGGTAAGGGTCGGCTTCCAGTCCCACCGCAGAATGTGCACGTAAAACATTAGAATTTTTGCGAAAACCTTTCCAAAAGCTAACACTACTCCAGTCATGAAACTGTACAGTATTGAAACACTAAAAAAATACAGAGTTACCATGTGTTGTTCTTGGCCAGTCCATCGACGATTTATTAATTTATAAATACTACACGCACTTGTCAAATCACTGTACAAAGGTGGACATAATGCCAAAAAAAATTCTACAGTTAATTTATTTTGAAACATTTTCTTAGGCATTTTTCGAGTATTCTACTACTTTTTGTTAAAATTCTATTCTTTACATCGTTCAATAATAGCGACATAGCACATAAAAATCTGCCAACCACCGCATCGTCGGCAATCTAAAATCGACATCACAATCTCCCCGTCTTTTGCCGCTGACGTTTCATAAAATTGGATCGGCGTTTTTCCATTCCATGTAGGCTGTGGACACACCAGCTATGCTTTGCTGATGTGAACCGTTTTTCGCGTAATTTCATATAGCATTCCCCTGGGGCGTAGACGAGTTGCCATCTAAATTACAAACGGAATTTTTAATGCGATTTTCCGTTCGTTCATTGCTAATTAATTTTTTCCAACTCCTAGTTAATATTGTTGGATTATTTCGGAATCAAGTGATATTTGTTATCGTGGCATGTTGATTCAGGCGGAGTTTGATACGATGGTATTGTAGGTTTTGTCAGCGGTTTGGGATGTCAGTATTTTGTGAATATTAATTAGCTGTATTTTATTTGTGGTGATGACATAGTGGCTTTCTGTTATTGCTGATTTTGAATATACCTATCTAATCGTAGTATAAAAATAATAAAGAAAGAAAATTTACCGTGTGAAAATATTGTATGTGTCCAATTACAACAAAGTTTTCGTCTCCTTAAACAAAGCACACAAAAACCACCAGAAAATATTTTTACACCAATGTTGCCAGCCTTTTGTAGCCTTTATAGGTAGGTCGTCAGCTCTTCTTACCCCATAAAATACTAAAAGCTTGAAGATAGATGTAATCTCCGTTTTCTAATTATAATTAAACATAAATCTTAGGCCTAAAACGAGAATAAAACGATGGTACTTTATTATCGTTGTAAGATATGGCACCGCCTTGTTTTAATGGCTTTTAAGCTGGCTCTTGAAATAATTATTTTAAAGCTTTTTTTTCACCGTTTTTGTGAAAAATTAGTATGTTATTAATAAAATATTTATATTAATTAATAACATATATTAATTAATATAAACGTTATACCAACTTTATCCCGCTGCTTACCTATAACCGTCTCAGGAAGTACCCAAAATCGGTTCGGCGATTTAGTCGTAAAAACGTCACATTCTCGAAAAGTAATAAATGTTTTTGACGCAACATTATGCATTTAAACTATTATAATGAAAAGCAAAAACTGAAATGAATTCAACTGGGCAAAAATACATTAATATTTTTGTCAATTAGCCAAATACTCCATTTTGAAACTTGTGTTCAGAGCAATAAAATATTAAATTGCTCAGCGAAATCCGCGGACCAGCGACATGTTATTGTACGGTCAAAAACGTCTAATAGACGGAGATTTATATTATGGGACGAAAAGCGGACCTATCTCGGCTTTTCGGAAAACGAGATCGTTTATACCAATTAAGTTTTTTCCACATGAGAGTTTACAAAAATATATATTTTTTTCATGAAGCGGAAATAGTGGAAATTGAAGTCTCTTAAATATTGGAAATGACAAAATGTTATCGTAAATTGAATGGCATCGGTGGTAGCTTTTTACTGTGTTCAGGCTTTTTTTTATTTCGAAGAGAGTAGACTATTGAGGTTAGCAATATTGTTTTCGCTTGAAGCCATATTGCGTTTACTTTTCTGAATGTACGGGGTACAACCAACCCTCATAATATCGGTAAGTTACGATTAAATATTGCAAGACGTAATATGAGGTTTTCCCTTGTATTTGATATTTTCTTAACGTACTGCGTAACTAATATTTATAGGCTTCAAACCGCGTGTTTTTGGTTTGTCTATTTCCACTATATTGAAGATGATAACATGAAAAATCCAGACAAGGTTGGCCAGATAACGTTCCTTTCAAGAGAAGTAAACCAGAGTGATGTTTCTAATGAAAAGTATTTTGAGTCAAAAACTTGTCAAAACCTGCCAAATTTTGACAGGTATTCAGGCAAGTAGAGTTTGACAAATGCTCAAAATCAAATACTTGACTCATAAATCGGGGGTAAGTCTGCAAAAGCAAATAATTCAGTAAATACCAGTAATTTATATTTTAAACGTCCGTAAAAAACGAGACCCTTATAGGATCACTTGGTTGTCTGGCTGTATGTCTGTCTGTCCGTCTGTCGCAGCAATTTTGTCCGAATCTACTAGACCGATTCTGTTGAAACTTGGTACACAATATGAACATAACCCAAACACGTTATAAACGTACCTATACAACGCATTATGTAAATTAATATTACATAACTTTTAGGGGAAAAATAGAAAATTGAAAACAAAAAGGTTTTCAAACTTTAGCCTGCGACATATGAAATAAAAGGTCATATTGTGTGGGTTTCAATTTTTTATTTTTATTTTAAAATAAACAGTTTTGAATTTATTTCAGAAATTAGAGGAAAATTACCATTCCACCCCCCAAATCTCCGATACTACTGCTACTAGAGGTAGATTATGGTCTTGAATAAGACATAGGATACTTTTCATCCCGAGAGTATGTTCCCTTGGGAGAATTTTCGACATTAACGCGGGCGGAGCCGCGGGCGGTAGCTAGTATTTCCATAAAAAGTCTTTATCTTCCTTACATTGTAAAATAACTTCAAATTATCGTTGTAAATAACATCCCTTCAGCCAAATGAAAGTTACAGAAATTATTGTTTTCAATTAGATCTAAAGTAACACTTAACTTTGCGAAGAAAAGTGTTTTATTCTACCTTCAGTTATTTGGGACAGATTTTAATTAAGCAGGTCTTTCTCCACAGCTGTAATAATTAGATTTGTTCCTTCGTTTCAATTTGCGTTTGGTCTTGTTTGTGGTTTTTACTTCACTTAGTCGTTTAAAAATCTAGCATTCGCAATTGAGCTAACTTATTTATATTGAGTATAAGGAACACATTTTAGCAACTACTACTATTATGTAAAAGTTCACGTTTTCAGGTTCATTATCATCATACCAGCCGAAAGACGTCCACTGCTGGACATAGGGCCTATGTTCAGCCAGGGTTGCCATAATCATCACGCTTGGCAGGTGAGTTGGCGATCAAAGTGTAGCTGTTGTACTGTACAGAGAATGCTGTTGTACTGTACAGAAAATGCTGCTGCCCATTCTCTGATGAGGTTAAAGTAAACTTTGAAAAAAACTCAACTAATTAACTAATTCGATTTCCAAATCCTTAATTTCGAAATAAAAAAGAGTCAATCCAGAAATTGGGGATTAGAACCCGAGGTCCTACAGGTCCTAATCCCCAATTACTGGATTTACTCTTTTTTTTAAAATTGAGTATTTTAGATTAAAAACGTCAAATTCTGCTTACCTGACGGGGTAGTTTTCAAACAATAACAGTAGAGGGTCAATATTAAGATCTTAACTCAGAGCTCAATTCGTCCCAAATGCCTCCAACGGTTTACTGGGATAATTTAAGTGAGAGGGGTACAAAACTAAGAGTCGAGATCTAAAATAGAATCTATAACCAAGCCAGCCCATTTTCAAGCCAAAACCGAGCACCCTGAATAAAATTAATTTATTTCATTACATAAAGTCAATTTGCTATCAAAAAATTACGTGGCTCCGGTAAAATTTATAGCCGTGACCATGAAAAATCCAATTTTGGTTAGGGACAGAACCTTAAAGTTATTCATAAAATATAAAATAAAACGTAGATTGTATGAGCTGTTTGTCATCCCACAAAATTGCGAGTGTCAACTGAAGAAAATGAATTACGTCGAACCTCTAAGGAGAGAAGGGTACCAACATAATTTTTTGACCAAAAATGTAAGAGATAAAAAGATAAATTGTGAGTTGTTGACAAGATCATGTTACATTTCATTGTTCTTCAGTAATAGTTTTGTCAAAAGATGAATAAACGCGACTGGGGTCTATATTTACGTGACAACCCTGTAAATAGCACGTTACTCTTTTTTTAGACTTGACGATATGTTCAAAGAGACGAAAAGAGACTTAACAGATGAACATAAAATATATCTAAAAAAAAAAGATTTGTGAATGAAGGTGGTCTCGCCGTTTGAACGTGCTAGATTAATATGACAAAAAATATTGATGTGCTAAAGAGTATGTTGTAAACCTATTTGTAATAGAATTTTGACGGACTGACTTTGACAATCAGAAAGTACCTGATAATGGTTTATTTGAAATAAATGCTTTGACTTTGACTTGACTTTGAATATCATTTATCTATTATAGTGCTATGTAGCGCAATTGAAAAAACATTAACAATTACAAAGTTTATAAAACAAAGGATAAGATCAAACATAATGAAGGCTGCTGGAAACTATCGTTATATTACAGTCCTATGAGACAGCCATTCTTTATTAATAGCTGTCTCTAGGACTGTATCAAACACAACAACCTTCACTAATCCCAACTTATATAACTAATAGCACATTGTGCAGTTTTTCTAGATCTCCATTATTTTAGTCGTCATCATGTCAGGTTATTCATCATCATTTTCTGGCCGTGATCCCAACTTCTGTGGGGCTAGCTTTGGTCAGTGGTTTCGAACGCGTGATAGTCTGAATGTATACCAAGGGAACGTACTGCCGTGAAAAAAAGTATTCTACGCCTTTCTCCAAGGTCCAATCTATCTCTACCTATTCAATCATTTAAATTGGTTTAGCAGTTTTGGCGTGAAAACGGAACAAACAGGCAATCAGAGTTACTTTCGCATTGATAATATTGTCAAAGTCAAAGTCAACCGTTTATTTCAATTAGGCCATTAAACGGCACCTTTGAATGTCATCATTTATAGTTAAAATAATAATATAAAATTAATACAGTGTACTGTCCATTCGGGAAGGTAGATTCTTATGGAGAAGAACGGACAAGAACTCCAAAGATACTCTTTTCAAATAATGGTTTTACAATATTCGGTATACAAAAATTAATTTAATATTATATGAGGGCGATGCACCCAGAGAATGCTACTAATAAGAACAAAGTATTACCAGCAGAGGTAAAGTTATCTATTTTCTAAATACATTTAGGTACATGGTACTCATGTATTGACAAATATTGGAACCATTAAATAAACATTTTATATGGAACAAAATTGTATGGAAGTATGGATTGGTACAATGTATCTCCTAATTCAATATTTATCAATCTCCAGGTAACATTTCTTAAATCAATTCCGACTTAGGTACACCGGCGGCAAATCCAACGGTGTCTTTCTTAACAAAATCTCCGTCCCACGAACTAAGGGCCCGTTTAATAAATGAACAAAGTTCGCGAGTTCCTTTGTTTGTCTTTTAATTACTCCACAAAACTTTTATCATTTTTGATCGGCAGAGGAATTTCGGAATGGAAAAACTTTTGCAAAACGCTCTACAAGTAACGATATTTTTGTTTAGAATAATAATGATCGAAAATGTTAATACAGAATCTTTGACTATTTATTGTTTTGTTGAATATAAGAGTGTTGCCATGAAACGTATTTCTAGACGTGACTTGGGACCTGTATGTTTAATTGAAATAAAGGTTTTTTCTTCACATTTTTGTGTAAGGATTATATAATCTCTCCTTACTGTGTAAAACTTGGATATGCTCGGTCATTAAGACCAAATTAATCAAACAATGATCTCAGAAATATTGTCAAAATGACAGCAGGTAGCACTATAGCACAACGTCTCCCATAGCAAAGACCGAAATAATCGCACAATGATCTCAACATTTTTGCCAAAACGACAACAACATTACAGTACAACGTCTCCCATAGCAATTATTTCATGTTAGACTTTGCTACACAAATGCCAATTGAACCGTCAATGAGACCAGACGAATCAAATAATGATCAGCTCAGAAATAGTGCCAAAGAGACCGAAAACATCGTTACACTACGTCGCCTTCCATTCCAATTAGTTTTCCACCCTCGCAAATTCTTCAAACCACAACATTTTCTCATTTCAGAAACAAAATCAATAAAACAATTCATTTTAAAACGACAAAGCAATTAAATGGCGACATCTGCAATAAGCAGACAGCGATTCCAAGATAGATTGTCTTCAGAATTGCCATTTATCCAGTTTGGAATCTCGACGCCGATTGAGCCATTTTTCTGTCACGATGACGTATTTTCTGCCAACACTGTTACAGGGTAATGAGCTTGTTGCGTTTTACTCTTTTTATACCCCGGAATTACGTTTTAAACGACCTAGTTGAAACGGTTTTTAGTTTGCATTTTGCAGGAGAGTGGACAGTGATCGTGAAGATAGAATTACTGTTGCAATCTCACTTTTGTATTATTTTCGAAGCTAGTCAAATATTTAATAAATTAGCCTTTTACTGTTTTCCTTTCACACAGATTTTTAAGGTTCCGTACCGGTGGGATCAAAACTGGAACCATAATTTGGTAGTAGTCAATAGGTTCTTCTCGCGATGTTCATCTATTTGTCTGTCTATCTATATGACTCAGGGCTTTGACACCGTCTTTTTCAGCTATTAGTTGTTATAAATTTAAATAGTGTGCATGTTCTATAAAGGTATAGAACTTGCACACTATTACTATCATTTCAATCATTTATGTGCAGCAGAGTGTATGTGATGACAATTCCAATAAGCCAAAATATGGTTTATCAGAACCATTTATTCAAACTTTGCTAAAATATCCTAACCGAGCAGTTACCTGAATTCCTCATGGATTCCATCAGCTTCGAAAGTAATCGGATTTTGTAAAACATGGGATCAATTGGATGAATATCTCGTCAAACAAAAAAAGATTGTTTCAAATCCGTTTAAATGACAAAGTTTTGGGGTGACCCATCCGAAAAATATGCAACATATCTATTTAATGCGCAAACGCAAGTTTCGACAACGGAAACCCTTACTGTGCATGATCCGACACGCACTTGACCAGTTTTATCACGAGTAAAATAGCAAACAGGAAAAATGTAAGTTAATCAAATTAGTTCTAATTATCGTGTATCTAGAAATAAATTTATTTACCAGTGTTCTCTCATTAGTTTTTATCCTTTGTTCATTATAATTATTTATATTGCATCGACTGTTTTTAAATCAACACTAGCTTTTAAAGGATAACCGTTCTTTACGTGCAGCTCTTCTAAAATAATTAAATTTTTTATTCCGTAAACCAAAAATAGGCACTGCTAACTCAGCAGTCTGGTAACTGCATTATCCTTCATCATCTCGCTGAGAAAATACCCTTCCAGCAATTTCAGTCCAGGGCTACAGTTGACCATTGTTTCTAAGATATGTCAAGCTCGACCCGCCATCTTTCACATGAAGTGAAAGTGAATTAATGAAAACACTGTGTAAGTTAAAGTGAATCAATCAAAATACGGTGCGACTGAAAGTGAATCAATTAAAACACTGTGTAAGTTAAAGTGAATCAATCAAAATACGGTGCGACTGAAAGTGAATCAATTAAAACACTGTGTAAGTTAAAGTGAATCAATCAAAATACGGTGCGACTGAAAGTGAATCAATTAAAACACTGTGTAAGTTAAAGTGAATCAATCAAAATACGGTGCGACTGAAAGTGAATCAATTAAAACACTCTGTAAGTTAAAGTGAATCAATCAAAATACGGTGCGACTGAAAGTGAATCAATTAAAACACTGTGTAAGTTAAAGTGAATCAATCAAAATACGGTGCGACTGAAAGTGAATCAATTAAAACACTGTGTTAGTGAAAGTCAATCAATCAATATACTATGCAAGTTAAAGTAAAACAATGAAAACACTGTACAAGTGAAAATGAGATTCACAATGGCTGATAATGATACCAGTAAACCGAATGAGACTACAAAGGGTTTTCATGGAGAACTGTACAATACTAGAGATGATAAGTTCTACGAGCCATTATTATCAGACACACAAGAGTTCATTATTCTGATCATTATGATTGTGGCGACACTAGCAACACTGATATACGGCGTAGCATCATGGTGCATCGTAAAGAAGTTTCGTAATTACAGAAACTTTGTGTTTCTTAACGGAATTTTATCGAACTTCATGTTTTACTCAATATTAATCGTTTACGACTATACCATGACTGAAAATAGTTATATGACGGAGGATCTTCTTCAATACTTGGCAACTGCAAAGAGTCACTGGCTGGTAGTCATAAGTCACATGTTTTACCTCGATATTGTAATAGTTTTTAATAGGCATATACAAAGAAAATATCTTAAAAGCAGCTTATTTGGTTGGGGTGTATCTTTAATAACAACCGCCTTTTCTTTTATAAAATTATTAACATATTTTAATCCATTCGTTTTGAACGTTTATTTTGTTGTTTTAAGAAGTAATCGCAAAACGTGGAATGACTTTTACGTTACTAAATTAAGACAAAGGTTATAAACACGTAAATATAAATCAAGCTATCATGGTGCATGGAAGATTTAATTGTAAATCTGCTGAAAGCCATCCGGTAGTTCTTCGTCTATAAAAAAAATAAGACTTGTTTTTTTTTAAAAATGGTAAAAAATAAGTCTTAATACATTACATAATTTTACGTATAGGTTTCGTTGGTAATCTTCAAGAACAAAGGTGATGTGTTTGAGTGAAACAACTATAGAGAAATAAAGGTAATGTCACATAGTGTGATAGTTTAGGAAAAAATTATTGAAAGGCGGCTGAGAGAAAAGAGTGAAATCTAACAGAACTAGTTCGGTTTTATGCCTGGTTAGGGTACACCGGATGCCACTTTCGCTATCCGTCAGCTGTGCGAGAAATACAGAGCTGTGCATAAAAACTTGCACATGGCATTCGTTGACCTCGAAAAGGCATATGACTGGGTGCCTCGTGAGGTTTTGTGGAGGGCCCTTAAGGAGAAAGGTGTGCCTGGAAAGTATGTGCAGTTGATCCGAGCGCTGCACAGTCGATGCAGTACCCAAGTCTGGTCTGCAGTGGGCACCACTGATAGCTTCAGTCAGTGTGGCAGTCGGTTTGCATCAAGGGTCGGCCCTCGGCCCTTACCTCTTCCTGATGATAATGGACGCTCTGAAGTCGGAGATCCAAGAAGTGACTCCTTGGTGTATGCTGTTTGATCTTTCGGCAACCAGCACAATGTCATCACATTGTTGCCGTAAGCGGCCTAGAGGTCCAGAGCAGATTGGAGACGTGGCGGCAAAGTCTGGAGAGTGTTGACCTGAAATTGATCATAACAAAAATAGAATACCTGTTCGGCGATTTCGGAGGTCTCTCCAGTCCTATGCCTATAGCTCTCACTGGAACGCCTATACTGATTTGCTCCGACTTTCGGTACATCGGTCGCTTATCCAGGGCGATAGCGATATCGACCGAGACGTAACACAACGGATCGACTCAGGATGGATGAAAAGGCGGCTGGTCACTGGAACAACTTGCGACCCACGGATATACCTGTACTGTTGTACTAAATGGATCAAAATGTTGGGCTACATGAGAATATTGAAATGGATGTGTGGAGTAATGATAATAATGGATATAGTGAGAAATTAGTACATAAGAGATAATTTAAAAGTGGCGCCAGTGACGGGAAAATTGAAAGGGAACCGCTTGTCTTGGTATAGTCGTGTGAAAAGGTTATGATAAACGCATGTTACTGGTTACTGAAAGATTAATAAATATAAATTTGGATGAATGGCGAGGGAGAGGGGGCCAAAGAAAAAATTAATAAATTGTGTAAGGAGTGATATGAAAGAAAAGGGAGTTAGTGGTAGCGTGAAGGCTGACAGGACAGAATAAGAGAAAAAAACGTGTTGCACCGACCCCAAGTATATGGGATAAGGGCAAGAAAATGATGAGGTATTATTATTGTGTTACTCATTTTCTGAAATGTGGAGGTCAGATAGACAGTTTCTCCGCGTAAAATACTGGTATTCAGCTTAATCCGGTTTGATTGGTAGCCGACCCCAATATAGATATAAAAGGCTAGGCAGATGAATGTAATATAATATAGGTATATTCTTCTTTTCTATTATTGTTTTCCAGCGATATTTTTATAAATTGTACCTAACTTTAAATGAGATTAATAACTATGTTAAAATGTAGGAATATGTAGCAATTTTAATTGTTAATTAAAATTGTTATAGAATATTATAGTTGATAGTTTGTGTGTTCGTCTGTTATTGTTATGCATGCACACTTTAATAAATAAATAGAAAAGACGTAAACTTGACACCGGCAGTGCTCTTTTCAGGCACCAAACACAATTTTGTTTTATCTAATGAATTGGTATCGATACGAAGAGGTCTAGTTAGTTTTACTAAGAACGAATCTGACAGATGTCAACTCGACGTAATACACAGAATTGGGATTCCCGGCAAACAAATAAAAAAGACAGTCTGGTCGAATCGATCAAGAAAGACGGTATTGATTTGAGGAATTGTGACTAAGAACATGAAGAGTTATAGTGAGTTAGTTGTGAGTTAGAGTACTAGGAGTAAGTGGATGCTCATATTCTCTTCATAACGGTTATCACAAAATATATTATAAAAAAATAAGTATTTTTTTATTCACATATTTCACTTTGTCGGTAGAGCGGCGGCGCGCCGACAAAGTTAAAAGCGATTCATAAATGTTTAGAGCAAAATAAGCTCTCGCGCGTAGTAATACGGCATTAACTTGCCTGCAAGCACGCGGCGAGTGAGGTCCCGCGTATCGCGCGCGGCATCTTTTTATGTTAACTTATTCGATTCCTATTGTATTTCATTAAATCAGGAGTACTTATCGGCAGGTTGATACGCGTATGGCAACGACCACGGCCGCTTTGCGCGAAACTATCGCAATTGTTATTCTGCCATTTTCTGATTTTAAATGTATTATTTTTCATAAATCGATAGTATTACCAAGACAACTACAAATACTTTCGGCAAGACTAGAAGATGTTGTAGAATGTAAATCTGAGAATGGCATACTATTTTCATAATTACTCCCAGTAACTTCTTGCTCCGTAGCTTTCTAACCATCGCGTTCACTTAAATGCAATATTCACTTTCAGCTGAAGTATGTTTTGCTGATAACGTTCTTCTAAAAAACACACACGAAAACTGCTAAAAATCACGAAAAAAAAACAAAAATTACTAAAAAAAATTAATTACGTAATACGTAAAAAAAATATTATTTGAAGACACAGGTGGGTCATATTTACCCGTTTTTTAATTCTTACGAGTATATATATCGCTTCTGTTGAAATACGACTAATGTTCGTACAAAAATATGAATTAAGTTGTTCTACCTTCAGTTATTAATGAAATAGGTGGCACAGCTTACCTAGAAAAAAGTTATTGGTTATTGAAAAATAGGATGGGTCATAATGACCCAACCTGTGTCTCACCAGGTTAATCAATGTGATGTTACTCCCAAGGATAGTTGCGAAAAGCACTGAAATTATAGTACCTACAAGCTCAAAAAACAGCACTTACAATATCTAATAATAAATTCAACATTGATACCACCGCCAATTCATAATCAAAACCAAACACGTGAATACTGTACCAAGGCATACGTGACAGCGCGACCGACACCGAGACAAATCATTTTAACTTCTCCTCACGTATATTCCAAAGGAAAAGAGAGTGACATTTCATAAATGTATAAAATACACCCCCTTTAGGGGTAAACATACCATAAATGGCAACACGTCCCCAAGTTAAACTTGGTTGAAGTTTATCTTGTTTTTATGTTCGAATCTCAAACGTGGTGAGTGAGATACCAGTTTTAAACATGTTGTACATATTCCAATCAATGGGAAAGGTATCTATGAGAAACGCGAACATACATGAATGTTCACGATGTTTGATTGTTTCGGAATATCGGAAAGGCAAGCATACCTATTTAAACGAATTGATATCAGTATTTACAAGTGCCCTGTAAATTTTGATAGATTTTTCTTCCAGGAAACATTCTCGAAATAGCACGTTGCCACTAAGCGTTCAGGTGAATCCAGGTTCATTAAACTTCTACTATGCGGAAATAGCAACACTACGAAGAAGTTTGTTCAGCAAAATATTTCAGGCATGCCTATTTTTGCCGTCAAACTCCACTGCTCTTTGTTTCAGCCCTGTAGGGTGAGTGCCGGTGAATTTTTGACGCACTTCAAACTTCATCTTTGTCTTTTTGTTTAACACAGTGACTGACATACGAGGTATGTGTCATGTGGACAAGACCTAAAAGGTACTGCAGTTTTAACGGCCAGCAAAGGCCGTTTAAATCTTAGAGGAATAAAATAGTTTAAATTTGTAGCATCTGTTTGTACTGTCAGTCATTCAATAAAAGTTATGGATGAGAAAATGCACTTTTTTATAAGGTATTCAAATAATGGTGAACTATTATAAAATCCTTTCTTTAGTTAGTCTTTATTATGCTATAAAGAAATTCTTTCTTTTCTAGGTAAACTAAACATTTAGAAAAAATGCTGTTGTGTTGAAATATATATATTAGATACTTATTGTAGTGCCAATACTCCGCCGTGTTACCCAGTTAATGGCTTGTCGGTCTGGTAGGCAGCCGTTCCACGTTAAATACTGGTATTCAGCTGAAGCCGGTTTGACTGGAAGCCGACCCCAATATAATTGGGAAAAGGCTAGGCAGATGTGATGTAGCGCCAATACTCAAGTTCAAGTCTCAATACTACTATTATATGCCCAAGTTCACTCAGAATAAAGCATAGCATTATTACGCGTCATCCTTGAACAATTCAGAAACTAACACTGACAAAAACTTATCATGCTTTCTTAAACATCAAATCAAAAACCATTCCAGAGATTTATCCAAACAATTCATGATTACAAGCACAATTTCCGCGGGATCATCGCTCGAATCAGTTTCCATAGTAATTAGTCGATGTTACTTCGTATCACGGCCTTTATACGAATGTTCTTCCTTTATTTCCTGTAGATAGTTTTTCTCTGTTATTGGAGTATTTATAAATGCGTGTGTGTGCGTTGACTATTTTGGTGCTCGTTAGGATTGGTTGTTTTTTTTTCTTTATACGGATTGCTCTGTTGGGGACGCTAATGATGATTGAACATTAGATTAAGTAAATTCGGTTGTTAAAATACACTAGCTTTTATTTATTTATTTACACTTTACGCACACAAATGTACAGAGGCGGACTTAATGCCATAGACATTCTCTACCAGTCAACCTTTGGGTGATGCAGAAAATGGTGGTAGGTACAATATGGTGAATAAAAAGCGATTGATACCTATTTAATTAATACATAAAAACATTTAAATAAATAATACGAATATATAAACTTTACATACAATATAAATATATAATAAATACTCAAATTAACAAGATAGGATAGGTACACTATATACTTAAACAATTACAACAAATAGGTAATTGGAAAACATAAGCGATGTGATGATAATACTGCCAACTTCTTACGAATATGTTCGCGAACTTTAACTTTGAAGGCTAATCGGTTGGTGACCATCCTGATTTCCTGGGGTAGCGAATTCCACAAAGAAATAGACTGAACAAATAAGGAAGAGTGAATAAAGTCAGTACGGTACGGTACTTCGTTCGCGCATATCCCGTTTTACCCCGTGCCCGTAGGAATTTCGGAAAATCCTAAACTCCTAGTGCTTCTCTACACTCCCCGAGGAAACTACATGCCAAATTTCAGCTTTTTACGACCAGTAGTTTGAACTATGCGTTCTCTGTCAGTCACTCAGTCAATCAGTAACGGAAGACTTTTATAGACGGATATCCACATTTGTAGATTTTTGAACCTTCACCAACTAATTGGATTAGTAAATATCTTGCATATCCACCAATGTCATATTATCATGGATACGTACATTTTTTCATCAAAATTGTGCAAATCGAAATGTGGAAACGGTACACAAACTTATTTTCATCAAAAGAGATATTGTTTGTTTTACGTATTTTATGAACAACAAATTTATATTTCCCTTCCACGCTTTTCATACGTGTCAACGCATTAAATTATACCCACCACGCTTACAATTCAGAACACATGAACAGCTCAAAAAACATGCAGATTCCGTATGCTGTATTTTAATAAACCAGTAACATTTGACTCGAAATAACAAAACACGCTCATAAAATTCAAATATCGTATGAATGACGTAACAATAGGGTTCGTAAAACTTCGTATGTTCTCGCTTCTTGTTGATGGGGACCTGGCAGCTAACTGTCTTGAGGATAAGTGATGATTTTGTTTACCACGATTATGATGGATGGATGTTTGCGAGGTAGGAAAATTATTTTTCTGCTTGCTTTTGGTGTTGTTCCGAAGGATGGGTCTTGACATGTTAATTGCCAAAATTTTGCGCTATCTCTAGTTTTGAAGTACGTCTGATTTACCTGTTAGTCTATCTTTCTTGATAGGTACAATCTGAGGCTTTCGAAAAAATGCCATTCTATTAGCAAATGCCAATGTCGAAACGCCAAAATATAAGGGATTGATCACGTGACATTTCGACAGCGTGTGTCATTCTCATACATTTTGACGTTTTGATAAAGCATTCGCCACGCTACCGCTAACAGAAAGTCTATTGTCTAAATCCTCTTCTAGGCAAGAGGCGCACCATCGCCGACACATCAGCTTTCAATAAAAATGGCGTAGGTTTCGAAAATATATAAAGAATTACGTGTTTTGTCGTTATCATTCAATATATTTTCTTTTAGTAAAATTATACTTTTATTGTAGGTATTGCAATTAAATACTTGTAAACAACTAGACTAATAATCACGAAATTATGTACAAACATGTATAAATACTAAATAAATCATTGAGCATCAAAAAATTCATCCACATCGCTGTCAATGGCAAAAGTGCCCAGAACACTGGCAGCATTGCCGTGTTGAATGGCAATGCTGATTCTTTGGCCGAAGAACAGCCCAGTCCTCTGGTCACGTGAACAGTCGACAAGTTGTTTGCTGATGTCCTAAAAGACTCGATGCGCACTCTACGCACCCAAAACGGTTCAACTATATAACTCCTAATTAGGTTGTTATATTTGCGCCGTTTGGGATTTTCTGCACCTGCAGCAGCCGTCCCAGCGTAGAATTAATTAATTTATCGTCAAATTATACACTAAATTTGGTGCAAATTCATCCATACATACAATAGACCCAGGCGACTTGACAAAGCCTAGACTTACTAGATTAACTTGAATCAACAGTTCCCCTGTTTGTTGCAAATGTTCTGCATGTTTGAATGCAATTTCGACCACTATGCAAAGTAATTTGAAAGCCACTGTATTGTTGTTATGTGTTATTACAATCAAGGAGTCAATTGTTGTAGCCGGTTGCTTGCATATGAAGTTGGTCTCGAATGTAACGTCATATAGGTTTCTGACTTTGTTAGTGTTACTGACTTTGTTAGTAACTTGTTAGTTTACGGAGAGAATGGAAGAATAAAGCATGTTGCGATACGAGTTAATACATTCGCACCATGAGAATAAAAGTGACCTAACACGAAATTTGCATTTTGTGGGAAATCACAAAATTGACTTCGTATGTTTGTCCATTTCTAGCACGAAATGGCCACTTTTTGACACTTTTTGATTCATTAGATGATGGACCATGTTATTAGGAGTAGTTACAAGTACTTAACTCAATTCGCCGAAATTTTGAGTTCGGTCACTTTCATTCTCAGTGTGCGTATGTCAACATGCATTTTTAACATGTATTAGGAACATGAACCGCTGGAGATGAACTTTTATAAAGATTATGCTATTAGTGTGTCTTATTGACTGCAGTGTTGCAAAGTGTATCTGAGCAAGAAATTAAGAAGGTTTGCCATATATAGTCAAAGTTTCATTATTTAATAAAGTCATTGAAATATTTATAGGCTGATATTACACTAATTAACTTGTTATGATGAAGGCTGTTGTGAACTTTTGGTGGTCAACTTTACGGCAGTTTTTAACTATTTTTAAACTGTTTGTTTGTGTTTTAAACTGGTAACGTTTTGCTTTATATTTCATCGAAGTACTTTTCCGTGTTATTCATTAAAATTAATTTAAAAACTGAATAATTTAACTTTTAATTCCGCAAACCATCATACCTACCTTTTACATTCCAATTCCTTGAATTAGCAAAATTGCAGATTTACAATAAGTTTTTTTGTTAATAAGAAGAAGATCTAAATAGACTCAAAAAAAAGCTTTTCTCTCCAATAAACAACACGTTTTGAAATGGTAAAGAAATAAAAACAATTTAAATTTTCACAAGCGCAACCCCACGTTTTTCACACTCGAGCTGCTAAGTTATTGGTCGCACGTAATTAACTTTTAAATTGAAATAGTCTTGCACTCATTAATTACTCTAAAAGGTTTAATTGGATTATCAGAGTTTTATTGAATACGAATTTATGAGGCGTTCAATTGCTGAGATTCAAATAAAAAGTTGTAATAGATAAAAGTTGCTTAAGATTTATATTTCATTCTATAAAACACTATATTTCTACATGATTGTGTAACTGCTGGTCTATTCTGTCAACATCTCTCCGTGTAAACTTAGATGGAGTGAAGATGAAATGAACTATCCATGCCATCTTGTTTGTATGGATTGACAGCTCACTTCATGTTCACTTCACCTAAGTTTACACAGTGAGATGTACAGAATCGCACTGCTAACTGCTAACTTGAGACTAGAGATGCCGATTCCATCAGCTTTAACGACAATTTTTTTACGGTTCAAGCAGTGTGGTTATGGAATGCCTTGCCCTTGTCGATAAGGCGTGCTCAATCTTTGTCCACTTTTAAAACAATGCTCAAAAATCACTACCACTCTCTATAATCGTTTTTACTTAGGTTCTATGTTTTGTTTCATCATTATTATTGTATATATCGGCGCAATTACAATAGTTTTTCATTACAAGTATTCAAATAATTAAGATGCATAAAAAAAAGGCGCTTGAGCATTCACGCTTGAGCCTCTGAACAGTACGGACGTTTCTGTAACTGTTGAATAAACGAAGTTTGAAACAAGTTGTGAAGTTTTCTTTTGAAAAACCAAAAGTGAGTGATCATGACGATATTTGTGACGTCAGCAATGATGACGTCAAACTTTTTAAAAACGCCACGGAGGTTCTTTCTCCGTTATATATATTTATCTATTATGCATTTATTTTATATTATTATGTAAATAGTTAACCTAAGACTACTTACAGTACTGTCTTCCTGTCCTTTTCTATTCCATTGGTTCACCCTTTGTAATGTTTTCTTTATCTATATTTTCTGTAACTTATATGGTGTACAATAGAGAGTATTCTATTCTGTTCTATTCTGCTGTAAGCTACGGTCAGGACCAGGGAAGATACTGCTTGAAATCCCAGTAACACCTAAGAATCTTTTAAAAGATGCATCGGTGAGTCGGCAGTAAATATACTTACTTAACAGCGGCTCTACGAGATTGAATATTTTTTCTTGCTCTTTGGCGGAATTCCAGAGGGTGACACTTAGCGAGTTGGCCTCTATATAACTGGTGCTGGTTCTCGGAGGCGTTGCTTGGGACCGATTAACCTTGAGCGCTTGTGCGTGATCGCTGATTAAGTTGCGTCTCCATGCGTGACAATTTGTGACTGTTTTTAGCTTAGGTATCTGAAAAAACAATTGAAAGTGGGAATCAATAAATAAATGTTTTATGCGAAGTAGGTAGGCAATTATGTATTTTCATGATTTTGTGTATCAGTACCATTCAGTCTAATGCGTTATAAACAAAAAGCGACGATGTTTAAGGTATCACATTTTGTTCAAAGTAGATAATTATTTCAAAATAGTTAGACCTAAGCTTAATAAGGTTCCTTGCTTTATAATCCCATTTGTTTAATAAAACACCTAAATATCTTTCCCAAGGACTTAAACAAGGGCATTCAATAAATTATTCGGTAATTATGTCCCTAAAAGTCCTTTATGTAAGAGGGTAAGCTTAATTAAAACAGTACATAACGGACAATGTATATAAAATATTTAATTAATGATTATACCTAGTAGGTTGTCATCCCTGCTTTTCGGGTTCCCGTTAAATCAGTTTCTCATTGCCCTGGTAATGTTGACGGGGTGCTGCATAATGTGAGAAGATTAATTTTGCTGTGACAAAGAGGGTTTTGTGAATATGAAAACTCTTTTATAAACTTTAAAAGACGCCTGTGTTGAAGATCATTCACGTGTGTACCAAAAACTTCATTGTTTCATATTAGATGGAATATTTACGGATGTTTATAAATAAAAATTGCTTGATTTTTTGTAAAAATTCGCTGTGTAGTGACCTACCTTATATAATCTATTAAATATAAATTATAAAATTGTATCAAATTAAAATCAAAAGTAATTTATATACATATTTACAAAGTAACCTAACAACTAGTATTATATAAATTCAAAAACCAAAATAAAATAATTTATTGTTACTAACATTCAACATACAAACAGATATTTTGCATTAGTAGTTAATTTCTTATCAGCTAACCGGCGTAGCTATGACGCGTCTTTTGTTATAGCGGGCGGCAGGCCTGCTACGTCACACAAGCCGGTTGCGTGAGCGAGACGGTACTAACAGTGCGTTGCGCTCGCGCAAGTGCGGTCGATGTGAGCTACGCGTAGGCAGTATGTTCACTGAGCTTATACCGACCATTGCTATAAAAATCATAGCTTCGCCGCGCTAAACTATAACTGTACTTTCGCTTGTTTTCGTGCATCTATCATCTAAGCTATATTTCTACCACTCCTTCTTACTCTTCTTAGTGGAACTCTTGTGTGTGAACTGTAACCTGTGTCGTGCAATAAACTTTCTTTCTTCCTCTTGTGTACTTCGGACCTTTACTTTATTTCTTCATCCTACCTACATATTCACACACGTCAGCCATCTACATTGGTGACCCCGTTCAGGAGCACGAGGATGACCGAGAACAATGCACGCAGTCAACAAGATGTCGGCGAGTCGGCAGCGGAAACTTTTCGTGTGGGTGTGCGTGTACCGCCATTCCACCCAGAGAAGCCGGGATTATGGTTCCACCAGATGGAAGCGCAGTTCATCCTGGCAAATATCAAGTCGGATGACACCAAGTTCTATTTTGTTACCGGCAACTTGGAAGCGCAATATGCTTCGGAGGTCGAAGATATTATCGGCCACCCTCCAACCACCGGAAAGTATGAAAAGCTAAAGAATTAGCTCATAAAGCGACTTTCGGCAACGCGTGAGAAGAAAATCAAGCAACTTCTCATGCATGAAGAGTTGGGCGACCGAAAACCTTCTCAGTTCTACCGCCACCTCCTCAACCTCGCTGGTCCAGGTGTTCCAGAGGAGTTCCTGAGGACCATTTGGACGAGCCGCCTGCCCGCAAGTACACAGGCGATCATAGCTTCCCAGTCCAAGCAGGACCTGGGTGAGCTGGCTGAGCTGGCAGACCGGATCCATGACGTCGTCGGCACCCAGGTGGCATCAACATCTGCCATCACAACAGCTGCAACGTCGAGCACCCCGGGCAACAGCGTGAACTCCGAGATCGCCGCCCTGACCAAGCAGATGGAGAAGCTGGCTGAGAAGGTGGAGCGATTGTCTCGTCCTAGAGGACGATCCCGTAGGCAGTATGTTCACTGAGCCGATACCGTCCATTGCTATAAAAATCATAGCTTCGCCGCGCTAAACTATAACTGTATTTTCGCTTGTTTTCGTGCATCTATCATCTAAGCTATATTTCTACCACTCCTTCTTACTCTTCTTAGTGGAACTCTTGTGTGTGAACTGTAACCTGTGTCGTGCAATAAACTTTCTTTCTTCCTCTTGTGTACTTCGGACCTTTACTTTATTTCTTCATCCTACCTACATATTCACACACGTCAGCCATCTACAGCTGTATTTGTTGCAATTTTTTTTTTATAGTTGGCCTCTCGCAGTTCAACCTAGGAGATTGTCAATTGCTTAACTGGACTTGCCTGTGGAGGCCTTAATATAATTATCAAAGCCAGGGCTTATGAAAAAAACTTACAAACTAAGCGTCTACACGCTAAGGGGGTACGGGCCTCGGCTTAGGGCGTCGCTGGAAGGAGGACAGCTAGGGACGGACTGGATGGAACTAGGATTATTATTTAGGGACGAATTCAAAACTACAGGCTCAGCAGCCCGAGCTTACTCGAGCAAAAATCATTCAATTTATCAACACACTAAAGTCATGCAAAGGTATAAAATATTTGATTGAGAGCTGAAAGATAAACACAAAATCATAATAATGTAAGCAAATAAAAGAAAAGATGAGAACAATAAAGGATCGAATTTTTTGCTAGAACGAGGCTTTTGACAACAGAAAATATAAACTGTTCCACATATAGCTGACTAACTATTCGTATACAGAGATTAACCTCACACATCGATCGAACCGCTCTCCTGTTATTAAAATACTATCATAAAAATACGGTTGGCATATAAACACACCGCTACCATAAATCCTGCAATATCCTCCGCATATTATTCCTCATATATTTATAGTAAAACATTTTCCTTCAGCTATATTGAACATATAAAGTTGGAGGGAGCGGCCAAACAAAGTGACTGCTTACTTTTCAAAGTTTATCCCTTTACTGGGATTGCGTTGGCAGATATTGTGTTCTGTTTCAATCTTCACGGGGAAGCTTTACCTTTCAGTGGTTTCAGGACGAAAATAGAATTCATCACGAACGTTTCTGCATTACGAAGGTGAAATTTCAATGTAGGTGGGATGTAAAGGAATCTAGACTTAGATTGCGTCAGCTCTATTTATGTAGATGCAATTTCGAGCTGTTTTTGAAGTGAAAGCTTCTTTAGGCGCGTTGAGCACTTTTTGGGTGAACAAAAATCATGAAACACGCTTCATTGTCAACGAACGCTCTCCATGAGCTATATGTATACTGTGTATATATGTGTACTTTTTGGGTGAACAAAAATCATGGAACTCGCGTCATCATCACCAAACACTTTTGGTCAACAAAAATCATGGAACTCGCATCACCGTCACCGAACTCTTTAGCTTAGTTTTCAATTCTATCGGCAGTCCCCAAAGACTGCCCCACATGTTTTTTTTATCTAGTTTAGTGCTAGATAAACAGTGCAGCTGTTCGTTGATGAATAAATCACTTTTTTATGAGCAAAATGTTCGTAATAGTCAATCAAACATTTTAGTGACCACAAAATTAAAATTTACTAAACAGTAAGAAAATTCGGGAAGTCAATACATTTGTAACACGTAAAACATGTTTTGATAAAATAAATAAAAAAATTCTCACGCCATCCGTATAGAATATACCTCTCATAAGTCCATCCTTAGCAGACTCTCAAAATATAATATTCATAACTTTGCAAACGCTTCACTAACTTCCATACTTTTATATTACTCACTGAAGTGTTAAAAACAAATTCCTTTTATTTAAATTCTTCATCAAACATTTTGCGTTCTTATCTTTTGTTTAGCGATGTGTAAAAAAGGTACAAAATAAAAAGTGAAGTTTTTTAGCGCTGCGTTTGATAAATTCGAAAAAAAAAATGCGTTTAAACTTCTTAACTTCAATTTAAGACTTGATACTCCAAGACGTAAAATTAAATAAGAAACAGTACAATTTCAGGTGCCTTGTTTCATATTTTACTTGATGCATTTATGTAAATTCTGGAAGAGGGGAAATGCGAGCCCGTTTCATTATTGTTTTGTAATAACATGTATTATGTAGATCCTCAGTAACTACTTACTAAGGGTTCTAGGAACGGGCTGATGGAGACCCAAGTGGATACTGATGTATTGTTGCAGAACATATTATATATAACATAGCTCTTGTCGCTAGCGTGACGGAACTAGATTCCTCTTTTTGATTAACCAACCTTTGTAATTTAATAGTGCCTGTAAAAGGTCTATCCAGATATAGACCATTTGAAAATGAGATAGCATTAGTAGGGGAACCTCACTTGTATATTATATAGTTGTGTAGGTATATCGAGATATGACCAACTTCGTGCATATGAAATGTATTGTATTATCAAAATGCTCCACTCATTGGTTGCCATGGAAACGGTTTGCGTGCCGGAAGCACCAGCAAAACATGAAGTCAAAAACCTAGATAGTAGAAAGCCTGACCTTTAATGCCTACTTTAGCTTTTACATTCATAATATTATTATTATGAATGTAAAAGTTGTCTATTTATCGGTCCATCTGTTTATAACTTCTTCACGGCTGAACCAATTAAGATGAAACTAGGCCACACGGTTTCCTGGTACAGAACATAGGATTTTATGCTGGGAATGTGATCTCATGGGATAATTATCGATACGAAAATTCGTGATTCTGCAAAATCGATTCATTTAAAACACAGCTAAGAGATTAATTTGTAAACTTTTTTATTTGTGAACTTTTGTAAATTTTGTCGTTTATTTTAGGCTCACTGTAAGACACTTATTCAGTAGGTATTGACGAAAACCAATAATTTCAAAACAATGCATTTAACATGTCCGAAGATTCCAGTCAACTGACTCGTCATTGTGAATAAATTCTACACAGGATGTCTATTCAGTAGAATGACAGGGTACTAATGAGGATACGCTCCATTGCAGATTGAGCAAGACGTAGTTGATAGCAATATAACTGTAGCGTTGCAATACGTACATACACAAGAGGTGGGACACATTGTATCATATACATACATGTACTGGGCAGAGTGTGGTCCATTGTCTTGTGTGCTCAATTGATTTCAGTTGATTAGAGGTAAACAGATCCGTGTTATGTATGTATTATGTTAGTTTTATCTGTTAGTCCATATCAATACCGCCCATGCAAAAAGTCGTAACATTTTTTTTTGCAATATACATACATATAATAACCTCGTTGGTAGTTATATTTTCGAACCGTTTGAGGTTGAAACTCTCGGGTCGTGGGGTCCGACTGCTCATAACTTGTTTAAAGATCTGTCAAGACGCTTAGTTGGCACTTCGCGTGACCCAAGGGCTGGGTTTTACCATGGACAAAGGATAAGCATTGCCATACAACGTGGCAATACTGCCAGCCTTTTGAGTACATTACCAGTGACCAGCGGATGCGGAGGATTCGACGCCATATTTTAGGCTATTTTTAGTTAGTTCAGAGTTTTTTTTAAATGTAAATATAGTAATAGTTGGTTGTACTGAAATAGATAAAAATTTAAATACACTTCTGGACACATCTATTGGCCCACCTTGTATTTTCAGTTTCGTTTGGTCCTAGCTAAAATTTTATATTAGGTCGAGCAAAAAGTTTTTATGCAGTTTTGAACCTGGCACATTCACAATTTCATTCAATAGTCTTTTTTTGAATTTCGAACACAGAATTTAAAGAAACAAAAGACAATTTGGAGCCTGTTTGTTGATATCAAACAATCGAATACTAAGAAAACTTGGTTTTATTGGTTTACTTGGATTTAATTCTTGAAAAAGTGATTGATATCTTTGGTTTTGCAACAAACATCACTTATTCTTAACATTAAGGTGAGGTTCTATCAATAATCTATGGATACTTCACCTGAAGTCGCCGCCCAAGCTGTGGCACTTATTCAGGCCGGACACAGCCAAAGAAACGTGAGTGCTCAACTTAATTTAAGTCGATCTGCGGTCCGAAATGTTTATCGGAGGTACCTAGAGACTGGCGGCTTTGTTCGTCGCCAAGGAAGGCCACGATCTCGGGTCACAACTGAAAGGCAGGATCAATTCATCGTGACGACCAGCTTGAGAAATCGTCACCTTACCTCCATTGAGATACAAAACCAACTTCGCGACTTCCACGGAGTATCTGTGAGCGCTCGAACTGTTCGGAGAAGGTTAAAAGAACGCGATATGGTACCACACAAGCCAGCTAATGGGCCCAAACTAACGCGAGCCCACCGAACAGCGCGCCTTCATTTCGCACGCAGTCATTTAAATTGGACACAGCAAGATTGGAGCCGTGTACTCTTTTCTGATGAGTCTAAAATTGTGTTACATGGCAATGATGGAAGGGAGAAGGTCTACCGACGTAAGGGAGAGCGTTTCGCACAATGCTGCTTTGAAGAGAGGGTTGCTTATGGCGGTGGCTCATGGACTGTCTGGGGCGGTATATCCGCGAGCGGCAAAACTCAACTTGAGGTTGTTAGAGGACCACGGCTGCCAACATTAAATGTTGAAAGGTACATTCGTGAGTGCTTAGAACCTCACGTGATACCATACGCGGACTATGTGGGCCCAAATTTCCTTTTATGCATGATAATGCAAGAGCCCATGCGGCCGGCATCGTCAGGGAATATCTTCGGGATGTGAACATCACAGTTATGGACTGGCCAGCCAGAAGCCTAGACATGAACCCCATTGAGCACATGTGGGACGAGCTAAAAAGACGTGTTAGGGCTCGTCAGCCAGTTGCCCAGACGATGCAGGAGTTGAAAACTGCCATAGAAGAGGAATGGGAGATGATCCCTCAAAATTGCAAAGAGCGGTTGATAAACTCTATGCCTAATCGTATGAGAGCTGTGGTAGATGCCCATGGAGGTAACACGCGTTATTAAATTAAACCTTTATTTGATAAAACATGTTTTTTATTCAAAAATCAATTGCCTTTAACAAGGCGCATATCCGACTTGTTAGGCGTAGCTCCATGTCGTATGGTATTCTGAATTCAAATTTAAAACAATACGATCAAAAAAGATGGTAAAATGTATCAGGTTTAAAACTGCATCAACAGTTTTTGTTCAATCTAGCAATCATATTTCGGTAGGGGCCATCGAAACCTAAACTCTAAGGTGGGCCAATAGATGTGTCCAGAAGTGTATATACTACATATTCTTAGAAACGATGTTTTCATTAAATATCGAGTTTCTAACTCGCTAATAGTCTGTTTTGCGGCAGATCAACACAAAGATGAAGATAAAAAACTCCCTCCTGAAAAATCACAAATTTAAACATACGATCTAATGCGTGGGAGGTATCGATATCATCGAAAGGCGGCTAGATTTTGTTGAGTAATCTCAACAATTTTTAACAGCTTAGAAATCATGTAGGTAAATACTTTTTCTTTCTTTTTTTTCTTCTTTTATGTAGGTAAAAGTGGATGAAGATCGAAGGAGAAGGGAGGACCAAAGAAAATAAAAATGTAATTAGTGAGGAGTGATATGAAAGAAAAGCGAGTCAGTGGAAGCGTGATGGCTGTCAGGTCAGAATGGAAGAAAAAAACGTATTGTGCTGACTCCAAGTAACATGGGATAAGGGTACGAATATGACGACAAGAAATCGTGTAGGTACGTCCTATTGGTCGTATACTGTGGCCACTTCAATTGAAGTTTTTTAAATGATTTGAACTGGTCAAGCATGACTATTGATCGGAAAACACGTAAAAATTTTGTTAAATCATTGTGTAAATGTTGGGTGTCTAAAAGCTTCAGAAAATACGGAAGAGATATTTTGTGTGTACAATCATTTTCTACATTACTGCATTTTATTTTATCCTTAGAGCTACCAGTATCTAGTTTACCTCACTTTCTGTAAATAACGTTATCCGATTCTCTTGTAGCAGTCTTGATATCCACCGTCTTTGTAATGGAAATTGTCTAGTTCACCTCACAGGGCAACCCGATCTAAGACAAGTAGTTTAAGAAAATACTTTAAATTCCACTAGACCGTTTACACTTCAACTCAAGAAACAAATAACTCTCATCACAAAACGATGTAACGAAAATATTTGAACAACTCTTTTACATTTTTAATCTCCGATTTACACAAAAGGATTTTTTGTACCTTGTGCACATTCTCTTATTTAACAATACCAAATACCTTTGTTAAATTCTGAATACGACAATATCGGCTTTATGTATGAAGTCTGAGTGTTGACAGTGGAGGGAATTTAACTATATATTCCCACTGTTGGATCTTGTTTACAAGATCGTGAGCACGTGACGATTTTCATTTGTTAAAGGCGTAAAGGGAACCTTTCTGAGAGTTCAATGCAAGAAGTGACGGCAAATAAGAGTAATTTGAAGTAACGCCGGTGATGAACCTGTAAGTTTTTAAATAAATCATACAAAGTAAACATAAAATTTTTGTTAGTAATCTGTATGCTGTGAACTATCATGAAAAGCCAATAAAGTAACCGTTAACTTAGTAGTTTAACATGATCTTAGTGGAAAATCTAAATTCTTTGGTGAATTATCAAGTTTTGTCCGAGTTATTAGGTATCTAGTTTCCCTCTTTGGAACAGTACAAGAACGAGCTTTATTCTTTCAGAAACATCCATGAGCTAACCAGGTGAATTGATAAAAGTAAAATAAAACTATAATTAATTTAAAACTATATTCAAGTGGGATGGAAAAAAGAAAGGACGGCCTTGCAGTGGGGAAAAACCAAATAAAAAATAATAACAATTAAAATAAATGTATCTTATATATGTCACCTATGTAAAATATCGCGTGAAATCGTATATTGGGAACTATTGAATTTGGATGGTATTTATTGTATACAAAGCGATTTATTAAAATATATCGAGAAATTATAATCTAATAAAGATTTATTACAATCTTACGGAGTTTGCAAGTTTCCGGTGACATATATATATACCTATATATATATATATATATATATATATATATATATATATATATTTCATAGAATAAAACAAGTAGGAAAATTGCTTAATAACCCAATAATGTGCAAAAAAAATAAAAACATACAAAAACAGAACACATACCTACGAACACACATAACTGAGGCTCGTAAAACCTGCACAAAGACAAATTGCTACAACAACCATAATATGTAATATTTTTCCATTGTTAGCAAATCGAATACTTCCCTTTTCGAATATCGTGCCGTTATCGTCTCGTGTGAAATAAAAGGCTTCCCGTCGTGTTTAAATCCCGATTGATAAATTGCTTCTTTCTTTTGAGAGAGCGATGGCTATGCTCACATCTTAATCTTAAACATTCCTCAGTAACCGACTGTTGGCTTGTGTTTCATCTTAACCAATATGTTGGTTTTAGCGGTAAGGCCGCCCATTGTCTCACCCTATGTTCGAGTACCTAATGCTTTCTTTACCTGTCTTTTCTGTAACTTAATGGTGTGCAATGCGTGCATTACAAAGAGTATTCTATTCTATTCTAAATGCAGGAACCTATAGCCATTAATGGGATTTCCTGAGCGTCACATTTTTAAGCGTCAAAGAATTTCTTCAGAGTTTCACCAGAACATATTTAAGGAAATATTTGTATAAATGAATGCCATAATGAGTTGTTATATTAATTGTTCCGTTAATATTAATTTGATATTTTGTCGTTGCTTAGTAGAATAGGAATGTGCTTCAAATTCGCTTTGTTGCACATATATTTCCATTTAGAGCAAACTGGATGTTGCAGTTATCATTTAAATATTCGGTCTCATATGTGTTTTATTTATTATATAAAAATTATTTATTATATAAAAATTAAAAGGGAACCGCTAATCTTGGTATGGTCATATGAAGAGGGGGGATGAAATGCACGTAACTAAAAGAGTTATGAATATAAATGTGGATGGATGGACAGGGAGTGGGAGGCCAAAGAAAAGATGGATGGATTGTGTTAGGAGTGATGTGAAAGAAAAGGGAGTTAGTGATAGCGTGACGGCTGACAGCACAGAATAGAAGATAAAATGTGTTGCGCTGACCTCAAGTAACAGGATAAAGGCAGGAAGATGATGATGATGTGTTTTATTTATTACCGTTTCTATATCTCATAAATCAGGTTTTTAATTTTTGTTTATATTGAGAATTATTGATATCGATCTTGGAGGTTAACTCTGAGCTCTCCAACCAGCTTGTCTTTTACTACCAACTGAACTACTCGGCTCGTGCACTTTTTGGTACGTAGCATAGATTAAAATAGAAAATATAAAGCCCTCCGAACGTTCGCTTGTACGCGTTAACCATACAAGGAACATCAACAATTAACATTAATGTCCGAAGATTGGCAACCGCGTGAGACGCGCCAACTTCAGTTCAGTTTGTGGCGTCTAAAAAATGTGCAGTCCGGCCGCCCTTACTATATAAGGCGATGGTAACAACCTACAATTTGAACACCAAAAACGGTAGAAGGTTCCAAGCGAGAAATAATTATGACATAATATTAATGTCATTGTTTGGGTGTTTAAAACTTTTGACAGGAGTCAACTTGTATTTCTTTTCATTCTATTCAAGCGTTTTATCAATATTATCAATCACTTTTTATCGTCTCTCGATTTCGAGAGAATTAGTAGGAATTGCTTAAGGACGGCAAGAAATCTAAATCCGTAACTTTTAAGCTCTGTAAATAAACATTGAAAACTTACCTAATCCAGTCTTGGGTGTAATCGAGTTAGTTTCAAAGTTGATGTCGCATCTGGCATTCAATAAACATCCCCATCTCTATTGAAATACTCTGTTTGCGACTAAAATTTTGGTTTATTTGATTTTCGTAGTTTAAAGTTTCTTGGAAATCAGGCGCGATGGGCCTAAATTCAATAAAATTGTTAAACTATAATCAGTCATCATCGTCATTTAAGTCTAAAGATGCTGGACATAGGCCTCCCCCAAGTATCGTCACATCGATCGGTCCCGTGCGTCTCGCATTCAGCGCATTCCCGAAGCCTTCACCAGGACATCGGTCTACCTTATGGAAGACCTAAATAATTAGTAGGTACCTACTTAAAATAAAAGTCACAGTATTTTAGTCTCAGACAGCAAAAGTCACAATGTCAAGAATCTTCTAAAGGGATAAAGTTAATCCAAAAATAGGAGAAAAGGAACAAAGTATACATTTTCACTGGATATTAACGACCATTACGATGCCATTGTCACAGAAATTTTGACAAGAAGCAGATTTCGGACTCTCGCCTATAAACTACTACCACTGACTGTTTGACTGATTTATCGATTTGAGGGTCAACCGTCACAAGGGACCCTGAATTTGTGTAGGTATTTTATTTCTCAAGCACGTTTTCTCTCTCTAGAACGCCTCTGTATGGAGACGAGGTGAGCTAGGATTGGAATAGTATTTCAGCGTTTTAGGATATATTGAAGTGAACCTTTGTATTCGATGTAAGTACCTGCCTAATTTTTGATTTATAATAATCTCTGTATTATATAGAATGGTACCGTACTTGTTTAATTGAATTTTTCCCTAACCTTATAATTATACCCTATAAATTTACTTCAGCACGGTTAGGTTTTTTCTCACATAAACACGGCCGGTACATTATTGCGCTATCCAGTTTAAAAAAATAGTCTTCTATTTGATTTCCTTCGCCTCCTTCCGTTCTATTTCTTTTTACGATTCCAGCCAGTTATACAAAAAGATGAAGTGAATCAGCGGCTAATATTCGTTTTGCTTAAGATTCTAAGAGTCGAAAATAGGTCATCATGTTACTGCTTTTTAGTTCTTCAATTCTATTATTGCTGTAGGATGCGTACTGAAACTGTATCAATCCAGGCCATAACCCAATGACTTGCAAGCTTTTTTAAACGATATCGATTTCATTTGGAATGAAATTGTTATGTGTTCTGTCAAAGGCAAATATTTTAATTTAAAGTTTTATTTTAATCGTCTTTTTTGTTATGCTTGCTAAATATTGACTAATTTTAGCAACCAAAAATCTTACATATTTCATGTATCAAAGTATCAAAAATGAATTAAATTAACATTCCTATTTAATTGATTCTATGTAAAAGCTTACAAATCAGTTGGATAGGATGAAAAAAATCTCAGCATTATTTTGAAGTTTATTTTAAAAACATGCTGCTCACAAAATAATGATACCAAAACATGGACATTGCTACCTTGAGTAATGGATAAACGGTTGTTAATGGTTCATTGTTACATCGCAGGACAATGTTGTCGCTCAATGAGGTCATTAGTTAGTAGGTAAGTGCTATGAACGTTTACAGGAAGACATCTACATAATTAGTTAGTAGCATTATGCTAGAAGTAGTACAGTGGCAAACAATTGAATCGTCTCACTATATAGAAAGAGGAATTTACTGAATGCAAAACAAAAGCAATGTTAAGGTACAAGCACCAATCATCCTTGAAATAGCAATTCTCAATATTATACAGACAGAAGCCAATGCTTCTTATTCTGGCATTGTTATTAACTGAATGATAGTATTGTGTTTCTTCCTTCATTTAAAGGCTGATTCGTTTGTCTGAAGGAAGAAATGAAACGCATCATCTGACTAAAATAGTAGTGATGAATATAAAACGTCGATAAATGAAAAGATAAAGGCCAAAGATAAGATGAATGCATTGTGTGAGGAACGACATGACAGAAAAGGGAGTGAATTACAATAGCTTAGTGGTTGATAGGGAAGAAAAGAAAGAGAAAATGTGTTGCGTCGACCCTAAGTTCAGACGTTCGACGAAAGAATAAAGGCAAGGAGATGGACAACTAGCTATGAAAAAGCAAACATCAAGACGTAATTTCATACAGCAAATGATACCAGAACAATAAATAATACCTCCATAACATTACAAAACCCGGCAGACAAGCAAGCAGGCCCTAAAGCCATTAATATTTGAACCGAAATTTTATGTAAACAAAACCCTTAGAAAACTTGTTTGCATATTCATTAATATCACATTGTTTCGTAAAATTTAATATGGCTCAGTGTGTGTTAAACCTTTGGTGAAAATTAATTCAATTTTGTGATGACATCGTGTATGATGGCTTTATTGATAATATCTTGCGTGACGATGCTTTTATCCCAAGCCTCAGCAGAGGAATTTCTGCCCTCATAATTGGAAGCAGCCATGCGTTTCTTAGTCCTTTGATAGAGCATTATGGGTCTATGAAGCAGATTATAGTGATTAGGGAACTGTCAGGTTTGGGAGAGGAAGATAACGAAAAATGACGTTTTTTTCTTCAAAGAAATTATTTCGATAAACTGGCCGTTTGAAACCCTCAAGAAGTCTTTCTAGTAAAAACCAGATTTAACGTTTTTTTTTTTGAATAAATAATGCATTAAAGTAAAAATACAGGTGAAAGAAAAATATAGTTTGCAGATACCTACATTGGAAGCATGAAATCCCGAGAGCACTTAAGAACTTTTTAAAGCATTCCTTCGTATTTCAACGCTAAAGTTCGGAATGGAATGACACCTTCGAAGTTTTGAAGTATTTACATTTCTATAGATCCTAAATTCTGGGACCATTCTCTGTGCGAATGACATCCACGGTCTTTCATTACGTTCCCAAGTCGTACGCTTAAAAGACGTACGGTATGTCTTGGAGTCTCTGGAAAAGGTGCTTTGAATTTGTTTCCTTCCTGATTTGAGTATCCTTTTCAAGTGTTTCTTCATTAGTTGTTTTTTGTTGCCGCCGAGTATGAATGAATACGTTGAAAGTTAGCGGTTTTCGGAATATTTTACTTTATGTTTGATTCCATGAAAGGTTTTCCTCCAAATAATGTTGAAAAGTTCTTCGGAACATTTGAATTACTCGTGCTAGGTACACATTGTAATGCTTGTTGTGAAACTAATTATTTAAGTACCCTTTCTTAAAAAATGGATCAGAAGGGTAAACCCGTTATTTTAAGTTTTATTGAACTCTTATTAATTGTGTGTGTGTTAACAAAAAATATAGGTGCCTTATAGATAGTACACACTGACACAAAAATAAAAATGAAGAGATGTTATTGCACGTAAATTGAGCCGCAACCCGATCAATCTAAGACAAACATCCCCTAAAGCAACCCATAATGTAGCAAACTCAAACTATTTTCCGATAGCATTAACTGCCGAACGATTCACGCAAACCACAACACTAAAAGCAACTCTTGGAGGTGCAGCACAAAATTCAATTTAGCTTGGCTACTGCTCAATCTATCTAAGATTCGTGACAAACAAAAAGTGTCCTACAGCAAAGTTGAAATGATAAGATATAACTGGGGACACAAGTGCCGTTAACAGTTGGGTAAACAGCGGCTGCAAAAGTTTTTGCAAGTCGAGATTTTGTAGGACGCCAATAAAAATAAAGTACCTACCTTTTGGAAATTAGCATTTTAATATTCAGATGGACAAAGTAAATATGGAAGGTCCGCAAAACCTTCAGAACTTTGGCGAAAAATACATTATTTCAGAAGAAAATACTGTTTCTCGTAATGAAATCCGCGCTAGGAAATCATGGAAGCCGAATTTATAGAAATAATTTAAACTTTCCTCAGTTCTGAAGGTTTTAATCCTTGAACGACAGTTAATCAGTTTGTCGAATTGATTGAATTCTGAATAGATATTCTGCCATTCAACATACAAGAAGAAGTATAGTTGAAAATAATTTTATTTTTACATTACCAGTTCAACTAGATAATGACAAATTGTGCTTCTACGTAATTAAATTAATCTGTACCTATGTATTTGGGTACCAAATAATGTCAACCTCTTGATTTATTGCGCCAATAAGGAGATAAGAAGCTTATAGAACATTACACCAAAGTCAACGAATCAATCAGTTTGAACGATCAATAAGGTAAGCCTTGTTGCCTCCACAAGGCTTTTAGTCAATTGTAAGCTAGAAGGACGAAAGAGGCTTTCATATAAATTGAACACTGCAACGAAAAAGCTAGCTGGTTTTCAGGTTTGGGATAACTTACCTAATAGCTACAAATATGAGGTAAAGCTCTGAGTGCCAATCGTACTCATTTTTACAAGCTTTTATTTAACTTGCACTGTTCGTATATAAGTTGTCAGTCAATATTTGAACGATAAAGTTAATAATATACAAACTTTATCCATATTCCTTTAAAAATGTAATCCACCATCTTGGAGCGGCCTCCAATATGATGGATAACATTTTTTTTCAACCCTCTTAATTCGCAATCTGTCAAAAATGTATGGAAATTGAGATTAAAATGTTCCATACATTTTAACGTCCATTTCCAAATTTTTCAATTGAGTTTTTTTGACAGATTGCGAGTGAGATGTGAATGCGAACGTTGCTTAAAAATTAGTAGAATTGGCCCTCTCATTTAAAGTTAAGTTACCTGGATAACAGATTTTTTTTTGGTAATCGTTTTCTAAAAAAACTTTTTACAAAAAAATGCAACCGACTTCCAAATAAAAACAATACAAAAATGCACGTTAAGTCCACTGAAAGGGGGATGCCAAGCCGCCATAGTGATTTAGGCCCTGAGTGCCCACAAGTAACATCGAATGAATTGGGACTTTTATAAACAAAATGACAAATAAATAAAGTACAATATGTGTAAATGTCAAATCAATGCTTTGCAACAAATCTTTATTTTTTCCCGGAATTTAAATTGGCAACCTAGCAAATGTCTGTTTTTTTCGTTGTATCGTTTCAATATTTATTATTTATTAAAAAATGTTACTGACTTGTATCGCGTCGTAAATAGAAGAGTTAATTACGTAAAATTTACATATATTTTTTTACTAAATTAAATTTCTTGGGCATCGCAAGGCCTAAAATCGTCATTCCCCTTTTTGGATCTTCTACCACCGCAACATAGCTAGGAATACCAAAGGTCCGCAGATTATAAGTGAGACAGTAACAACTTTTATCAAATAACGTCTTGTTATGGTGGTTATCATCAAATGATGCTTCGAAAGATTTACTAGGAGATGGGCACTTTCCTCAATGACAGCGATGTGGATGATTTTTTTAATGCCCAATGAATTATTTTATTTTTATCCCGTTTGTAAATAATTTCACGAATTTATTAGTCTAGTTGTTCAATAACATTTAGCAGTTACCTGTACATAATATATATTTATCTCATTTTTATTCTTTAGCTCATTTAGAGATTAAATGTAATGCGACTGATTGTTCTCACCTTTTACGACTATGTATATCATAATATATTAAGTATAAATCTTAAATAAATAAAACAACGACATAATATATATTATAACATTGCTGACGTTTAACTAGGAGATAAATCTGTGTTTAATTTGAAAATAAAAGCTTCACAGTTATAATGATTTTGTACATGGTACGGCTATTTTAATAGTGTATTACATAGGTCAGTTACTGGCGATGTCAATGGCGAAAATAATAACGCATTAAAAATCAATGTACTGGACTCGCAAGTAATGAAAACTGGAAACGCTATTGTAAATTGAAAAGAGTGTGAAATAAAATGTTTCATCCAAGAGATTTAACGGTCATCCAAAATAAAATACGAGTAGCAAGGGCAGACTGTGGGTGGACTGCACCGTCCGTTTAAGCCACTGTTATAGCTGTGACCCAATTGGGGACATCAGTAAACACGGACGTTCCATGAATGGCAAATATGCTACTGACAATGGAAGGTTGCTCGGTATTAGCCATGAGACAACACAACGGAATACAAATTTTGGCAGCCATCAAAATTGACGATTCACAGCAAATTTTACAGAAGATGGAATTGAATACAGCTGCTTACTGAATAAATTTTCATATTTATCTGAGGAAATGGCGTTTTGAGAGTGGATGCCGATGCTTTTCGGTACATAGGTACAAGTCGCAAGTCACAGACATTTTAGCAATGTAATATTTCGTGGTTATAAATTGAACAAAGGGTTTGACGATATTGATAATGGGTAGTTCCACTGCGCTCCAAGTTTTTATTATATATATATTGTTTAAAAAAAAATACGTTCTATAATGGTTCCACAGTGCTCCAAAAATAAAATAAGTTGAGTGGGCAAAAAAAGCAAACTATAAGTTGTTAGTGAGATACAAATGGAAATATCGGTGCTTAGTATTTTTTTATTGTAGATCACATTAACAATACGTTGTGATGTGTATTTTAGATTCAAGAAAACTTTTTCAAATTGAAGCTGTTTTTTTTTGTTGTTGTTTTTACTTTATATTTAAGAAAACGTATTATTGGATGTGACGTTGTGATTGACTGAATTTATGAGAACAATCGATTTTGGAGCGCAGAGGAACTTCCCATAATTATATTCATCATTATCATTATGGAAGTTTATATTAAGTGTTATGTAAAGTTAATGATGGTTCTTGTTATTTTCAGTAAGCGCAGCAGCTTTGTAGATTAAAGTACCGATCGAAAACTTGATCGGGCTTCCAAAAAGCCGAAGATTATCTTCTCGATAAAAGATATTTACATCTTGAACATTAAAATAACGCTTTGGAACAACAAAGCGAAATAATACTTGGTTTAACCTGAAGGGATTTGTGTAAGAATGATCCTTTTCGTTAAGGTAATCTTCTTATTGTTTCTCGAGACGTCCTCAAATAACATTAATATTGTCGATTTGTTTGTGGGTCTTACGACAGTAACGTTAATTAAGGTTTATTAACGTATTGAAGTCGTCCTCCAAAAATAATCCTTTTTCTCAGCGGTCTTTGTTATTTATAGACTGTTTTTTTTTGGGAAATTTGTTTTTAAGTCTTTCACCATCTGAAATGAACTGACTAGCTTCAAAGCAGAAGAAGTTTAGGTTTTGTATTTTTTTATTTAGTTATAAGAAATAAAATTAATTATAATACAATAAGTTTTATCCTATCCATTGTTCTTAATTGAAGTGTAAGTCCAATGACAAATTTTCTAATATAAAGGCAAATCTCGAAAACTGCTTTACCTATTTAGATGAAATTTGGCAAGGCGGTAGATTATGAGTATGAGACGCCCGCAAAGAAAGGATTTTAGGAAACTCCTCCTGTAAAGGAGTGAAAAGGGGTATTTTATTTGTACTAAATCTGGGCAGACGAAGTCGCGGGCGAAGTTCTAGTAAAGAATATCATGATTCACCCGTACCTAATGAAATTATTAATAATATTTATAGCTAAAACGTTGTTTCAATTAAATTCGCGTAGCGTAATAAAGTGTGGGTTAACAACGTGTGTTATTATTTCATTTTAACGTTAAATATTAAACTACCCTCTCGGGTGAAATACCAGGATAGTAAAATGGTACCGTTATGATTATTTAGGTCAGAATAATTATATTTATTTTGATTAAATGACCAGGGAAAACGTAGGATGAAGCTAAATAATTATATTTTCGTAATTAAAAGATCCAACTAATTATTTTCAACTCTTCGAATTATAATGTAATCAGAATGATAAATAGCCATTAAGTACTTTTATAATCTACTTTAAATTTCAACATCCCTCGACATCTGCATAAATAATTGAACTCTAATTTGTTCATATGAATTTTCCGGCTAGTTTAGTTACCTGTACATCTTAATATGAGAATTGCAGAATACATTTTCTGAAAATAATAGTATGGACATACATTATTTTAAGAAAGGGTTCTCAAGTTATTGATTAATTATTTAGACTCGGAGTGGATCTTTTATTTATAAAAAAATAAAAAAGCGGCATTTTTTTCGTAATCCTCTCGGATACGTCATTTCATTTGATAAGCATATCATGGGATGCGTAAAAATAATTGGTCTCCATCACGGGGATCTTAAATTCGCCCATATTGGATTAAGAATAGGGCTAAATGTTTATTCAAAATTTGAGATCAAGCAATAGGTAACTGTTTTAAAATTAAGGCAAGCTAAGAAGGCAAGTTAATAAAAATGCTATCAAAACTACCTAGTAAAACCATAGTCATTGTTTCTCAACCTTTTATTACGGTACAGCCCAAAACAATAACGTAGACTCAACACCAAAACATGAGCGTTTTCTTTCATAAAAATTCAGTATTGGCGACCGCAGATTTTCTCCTGATTCATGCTTTCTCATCACTCGAATTGTCAATTTTTCTGTGTCTTATCCCTTCATAAATTGTGACCGCATATATTTATCTCTTCCACTATACTTCATATAAAGGGTGGTTGTTCTTCTTCATTATTACGCACTGAATTATGGTTCAGCTGATGTTCTTTTAGGGATGATGATCATATGAAAACATAACGCGTGGAAGGATAAGGGAAGTGTAAAAATAGTGGTCATTATGAGGGTCCACCTTAGACTCACTGACGTGTAAATATGTTTTTTACAAATCTCTTGAACGAAATGCAGTAGGTATACTTACGATACATCAAAAAGATCCAGTAAGAGATATCGTTGCAGTATTGTATAGTCATCCTAATTACGAAATTTATTTTATCAAATATGCGAAAAATTTGTTATTTTTTTGTTCGTTATGCTTTCACGCCTGAATTGCTGAACCAATTTTAATGAATATTCGAGGGTCTGAAGACGGTTAAAAGATCGAAAATCAAAAATCCGAATACACACAGGCGAAGCTGCAGGTATAAGCTGGTATTTAATATTATAATATTTTTTATTCAGGGTTTTCTTTCCACTACTTGGAGTAAAAATTGCTACCCATAATCTTTTGAGTAACTGAGCGATATATTATTCAGCTATATTTTTTGTGGTCCTTTTCATAACATATTCAGGGTTGACGCAATAAAACGTCTCATTACCCATTATTCTCTACCTTTACTAAATGGTAAACTCTCTGACGCAAGAACAAAAAAAAATCAGGCGTTTTTTTTACTACCAGTTTGAAATGTTATGGCCGAGAACATTTTTTTTGGGATGAGGCTATCCAATTTACTTCAAAGAAATTAAAAAGGCAGCACTTTCTGATAAAATATTGGATGTACAACTTTTGTTTGAGAATCATTGAAGTTTTGCTGTTTTTTTTTTCGCGATTTTGAGGAAAGTCCCGTAGTGAAGTTGTTCATAATGAAGACTGGCCCTTTTCAGGTATTGCGTTTGTTCTGTTGCATGTTGTATTTTATTTGTTAATTTGAGATGATGGAAATTCTCATGTTCCCTTGGATGTTTAATTCAAACAATATCAAATAACTCAGAACAACAAAAGAACAATCTGAGGAAATGAATCGTTAAAGACTTTTAAATTTTCTTTGTTTTTCCTTGAACATAATTGCAGGATAAAGTGACGATAAAAACATTGTCGTTTTATTTTTACATTTATTTGTAGGTAAAGGCTCATTTTAATTAAAATTAATAAAAACAATTGCTTTTGAAATTGCTGGCAATAAGTTTTTTTTTCTCTGTAGGTAAATGAATATTTAAGTATTATTCTATTTATTTATATAATTCGTACTATTCGAGAAAAATATAAATGGCTCAAATAGACTAGGCATTTGTATATTTTTATTATCTCTCACATACTTCGTGAGTAACAAAAACAAAGATTTTAGTGTTTCCTCTGGCCTAAAATTCTATTGTTACTTAAATTAAGTCATGCCTAGCGTCTGCTTATTTACATTTCACATCTTGTGACCTTTTCTTGTTCCTACATTTTAAGCTTTTCTTTTTAAAAGCGTAATAAGGCATTCTTTTGTTAAACATTTGAGATTGTAATTTTCTAAGCGTTGGGTCAGTCCCTTTGTTCCGTTTAGATTATTTTGGGTTTTCTGTTGATATTTAAATAAGTACCTAACTTGTTTAGGCCTTACTGTATATTTTTCTTATTATTTTGTTTAGTTATTCCGTTACTCTCCAAAGTCAATATAATTTTTTCGTCAGGAAAATGTTGAATACAATTTTGTTACTTTGAGTTTTGACTGAATTATATTATTGAAATCAAAGAGGAAACGAAAACAAAATTATTCAAAAGAAAATATTCGTCTCTTCCTGGTCCATTCCTGGCATGATTGGATCAACGTCCAATGCTTCACTTTTCAAATGAGATTATTATTCTTTTCACCAGGATTCTAGCTCCATTTATTTGCTTGAGCAAATTAAATAAAAAAAATGGGTATTTTCACTGTTTCTACGCAATTTTATGTCTTATAGATATATTATATACCTTGAAATTACACTTTATTTAACTTTTAAAGTAAACTATAACACAAATCTATATACTATACAATATGGTAACCCATTAACCACATGACAAATATGTATATATAATAAAAACAGGGTATATTCAGACTTTTAAGTACAAAGTTCATATTCTGTACAGAATTGTACATTTAAATGCACCAAGGATCCTATAAAGAGTGCTGCGATCGTTACACGTGTCGGCATCATAGCGAAGCTACTTATAACTACAGGTATCTCTAGGAAGCACGTGTTATCTCTAACTTATATTCCTCCTGCTAATTTAGGTAGGTAATGTTTTATACATACAATAAAAAATCAGGATTTTGAAGATTGGCTACACCTTAGAAAATAATAGATTCTGCTTTTGATATATTTTACTACACATGGCTGTATGTAAGAGATCATGACTTTTGCAATTTCAAACTGCTTATTAGTCTCAAGTTACCTGGATGTCCAGATAACTAAATTTGCAGGAATCCCAACCATGTTCGGGTAGGATTTCAGTCAAACCAGATGCAGCTGAATGTCAGTTGAGCGACTTGCCTGCTGATCCATACAGTCCAGTTGCTAGGTAACACGATACTCTTCAGTAAGGTTGATTAACAGGCTTTCTGGCTCATCAGTTACTTAATGTGTTTCATTCGTTATCGGTTTTACGTAGACTCTTCTTAGAACTTTGTGATAAAATCTTATCCAGTAAAATTACCTCTGTGACCTAATATACTGATCCAACGAGTCCTTTATTTGCACAAAGAGAAAGAAAATTAAGATAGTGTCACCAAGTCTAACTAATTCGCACAAGAATAAAGTTAATTAATGTGCTGACGATAAAGCGTTTATGTAGAAGTCTGTTTGTAGACACAGTATGATCATTTTCATAGAAGTGGCAATGTGTGGACCATTTATGGAATTGGAATATTTTGATGTGTAAGTTATTTTAATGGTCACATTTTCCTAGTTCTTATTTGCTGCTCATGAAGCACTTTTATTGAAAGACATGAATTCCTAGGTATGAGATGAACGGTGGTAGAAAGTGACAACGCTCCTCACTTGGTTAGGCATTTGCAAATGACTTCAGAGCTATAATTAAAAATAGTGCTCCATCAAGTCTTGAAATATCATTCCCATCATCTTTTTTCTCAGGAAACTGGCATGTAACCTTCATCTCTAAACCTAACTCAAGCCATTATTTTCAAAACATCTCAAGGTAGCATACCTTTTCATACACTAAGCAAACGCTTCGCTAAATAACTGAGCTCCTCTATCTCCTGAACTATCATCTACATCATTACCATCATTTGTTATCTCGGCGAATCACATCTCATTTTCCCGCCCCAAACTATTCTTACATAAAGCACAACCCTACATTTCATCTCGGGGTTCCCAAAGGACATCTGCTATAGCTTGCACTTCTACAGCGGAACGTCCAACGGGTTTGCCTTGGCATACTGCCATGCTGTAACAATATTATGCGGGATCACGTATCCAGATGGTGTGCAAGTTTGTTGCGACCCAAGAAAGTATATTACTGGGATTTCTTCGAGCATTTCCTTTTAACGTTCTCGTTTCTTGCTTCGGAAAACTGTGATTACTTTTTGTATTGTAGTTTTCGTTATGTGTAGTTGGTAAGATGAAATTGTTGTTAGGAATTGAAAATACATTAATATTTTGATAGATATGAATTTTATCACCTGGTTTGTAGTGGTTTCAATTTTATTTTGTATCTGGATCTGTACCGTTCAGCATATTTAACTGGATGCTAATTATATTCAGTAATGAAGTTAATGTGTTTTTAATGATCTTTAGTTTATTAAGAACAAAAACACGCCTCGTTTGATGTCGATTAAATTTGTTTTTATTGTCTTGTTACAGGTAAGACTCCAGAAAATGGCAACAGCTTATAAAGGTAACACAATCCTATAAACCACTCATCTATGAAAACGGATTATGTTTTTATGAGCGATCTTGTGCAAGTATACCCCCTTAACACAAAAATACGCATGACGGCATACAGAAAAAAATCAACACAATAGGAACAGGGGTTCATTCAACTGAAAATAAAAAAGAGATGTAAAAAGCCACGATTGCAGAACATATGCTTTAAAAGAACCTCTGCAAAGGACTCTTAGTGTACGGCCCTGGGCTACACGTCGTGTTTTTATGGATGATAGAGTAACGGATGCGGCAGTTTGAATATTTTTATGCGGATGTGGGGAATAAAGTAAAACTTCATAAAGTTTTATTTAGTACTTAAAAAATACACGAGGTAGTTCGTAAAATGCAGACAAATGAGATAAAAACGGTAAAAAAATCAACTCAATCAAATTGTATGTTTATTTGTGCTAACAGGTACAAAAAGGAGTAACAAATACAAAATGGGTTTTTTGTGTTCTGCCACAGCCATATTACCATATCAATATTTGTATATTTGTGTCCCCTAGGACATAAAAATTATACACTTATTACTTATTACTAAATTTATATTGCAAATTATATAATATATCTAAATCAAGTTAAAAATGAAAAGTATTAAGATAAAATCAATTTTGGTCGTTTTGATGGGTTTTAAGATGCTTGTTAGGCTGTAAAAAAGACTGATGAAAATAGATTGCATGTAGCGGAGATGAGAATTTTGAGATGGATGTGTGTTATAACGAGAATGGATTAAGTGATAAATAAGTACATTAGAGGTGGTTTAAAAGTAACGCCTGTGACGGACATGTTGAAAGGGAACCGCTTGTCTTAGTATGGTCATGTGAAGAGGAGGGATGAAATGCATGTATCTAAAAGAGTTATGAATAAAAATGTGGATGGATGGAGAGGCAGAGGGAGGCCAAAGAAAAAAATGGATCGATTGTGTGAGGAGCGGTATGATGAGACAGAATGGAAGAAAAAACGTGTTGTGCCGACCCCAAGTAGCATGAGATAAGGACAGGAAAACGATGATTATGGGTTTTTGAACTTAAATAGCTAATCTAATTGAAGTTCTGACACGTACAATCTTTGCCCTTAGATACCTCGTTTCAAAGCCATGAAGTCTTCTCCACTTCTTCATTTTGAACCGATCCTTCAACGGCTCTCGATTTCAAGTGCCTTATCCAAAACTGGTGAACTCATTGTCAAGACACAGCTATTGGGCACGGAGTAACACTGCCTCTTTGAAAGAAAGTGCCGACTGAAAAAAGACTTTGAAAGTAAAGCCTGAAAACTCATGTAAAAAGGCTCTCCGTTACGCCAATATTTCAAACTTTTACTTGACTTTTCTTGTATATTTTAACTTTACAGTTGTTTTGTTAAAAACACAGTTTCAAGAAATTCCTTTTGTTATTTGATACAAATAGGTTTCGCGTAGTTTTACGTACAATTGTCGTATTTCACTTGTTTCTGCGTGTTTGCCTGGGGGAAATGTACCTATAAGGAGCAAAGTATTGCAGTTTGCAATAAAATAGTTTGGACGTATGAGTTCTTATAACTGTAACATTATTTTGCAGTTTTTGTTTTCGTGAATTTTTACACTTTACGTAATAATGTGGATAACTATGAACGTATTGATTTTAAAATACGGTTTTGAGAGTGAAATTTAAAATTTAGCGTGGCTTTAATGCTACTATAGTTTTATTTTAATATCTCTCGTACGCGGCGTTATTTATTAATCATTATTTTCAGAGCCAAAAGCAACTTAAGCCATCTTCTAATATCTAAGTCATTTACCCCAATATTTTTTTAAATGCTGTAACAAAAAACAAACTTCACAAAACCAATTTTGCTAACCTTAACTACACCATTTTCATTTAAACTATGCAATATGTTAAAAAAACGTAATTCATTTTACTTTGTGTTAAGAATTTCAAATTAACTTTAAAGAAAGCGGTTAACTGCAAAGGTCACTGTAGTGTGTTTGTAAAGTTAATTCTTGCTATTTAAAACTACTACATAATTATACGTACTTTCACCCCTTCTGAGGAGAGTTCAACCACCTTTAAAAAGATCTACGATGTTATGGTTTTAAGACAGAAGTTTTCAGCGTATGACATTATAATAGTGAATAGAGATTATTTCCCGTCTATAACAGCTTTCATGATATTATTTCAGCATTCTTTATAAAGTAGGACAACATTTTTTGAGAAGTTTTTATCATACTTTCTCAAAAAAAGAAAGAATGAGAGAGCTATGTGCCGTGTAAATGCCAACTCATAGAAATATATACTGCGAGGAAGAGAAAGGCATAGTGGGGGGTGCATAATGCAAAAAAAATACTTTAACGTCTTCGTTCCAAAAACATCCAAAATCTTCGCTGTTTGACCATAAATCATCATTTAAACAAGGAAGTCATAAACGAAGCCTTATCTCTTAGATAAAATAAAAACAACTTAAAAAAAAAAAAAAAACATAATAAGCGACTTTGTTCGATTAAGTTACACTCACCATTCATACACGACCTCTTCCTCCATAGAATCGAAAACCATGTACTGATGTATCGTAGATCAAATTATAGGTTCATGAGCTCGAATCTGTCTAGATTAAACGTGATGAACGATGCAGCTCATGAACTTAGGTTGGCAATTATGGACTTTATGGCTGCTTAGGTTGGCTGCAATGCTTGGCCTTTGATAGATTGAGGGGTTATGTGTATTGAATTTGTGTAGTTCACCTCACTTCTTGAACTGCCTTTACCTAGTATAGAGTTTCAATTGCCTAATACCATTGACGTGAAATCTAAAGTACTGTGAACTTCTTGGCAAACAAGTCGTTGGAACTTTGGAAGTAACTGGCAGAAATTTAAATAGTGTTTGAAATAGGAATGGAAAAAAATATGGTTTTTTTATATGCCAGTGATATATTAGCTCCTTTATAAGCCGGATGGCGTAAATAAGTATTCGTTTAATCATAATCAAGTGTTTTATTTGCTATAATTACTAAGTAGTACCCCGAGCGAGGTCTTATGGTGATACAATACTGTAAGATTGGTAATTAAAATCAGATTCGTCATCATTTCTGAATTTAAAATATTAAATGAATACCATTTTGACATTAAAATAGTGAGAAATCGGTGTTGCAATCCGGATAATACATATCAACTTAGAAATATCAAAGCAAACAGTGCAAAATGTATGGAATTGACATACGCAAACAGAATGTCAGGTGGTAAATCCCAAACATGTTGGACTTTTGACAGTCTAAAATGTCACTGACAGAATATGACAATATCTAGGACCCCAGAATGTACATCCCGTTCAGTTCAGGTATCTATTTTAACTCTGACAGCAACTAAACAGCAACCTTCGAAAATAAAACTCACTGTGGTGCAAAAGCAGTGGTAAAATAACTGTGAACTGACTGTGTGTCGAATTTGCCTAAATATTACCTTTTTATAAAATGACAAATGATGATATGGTGGTATTAAATCTTTCAGTATCGTAATACTGATTACTTAATACGTCTATGTATACGTGTGTATTTTTTATTGTTGGCTATTTATTTTATGGTCTAATAAAGGTGTTACTGCGGCTTAAAACCTGGCACATTTGCTTTATCTATATCGCCCATAAACACTTTAATAAGCCTTACTTTTAATGTTTGTGGTATATAGTTTTCTATAAACAGCGGTATATTATTTACAATGTTTACTTAGAATAAACTAAAATTAAACAGTAACAATTACTTTTAACTCATACTGAGTAAACAAGTAGGTACATTTGACAGAATGAAAACTGATAAATAAAATAATATAATTCTCAAACAGTAAGAAGATACTCGTAATACGTTTATAAATAGTTAAGGCGCAGACCCACCGCGGCGCATGCTGTGCTAGGGCACGTGGCGCATTTTAGTTGCGTGGATTCATTTGTTTGACAACGTGGGTCCAACGTGGGCCAACGTTGTCCACTGCAATACACACTACACACTAGTTGGAAACACAAAATATGTTGCCTCTAATGGCCTATCCATACAAACGCTCTTATTCTTTCCAATACACAAATTACAAAATCTTTGTAAAAACTTTCTCATTTATTCATTTAAAAGTTATTTTCTTATATCTTGGACCAAACCACATCTTTCTGGACCTAACCATACATTTTCTTTCATTCAATCTCCTTGGCTAAACAATATAGCGCTGAATTGAAACTCCGCTGCTGTGAAACGAGATCTAGAAAATTCGAAAGATTGAACGTCTTTTATCGATATTATTTTATTGTTTGGATAGAGACTTATCCTCTTTGATGGAGTATGGTTTCGAAATATATTGAGAAAGCTATTCTAAAATTAGCTTTGTTCTATTGAAAGTTCGTGGTATTGTGACGTTCGGAAGGAGCTTGAGGGTGAATAATCACATGGGTCGATCATCGAGGTAAAGCAATGCTTGCTGAGATCGGTCAGTGGATGCGTGGCCATCGATTATATACCGACTATCCTTCGTGCTTCCAACGCTAAGCCGTTGGTCCCAGCATTAATTTGAACATTTAGTTAAAAGCCAGAATTTGACTCCTGTCTTGTTCAATATGGTTAGGTACTGGGCTGTGGAGGCGGAATGAAAGTCGCAACATGTAAAACGGTATTGCCGTGGGTAGAGTTGGGAAAGGATGTAATCTTCATAAAGTATAAAATGGAGGAAAACTAATTTTTCTCGTGCTTGTTTTTTATTTATTCTCATTTGACATCGATAATATTTAAAAAAAAATAGACATTATGGGATACTAGTTGCCGCCCGCGGCTCCGCCCGCGTGATTGTCGAAAACTATCCTAAGGGAACATATTCCCGGGATAAAAAGTATCCTATGTGTTATTCCAGACTATAATCTACCTCTGTGCCAAATTTCATCAAAATCCATTCAGTAGTTTTTACGTGAAAGAGTAACAAACATCCATACATACATCCATACTTACAAACTTTCGCCTTTATAATAGTAGTAGGATATAGATAAAATATACTTTATATATTTTTTAATAATTTGAAAAAAAAAAACATTTTATTTTTTAAGTTTAACTTTATTTCTCGATAGTACTACTGATGGCTAATCGTTCTGTCGCGGGAAAACAACCATTAAATTTTCAGCTTGTAACAACAAATTGTAACACAACTCTTTAGAAATTTTAAAATAAATAGATAACCAAAATGTATACCGTTGTGGAAATAGCCGTGTATTCACCTTATAAAGAAGTGAATGAGTGACACTAGTTAATTACGCCCGGCGCTGCCTGGGCGGTCAGCCCCACTACCTTGCTGACAGGCTAATCTATTTACCTTGGCATGAGCTAATTCTTGCATAATTTATACTGAAATGAGGGTAGGAGAAGTAGGTACTGGTACGTAGTATTTAAACTAAGCCATCGGTATTTTGCAGCAAACATAGGGACAGTTATATTCGTTCTAAATACTTCGATCTGGTATGATTACTGTACAAAGTGTTCCAGAAGTGCGTGGTCGTACTTAAGGATGACGTTCGTGAATGCTGTCTATTATTTTAGAACAATCACTGATTTGATGCTACCAACTGCATCAGATTGACTTGTTTTTGTTTGTAAGTGATAACTTTTTATGGGAGGGTTAACCGCTTCCTAACGTAACGCGTTACGGTGCCAGTATGTCTGGCTTCCTTTTCTCTCACGCATACGTCAGTGGTAGGCAGGCACTTCCTCTCTCACTCTAACCCACAGCGCTAGTCGTATTTCGGACAGACGCTTCCCATATTAAATAGTTCAACTTAGATTAGTTTAAGTTATCACTTCTGTCGGGCGTCCCGAGACGCACACGTTTTTTTTTTACTTTTTAGTCGTTTTTGCGGTTAGGTTTTTTTATAAAACTTTTTTTTTTGTTTTGCCAATGTTTCTTTGCTGAATATCAGATACAGAACGTAACCCTTAAGTATGAACACGCAGTTCTAAAACATCCTGTATACCTATTCCGCTTGTTATATTCCTGACATGCTGTCATTTAACTTTTATCGTTTAGTCCAAAAACTGTTCCAATGTAAAATATTCAAAGCCCAAAAAACAAGTATTTCCGCTCAACGTGACCTAAAACTAAAATACGTTATACCTATGCGCAATGCTGGACAATTCTGGTTGTCAGTTTGACGGATGGCACAGGGTGTCCCACGAAGGCAAGCGCCATGATTGATGGGCTCGCAGTTCAAACAGCTTCTGCAATGCTGATTCAATGAAATTATTTTAGTAAGGGCATGTCGATTGCGACCTGGGGATGATGGAACGCGCAATGTGCTTGAGATCTTAAATATTATTGCTATGTACTGCCGCTTTAAATGTGTTTGTCAATTTTTTGTTGTATGAAATTGCGTGGTTTTGGACATTTCATAATCAGGGCACTTTTGGGGTTTGTTTAGCATAAATTTACTCATTAAATAAGCTGCAGCCAGCGGTTTCGCTCACCTTAAAGTAGCCTATAACCATCTCATCTAACTATGTTCCAATATTCATCAAAAACTATTCAGCGATTTAGGTGTAATAGCGTAGCAAATGCAAACTCTGGAAGAGTTCAGGGAATGCGATAAGGTTTCTCATTGTATATGTTTTAGTTTTAGGTTTCCTTTTTGTTTTACTTTTGGTGTACAGATATTCTATTTCACGAAGTCCGTTTGGCTCTGGTTGTAGTAGTGACGTGTAGTGATAGGCGCGCTAGTGTGTGTAAACGTAGGTAGCGTTAGGAAAGAAATCTGAAACGCATTATATATTTATTTAATAAATTATATAGACAATTTAAGTAAATAATATTTAGCTATTAGAATGATAAGTTGCAGAGAAAAGAAACAACAGTTGAAAGTAAATAATATTTTTATTTATTACAGAGAAGAAACAAAAAAATCAGCACTTAATCACTATCAAATTCAATTTCTGATTCGCTTTCGTCAGAATCGTTCCCTAAGTTAATTATGAACTCAAAATCCAGGTCGACGTATTTTAAGTATTCTTTTTCAATTTTTTCAACATGAGCACAGGTTTTTTGCCATGTTTCACTGGTTACTCTATCCAAGCTTTCAAAGATCAGTCTTTCCATGTTCGTCATGTTTTGTTCGATATTCTTTGATGCGATATAATTTTTTACAATACCCCAAATATTTTCAATAGCATTTAATTCTGGGTGATAGGGGGGAAGACGTATGACATCAAAACCCTTGCTCTTAATAAAATCATCAATTTTATACGTTATGTGTTCATCTTTGTGTTTTTTTATAATATCGTACAATTCAAATTTAAGGAGAGATTGCTCAAATGCTATACCCTTATCCCTGAGCCATTGCTGCATGTCTGCTTTCTTTGTAGCCGACGTCGGTAGTTTTTCAGTCCGTGTGTTGTGATATGAAGCATTGTCTAAGACAATGACAGAGCGTGGGGATAAATTGGGTAAAAGTTTTTCGTTTAGCCATTTAACATAATTATCGTAGCTCATATTAGAATGGTAATCGCCAGCTGTTGAGTTGGCTTTATAAATCAATGAAGCATTTTCAATAAATCCATCCTTTGTACCCGCATGCACTAATATAAAGCGAGTGCCTGTGCTAATTTTTTTTAAGAATGGTGTACTCTCTTTCTTTTGTGCCCAGGTGTTGTTTCGCACGTGTGTTGAAAGGACATAACTTTCATCGGTGTACACAATTGGGCGACCTTGACTGCGATATTCTGACATCTTCTTCAAAAATTTTAAACGCCACATTTGTATATCATGACGCTCCGTCAAAACTTTACGGTTATTCTCTGTTTTACGCCACTTGTAACCTAACTTCAGTAACAATTGACGAACAGTTTCGATACAACCATCAAAACCAATTTTTTCATTTAATACAGTTTTTAACTTAGCCAACGTTGGAATTTCTTTATGGATGACATGGAAATTTTGTATAGTACTGCGAACAACATCGGCTGTAAAATTATCTATTTCTATCTTACTATCCCGCTTTCTTCTTTTCTTCATAGGAGAAGTGAAATTTGATGAGCAGGATGGCAATTCCTTCTCTTCTTTTAATATCCGTTGAACAGTTTTCATAGAAACACCTGTAGCCTCAGCTGTACGCCTTGTAATATCTCGTAAATGAGACAAATCACAGTTAGGTTCCGCAACTGATTTTGTGAATTCATACTCTTCTCGCAGGAAATGATAAACGCTATATCATGCTTCGACCCTAGAACAAAACCAAATCGAAATACATATTTAAGTAACAAGTTTCATAATATTAGATAGATAAACTCTTAATAGCACACAAAAAGTAGTAACAATAGTTAAAAAAAAATGTAACCTCACTGTGGACAACTTTTCTGCGTTTACTTGCCATGCTGACGTTACTCTTTGAATTTTTTAGCGCGGAAACAAAACACTAGTGACTCTGACCGCGTCGCGATCGTGACTGAGCGCTCCCGAGGTTACGCACACTAAAACAGTGTGCACGTACAGACCTTACAACATTCATAATCAAACGGACTTCGTGAAATAGAATATCTATACCATAAAGTATAATTATAATAAATAAATAAAAAACTCTCTTTCGAATTTATAATATTGTTATGAAGCTCTTAATACACATAAAGTACTAACAATCAAAATGAAAACTTATCCAAAGAGATTAAAGAAAGATTTTGGCTTTGTAACTTGCTACAATCTAATTTAATGAATAAAATAAGTCGTCGCGTCCACGGCTAACTGGACAAGTGAAATGGAACACAGCACAATATGGGCTAAATTATGTATGAGTGGCCGCCCGCAGTCTCATTTATTATTACGTAGTCGAGTTCATTTCAGGCCCAAAAGTTTTTACCAGGTGAAAAATCTAGTCTTTAGGTAAAATGGAATGTCCTAGATTCGTGAATAATGCTGGAAATATGGCAATCTTTTTCTAGAAAAGAGACATGAAATTCTTCAAAGTAGTGTTTAATACAATTTCTGGACATACACTATTTCATTAATAATACCATGAAGTTTTTTTTACTTGATACAATTTTCACACATTCTAAATCAACGCTTAGTAACTTAAAAACCTGGCTGGCCTTTCCCCAAGAACAGTCCTCCTGACCGATTTCGGCCATGGTTGCCACTCTCAAGCGAGACTAGCCATCGGCGCGGGACATATAATAGTGCACAAGTGTGTGCGCAAACACAGGTGCACTCCCTCTTCAATCACTCTCATATTCCGATGGGACGGCAACCAGACACGACCGGAGAGAGATCTGGCGTAGGACCAACAGCCCCGAGTCCCGGCCCGGAGTTTGGAAATTGGTGGTGTGACACCCCTGTGCCTGTGCCCCTATATTGTTGTATAATAAATTAATACAATAATACAGACTCTTCAGAATCCATAAGGCGAAAATATGAACGAAAAAGAAGAAAAATACACTACCCAGACAGATGACGTATGTCACTTACTAATGAAATAATAAACGATAAATGAAAGCAATACTAATATGCTGATGAGAGCAGCTTCACGACGCGCACGCCCACCATCCCCGGACCCGTCGCTCAGCTCCGTCTCGCCGCCGCCGGACAGCGGATCACCAATGTCACTGGCGGTTGCAGTCGCGTCGAGCTCCAACGATTAGTATTTCTCGCCGCCGACGTCGCCAACACCAGTGCGTCGGCAGGGGAAAGGCCGGCCACCGAGGGGCTCGGGACCTAGGGGCCAACCGGTCCCGAGCCGGGTCCCCGCTACCGGTGGTTGTATGTGGTTGTATGAAAACGTCATGCGCGCATACTATGGGTCTACAGAGGGGGGAACTAACCTCACTGCGTACCGTGTCAGAGTGCTGACTCTGTTTCAGGACCTGGAACCTACCGTGAACGTCTCGGCCCAACAATTGTCGGATCAGGTGCGGATCATCCAACGTAATCACAGGTTGGACGATGCCGCACTTGATAGGCTGGGCTCAGAGGTACTGAACAACCTTATCATCTTGACCCTGACACAGACCGCGGTACAAGCGCCAGTTATCGACGCGATGATGATAGGGTTGTCACGGTAAGTAGCCAGTGCAACGATAGATTGAGGAGCGCACTGAAGGATGCGCTTCGCGAGTATAGATCCACTCCAACCGAACTTAGGCCCGACTACCACGGTTGCCTATGGACAAGAAAAATAGGGCGCTGGTGTGTGCTTTGGACTCGCTGCTGCAAAACACCTTTGAAAGCAGCGAGAGCCTCGTTGATATGCACTCAATCCTGTTTTGCGGGGCTGTTGCGGCATATGTATAGCAAACGTCAAGTTCCCTAGTTGTGACGAAGCTATACGACCGAAGCCTGCTGCACCAGCCTGGCATTGCAGGATCGAGCGGCGTATCGATGAGGCTAGGGCACTCATCGGCAAACTATACTGCTACAGCGAGGGCAATACACGACCACGTGTGATGCGCTTTGTGAGGCGGGCGTTCTTGGGGACTAGAATCAGCCCTCGAGAATACACGTCCCGTATCACAGAGCGCATCGACTTCCTGAAACAGAAAGTTTGTGCAGGGGCAAACCGTATTTGTCGATATAAGCGGCGGGTTGACCGATACTCGCAGAATCGCATGTTCCAGAGCGATGAAAGGTGGGTATATAGAGCTTGGGAGCGACCTGAACAAAATGTGACAGACGCGTGCCGACCGGATAATAATGCCACGAGTGCATTCTGGCGAAGCATCTGGTCGGTAGCTGTCTGTCACACCGAGGGTGGCTGGATGCGCGATGTCGAGCGTGTGTGCGATGCTATACCAGAAATGAAAAATCACCATTTCAGAGTTAGATTTAGCTAAAGCAGTTCGTCCGTTACCAAATTGGAGATCTCCGGGACCGGACGGAATGCACAACTTTTGGCTTAAATGGTATGGCAGCTCACACGCCCTACTGGCATCTCAATTCCAGTCTTCCTAAGAGTCTGGGTCGCTACCACAGTTTCTAACTACTGGCGTTACCCACCTGCTTCATAAGACAGGTAGTCCCGCGGAACCCAAGAATTATAGACCGATAACATGCTTGTCGACATGCTTGCTGAAAAAGGTTTTAAACAGCCTTTTGTCGGAAATAAGGTGCGTGCCTTCAACGGTTGGGTCATGTTGGTATTAATGTACACTTTCGGCATACTCAAATGGATTCATACCGAACTCGATGCTGGTGGATAGGAGGGTCTGTACACTGCTGACCGTAAACCGGATGCATCACCCACGATTGTCGGTGATGAGACTGCACATCCCGCGGAAGTGTGGAGGTCGAGGCTTTTTAAATGCTAAGACTCTCCACAAGCGCGAGATGTGCGGTCTCAGAGAATATTTTCTCAAAGCCGATGTGGGTATGCACCGAGATGTGTTCAAGTGGACAAGGGACTCAACCCGTTGTCCATAGCTAAAGAGATGTGGCGCAAACCTGTGATAAGTATGATGCGGTCATCTGTAGTAAGTACTACAGATGACCGCAAGGAGGTATGGAAAGCTAAGGAGCTTCACGGGGGCTTCTATCGGGCTCTTCATAGGTCCGATGTAGATTTCTTAGCATCCGTGGCCTGGCTACGTTTCGTTGATCTCTTCGGGGAAACCGAAGGTTTTGTCTGTGGGATTATAGACGAAGTTATCTTGACGAATAACTACCGGAGGCATATTATGAAGGACGGGACGGTTGACATGTGTCAAGCATGCCACCGTCCGGGTGAGTCCATCAGACATATTATCTCTGGCTGTTCTCGTCTGGCTAACGGCGAATACTTGCACATGCATAACCAAGTGGCCAGGATTATCCATCAGCAACTTGCTTTGAAATACAAACTTGTGGTGCCCGACCCAGTTCACGAAAATTACCATGTCACGTTATACTGGGGACTATTGTTGCCAATAAGCCTGACATAGTGCTGATAGACCGATTAGTGCGCCGCACAATGATAATCGATGTTACCATCCCGCATGACGAGAACCTCGTGAAAGCTGAGAAAGAGAAGCAAATCAAGTATCTCGACTTAGCACACGAGGTTGTCGACATGTGGAATGTGGACACGGCTGTAATTGTGCTGATTGTCGTTACGGCCAATGGCCTGATGGTCAAAAGCTTCGAAGACCATCTGTCGAAGCTGGCGTTACGCGGTTGGATAAAGGGCTTGATACAGAAGGCAGTACTCCTCGATACGGCTCGTATTGTGAGGAGTTTCCTTTCTCTGTGGCCCTAACCACCGGTAGCTTGGACCTTGCTCCCGAAACCGGCGGACTACTGTTTTTTATATTTTTAAAAGTTATTTTTTAATGTGTGTTTTATAAAAAAAATATTTAAAAATGTAAATTAGTATGTACGGAAAATAAATAAAGAGAATAATAATTTTAACCTACATTATGAACAATTTTACTTCTACATGAAGACAACTTTACACTAAAGCGATTGCCTATCATAACTTCATAATCCAGTCGCCGTTCGATAGGAACCAGGCTCGGGTCGACATCGCGTTATGTTCCAGGTGAGTCTCAAAAAGATGTCAGCGAAGTAGTCGGGGACCGCGCTAGGGCCTGTCAGGGTTGCGGAATTTGCTCAAAAGAGTCACCGCGGCCCTGGACGCAAAGAGCGTTTTGAGGGACACGGATGGGTTTCAGTCAATAAGAGTCTGACACTCCCTTCCACTCCGCTCAGAGCGGAAGGAGTCATTTGATGATTTCCCATCTTTAAAAAAGGTAACAAACTGGTCAGAATTTCCGACTTCTGAGTACCCGTAACTATAGTGAATGATCTTCTAATGGCAGCCGGAACTAATACTGCTTAACGTGTCTCAGTTTATAATAAATCCCACCCATCCATAAACTGACCTCAGCAAGCGTATTATATAGCCATTAAGCCCCTAACGTTAAATAACTTAATTTTATATAAATCCCTGACATTTCACACATATTTCAAAAATGCCCGATGTATCTTCATGTTTTACCACATTTATAGCCACTGGGCAAATTTAGCCGGGCAAAATATTTCATCAAATTTCAGTAGAAGCTATTTCAGTACGAATTTCGGGAAGTCATTTAGACGTGAGTAATTTAATTAACGCAAATGAGAAGCGAATATTTTTTTTGTATTTTTGTTTCGTTTAACAGGAATTTTGTTTGCTCTATTTTAGATGCGAGTGTAAGTGTAAATGTCTGGTTGCGCTTTTACATTGTTTTAAAAGATAGGTAGGTAAGTGTTCTTTTACTTTAAATTATTGTAGTGGTATATTTTGGGAAAGTTTAAGGAATGAATAACGAAAACATTTTAGTAGGTAATTGAGTCTTGTACTTCTTTATCTTAACGGATGTGTCTCCATTTAAGTAAAAATAACCTCAAAACATAACCGTCTCGTAAATATAATAAAAAAAAAAACATAGGTATATACAAGACTTCATAATAAAACCTAGTACTCGTGTACTCAGTTTATTGCATCATGTTGAAAATAATAATTGTATTACGATTCTTTTATCACTCTTCTTAAAACTGCAAACATTATCAGTATTCCTGGACAAGTTTTTTCTACAAATTGTTTTAATAATAAAACTAAATTTTGCTAAGCATTGTTTGTCTATCTTATCTGTAGAGGGGATTCCCTGGTGTTCTGAAATACAAGTCACGGCTTAGTTTAGGCACCAGTCTCTCACAAATGAACATTGTCGTAGTCATAATTGTAATTGTTTCCTTAAATATACGTTTAAAAGTGTGGAAGAAAATGATTTTTTTTATTATTATTATTACATATAACGGAGAAAGTACCTCCGTAGTGATTTTTAAAAAGTGTGACGTCATCATAGCTGACGTCACAAATGTCATCATGTTCACTCATTTTTGGTTTTCCAAAAGAAAACTTCACAACTTGTTTCAAACTTCGTTTATTCAATGAACAGCGCGAGCGTAACGACGTTACAAAAAGGTCCGTACTGTCCAGCGGCTCAAGCATGAATGCTCGAACGTTTTTAGGTTAATTATTGAAACATTTAATTTCAATAACAGGAATAGTGAAATGCTGTTTAACGTTAATTTTACATCGTAATAAACAAAAAGTCAATCAATTTACTTATTTTTGGACACTCAAATTATGAATCTTATTTATTTGAATACTTGTAATGACAAACTATTGTAATTGCGCCGATATATTTTTATAATTATAGCGACTTTCTGTGCTAATTGGCACTACTGAATCATAAAATAATAACCACACATTAAACTAAGCTTAATATCAAAACGCAATCAACGACTAACGCATGAGTTACGGGCTCCCTGTGAACATTAAACCAGGGGATTAATGAAAAACGAAGTTTAGTCTGTAATTAGTAATTTGTTTAAAGGAAAATATAGGGTGTTTGTGTTCAAATCCTTCTATTGTGGCAGAGACAAAGGTAATTAAGAAATAATTAGGTACTCTGGTGAGCGGATTAATCCTTAAGGGCCAAGTAATTTGAAGACAACATTAGTTTGCGGGAGAAAATAATAATAATTAAAAACATGAATTTGTTATAAATTAGCTCAGCCTATCGCAGACCACAGAACCTTCTTTTAAATTACGTCACAACATTCTATTTGACAATGTTAATAACCAAATGAATTTTTGTATGCGAGTTAACAAATTGAAATTGCCTTGGAAGTACAAGGGTTTCATTTTAAACCCGTTCTAAAGGAGGGTGTTACCAACATATTGACTTACATACTTTCCACCACAACAAGAGATTTCATCTCCATATAAAGTCTTAAACTGCCAGGTAGTCTTTTTAAATATTATATCACATGTTCCACGTTAATTTCCTATTTACCATCGCCTGTCAGAACCACTATCGAAAGAAAATTACAATTTCCGTTGCCTTGAACCTTCTTCCTTCTTTATTTATTTTCTAACTCCACCAGCAGAAAAGTAAAAGCTTCCCGGAAAACGTATTAAAGAAAAAAGCTCTTTGGCAGCAAATGTTGGTCGTCGACATTAAGATTAACTCAGAGTTGTTAAATATTGAGAAACAGTTCTATTTGTCCACCTATATTTCTATGCCTTGTCTATCTATATTTTTTCAAACTGTGACTGATGCTTGTTGACTAAACTAGTTATGAATATAAATGTGGATGAATAGACAGGGGAGGAAGGCCAAAGAAAAGATGGATTGATTGTGTTTGTAGTGATATGAAAGAAAAGGGAGTTAGTGACAGGACCGAATGGAAGAAAAAAAAAACAACGGGTTGCACTCCGGGAGTGCCGGCAGAAGTAAAAACATGAACATTAACGTTATGCATTTTTGATATTTTTTGAATGATTTCGCAAGAATTGCATATGCATGCATTGAGGCATACATTTTCGCCGCGCGGCAGAAAGAGAGATATTACTTCCTCTCCTACGCCGCGCCGGCGTAGGAGAGGAACCCCTCCCTCCGTCTTACGTATTTTCGATCAGGACACGTGTCCTGACGCGAGTTTAACATTTCTTACCCATCCCAAAAAGTGCCGACGCCGCTAAAGAAGTTTTCACTTCAAAAACGTGTTGCGCCGACCCCAAGTAACATGGGATAAGGGCAGGAAGATGACGATTATGACTGCTGCTTGTTTGAAAACCACTTGAAAACCAATCCTCCTAGCCTTTTCCCAACTATGTTGGGGTCGGCTTCCAGTCTAAGTGAATGCAGCCAAATACCAGTATTTGACATGGAGCAACTCTAAGCTCCACAACCCAGTATCTGTGTCACACGAAACCTCTTTGCAAAACTGGTGTCTGATTACCTGGCTTATCCTTCTGAACCGTTACGACTGCCAAAGATCTTTAAAAAACAGGCCAGGATCAAAGGCTTAACGTGATTGAGGCATGGTGGAGTCTTGGTATTAAGATGGTCACCCATCCACGGACCCACCTCGGCAAGCGTTGCTTAACCTTGAAAATCGACTTGAGCCGCTTTTGGACTCCGAAATAAAGATGGTTTTATTTTTTCTATGTTATGTAAATACTTATTTTATTATTTTATTTATTTCCCCTATAAATAAACTTATGTCTCAATGATTAACTACATCTAATAAGTTTGTGCAACCGACCCAACAGCAGAGTACGAGTTATGAGCGTCCTGTTGAAATTAATCGAGCAATTAGCGAAGTTCATAACTAATTAGCTTAGTATGTTCTAGTGATAGGACACGTAGGAGACTCAGTTAGAAGCAAACTTGTGTACCCAGAATGTCATAGAGGCTTTGAAATAATTGACGTCTTAAAGTATTTCGCTCCACGTAAAATACTGGTATTAAGCTGAATCCGATTTGACTGGAAGCCGACCCCAATATAGAAAAAAGCTAGTTAATAGTAGTTGGAAAAAGGCTAGGTAGATCATCACCTACCGATGAAGTATTTCAAAGAAATATTAAAACATGAGACTGTCTGGTTTTGAACATTAATGTTTCATCATTTTTGAAGCTAGGAGATAGCAATCCAGCAAAAATTTAAGATAGTTCTGGATGAATGAGGCTATAAAGTGCCAAAGCTTGCAATATAACTAGTAGATACAATATTGCAAACCCAGCTTAAAACCTTGGTATCATCAGGAATCAAGATAAGAATACAATATCAGTAACGTCATTTCATGGTGAAACTGTCATTTATGACTGGCCTGAGACTGGTCGAGTGGTTAGTGACCCTGCCTGCTAAACCCGAGGTCGTGGGTTCGATTCCCACCCAGGACAAATCTTTGTGTGATGAGCATGATCATTTGTTCTGTGTCTGGGTGTAATTTGTCTATAATATGTATGTATTAAGAAATCTATAAGTATGTTTATCAGTTGTCTGGTTGCCATAGTAAAAGCTCTGCCTAGTTTGGGATCGGATGACCGTGTGTGAGTTGTCCCAGGACATATTATTATATTCTTATTATTTATGAATTTCGCTATACAAATATCTTACAAACTGATCATCTCACTCACTAAATGATGTTTTATTTAGTAAATTAGGGTCAATTTGTGTATATTTCATATATTTTCTGCCATAGGGAAAATTAGCTCAGCTATAAGCAAAGTTAAGCAACTAATTAGCGCTGTGTGTACTGGTGATCATGATGTAGGAACACCATGTTTTGTGGAAGTACAAATCCACTACCAATGCATAAAACTTTTAAAAAGTTCTATAATTATGATGGAAACTTCTGTTTGATTTGTTTCTTTGACAATTATTCGTGGCGTTTTCAACAATTCTACTGGTATCAAATTTAAAATGGAAAAACAAGCGAGCATATTAAAAAAAAATGTTTAAACATTAAAATCTTTTCGAATGACATAAAATGAAAATGTAGATCTTATTGGGTAACTGGGTAAAATTGGTAAATTTCAGATTTTTTAAATTTACCGGTGTCTTGTTGTTGAGTAACAACATAATATAGGCATTCTCAACCACTTAGCCTTTGGGTGAGGCAGAGAATAGTCGTAGGTGCAAAATGGAGAATATAAAGCGATTGACATGTTTTATTTTAATACAAACTTTAAGATAAATAAATAACATAATTATATAAACTATACAGATAATATAAAATCTTCCCCATCCAACAGTAAATATTATTCTATGGAACATAAGTTCTAGTGTTAATGACATTTTATGCTGCCCCGATCGACGTCATTCTGTCAACGGTGGTTGTCGCTGGAAACCAGCGCTTTGGCCCTGTCGCGCACACGAGTCCCAGCATTATGTTGAGCGATAGCCGTGTTGGGCGAATGTGACGCATATGTTCCCAACTTGAATAACTTTTCTAATTTTATTTTATTTTTTGTCATGCTTGTCGCAAATAAACTCTTTTCCCTTCTTTCTTTCTTTCTTCTGTTACAGGCAAGGCTTTACATTTTTTTGTCTTTGGCCCCTTTTGGGACTTGGTGGCCCAAGTCAAGGCTCCAAAAAGTAGACCTACGGCACAACTATTCTCCGGTTGACTGACAAATATCCAAAATCACAAATTAAATGACAAGGAAAAATGTTAGCATTCATGTAAATGCGAAAAAACTCGTCGGAAAAGGACAAACTTCGTAACATAACAAGCAAAAAAGAAATCTCACTCCAACTGAAATAGGCATCAATAAAAAGAAACACGATAAAAGAAAAGTTACCAGTGACAGATACGGGACAGTCCCACTTCAAACGCGATTGGGGACACCGTACTCAAAGCAAACTTCTAAATGTATACAGTAAAGCTGTTTAAACTAAGATGGCGGTTCGAACGACACTTTTAGTTTATTGGTACCAAAAGTACCTTAAAGTTTCCAAATCAATTACCGTTTGGTACTTATGATTTATGGATCGCAAGTTACTGGAATGACGTCTTTTGGAGTCGGATGCTCATAAACTTTTGGGATATGAAAAATATTCTTAAACGGAGGATTTTGCACGTCATTTCTGACTTTAACGGGCTTAAGGCGTTCTGTTGAAGTCTATTTAACATCTTGTTACAAAAGTTTGATATGGAGCGATTATACGCGTAAAGCCTTTTATAAATTACAAGCTTTTGCCCGCGACTTCGTACGCGCATATCCCGTTTTTGCCATTGCCGTGGGTATTTCGGGAAATCCTCTCTTAGTGCTCCCCTACACTCCCAAGCCAAACCTACGTGCCAAATTTCAGCTTTCTACGAAAAGTAGTTTCGGCTGTGCGTTGTCTGTCAGTCACTCAGTCACCAGTTACGGAAGATTTTTATATATGTTCATTGACTATCTTATATATGTATGTACATAAACTTTGGTTGGCAACTTAAGTTGGAAATTAACCCAAGGGAACGTATCCCCACGGTAAAAAGTATGATGTGAATACGGGTTATAAACCATATGTGTGCCTAAATTGTGTCCAAAACCGTTCAGTACTTTTTGTGTTAAAGAGTAACAAACATTCATTAATTCAACCTCACAAACTTTAACATTTTTAATATTGTAGGATATCTACAATTCTCGCTCCTCTTCAAGGCTTTCAAATTCGTGACAAGACTCCAGACTTTGGAAGCTTATTCAATTGAATCTACTAATTTCATTACCGATGATTCGATTGGCTGTTGCTATTTCCAGCAACCAATCACAACACCTGAAATTGACAGTCGATTTACGAATCTGAAACTTCAGAAACCAGGGGTTGGTAACATTTCAGTAACGATTCCCATAAATCCTATTTCATATTTCCTCTTACCCAACATAATTCAAGATTGGTTCCTTAATGTTCCCGCAGGGTTTTATTATGAGATCTCTACTGAACACGCATCGTTTCGAATCATGGTACTATCAGCTCGTAATCGCCATTTTCGGAAACCGATTGGTCGTAAACTGCTGCAAACTATGTGGTGGGTTTTATGTGCGTAATCGAGAGTGGATAAGAAAAAATTATAAAACTCGCTGCCACTCACTGGTCCGTTTGTGTATAATAAGTACTTCCCGTATAGGTGTGTTGTTCCGATGAATGTATAATAATATCTTTATTTGATAAGTAACAATACGACTCAATTGTGTTAGTAACAATATTCCTTACCCCTATGTTAGTGATATTTAATAACTTAATCTAAAACCATGGGTACATGTGAATCACTGCCACACGCCTAACACCGAGAGGTGGACAGCTTGCAGCAGCGACCCACATATAAACAATCGAGACAGCTCGCCACACAGCGCAAAATAAGGTTGGGGCTGGCCCAGGGAAGCCCATCGTTTTCTCATCGTTGTATAAAATCAGTCGTCTCGAGCTTCAGCAAACATCAATATCAAAAATCAAAAACAAAAGTCATTTATTTAAATTAGGCTGAGTGCCAGCACTTTTTGAACGTCAAAGTTCTACATATAGACAGTCCCCCAAAACGCCCGCCCGTCACCACTTCCTAGTGTTTTAGCATCCTTGACGCACTACAGAAGCGGGGCAACCCTATCAATATCCTGAACACATTATTATATTGAACGCGAAGGACGCTGTAAGATTTCTGCGTATAAGTTAATGACTGTAAGGTTTCATCAAATTCTGGTATGTAGGTTTTGCGTAGAAGAGTTACAAACATTCATCCGTCTATTCATTCATATATAAACTTTTGAGTTTATAATTGTATTAATAGCATAGGATCGGATATAAGTATAAAGTAAAACTATACGAATGTGATTTTTTTCTATACCTATATACTTTGGTCCCAAAAGTGAAGCGATGCTTAAAATCTACACTTGTTCTTACCTTCATGACTATATGTCCATTTCATCATGTTTGTCTTTATAAAATATGAAATATATTCTGTACCTATGCTTTCACATTTTCTGCCTGGAACTTGGAGGCAAAAAAATATTATTTTATGTACCTACCTACTAAAATATTTATATTCAGGACCAGAGAAATGTTATCCAGAAAATTTGCTTAGGATCACGTTATTCAATACCAAAACTTGTATAGGGGCAGGACACTATTATACTTTATGAGAAATATTGAAAAGATCTATCTTGAGCCGTCTTTAGAAAATTCGCCAAAACATAATTTACTTCTATGAAAAGGATATTGAATGACCATAATGTTTGTTATAACTAGCACTTTGCACGTGACTTCGTCGTTGCATATTAAGTTCAAACGATTTTCCCCCTAAAGGTTGAATTTCTAAAAACTCTTAGTGCTCACCTATCTAATCTAATATCTTTAAACGAGCAATTCTTGTATATTTTTAATATATATACAACTGAATCTCAGAAACAGCTCCAACGATTTTCATGAAATTTAGTATGCAGGGGGTTTCTGAAGTTTCAAGTATATTGGTAAAAGGAATAAGATTTTTCATACAGACTGTTATCGCCTATTTCAACCTCTAGAGGGCAAACTTCCAAAAATTCCATAAATGTATGGGCGCTTTGTTTTTCGCGAATTCAGTGTACATAAATGCAATTAAAAAGTGAGATAAAACGAAATTAATTAAAAACGCCTCTACATTTGAGTGCATAAAGTGTTAAATAAAATAAATCAACACAATCGGCAGAAAAAATAATTAAATCAATAACAGCACTATCCAAAAAGCCATTAACAACGTCAAAACAATTCTTTCAAGCCCTTGACTTGAAATAATTTTCATGAAAAATACTGCGTTTCATTTATGTTTTGAACATTTCATATTTCTCGACGTTCCGAGCACTTTGCGTAGTTCACGGGTGGCTGGACTTAGGAACCAAGCCTTTAAAACTAGGACGGATCTTTCTTTGATTTTGAAAAATTTTGAACTTTCGAGTCCTACTTTTGTGTCCATCGTGGATTTCGTACTCTCCAAAGTACAAAATCCATGATGGACACAAATACTTAAAGTTCCATTATTCCGAGATAAGAATAAAAATAGGAATTTTAAAATTAATTCGTGGTATGTATCTGGAGACGATGACACAGAAAATTCAATAGTGACTTCACAGAATTTGTTTGAAAGCAATACAAAACCAACTCAAACTATTTTCGGAACCATTTATGTCGTGAATATAATAGTGGATTCATTTACATTTGAACGGTGTGATGATGAAAGGGGATTGAAGAGGGTTGAGTATGGGATTCTGATTATTATGCCATAGTGTTTAATTGGCGTTATGAATTTGTGTATACTTGATAGGTAAAGTTTAGAAATATGGCACCTGTTGTTATTACGCAGTTTTTGATCTGTTTTAGAACTAAAGAAAATGTATTTTTTTTTGATAAAAATTATCAAATGACTCCTTCCGCTCAGGTCAGGGCAGGAGGTGAAAACCCACCCGTATTCCTTAAAAATTCCCTTTGCGTTCCAGGGCCGGATTAACTCTTTCAAACAATTTCGCAACCCGGGAATAAAAATGTCCTACGCGTCGCGCCTTTAATTTGTCTTTTATTTCTACTTGATATTATGGTGTACATATTTAATTCTTAAATTCAATAGCTTGTAAATATTCTTAGAGAATCAATAAACACATTCTTGATCTCTGTGTCAGTGTTTATTGCTATGCAATTTGGAATAGACGTCACAATGTCGCCAATGAAAAATTTTTTGAACGTACATTTTTATATAACGGCAGTCGCCCAAAACGTCCGCCCGTCACCTCATTCTAGTTTTTAGCGAAAGTTTAAGAGCTATTTTCTACCACTACTATTAACCTCAAATAAACTCGACTAACCGCTTAGCAGAAACCAAGCATGTTTTTTTCTACTCTACAATTCAATAAACTCCTCAAATAAATTGAGTTCTCCAGCCTTTAATTTATCATGATGATGATGATGAACCACTTAGCAGAAAAAAATCATAGATTTTTCTACTCTACGATTCAATAAACTCCTCAAACAAATTGAGGGCTCCAGCCTTTCACTTCAGATTATCCGTACACCAAACAGCAAACAGTCATTTATAACTTCCGTACCTGCAAGTTCCAAACAAATCGAGCCTGTCAGCCGCCATTTCTCTATAGAAATTGCTTCAAACCGGACCGAATTTCAGGCTTATAAACGAGGTGCCAATTTGGTGAACCAATCCCTTACTAATGAGAAAAATAAACCATGAAACTATGAATAGTTTTACGCCGCTAAAACTCTGAAAATATTCTAGGATTGGGATTTTTTCTACAAAAGTTTTCGAACCATTGGGCGAGAACGGCTCGATTTTTATTGGTTCGCAGTTGTGTATCGTTTTTGTAGTATTTTTTCGTTTGTTTTTGTAACTGTTAAAGGAATAAACAAAAGTAGAGAGAAACTGTAATGGATAGCGTTTGGAAAGCTTTTACTCACAGTGTTTAGTTTAATAGTTCTACCTGGGAAAGTGTCTTTACCTAAAGTATAGGCATCGCATCCCGTAGTGTTTACCTGGTGTAGAAAAATGTTCTGTTGAGATAAATCGAACATTTTTGTTACATTTCTCTTTTAAGTAGTTCATTGATTTAATCAATGACTGTTGTACAGAATTAATAACTCATCATACAACATAAATTAGCAGTAGTTTCAAATTGATCGACTTAGGTTCATACTTCAGGTTTTTTGAGCATTGTCCTTTTCTATACAAAAAATGAGCTATTTCAATATTTTAAATAATCCCTTTAAGTATGACTTTTTATACTGCATTTAAGAACACATTTATCGAAATAAATTCAAAACTGGGTTCCATGTTTTTCTGAACTGTTGCACTTATAGTCGTTCTGTCAAGAATAAACAAAGTTCTTTTCTACAAACGTCTTTTCAGCCCATTGGGTATCCACTACAAAGAGATTGATAGGGAGTCCTTGCGCTTGGATTTACTGTTTCCAATGCTTGTTTCCATTATGCAGTGTGCATAGAAGTGGAAAAATGTGAGACAAGTTTAACATAGACTAACACCATAACGTTAAGATGAGAAGCCACTTTGAGTAAGTGGCCATATTTTTATAAGCAAAAAGTAACATCGAAGAAATTTATAGGAAGCTCCCCTGAGTGACTTTACTCCGTACATAAGTTTTCTTGAGAGAACATATTTCATTTTGTGAAAACTTAGGTTTCATAGTGTCCTGAAAATTCAGGTCACATCAAATGAGCTGGCGTTTAAAACCGTAAACTTTTACGCTGTTGCTTTAGTTTTAGACTACAAACTTTCCCAGCAAAGGAAACAACACTCAAGATTTCGATTACCTATTTCAAAATAGGTATCTTAAAAATAAAATATGCATAAATTTATAAAAACTTAAAATTCGCAGGGCGGTTTGTGGCGAATCGTTGGGCAGTAGCTACCCCACAGACACGATCTACTGTCCGTGCCGATCTACATGGACACACCGTGAGGGCCGAGGGCGAGTTGACTTCAGGCCCTCGAACGCCTACCAAACGACCGGCCCCAGGGTCCCGGAATCCTCTAGAAACACAAAAATAATAATACCTTCCTATATTTTCGGGGTAGATAAATTCTTTGAATAAAGCAACCTTTTGAATAAGGACAGCACAATTTTAACAATACAGAGACACAAAAATACGACAACAACTTTCCGTATGCAAACCACATTTTAAAAGCCTTACATAACAGGCTTTTATCCTCCAGCAATTCTATTGTTCGATACATATACGCAACCATACATAAATAAGTACACATTGAGAGTAAACAAACACAATCTCATGTTTTAAAAGCAGCCACGGAGTGGAAAAAATTCAAAGATTTCCGAAGTTAAATACAATTCCACATACAATCTCTATTTCCGTAACAGAGCCGGTTTTTCTGCAGCACAGGATCGGTAGCATTGAATTTTAATTCTGTGTAAAAACTTTGCAGTTATGAAATTGTGAGTACTGGGTCATAATTTTAGTCACCATTTCAGCCCAAAGACGGTTACTGCTGGAAATAAGCCTCCCCTCAAGCGTTGCCACATCGACCGGGCCAGTCTACTAGTACTATTCAATATAGAGGAGGAATGACAGTTTACTTGAAGCTCACACAAAGTTTGCACGGTGACATGTTAACAGTATCTATCGGCTCGTAGATCTAGGTACTTGTTTTCAGTGAATTTCCCAGCCTTCGCCACGTTGTCGGTCTGCCTAATGGGAAGTACTTAATATTAAAGAAATTAATAATGCAGTACAAATGCAGTCATTCAGACATTAAATTGTATTTTTTTTAAATACAAAAATAACTCTCATTTGAAAATTCCAATATCATAAAACAACGAGTCTGCTACAAAATCTGGTTGAACTATAAAGTAGAGACATTTTTTTACGATGTCCAATAAAAAGTGATGGTTTTAGTAATACACCTCTGCTTCGACTCAACACAATTGGATTTTTATCGTCCAATCAGAATATAGCAGTATGAAACAAGTAGGAGCATAGCATAACTCATAAACGTTTATGGCAAATTGTGGTTTTGGTATCTATATTATTATGATTGAGTACCTGCCCTGCCGTTATGTCTTAATAGCTTGGTAAAATAAATATTATTTATAAATTTTGAATTACATCAATTCTCTGCAAAAGTACGATTTTCGGAGCTATACCACTGTTTGGTTCGACCGGACACGTTGGATCATACGATGGAGGTCTGCCTTGCTTGGACGAAGCACCGCCGTATCCTCGTCGAAGCGATCGGTGGTCTAGTCCTGGTTCAATCCATGGTCCGGAGCGAGGAGGCATGAGAAGCAGTCACCTCCTTATGCGAAGCAGTAATGCAAGCAAAGGAGGCTTAAGCCTCACGCCCAACCTCAGGGCGCGTAGGAGCGGGCCTGCAGATGGGGAGCATAGGGTGGCTCACAGTCCGATAAGGACCAGGCCCGGGTCGACGAAACGTTGTGTTTAACGCGCGCCTCAAAGAGATGACAGCATGGTAGATGGGACCCGCTAGGGCCAGTGCCTGCCAGTGTTGCAGAATTTGTTCGAAAAGTCACCGCGGTCCTGGAACGCAAAGGCCATTTGGAGTATCACAGATTGATTTTAGTCAGTAAGAATCTGACACTCCCTTTCGCTCCACCCAGAGCGGAAGGAGTCATTTGATGATACCCCATCCTTAAAAAAAAATATGTCGGAAAAGTAAAAACAGACATTTAAGCATCGACATTGATAACTAGGTCCAATTAGCTTTGGTTATTCCTATTAATTTGGTTTTCATACTAATCAGCAATTTTAAGCTAGAATATAATATGTTGAATTTTAGTATCAGTTTACTTTGTTAATTAATCAGTTCATATTGTTTATAGATGCAATGTAAAATTACCTTTAAACGAATTTAGTTTAATCAATCAAACTAAACGAGTTTAACTATGCGCACGCTTACTTGATGTTTTGTTACATCTTTGCCAATCAGATGGCAAGGCACAATTATTATTGCTGTTAAAATGATCGCTTTTAGCAATATGGCTGCCTATTGTGTCACCTTGTGTTTTGTTTTCTTCATCTATTTTTTCTGTGCCTTATATGGTGAACATAACAAAGAGTATATATTGTATTCTATTCTTTATTAAGTGGTAGTTATAGATACTCATTTTTTTGCACACTTCTGTTGTTGACGAAAACGTTATTTGTTCTCTATCTTTCTGTATGATTACGAATGATTGAAAATGAAAATCTTATAAAAAAGGTCTGAAAACTATAAAAAAATTATACTGCATATGAAAATAAAATCTATTTTTTGATAAAACACGTTACTTGTCGATATAAAATTTTTATATTGAGCACCAACGTTCATAAAATATAACCGTTTTGGAGAACGACATCAAAGTGTGCTCAAAACGTTATGAAGCTCCCCATTCAAGTTTGTTATTAAATTTAATATATCGTATAACGTTTATTAAATGACGTTTTCATATTTTTCAACGGAAATACTTTTCCGTGACTTGCCTTTACAGTTTATGAGTTGATGAAAGTTTATTTCGTTCAGTTAGATCTTGAAAATAGTTGGAGATCAATAACGTTATTTTGTTAATATAAAAATATTGTATCTAAGGCTCAAATGCATATTAAAATAAAGTAAGCATTGTATGAATTTGATGGTGAACAATTCACTCGTTTTAATATTTTCCATATTCCTTGTAGTGGGCGTAGCGACCAATGAAATTTATCGATCAATTTATAGTGGTGGGGCAGAAAACTCGAGCGCCCCGAATGAATGTTCTATAGACTATCAAAGCGATTCTCTACAAGTAAGGTCTGTGGGCATGATTACTGAAATCACCCGCTCCATACATAATAAAGCTAAAGAGTATGTTTGTTTATGTGTCAGGAACTACCAGTCGGATTTCGAAAATTACTTTTGTATAATAATATGATAGTCATATTCGTGAGGAAGGATTCCCACAGGAACGGGAAAAAACGGATATGCGCGTACGTTGTCGCGGGCAAAAGGTAGTCGACCGATAAAATTGAGGCTTTTGCACTGCCCAAGACTTAACAATATGTGAGAAATCTGATACAAAAATAGAATAAGTCCTTCTTTTATGACGACGTGACATTTATCTCATTTATTCTGTAACAGAAAGCGACAAAAGCTGCTGTTATTATGTCACTTCTGCGAAATGTTTCGAGATAAAGGTGAACAAGGAAATTGCACCTGAAGTTTTATATGTTTGTATTTTCATTACGAGATTTCCTGTAGAGTGTGTATTGTGTATTATAACTAAATAGTTACATCACTAAGTGATGTAACCAAATAGCTATAATAACCACTACTTAGTTATAAACTCATAAGTCGAATTATATATCATAACAGAACCACAGATAATGCTGCTGCCCGTTCTCTGGTGAGTCCCTTAGTCGCTTCTTACGATACCTACCGGAAGTGATGGGAACTCGAATTATTAAGCTATTGCATAGCTTTTATCGCGGGCTTTGAGCGCGGCTACCGAATCAAGAAATTCCGTAACGAAAATAAACCTAACACCCCCCACTCCGACCGGCACAGCGGGGCGTTGAAAGCCGTGCATCGTCTAACGTCGTTTCAGTTCGGCAGACTTCGGCACGGTGTTTGTGTGCGTGCGACTAGACGAGTGAGTTCGAGCCTGCGACTAGTTGAACCTTAACTTGCATGTATATGGTACGACTGTACGAAGCTCGCACGGATCGAGACGAGCTGCTCTGAAATTGGATGAATACGTAAGCAGCTGTTTGTGAGAAATTAGATATATATGTATATAATTTCAATGATAACAATTCCTGAATAACCTACATGTATTGTAAGATAATAAAAATATTTTAAACAATATAAACTATTCATTTATTCAAAAAAAGAAAAAAAAATATTTTCTCATCGGTCACCACGCTCAAAAAGTGTAACTTGAATTAATATCAAAGAAAAAAAAAATACTGCATAAATAAAATAAATAAATAATTATAATAGCATAAGTTGATTAAAAATGCTATGCAATAGCTATACCGCGGCAGTCCCCGAGTACCACACGTATTTTTTAGATTAAACTACTGGTATATAGGTGCATCCGGTTGATCTAGAAGCCTTAAAATAGTTGGGAAAAGGCTAAACATAGTGATTGAACGTAGGTGTCGAGTTTTAAATAGAACGTGTGAAACGTTAACTACAAAGTTCTAATATTAAAACAGTCATTACTTATTTTTAGTTGCATTTTCTAACCGACTACAAAAAATTTAGTTATTAGTTACAAAGTTATTTTTTACTTTGTAGTGGTTTTTTAGTTCGAAGTCGTTATAAAGTTTTTAATAAAAATACCTGTAGGTATGACATGAAATTAAATTGTTTATGCTGGATTAACATCCAAATAGCATACATAAATAATAAAAAAATAACGGTACAATACAATATCAAATAAATTGCAATAATATGACAAATGCAAACTTAGACGCCGCGAATCATGTTATCGGCATATGGTAGGACTGCCACCTTTGATGAAGAGGGCCGTTGTCCCAGTCTCGCACCGCGGCCACCAAGGAGTTAGCGGAGCGATGTATGGCGGAGCGTGCAACGATCGAGCGGCTCCTCAGCAGTGCCGGCCAGTATGCATACGCTCCTATTGTTGAAGCATCTGATTTCTGTATATTAACGACACATTAGATTCAGCCTAGCGGTTACAAGACTTTCAGAAAAGACGTACTAGTCGATAACGTTGTTATTTTAACTCAAATTTCAGATTTTCAGATATGTTTAATTGAAATATCATTCAGGTTAATTTTCATTATTTGCAACGTGCATCGCATTGGAGATCAGGAGTAGTCAGTTCCAGCAGCTTTATTGAACGTAAACAGTGGAAATCACTTTTATTTACTGTGCTTTTCCATATAAACTTCCCGAAAGCGGATTAATGAAAGACAGGAGTAATGGATAGTGTTTTCGGTTATACACACTTTTATTTAAACAGTTATTTATGGTTGCCACACTAAGTTGGTAGGTAAAATGCTATTCTATTAATTAAGAAAAAACAAAATAATTTTACAAAAAAGCCAGAAGATATTTATTTATTTAAACTTTATGCACAATTTTTTGTTCAATGTTGGTTCTAGCTCTAACGCCTTGTTCTATTTTATAGTGACCGCCTTTAATCGACTACTGCCGGTCGATTCTATAAACATGTCGAAGTGAAGGCTCGGGTGAAGTGATCACGAGGTGAGCTGTCAAGCCATATAATCAAGATGTCACGTGATCACGAAGTGAGCTGTCATTCCATCTTGATTATATGGATTGACAGCTCACCTCGTGATCACTTCACCCAAGCCTTCACTTCGATATTTGTACAGAATCAACCGGTTTTAACAGTCCTTAGTATCTGAATTGCTTCTATCACCCGCCTATTTTATATTTTACAATTTAAATAATTATCGTATAAACCATCCAAAATTGCAAACTAATTCGACTTTATAGATATCATTTCAGCTACTTTTGTGTAAAATTATTTAGCTTAAATACAGTACACGTATGTAGAATGAGGCTGATAATTATATTATTTAAGTACTACCTACATCATCATTTTCAAATTAGTTTCAAACGTAAATGTAAATACGAAACCAATTTATGTGGACCTATTAATTGTAAAGTGTTTGGTAATTAATAACAACCAACCAAGCTAATATTAACTAACTAACAAACAATATATAATCCATAGATACATATTTGTTATACACCTCAGGACACACATAACTATGTCAACTGGTTAATTAAACGATAATAAACACGGGAGATCAACATTCATCAAATTGGATGATCAAATGTTTAAATTTGTAGATGGATGGTAGTTCCCAGCTATGCAAGAACACAAAGGTTAAAGGTGACACTATCATGATGAGAGAACATACGTTATGTGAACTGAAAACTGTTCATAGGTATGGATAGGGCGAAATATGGCTTGAGAGAAAGTGAATTTCACAATGATAGATGAGAGATGTAGAAGCCATACTGCACCGACGATAATAAGATTTTCCACACAAAATTTCACCCCTTTAAGGGGGGAGCTTCCTAAATTTCTTTCTTAGCTGACGTCTCCTGCACATAATCTCCCTCCATGCCAAATTTCATCTCCATAGGTTAAGTAGTTTTCGAAATTTCGTGTTAAATCTGTACGTGAATGAATTTATGACTGACCTTTCGCTTTTATATATAGATAAAATTATGTAAAATGTTGATAGATGAAGTAAACGTTATGTCATTTGAGCGTTATATCTTTTGCAAAAAATATGACATAATAGAGCAAAATAATAATGTTATACTAAATGAGTGATACCCCAATTGGCCAGTTGTCTTTATATTTGTGGGTCATGTCTTCAACTAGCTTCATAATAAAAATAGATCTGTCTGCATTTCCACCAAAGACCCACTATTAACGTAGTTTGTTATTCCCAAGTGTTATGGTCCGAGAAAATGAGAAAATGTATTTTTGTCTAGAGAACGACCTATAAATGTCTTTATTGACTGATGTATGAAGAACACGAGGCACACGCAAGGTTCTCATATACCTGTAGTAATTGAAACATAAGATACCCTTCGGGATATTTTCACATCTTAAGCAGTGAGACCACAAAATGGAAAACATCTCTCAGTCAGTAAAATAGAAGGAAGTTGACTTTTGGTGCAATTTGACCGGATATTGAAACCGTGGATACCATACATGAAAACAATTTAAATAATAAAATGACAAGCGAAGTGACAAAAAACAACCTAGAAATTGAATAATAAAATTGGAAGTAATGTCCTCCCACAGCCTTTGGAAATAACATATCTAACTAAAAATCATTAATGATGAAGCCATCGTAGCTATTGAAGTAACGTGTTGTAAGTTCGAACAAACTTCATGCTGCGTATATTGGAAAAGAAAACGAAGAACGTAGACAGGCTCAGACCCTCAGACCATAAACCAAAACAAGAAACCGTGTCAATGAAGAAAAAATTTAAAAAGTCTACAAATTTCACGATAACAATACCTACTAAATTACCCTTTTCAAGAAACGTTTTCATTCCAAGTCGAAAAATTTAGTATTTTCCAATATCACCCCCCTTATCGTCTCGTAAATATTTATAGTACACACACAAACGCACACTGAGAAGATTAAATCTTTCGACGTCTTCACTTCATTGGATTTTTTCATTCCTTCGTTTGAAGTGCAAAAACGTAGAAATTACGGGCGTTTTTGTATTCCATGACGTTTTTTGTTTTTAATGGAATCCGTTCGGGAGATCCACAATTTCTTTAAAATTCGTAGTGTTGATTGAATTGTGATAAAATTGTTTCTAAATTATTGCCGCTATACAAAAAACTGGTAAAATAGGGTACACTTCATTTTCTGCAGTATGATATGTAACCATCGTTATCTCTGATCTAACGTCACTGTCTAGAGGCTCAGTTGGCAACATACGTAGCCAAACTATATTTTAGTTAGATTAGTTTGTATATACTAGCCTGAATACATTTGAGTTTCGGTCAATCGATACAAAAAGAAGAAGATTGACAATAATTGACATCTACATTCTATAACTCTCTCGCTCACAACATATTTTTTCTGCAAATCGTCATAATATTTTTTCTTTAAATCGTCATAATAATTTTAACGAAATCTTAAAATTTTTACAAGTTTTATTTGCATTAAATAAACCTCATGTTAGTTCTGTTTGCTTTAAGCCCATAATACCTTCATTCAAGAACGTAGGTCTTATCGTAAGGTACTTTGTAACGCGTAAGCTTGTGGAAGTCTTGTTTGTGTCAAAGCATAAAATAGGTAATGCTCTTATAGAGCTGTAGAATCATTGCGTGTTGACTTGTGGAGCTGCAGAATAAATGTTTTGTTATATTTTAATACCAATTTATATGGACTAAATAGAAAATTAAGTAAGTATGTGTAAAATAATGGAATTTGTCTGTTAACAGAAAACAAAGCTTGTCAACAAAAGCAAAAAACGGAAAAGGCAATAGGAAAAAGATAAAGGATAAATAAAATATCTAGTATTTAAAGAATCTTCTCACATATTTCTAAACAAAATCTCAAGTCAACCATCCTACCCCTAAACTAACTGATTCAATTCTAACTTTCGCAGCGGACTCATACATAGTAAATGCCTTTGAAATATTATAACTGAACCTTCGTCGCATCGTTGTCAAGGTGATATAAGAGTATTTACATATTTGAATGAAGTATTCCATTATACAGGGGAAGTTAGAAAGTAGGAAACTCCGAATCAGGTCCATAAGGAATTAACCACGATAGCAGTGGCGTGTAGATCAGAGATGCGCGTACTTGAGCAAAAAACTCAATATTTTTAAATGCTTCAACTACAACATAAGACGATTATACGTAAGCGATGTGCGTCGATACTGGCGCGGGTGCACGATGGAATGTAGAGGCAGCCATAACGATGCTTAGCCATGACATGTGCATGGTTCAGAATATATTTGAGTTTTTTCCGAAGGCGGCAAAATGCTAATAGCTCGCACAATCATGGGCTATAAAAAAAGTGCGAGTCGGGCTGTACAAGTGCAAGCGCGAGTCGGCGCGGGGAACAACTTCCCCGCGGCACGTTTAGCCCCGCTCTCCCCTACTACAAAATTTAATTATTTACGTAACGCATCCGTGTTTGGGTCACAGAAGTCCATATGTGTTTTAAATTTCACCAGAAACGGTCCAGTAGATTCGGAGATAATTAGATGTGACAGACGGACAGACAGACACTCGAGTGATTCTATAAGGGTTCCGTTTCTTTCGGACGTTTGGAACGCTTACAATAATTTTTCGCATAGGTACCAAACCTTTTCCAAGTTCCTATCGCCGTTATTATTCTTGATATCAATACACAATGAATACAGGAAATAAGTATCCATATATTTAACGAACCGGTGTTCGTTTCTTCCGCATGGGAAACCACGATTTCCGCCATTAAATAAATAATGACTACGAACGAAACATTTACCGAAATACTTTACCGCGCATTTCCGAATATTTACCATTTATTTTAATTACATTTTATTTAAAATGTTGTAAAATATTCATTGCATCTGATGCATAAAACAAGCATGATTCAATTTTTCTCTTTTTTCTTGCCACCTAGTGGCTGCCATTCTATCAGCCTTATTAATAAAAGCATTTGAACAATATTATTAGTATAAAAAATGACGGACGTTATAAATTCTATATTGGTTTTTTTTTCTTTGTTTTTTTTTTTTAAGCTGAGATTGGGACCATTTTGGCCTCGCACAGATAATTATTTTATTATACTGTTTAGTTATTAATTTTATTTTACTGGTTTTTTGTCTTGTGCGAGTCCCAAATAAACGTTTTTCTTTCTTTTCTTTTTGATTTTGACACTTGAATGGTATCTGTACCTGTACAATGACTATTGGAAAAACAGTATCGAGATTGGAGTCTCCTCTTTAACGGAGAAAAATATTGACTCCAGCGTTTTATAAAAACGGATATTTTTAACAATGGGTGCATATAAAAATGGGAGTTGTTATTTTTTGTGTTCGCACCCGTGAACGCCCGGAGCACTCATATGTACTGTGATTACTGCCACCTGGTGGCTAGCGTGAAATTTAAAAAGCCTTTGTGTAATAATATTTTTTGCTTTCACTTTATTTTTAGCAAGAATTGTATTCACACAGTATTGATGGCTTTCTAAAAGATAAACGGAAAGGAAAACATAACAAAATGTTTCGTACCTATTCCTTTTTTTTTACTATTGATAGGCACGCGTTTGACCACTATCTCACCTGATTGTAAACGATGATGTGAGAAGTACCTAACCTATTCACTCTTAACTTAAAGACTCCCAGGTTGTATTGTAGCCATCAGGAAACACAGAATGTGGCAGGACTGGCAGAGAATAACACTTCTTAGCTGTACGCACAATGAATGTGTTCCCAAAACGTTATGTACGTGTGGGTGAGTTAATATAAAGTACCTGGATATTATCCCTGCATACTAAATTTCATGAAAATTGTTGGAGCCGTTTCCGAGATTCAGATTATATATACATATATTATGTCACCGGAAAATTTCAGACTCCGTAAAATTGAAATAAATCTTTATTTCATTATAATTTTAGATATGTATATTATGAAAAAATATTTCTGTATACAATTAATCCCATCAAAATTCAATAGTTCCTAATATATGCATATAATAACCGAACTATTTAGACGAAAAGTCAGTTTTATCAATTTGAATCCGCCCCTTTGAATATTTTTTTAATTAAATTAATAAACTGAACTTGTAATCGGTAACGAATAAGTAAATTGTAACTGTACTGGTGAGAAAATAACAAATAATAACAAGTCGCAATCTGGGGACGATAATAATAAAATTTATTTGGTGACAGATATATCTACCATTTTGAGTACGAAGCTATTATTTAAGGGATAAACCTATTATTTTGAGAACAAGTTTTTATCCAAGGAATGAACTACGATTTTATTGATGTAATTCATCTCTTATTCATCTGGAGACGACGCTGAGGACGCGACGCCAGGCTACGTGTCTCCTGGCAACGGTTGTCAGGATACCCGCCGCCGAAATGCCTGGCTGGACGGCGCGGCGCTCCAGGCCGCCAGCGCGTCTGCGCGCCTGTCTTGACACGTGTTGTCAATAATTTTATTGACAGTTTTTATTTTATGTTGAGTGTGTTTTTTTTTCTTAACTCGTTTTAAATAGTGTTTTTTTTTACATTAAACTGTTATGATTAGTGGTAGCAGTGATGTGGCAGAAGGTAGTGCAAGTCAACCTTCGCTAAGCTTCCTGGAGAGGTGTCCTCTCTGCACCCAGGCACGATTTTTCAAAGGTAAGCGGGGTCTGAATGTGCATATTGGAAAGGTACACAAACCCCAACATGCACTCACTTCAGACCCTGACATTACGCTTACACCTCCTACACCAGCTACATCCAATTTTGACTTGTTTTGGAAAACCCTGTCAAAATTCAAAAACTCTGTACCCGTTTTAAAGCGAGTTCCCCGTGGCGCAAGACCTCTGGTAGCACAACATCTAGCAGGATGTGTCCGCCGTGCCGCCCGGGAGAACTCGCTAAGTGCCTGGGAACATCTACTCACCTTCCCATATAGAGTTTTACATGTAAATAAGAATTTGGCTACCAAAAAAACTTTAACTGCACAAATTAAAGAAAACTGTAACGTCTCGGCCCACAATTTGGACACAAAATTATCAACACAGAAGTGCCCTTCAAAAGGCATTTCCAATCTGGTCGAAGCTAAGTTAGGGGAAGGTGACATCAGCGGAGCAGCCAGGATACTTTTTAGTAGCGATGTGGTGGCACCATGTTCTCCAGATACTCTCGCAGCTCTGGAGACCAAGCACCCTGCCCCAGCGGATGACCTTTCTTTTCCCGACCCCCCTAATCCGGACATTCACACCCTCACCGTTACAGGTCGTGAGGTGATCACAGCTGTTAGCTCCTTCCGCAGTGGCTCTGCTGGCGGCCTCGACGGCCTAAGTCCTCAGCATCTTAAAGACCTTGTTTGTTCAGGCGCCGGGGAAGCAGGTGAGTTGCTTTTGAAGGAGCTAACGGCTCTGGTCAACCTTATGCTCTCCGGCAAGGTAAACGAAGCCGTCATCGACGTCTTGTACGGGGCCAATTTATGTGCCCTGCGCAAGAGGGATGGCGGCATTCGTCCCATTGCCGTGGGAACTACTTACCGTCGTATAGCAGCCAAGATTTGTTGTAAATTTTATGGTGAGGTTCTTTCGAAAAAATTCCAGCCCCTGCAGCTTGGTTACGGCTCCAAAGGGGGCTGTGAGGCTGCCGTACACGCACTGTCGACCTATCTAAATTCTGGCAAAGGAGAGGTTATCCTGAAGGTTGACATCAAAAATGCATTTAATTCGGTAAACAGGGACACCTTGCTGGCAGAAGCTAAAAAAGAAATACCTCTAATCTTTAGTTTCCTCTGGCAATGTTATAGACAACCATCTAAATTACTATATCGGGACAACCTTTTGAAATCTGCAGTTGGCTGTCAACAAGGTGATCCCCTCGGGCCAGTGATTTTTAGTTTAGCTATTCACCCAATTATTCGACAGCTAAATTCTAAATTTAACGTTTGGTATCTTGATGATGGAACCCTTGGAGGCGATGTAGAGACTGTCTTAAATGACCTACAATTTTTAAAAAATCAATTCCATTGCATAGGACTTGATCTGAACTTTTCCAAATGCGAATTATTTTTATCGGACAACACTGACAGACTACTTACACTTCCAAAATTCAACACAATAGCCCCTGAAATCAAAATTATGGACAAAAACTCTCTTCGTCTCCTTGGGTGCCCAATCTTTGAGAATTCTTTTCCAGATTTTGTTGAAGAAAAAATTCAAAATTTTAATGACGTTTCGGAAAGATTGCTCCAAATTAACATGCATTCGGCCATCACTCTTATTCGTCATTGCTGCTTCGGCCCAAAATTAATATATTTCCTTCGTGCTTCCCATTATTTATGGAAGCACCCCCACCTTTTGGACAAAATAGACCAAATTATCAAGCATACACTTACTTTAATTTTAAATGTGGCCCTGGACGACAAAGCCTGGGCGCAAGCAACCCTTCCCATCCGTATGGGAGGCCTCGGCGTCCGCAAAATTACCAGTATTAGTTTACCGGCTTTTATATCCTCGGTGTACGGCACTGATAAATTAATCAGGAATATTCTAGTTTCTACACTGATTGATTTTGATGTGCCGTACTTCATCGAGGCTGTGGAGGCCTGGAGACTCGCTTGCCCGAATTCAAATCCGCCCGACTACCCTTCATCCCAGAGACGGTGGGACGAGCCGCTCTGCAGGCAAGTTCAGGAAAAACTTATTGCCACATCAACTACTACTGCAGAGCGTGCGCGCCTGCTGGCTGTGGGTGAGTGGGAGTCGGGTCTCTGGCTTCACGCACTACCGTCGTCGAACATTGGCACCATGTTCGACGATACTACTTTCCGCCTCGCTGCCTGCCTGCGTCTTGGCGCTCCTTGTTGTTCTCCTCATCGCTGCCACTGTGGCGAAGTTGTCAACAGCCTCGGACACCACGGCCTGTCATGCAGCCGTAGCGCCGGTCGCATTGCGCGGCACGCGAATCTTAACGACATCATCCGACGAGCTCTTGTCACCGTCGGCGTTCCGGCTGTGTTAGAACCCAATGGCCTAGCACGCGACGATGGCAAGAGACCGGACGGCATGTCGTTATTTCCATGGAAGATGGGTAGGCCATTAGTGTGGGACGCTACTTGTGTCGATACTCTTGCGCCATCCCATCTTCCTAGCTCTTCGTGCTGTACTGGCGCTGCCGCTGCGGCTGCAGAGAACCTCAAGCGGCGGAAATATAATAAACTTGTTGGTAGTTATATTTTCGAGCCGTTTGGGGTTGAAACTCTCGGGTCTTGGGGTCCGAGTGCACATAACTTATTTAAAGATCTCTCAAGGCGCTTAGTTGACACTTCACGTGACTCAAGGGCTGGCTTTTACCTTGGTCAAAGATTAAGCATTGCCATACAACGTGGCAATGCCGCCAGTCTTTTGGGTACACTTCCAGTCGACAGCGATGCGGATGAATTTTTTGACGCCATATTTTAGGGTTTATTTAGTTAGGAGATTTTATTTTTATTTCTAGTGTATATAGTTTATATATGCATGTCTTATTAAGAAAAAGAAGTTTACGATTTCACGCGATATTTTATAATCTTACGGCGTTTGCAATTATACAAGAATTACACGTTTACAGATATTAGATAAATAGCGGGAAATTGTTACATCATGAGGACCTAATTAACGTGTCAGCAATAACGACGCCAAAATGTCCAAAATGTATGGGACCATAGACTGTCTAATGTCACGCGGTCTCAATCAACTTTTGACAATCGTTTGTCTGTGATAGAATTTCGTCATCTCGAGCCCCAAGTTACTAACTTGCAAGTAATTTAAAATCCAAAAAAGTGGCCACTGATTCTGACTTGAATAGAGACTTCAAAATGATAATCCAGCGAGCCACTCCCTCAATTTGCATACTGATGATGATGGATGAGCTAAATGCTCAAGTATAACGGTCAAGGTTGCGAGGCTCGATAGTGAAGAGCGACTTATCGCTTCGAAGAGAGCGCTTTATTGCTAGGGAGAGAGTGCTTTATCGCTTGAAGCGGTTTGATCTTGAATTGTGACGTAGTTTCGTGAAGTGGGGAAAAATATTTGTTTGTGGATAATATTATGTAGGTGGAAAAATTGAAAAGATGTTATGGAGAATAAATAATTAGGACGAAGTGAACTGCAGTATTTCATTCCTTATATTTAACTTATTTTATTTTTTTGTCATATATATGTCACCGGAAAATTGCAAACACTGTAATATTGGAAAATATCACGTGAATTTTGAAACTTTTATTTCTTGTTAAAACACGAACATATTGGAAACTATTAAATTTGAATGGAATTTGTTGTATACAAAACGTTTTTTTCATAATATATCGAGAAATTATAATCTAATAAAGATTTTTACAATCTAACGGAGTCTGCAATTTTTTCGATTAAATTCAAAATTAAGCGGGGCTCCCATACAAGTAACGTGTTTTTTTCGGTTTATGGTACGGAACCCTTCAAGAGAGTCCGACTCGCACTTGGCCGGATTTTACAGAAAACAGCCCTTTTTTTTTTAAGGATGGGAAATCATCAAATGACTTCTTCCGCTCTGGGTGGAGCGGAAGGGCGTGTCAGACTCTTACTGACTAAAACCCATCCGTGTTCCTTCTAAAGCCCTTTGCGTTCCAGGGCCGCGGTGACTCTTTCGAACAAATTCCGCAACCCTGGCAAACAGCCCTTAGAACCGCGTTTAGTAACACCTACTTACATTAATTTCCTTGCAAATCTGATTCCAATTTGTAACCACAGATGCTTCACCAACTAGAAGCGTTGAGCACATTCATCATTCCTAATCACAGCATTACTCGAATCGGAAATGCATTACGGGTGCAGTCGTCCTGAAATCGCGCCAGCCTGCGCACGGATATTGCGACACTTCCGTTCCATTACACGCTAACCACGTTCAACCTGTCCTTCTACAAGTTCATACGTCATAAGTGAGCTCTTTGAAGGACGGATAGGATTAAAGATTGATTATTTTATAGATTTCACGAACCCTTCTATGTATAGAATAAATTAATATTCTGTGTGGAGTCACTTTATTAATGTAATATTATTATTTTACTGAAATGTAAATGATGACGTTAAAAGTGCCGTTTAGTGGCCTAATTAAAATAAACGTTTTGACTTTGACTTTTTGACTTTTTGACTTTTTGACTTTGACTTTTGACTTTGACTATAGTATTGTTATGTGAAAATACACGGTTTCTATGGAAGGCCACAGGAGCAAAATTGCGGGTATAAAAAAAGCTCATGACTATAAAGTCAGTCGATTGGATTACCGCAGCAGTCATTCCTCACCTCATATTATAAATGCAAAAGCGAATCTGTTTGCTTGTAACGCTATCACACTTATATGGCTGAGACGATTTTGTGTTTAGGTACATACAATATATATATAAAAGGGACCCTGGAGACGGTTATGGGCTACTTTAACACGAGCGAAACGACGGGTACAACCAATTCGTATATAACTAGCTTTTGCCCGCCACTTCGTACGCGCATATCCCGTTTTTTCCCCTACCTCATGAATGTGGCTATCATATAAAAAATAATTTTCTAAATCCCACTGGTAGTTCCTAGTTCCAGAGATTAGCGCGTTCAAACAAACAGTTTATAATATACATTATATTAGTAATCAATCAGGAAATAGATTGCAACCCTGTTGGACTCTTTTTTAGGGTTCCGTACCCAAAAGGTAACCAACAGAACCCTTTTACTAAGCCTCCGCTGTCCGTCCGTCCGCCCGTCTCTCTGTCTCTCAGTTGAAATGTGAATGAAAATTTCAGTGCGTATTTCTATTGCCGCTATAGCAACACAAAATATTTATTTTTTCTTTAAATGCCTTAAAACTATCATTACAGTCTTAACCTAATGCAATAGCCAAGTCACACACACAAAATTAAAATACGAAATACAACTGAAGATCATTGTTTGTAACACAAAGAATAGTACATTTTCAAATTCATTCCAGTGACATGTAAATATATCAATTTCGACCTATATATAATTGATGGTGCGAATTGCTCGAGTCAGAGGGGTTTTGGCCAGCAAGTTGGTCCTAGCTGATGGTACGACCAGCAGTGGCGGGGGCAATCGCCTCCACACATAACGGTCGGGTACGCACAAATGCAACCGCTGCAAAACTCTCGGGTTCAAGAAACGTGTTTTTATTTTCGGTTTATTGTACGGAATCCTTCGTGTGAGAGTCCGACTCGCACTTAGTCGGTTTCTTCGTGATGAACACATCAGAACAGTCGGAATAGATTTTTATCTATTCCGACTGTTCTGATATATTAAAGAAACGGTTATTTACGAAAAGGCTACGTAAAACGATTTACTGAAAGGTTACGTAAAACGTTAAACCATGAACACATAGATGTAAATGAATTAAAGAAGAAAAACACACGAACCTTAACCGAATGATTGATCACACAATCCGAAAACGAGAACAAGTCAAACAGCGGTACTTAATACGGGAACAAATGAGGCAAAACAGTTTAGCAATTAATTTCCCGCGTTATCATTGGTGCATCGAAAATTCGATTATCCAAATGTATTCAGCCGTTCGATGTTTCAGCGTGTGAAAAGACAGAAGTGGTTGGCACTCTAATTGGACATTATGTCTGAGTACTGGGGCCCGAAACGAATGGAATTTCGGGAATTGTAGGGAACAGTTGCTGTTTGTTGAATTTTATGATTAAAAAGGTTTTTTATGACTGTTGGATGTACGTGGTCATAATGTTTATTGTGAAATCATGTAATGACTCTTTTTGACGTGAAAAGTTTTTTATTTCGGTCAGTGGGCACTTACAAAAACCATATGTAACGAAATATACTGTGCTATTATATTTTTGTTTTTTTTTTGGTATACGTCATGCTTTTTTTTATTTAATATGGGTTTGCTCTTGATAGACTCAAGAGCAAACCAAGAGGTTATGTACCGCAAGAGGTTATGTATGACAGAGACAAAGTCGACGATGGAGTGTGCTTACCCAGAAGAAGCCTGTTCACTCTAATTTTGAACAGATTAGGGTTGTATGCTTGGCGCAAATAAACTCTTTTTCTTTCTTTTCTTTCTATGGCAAGATCGCTTATTAATTTGGAATTGAAGCAACCGTGGGCATTATTCTATTGCTATAATGTAGAGGATAAAAGTTTGGCGTCGACATATGCAACAACATAATATGTTAATTAGCGGCCTAGCCTTTTCATTGAACGACCTCGTTAAGCAGCAGCCTAAATGACATCTAGCCAACGCATCTTATACAACATTGTGTGACGAATGGGATGACGGGAGCTAGGGTGAGCGAGCGAATTTTGCTCCCGTTATTCCATCTGAACCCACCTAAATAATCCCTATCAAACTCGGGGTGACCTAAGTTCCGGTACTTGGTTAGGCAAGTCATTAAAGGAAATTGAACTAAATTATTTGCCCAGCTGTTTAATAACATGCCGGGATGTCACTTAGACTGCTGATTGAACGTGCCGTTCAATGAAATGGCTAGGCCGCTAATTAAACGGTTAATTAAGCTAGTTGACTGCGACACATATATCGCTGTCGTAAGTGGCGTTCTAATCACGCTAAACACTGCACATTCGGAACTTAACATCTTATACCTTCGAGCGTTTGATTATATACTTATTATTTAGCGATAAATTGATCGATACAAGCGGGAGTGGTCGCGTATAACAGAGCAAGTGTATTGCATTATAGTGTGTTACATAAAACTCAAACCTGTGACGATTAGAGGTTGAAGAGTTTAGAAAAAAGAGCATGATTCTTCCCGCTTCATTTTGCTTCTCGTTCGTTCAGCGTCCTCGATACAGCCTAACCGATTCTTTTAATAACTGCCTAAAGGCCTTTTCCCAACTTTATCGGGATTTGGTTCCAATCAAACCGGATTGAGGTATCTAAAGGGAATAAACCTCTCTATCCTACGGGTTGCGTTTTAGCTTATAGATACAGTATACTTCGAACTACTTAGTAAACTTGGACATCTTCATCACCACCACCAACTTGTACCGATCCTGTGTAAATAATACTCTAAGATACTAAATTACTTAAAGTTACGTAAGCCAATAAATACAAAGTTTAAGATAGATATTCTTGGCTTGGTATTTCTTGAGCTCCAGCGTAAAATACGGCAATCGTGAAACATAAACTTTCACATATTTCTTCAATCTTGTTCATTTCTTCAGTTTTTATTTAGTAAAACGACAACTGAAAATCAAATCAAGCCTTTTCCAAACTATGGTGGCTTGCAGTCCAAATGCAGCTCAGCTGGTCGATTCTATAAACATGTCGAAGTGAAGGCTTGGGTGAAGTGATCACGAGGTGAGCTGTCAAACCATATAATCAAGATGGAATAACAGCTCACTTCGTGATAACGTGACATCTTGATTATATGGATTGACAACTCACCTCGTGATCTGCCGTTTGATTCTGTAAATATGTCGAAGTATAGGTGAGAGAAGAGAGTTGAAGAAGACGAGGTGAGCTGTCAATCCATATAATCAAAATGGATTGACAGCTCACCTTGTGATCACTTTACCCAAGCCTTCATTTCGACATGTTTATAGAATCGACCGGCTGAAGTGATCACGAGGTGAGCTGTCAATCCCAAGCCTTCACTTCGGCATGTTTACAGAATCGACCGGCAGTACCAGTGTTTTACATAGAGCGACTGCCTCTCTGACCTCCATAACGCAGTAGCTGGACAACAAGAGAACCCTTGGCAAGAATAGTGTCAGATTTTCTGACTTCTGACGACCGTAACGTCAAAGATCTACAAATGACAGCCGGGACCAACGGTTTAACGTACTTTCCGAGGCATGGAAGGATTCAAGTATACAATGGATGGGACCAACCTTACCTCAGCATGTTTTGCTTAACCTTGAAAAAAACGACATAACTGAACATGCTTTCCCGTAGGTATATGCACATTGCACATTCTGCCATGGTTAATGCTTGAACATGACTCGATGGCAGAATTTTCATTTGAAAGCCACAGTCAATATAGTCGGGAGGATATTGCGTGGAAAGCGAAAACAGCGAGAACGCAAACGAAGCACTATCGTTCACAGTTTCATCTCTTTTTGAGTAAACAGCCGTGATGGCAGATATCGTTTCAATGTTAAACGTTTTTTTTTTCATTATTTACTTATGTCATGTCTAGAATGCATAGAAGAAAGCCTTTTTTTTTAAGGATGTGAAATCATCAAATGACTTCTTCCGCTCTGGGTGGAGTGGAAGGGCGGTTCAGACTCTTACTGACTAAAACCCATCCGTGTTCCTTCTAAAGCCCTTTGCGCTCCAGAGCCGCGGTGATTTTTTCGAACAAATTCCGCAACCCTGGCAGGCTCTGGCCCTAGCGGGCCCCGATTTCTATGCTGACATCTCTTTGAGGCGCACGTGAAACACAACGCGCCACCCACCCGGGCCTGGTGGTGATCGGACAGCGAGCCACCCAACGCTCGCCGTCCGCAGGCCCGCGCCTACGGTGACCGGGGATCGCCCTACGACTCCCGACGCCCGAGGCGTCTTCTCCTGTAGCGGCGGTTGGGGCGAAGGCCTTGGCTTTCCCTTGCGCGGCCCGCCTCCTCCTTCGCTAGCATTACTGCTTCGCAGAAGGAGGTGACCGCTTCCTAAGAAGAAAGCCTACGCTTTAGCTCAGAGACGCTTAGCGCTAGAAAATTGAATTGATATGGGTAATACCCATATCAATTCAATTTTTAGCGCTAAGCTTAATATGTATACCCATTGGGTATACATATTAATCACTCCGACAAAATGGTAAAATAAAATCTTGGAATACATTTTTTTTATCGTCTACCACATAGTGGTGTCGTTGGATGGATAGGTTAAAATATTGAGGGTTTGCTAAAACCATTTTCCATCCAAGGGTCTATTTTCGAAATATTAAGCCAGTTAAACGGTAGTTTTTAGAGACGTGAAAAAAATCATGGTATATATGAAAAAATTCATGGTAGTAGCGTAGTAGCATGGTAGTATGAAGACTATCACAAGTAAGTGGGCTTTGCAAGTTAACGAGTAATAGTCGACCAACTTAAAAATGGAACTGGGCAAGTAAAAAATTCCTAATAATTCCATAGAAAGACTTAAAACCAAGCGCATTTGTAACTTTGTAATCTAATAATAGTTAAGTACTTTTGCTATTTTTCTGGCATGGTTTATGAGATGGGTAACTACGGAACCCTACACTATGTGTGGTCCGACACTTACTTGGACGGTTTTTTTTTAAAGGAGTGGAATTCCCTACCGATGTCTGTGTTTCCTGAGAGCTTTTGACTTTAAGACCCACGTAGGGTCTTGAAGTCAAAAGTGAATAGGTTACTTCGAAGCATGCGTGCTCTATCGTCGACCACATCATCGTTTACTATCTGGTGAGATAGTGGTCAAACGCCTATCAATAATAAAAAGTAGACCCTTTTCTGAAACACAATAAAGTGCCAGCCAATCTCCAAAGTTTCCTAGAAATTGTACCTAGTATCCTCAATTTTAATTGAAACTTTCAATCCAGAAGTTTCGGAACCCGTTTCAATCTAGCAACAAACAATTTCATGGAACTCCTTTCTCCCTTTCCTGCTTTTGAAACAGTTTCAGGTCGTGATTTCAAATTTCGCTTTGTAGTTTAGAAATTTTAATAAGTCGAAGTATCGAAGATCAATATGGCAACGTAGGAGAGGACTGCAGATGGCACATTAAAGGGGATTGTATAAACCGGCTTGTAGAGATGTATGTTTTCAATGTCTGTTTAAGGGTCCAGTCATTTCATTGCATCTTTTTGCCAGTGTCCTCTGTATTGATTTCATGAAATTTTAATCATTTAGTTCATCTTAGGAAACATTTTTTATCAACTACGTCTCTGAGTTCTACGTTTAAATTTGAACGATTATAAGGGCAGAGTAAAACTAAAGAAACGATGGATGAATTGTGAGAAATATTAAAAAGAGGTGACTATTGAGATAGCGGCTATAACCGCCTCGAAATTAATTAATAAATCAAAAGGAATCATCTGTTTTTTATTATTTTTCTTTTCTCTATTTTTATTTTTTCTTTAATTTGCACCTGCCATGTTGTCTCTGCACCACCCTAAGGTCGACTGGTAGAAAACGCCTAAGGCATTAAGTCCGCCTTTGTACAGTGTTTTTACTAGTGCAAAAAGTTTTAATAAACAAATAAATAAAAGGTTTAAAAAAAAGATATTACTCAACAAAGTCATTTTTACATGATTAAGCGGTTGCCTATTCAATAGAAGACATAAATAGTTGACATTTCTCTTTCATATTTTTATAGTAACTTTATTATTTCGCAATAACAAGGTTTAAGATAAATATATTCGTATGATAAAACCACCGAGAAAGTTTGAAACGGCACTTATCCCAAGAGATTTGTGTAGCAATAAAATAATAGGTAACATTTGTAAGACCAAACTTTCATCATTACAATTTGTTATATTTACATTTTATTGCTTTTTTTACGATAGAATGTAAAAATGTAGTAAAAAGGTAATGTTACTCAGTGTAGTAACTTCGAACTTTGTATTTATTCCTTGTAAGTAACAGGAGTTTCTTTACATCAATTGCAAGAGAACCTACTTACTTAACGTTAACTATGGAGTCCAATGAAATATTTTCTAACTGGTTAAAACGGTGGTGCTTTTTTCATACCGCAGTGAACTTATTATTTTAAGCCCAGGGTTGAATAACTATAATTATATAACATTTATGCGAACTGTTTTCGTTTAATTAATTTGAAAGAGTAGAATATCAGGTTAACCCTCAAAGTATCATTAGGCATTTGCACAACACAAGCGTCTCTTACATAGGAAAAAGGAGCATAAAAGAACATATTTGAAAATATATTCCCTATGGATAAACTTAGTGTTTTGGCATTGATTCACGATAATAGAGAAATCCTATTTTGAAAGTTCGATTTCAGCTGATCACATTGAACATACCATAAGAATAGATGCTTAGCAAAGATTCCTGCGCGCCTTTAAATAAAAAAGCGTATCATCATCATATCAACCGAAAGACGTCCACTGCTGGATATAGGCCTCCCAAGTATCGCCACAACAACCGGTCCTGTGCGGCTCGAAAAGGTATATGGATAACAGAAATGTCTTTGACATTTTTTTGAATCAGTAGAATACCACGTTTTTCCTCAAGGTGCTACTGGACATTATCCCTACACAATAGTTCTATACATAAGAAAAAGGAGCATTAAATGTTGATTCCCACTTATCAGGGACGTGGCCGGGCAGTGTCAGTGCCGTGCTGTGTCAAAATATTCTTACATACATTTTATATAAACTCAGTTCGGCTGGCGACGGAGCTTTCGTGCCCGGGATCGACGGGCCGACGCACGGACCTGCGGATACGTCACCAGGGCTCTCCAGGCTTTTGTCAAATATGACTACGCCGAAGTTTGCAGCATGGACGAGATAACAACTGTCACAGACAACTGGTATTAGTCAATAAACGATTTGAATAAAAGTCCGCCTTTTATTTCAACATTGTCGACATAGGAACATTGAAAAATAATTAAGTAAGCAGTGATTTCTTGGTTTTAAAACAATTGTGACGTTCCCAAAAGATTATTTCGTATGTAACGTATTTTGAGTTGGCAAAATGGCTTTAAAAAGACAGGATGCACTAACTATTTCCATGCATCAGTTTCAGGTCTGGCCGGTTGTTTTTCGCCATGTCAAGTTGACGGTTCGAAGATTTTTCTGTTGAGCCGAAATTGCGTTTAAAAGTTGATATTTAATACAAAATGAAACCTAGAAGAACTGCATTTGGATAATCAGCTAATGTGCCGACATTTATGATGATTCATTCCAACACGTTATATTTATATACGGGACGAATCGATCAAAATTTCGTCTGTACCTACTGAAAGTTCCATCTGTATTGGAGATAAAATAGAGTTTCCTACAAAAATGTAAGTGTCATAAGATGTTCTTTTTAAATTACGTATAAGTAGCAATGTGTATAAAAAATATGATCTGCGTTTCTACGTAGCTTAGTCACTATTTGACAATCCACATTTAACCCTTCGACTGCACAAGTTCAGTAATACCATGGCTTCACTTCGACCACGCCACATTTACTTCATGAGACACGACGAATTATCCACCAAATACAAAATTTGATGTAGTAATTTATAATGTCTTTTCAGATGGGCAAGATACCTTTGTAAAAAAACTACAAACTGGATTGGATTGGCATGAAAAGGATTTTAAAAAGATAATAAAAATAATTCTGTATCTGGGATATGGTTTTCAACAGTTACTAATCAGTAACACCTACCTTTATATTTTGTGATGACTACCTATATTCAAAATCTGATATGTGTTTGTGTACTACTACTACTTTGTACCTATTTTAAAATTAATTACTTTGAAGGTATATACAGACAATAATAAAATTATATTTCAACATAAATTAATAAGAAATATTTATTGAGAGTTGATTTTTTATTTCTCCTCTAATTAAACTAGATGAGGTCGGTGATTCCTATACTCTGAAGGGGTCGGCATGATAGAGAATAGGAATTAGAGAATGGAAAAAGTACAAGAGCCACAAAAAGTGGCTCATAAACGTGGTGAGAGCCACTTTAGTTCTTGTACTATTTCCGTTTCCTCTCCACCGAGAACAACTGCAATCATGATCAACTCCACTGTATCAAACAAAGACATGATTTATTTATTAATTTATTAATTTATTGTACACCTCGTAACGTGCATAGGACAAACATTTATAAAAACAAGTGTACAATAAGCGATCGTAACTCACCTTACCGACTTACCGACAACTTTTGCATGGACTGAACGATAGGAGATACATTTAGGTGTCAGTATACATTGTATGATGTATAATGTTTTTCTAATCTCTATTACACTACATCACACTAAAGCGGCCCAGTCACTGCCCGGTAACGTCCCTGACGTATGTGAACAGCAACCCCCTGACAGGGCACGGATGCACGGTCCCTGCATGGTCACGGCCCTGACACTGCCCGGCCACGTCCCTGCATGGTCACGGCCCTGACACTGCCCCGGCCACGTCCCTGCCATGTGTGAATCAACCTTAAGGCAGAATATTTGAAAATTTATACCTTACAGATAATTGATTGCAGATGGGAAATCATCAAATGCCTCCTCTCGCTATGCGTGAGGGAGCGTCAGATTCTTACTGACTAAAACCCACCCGTGACCTTTTCAATGCCCTTTACGTTCCAGGGCCGCGGTAATCCTGGCAAAGGCGTCACACCCTAAATTTTCCATTTCCTGAACAGATAATTATTCCCATTCCGCACGTTATGAACTATCTAAAACATACATTTAAAAGCATCTATCAACTCAAAGCGGAGGTTATTACCGTCTTCATCGCTCGATTGACTTCGCAACTAATCCGAGATTCGAACTAAAACTAAATTGATCAACTCAAATGCAGTCTGCTTCAGGAAGAGATATCAAACGTTCAGCCTAGCTATCGAAATGACGTGCTCCGGATATTACAAGTCAGAGCTAAAGGTGGGGGCAATTTAAGTAGACTCGTGCGAGGCGGAACATTTTTATAGTTTTTGCTTTGACTATGGGAAAATGGGAAAGGAAATAAGAAGTGGCATGGTTTTGCAACGTCGTATAAAATTGACTGTCGTATAAAAGGAGGTACAAAAGGAGAAAGAGTCAAACGAATATTCTGTGATGAAGGCTGTCGAATAACTACACAAAAAAAACATTAATGACTATACGAAGTATTGTGAAAGAAATGCTTAATCCATTTGCTTCAAAAAGCTTATTCTTAAAAAAATATAAGCAAATGATAATGTAAGCGAATTCAAAATTCATATTCTAAATAGAAAATTAGAGGTATTGCCATTGATTTTGAACGAATTAATAAATAATCATTTGTTTATTTAAACTTTGTACAACACACTTCATAGAAATAGATTTTATTGTTACTTTTCTTTTATTATTTTTTCTTTTTTTTTCTTCCAAAAAATTGTTTTAACATTAAAACTAAATTTTGCTAAGCTGTAAGTCTATCTTGCCTGAAGAGGTGGTCCCTTACTGGTGTTGGTTGCGTGATGGAATGAACATCGTCAATAGCATAGTCATGAACTTATGTTTAATTCCAAATTCCCAAAACACACTCACTCACTGAAATAATCACTGTAAATACTTTGTTAATTAAGTTAACACGTACGTTTAATATGTAGTGAGTATGTATCGCACACATCTGTAAATAACTTAACAGAATTAACTTGAAATGGGATTTCCGCAGATTTAATGTTTAAGTCAACAATTCGAGGAGTTTTTGGCAACCACAATCAAGTATTGGCAGCTAATTTATTTGGCAACACCTACACATTTTACTTAGAAGTTTACTTCAATTGGATTATCTTTGACTGAACTGGATTTTCCAGTAGCAGGAGTTTAGAAGGCTTTCTGTCCCTTTCTAATCGTTTGAGGTTTGTGTTTTCACAGACGAGATTGACTGAGTATTTAAAATGGATTTTGAACTCAGTTGAAGACAGGTAACTGCTTATTTAGGTATTTATTAACTTTGTTAGTGAAAATCTTTACTTTATAATATAATAAAGCTGAGGAGTTTGTTTGTTTGTGTGAACGCGCTAATATCTGGAGGTTCTTGTCGGATTTGGAAAATTCTTTTTCTATATGACATTCATGAGGAATGCTATAGGTTAAACGGCAGCGGGAAAAAACGGGATATGCGCGTACGAAGTCGCTGGCAAAAACTAGTAGTTTATAAGTCGTTTAGCATGAATTAAAAGTTCTTTATCTCGATACATCTGGTGGTCTAAGAACTATACAATTTGTTACGTAAGTCCAGAAAAAAATGTATTGGGTGGTTCTAGCCGCCGAAACAAAAATATTAAAGGAAATGGATCCGGTAACTGGGACCACGTTCCAGTCGCCGGAAACCTATACCTACGACATGTAATGCTCTCATGACATGTTTAACTGCGTCTCTCTCTCACTTCGTAATTTATCATTTATTACATATACATAAAGTATACTTAATGCTATAAGGCCTTAATTATGACTATATAATTACGTAATACTTGAACGCCCCCTGCGTTCAAGTATTACGTAACGCAATGTTTGATGATTCTTGACCCTCCCGCCCCCCCATGGAATTTTTATCGAACGTCACGCATTTTTACCTAATAGTCACAATTATGTCTCTACTACTCTCATGTTCCCTACTTTTTTATTATATGTCATTTCAAGAAAAATATTGACGTTTCATTTTTGTTCGGCAAAATGACTACTGTTTCGTGACTTTGTAACTCGAAAATATGTTTAGTGAGCTAGGGTTAAATAAAAAAAACAATGTTAGGTACGTAACGCGTTGTTCGGACCCCCCTCTCGTTCAACGAACATTTTACAAGACCCCCCAAATTGGTTTACGTAATACTTGAACGCCTCCATATTGGCACATCATCAAACTAAACAAATAAAGCTCATGCACATGACAGAAAAAGCCAATCCTGCAGCCATCTTGAAAGCCTGAAGAAGCAAATCATTAAAACATACCTTACGACTCAACTTGCCAAACAACAGAATAAAATATATTCTTAGCCCACTGCAAGATCAGCTAGCAATTTGGACTGAAGCCCGATTTCTATACAATCTATCTTTCGTGACATCGTTAGTTGATCTGAATTCCAATTGATCTGAAATGCAGACAAATAGTCTGAAACATCGTCTGCGACTTGCATAAGCTGATTGATGAATGTTTTAAAAGCTTCACCAGACAACCTGGTTCCAGTTAGGGGTGCTGGCTGTTATTTGATGTAAAAACAAAAAAAAAACATAAATACACGTTGATCATTGTTGTCGATGTCATTTATGTTTGGTCCTGTCAAACCTAGTTTTATTAGGTTATGGGCCCAGCACGCTTTTTTTTTAAGGATGGAACATTATGTTGACTTTTTCCGCTCTGGGTGGAGCGGAAGGGCGTGTCAGACTCTTACTGACTAAAACCCATCCGTGTTCCTTCTAAAGGCCCTTTGCGTTCCAGGGCCGCGGTTACCCTTTCGAACAAATTCCAGGGCCCAGCACTTTTTTTTTTAGGATGGGAAATCATCAAATGGGCCCAGCACGCTTGCAAAATGATTTTGATAAATGGTTGTTGCATATCGTTACAGATATAAGTTTAGAACAAATGGATTTGATTACGTCAATCAAGGTCTTATTTTTAGTTTAAAAAAAAATGGGTACTTAGTTATGTGTTAATATCATGGTTTTACTTTTAATAAATATAGTCGATAGGAGTTGAGAGAGAACGGTCTGATCGCCAAAAGCAATCTTTTTCTGACAACCGGATCAAACATCTGAACTGTTTCTAAAAAGACAAAAATAAAATCAATCAGGTCCCCTTTTACGACCTTAAAATATGTCTGGTTTTTATTTGGTAGAAACGAAGCAACAAGATTCTATTTTCAGCCATAAATAAGAACAGACGAGCTACAATGTTTACCCTCGATCGTAAAATCCGCAGAATTGCCTGCTACAATAGTTTTAATACCAAAGTGGTGGTAAATAAACTTTGGGGTGTACTTATTTTAGAATGGAGACCACGTCTTACCAATAATGTTACCCCTTTTTGCTCTACAAGCGAGGATGTTTTCATTGTTAGTGTAAGGGGTGTTCAAACGGCTTTACAATAGTGAATTGCACTTGTGTAGGTGTAAAATAAATGTATGTGCATTCACAATGTTGCTAGACTACGGAATAACATTTTAATTGAACCTTTGTGGGTTGCGTTTTCTCCTTAATTCTCTAAAGAGTATAAAACAAGGTCGATGCCTGCCTCTATCTGTGTCTCTGTTTACTCTTTCTGAAGTACTCCAACGAATTTTGATATGTTTTCACTAATAAAAAGAGCGATACACGGAAGCACGGAAAGAAACAAGGATGGTTTGTGTATAAATAAATTGCAACCGTGCGAAGCCAGGGTGGGTCGCTAGTATATTTTAGACATAGCTGATTCTTTTAATCTCATCCAGGCTCAAATGAGAACTATTACCTCAAAAATGACTGTCGTCCAATACCATTTTGTAATTTGCATAGTAGAGATTTAAAATTATTCAAATCTCATTCAGCCACTCGATCAATTTTATTTGACCGAATATGTCGAAAATTAAATAAACAAAAGACTATCGCTTACAAATCAGCAATGCGACCAATACTTCCTAAAAAATAAAATTACTGACATCTTTTTGTGGTTTTGCGAAAACTTATGGATATCTCTTCAACAAACTGGTTTATCTACTTATTTAATTATAATACTAAACATGATATTACCTAATATTTACATCAACCACTACATACCAGTAAACCAGTTCAATTTCGAAGGAAAATAAAAAGTACTCCACTAAATCTTGGGGTGGGTATTTAGTTCTGAGAATCGAAAATTGGTAGGTACCTAATCCTTTGGGCAAGTCAGCAGTCAGGATCCGGAAGCCATGCTACCAATAAGCGCATTTGAATCAAACTTTGAAAACAACATTAGAGGTAAGGCTTTGAAATAGTTTCGCGGAAAATGTACATATAAGTTCCGTCAAGTATATAAATTATATTTGATGTTGAGAGTGTGGTTCGAGAAATGAAAACTGCTTCTGCTACTTAATATAAAATATTGAAGTTGTTTATTAAAAAAATAGTCTCTTTGCGTCAAAGTTCAGAGAAAAGGAGTAAATGAGATCTACGACTAAGTGTGAGTTTTCTAATTTAACTTGTTTCATACACTTTTAGTGTTCTGAAGCTCTATACGGGAAAACGGAACCCTTATAGCATGGCTCGGTTGTATAGACATACAACCGAGCCATGCTATAAGGGTTCCGATACGGAGAAGATTGGCTGTTACAGCCGGACAGACGTCCGGCTGTAACAGCCAATCTTCTCCGTATCTACTGAACCGATTCAATTGAAATTTGGTACACATATGTATAACCTTCTGTGCCCGAAACATGAATGCGTTATGAAAATAAATAAATTTATAAAATGGGGGCACTTTTTGAAGGGAAAATAAGAAAATTTAAAATTAAAGTTTTTCCAAATAACACTGTGAAATATAAAAAATATTACATTTTTAATAATTAACAATGAATGTACATGACTAACTTAAACTACTTAACTATTCATATATACTAAACCTGATTATATACATATGAATATTATACAAAAACAAAAAACACTTAGGCGTCGAAGTAAGAAAATATTTTTAATAATACCATTTCGATGTTTTTTTAAAAAAAATACCTCTCTATATATCTCTCTATGTATATCTCTCTTCTTGCCAAATTTCATGAATCTAGGTCAATGGTAAAGTACCTTTTAAATTTTGATTCCCTTCAGAGTGTCGAAATATACGTTTTTTGCGGCATAAACGGCCGTATCTTTTTTTAACTTAGAAGTTTAGATTTTCACAGCTTCCAAGGGACTGTCGACTTGAGTATATGTTTTTAATTTCTACTCGATACCTTCACGCGTTCCCGAGATAAAGGGTCTTGACAGACGGACGGACAGACGGACGGACGGACGACAGACGAACGGACAACAAAGTGATCCTATAAGGGTTCCGTTTTTTCCATTCGAGGTACGGAACCCTTTAGTTTGAAGCAAGTGAGCCTTACTCCAAATGTTGAATTTTTTGGATCGTGATGAAAAATCTGATTGTGTTTAATATCCACCTTTTTTTAGTCAATAAACATAGCTACACAACATTTTGATTATATTTCCCTAGTCGCGCTAAAATAAAGGTAAATAAACATTTTTTATAATGCAATATTTTCTCTCACATAATAAAACGTACGCTACGTGATAATATTAAATAGGAATTCCAGGCACGAAGTATTCAATTACGTTATTATAATTATTTTTGCAGTAAAGCTGTATAAAGCCAAGCACAGTTGAATAACATTTGCAAAATAATAAATTGTTCCATGTAAAATCAAATTTTGCTGTGGTAAAGATTACTATGAAAATACGAAATATACTATATATAACGTGTAACAGAATGAACGCAATACCTGAAATGGGGTCATTTTAATCATCATTTTGAACCACTTTTACTTGCCAATCTCGAAATTTCGAAAAAATCTTTTTCGAGTTATAACCACAGCAACGACTACGACGATTCTTTTCCGTATCCGAATGGTTACCAACGAAACCCTGTTTGACCGTCAGCGAGCCGTATCTCATGAACCATCTCAGGAAAATTTAAAAGTTTCAAAGAGTGTGTTTTTCTATTACCGCCATAATAACAACTCATAAAATTAAATTAAAGGGAGTCTCCATACAATGAACATATTTTTTTAATGTTGCGAGTAGCACTTGCATATAAATAATACTACGCGTACGCGTTAGTTTGGATGTTAGGATGGATGGACGTTTGTCAATCACGTCAGAATGGCTGAACGGATCTTGGTGAAACTTGACACAAAGGTAGATTATAGTCTAGAATAACACATAGGGTACTTTGAATCCCAGTAGTATGTTTCCTTGGGATAATTTTCGAAATTCACGCGGGCGGAGCGGCTGGCGGCGGCTAGTATAGAATCATTTAGGAACCATCTCTATGAAAACGTGTCGCCTTAACGTCGTCGCATTGTCGCGTCGCACCTTACTGTGGATAGGGCCTTACTTTTCCTTAACGTTCGCACCGAACACGAAAAATATCAACCTATTGAATACAAATGGGCGCATTTAATTGGAAACAAGGAATAAATTTTCGGCAGACCTCCGAGAGGTATTATGCAAATAAGTTTCGAGTGGTTTATTAAAAAGTATTCCCGCGGTGAATATTACTTCGTATTGCTAGATGCTTTACGTTTAGTATTTGGAAGGAACCCAACCATTTATTTAGATGCATATAAATATGGCACTGGTATTTCCCAATGGAATAAGCAGCAATACTATCATAGCACCGTTGATGTTATTAAGTCTCTTGTAAACGAAATGCTGCATGAGTAAGACTTCTACCATTTGTAAGCCACATATCATTTTAAAATGTTCTTAAAAGATGTTTAATAAAAAATATCTTGTTAGACTTTATTTTTTATTTTTTAAGAATGGGAAATCATCAAATGACTTCTTCCGCTCTGGGTGGAGCGGAAGGGCGTGTCAGACTCTTACTGACTAAAACCCATCCGTGTTCCTTCTAAAGCCCTTTGCGTTTCAGGGCCGTGGTGACTCTTTCGAACAAATTCCGCAACCCTGGCAGGCTCTGGCCCTAGCGGGCCCCGTCTTCTATGTTGACACCTCTACCTTGTTAGAGTTGCGGTTGCAAGTGCAACTGCTGAGAGCAACATGTTACTGGGTATTTCCATTAGGAATTTCTCGGCGATTTGTCGCCCGCGTGCTTCGAAAAGCACGTTAATCATTAGTCCTACACCTGATCTCTCTCCAGTTTTATCTTTTCGTCCCATCGGACTATGAGAGTGAAGGAAGAGAAGCCGCATCTGTGTTTGCGCATACACTTGTGCACTATAATGTCTCCCACACATTGGCGCGGGATAGCTAGTCTTGGCTGAGATTGGCCGCCGAGGCCGAAATTCGGTATAGAGGACTTTTATGACGTTTTAAAATACCTAGTACCTACATAAAAAAATGTAGGTACTTAATCTTGCAATCACACAGAAATAGGGTAGATATTTGACAAAAAAATCTAGTTCAAATTTCAAATTTCAAAATTTCAAAATTCAAATTTCAAATTTCAAATTTCAAAAGTCATTTATTCAAATTAGGCTGAGTGCCAGCACTTTTTGAACGTCAAAGTTCTACATAAAGACAGTCCCCCAAAACGCCCGCCCGTCACCACTTCCTAGTGTTTTAGCTGGGAAGAAGAAGTGGCGCAACAAACTCCCCAGCAACACATCTGTCTGTTGAGTTATAAGAACTATCACTTATACAAAGGTATGTGAGTAGTCAGTATTCTTACAAAGAAAACAATACAACAAAGGTAACACGTAAAAACATAAAACTTAATAATTCGCTACTTGTAAGCTAGCACACTCCATTATGCCAGCATAAACAGACAAACTCAAGCATAAAAACAATATCAAATCAAACTAAATAAGCCTCCAGACATGAAGGGTGTGCCCGCTTACACGTGCAGAGGGTAGAATTTAATAAAAAGATCTGTGACTCGACGCCACAAGTGATAAACCAGGGCCATCAAAATTAAACATTAAGCATATAATCGTTATAACAATAGTAAAATCCATGGCTAACAAGACGACCTTTCACCACAAGCAGCACCCGTTCACGAGCATAACGCAAAGATCAGCCATTACCCCCCTCGCCATATTTGAGGGAAAGAGGTAACCCGACCCCCGACGCTACCGCAAGCAGTAAAATCTAAGGGAGCATGACGAACTTGCTGCCGGTTGCTCAGGATAGAATAAAATCATACAACTGTCGAAGTCACTAGTTAATCACATGTTGCAATACACTCATTATAAAACATTGTTATGAGAGTATTAAGTCAATACAAAAAAAATAAAAAAAAAATAACAAATAATTGACCTCTACGGACATATAAATTAACAAATATATGAACTCATATGTCATAAGCTAACTATGAAAGAACATTAAAAACGAAGTATGTCTTGCGTTCAACACTGCGACCAACTATTATCATCGTCTAAATAATCATTGATTGAATAGTATGCCTTCGAACAAAGGTTAGATTTAACTTTAGCTTTAAACGAGTTAAAAGGCAGCTCAAGATAAGAAAGAGGTAGCTTATTGTAAAAACGGATACCGAGCCCCACAAATGAGCCTTGGACCCTTCGAAGACGATGGGATGGTGCATGTAATTTGTGCTTGTTTCTAGTGTTAAAGTTATGGATATCACTGGTTTTAGTGTATAAATGTATATTTTGCCTAATATATAATATGTTTGCAAAAATAAATTGAGATGCCACCGTGAGAATTCCAATATCTTTGAAAAGTTCTCTTAAGGAAACTCTTGACCCCAGCTGATATATTGCTCGAACAGCGCGTTTTTGTAACACAAATATATTTTGTATGTCTGCAGCTCTTCCCCATAATAGGATACCGTAAGACATAACGCTATGGAAATAACTAAAATAGACTAACCGAGCTGTGTAAACGTCAGTGTATTGTCTTACTTTCCTGACGGCGTAGGCAGCCGAGCTGAGCCTTCCTGACAGGCTTGATATATGCGGGCCCCATTGTAGTTTGGAATCAACAGTTATTCCCAAGAATACTGCTGAGTCCACAGTTTCAAGCATCTCTTTGTTTAAGACGATATTCGGTCCTAGATTATTAACATTAGGTAAGGCAAACTTGATACATTTTGTTTTCTTAGCATTGAGAACTAGGTTATTTGTCGTAAACCAATCCGTAACCATGGAGAGAGCACTGTTTACGTCATCAAAATCTTGTCTATTTCTATCTACTTTAAAGACAAGAGAGGTATCATCTGCAAAGAGAACTACATCACAGATACCCTTTAAGAAAAATGGTAAATCATTTATATACACCAGAAACAAGAATGGACCCAGTATAGAACCTTGAGGCACCCCTAAATGAACTGGTAGCCCGGAGGACTTCACACCATTGATATCTACACATTGAAACCTATTATGCAAATATGAGTCAACTACGTTAAGAGCTTCCTTTTGGAGACCATAATGACGCAGTTTACGCAAAAGCGTATCATGGTGTACGCAATCAAAGGCCTTGGAGAGATCACAGAAAACTCCAATTGCATTTTGCGAGTTCTCCCATGCGTTAAATATGTGTTTCAGGAGAGCAACACCTGCATCTGTGGTTGAACGACCTTTTGTAAATCCATACTGTTCATTATGGAGGAGGCTATTTAGATTAAAATGTCTTAGCAATTGCTTGAGTATTAACTTTTCAAATATTTTGCTAAATGCAGGTAAGATAGAAATAGGCCGGAAGTTTCCTATATCATTTTTATTACCAGATTTAAATAAAGGTATGACTTTACTACTTTTCATGAGATCAGGAAAAGTTCCTAAATCCACGCATTTATTAAAAGTAACAGCAAGGTAAGGGGCTACGATGTCTATTATGTTACTCAAAAGTTTAATGGAAATGCCCCAATAATCACCTGTGTTTTTTGACTTAAGTGTGTTGAAAACATTAACTACATCACTTGGTGTTACGTGCTCGAAACTAAATAATTGACTACATTTAGGCACACTACTATGTAAAAGGTTTTCAGCATTAGACGAGGACGAACTTAATGAGCGAGTCGTAGTTATAGGTATATTAGCAAAAAAATCATTAAATGCCTCAGCTACGTCAGTTGCTTTACTTATTAATTTGTTGTCAACAATAATCTCTACTTGATTTTCATGTTTAACCGACTTGCCCGTTTCATTGTTAATAATTTTCCAAGTCGCTTTTACTTTATTTTTAGAATTTTTAATTGTGTCACTTAAAAATTTAGATTTAGCAGTAGCACAAATCTTTTTAAATAATTTAGAATAATTTCTAACATACTCTAGAAAAGGAGCATCAAACTTATATTTTTTTAAACCATATAACTCATATAGTCTCGCTTTGCTTTTATAAATACCTGGTGTAGCCCATTGGTTGAAGCCAATGGAGGTACCCATAGTGTTTAAAGTTTTTGACTTAAATGTAGCTTGGTACTCATTCTGCACAACATCAAAAAGGGCTCCATAGATATCATTAGGATGTTCATGTTTTACTATAGATGGTGTAAGTTTTTTAGATACATTATGCTTAAACTTATTGCAACGACTAGATGTATAAGGCCGGTATACTATTTTATTTGGCTTTTTATTTAGTGGCATAGGGAAGCTAACTAGTAGTCCACAGTGGTCAGACGTTAGGTCACTTAACACAAATTTATTTTCAGAATCACAATTGCTAAAAATATTATCAAGACAAGTAGATGAAGATGCCGTGATTCTAGTTGGTTCAAAAAACAAGTTAACTAAATTATAAGACTTAAACAGATTGAGAAGCCGAATACTTAGTGGAGTAACATCTAAAATATTAACATTAAATTCTCCACATAAAATTATACTTTTACTACTTGACTTTAACTTATTAAGTAAATCCTCCATTACAGATTCGAAAAGACCAAAATCACCAGAGGGCGGTCGATAAACACAAATTATTATGTATCGCTCGAGTTCAACACAAGACAACTCCACAGTGCGCTCGATAGAATGATTAACTAAATCTAAACGTTGTTTACATTTCAACTTGTTTGAAACAAGGACTAATGATCCACCACGAATGGCACTTTTTCTTACAAACGCACTTTGTACGGTAAAGTAATCATTATTTAAAAAAGCTACTTCATGCTCTTTCAACCAATGTTCAGTTAGACATAAAACCTGAACATCATAATTTTCTATAAATAAACTTAACTCTAGTTCTTTGCCGGACAGACCTTGCATATTTTGATGTACAACATTCAACATATGAGGCTTTTCCGTTGTCGAACCTAATAGTTTAAACTAATACTAGGGGTATCAATAAAAATGTTAGTATCATTACTAACAGTAGCCTTTGGTACACTACATGTACCAGTGTCAGACTGTATATTGTATGCTAAAAGATTAGCAATTTGTCTCCTACAACTAGGTGGTAAATACATATGATAATTAGTCAGTTTGTAACCAGTAATAAATTGATTACAATCAAAATACAAAATAGCATCACTATGATGACAGGTCCTATTATAAATGAGTAAATTCAAATCAAAAATGTACCTATTTTGCTCCTCAGATAAGTATTCAGAATATGGCAAGGCACATATAATAAATTTACAAGTATTGGATTCATTAAGATGTAACATTAAATTGACACAATTAATTATGTCTTTTTTACTTACAGCTAAACTATCCCCAAATAATAATATGATAGTTGAATTGGGATTTAGCTTAGTTAATTTAATATTCCTAATTAATTGTCTAAAACTGGTGCCGGGTGAACAATTATTTATTACATAATGTGTTGAACACTGGTTAAATACACTACCAAAACCCTGACCAAATTGGTCTGAAAAAACATAAGTAGTATTAATGTTGACATTATCATGACAGCTACCATCTGGATGAGCCAGCGGGGGTGTGGGTGTTATGGGCTGAGGCTGTGGTGACTGGGAGCAAGCACAGCTGCAAGAAAGGTTATTAGTCAGGGACTCATACCTCTCTGCATTGTACGTTACCAGGTCCACCAACTCATTGGCCTCCTGCATGCGCTTACTCAGGTCTTGTTGAGAAGCCTCATATTTACTAAAGATATCCTTTAGTACATTTTCCCTTATAAACAGTTCCTCCTGAAGACGCTGAGTGTCATTGTCATGCATTGTTTTCCATAATTCTAATTCACTAAAACAATCTTGTAACTCTTGCTTTAAACTAAGTTTGTTTAGTCTAAGTTTTGTATTTAACTTGTTTAATTTTTGATGTTTTAATGACTTTTGAAGTTTTCTAATAAATCGATTAATTTTAATGTATTTTTTTAACTTATTGTGACTAGTGGACAATTTGGATTTAGTGATGGTATCGTTAGTTAAATCTATTGTTACCATTGGCTCGGCACATATGGGTCCCGACCCGCTACCAACTAACTCATCATATAGGCTGCAGGTTAGTCTGTCAAACAGATTTCCATTCCGTATTTTTATTTATATATTTTCTTTTGTCACGTAAATAAGAAATGAAGACGATACAGTGCGTTAAAAATCCGTGTGACGTTACTTACATGTACACTTATTAGTGGAAAGTGACGTTAAAAGCCCCCACTCGATATCTTTGATGCATTAAATCTTCGTACTTTTTTATTGATTTAATAAAATAAAAAATATGTGTCCAATATTTTTCGGTAATCTAAGTAACGGACTAAATGGAATCATATTTTTTAAACCAGACAACATCCCGATTAGAGTAAACAGTTAACATTTTTGTTTTAAAACAAGGTTTTGTAATAGGTAGGTACGATCCCTACGTACAAGCAGATTGCTTGCAGCAGATCCTCTATGTTAATAAAAATAAAGCATAACACAGATTTCCCTTGAGTCTTAACAGGTTAGATGGAAGTTGTTAATTCTGTGTAAACTCAGAAATTTTCCGGAAACATAATCTGTAACCTAACTGCGTCACACTGGCAATTTACTTCGACTGTGAGAATTCGAGCATCGAATACTAGCTTTTTCATTTTGTGTTGAAAGTATCTTGTGACACTCGGCAACAGTGAAGCTTTCTATCAGAGATTTTTTTCTCTCGAACATCTGCACGAAAAAGTATAACGAAGAAAGAACCTCCGTGGTGTTTTTAAAAACTGTGACGTCATCATAGCTGACGTCACAAATGTCATAATGATCACTCATTTTTGGTTTTTCAAAAGAAAACTTCACTTTTTTCGAACTTCGTTTATTTAACGAATACTGTCCAGCGGCTCAAGCGTGAATGCTCGAATGCCGACAGTGCCGTATTTATAGGGTTCGCCCCTCCCACGTGCACGTGTAAGTTTTTAGGTTAAGTATTGAAACATTTAAATTACAAGAACAGGAATAGTAAAATGCTGTTTAACGTTAATTTTACATCGTAATAAACTTAAAGTCAATCAATTTACTGTTTTATGGACGGTCAAAATATGAATCTTAATTATTTGAATACTTGTAATGACAAACTATTGTAATTGCGCCGATAATATTTATACATGTTATAGGATCATTATAAAAACTACTAACGAAGGCAAATGACAACCTATTTTATAGTCTCTCTTTCTTGACTAAGTATCACTTTTTCAAAATTTTACTCACAACATAACTCTAAACAAGTAATTTCACTATTGGTATTTCAATTTTATCTTGTTAGTCCGTTCGTATATAGAATCTTAGTTACACAGGGAAACCTATTATTGGCCATACAAAACTGCTATACGAATAAGCTGTAATATATTTTAAGTTACGCCGTTGGTTTCCTAAATAAAGAAAATAAAATAAAATCACTCGTGCATCTGTCACAGCCATATTGCGTCCAAACAGTAAACCGATTCCGTTGTAATTTGTTACTCATATGAACTTCTGTGTCTCAAACACGGAAGAGTAGTGAGTATGAGGGCCCTTTTGGAGGGGTCTTTTCCATAGTCCCATGTCCCTGTGCCAAAATTCAATAAAATCTGTTCAGCTATTTAGGCGTAAAAGCGTGACAGACAAAAAAATCAAACAATTTTTCTACTTTCACATTCATACCAAAGACTATTCAAATGATAAAAGTATGAATTACATAAGAAGATAGAAGTAAAGATGCGGCCATCTTTCCTTAAACTTGAATTTATAAGTTCACCTCTTTGCTCTACTTTCATGAGAGCCTTGGAAAAGAAAATGTGAAGTTTTTTGAAACGAGAAAGAAAGAAAAGAGTTTAGTTTTTATGCGTGGCAGCTATTTATTTTTGGACGCATAATATAGAACGGTAGGTATATTATTTTTAATATTAACTTTTTTAAATCTATAACGCAAAATGGCCGGTACATTAAAGGGGCAATAAAACTGTTGATGTTTTCGTTATTTTCTATTGAATTAGTTTAGATATATATTGAAATTGATAACTATTCCAAATCAGTTCTGAAAAATAATGACTGATGCCTACCAAAATTGCTTCGGATTTTAATGAGTCAAAAAAAAAAAAAATTATTACAAGATTTTTGATAGTATCGAGAAAACCACTAGTACATATAAAGTAACGGTTATCTATGTAAGTATTTATCAATAACTTAAGATAAAACATAGGGCCGATAATCCGGCAGAGAGTAAACTAATAGTGGCAACTTCGAGCCACTTACTCTCGGGAACTCGTTAATCCGATTTGCGGTTAACTGCACTGGCTTTTAGCAGTGATGTTATAGTAAATAGCTATATAAGTAGTTAGAAATAGGAATACTAGATAGAATATACTTTTTTAATTACAATGATAAATCTTTATTAAAAATCTCAAAAAGTGATATACAATATGAATCTGAAATTAACCATATAGGTATAATGAAGTTAGACTATACTAGCTTTAGCCCGCGACTTCGTACGCGCATATCCCATTTTTTCCCGTTCTCATATATCCTATAGCCTTCCTCATTAATGTGGCTATCAAATACTAAAAGATTTTCCAAATTCGACTTGGTACTTCCAGATTAGAGCGATTATACAAAGTCTTCAGCTTTATTATATTAGTGCAAATAAGTATAAAAAAGAATAGACTGTGCACCAAAAATTGCTTTGTACTAAAAACTTAATTATATGGGTACAATGACAGTGATATCTGCCAGACAGAAGTACGCTGAAAAAACTGAAAAAAAAAACTGCTGGCATGGCTAAGAAGAAGGGGGTAGAATGCGGTGTACTGCTATACTAATGAAATACTACACTTCTTAGTTTTTTTTTTAAATTCCATCTCACAGTTCAACCTATGAGGTTGTCGGCTGCTTAACCGGGATGCTTTGCTGGCTTACACTCTAAGGGCACCCCCTGTGGGGTACGGGCCTCGGCTTAAGGCGTTGCTCGGGGGAGGACAGGCTAGGGACGGGCTGGATCGAACTAGGATTATTATTTAGGGACAGATTTAAGACTATAGGCTCAGCGGCGCGGGCTGGCTCGAGCAAGGGTCGGGGCGGAGTACTTTATATGTGACTGGCACTTTGCCCGCGACTTCATCCTCGTGGATTTAGTATGTACTCCACACGGATTTTGATTGAATAATTTGAACGAAAAGCGGTCATTTTGACTTAACCATAATAGTTAGGCATATACCCTTGTCTTTTTTATAGGTGATAATAAGTACTTTAATCATGTAGTACATTATTTTTATGTATCGTCAATAGTTTTCTCAGCACACGCTAAATAATGAATTTATTAGGCAAAATTTTGCTACTTCGAGTAAAATTATTGCAAATTCGTAGAAATCTCGATCTTTTTCGAAAATAAAATATACTTAGCCTATGTTTTAAGTTAATAATGTAGCTTTCTAATGGCGAAAGTATTTTAAAAATCGGTTTAGTAATTATTGAGCCAAATCGTAAAAAACAAACAAATAAATCTTCCCTATTTATAATATTATCATTATTATTTAGACTCGCTTCAATAAGCGATATCGCCCGTGTGATAGTCGGATAGTCGATAGACCCCAGGTAACGTTGTCCTGTGATAAAATTCTTTTGTCCTTTTCATGATATAATCTATCTCTATACCAAAATTCATCTAAACTGGTTCAGCTGATCAGGTGTAGCGACGTAACAAACAACAGACAGACAGAGTAACTTTCGCATTTATTTATAAACATCAGTAACCTTACTGTAATTTCGGTTTCAGTCCCGGATAAAATAGCTTGATTAAAGTTTGAATTTCCATTTTAAAACTACATACATTGTTAACTACTCATCGAAATACTCAAATAACTCCACAGTTCAGCACGGTTTCCCAATAATTAGTAAAATTAACGTTTAATCGGCGGGAGGTATAATTACAAGGCCTTGTGGCTAGTATATGGTTAGTATATGGTACAGAACGATTTACCCTAATGTAAGTAGGAACATACGTACTTATAATCCAGTTAATTTTACCTAGTTAAAAATTAAAAGCCTTATTTATAAAAGTCACTTTATTTGAGTAGAGAAATTCGAGGAAATTATCAAATTTTGGAACAAAAAACTCTATGTCATTCAGAACATGAAATTCATACTTTTCAGGGAATTTTGAATATGGTCACCTAAAATCATCTTCAAAGACACAACGCTAAAATCAATGAAATTATCTCGAATTACACATATGTACAAACTGACAAGGAGATTCATTATTTGAATTCTGTATAGGAGAGTTTTCTAATCAGGTGCTAAACAGTCTAGAGATTTTTATGAACACGATTCAAAATTATTGTCATTCCGTATCTGTGTTGATATTTTCATAAAACATCTAATCCACTCTCCCCATTAACTCTAAAAAATAGTCTTACCAAATAAACAGTAAAACTAGGGCACACTAAAATAATATACCCAACGTGTTGTACATGTACTGGCGCATTAGTTTTAGCGGTTGGCTACTGGTACGTACATTTTGTGAAGAAACTAGCTACTGAGTTGAGTGCGCTGGCAAATTCTATGTACCACAAATGTACGTGACTTCAAGTACATCGAAGGTATAAAAGAGGGGAATTGCACGGTAGTGATTTTTAAAAAGTAAATAGAACACAGTTTTTATTTGGTTTGATCCTTTTGTAAAAGCGATTGAGAGTGGATTTTTATTTTGTACGCTTAACCAGGGTTAGGGCGTAGAATTTATCGGGTGTTTGTACTTTTTGATTTTAGGAAGAGTATTATGGTGCAGGATATTTCATCATGTCCACTGCAAGATACTTAATCCAGAATCCCGTTAAATACAAAAGGTCGATAAAATCTGCGATTTCGTTCCGCCTTGGTGCTCTAACGGGAATAGAAAAAATACTCAAAAAGTGAACCAAACTGAAAAGAAAAAAACAAATACTTAGATGTCCGGTGGTCTAGAATTCTATAATGTGTTATTGAATGAATACTATTGAAGAAAATAAAATATATTCTAATAATGGAACATAACAACTGAACAGTCAGGATCCATTCAAAAATTTGATTGGCTGTCGAATAATGGATCCCGGCTGTTGATCACTCCTTTGCGTCGCGCAGTCGGATAAACAGTATCTATCCGTACTTTTCACTTGCTTTTCTCTAGTTTTTAAGTTCGTATGCGAAAAAAAAAGCTTTGCGAATCCCCTTGCCCCAGGGATTTGAAGTGATCTGTACTAAACTGCACCTTTACACTGTATTCAACATAGTAAATATATCAATTGACATTAATCAAGGGTTTTTTCGTTGTCATGGCGACTAAGTCTAGCTGAGGTGCTTCAAAGTGGTTCAGTAAATTCTTTAACGAAGGCCAACTCATAATTAATTTCAACCAATCGCTGTGGAAAATCTAAGCATAAATTCTACGTAACTACAGCACAAGATAATTCCCCGAGGGTATCTAACTTACTACCTACTTTAAAGAACGTACTTCAGCTTACAAGCCAAACACAAAACACTTCGACTTGGGATTTGAACTTGTCTTGACTAAAGCTGTAATCTGTACGTGTTGCTTGGTTTGTTTTAAGGAAAGTTCGGTGAAATTGAAACTTTAGCCGTAGAATGCTCTAAAAGACCAGAAGGCCAATTTAAGTCACAATATCATTTCAGCATAAGCATCTCAGTGGCAATCAAATCAAATCAATGTCAAATGTGAATAGAGGTGTTTTTGATGTGAGAGTAGCTCGTGGCTAAATAATAACAGCCACAAGGGTCGATCTTCAGGTTAAGCAACACTTGCCGAGTTTGGTCTGTGGATGGGTTAACATACCGAGACTTCTCCGTGCTTCAGAAAACACGCTAAGCCGTTGGTCTCGGCTGTCAGTAAATCTTTGGCAGACGTTACGGATTGTCAGAAGCTAAAAAATCTGACACCAGTCTTGCCAAGAAGTACCGTGCTACTCAGTTAATGGATTGTGGAGGCCTGGTAGGCAGCCGCTCCACGTAAAATACTGGTATTCAGTTGAATCCGGTTCGACTAGAAGCCGACCAAAATATAGTAGGGAAAAGGCTAGGCAGATGATGAGAGGTATTTTGATCATTTGCGTCTGAGGTGCGAATGAGATCACTCTTTTAAAATATGGGTATTGCCCCTCAGAATAGTACCTAAGTTAATATAGTTAAGAGTTTGTAAAATCTCATTGGTTTAGAGGTGGATGTGTTTACAAGTACCTAAGTAAAACACTGATAATTTGGCGACCATTATCAGTTATCCAAAAACGAATGTATCTGCTATTTTCAAGCTATTTGAAAAGCTGAAATAATTTCCTTTGCAAAAGTCTGTTTGTTCTTACAAAAAAAAAAAACAATTTATATACCATTTCACTTCATTACAGTATTGAACGGGGTCAAAACCGGAGTCCAAATGCGTGTCTCCTATTAAAGAATAGTTCACGCCGAACTGATCGACACTTGGCGTGACAAAAGCGCTGGTCCGTTCTCTGTCTAAAGAATTGCCATTGAACGTACCCGCTTTAGAAATAACTTATATACTCGCGCATTCACATTGCCACTCTAACTTAAAAACCTTGATTAGCAAAAAGGTTTGAAACTCCTTTTTGCCAATAACGAAAGTTCTAACCACACAATGTCAGGCAAAACCCACAACTTTACATTAGAACATTCTCGATTCGACCTTGTAGGGCCAAGTTGGTTGAATTGAAGAGTTGGTATTCGAGGTCTCTTGTGTGGAACTGACATGTGAACAACGGGACAAAAAACCCATGGTCCCTTTTACGGGTGACCTTTTCATACTACGATCATGGTTTACTTAACATGGCTTCAAAAAATAAATATCCATATATCATAGTTGGAAATTTTTCATACAACAGAAGTTGTAGATAATAAAATGAGTTTGTAGTTGTTGTTATTTGATATGTCACCGGAAAATTACTAACTCCGAAAGATTGTAAAATATTGCGTGCAATTGCAAACTATTTTTTCTTAAAAAGACACGGATATATTGGAAACTATTGAATTTGGGTGGGATTTATTGTATACAGAACGATTTTTTCTGCAATTTTCCGATGACAGATACATAGATAAAATATTTATTTGATGCAAAACAACCAAAACAAAATATGCAATACAAAAAAAAAAAAATATATCAAGCTGAATTTATGGAAAAAGAGTTATGTTTGTATAAAATGAATTGTAGTGATATGTCAGGAGTTAATATCGTAAGTATACCTGCAATGAATTACATTTTATTATTGAATGCTACTACTGGTAGTGAAGTTTTGCTGTGGTATTCTTTCTCATATTGAAAAAACCAAAAATAAAGTTAAGCAGTTGTCTTGGCTGTCATTTGTAGATCTTTGCTACGGGTAGTCAGAAGCCTGAAAATCATATAGTAACTGAGTTTTGGAGGCCAGATAGGCAGTCGCTTTATGTTAAATACTGGTATTCAGCCGCACCTAGTAAGATGGCTGCAAAACAAAGTTAGGAAAGGGCTAGTTCATTACAAATATTTGAGGCTAACTAAAATTAACGTGTAAAATTAAGATGCAAAATTTGTCTAGAATGGGTTCAAAACAGTGCCGATACTAAAGAGATGTTATACGGTTATATGGGACGATATCAATATACAACGTGTAACAGAATAAACGCAATACCTCTTAACGGGTCATTATACTCATCATTATGAACAACTTTTACTATGGGATCAACCTCGAAATTGCGAAAAACAAATCAGGTGTTCAGTACATTTTGTCATGCGAATGCGCACATAAATGTATGGGGCAGTCGATTTCTTTTTCGCGATTTCCGAGTTTATTCTGTTACACCTTGTATAGAATGTGTCGGATGCTGCCGTTGAGAGTTTCCTAGTTTTATTGTTTATCGACGATGGAAGGACGACCCACTTTTACACTCTTCTACACACTTCGATACGTATAATGGCATACATTTACGCCGGTATTGCTATATAGCGCCATGACATGACAGCATTCATTGTGAAGTTACTCAGAATTTAAAATTGTATTTACCTTGTGAGAGATAATGCTTAAAACTCTGTGAACAGATCTATAGGTAAAACTTGGCATATGGGCCGTGTCCACCAATGCGATTCTGTCAACATCTCACCGTAAAAATATGGGTGAAGTAAACATGAAATGAGCTGTCAATCCATACATACAAGATGGAATGAACAGTTCACTTCACGCTCACTTCACCTAAGTTTCCACGTTAAGACGTTTTCAGAATAGACCGGCTGAAACTCGCTACGAAATGACAAAGTCTCGACCAGAGTCGTTTGATTGGAGTAGCCAGCGCCATAACACGACACAGTTATGTGCCTGTAGCATAAACATCAAAGAGAACACTGAATAAATCAAAAGTTTAAGTTATTAAGGAGCGTTTATTTATTTATTTAAACTTAATGTACAATAGTGGTACATGGGCGGACTTAATGCATCAAGGCACTCTCTACCAGTCAACCTTTGGGTTATAAAGACTATACTGTGGTAGGTGTACAATAAATAAAAATAAGATTTAAAATTGAATGCTTTCTCGTCAGCAAATAATTATGCAAAAAGCGAATGAAATGCAGTTTTTCATAGTCATGTTTACATTTACCTTGACGATCGTTTTACGTGCACCCTAGAAATGGGTTCTGGATATGCAAAGTTCAATATTGCAAAAATTTAATCATTTTCTAACTATTTATTCAACTTAATTTTATGAAATGATGCGATAGGAAGATGAACTTATGACGTGCATCCGAGAAATGTGCTCTGGAAATGCAAAGATCGATTGCAGAAATATAATACTTATCTCGTCATTTATATGACCTCTATTTGTGAAACCATGCGATAAGAATTTCAGGAAAACAACGTTATCAGAAATAAGAAATAAGCAGTTCCTTTGTTCTGATTTATATTATGCTTTATTATTACTCTGTGCTTACATCCAGTATCCATAATTTTTTTTTTCGTTTTGAGCGGTGTTATTTTTTTCACACTTACAAAATAATGTAGCGAAATATTTTTGTGTACTTAAACCACTCCTTAAATTTCTTGCAGTTGATTTTTAACGTCTTATATATTATATCGTGGCCATATCGTAGAATTGACCATTTTATGATATAGCCGAAGTTAGTTTAAACTAGATAATCCTCATAAAGGGGTGAAATAGGGGGTTGAAGTTTGTATGGAAAATCTTATTCCTTAGGCAAATTTACTGACCTTATATAAGTGAATTATTAAGTTTGTCATAAGGTTTCGTTTTCCCTTTGGTAAAACGATATCTCAGGATACGAGACCACCGACACTAACCGGCACTGCCCATAAAGTCCACAAGCACTTATCAAAGCTATTGAGTCGCAAAAGAAAAATATATTAGATTTCCTAGAACATACAAACTTAAGTGAGTAAACCTAGGCCAGGTTTAGTGGCAGTCAATATTTTCTCTAGGTTATTGGAAACGGCTGCGAACTTAGAGCCGTAATACCTGCTGCTGTTTGGCGATTGTTTTCGGTAAAATTAATGGCCTATAGAAACTGCCGTCTGCCGTTTGGTGCTTGGAAGTTTTCATCTAAATTCCCGCGGAGTTATTCGGTTTCTGTTCAGCCTGCTGTATACATTCAGTTACTTGATACTTTATATGCTGATCATATTTATTTGAAATCTTTACAAAATCTTATAAATGAGCAGTAATTATGATTTTGACACTGTTTTTAATTATGTTGCTAGGATTTTTTTTATTTTTTCAGATTCTTGTCTGGTAGATAAATATTGTAGAAGAACACACCAGCGACGGTCCTCACATAATCAATTTTCTTCTTTAGCTGTTTTAAATTTAGAAAAATAAATACTTTGGCTTGACTTGCCTGTTGCGGGATTGTTCAAAAGAGTCACCGCGGCCTTGGAACCGAAAACCAATCCGTGTATCTTCCATTGGCCGGAAGAAACACGGATGGGTTTCAGTTAGTTAGAGTCTGACAGTCCCTCCCACTCCGCCCAGAATGGGACGAGTCATTTAATAATTTTCACACAAAAGCTTCCGAACATTATCACATGCCATATTAAACCTGAAGATCCCTCCTACGACATATAGCTTATCTCACCTCGTTTGGTACTCTCGCTATCACATGCAATTAATTTAAAAAGGGATTGCTAATGGTTTCAGCGTTCATGATATAATACTGTTAACCACTTACTGTCCGATATACATTATTATAATGCAGTTTGAGATTAATCTGTTTATCTGACGTAATGCAATTTGGGCTTTTAAGCAGATTAATGATTTTATTAGTGTAATGGTTTGGAAATCATCTAATGTTATTTTGTCGAAAAGTGGAGTGGTGGATGTAACTAATAGTTTTTTATGGAATATTATATTGGATTGCAATGAATATGATGTGTCTTTGAGCAGACTCGTCATAATAGTATAAAAATCAACATTGCCATTCGGCCAGGGTACTATGAAGTATTAAATTGATCGACATTCCGCTCCAAGAGAGAGATGGAGCTAAACATAGCGTATAGCACTATCCCTTTTACATCGTCGGAATTGGATGGCATAAGCACGTCGTAATAGGGCACCTGGGCACGTTTCGTTCAATTCTTTAGTTCAATTAATCTTTAGTTCTATACGCGATTGTACATGATTTCGTGTCATTAGCTTAGGTTACCTCTTGATAAAAGATTGTTAATACTATCGTTAAATAAATAAACTTAATAGTGTTAGTGTACTAATATATTTTTAAAACCTATATACAGCAGGACTAAATTCTAGTTTTGGTTAAAAAAAAACACTGAAATGCATTTTCCCATCAATTTTAAAACATTTTTTTCTTTATTTCAGGTGGCGGCGCTAGCCCGAGCGTATCGGTTTCGACTCAGGTACGTTTAAACTTCACCATTTATACGGTTTAAAAGGATTATACTGGAGTGGCCGTTACCAAAAATCTGAATGATTTATTGAAAGTTGGCCTTTATAGGTAAAAGATATTTATTTTGCAAATGTTATAGACATTTTTATTTACATAGATATTTAGACCTGTTTTTTATAAATATTTAACTAACTATATACACTATAACTAAATTAACCCTAAAATATGGCGTCAAAAAATTCATCCGCATCGCTGTCGACTGGAAGTGTAGGTAAAATATATATAATATTTATCTCGTGACGTGTCAGGGATTTTGCTTGTGCGTCACAAAAAGGTGATGACCGAAATCCATTAAAATAATTACGCAAAATTAGTTCATAGAGATCAGTTGCCGGATACTCTAGCCCACACCATCGAAGGGATTTTTGTAGAATATGCAGAAAGAGACCTTGTCCCAGTAGTGGGTAAAATAGGCTAGATTGATAATCCTTTTTTATTTCATAGAAGGGTTACTATAGCAAGTGTTGTGGGTCAAATGTTACACTTATCGGCCTCGTTCTCATTCAAACGTGCGACAAGGCATCTTGCTGAAAAAATCTTTATAATTTAAGGAGTTTATATAAATCAAATGGATTCTCTGTGAAATGAAATAGGATTGAAGTTTTAAATGAAAGAAAAGAAAGAAAGAAAATTGCATTTATTGGCACAGTAAGAAAATAAAACCTTATAAATAGAGAATATCAAAAATTTTAGGTATTTATAACGGTATTGTGCCAAAAGGGCCTCAGCTCAGCATAATGTCAGGTGGCAACAGTAGGTATTACCACCTAACGCTGATTTTCAGCTGCAGCCCACGGGCACCATACGCTCGAACGCGCAGTAGATATATAAATAAAAAAAAGTGAAGTGATGGGTTCGGAAGTGGTACTTAATAAAATAAATAAAAAAACTTGTAAACATAATAAATAAAATGTAAAAACAAAGTGAAGTTGAGAAGTGTAGCATGAGCTAGGTCCAATACAATTAAATACATAGATAGAACAGAGAGAGAGAGAAGAGAGCGCATAAAAAACAGCAGTTGCAAATACAACTAGTATTTGCAACTGTCGTGTTTTCATGCCCTTGTGAACTCAATCTGAACAATGTTTGTGATCCAGGAATCGACCTATTTAAATGTCATTTCTAAAACAATAAATTATTCGTATTCTTATTCTTGATGCATCTTATTTCTGCTGTTATTTACCTATATCCAGCGAAGACATTTCCAATATTTGCATTTTGAATTAAAACTGTAGTAGTTATTTCATTTAGTCTTCCTTTGCATTGGTTATTGCCTTTTTGATATTATTACCTCTATATCTTCTACTTTATTTTCCACGTTTCAATAACAGTTCATTTTATATATCTAACGCTGCTGATACTTATATTTTCGTACATTAAAGTAAAACACAATTTTGTTGCCCAAAATGATTCTTTTAAAATTTTACCAAACGTTAATAAGCACCCTTAAATTAAGAGCAAAGATTTTGATCAGAAAGCAAACTTAAAGGCTCGAGACCATAATTGGAGCATTTTTGCGTACCAATTAAAAGATCGATTTTTATGAACCTATTACTTTTTATAGACCAATCAATTGTGCTTTCAACCCTGGTCGTATCTTTTACAGTTCACTGCGTATAATAAGAGATAAAACACAGACACAATTTGTTAATTGTTCGGACACACCGCGTGGATCAGTCCATTTTATGGGTCCCAATAGGGGATCCCATAGATTGAACTGATGCGGCTCATTGGAAAATTTTCATTTAATTTCATCTGATGAAGGTAATTTTAGGATATTAAATTAATTAGGGGATTTTGTAATAGCGGGACTAGCAATGGGAAATTAATTATCAAATTATAAGTAGATATTATTATTATTATCTTTTTCAGAATTGATAAAATTAAATATCAATAGGTGCACCATATGTAGTAATTTAAATGTATTTTCTTAACTGTGGATTTGTTCTTGTAGAAATGGTTTTAATGAGTTGGATGCCAATAATACAAATAATTTGCGTTGATTAGATATCACAAATTAGGCAAATGATTTGTATTGGTTAAGCCAAATATCACTTATAATATCTGGCTTAATCAATACAAATCATCTTCTCAAATCTCCTTCGTTCACATTAGTCCGATATTATTTATAAAGCTAATTTAAAATCTAGCGCTAAACTTTTCATCACGGATCCTGAAACAATACTAAAGAAAACGATACAACCAAAATAAAATCACGACTCCTGTCTGCCCACAGTTTCTATTAAACCTGTTAGACTAAGTAATTGTAGAACAGTGTCTATTGTTGTCCTCAATAATCGTATCTATTTAGAAGCAACCTGAGCTGTCTTGTTAACGTTGTCACTATTAATTGAGATTATCTTCGCTTTTACCTTTTGAAAGCTTTTGGTATTGAAAAGCTGTTAGGCGCGATGTTAGGCGGATGTTAGGCGCGAGATCCTTTATATCAATTAAGATTAATTTTGGACTTCCAGGATAACCAGCTACATTTACCGAGATTGGTCCTTGGATTGGTGACCATTTTAACATATCATGATTCTTTCGAGTCTTAGAAAGCCCATTAAGCCTTTAGCACAATTGCGGCGGCTCTTATGAGAGTGGCTAAAGAGGCGCCACGGCGTCATCACCTTCCGCCTGACGCAGGTACTTACCGGACATGGCTGTTTCGGGATGTACCTGTTTCAGATTAAGCGGGAGGCTACGCCCGGGTGTCAGCAATGTGATGATCGCCCGGAAGACACGATGGAGCATACGGTGGAGGTCTGCGCTGCTTGGGCTGAGCACCGCCGTGTCCTCGTCGAGGCGATCGGCGGCGGCGGCGACCTCTCGCGACCGGCTCTAGTTGAATCCATGGTCCGGAGCGAGGAGGCTTGGGAAGCGGTCACCTCCTTCTGCGAAGCAGTAATGCTAGCGAAGGAGGAGGCGGGCCGCGCGAGGGAAAGGCAAGGCCTTCGCCCCAACCGCTGCTATCGGAGAAGACGCCCCAGGCGTCGGGAGTCGAAGGCGATCCCCGGCCACCGTAGGCGCGGGCCTGCGGACGGCGAGCGTTGGGTGGCTCGCTGTCCGATCACCACCAGGCCCGGGTCATCCAAGCGTTGTATTTTACGCGCGACTCAAAGAGATGTCAGCATAGAAGACGCCCTGGAACGCAAAGGGCTTTGGAAGGAACGCGGATGAGTTTTAGTCAGTAAGAGTCCGACACGCCCATCCACTCCACCTAAACTGGAAGAACTCACTTGACGATTTCCTACCCTTAAAAAAAAGGGGTGTCGTCTTACCCAGTAACTGGGTTGTGGGGATCAGAAAGGCAGTCCCTCCATGTAAAATACTGGTTCAGCTGCAGCCCGTAAGATTGGAAGCTGACCTCATCATAGTTTGGTATGTTAAAGAGTTTCTATACGTATATAATCTCGAGTTATTTAAACTAAGAAGCCACTTGTGCTACATTTTGTCAACATAGAAATACATTTACATTGTGAAATTATAAATCGTGTATAATAAAAGCTTAGCCATAATATTCCTAAAGAAATTCCCTTAGGTCATAACCTAAGGGAATTGCTACAGAAGGTAAAGTTGTAAGCACAACTTCGAGTGGCAGCCGACTGGAGAGTTCGCATCCAACACACGATACGGGTATGAGTTTGTCATCTATCGAGAAACTGGATGAAAATTCAAACTTTACCACATGAAAATGAATGGTGGAGTTATATCTTATACATTTTGATAGTTTATTTAGGCCTGAAGAAAGACCAGAAAGCAAGGGCTAGGATATGTTTAATGGTAAAACCGCATTACCTTGGTTGCATTGCTGGTTCGCGTCAGAAATGCAAAAACAGCAAAAGAGATGTGGGAAGTTTTCCTAGCAGCTCTTATGTTACAAGGTTTGACTGAAACTTTTCAACCTACGGCTCGCTTTTAAAAACTTGAGAGTAGAGTTGACCACAGACTACGTTAAGGTCAAACTGTTGCAGATGAAGGAGTCTTATTACAGTTCTGGGCCAAGTACAAATGATGCTGCACTTTCTGATAAAAATAGGAAAGTAAAGATATCTCTATCGAGAAAAGCACAAGGGATTAAATGCTTTTTATATGACGGACGACATAAAGCAAGAGTTTGTCCTGAAAATCGAACAATCAAGAATAATGCTTCAAAAGCACACTTACTACGCCTGAAAAGTACCAAGAATGATTCTTGATTCAGGAGCCACAAATCACATGACCAATAGAGAGTGGTTGAGTAATTTAAGGCTGTGTAACAGAATGATAGGGATTGGATATGTGAATTAGTAAGGTATTTGGTAATAGAGAAGGTTCTGTGATTCTTGAGAAAGCAGCCACAAACGTTAGTTATGTCATGTAAGCACCTGACTTAGCAACACAAATATTTTTAACGTAAATTTCACGAGAAAAACTTTCGTGTATTTTCTCGAAAACAAGAGTGAAGTATTTGAAAAGTTTATTGAGTTCAAGATTTTTGCAGGAAAACAATCTGCCTGCGGTCGGATAATGGCAAAGAGTATGTCAACTGACAGATGAACAAACTGATGAAGGATTGTGGAATTCTACACCAGTTGACAGTTGAGTATATGACTGAACAGAACGGCCTTGCAAAACGTGCAAACTGTACCATTATAGAAAAGGTTTGTACAGGATTAGGAAAAAAATCTGGGCGGAGGCCGTTAATTCTGTCTTTTTGAGGAATAGAACACCAATCGCAGTAAAAAGAAAGATAGAGAATAAGCCATATCTGAGTATAATCAAAGTTTTTGGATGCAAAGCGTTTGTACATATTCCGAATGCTAAAGGGAGAAAATGGGATCTGAAATCCAGGGAATTTATTCATGTTGGTATCTGCAAAGAGTCGAAGGGTTACCGATTAATCGTTCCGACAGCCGGAACACTGAGTTCAGCTGTTGTATTCTTCAAAAACCATAATTTCGACAGTGAGAAGTCTGTAGATAACAAGGCTGAAGAACAAGTAATAGTCAGATGTAAATGAGAATGTGAAGAAACCTTTACATCCACAAAACGCTCATGATATTTTTCAAGGAAATTCTGAAAATGAAATCAAAGAGATTGATCAGCCGTCAGTGCAAGAATGCGTGGAAAAAAAGAGAGAGTTGTTAGTGATGATGAGTGGCTGACATCTGATAAAAAGGAAGATGAAGATGATAATCAGATGCAAAGTAGATATTCTCAGTGAGAATAGAGGAAAAAAGATTTTCCACGATATGTCACTTATCAAACATCTGCAGAGTTAGACGATTCACATAGTGTTGAAGAGCAATTGTTGAGAAATAGCAAATAGATGTGGAGAGCTACTATTGAGGAGGAGCTAGAAGCGCTCAAGAAAAGTAAGACGTCGAGATTTTTAGAATAAAAGAGGTGGGAAGAAAGAAGAGATATAAAGCTCGTGTTGTTAGTTGCAAGAGGTTTAAATCAAAGAGTGGGGTCTACATATACAGCTTACTACGGACTTTGATGGCGCTTGTGGTCCATATGAATTTAAATATAGATTTAAGTTAGATGTAAAACAGCATTTCTTAATGGAAATCCAGACGAAGATATCTATACAAAACAGCCAGAGGTTTCTGAAAAGAAAGAAAACGAGAATTTCGTATGCTTATTGCAGATGTCAATACGGACTTAAATATGCTCCGAGAACATAAAATTAAAGGCTTCATGATGAACTGACAAAACTTCAGTATAAGGAATCTGGAAATGAGCCTTGAGTTTAGACGAGATTCAATAACGGGACATTTATCACCATTGCGGTTTATGTTGATGACATTGTATTATTTTGGTATGATGCTAAAGAATTGCATAATGATGTATTGAGATCTCACGAACAATTTTGAGATGAAACACTTTGGCAAAGCAGACCTTATGTTGGGAATGCACAAGGTCAGATATTGCTCACACAGTAAATCAACTAAGCCAGTTTAACAACTGTTATTCAGAAGAACATTTGATAGCAGCAAATAGAGCGCTACGCTATCTTGAAGAAACAAAATCTTATAAAATGAGACATACGAGAGGTACAGATCATGCTTCTTTGATCATGTTCTTGAAGCAAGGAGGAGTGATTTCTTAGGAGAGCAAGAAGCAAAGAACAATTGCTTTGTCAACTGCAGAGGCAGAATAAGTTTCACTATCAGAGTCTGCGAAGGAAACAGTCTTTCTTCGCAGGTAAAAGCAGAGATGGGGCGTGTATCAATTACGCAGCCATCAATCACTATCTTCACTGATAGTCAATCGGCTATGGCAATAGCCAAGAATCCCGTTCACCATTAACGCATAACGCACCAGTATGTAGATGTGCGATATCACTATTTTAGGGAGACAATAGAGAATGGTGATATACGATTAAGGTACAAGTAGACAGCATAGATGGTAGTGGATGTTTTGACCAAGGCGTTGTTACGAGGAAAGTATGAGTGGTGTGTGCGAAGTATGGGATTGTGTGGTAAAGAGTGACGAGAGGAGTGCCAGGAGATATGGGATTATGAAGGAGTAAGAGTTTGTAAAGGTATATTATCTCATAAGTTTTCATTGAGTTATTTGAACTAAGAAGCCTCTTGTGTTACTTTCTTTTTGTTGATTTGATGGGTGTCAACATAGAAATAAATTTACCATGTGAAATTATAAATCTTTTTCATATAATTTTGGCCATAGCAGTTTAAAAGAAATTTTCTCCGGATAAGGAAGGATAGATTGATTGAATTGGGTACACAAATTTTTTTCACTCTTCAATCTTTTTCAATCTTTCAGCTGTTCTTGCCTGCGTTTATTTCCCAACAGCCCTTGTCTCATATTAACTTGAAGTCTGTGAACCCGTTATCTTCTTCCATACTCAACTGTCATGCTCTTATTACTACAATGACATGATATGCTACTTAATATTCACTCTTTTTTGTACATAAATATTTAAATAATACACGCGGGATAGCCTGCCTATTGATTTTTTTTTTCTATACATATAGATGCCTTATTTCAGGCAACTAAGGCCCATAAAACAAAATACATATAAGTATAAAAACAATAACTACAAACTAATACATAGTTGATATACAAAACTGTTGATGAAACCGTGGACTTGCCGTGTCTGTACATTGAATATTTTTGCATAAAAATAACTGAGGAACGTTAGGAAAAAGACATAGACCGCAAAAATGCAATTTTTGTTTTTTTTTCTGTTTGTTTGTGGATGGTGGATGTGGTGTGCATCACGCAAAAACCACTGATTGAATTCGAAAGCTAGGTACAGACGTCAACACATCAAGCTACCCGAACTGTAAAATTTTTCGAATCGTTCGGCTGTTATTATTAAACCACGAGCTCCTCATTCAGTTTGCTCATTTCTCATTCAGGACTCAATATCGTTAAATAAAAACGAATACTCGAAGTTGGTCCTTTAAAACTGTTTTAAATTTTTACGGAAAAATAGAATTGAATGAATCAGAGTTCTATTACAAGTAATTTTCATTGAAAATCAAAGAAAATTGTTTCTTTCTGGGCTTAATTAAGAATCAACTTGATTCATCAGCTTCTTTGTTTCTTAGTTTGAATATTAACACTTTTACTATTTGTTGTATACGGTCTGCTTTGTTAATTTTTATTCCATGTAACCAGGAGATACCGGGGCTGGTTGGTATTTGAAACGGAAGAGGTGATACAGCCAGTGCTCTGCATTACCCTCTTCCTATTTTCAGTTTAGGGGCCCAGATAATGCAAGGTATTGACTGTACATATTTTTTTTGCCGAAATACACGCCAACGAAGTCGCGGACACAGCTAGTTAAACAATAAATTCGTTTTAAAAATCTATATAAAGTATGGATGAATCCACTGATGTCGGGAGCTGAATTTAGCTGTCCTAGTTGGTGACAAATCTCTAGATAAAATTTTTAGTCCTGACCTAAAAAAACCCTGAAAGAAAAGGCACAATTCCCGATCCCAGTGTTCAAGTGTAAAATTTTGCCAAGAAAATAATAACGGAATCAAGAACATCCAAACTCGTAATTAGCAAGTTCTCAAGTTCCTTACGTGTGGACACGGGGAAAATTATCATTGTTACTAAGTAAGAAGTTGGTCTAACAACAAGTGCAGTTTGTCAAGTCGCCAACTACTTGATTATGAAGTTTGTCTCAGTCGCTAAGCTTAATATTAGTTTCGTTATCTACACACACTATACGAGTACTAAGTAGTATTTCTACTGAGACAAGTCTTGGTCTTAGTGGTTAATGAGACTTTCAATTAGATATTCGGTAGTTTGAAAGTAAAGAAATTTAGTTTCGCTGTTTCTCTAACCATATTTACGAGAAATACGAGTAGCTAAAATAAATTTCTGTTTATTTTAATAAACGAGTAGTAGTCTATGAAAATTATATTAATTATGGTAAACAATCATGGGACAAATACAAATGACATCAGTCAGAAACGTATCTACACGTAGGAGATTTTAGTGCAAATAACCAATTGTTATCCTCCTTGCTTTTGTACAATTATTATTCATCTCGGCTGTAAGCCCATCTATTTAAAACAGTCACTGAATAAAAACAATAATCGCAACTGTCAATAAAGAAAAACAAAACAACTCTTAAACTGTTAAGAAAAACGCCTGAGTATTCAATCAAAAGGTTTCACGAACAGATTCCGCAAAATCCACTTAAAACTTCTCACATCATACTTAGACAAGTAAAAAAGGCGTGAAATTTTACTTTCTGAAACAATTGTTCGTCCAATTTAATCAGTCGTGTTTCCTTTATCATCCCATTACCAAAACTCGTTTAAAACGCGATTTTCTCGTAATGAAATTCCGTCTGGATCATAAAGAGAAACCCTTTATTTTAAGACGCCAGGTAAATACCCTTACCATGTTGCAAAGCATTAGTTGAAGCGGGAATAACGTTATTTTAAGTAACGAATGATAGGTGTGATGCATTTTAAGTGACGATCACTGTTTAGTAAGCGGATCTCTAAATTCAATGGTAGAAATTTATTAATATTAGTATAAGTATGAAATGTATAAATATTATATATATTATCCTAAATGTTGCATAGTTTAATATGCTTTATCATTTATATGTAGATCCATTACATTATGATTGTAAGTTAGAATTCAAAACATCTTCGTATTTTATAACTAAGATAGTGACTCAAAGACTTAAACTAAGAGATGCCTCTGGTTAAAATTCCACGATCCAGTCCTTTTTTTTTAATGTTCAGGAAGCTGTTGCTATGTTGCTATTCTTGCGTGATCAAAGTGTTTAAATTTTTAAGCAACATTCATATTCGCATGTCAACCGCAATCTGTAAAAATGGATTGAATTGAAGCTTTTTTGACAGATTTCGACAAAAATGCGAATCTGAATGTTGCTTAAAAATGAGTAGAATTGGTAACTGTATTAATGCACGAGGTGCAATCATAGTCCACCATCATAATACAGTCATCGAAAGCGATTATTTAGTTTTCAATGTATTCTAACAGCTTTCAAACAAGTACCTACAAGTACCTAGTCATCATCATCATCATCATATCAGCCGAAAGACGTCCACTGCTGGACATATATATAGGCCTTCCCAAAATATAGGAGGCCCCCCATAATCGCTCCCATAATCGGTGCCATAATCGTCACGCTTGGCTTGTTGGCGATCGCAGTGTAGCTGTTGCAATGTACAGAGAATGCGGCCCATTCTCTGGTGAGATCCTTAGTCCCCTCTTACGACACCCAAAGGAAGTGATGGGATGGTGCTTTTCTTTTACGTCAGGCACCATGCAGAAGTACCTAGCAGTCGTTAGTAATACCTAGTGTGTTTCATCAGCCTAGTCGTTCCCCAACTATTTTGTGGTTGGCTTTCAGTCAAATCAGATTCAGCTGAATAATAGTATTTTACGTGGAGCGGCTGCCTACCAGACCTCAACAACCAAGTAACACGGTACTTCTTGGCAAGACTGGAGTTAGATTTTCTGGCTTAACGAGCTTTCCAAGGCACGCAGAAGTCTCGGTATGTTAACCCATCCAGAGTGACCACGGCAAGCGTTGCTTAACCTTGAAGATCGACCCATGTGACTGTTATTATTTAGCCACGTGCTAACGTGAATTTCGTTTAATTTACAGGATATCACGTTCAGGATGCATTGCTGTCAACAATGAATAGAAATTGCACGCAGTGCTAGCACGCGGTTTTATAAAATACAAGCCATCTAAGTTATTTTTCAAACAAGAAAGAGCATTATTCACCCTAGTTGTTTTGTTACCATTGATTTTAAGAGGACACAGAACTCAGCGTGTATTTACTAATGAGCGCAAAACTCTTTTGTAGCACACAATGAAAACTAGCCGTAGGCTATTTCTTACCGGACCGTTCTAACGCTGGGAGAAAGATACCCGTGTTCATACTAACGATGTTACATTCAAAGTAGGCTTCTTTTTGTTAACTTGAAACTAAAATATGCTGCACTCTTCATAAAGAAGGCTTCAAGCAAAACTAACAATCTCTAAAAATCTATTCTAACTATAAAAACATAGATAATTCTGCTCATACTAAAATGCTTTTCATAAAATATATATATATTATATAGTAACTCAACTTTTTTCCATAACAGAAAATGTATTTATACTGATATTGTTTTTATTGTTAATATTTATTGAACTGCTTAGAAAATAATAGAAATAGATCATTAGACTCAGTGAACAAGAACAAGAATCTGATACTGGTAAGAGAAAAAAATTGTGAGAATTCCAATAAAATTGCCTGATAAAACTCATACATATTTCTCGACAAAGGAATATTATGTTTTTGAACAATATTGACTGGCTCTTCAATAAACGATCTGAAGTCATGTGAGATGAAAACAAGAAACATTAGGCAAAAACTTTTATTTATTTAGCGCACATAAATGTTATTAAAGTAGAATAAAAAAAACATTTTATTGGAAGGTGTTATGTATGACGGATGCATATTTTACCAATTTGCAATAACAGGGAAAGCTTCCAAGCAACAACAACGTTATGGTAGGTTACGAACTACGGGACTAGAAAATAATCTTATCTAAATTATCAAGTCATGTCATGGGCAAATGTCTCCCTCTCTCTTTTCCACATACGTTAGTCCTCTGCCATTGCGAGTCAGTCTTTTCAAGATGCAAATTCATCTCTTCACTTTCAGTTTGGTCTGCTGCAATGTCGCCTAGTATTGAATGGCACTCATTGGTTCTTTTAGCTAACAGCTCCTCTGACATACGGCAGAAATTACCGGTCCAATTCCACTTGAGAGTAGCAGCTTTCCGGGTAACATCTGCGATTCTACATAGTTTTAGCGCAGAGTATTGTGTTCCTTATAACGGTCAGACAGAAATTCAAACCCCCGGATACTGCGCTCCATGGCTTGCTGGCAAACCTCGAGTCTGAAAATGCAGAATTAGCACTACTTAAATATAGTGTGATGTGCATCATTCGTAAAAAAAAAAATACTAAGTAGATATTAAAAGCATAAATTTGTCTTGTCCTTTTTAAGAGTTCCGAAGAACATCGTCTATACATACAACAAAACAATTAGTTTAGAACGGTATTAAAGTTGTATGATTATGAAGTATAGTATAGATATTGTACTAACTTTGATGTCTCACGAAATCTTTGATCGAAGAAAGTGATTGCCAGACAGGGAAGTAAGAGTAACCGCACTCTTGCTTTTTATTAGAATCTGATACTAAGCCGAACAGAGATCTAGAAAAACATTTTCAAAGAAACCGCAAACGAAGTTAACTCTTAATCTTTCCAATGTCTCATTAGTCTGATCTCATTTGCTGGGTTTTTAATTAGTACTTACCCCATCTTCATTTAAAGACATCTTTATAAAACTCGGTTCTTTGTTCACGGAATGTTTACTGATGAATATTAAATTTCTGCTTTTTTTGACTTGTGTCTAGTTTTTTTAGGAAAGGTTTTTTTTAATGCAAATCTACAACAACCCGGTTAGGAAATTTTGTTTTAAAGCCGCTAGATGAAATTTAAGGTTGTATTCGAATTACACGGATTAATTGTAAAACAAGAAATCCGTGTAATTCACATCTAGGATTTCTTTTTCATCTAAGGTGGACCGATAAATTATGCACTGCTTGAAGGAGCGACGACACCTGCAGCTGTTACATTTTGACAGTGTAATTTTAGATATTTTTTTGGCAATAAATTTTGAAAGTCTGTGTTTCTGGTGTGGTTTCTACGTTTTTTGACACCGACTTCTATAATTAAAGTTAGTACTGATTTTTTTTTTTGACGGCATTATTGGCGCAGTGGTTAAGCGATTGGCTGCTGCACTGCGTGTCGCAGGTTCGATTCCCGCACGGAACAAATATTTGTATGACCTACAGATAGTTGTTCCGGGTCTGGTTGTTTGTGTATGTGAGTTTGTATGTCTGTAAACGCACGCGTGATACAGGAGAAATTCTTAGTATGGGGTTTTTATAAAAAATAAACTATCGTACTATCCATAAACGACTATTGCATAGCAAGTTAGCACTCTAAGCAATGAAAGAGGCGCTAACACACTAACGACTGTGCATGGCCCACATACGCTTGTGAAACTGCTCCTAAGCGAAACGTTAGAAGCCTTTTAAACGCGCTATTGCACTTTTGCAAAGTTTTAGCTTTGACTTTTAACTGTTGCAGTACACCTCTAATTTGCGCCATTTGCTTTCTATCGTGGGTTCAAAGGTGAAAGAGAGAAAGTCTAATGTATTTTTAAATTCTAGATCCTTATAGGCCGTTGAAACCATTTTTTTCCTAACCTATATTATCCCACTGCAGGGTAAAGGTCTCTCGATGCCCCATATTATAAAGATGATCTTAACGTCAGGTGATTGCATATTTTTTTCACAACTAAGTATAATAAGTTAACTTGCTGTCTTTCCAAATCTGTTACTGTTCAAGAAATCGGTTGTCTGACTATAATAATATCCAATAATAATATGACTGTCATCTTTTTCTTTGTTGTAATGTAGATTCCATACAATTGAACCCCAATTAGTCTCCAGGTCAACCGCATTGGTCATAGTCGCAAACTTTCAACTGCCTCTAACATTTGTAATAAGTTTGGTTTAGCCAAAACTTGTTTAATTATTGCGCCACCCAGTAACGTTAAATTAATATCGAACAATGTTGCAATGGGAAGCAAACTTCGTCATGCACGCAATAAAATTGGTTGAAAAGCTTTGTTTGTTGTTTTGTTCTGACGTGAAATGGATATTTATCTTCCAGCTGTAAATTGATTCGCTTTATGAATAAAAAATAACGGTTACATTAATTTAGAATAATTTCCTCTGAATTTATGATGAAAACTTAAATATGTCTGTTTAATTTTGCATTGTGTTGTTATAATAAATTCTTTTCTGCCAGCAGCTTTGCCTGCGTGTTAGTCAAAAATACTCCCGGAATGAAAAGTTTACTAATTTTGCTAAGTTTTATCCAAATCCGTTCAGGTATTACGACGAGAAGAGGTAACAGACAGACAGAGTTAATATTGCATTTAGAATATATGCTTGATTTATCGCCCCATTTAGTGTCCCATAGATCGAGCTCAGTAATATGCGGCATATCATAATTATGCCCAGCAATCAATCTGCCTAGTCTTTTCCCAACTACAATGGGGTTGATTCCAGTCTAACCGGTTGCTGCAAAGCACCAATATTTTACATGGAGCGACGGCCTATCTGACCTCCACTACCCAGTAACTGGGTAACACGATACCCTTGGGCAAGACTGGTGTCAAGTTTTCTGGCTTCTGACTGTTCGTAACGACCAACGATCGTCGCCCCTTATAATGTTGATTTTAGTGAATACGCAAAATAAGGTAATAATATGGTCTCAAAAGGTTTATAGGAGTGTCTGTAGACTGGACTCATTAGAAGACACACCTGCATCACTCTAGAAATCTCCAAATATGGTTTTTACCATCCCGTCGCCCGATGCTCCACTAATATTGGAACACAGGCTTATATCAGTATGTATCTAACTGAAGAGCATGCCACGTTGCTGGAGGGGAGCAGATCAGAGGGGGTAACTGATTACATCGAATATCTCCTGCTGTCTGTTGTATTGACCTACCTTGCTCCCTTCAAAACCAATTGTCTGTCAGGTAGGGTTCAGGCTGTTGCCAATACCCCTCCACACTCCAAGACACCAGAAAACGTAGATCAGAGGATTCTGGCCCTGACCTTAACGTCCCTGATGACTCTGGCCAAACCGGTGACCCCCCAGAATACGGTGGCGTTCACCAAGCGATGGCAAGCAGCTGTAGCCTCTCAATCGGTGGCAGAAAAGATACTCGTCCTAGCCCATTATTACAAGCCTGGCCTCCTGCTTCCACGGTATTGTCACTGGCCGTGAGGATCTAAGGGCTGAGATCGCGTACAGAGTACTAACCATTACAAAAACCGGAGCGGAAGGAGCGGCACTAGTACAGATGAAAATTAGTCTGGGAGTACGCATCTCTCAAGGCGGTCCAGTATATGGACGCCTTTATCAAGTCGCACTGCCGGGCGCTTCAGATCCCTGCCGTTCTGGACCAAGCCCTGGATCTTCGCTCCAAGTAGGTGGCAGCCATGGAGGCCGATGCTACGTTGCCATACAGCCGCGTTAGGGACATAAACGCCCATCAGGAGCTGCACCACCCCCACTTCCCGGACTTATATTACTCAGCCATCGTCTTTGCCAAAGCCGCTAAGATGATCGGGGACAATTTTCAGGTATCCCAATCGCACCAATCCACCCACACAGCCATAATCGACAGATATGTAAAGAAGATGGCAACCGCGGAGTTGAGCGAACTGTCTGAAGACACCAAAAACAAACTACGTAGCTCAGCTCCGACCCACTGGAGCCAGCAGCTCCACTCCCGACTCAATGGAGCCTGCAGCATCATCTCGACTCACTGGGATAACATCACCCCGACTGACTGAGGCACCGCAGACAGTTACGACTCACCGTGAACTCTGCGACTTCCGGTTCCGACTCACTGGAACCAACTTACCACTGGCCTGGCAAGCATCTCAAATATGTATGGACAACTCATCCAATATCGACCTCCGGTCTCCGGAGGGGAGTGATGTAGCGGTATCATGTCATCACATGGAAAACTAAGAAGCGAAATTTTTACGGCAAGAAAAAGAACCACAACGCCATCTACGACGAACTAACAACGAAATTCTGAATCGCGCAAGCAAAGTTCTCCGTGCGATTTGGACATATAGGTACAACAGTCCGAATATCAACTATCAGGCAGTTGCCCACCAGACAACAACCGTCTGGTTCGGAGGGTCCTCCCTTTTCAGTAGAGATATAAGGGACTTAACTCTCTTTCCACATACCTCTATATGTCAATGAAAACTGAATATTCTGCGGTATATTACTAAAACATTTAAAAACCAAAATGTTATCTTGTCTTACTTACGAGAACAATGCAACGAAATATTTTTGGCAAGCGTCCGGGATAACGTTGAGGATAATATAAAATCCTTTAAAAGATACTATCATAGTTAACATTTTAACAGGTTTTTTCATAACAATGAGAAATGATTATAACATAAAGTCTTGTTTGACGAAAAAGCTTTTTCTGTGAAATGTTAATTTTGCAATACCATATTTTATACTTATGTACAAACATGCTACTTTTCTAATAATTTCATGGCCGCATGTTTTAATATAATTAAAAACACTTGAACTTTTGAATAAATCTAACAAAATTTTCATGAGAATGAAGGATGTTTTCCTTCTTCAGGAAATAGTGCATATTAATTAGGTACAAAATACACCAACAAAATCCAGGCATCGATAAAATAGAGCTAAAAGCATTTTCTTGTTGAGAGTTCTCAAGAATGAGATGAGTTACAAAAGTTGTAAGTTTTAAGATAGTTGGTACTCCTTCGGCAGTTGTGATGTTTATTTTTTTACGATTGCAAATATTTTGAAATAAGAAGTTATATACAAATAGAACGCTCATAGGGGTATAGAACCAAAAGTGAAAATCTCCACTTTTTCCACATTGTGACCATCTTGTTGCAGGGATTGAAAACTTGTGATGTGTCAAAACATCATTGTCAATACGTCTACATCCTCTAGAAATCTAGGGTTATAAATGACACATTAAAACAAAGATAGCTATGTCTATTGGAGATTGTCACTGTTATTCTCAATAAATATCTTTAATTCAAACAAAATCAGCAATATACATTTTAGGGCAAATCAAACAAGACAAAATTCATATGCACTTAATACAAACATAGCACTGTCCACTTGATGAAAACAAAACATAGCTATCACCGAATTTCTAACCCTGACAATCTAGAAACCTCCAGGTGTATCTGGTTCAAATTTGCTTTATATCTTCTTCTAACTCTTCTCTACTGAATAGCAAAACAGTGTACAAAAATATATATTTTAGTGGTACAGGTTTTTGCCGTCTTTACAAAATCAACAAAGAGGAGACTGTCACCCTTGCATCTATACTTATCTTGTTTGTAGAATAAAAAACCTATGAATTCGTCAAGGATACACACTAGGCATCACAATCGAGTGAAAAGGGATAAAAGGACCAGCGATAAATGTTAAAATTATATTATATTGTCTCAATATTCAGTTCCAAAATATAAGTATTCCATTAAAGTTACAGCTGAATCTCGGGAAATTGAATCTAACTGACTTGAAAAGCAGGAGTAGGTAGATAATATTGTTTAGTAGAAAAGTTGATATCAGTTTTTCATTTAATCGAAAATACGCTTTAATGCATCAATTTTCAAGAAGATAGAAAAACGCAAGTGTTTTTCCCTAGCCCCCTATTTTATGAAAAAATAAAGGTGCAAATATCCAAAATCATTTGATATGCATCTTTTATCCTAATTTACGGTCAGTGCATATACCAAAAGATAAAAACAACAAGATACAGCAATTCTCGTCTCAAGCCTCAGTATAAATAATCACGGTATTAATTTTACGGAGTCCTGTCCCATTTAAATGGGTACATGAAAGTAGACTGACAAGACAACGCGGAATAAGCTGAGACGGCTCTCATTACAATATGCTGCGTAAGCAGGTGATAAGCAAAAGCCTTAGTTTTTTTTTTGTACAAGTAGAGTAGAGTAGAGTAGGGACTCCATTTCCTGCACTTAGACTCCTATTCGGTCCGTTGTGCGTAGGTGTCCTGGCTACGTTAGCCAGCCTAGCTCCGCCCAGAAGCGCAGAAGTTTTCTGGGAGCTTCACAGGCTTCGCGGAGCGACCTCACCGTTCCGAGGATTTGTTCACGTTGGGTAGCCACGGCCTCGCATTCCAGGATGACATGGGCGGCTGTTACTTCGGCATCAAAGCAGCCTCTGCAGAGTGGGCTATCTGTGGCCCCTATGTTAAAAAGATGTTTGTTGAGGGGGCAATGGCCCGTAATTGTCCCTATTATTTGTTCTGAGGTTTTTTTTTTGTACAATTTATCAAATGATCAAGGCTTCGAATATGGTGGCCCAGTACTAGATTTGATAGGTTTTATACATATTTTGCACATGAAGTTCTTAAACAATCACGTAATAACTGTAAACGCCTGAGTAATACTGCGCAGCAATAAAACACTCTGTCTCATAATCACTAACACGTATCTCAATGGCTGATGATAAGTTTTTCGTTTAATGAACGCTTTTGAGAGTAAAATAGCTAATAAATAATAATAATAATCATTACAATTATTTATGAGCTCTTTTACTTTTTAGATGAAAATATAAAATATTATAATATACTTAAGATCGTTCCATCTAATAAAAGGTTTGGTTTTTAATCTTGTAGATAATTTTCGACGTAGGTAGGTACTGTTGTGGAAGTTATTGACAGTTATGGAGAGTCACATGTATTTTCAACAAAAAAATAATAATGTAGGTAGGTAATCTGACGGTCAACACTTATTGTACCGTAGAACAATTTCGAGAAAGATATCTTCACGCCCAATCTACGCTCGCCTTCAGAACCTAACCAGGGACGTATTTACTCTTATTGCTGTAGTAATATTGCGTGGCAATCTATATGGGCAATAAAACACTCAACCAATTAAAATCAGGAACTTTCAGAGCCAGCAGTTACTTGTTTCATTTAGTGCTCAATGAGTTTGTACACTTCTTTTGTACTTACTGATTTTATTTAGGGAAATAACAGCCCTGGTACGCCTAAATGACAACATACTGGGGCTCACTCTATACTTACAAACGATGAAATGTGTTAAAGAATAGGGTAAATCTTTTTCAAAATTGTAGGTATAATAGTTTTGGAGATAAGGGGTAATGTAATGTGATCAGTTTAATAACTTGTGAATAATTTATTTTAAATATACAATGAACCCCATTCTGTTTTTTCTATATGTTTAACGCGTTACGCGTGGGTTTTTGGGCCTTATAAGTTCATATAATATGTGTAACAGCAGTAACGGTCCAGTAGAGCAGATTCAGAGCAAATTGGCTGTGACACCCGGAGATACATTTTTATACGGACGCCAGACGCTCGAAACTCTAAACCGACTTCCATATAAAAAAACACTACAAAGTATAAAATAACTTTAATTTCGGAAGTCGGTGTCAAAAAACGAAAAAACAACCAAAAACACGGTCAACGGTCACGGTCAACCAGAAGTCGGTTTTTTTTTGTAAAAAAGTTTTTTATTTTCCACTTTTTAGTGGTGAAAACGACTTCCATATAAAAAAACACTACAAAGTATAAAATAACTTTAATTTCGGCAGTCGGTGTCTTTGGTTGTTTTTTCGTTTTTTGACACCGACTTCCGAAATTAAAGTTATTTTATACTTTGTAGTGTTTTTTTTGTATGGAAGTCGGTTTTTTTTTGTTAAAAAGTTTTTTATTTTCCACTTTTTAGTGGTGATACCCCACAACTAAGTGACATTATTCCCATAATGAGTGGTTAAGGAGTTTCATTGTGTGCCTTCGCAGTCCAAATCCACACCAGCTCATAGTTAAATAATTATCTACTTTGCTTTGGTACTAGTTTTTACTAAGATTAAGGTGAGGAGGTCACTGGTTTATCTTTGAAGTTCTCAGTACAGTGCAAATGCAATATAGATATAACTAAACCCAATGTAAAAAGAATCATTAAGATCGGTTATCTAAATTTAATGAACAATAGTTATGCCCCCGAATAGATAACCCCAAACATGTTAATTCAGGTTGACTTGTTTGCATCTGCCTTCCACCCCTTTAAAGCCTACCGGCGTGATGTTATGTTATGAACTGGTGTAGTCAATAAACAGACATGCGATTTCAGCAATCCCGGGAGATTTGCTATCATTTATTGAAGAGTTCCGTTGCCTACCTACGAAATCCTAATCAGATCTTCACCGAATTGCAATGAAGCCAGTTTGGAAAAATAGTCTTCCAAACAAAAAAATAGTCATCCAAATCGGTTGACAATTGGAGAAAATATCGCTGATCAAACAAATGTCCTGGGATCCCAGCATCAGATCCTAACATATACCTTCCATCATCAGCTCAGCAAGATGAGATGTTGATTACCAGGCACAATTATTTGAATTGCGTTAGAAAATATATGAAAAACAGTACGTGCCTTTAAAATTTGAGGGTTGCCCTAGATTTCCCTAGGATCCCATCATCAGATTTTGACTTGGTGCCAATGGGACCAACCTCAGGAGTATAGGCTTTCGAATAAAAAAAGAATCATCGAAATCCATTCATAATTGACGGAATGATCGCAAAAAAATACAGTCGAATTGATCACCTCCTTCTTTTGGAAGTCGGTTGAAAAGAAAGAAAAATAGTTTATTTGATTTATTCACATTTTTGCATGATGATAACATAAATATTATGAAAACGAGTCCTGGAATATTAATACCTGCTCGTATTATTTGAGAAACTAGGAGTAGGCAGGTTTCATGAAATTGTGAGCACTGAATATATTGAAGTTTGTTGTTAGTTCAGAACTTGAATTAGAAACACCGTTGCCTACATCATTCAAAGGTATTTATTCCAAGTTCCCTTGTGTGGGTACCTACTTGCTTATTTTATATGAGTTGTGATGTTATAAGTATACAGTTGTTTTGTGAATGTTTACGGATTTAATAAATCTGCTTTAAATTGTTGTTATAACACATTTTACTTATGACAAAATCAGCAGTGAGATCGAGTTAAATGGAAAATCAATAATTTAACAACAATTAATTACCAGGCCAGACAGTTTAACGCAAGAGCAAGAATTAAAACGCCTTACGAAAAGCGTCATTTACACGGTACAAGTTTTAATTTATACCATGCAAGATTCTTTTACACGCCAGGGTTGCGGAATTTATTCGAAAGAGTCACCGCGGCCCTGGAACGCAAAGGGCTTTAGAAGAAACACGGATGGAGTTCAGTAAGTAAGAGACTGACACGCCCTTCCGCTCCACCCAGAGTGGAAAAAGTCATTTGATGATTTCGCATTGTTAAAAAAAAAAGATTATTTAACACCATACAAGTTTTCATTTATACTGCAATTTTACCTGACTCGGTGCATTTATGAAGTAACTCGATACAAGTTTACTAGTCGATCAGCTTTCAAGGCGATCTTCTACAGTCGAGCAAAAAATTCCCCAAACTTTTTTCTTGGGAGTCATAACGGGCCATACAATGAATTTGGACAAAGCAAAAATTGTATTGGTACATTGAACGCCACCTGCCAGGGTTGCGGAATTTATTCCAAATAGTCATGGCGGCCCTGGAACACAAAGGGCTTAAGGAGGAACATGGGTTTTAGTCAGTAAGAGTCAGACAAGCCCTTCCACTCCACCCAGAGCGGAAGAAGTCATTTGATGATTTCCCATCCCATCCATACATGGACAGCCATAGTATATTTAGAAGTGTATAATCAAATCATGGATCGCTTTCATGTAACAATTCAAACTTTCGAAACATGTACAGTAACTCGGCGATCATTGTACCGATAGTCGTGTCAGCCAATGGCTTAATAGCCACGAGGCTTATACCAACGGATCAAGGGCTTGATTCAGAAAGCGACTCATATTGTTAGAAGGTTCCTCTATCTGGGGCTGTAACCGCCGCCGGTAGCTTGGGCCCTGTTATTTTTTATATTTTAAAATATGTTTTTAAGAAGTATTTAAAAATGAAATCAGAAGTTAAAAACACGAACAAACAAAATAATAATAATTATACTGAAAATCCCATCTCGCTGTACTGGAACAAATTATGAAAATAAAATGCCATTGCACTGAAAAACAAAGACGCGCCTGAAGCGATATCGCCAGCCTATGCAAACTAGAAAAGTAATTTTACTCGAACTCATTAAAAGTGCTTAACTGTCTGTCAGCACCCTCTAAGTTAAAATATTTTATTTGCTGCTGTTTTTAATAGACCGTGTTTATTACCCAAGAAAGTTTGTTGAAGAAGTTTGATAATTGTTATTTTGTAACATTTATCTCATTCTGAACTCGGCTGTAGAGTTTTGAGTCTTTGAACATAAGTAGGGATGGTCAGAATTGGTTTTGAAGGTTTGTTTTTTCGATATTAAAACTATGTTAGAAGATAATTATGAGGTGCGACCTTTGCCCAGCAGCGTGATATTAAAGGCTGGAAAAAAAAAAAGAAAAGAATTATGCGAAAGTTTGGATGGATGTTTGTAACTCAATCACGACAGAACGGCTGAACGGATCTTGATAAAATTTGGCACAGAAGAGATTATAGTCTTAAAATACACATAGGATATTTTTTAACCCGGGAGTATGTTCCCTTGGGATAATTTTCGACATCCACGCGGGCGGAGCCGCAGGCAGCTAGTAGCTAGTATTTTATTAATTTACGAAAGTATAAGTCTAGTAGGTATATAAATATCAGCAAGGTTTGTTTTTCTTTTAAAATCCTGGACGAGAAATATTTTTGGACCTCCATCATGACTAATATACCTTAGGTGTTACATTTTTTGGAGCAAGCAACGAAACGGCACTGTTAGTACTGAATACAAAAGCAAACGAAAAAAATAAAAACTAGATGCCAGCATTTCCGCGTACCGTCCGTTTCCAATATTTAATTTTAACGTTTTTTTTTACTCCTGTTAAGCTCCTTAGTCGCCATCTTAAATTCGATTCAGTGATTTGATTTGCGAGAAAATATCGACGCTCAGTGAAATACTAAGATTACTTATTTTTATTTTTTAGTTTAAAACTATTTTCCGGCTGTTACCCAAATAAAATACATTTTAGCAAACTATACACTGTCCTTAAATTATCACTTTCTAAAAACAAAAGAAAGAAAAATTCAATAACAAAATAAGATCAAACGAAAAATACTTTTTCAATAATCAGAAGCAAAGACATCTCATCCTTCCAAAGAAAGTGTCGGATCATTCCTTCGCCAGTTAAACTTGGTTGCAATTAAACTTGAACCAATAGATGGTATCGACGATGCAAATGTCTGAAGTTGTGCTCCTCTTTGCAGCCTGCAATTTGTTGAAATTCAGTTCGTTTGTGAGAAGACCGATAAAACTTTGCTTTCTGATTGGTTTCTGCTGTCTGTTGTTTAGTGGTACAAGCTTGTAATTGAAAAGTTGTGCTTCGTGAAGATGGTTAAGTTGTCGTGAAAGACGTCTTATTGGTAATGATCTAAGGAACTTGACTTGCGTTTAGTTCGAGATCACCTTGCTGAACCAGGTTTGATTCTTCTAAGTCTGTATTATCATTTACAACAGGGATACTTTATCTTGGTTACGGGTTGTACAAGGATTGTAAGATACATTTTGCTTTAACAACGAAATTTAATGCAAAAGCTAAGCAAAATATCAAGGATAACCACTAAGAGGATGGTCTTCAAGTACTCATAAAACATCGTGAGGAAACAAGCATATTCTAGAACAGTGGTTCCCAACCTGTGGTCCGTGGACCACTGGTGGTCCGCAAGGGCCAAAATAAGGTCCGCGAAAGTTTTAAAACTTCACTTTTTTCACCTCAAAAATGTCATTGATGCAAACTGATTCTAAGTTTCTTCAGAAATGTGTCTTCTATGACAACACTTTTTAATTTTGATTTCAAAGCATAGTTATACTACAAGTTTTGAATATCTGTATGATATAAGTTTATTTTTAGTTTAACATGGTTTTTTGTTTTTTTTTATTCCTGGTCCTTGCTAGCAACAAAGAAATCAAAGTGGCGGTACCACTTTGATTTCAAATATCACGGTCAAATAAAGGTTGGGAACCACTGTTCTAGAAGAAATACATCGAAGATATGTGACATCTACCAATCTGCACTGGGAGGTGAATTACAGACCACCCCGTCTCACAGAGCAGGTCTGTATCCCAGCAGTGGCGACATCATGGACTGATCAGGCGATGCTTCACTACTTTGACAGTTAGTGCAAAAATATAATTTGTATTTTTTTTGTTTCAGGCGGACATAGCACATTCGGCCAAAGGCTACGAGTCAGAGGATGAGAACGCGGGGAGAAAGTGGCAGAGGGCCAGCGACGAACGGCCAGCCAGTAAGACTACCATGTACTCAAAGCAGGTGAGATATTTATACGACTATAAATTATAAATCAAAATTATAAAACTCTTCCGTTACTGACTGACTGACAGACAACGCATAGCCGAAACTACTGGTCGTGGAAAGTTTCTTGTGAAGTATATGGGAGTAATACGAGGGGATTTCCCAATATTCCTACGGGAACGGGAAAAACGGTATATGCGCGTATGAAGTCGCGGGCAAAAGCTAGTAGAATATAAATACCGGTCAAGTGCGAGTCGGACTCTCACACGAAGGGTTCCGTACCATAAACCGAAAAATACACGTTTCTTGTATGGCCCCCTTTCATTTTTTATTTAATATAATTTTAGTGATTGTTATTATAGCGGGAATAGAAATACCTACATACTTTGTGAAAATTCAACTTTCTACGTATTACGGTTCTTGAGATACAGCCCGCTGACAGACAGGCGGACGGACGGACGGACGGACGGACGGCTGGAAAGTGGAGGCAATAGGGTTCTGTACCGGAAGGGTAACCAACGGAGTAACGTTACAGCTCACCCGACCTGATAATATCAGTATGAACAGAAACGCACAAATTATGGAGGAGTTCCGCATATCCTGATAACGGTACCCTAAAAGCTAACCAGAAGGCCAAATGTTGTACTTAAAAAGCAAACAATTTCAAATAGCCTAGCCTAGTATCATCGCAACGACAGCAATCAATGTCAAAAATTAATCAACTTTTAGGGAAATTACAGGTGTTTTTTACTGTTTGCTCAAAAGTACACAGTATCTATGGGCTGATAAAAACGCAGCTATAAATCCTCTCCTCAAGTTTTTTGGTTCAAATTGAATGAAGTTACAAACAAAATATTGAGTTTAATTATTTGCTTAAACCTTTAAATCGATTGCCAATCATTCAATTCATCTTGATTTAAAATAAAAGCTGAAAAGCTAACAGTCTACCCAGAAATTAATTGGCTTTCCAATTGTAGGTACCTACTAAGAATAAATTGTTTTTCTTGAAATACGTTCAGAAACGTTTTTTAAACACTAAGCTACTGAATGGGCCTTTGTTACAAGTTTCTCATCATTACATTAGGCTGATGGATGGTTGTCTATCCAAAATAAGCTTTTTCATTATCTATTTCTGTATTTACCTACAGTTTTTAACAGGATTACTATCAAATCAAAAAATCATTGAAACACTATTTATGTTTTACAAATAGTTGTTAATGTACTAAGCGTGATTGGAAGTGCCTGCCAGGGTTGATGAATTGTTCAAGATATCGCGACCCTGGAACGCAAGGTGCATTGGTAGGAACACGGTTGGGTAACAGTCAGTAGGTAAGAGTCTCACACTCCTGCACAGATCTGGTTAAGTTAATCCTACTTCCAAATTATGTGACCTTCTTCGTATCAATGGTACAGTTCTGACGTAAAAGTATTTCATTTCGGTTGATTTGGGGTCATGTGCAGAAACCACATGTAACGAAATATGGTATGCCAAGAAGGTTCATGTATAGCACTTACCGGCATTATTGTATTACCATCATTTAGAGCACAGATTACTCAGCAGTGCATAAGTCGCTGGGGTAAATGGCGCTACAAGAGGTTGCACGTACTCCACTGCGGCTGCATCCCTGATACTGACTACTTTTTAATTGGCGTTCTCTGTAGTATATTGGTGGCTTTTATTTAATTTTTATTTAATTTTAACTTTACAGAGAGAAAAAAAAATGATTTAGTTCTACATCCGAACCATTCGGCCAACGCTTATGAAAATATAAGTTGTCGTAGTGTATCGTTAGTTGTTTAAAGATGCAACTTTCGAGGCCGTTGCAGTGACCAGAGTATCGCTTAAAGCAACGACTTAGTTTCTCCCGGGACGTGCTAAAAGCATTGCACAATGGGGGCACCGCATTGGTGCGTTTCACTGGAGATCATGAATAATCACTGTGTAGTTTCAGTCTGTAGCAACTTGAAATATCTACTTTCCCAGAATAGGTTATATTAAGAGAATTTTCGCAGAGCAAAAGAGCCTATGTGACATCAACAACACATTGTTCAAAACGATTTCTTGATGTCATTTGGTTGTTTCGTTCATCTTGAAAAAATCGAAGAAATATTTTAATTTTTTTCTTAGTTACGAAAGTCTAACCACTTTGTCAGTTCATAATTCTTTATGGCACATTGTCACATCAAATGACTTCTTCCGCTCTGGGAGGAGCGGAAGGGCGTGACAGACTCTTACTGACCCAAAAAAAAAAACCAATCCGTGTACCTTCTAAAGTCCTTTGCGGTCCGGTTTCGCAGACTATGCTGAATGATTTAGTTCCAAAGTTCAATTCTAACCTGGCGTTCTTTTTAATAAATTACTAATACAGTAGGTACAAGTGTACATATATTTCATATATTTCGGAAACCCCAGTTTTATCGTGCCTACGTGTTAATAATAGCTTGATTTATATCAGTTTAGTTTGATCGACAAGGATTCATGTTAAGTAGGTATAAAAATATTTTTTATTATTAGTTTACAAAGATTTTTTGATGTTCTATCTCAGTCACTTTATATTGATTAATTTGTATTTGAAACGTTTACAACCTCCTTTATTATTAAACAAAAATTGAACCGTCATCTCAATTGCATCAGCCGCGCGCGACAGTCACACGCGACAGACGTGCGCAGCTGCGATCGGCCACGATGCTCGGAATTGTACCTTAAGGATTGTCAGTTCATGGGGGTCGCACCAGGCGGCAGCCGACTTAATGACACGCGGGGCGCGATAGTCGCTTGAAGGATCCGGCAATTGGGTCTCGAGGTGGCCCTGCACAAGTCCGAGGCCATGTGCTTCTAATGGTTCTCGGAACATGCCACCAGCGGGACCCAAAGTAACGGTAGGAGTGGTTCACATCGGCGTCAGGTCGACGATCAGGTATCTGGGGCTCGTTCTCGACAGCCGGTGGAACTTCGAGGAGCTCTTCCAACGTTTGGCTCCCATACTGGAGCGGGTCGGAGCTGCCTTCAAGCGGCTCCTGCCCACACGCGTCCTGCCGGAGGCTCTATGCGGGGATCGTGCGGTCCATGGCCCTTTATGAGACCTAAGTGTGGGCTCTAACGCTGAAGGGGCGACCAGCCCGCCAGCTCAACGCTTCCCAAAGGGTCATGGCCATCCGGCTGGCCCGGGGATACCGCAAGGTCTTCTTTTTTCACGGTGACATTTTGACTAGGTCTGTGTTACATTTCTCACAGCAAAACATTTTTTTCTGTAATGGTAAACACAGCTGCCAAAGAAATCCTAGCTCGAACAAATAGCATAGTAATAGAAGAGGAAGTAACATGCTAAGCAAGGCGGAGTGCTGCGAATGCTTGCAATTGCAAGCATTCGCAGCACTCCGTTCACGCACGGCGTTCCTTTGTTTTATCATTAAGCCCGTCCGACATGACACGTGCGCCATCTATAATCATCAGCGTAATTCTGCAATGGACTCAGCTTTTGCTAATAATTCTCTATTAGTCATAGTTTCGAACTTGGTGACAGTGATTTTTAAGTTTCCACGCCGTTTAAAAAGGAATCTTAATAATAGGGCGACTTCGTCTGTCAGCCAATCTGTTTGATAGAACATATTATGCCGCATAGTTTTTAAGTTTTGAATAAAAAAATATCAGTGAAAATATCATTCTCGTACCTCCGAAGTTTACAAATCGAAAACACTTTGCCTATCCAGTGGGATCTATCCTTAAATGACATGCTTACTATGCACAGCTCAAGAGGCGTGTTTTGGACAACAAAATCAGCAGTACACCTAAAGGCATGCATATTTTGTGTTAAAAAAAATATTTACACAAGTAGACAGATAATAATAATGACGAATTTTATTCAACGCTGCGATTTTGCTCAACAACTTCGATAAATTCAATGATAATTTGACTTCAAATCACAGTACCGACTAAGTTTCAACTGAAAGGGCAGATGAACGTTCATTCAAATGAACGCGGAGGAGCTAGCAGATTGAGGATTGATTTTGATGTTCAGTTAGTTCAGCTTTCGAATACGGTGCAATTTCGTATCGGGACAAATATTTGCACAGCCTACAGATATTAGTATAAAGACTGAAACTTTTAATGAATTTGTCACTGGATAAACCTGAATTTACTCGTTTAAACTGTAGGTACAGACTGTACCAACTAATATGATTTCGAATTTGAATTTATTAACATTTATTGTAGTTTCGGAGGACTTAAGGAATTTACATCTATTTTCATAACTTAAAAAATGTTTATTCTGAAATGTGTTTGAGACCCCCAAAATAAGCCTGTTAAGGCTTGGTACCAAGTCAGTCAATCCGACCGTGAGACAGACACATGTGATCTTAAGCTTCCGTTACACGCTCATGCACACATCAATCTATTCCAAAAGTCATGATTGTCGAATGATTGACGGTGAGTGATGGAATTCAACCGACATTACCGTAAACTTAAAATAATCTTAAATATGGCGACGATATATTATTAGCTGATATACGGGATTTGAAAAAGAACAAGGGCCCATTCCATAAACATAAAAAACAGACCCATTCACTTAAAAGTCGTGAATAATCAGATATGCAGATTTTGGTCAATCAATTTCATATATTGGTTCCGATTTTCTTTAACGGTGGATTGGAATTGTTAAGATATGAACTTTGGAATCATCAATTTTTAAGTGCAGAGAACCAGAGGCAAAAAATATATTTTAGTAACGATTTATAGTAATTTTTCGAAGGATTGATCACCATAGGAGTTCAGCAGACATACAGCAATCCCATTATAAACAAACTTTAATGTCTCCCGCCCTCTATCCCACATGAATTATTGAAGTATGCTCTATACCCACGCTTAGATACTTCTATGTTTTTGTGATGAAGATGTTTCCCAACTTTAATGATGGGTGGGCGTAAAACTTTCTGTTCCCAAATACAATTCTGATAAACACAGATTCAATATTGTTTGAACAAAATTGATAATTAATCCTTGAATACACAAAATTTTTTGCACCTATTATTCTTATTTGAATCGGTTTTGTTTCCATCGACCTATTAATTTTTGGAAATCATCAACATTTTCTAAGTCCCAAATCACCCACTGGTAATGATTCGGCTAGGCTTTCCCTTTCTTCTACGGTAAGTGTGGCAACACTTACGATAAATCATAGTATGTGCCGAAATTTGCTACGGAAAGTTAGACGTGTTTACGCTTGCATTGCTATTTAAATTACTTCAAGTGAAAATTAAAGTCATTTATTTCAATTAAAACTTTTAGAATATTATACTAAAAGACGCATATGAACGTCAACATGAAAAGTTAAACTATACATAAAAATAATGAAGTGACTCCAGTAAATATTCCTGTTAAATAGCACACGGAAAAACCCACTGAAGAGAGAAATGGAATGAATGGGGAGAGGAGAGGCCTTTGCCTAGGAGTGCAAGTGGGAGAGTTGAAGTTGACAAAAAAAATGCAACGCTCGAAGATAGATAAAACATTTATTTGTTGTAAACGCCAAAAACAGTGTAAAATACATAAAAGTACAATTAAATTATAAAAAACAAAGCACCTACACAAAAATAGTAAAATAGTTTCTCATGACTGTATTACTAACATTTATTTTTAAGTTTTTTATGTTATATGAACACATTAGTCTGAAATAAAAGGAATTGAAAAATAATAGCTAAATAATTACATACAGTAATCTTTATGTGGGGGTCATAGGTATGTAGGTAGTTAGCAAAAATAGAAAAGAATAACCATAGTGTTTCAATTGCAATGCGAACAAAATGCTGCTCCCCATTCTCTGGTGAGTCCCTTAGTCGCCTCTTATGACACCCACGGGAAGTGATGGGATATACCACATCATTGACAACGTAATTTTATTGTTATTGCCTCATATTTTTACAGAAGACTCAGGATATCACTTTCGATGTTATATTTTAAAGTACTAAACTAACACTGACATCTTATTCCAAACTAAATGAGAGCCAGACTACTCTATCCACTAGCAAAGTAGAATTAAAACTTCCAACTTGACTTGGAACTTTCATTAAGTAGGATATTTGCTTAAAATTTTGCATTCGTACAGAATGATGCTTATCATCTATTTTTGCTTGGCTCAATTGAAATTAACATCTACTTCGTGCGCTTTTTCGTTATTTTTTTTGTAACCTTCAAAAGAAAAAAAATCGGGTCTACTGTCCTTATAAAAACAAAAGTGATTCTTAGCTAAGGTTTTAGAGTAATACTGATGCTACATAGTAATAATACTCATATTTCTATCAAATATAACATCAACACCTGCAAAGAATAACATCGTGACTCAGTTTTAATTCATGAGTGCGGTCTGTTTTATTGTAGAATTAAATGGTATAGTATTTAGTTATCGAAACTCCTAACTTGAAAATAAAAACAGAAGTCACAACTGACACGATCAAATTAAACTGACTGACTTAATTAACTAACTCATTCCTTTTTTTTTTGCCAGGAGTTCCGGGAGCAATACTGCATCAACAACAAACAACTGGATCTGCTGGAACTGGAGAAGTCCAAGAAGGATCGATTTCTCGGATGCCTCTCCCAATACCATATCGAGAGTCCATGTTCCAGAGCCAATAGGTAAGCTTACTGCTTTTTCGTCGAATTTCACAGACCAAATGTTTAAACTCAAAAAAAAAAAACAAATCCGAGAGCATAAGATACAACCTAATTGAAACTGAATGATTCGAATGATATATCTTGCCAAGGTCAAAAGTGAAGAACATTCACAAAAGAAAAAAATACTATGGACCCCAAAAAATACATCCTAAAATATCTCCCATTCGTTCCATAAGAATTCTTATTACCGAAAATATGTCACTAGCTTTATCAAGGTATTCCGGTATACGGAAAATATGCACAAAAGATACAGTCGTTAACAATACGTATGCGGAACCCGGCAGTTCTTTGTGTACCAAGTAGCAATAATAGGGAGTAACGGACTCTACATTATTTTTTCCATACAGACTCAGTTCAGTACAGTTCAGTTCAAACAATACGAATCCACAATAGGATAGGAAGTATTTACTTCATCGATATTAATTTATCATCATTCTCGCGCTGGTGTCAAAAATATGAAATTAAAAAAATATTTTATATGTGGTGTGCATGTAGCGGTATCAATGCCACCACATGAAAAACTAAGAAGCGAAATTTGTACGGAAACAAAAAGAACCGCAACGCCATCTACGACGAACTAACAACGAAATTCTGAATCGCGCAAGCAATGTTATCCGTGCGATTTGAACATATACGACAGTCCGAATATCAATCGGGCAGTTGCCCACCAGACACAATAACCGTCTGGTTCGGAGGATCCTCCCATTTTTATGGCAGGTATGCGGGACTTTACTCTCTGTACCGCATACCTCTATATACACTTTGCCCGTGACTTCGTCTGCGCAGATTTGGTACAAACAAATTCCACACCCTATTTCACGGGAGGAGTTTCCTAAAATCCTTTAAAAAATCCGATATTTGTAGATCCGTACACTAATTGGTCGCCAACATGTCGTCAGTTTAGGTCGGTTTATAATTTCTCGGAATTAAGTACTTGGAGAGATTATAGACCAATAAATTTTATGCGTAAAAAGGTATTTCAAATGTTCAGTTGACAAATGTATCGAGAGTTTACAATCTCTCAACATATTTTATAAGCTTACGGCCATCTTCCGGTGAACTATTACGAGTCTTAAGATTAAATCTACCGGTTTTTATTAATACAAGTTTATAGATATCTTTGTATACGTTATACATATAGAATGGTCTAGCAAAAGTATAATAGGCCAAATTTTCAATTTTGCGAATTATTTCCAGTATCTCTTTATTACTCTTCAAGGATAGATTCGTAAAACGTGATAAATTTCTACTACTAAATAATTCATTAACTTTGTGTTCTTCAATGTTTCTCACAATTTCAAGACAACATTTTATAAATTCATCACATTTAACTCTTACGGCAATATTAAACATTCTGGTTTCTTTAATTATTTTTATGAAATTGTACCTTTTTCAAATGTTTTTTTTGAAAATTGAAAGGAATAAATTTACAACATTTTTTAAATTATCCGATAAGGCAATGTGTAATGATAGCGCATACCAGCCTGCTAGTGATTTAGCTGCCCAATGATCAGAATAAATTTTAGTTTTTTCCATTAATAAATCTAATATAACTTTTCCATTGCTTTGTAAAGTACTCATTAAAGCACCATCAATTTTTAGCTTAGAATCTAATATGTTTCGAACGTTGGCGGGATTGTAAGAACCATTATTCTATTTTTAATTGATCAGAAATATTTTCAATTGCGAAATATTCTGCGAATGACCTGTGCACAAATATTGGCATATTATCAGAAGTTACGCTGTATATAAATCCAGTATTCTCCACGCCTTTTTATTATTTACTTGATCACGTCCTTGATTTCTTTCAACTCTTTTCTGCTGAATAATTTATGATTTCTTGTATGAAAAATAACATACGCAGCAATTTTTTTGTGCTTGGAAATAAAATCAGCTCGTTCTTTCTCATTAGTTACTATAATATCGGGATTACAAATGTCCATCTTGTTCTTGTCTTGAAAACGTATTTTCAGTTTAGTTTCGACAAAGCGTTCATAAATCGTAAAATATTAATGTCTAAATTCCATTTATTTGTATTTTTTGTAACGTCTTTTATGTCGGTTTTGAATAAATCAGCAAGTAGAAAAAGATGTAAAGGAGTTCCAACAAAACCGACCATGCTTTCAAATTCACTGATGCCACCATTATATTGCATACGCAATCGTACAAGCATTACCTTATATACATTAGTTGAATCAAATTCCCACAATGGAAGGTGCGTGAACTTCACTTCTCTTCGTAAATAATCAAAAGTATTTAAGTATATTTCGTGCAATGGTAAATTTAGCAATTTATTCATTGCTCTGGATCTACCAATTGATTGGAGCATTTCACTCATGTGTTGAATAAAATCAAAGACATTTTCGAGTTGTTTCTTTTCAAATTCTCTCAGTAACAAGTTACATTTCCAAAACTTTTCAAAATATTCACCCCGTTCTGTGGGAGTTAAGTTTAATATTTCGTAGGCTAAACCGAATTTTCGTTCTAATATTGATTTAATGTTGTTGTTTGACGTGCTAGCACTTCACATTTTATGTTTTCGAGGAGAGCTCATCACAGATTTTTAAAATTGCATAACTTCAATCATATAATGTGGGCAAATTTAATCAAAGCCGTCAAATATGAAAATTATTCTTCTCCTGTTATAAAAATGGAGGAACATTTTTAGCTCGAATATAATCCATTGATCACCAGTACAGTCTTTCAAACTTATAGTTCCCTTTGATTCTTCCAACTCAATGCTTAGTTTATGAGCTTTTTTATGTTTTCCAGTCATGATAACATGACACAAAAATTTTAACGTATTCAATAAATCGATTTTTGTTTTTTTGTCTTGCCACTTTCTAAATTCAGTCGAGAATTCTAGTAAGTTAATCCTTACTATCCAAATACTAGGATCAAATATCTTAGTTTCCAGTGATAAATGAGTCAGTAGCGTTGATTTGCCCATTCCAGGTTTTGCTGTTATAAGGATATTGTCATCTGCAATATCATTAAGTGTTTCTATTAATTTTCCGTTATCACCTTTTGGAGTACCATCTATGTTTAACTTTCCGCCACGTATGTTTTTTTACATATAAATGTTTCATATCTTCATGATTCGAATTTTCAAGCGGTTTACCAAGTTTCCCAATCATTCTCTCTTTAAAATATTTATTTTACAAACGCCAAAGATTCATCATCAATGATTAAATCTAAGCTTATTTCTTTATCTTAAAAATCGACCGTACTTTTTTTAACAAAGTTTTTATAGTTCTTCACTCATGCAAGTTAGATTATTTTTCACATCATTAACTAAATCTACAGTTTGAGGCAAATTTTTCTTAATTATTTTAGCAGAGACTCGATTAGTTATCTTCATCTTCTCATTAATAGTTTTTGCAATTTTTCGAAATGTTGTCTGATTTCGGAACCTTAGTACATTTTCACAAACAAAAAGGAGTATTTTTTTGTTCTTTGGTTTTTGCCAGTTCAGCACATAATTCATTACAGTCATTGTTTGGTAGATTCAAAAAGTATTCTAAGTCCAATTCAATATGTAATGATAATAATGTTTAAAAATGGAATATCAAATTTAATGGACGATAAAGCGTCTTCTTTAAATGTGTAATCAATATGCTGTATTTTATTTCGACAAATAACATTCATAAGAGACACCAGTGATTCGTCAATGATGTTTAGGATTGCTTTATCAAGAAAATCAGTATATTTTGTAAGATACGATCGAATAGGAGACAACCGCCATTTTTGTATATCATCATTATATGTTAGAAATATCGCGTCTACGGTAATGCGAAAAAAAGGATTTCCTTGATCGTACTGAAGGTCTTCTATTTCATTCATAAAATGTTTTGTACGTTATTTTCATCAGCTTGATTTGTGTAAAAATATGTTTATTTAAGAAATCTTCTGCCATATTCTTATCGTGTGCGCTATATTAAAATGAAAGTTTTGGAAAGTTTATGTCTTTTACCTCGAATCTATACTTCTGCAAATTTTGAATTTTAACTGTTAATTTTTACGATAGCCTAGCAAGTTCTTCTAATGAGTCAATATCATCTGTGAACTTCACGAGTTGGCTGTTTTCATCTGTAACTAGTACATTACCGACAGCACAAGCTATACCCCCTTGTGACTTATTGTAAGGTTGTGATTTCAGTAATAGATCATATATTTGCGACGCTAAATCATCCAATTTCTTCTCGATTTTGTTATTATTTCCTCCCAAAGGCAGCCACTTCAAAAGACATCGATGATAAAATTCCCTTGGCAGCTGTATTCATTCCCGGGTCGATGGCGCGTTGTTTCACGCGCGCCTCAAGGAGATGTCAGCAGAGATGACGGGGCCCGCTAGGGCCAGAGCCTGCCAGGGTTGCGGAATTTGTCCGAAAGAGTCAACGCGGCCCTGGAACGCAAAGGGCTTTAGAAAGAACACGGATGGGTTTTAGTCAGTAAAAGTCTGACACGCCCTTCCGCGCCACCCAGAGCGGAAGAAGTCATTTGATGATTTCCCATCCTTAAAAAAAAAAAGCTGTATAAATTGCGGTGTCAACGGTCGACTTACAAACATCCACTTAGTACAACTGTTCTTTATGATCGAAGAGAGAGAGAGAAATTAGCATTATTCGTTACACGTTGTATAAACACGTTGTTCACACGTTGTGTTGCAATACCTACGGAGATCAAACCCGAAATCGCGAAGAAATCTGCTGTTCAGTACTACATTTTGTCGAGTTTTATGTGTGTATGTATGGGGAAGTCGTTCTTTTTTCCCTATTTCAGTGTTGGACCCCTAGTGTTAGTTGTTCATAATGATGAGTACAATGACCCCTTAACATATATTGCGTTTATTCTGTTACCTACACGTTGTAATTTATACAATATGTACCTATTTATAGTAAAGTTGGACGGACTTCCTAGAGGAGCTCGTGGTTAAGTAATAACAGCCGCACGAGTCGATCTTCAAGGTTAGGCAACGGAACCGTGCTGTTACGTGCCTCGGAAAGCACGTTAAGCCGTTGGTACCAGCAGTGTTTTTTGTAGATTTTTGGCAGTCGTTACAGGCTGTCAGAAGCCAGAAAATCTGACATCAGTCTTGCCGTGTTACCCAGTTAATGAGTTGTTGAGTTGTGGAGGTCTGGTGTTCCACGTAAAATACTAGTATTCGGCTGAATCCGGTTTGACTGGAAGCCGACACCAATGTAGTTGGTAAAAGGCTAAGCAGATGATGATGGAAGCACTTCCTTCTTCAATGTTTCAATGCTCAGACTGCTGCAACTGCAATTGATTTTTGGGTAGTTGTGTATTTTTTTTATTTGACATCTGAAATAAAAAAAATATAGCGAGTTTATCCAAAAGAAGCATGTTCACTTTAATTTTGAAGAGATTATAGGGTTGCAAACACAGACGAAGGCAGAGAGTTACCACTCCTTGGCTGTGTGCATTATAAAAGGCGTTTGGAAACGCTTAGTGCAAGCCTTTCCAAACGCCTTTTGGAATAGCAACAAGTTAGGGATGGTAATGAAAAATTGCGGCTTATCACGGAGCATCTAGTACAAATAAATTATACTACAAAAAATCTTGAGTGGATAAATACCTTCAAAGAGTTCATAGCTTCAAACAATAACAATACCGTCCCGACTTTTCAACTCACTAATATAGGGATTTCATCAAAATTTAAACGGGAAGTACCTATGTATTTTTCTTTTAAAGAGACCGAAACTACGAAAACTTCAACTCTTCATTGATATTGCTATACAGAGAAACACAATTTTGAAAATCATAACACATTATATAATGGACATTTTTCGCACTAAGTTAACACCATCACATAATTGGTCAAATCCTTATCAGTGCTGGGTTCTTATTAATAAATTATCTTACGTATAAATATCGATAAACTGACGTACCATCGAGAATTGCGACACCAAAATAATAATGAAAAAAAAATGTTGCCATATTAAAAGAGCGTTTTTTTTTAAATTCTAAGACCAATTATTGTTCTCACTATTTTGTCCACTTCAGTAGTTTCTTCGTAGTGCTATATTTAAACATTTTCATTTTTAGAACAGACCGTTTGTTGATCCGTTAGGTATAAATGATAACCTTAGTTTTTTGTTACAAATTTAGTTTAAATTTTTCACTATAGTATTTCTAAGGCTACTCAATTCGTTAAGTAGGTATTCTATCCAATTCAATTTGTAGAGACAAAAATACCACTAAATCCTTCTCAAAACGGGTGAACGTTGTACTTAACTGAATTTATTTATGGAAAGGTTGTTTTAACAGACGTGTAAATGCTGAACTTTCAGCAGTTCAATATGTGTGAAAGCGATATGGAGCGGAAGTGATGTACGTTTATTTTAATGTGGAAAGCGGAAATGTTAAAACTATTTCATGAATAGCATTTTTTGTGATTCAACTTAAAAAAATAACTGGTACGTGGAATTATGGCAATTTGTGGCTTTTGAATTTTGTGATTCAGGTCTTGTTATGGAGTATCGTGTTTCCCAGTTCAGGAGTTGTGATTCGATAGGCAGTCATTTCATGTAAAATACTGGTATTCAGTCAGCTGCATCTAGTTCGACTAGTAGCTGGCCTCAATGTAGATGGCTAGGCAAGATTGATTGATTTAAGTTCCCTGATCATTTTTAAATTTTTGTGTGTGTTCAAGGGTATTCGAGAATGGTTTAGATTGATTGACAATTGGACCCGGCAGGTGGCGCTGCAATCGATTTCTATAATTTTTCGTCAGACACAAAGCAAACGTTCGGATAGGACAACGTTTGTTGGGACCACTAGTAATATTATTCCCCTGAGGAAAAGTTTGTATTAGTAAAAATACTTTTCCCTCTATGGCCATAAAAATGTATCTTCGGGATCTTAGAAGCGAAAATTTCAGATATTTTATTTTTAGGAATTTGCCATTTCAAGATCATATTGATGAATGATTTCAGGTACCTTTTATAAAAAACAGAAGGGCATTTCAGATTTTTAAAGATGCCTGCATTGACGTTGACACCTCTAATTTTCTTATTCTTTTTACACTTTCGGTGGCTGAGAGGATATTGCATCACTACTATGAATTTTAACGTTTTTTAGTACGAGAAGTACGGTCTCAAGATAAAGAAATGATGATCTCGATTTATATGACATTTAACACTAAAAGGCATGATCATGAAAAAGGTTTTACACCAGCGTAGCACCCCAATATTCTACTATTTAAAATTAACCAAGCCTTTGCCATAGGCCTTTCCCTCATGAATGTGGCTATCATACACACAAATAATTTTCCAAATACAACTGTAGTTCCAGAAGTTAGCGCATTCCAACAAACAAACAAACTCTTCAGCTTACTTATATTAGTATGGATAGATGTTTATTTGTGACGCAAATAGTATCAGCTAATATCAAATAGATCTTATGAGGTCTATTATAAACCAAACCCTAATCAAAAGGAAGCAAGATAAATCTCAGAAGTTTTTTTTTGTAACAATTTAGGGTCATTAACAGTACAAAGATAGCGTACCTAATACTCGAGACTGAGTATCGGCATCCTAAGTTGATTTAGCCGATAAATGACCTCCTTTTAGAAGAGGAAAAGGTAACAAATTGAGCATTTTATTATTCTGCACCCTTGTAATCGTATTGGGCTCAAGTGGAGGTCAACGGCACTTTTATATTTTTGCTGGCTTTACTTTTTCTGGGCTATCTATTTTGTTAAGCTGCTTTTTGTAAAAAGTTAGTTTGGTTTTTTGTAGCTCGCTTTTACCTGGGTATAAAGTCCTCCAAACATGATCATGAATGTGTTTTTTTTGCTATTCTGCAGTGACACGACAGAAAGCCAAGCTCGGAATACTTTTCAACATTACAAACGGGTCCAATTAATATCTAATCTACATGTGACTTGTGAATTGATTGTGGTTACAAATTGAACGTATCTAATTAAGTTTTTGACTTTACATAAACTTACTATCTTAGTTTAATTCAAAGTCGCAAAGTCCATTTTTGTTTAATTTCAGCTAGCAACGGTATTCTGTAGCATTGAAGCGATAATTTCATAATAGAATTACCTACAGAAACCCTTGGAGTAATTTTAGCAAGGAGGTTCATTTGTAACTACTCTCATTTTGTAAAGAAAATAATGAAACTTGTATTTGAAACGAGAACAAACAATATATTTCTTATTTATGTAGGTTCGTTGCCGTTCTGGCCAATTAAGCATCTAAAATCCTTTCCGAATTAGTGTTTATTTCTGTTTTATTCATAAGTTGTCCCACATTTCGGATGGTCGAATTTTAACAAACAATATTTTATGAAGAGTTATTAATTTTACAGAGCTATATAATAACAGCCGCACGGGTCAATCTTCAAGGTTGCAAGCAACGCTTGCCGAGGTTGGTCTGTGGATGGGTGACCATCTTAACATACCTACCGAGACTCCTCTGTGCCTTGGAAAGCACGTTAAGCCGTTGGTCCCGGCTGTCATTTTTAGATTTTTGGCAGTCGTTATGGATAGTCAGAAGCCAGATAATCTGGCACCAGTCTTGCCAAGGAGTACCGTGTTACCCAGTTAATGGGTTGTGGAGGTCTGGTAGGCAGCCGCTCCACGTAAAATACTGGTTTTCAGCTGAATCCGGTTTGACTGGAAGCCGACCCCAATATAGTTGGGAAAAGGCTAGGCAGATGATGATATTCATTTTACAGAGCCATCATCGAAAAAAGAAATGGTGATTTCGGGGTTCTGCAAATTACTTGAAAGAATTTTCCAACAAATAACGTTGGAAAATTCTATTAAACAACAGTAAAAAAATTTTTTTTTTCATAGACAACAGAAAATTCCACTTAGCTGGACGTAGAATTAGGGATATAAATATTTACCGTTGACCGTGTTTTGGTATCTTCTCCCGTCTCCCATAATATCTTACTCGTACTAAAATCAAGGCTGGTTAGCCTTGACCAGGCCAGACCAGGTTTCGTCTGGAGGTTATCAAAGCGTTTTCTGTTTTGTTCCAGAGCATCATTTCTATCCGTGTGCGTCAGGAGGCGTGTGCCCTCAGATGAGAATCTCAACACCGATTATGCACCAATACAGAGGTATCCCAGGTAAGTGGCAATGATCACGATTTTCTAACGGTCAGCGGCCATTGAGCAGCAAAATTGACAATGAGCTAAATATCACCTGTTGCATCGTTCGAAATAGGACTGCAACATTAAATTATCCTTTGCATTTATTTAACTTATCTCTATGTTAATCTCAGGAAATATTATAGAGGTAGAACTTCTTCGAGTTTTGACGAAGTAACATTCCCCAAGCGATGACGAAAAATGTATAATACTAATCACGTTTAAATCGCTACACGAGTGCACGAAAAACGATTTGAAAATGAGAGCCTCTTGTCTAGGTCTTTTTTGACTAGTAGAACATCTGACACTACCTATTGGCAATTTTTTATATTAACAATTACGAGATTGCCTCACTTAAAAACTGCTCGACCATTTTGATGTTCAGTGGGCGCCGGCCGTAACACATCGGTAATGGCTATGTGACATTCTCCCTCAGTACTCAGTAAAGACGTCTCTGTGCTCACCAGGTTCGGCCAACCAAGTCCGGCACCGCCCGAGGTGTGCGCCTACGATGCCGATCTGGAGTGCTCATACTTCCGCAGACGGCCACGTTCTGTGTGCAGCCAACCTGACCCCAAACGCTACACCTGGATGCCAGAGGATGAAGACTTCACCCGGATGGAGTGGCCACAGTCAGTACTGTTATTCCTAGAAATATTTTTTTCAACACATTTGCTCAAAAAATGCATTTACGAAGTCCGTAGCTATACATTGATCGAAAGTTAAAAATTACGCAATATACATACATTGGAACGTGCGGTAAAATAGGTACTCTCATCTAAGGACCTATTTTACGGCACTCTTCGTTGTATAGCGCCGTGCGTATTATTTACGGTTTCTTTTTAAATTACCATTAAAAACAATGATCGAACCTCCTTGGAAGCGCTTGTGCTCAATACGCTTGTCTCATTTGAATACTAAAAAGAACATTCGTCTACTCGTTTGTACAAACCAACTTACCACATTAGTTTCATAAATAACTATTTTAACACTTTTGGCAAGATAACTCTTTCTGTATGTTCGTCTGTTTTTTACCTCTTCACGTCGTAACTGAAACGGATTTGGATGAAACTTGGCACACGGGTAGTTTGTCCTAGAATATGTCATAGGATACTTTTCAACTCGGGAATAAGTTCCTTTGGGATAGTTTTCAACTCGGGAATAAGTTCCTTTGGGATAGTTTTCGGATTTCAAAGAAATGTAATTTCTTTTTCAGACCACTAAATAAAATAAGCAATATAGTAAACCAGTAAAAGCAAACGAGAGTAAAGACCTTGAATAAAAATACCTACGACCTTTTCTAAGACTCATCGACGCTTTCATAGAAAAAAATCCAGATCTTTCATTAAGTACTGAAATTGCGTAGGTACTAACATAATTTGATGAACGGAGCAATTTCAACGGGTTTCAAACGAGCAAGAAATAGGTACTTTCAAACTTTAAAATATCGATCCTTTTACGTTTGGCAATAACAATCGTTTTGTGCAAATTAGATGCAGAGCGGCATTTTGAAATTAACATAACCACGGGGAAAAAGAGCGAATCCTTTATCTTCATGACTTTTTCTCGCTTAATTTATTCTGTGTTAACGACCATTAAAAATCCCAGAAACTCAAAAATGTGGGTCACATGAAAACAACGAAAAGCTGAATTTGATACATTGCATGGTACAACATTTTTGACGATTCCTGTAGTCATTAACATAGAGACAATAAACGGCAATATTGGATAATACGTACCTACACAAAACAAATGAAATCACCATTACTATATTAGTATATACGGGTTGTGTATAGAGTAGAAGAGCAAGTTATAAATAATTGACATGAAAAATCAATAAAATCAATATTCCAAACCGTTATATAAAACCGTTTACTTGTTCCGCTGTTGACACTTCTAGAGTGCCAAAAACTTTAATAAGCATCATAATATTAAAATCCCAAAACGAATTATCTTTCCCTTAATTATTTGATAACAAATAATAAATAAACATATAGCTTAAAAACCGAATCTCAATTAAAATCTTTTCTACACTAGTGGGTTCAAAAATAAGTACGTAGTAACAGTAACTAAATTTCGTCTGTCCCACCCAATTTAGTTTCGCCATAAATCTTACAAGAAAGGGGTGTTGGGATATTCCTGATTTAAAGCCTTGTGTTCCCTAAGGACTTTTTCTATTTAATTCAGAAGTTAAAGGATAAAAGTAACGAATGATTAATGATTTTAGTATTCTCCATCTGTATTTGTTCAAGATTTTGCTTCTCAAGGTGTCTGTTTTCTTTTATTTTTCCGTAGTTTTATAAAAAGGACTTGTAAATTACGCTTTCGAAGTTTCCTGCTTTAACAAATCCATTCTGATAATATGCTACTATACTAATGCAAAAGTAACTCTGTGTGTCGGTCTGTTTGTACTCTATTGACGTATTTATGGCTCGAAGGATTTGTATGAAACTTAGCACACGGGTAGACCATGTCCTGGAATAGGACATAGGATACTTTTCATCCCCGGAGCATGTTCTCATGGAATAATTGTGACAACATTTATGTTTGAGGAGCCGCTAGCAAAAGCCAGTGGTTTAAAAAGCAAGCCTAACAGAATTTAACGTACCTTAAAACTGTAATCTGCAAAGAAATGGTCAAGTAACGCTTCTCAAGCCGGAACTTTTGAGACATTAAAACTATGCTTAAGAACAAAAATCTTGAAACAATTTAGTAGAGAACAAGACATTCATTCCATACGCTCTCTGTTCAATCCGCTCATCAAAAAATGCCAACCTTCACCAGTACTTTACACACGAGTGTTAAATCTTCAATTTTGACGGCCATCCAAGTCACTGACATTAGGCATAGTCCTAATTGAAAGCGACGATCGAGCGAATACGCGATCATCGCGTACTACAATAGTCTTCAACTTCAAGGTTGTTCAACATCAGAACTTTAGAAGCATTTTCAAAACACATGAGTCTCATAACAATATTATAATATAATTCTAGGCAGGCACTAAGAAAATGGCTCCTGCTTAATTTTTACATTCCACTTCTTCAGTATTTTTTTTGCAATCTACATAAGTAGCTCTTAAGACCTTCGCTCCTCAAGGTTGAAATCTTCTTCGTAGTAACTACGTGTATTGTAAAATAAAAGCTCATTTTATCAGCACGTTTCTTCTCTTTATTGAAGGGACTTATTTTTACTCTGTACACAATAATTTCTCGAAGGAATCGAGTTGTAGGTTGTATCTACCTACACAGTTGTACCTACGAATCTTTAGAGGCGTAAATGTGAAATATGCAGGATATGTCTGATTAAAGAGTGAATAGGTTACTGCTGGACAAGCGTCCTTCATTGTCGACCACAATCATCGTCGCTTTCCATCAAGTGAGATTGTGGTTAAATGCGAGCTATTAACAAAAAATGAAAAAATATATCTTCTGAATTTAGAGATTGAAGCAATATTTTTGTCTCCATCACAGACTCGTAGTCACACTGATTATCACACCAGTATGACAAACAGAATTTTTACTTAGAAACAAAATAAAACATTTGAAAAATAAAACTAGACGACTAGACAAGGGTTACCTCAATATTTTGTAATTTCAAACTTTCATCTCCTGAATATCACGGACAAGTTGATACAAATTCAATAAACTCCATGATTTATGTTTCAGATCGGTAATAGAAGATAACGCGGGTTGGCCCCAAAATTATAATGTGGACCAAATCGCGTCAGTCAGTCGAGGAGGCTCGTTACCTCGACCACCTTCTATAATTCCGTAAGTATTACAATATTATTATCTTTTTTCAATGTTCCAGCTTCTGAGGCTCTAGACAGAGAGCTATTCTATTAGTGAAAGCGATTGTCGAAATGCCAAAATATAGGGATTACATGACATCTCGACAGCGCTTGTCAATCCCATACATTTTTTACGTTTTGACGATCGCATTCGAGTCTCTGATAGCTTACATGGTTCCTGCCAGGGTTGCAGAATTTGTTTAAAAGAGTTACCGCGGCCTCGGAACGCAAAGAGAATTTAGAGGGACACGGGCAGGTTTTAGTCAGTAAGAGTCGACACTCCTTTTCGCTCCGCCCAGAACGAAGGAGTCATTTTAATGATTCCCCATCCGAAGAAAAGCTTATAATCATGTTTCTGCTCGTTCAATATGTCCAACATGGACCTGCACCTTTTAGAATTTAAACACGGTAACCTGTATAGAGCTGTAGAGGTTTCTAAATACTGGTCGGACCAAATTTAGTCTTGAGTTAGTAGTCAATGGAGACTTGAAGAAGAAGAATAATGAGTCCCTGAAAGTTAGGATAGACTGAGTTAGCGCACAGCAAACGCCCAGAAATAGCTAGAAATCCGAAGCCTTTTGTCCATCCGTCAATTTCTGTGTATTCAGTCCGTCGACGCTTGATGGGACTTACGTTCTAGTAAAACTATATCCTCTCAATACCTAACTAAAAGCATTAGCGATCAAGTTTTTATCACAAAAACTGGTGACAAATCTCGTATTAGCTGTAGTGGTGATTTATTGATCTTAATATCAGTAAGCAATTATAGAAGTTGCAAATTAGAAACTGGTAAAAAAAAGAAAGAAAATACGTTTATTTGCCACAAACGAAAATACACCACATGTTCCAAGTACAAAAAAAAAATATAATAGTGGGTAAAAAAATTAAAAGAAACTATTCGGTTAGATAAAAAGAAAAGAAGTGTTCTGTGCCAAATAGGCCCAGTTCAGAACAAATGCAATAGTTTGAATAAAATAAAACATTATCATGAAATAGGACGCAAAAGTCAAAAATAAAGAATTGAAGACTCATAGAAAACCACAATTGTCTGGCTTATTGATCAGAGTTTTGTCTGAAATCATTCAGCGAAATAAAAAAATAAAAGTTACATTAATAACTTTTATATGTAATCTTAACAATGTTAAATTCGAATTTCTAAATCAAAAGCATTTTTTTCTTGCGATAATCAAATGTGATTACAGTTTCTACGCAAAATTTCAAGTTCTTTTTAATTAAAAGGGTACAAACTAAACCTTGAAACGTTGCCTAAGAAAGTTCGATATCCCTCTAGAAATTATTTTCTTAGAAAATGTTTCGCCTTGAGATAACAACGCAATGTAACGTTCCTTTGACGATGTTGTTTTTGTTCAATTTCTTTTATTTTTCTTCTTTTTCTCAGTATTTTTCTTTTGAAAAGAACCTTAGGACGACCTAGACTGCTGAAGGAATTGTGATGTTTTTATTTAGGAATGTACATAAAACATTTGTATTTAATTCTCACTTTTGTAGAGGTGAATATTTTTTTTTATAACTTGCACAACGAGATTGCGCGTCTGTAGCGACGTAACCAAGCAAGGGCTTTCGATTGCTGTTTAAACTCGGTATTTTTCTTTATGGAGTGTCTTGTACAGCGACTTTTGTAGTATCATTATGTTAAGAACGTTTATAAACTCTTTGGTTTATGAAAACTGGATTTAGAAGTTGCGTCAGTAGATGGTAGTAGGTTTTTACAGTACTAGATATGGTTTCTGTGCGAATCAAATGATCTGACATTTATGGATGGCTGAAGATTATTGGCTGGATCTCAGTGTTTTGGTCTAGTTATTTGAAACCAGAAATGCCTGACTAGATCACCAATCTAAACTTAAAATATTGGTACAGCTTGCAACCATCATCATCATCATCATATCAGCTGAAAGACATCCACTGCTGGACATAGGCCTCCCCCAAAAGGGGGGTTTGCCATAATCACCACGCTTGGCAGGCGGGTTGGCGATCGTAGTATAGGTATTGTAATGTACAGAGAATGCTGCTAAAGAGTATTCTATTCTATTCTGCCCATTATCTGGTGAGTCCCTTTACGATACCAACGGGAAGTGATGGGATGGTGCTATTCTTATACGTCCGACACCATACAGAACAGCTTTAGCTTGCAACCGCTATATTACAAAAATAATACTAAATAAATTATATAACCGCTATATTAAATAATACTTTACCAATACGCATGGGCGACTGAAAACCAATTCGAGATATTTTGTGCTTAGGTATGATGATGATTTTGCCCGTTTTTATCTTCAAAAAAAGGAGGAGGTTCTCATTTAGGGTGTTTGTTACCGTTATTTATGAACCAATTTTATTTTTTTTATTTGAAAGGATATTGATTGGTCTCATAGAAATTTCATTAAAGTCGGTTCAGTAGTTTGGTTTAAAAAAAGCCTGAAAAAATATGTCATCCATGTAAACGAAAATGCATATTATGCTTTCCTGTGACTTTCCAGTGGCGTTTTTAGGTGTTGAGAACCACTAGAGAGTAAAATAGTATTTTTTTTTAATTATTAACATTGATGTTAAATAAAATTACATCACAATTTTCAAGTACCAATCGTCGCAGCAATGAAGTATTATTATACCATTTATGTCTAGAATTATTCGATGGAATAAATAAGCTGTGAAAGACACTCACCGCTCAGACCGATTTAAAGAAATAGGAGTATTTTTCTATAATCTTCTCTCCTTGTGGGTGACTTTTAGAATCTATAGATAGGTATTCAATTCTGATAACTTATTTAAATTAAGGTTTGACCTTTTAATAGAAGAATACAGTATTATACAAAGCTGAATGGAAATCATTATTTAAAAAACACCAATACACAATAACAGTCGAGAAAATACGTTCATAAAATAAACACCTATTTCGTAATTTTTGTGAGCTTTAACATTTACTTAGATGTTTTCAGTGAAGTATAATTTGTGAGAGTAATACTCGTAAATACTACAACGCTTATAGACTGAGATCCCAGAGCTGCCAGACCTCCCTTATTTTCTCACTAACAAAATATGTGGGATAGAGTAGTGTTAGTATGTACTTTAACATACGACCATCTGACGGCCATTTTTTTTTTGTTATGTATCAAAAGTTTTTCAGTAGTCAAGGAGGTAGTTTGGCATCCTCCTAAATCCTGATAGACTTTAGCCTTCGTTCTTACACAACTCTATCCTACACATTTTGTTGGTGAGAAAATTGTGAAATAAGGGAGGTCTGGCAGCTTTGGGATCTTAGCCCATTATTAAGGTTGCATCCTGTGATAACCACGTAACATGCACACTAGCAGAGAACATTTCTGTTTGCTTTTGAAGTGTCATACGAGTTAGGAATACGTTTTAAAGATATTGGGAACAACAAGTTGCTATTTTGTGCGTCACTAACGGCCGGTCTCAATAACGTATCTACGTTTAACCAACTGTCAAATTAGCTACCAAAAGTAGCTGAAACGTCCCCTTTGCCTTTATAACATGAAGTTTCAGCTACCTATTGGTAGCTAATTTGACAGTTGGTTAAAGGTAGATACGTTATTGAAACTGGCCGTTAGTCAATAGCCGTAAATAGATATATATGCTCTTGATTTTACACCATAAATAATTATAATAAGAGCTTAAAAAGTATAGCGTGTAACTATGGGCGGTCTTATCGCTAAAATGCCTTGGGCGCGTTATAAAATAATATAAATATTTTTTTTACATTTTAAGTATAGAAATTAGTCTTATACATGCGCTAATAAGCCTATTATTTACTCTGACCCCTCATCGGACTTAAAACTGGAAAATGGTTTGTACATTAAGCACATAAAAACGTACATAAATATCGGCACTCTTACATAAAATAAAACCATTACGCTTATTCTTCATACCAATACTGATAGGACTACTTACATACATAGATACAGCATAATAAGAGTGGTACATACAGGTTTTCTCCGTACTTGACTTGTGGAGCATTTTATTTCAGTTCCATCCCTTTGTGACGTAACGTGTCATGCGATGTAAGGTCAGCATAAGGTCAAGTGATGCATACCCGCTATGGAGATTCTGAACTCTTGCATCAAGACTTTTTACGTCCTTTTCTTAGTTTTTTTTTTTTTTATCACGGTACCGCTGGTCTATCGGTCTATTTCAAGGATTTTGTATGTGTGCAACACAATTTTGTGTTAAGAAAATTATTGACCACAAAATATATTTTAAAAAAATTGTGACAGTACTTAACTGAATTTGTTCTCAGTATTTCTGGTAGATGAAATTATCATTTTTATTATGCATGTAGGTATGACGACTATTTGATCCAAAGCACCTGGGGTTCCTCTTTCATTCATACTCTTTTCCTTAGTAATTATTAAAATTGAATATAATAATACCTAATAATACCTAATAATTTTTAAGTAAGTTTTGTTTACTTGTGTGTTTTTAAGAAATATTTCAAAAAATATTAAATAACTAGAGTAAATTAAATAAAGGATAATATTTAACAATAATAAACCATTTATATTGAAAAAAGCTACAAAGTGCAAATACTTGTTTTGTTAACTACACTGCTGTACAATATTTTACGTAGAAAAGAGTATGAATGAAAGAGGAACCCCAGTTCCTCTTTCATCCATACTCTTTTCCTTAGTAAATATTAAAATTTAATATAATAATATCTAATAAATATAATTTTTAAGTAAGTTTTGTTAACTTGTGTGTTTTAAGAAATATTTAAAAATATATTAAATAAGTGAAGAAAATTAAATAAAACATAATAATATCTAATAATTACAAACCATTTATTTTCAGGTTACAAAGACTAACACACAATAGTAATAGCTACACATTGTTTCCCAATTACACAAAACGCAAAGTGCAAATACCTGTTTTGTTAACTACACTGTAATATACAATATTTTACGTAGTTTCGATAACCAGTTTGAGTTTTGGCCGGAACTAAAACAAAACTGTACTAAAACTAAGCAACACAAAGTGGAAGCAATAAAACAGTGTGTTGTTTTAAGCAATGTTTTGTTTGGCTGTTTATTGATTGTTTGTTTGTACAGCTATTTTATTTTATCCTCTCTACAAACAAAAAAAAATAGTCCAAAAAAAAAGAAGCATCGACGTTACAAACGGTGGTTCGATAATTTGACTTAGTACATAGTCATAGTCTAGATAAATAGTCTAATAGTGGCCAGTGACTGACGAGTTGGAAGGGAATCGCAAGTAACTAAAAGAGTTATGAATATAAATGTCAATGGATGGGGAGGGAGACCAAAGAAAATGTGGATTGATTGTGTGAGGAGTGATATGAAAGCAAAGGGAGTTAGTAATAGCGTGACGGCTGATAGAACACAATGGAAGAAAAAAACGTGTTGCGCCGTCCCCAAGTAACTTGGGCAGGGAGATGATGAGTCTCATTCATGAAAATGTTCGAACTTGCTTGTATCTGTCAAGCAATTAGATCATTAAAACTAAAAATTTGCTTCACAGTGTGGCTCAGCAGATAAATAATATTTATGAATAATAGTTTTAATCCAAAAAATATCCGAGTAACACAATAATCTCTATATATCAACCTACTTTTAACAACAAAATGAACGATTGGAGATATAGCGTAATTGATTGCTACATCTCTATGGGATTAATCAAACATAAATTATGGAGAATCTGTCGAAATTACACGAAGTTAATCAACCAATATAAATCCAATTATCTTATAATGCATGTGAAATTAATTGCTTTGAATACGAAATTGAACTAATGAATATTTTGATGGACCAATTATTTCTCGATAGAAATATTATACTTAAATTGGAAAAGTTGTTTGATAGCACATATAATATGTATAACTAAGTAAAAAAATATAATTCGGTAGCAATAATAAAGGCATAAAATACACGTACATAACTTATACTGAACGTATACGTTATGTACGTGTATTTTATGCCTCTAAGCTAAAATGATTCTTTTTAAAACAGCAAGATCTTGACTCATATAAAAGCGAGTATAGAGAAGAGTAACTATGGAGTTTCTTGTCCGTTCTTTTCCATAAGAATCTACCATTGTGAATGGACAGTGGTCGCTTTATTTTTATACATATTCTTTTAACTGTAATATTGACGTTCAAAAGTGCCTTTTAATAGCCTAATTGGAATAAACGTTTGAAATTGTCTTTTAGAGTTAAAAAAAAATTATACAGCAGTGTAAGAACAAAGTAAGTAGTGTCACAGAACTGACATGCATAATATAATTTATAAACCTTTTATAAAATCTTATTCTTTAACGAAGTATTAGTAGTAAAATAAATAGAGATACCAGAAACAGCACAACACTTCACGCTAATCGAGACATACATCACAGTTGTCACGTACAACATAATGCAATTTTTAGAACGGTCCATTTCCTGTAGGCTTTCAGGCTCTGGCAAACTAATGACACTCGTGTGGGTTAATATGAGGTAATTACCGCAGCCGCGGTAAGCCGAAACACTGTCATGACTGTAATGGATAAGGATGGGATAAAACCCAGTGGTTTTATAAATTGAGGGTCATACCCGAAAATGGGGGCTAAATTGGTTACTGTGGTGTTGTTCGAGCAGTAAGGATATTAATGTTACGAGATGTAAGTAAGTGAATTGAAAGCTGAATCAAAACACGTTATTAACAAAAACTTTTTGCAAATAAATACAACTGACTTCCAAATAAAAAAGAACACGAAAGTATAAAATAATTTTATTTGGAAGTCGATTGTATTTTTTTATAAATAAGTTTTTTATTTCTCACTTCTTAGTGGTATCCCACACCTAACAACACTACTGGAAAGTCACAGGAAAGCAAAACACACAATTACGTTTACTTACCTGGATGATATATTTTCTATTTCCTTCAGCTATTTCGATTTAAAAACCAAACTACTGAACCGATTTTGATAAAATTTCTATGGGACCATTGGGAACGTATATCCTTTCACAGGATTCTTCAAATCGGTTCATAAATTACGGAGTTATGAGGTAATATAAATACAAGCGAATTGAGAACCTTCTCCGTCGGTAAAAAAGGGAGAAGAATAAAATTGGTGCTTTAAAGTATGCTATCTGTAGGGGACGTGAAAGGCATGCAAGCTGGCAAAAAATGTTTCTGGTTGGATTTCAACACTCATCCGAATTTATTCGTGTTGATTTTTCAGTGCGGGGCAGATTTGATTTAAGACGAGTTCATGTAAACATGTGATTTGATTAAATATTTATTTCACCAGTGCCTTTCTAAATGAAGACCCATTCTTGTCATGTGAAGTGTCCCAGACTTTTCAAACCTACTTGTCATTAATTTGACTATCATTTATAAACATCTTAGAATAATAAAATATGAACTTATTTTTGTGGGCTTACAAATGTTCCACCAACATTAAAATGACAAGTGACCATCTGTACAATTTTATGAATAAGTCCTAAAATCAATTTACAAGCACTAAAGAAAATAAAAAATCACGATTGTATTCTAGGTCACATGAAACAAACAACTACTATTCTCTTCTCAACATCTAGATATAAGCTTTATTAATATTATTATGAAGTCTCTTTTTGATTAGATACTATTCTATTGTAGGTTTTATGAAAAAGCCCATTATTTTTGTCAACTACTGATATCTAGTTATAAACCTTATTAATATTATTATATCGTTTCTTTTTAATAATATTTTCAGATGTCCCGCCCACACGCCTATACCGCCGCCGCCCCCGCCACCCCCTCTCACAATACCACCCCACAGGTAATAATAGTATTAGTCGTACTATTAATATCACAAGATAAATCCTTGTCTTCTGTCCGCTTATGAACCTAATTTTTGCGTCAAGCTGCTACGACATTTTTTATTGAGACTGACAAGATTCTTAACCTAACAATAGATATAATTTTGGTATAAAAAATCAATAGTAGGCATGTTTTATAAGCCACTAGTGACCCGCCCCGGCTTTACCCGGTAGTTTATTTTTATTTTCTTTCATAAGAACTTTCTCCTGACAATAACAAACACAACAAAAAAAGAATTAGCGAAATTGGTCCAGCCGTTCACGCGTGATGCCGTGACCAAGGGAAATAGGGATTCATTTTTATATATATATAGATTATGGATATCTTTTATATGATTGTAACTAGTAAAGTCAAAGGCTAAGGCCAGAGGAAGAGGTTCTATGCGTATAGGAGCTTCTTCCTCTGATCAAACCAAATCCACGAAAACATCAAAGCCTCGAAAGCTGAGCATGTTCGCTGAAATTATCAGTAAGTAGAGAAACAGCCTCATGGAGAAGGCCTTAAAACTCAAACAGTCAAGGGCTAGTCGGTTTTGCAAACGGTGGAAAACGAAGGAATTTTACCTCTATTTTATATTTTTACCGACGAACAGCGGAGGCTTAGTAATAGGGATCCTTTGTTTGCCGTACGGGTACGTAACCCTAAAAAAAGATGACGATAACGTGGTCACGAACCCCAGCAGTGGTTAAACGAGACGCAGAGGAATACTAGATATTTCTGACGTCATTAGTAAATGAATAGTCACGATGTAAAAAATATCTTATTCCAAAAAAAAACATTTCTATTCTAGGAACTTGTTTATTGAAATAGTATTTTTAGAAATGTATAAAATAGTTACAATAGTCGAGGGTTTCTATTTAGGTTGTTGATCTATTTTTTTTAGCATCAATTGGCTATTTTTAAAACATGGCAAGTATCAAAATATAGTAGTTATGTACTGAAACTATCTCCCAGGCAATCACAACGGAGATTGATTTACTTGATGCATCTCCTAAATCTGATACACATCCTTTGTGCGAAATCTCTATTGAAAACGAACGTTCGCTCAGATACATCCAATATACTAGAGTGTGGTTTGTTAATATATATGTAGGTGAATATTGTAGGCACGTTTGTTATATGCCCATCTGCGGAGATTGTATGCCAAGCTGTAGCCTTATCCTATACCATTTTGAATGTAGCTTTATTTATCCAGCTTTTGTTGAAAATTTGAATTAATCGCTTTCATCTTAAATCATCATTTCATCTCAGTTTGCATTTGTCATGTTTTTGCAACTTATTTTTTTATTATTTACTCTTATTTATGTGTGTTATTTGGATATTAATCTGGCAATAAACAATTTCATTTCATTTTTCATTTCATTTCAAAATTATTGTAAGCACTGTCATTAGAAAGTTTACTTCAGGCCTTTTTTATGTAATGAGCCCGGGTTAAAACTAATTCGGAGTTTAAAAATACCTCAGGTTTATGCAATTAGGCCAACAAACTTGGTGATTTGGTCCAAATCGATCCAACGAGAGGACGCAGAGACACGGAGTTGACTATGATAAAACGATTAGCCCAGTAGCGAACTATTTCTCGGGATTGAAACTGTATGCATAGTACTACTATATGTTAGCATTTTTCATGTTTTCGTAACTTATTTTTTATTATTTACTCTTATTTATGTGTGCTATTTGGATGTTAATCTGGCAATAAACAATTTCATTTATTTATTTTTTCATTTTAATATAGAGAATAATGATGATTACTCTATAAAAGTATAGTAATAAACCCAAATAATTACAACACTTTTGACACTTTAGATACATATTGCAACTTTTCTTATCATAAAGTTGGATAGCAAGAAGACGATGGATTTTTAAAAAGTTTCCATTTCCAGAAATACTATTAATTTAATTTGTACAAGGAGTTCCAAAAGTGCATAGTTATATTTAAGGGAGGTGTTCTGTAGCTGCTGTAAAGACTCAACATCAATTATTGAAATATTGATATTTTTATTTTTTTTACCCAACCGCAGAAAACTATAGTAAAGTTCCAAAAAAAAAACCCTTTTTAAGCAGTCTGATACAGCTAGTAGCGTTATTTTAGTTCAATTACAGACCTGATGCCAACAACTGCATCAGACTGCATGAAATTTTTTTTTTTTAACTTAACAATAATTTTCTACGGTTGGGTAAAAAAAAGCCAATATTTTTCACTTTGATAGTATTTCTTCTAGGTACAGAACACATTTCAGCATTAAATATGACCACACACTTCTGGAACACTCATAATATAGTTCATTCCTTAATTCTATTCAGATATAAGAAAGAAGGTTTTATAAGACAAAAAACCGGCCAAGTGCGATTCGGACTCGCGTGCAAAGGGTTCCGAACGAATATCATTTTTGTAACATGTTACTCTTAAATCATAGACTTTTGATAGGTTTTTCTGAAATCTATAGCTAAATACTTGTATTTTTTCAAAATTTTAGGCGAAGTAGTTTCAGAAATAAGGGCCCCAGAATGGTAATTTTTCATCTATTTTCCTTAATAACCTCAGGTTGGCATATAAGAAAATTATACAAAAATTACTTTTGAGGTCCTTACGATAAATCCTTTAATTTCCTTAAATGTTTTTTTGCCCATCAAAAAGTGATCCCATTTTCAATATTTATTTATTTTCGTTACGCTTTCGTGTTTAGGTCATACAAGATTATACGAGTTTCAAATGTCAACTGAATCGGTCTAGTAGATTCGGAGAGAATCGGCTGTGATAGACAGAGAGACAGACCGAGTCGTAGTCATAGTCATACTCATTTTATTCATAAACAAGTAATTTTGTATCTGAATATACACATAAAAATACACAATACAGTATTTACCATATAATAATAACATTTGTTTTTGTTTTGTTTGAGTGATCCTATAAGGGTTCCTTTTTTCATACTGAGGTTCGGAACCCTAAAAATTTTCAGGAATTTCACATAGTTTACCTATTTGAAATTCCTGGAAATTTTTAGTAGTTTATTTTTCCACTCAGGCTTACCTTTTCCGATAATATACATATATTGTATCCTTAGAATGAAATTTATGTTTGCCAACAAAAGACAAAATATATTATTTAAATTATATATTATTAAATATATTATAATATATTATTAAATATACATTTAATGCATAAACAGCAACATTTAAGAATTTAGTAAAAGTATTACGAAATTTCACAACCACGCTACTTCAGTATCCATCATATTTCACCCACTTTCCTCTATCCTACTTTTCCCCTCTCAACCTTCTATTGCAAAAGTCTACAGATGGAGAAACGACAGCGCAAAATTAAGAAACAGTATAATTATATTCTAATCGTTTCTATTACAGGACAAAACACGTGTCTTTTGCTCGGTCTCACACTCTGACCACGTTTGACGACTCAGTGATGCCTGCTGCTGTCAGTGGCAACCGATTCAGGAGAGACTGCGAAAGGCTCATCGATGGACGTGTTGTAAAGGTACGAACAACATGGACGACTATCTTTGAAATGTATCTCATTTTGATTAATAACTTAATAATGACAAAACTAACTGCGATAGAATTGGAATAGAATGCCGAAGAAATTGAAACAAACCTATTTTGTTATTACAAAATAGGCAATCTTTATCTTCGGAAGCTTATCGATACTATTTTTATTTCTTAAAGTAGTTGCAGTACCAGAATACTCACAGGATTAAAAAAAAAACATTCCGGTTCAATTGCGCAAATCTTTTAACTCAAAGTTAGTAGCTAACACAAGTTCAATTTCATGGGACTAATGGACTAAGATCCCGGAGCTGCCAGACCTCCCTTATTTTCTCACTAACAAAATTCGTGCGATAGAGTAGTGTTAGCATGTACTTTAAACACACGCATACCTGCTAGCTAAGGCCGACGACCGATTTTTAAATATCAGGTGCCAAAGTCTCTTTTTATAAGCCCTTGTGCTGATTTTTATGAATGTTTTTCAGAATATTGTTAAATAGTTATTAATTAAATAACATTTTAACGACTGATTAGTCATTGTAATAGTCTAAGAGCTGGTGACTACCTCGAGTGTGAACCTATTCACAAGATTGATATTTGGGCATCATTAATTCAGTAGGTGCAAATGACGAAAGCTAAAGTCTGCCAGGATTTGGGAGGATGCAGAACAACCTCCTTGACTACTGCAATACCTTTGACACATCCCAAAAAAAAAGCTAGCAGGTATGCGTTTGTTAAGTACATACTAACACTGCTCTATCCCACATATTTTGCTAGCGAGAAAACAAGGGAGGTCTGGCAGCTAAGGGATCTCAGTCTATAATAGATTACAACGAAATTTAACATGACACCAAAATAATACAACGACACACCAATTAATAAATTATTCATAACAAAACATCAACTAACAAATACATTTTTCATTTACAGCCAGAACCAAAGCCCTACTCAACGCTGCCGGTGATGTTTCAACCGTTCCCACCATATCCACAGTTCATGCCTCAGGGTGCGCCGGCGCCTATCCACTATCCCCCGCCAATAGCACCTCATCCCTCCCATCCACCACCCCCTCTACAAAGACCAACGCAAACAGAGCAACCTAAAGTAGTAGTATTAGGTAAGTGGGTTATATATTTTCTTGTGTGTGTTTTACCCTGATAGAAATGGAAACTAGAGCAATGGATCCATCCTTAATAAACGCCAGCTTCATCACGGAATAAAAAATTATATAATCTTCCGACTTGCAAATATGGATATTTAAATACTTGTTCTCAATTTTAGAATTGACTTACTGATTATGCCATGCCGCGCAGAACCAAGAAGCACAAGTGACAGGACATTCTAACCTACACTAAAATAGGTCAACGTCCCTAATTTGCTACACAGAAATGTTCACTAATATACTTACCCGCTTTTTCTGCATTCAGTATTATAACTGCATTTAATTTACATTTAAATGTATTATTTTCAGACTCAATAAAGAAAGGAGTAATGAGAACTCAAGCAACACAGACAGAAGTGTGTTTAGGTAGAAAACCGTTGCCACCCAATTACTTATCCCTAAGCCCTCGAACTATAAAACGGGTAAGTTTTACAAACACTATAAACAGCCAAAGCTGCATGCCTGTCTAGCCTAATCCAAAATATGTTGAACTCAGCTTCCAATCAAACCATCTATCGTCAGTCAGTCTGACTTCCACAATCCAATACCCCTTTGGGTAGACAACCAATCACCTAAGCTTAGATATGAAATAGTAACAATTTTTGTAATAAATATTAAATCCATACCCTTATTACTGTGGTCAGAAACAAAACAAAACTTACAGTAAATTGATATTATACTTTATGATGTTTTAAATAACAAATATAATTTAAATTTCAGGTTAAAATGGTGGCAGCTGGAGTTCAAACAAATGGATATACTGTTGGAGTAAGAAGACTTACAAAGTCATTCTCTGAAGTAGGAGGCGATAGGTTAGCAGGGCGCGATTCACCAACTGATATCGCTACTACAGTTGAAAGGTAAAAAATAATATTCATTTACTAAACTCACTCTATTACCTTTTTTATAATTGATTGGCTTATAACTAAACTGTTTGAATAACTTGCAGTTTTATCACAAGTGATCATGAAAAGTTGCATAGAACCCAGTCAGAGGAACCACCAAGATCCCCTCGATCCCCAACCGCCATGATGATACCCTCATCTCCTCTTCAGCGAGGAGACTCCGACGATGTCACATCTTCATCAGTAAAATCTGTAGCTTCTTCATCACAAATGGATAAGTCCTCAGAACTAAGTGCTTTGCAAAGGCAAGCTCAAGAATATTTCCAACAAAATTTCCAATTTATTCATGAGAGTGACAGAGATGACACTATAGACGACGATATAGAAAACATTGAAAAGAGTATGGCTCTAAATCGCAGGAATTTGGAATATCTGCAACAAGAGATTGCTAAACAAAGTAAAGGCGACAAATCGCTGAGGTCTATTCTCTCTAAAAGTACCAGTGATGCTTCCCAAAAGACAATTAATTCGTCGCACCCATTTTCGAAAACTTCTACATTCCAATCTGAACCTTCGACTGAAACTTCGGCAACCACAACCGATGATAGTGAGAAGAATGAAAAGGAAATCATAATCGATTTTGAGCCAAGACCTGATGATGAAGCTATACCATTTACAACGCTAAGGAGGAAAACCCGAAGAATGTTGCAGAAAACTTTGTCTGAGGGTGAAATTCTTCTAGATGTGTAAGTATAACAATTTTTAAAAAATTATGAGTAGGTATATTTTAATAATAGTGCCCTACATTTTCTACATAACTGTCTACTGAAAGTTACATAAGACATGCCAATTTAACAATCCTGTTCATATTTTTCTCTTTGTCATTTTTGAAATTTACCTTTCCGACTGAACACAAACATTCTGAAATACCTACATATGTTACATATGAAACTAAAACTATCATCTTATTTATTTCAGCTTCAAGGCTGAAACAAATAAAATTATTATTTTTCTTAAAACACTCCTTTCGTTCCAAAACTACACCATTTAGAACTTTTTAAAATTCTATGACATTTAATTACGAGAATGTATACTTCCAGAAGGAAAACTGAACTGCAAAATACTGCTGATGGTATAAAAGATGCTCCCATAGTTATGTCTACAAGTCAAGAAAATATGACAAGGGAAGACCGGGAGAGGGAAGCAATGTACACGCAGTACATAGGTCAGAATTATAGCCAGACTCCCATAAAGGACGAAGGTATTTTTGGATTTGAACCCGATGGATCTTTCAGGTAAAGATAATGTGGCCAATTTTTTTATTTATTTGTACATACATAGATTAATTAAAACACATAGGAATTAGGCCCATTGCACATAACATCCACCGACTGGCATTATTTTCTGAGCATAGGTCTTTTAACAGCATATTCTTCTTTTTTCCAACATTTAAAAGCCGTTAGTTTTGGGGCTTCTGATTTGAACGCTATGCTTCTATCAGCGCTCATTCATATTTCTTTCCATAGTTCTTCAGATGGGAATGCACCATATGAAGATTTTCATGAAAAATACATTAGTTACAAGCATGAACCATTTAGAAATCGAAGCGTAAGTTTTGAAGAAAAGACAGAAATAATAGTTGACAAGGACGAAATTCCTGAGAGCAGGTATGCACGCATCACAATTAGCTGTAATCCGTTTGGTTAGCAAATAATTAGCATAGCATCTTGAAATTTAGCTATAGTAAAGCATATTTCTGTTTGCCAGTTTTTTCACAAACACCCGATAACATTTTTTCAATTCACCCCAAATTCGAATCGAAAGTCTGTCATTAGCAGAAAATAATAATACCTAACCTCCTAAGGAAATTATCAACTAGCGATCATTGGCAATCAACACTATAATTATTTATGATTCCTTGCAGTACCGCTAGATCGAGTCCAGGCTCACCAGAGCCAATTACTATTGAAGCAGATGTGGAACCAAAAACTAAACGAGCTGTTATTTCTAACACTGTCACTACTATTTTAACACCTCTGGATAAAGTATCACCATGTGCTTCAAATGAATCTCTAACAGTGGACCAAAGCAGGTATGTATGATAAAGATTTGCTTGCAGTGCGACTTACTTTTCTGTATAATAATGATTTAAGTCTTTATATCTCAAGGGACCATTCCGATGGTTTGTGGAATGAATCACAAACGACTGTTTTGCAAGTTGATTCCGGTACAGAAAATGGAACTGTGATAAGGTAAATATTTCGCTATATTTCACTTATGCACAACATTTAAGCAACAGTGATTTTAAACTTTTTTATTTACAGTTCATCAGATCTAAGTTCATTGGCTGCTTCGCCCGGAGCATTAGCACTTCTTACTCCGACATCAAGGAGAAAACAACTTTTACTTTTACAACATCAGCAGCGATCGTCTTTAGATACAGACGCTTTGGATGAAGAATTTGATGCTTCACAAGTATGAGACTAATACACGATGAAATCAATATTTTTGCAATTATTTTCCAAACTGAATTAAATTTAAATGACTATTTTTTGACAGAGTCAGTCACCGACCTCTCCAAGAAATAAACTTGACACTTCGAGTTCAAGCTCACAGGCTCGAGCGTCGTTGTCGCCACCAGCAGTTGTCCCAAACATTACACTGCCCATCACGAAACAGCCAACTATCTCAAAATCTATTACCCCAATAGCACCTCCGAAAGTAAACCACACACCTGCCATTGCTATAACCCATCCAAGCCTAGACTTGGCTGACGTTCCATTCAAACGAACTCCAAGTTTCATAAATAAGAAACGAGAAAGAGCATTAAGTCCATCTAGAAGAAGAGATTTGCAGAAAAAAGCACAGCAAAAAGAACCAAATGGAACGATTCCTAATCAGATAATAGAATCTCCATCAGAACCACCTCTAGCCAAAGCTGCTAGCAGTGAAACCAGTTTGGCTAGAACTGATTCAGGAAAAATTAATACCACAGATGTATCAGAAAGTACAACTACGACTGAAGATTACGTAACAGCTAATTCAGACAGCTCTAAAAAAAGTAATAGTAAAATTCAAAACCAAAGTAAGTATTTTAATCATGATATGAGAAGTTACTCGCTAGTTTCTTATAAATCCATTTTGCTTATAGATCCAGAAAATAACAAAACACAAGACGGGTCGTCTTTTGAAAGTGCTTCAAGTCTCTATTCTTCAACTCGCACAGAAAATATCGCTGAAGATTTGATCGTACCAAGTTTTTCCCCACCATTAGAAATCAATGATGATTTTATTGTCCCAGACCTTGCATCGCCTCCATTGCCCTTACCTGATAGGTTACCCAGAGTTTCTATGGAAAAAATTGAAATCAAAGCGGATATCACTCCGACCATTGAACACATCAAGAGAGAAAAGACTGATATTAAATTTAAAGACAATTTACCAAAAGTATCCAAGGTAAGTTCTACAGCAATAATATTTTTATTCTTAGTCTAAATGTCAAAACCATTTTATTAATTTTATACATATCTTTTAGACAATGCGTGGCACAATTAGTGGAAAGAGTAGTTCAAGTGGAAGTTATAGTATAGGAGGATCAAATCCTAATGTTACTGAAGCTAATGATGACAAAACTCCCACTGAGAAGATTGTAGAATTACCGGAACGCAGCGAAAGTAAAGGAAAAGAAGATAAAACAACGGCAACTATTCATGAAAAGGAGCAATTAGTACCGAAGATGATGGTAATTATATTGGCTGTCAGTGATGCTAATCTTAATATTTCAAGACTACTAATTTACTCACATCACTTTCTTTCTATTTCAGGGTTCTTTATCAGACGACGAACGAAGTGTTCACTATTCATCTTCAGGTTATTATGAAAGTCCCGTCGAAGATGATGACGATGGTGGTTTAACTTATAAACATTCACAGAGGTATAAATCAACTACCAGACCTAAATCTTGGTTAGCAGATGAGAAACGAAGAAAAAAGAAAGCTTTTACTTTAGAATTTTCCAAGTCGTACGATGATTCAGTTTCTACTTCACAAGACGATTGGGGTAAAAAAACAAAGGACCCAGACAGTGTTAGCCAAAAATCTGAGCGCAGTATCTTCAAACCATCCAATGTTAAATCGCCCCAGGACGAGAAAACACCTGAAACTAGAAAGAAGAAAACTCATTTTGCGGATAAGACCAAAAGCATTCAATCTTCGCCCAGAGAGGTAGTTGATATAGAAAAATCTATTAAAGAAAAAAATTCGAAAGAAAAGGACTCTGAACCCAAACGCCCAGCGGAAAGAGAGAGATTTGTTAAAAGAACGAAACTAAAACCAAAAAGTCCCACCCAAAGTAAAATTGTTGATGGTAATAACCATAGCTACAGACCAGCTCATTATGACAGAAGGGAAGCTATGGGCTCTAATATGAAATTACATCTGAATATACCGACATCAGATGATTCTAGTGAACAATATAGGAAAGAAGGTATGTGCTGTATAATAAATATTATGTATATTTAAAATTTTATACCTTTATGCTATATTTTGTTTATTCACATTCTTCCTCATTTTTCAATAGGTACAAGTAACGGCAATATATCTCCAAGAAAACATAGACGTTTACGCGACAGTCCGCGTAGGAAAACTGGTAACAATTTAAATAATGCTAAATCTCCTACTACAGCTAATAACCACACGGTGTACAGGTAAAATTGGATTTTATTTTTCTTTTTTTCATGGAATCTCTCTAACTGAACCAAAATAATAACCAAAAACCATAACGTTTCAATACAGGCCCAGAAGAAAAAGTGGCTCAAACGAAAGCATATCACTGCCCGGTAGTTTACCAAGAAGGAAACAATCGATCCCTACGGTCCCCCACCTAAGTTCTTTGGAAGCGGAGGACATAGAAACGACTAGAACTCTTACCAGTGCCGGGTCTAGATTGACTCCTCTTCGATATATCAAAAGTCCCACCACGTCACCTAGACAGAATCGGAAACAAGATAAAGGTAATTAACCTACATAACACGGGATGATATGTTTTTCAACGTCAGATATCGTTTGTTCTTAAAATAAAATTAATGTTAAAGTTTTTGTGTGTTAAATGGAACAACTGTCCAAAATCATTCCTCAGATACCTTGGTTTCTGAATTAAGAATTTCGAATTAAGAAGGTGTCAAGCCATACGTCAGTGCCTAAGTTTCACCAGGTTATCAGTATAAAGCATAGTTTATAAATTGTTATCCCTGGCGTTGAAAAAGTCAGCCCTAATACATTTTAAGAAAAATATTTATTCTTTTGCGACCCTTGCTTACAAAAAATACACATTACTTCAGACGGAAAATTCGCAAAAGCAGCGTCAGCAGAATCTTTGCGCTCTGTATCACCAGGATCAGATTCAGTGTTTTATTCAGAGCAAACGGAGCACAGCTTGGTTGGGGCTGACGGCGAATCTAAAGCCCATTGCTTGCACTGTGGAAGAGAAGTCCATATCGTTACGGCAACCCACGAACATGACAGTGTAGCTTCAAGGACTTCTCATACTGATGTAAGTAAATCATCGATACTTTTTACTTGAATATGATTAATATGATTATGCTGAACGGTGCAAAACTACTTAATCACTTCGTCGAGCATAAATAATATTCTTAAGCAGAATTAACGCATAATTTTTGGCAGTCTATTTTTGTTATTTACCAACTGATCCAACAGTTTCCTGTCCGTTCATACAAAAACTCATAGAAAAAAGAACGTTTGCCAATCTTTCGGGACACTATCGACTCTTATTTTTTTGTTCCTTATTCAGATTATTACGAACATTTTTATTCAACAAATTAGCCTAATCAATTCAAATATACTCGACTAATGTCTAACCAACTGTTCTGTTCATTTTCACTTCAATATTTCAATTTATTAAAAATCACATTTTATTTTTATTTTTAGGAATCTTATGCAGATGCTACACCAGACATTGTGCCAGCACCCGCTGGGTTTGCCGATTCTCCATCTTGTGCAACAAACAAGAAACATGCCAGTGGAGTTCGGTTATACAAAAAACTAGATAAACGATATCGATCTGAGGATAAATCAAGACACTACTATCGAAACAGACAGGACGTTCGAGCAAAGGTACAACTAAGTATTCAAAATCCCACATATTGTAAAATACGTTTTAAATTATCTAGAAAACTTACGTTGCCGTCTGTATTTTTGGAATGAGAATTGGGAAGAATATTTTTTTTGGTACATTTTTTTTTGACAACATCGTATGCATATCCCCATCTACAAATGCATTGGAATGTTCCAGGAAGATTCATGCAATTTTGAGTTACACTATGACAATTGTGTTTATCGCCGGTACATTCATTAACATCTACACACATACCAAACTGAGATTTCCATTCAAACCCCTTTTCTCTACAATGACAAGAAACGTTCCATTTATTTGCAATAATGTCTTCTAAATTCTGATTGTCTTTCCGATCGAATCGACATTCCCGGAACAAAACATTCGCACTTTGAGCGTTCTCCGTAAAACAAGGATTGAACGTACTATCATAACATTGCGAGACTGTTTTCACATGTTTCAATGGACAACATGGATCCGGACAAAAGCTGTACATGGCACAAGCAAAAGAAAATTTATCATCAGAACGAGGGTCGTGGTTGCGGTGACCAAATGTTGAGTCCAAGCAACTAGCGAAATTATCGCATGATTCCCCCAACATTGACAGTGCAGGAGTTCCTAACATTGTATACCAACACATGAAATAAGACGCCGAGGTTCGCCATTGAAACTTTTCTTTCGGTTCATCAAATGGAAGACCAGTTTTATCTGCATACAACAGAGCTTGCTTACAATCAGTGTCCAACTTAGAAATTGAATTCTTACTAATATTTTCGTTTTTATTCAACGTTGTGATAATATCATCACTTCTTGTAAAAGGAACCGTTTCAGTCACGCTATGTAAGTATTTAATGCATTGGTAAAAGTCTTTGTAGCAGTTCTTATAGACTTTCCAATGGACAGCTTTCAAACGTGGATCTGGGAAAGCTTTATAGAACCCAATCAAGTTACCTCCAGGTTTGTTTGAATATTTTCGTCGATCCCATTCGTTGAATTTATGGTTTCGCAAAAAATATGCAACATCTCGCAAGGCATTGACTAACCATTTGTCATCAGGCACCAGAAATGTTGAGTCTTGCGTTTTTTCTGCAGACATCGTAGAATATGCCGTCGACGTTGGATTCAAAATATCATCTAAGCCCAACCCATCTTCGTTTTCAGAAGCACATGAATGTACCTTCATGTTTGTACACAACAAGAAAACTAAACGAATAAAATAGTTGTTAATTATGAACATTTTCGTTCATCAAATAAAATAAATGCAATAATTACCTATTTTTGCAAGAAAATCACTACTCATTTGTCAAAAAAACGTCATTTGAAAAAAAAAACATATTTTCAGCCTTAGACTTAGTACTTTCTTCTGTAGGTTTTATTTGATTTAAGAATATTCTTCTTCTTTTAAACCTTTTTTAGTATGAACTGTATATTTTTACTCGCCAGTCGGAAGAAAGAGGTAAGGAAGAATATGCGACGAGTGAAAAACCTCCGGACGCTCGCATAGCAAGATCTGCTGGCAACAGTTTGGACAAACTGGGTGGATCCAGTGCAAGCGTTGATCCTGATGGTTAGTTCAATGTTTTAAAATATATATTTTTATGTAAAATTCGCATTGGCTATCATCTTTGAAAACTTAAGTATCGTAAACTTATTGTTCAGGAAGCAAAATTTGTGTTTTGATTTTTATTTAGTAAAATAATAAAAATATATCTTTATTAGAGTTTAGCCCTCTTTTTAAAGCGTGCTACTGAAACCTACTAACTCGAGCTATAGGGATTATGGAAACTAGATTGTTGTCATTTAAGTCTTTTTTATGATTCTGACAGAACACGAAGAATGTTCTGGTAGCTCTGATGGTGCTGAAGGAGCTCGTGACGAAAAAGGAATCTATGCTGCTCCTTGGTGGTGCGGTAACTGGATAATGGTGACCGAAAATAACGACCACTGGACCAGGATTCCACCAGGTACATACTAACTATTGCTTATACGTGGTATATATTATATTAGTAAAACATAATTACAACAAAAATAAATTAATTTTAAAAACTATCAGCTCCGAGGCGTGACTGGAGTTTATTCCTTATAAACGATTGTCTTAAAATATATACAATAGGCAAAGGAAGTTAATGAATTACTCATATTGTTATTCATACTAACTTGATAAAATATTACATAAATGATGTTACTTGCGAGTGCCATGTTGCTATGCCATAGCAACCCCACCACGCTTTTCACATATTTAGAAAGAATGAGAGTAAAGATAGAGAGAGAGAGTTAATTTTTACTTGGGGCTGAGGCACTATGAGATTTGCGAGTATGTTTGCTAGGGCCAGAGCCTGCCAGGGTTGTGGAATTTGTTTGAAAGAGTCACTGCGCCCCTTGAACGCAAAGGGCTTTAGAAGGAATACGGATGAGTTTTAGTCAGTAAGAGACTGACACGCCCTTCCGCTCCACCCACAGCGGAAGAAGTCATTTGATGAATTGCCATCCTTAAAAAAACGATCTATTTTTCATACTGTGCGCTATATATGAAACGATTCATATGGAGTAAACTGCAAAAACAAATTGAATTTAGTTAGTACAATCTTCCTTAAATATACAATAAATGTGAATTTGTGAATCAATCAAGCCTCGGCTATGTAGGTTTCAAATTGAAACATGGCTAGACCATGACTAGGATCTAGATATAGGATACTTTTACCCCCCAGAAACGAGGGTGAAGCCGCTTGCAAAAGCTAGTGTAAAATAAAAACGAAAACAAGTTTCTGCATGAATGGCCATTACATTATAGATGTAAAAATAGTTGTCGTCAACAAAGATTATTTAGAGCAGCCAAATTCACTTAATCACAGGATAAAAACAAAAATTGAGCTCGATGACTTCATTTGAAAAAAAATAGGAGACTTGAAATACCGATTACATCAATGTGTGATCACATTGATACTGCAAAAGAATTTGTGCTATATTGTTACTTAGTCATGGTTCGAATTCTTTTCTAGCATAAATACATCTTTGACAAGCTACCCGAGTTATTTTTTTAGATGAGAACGTATTCCAAACATCTTCATCTTAATCAGCATCAATCAGCTTAAGTGTTAACGCAAACAGTTAATACACATTATACTACTGGTTATCTTTATATTTAGAATTTTATGGTCACCAGGTGGTCACTATTACCTAAATAGGTAACACGTTACCTAATAGCTAAAATATAAAATATCGCAATGATGTAAAACTTTATACTTTAAGTTTTCGATTTCACTCACTAGAATGTTCCAGTGAGTGAAATCGAATGTATGAAATGAAGGTCTATTTTATATCAGTATGTTAAAACAGTGGCCGACGCGTCGTTTCGCGGTGTGAACTGACCCTTAGAAATCAACAATTAGATTTTCCGGCCCAAATCTATTCTATATCTATACTAATATAATAAAGCTGAATAGTTTGTTTGTTTGTTTGAACCAATCTCTGGAACTACCAGTCAGATTTGAAAAAATATTTTTGTGAGGAAGGCTATAGCGGGGACGGAAAAAACGGGATATGCGTGTACGAAGTCGCAGGCAAAAGCTAGTTAACATGAATAAAATCAATAAAAAACCACGAAACACAATTACACCATCACCATGATGATGATCTGCCCTTGTCCCAGTAAAATTTCATCCCTGATCCACAGATGTACTAGACACTGGATCTGACGGTGGACAGGAAGACCCAACGGAATCAGAATCAGAGTTCAACAAGAGATACGTTGCGCTAACACATAGACTAGTGCACCGACGAGCCTGCATAGATCTGAACCGGCGACAAGCTGACAACAGTTTTGGTAAAATTGTTGTGCCAAAACATTTTTTTTATCTTTTGTCTAATGCTTTTAAAGGGACGCCTTGGATGGCTTTTAAGTGAACTGGCGTAAAAAGTCGCCTAAGAGAGAAATGGAAGGAACGGGGGGAGGTCTTTGCCCAGGAGTGGGGAACACTAGGCTGAAAATCAGTTCAGCGATGAGTTAAAGAAATGATGAAATACAATGAAACATGATCATTAATCTCTGAGTTTAGGATTTGGAATTTTGTTCTTTTGATAAAAGTCACATACAGCAATGTTTATGTCAACAACCGATCTAATTTAGACAAGAGTTCAAGGCTTTCTAAAACAGCATCTGTCTTTTTTACTAAGTACAAAAAAAACTTATACTACGATTAAATAAAATTTCAAAATATTTTTCTGTAAAATGAAACTATTTGGTTCCATAACATCATGGTAATCACTCCTCAATTTATAGCTTATAAACGAGGTACCCGTATTTTATCGGCGCTATTCACAGAGCCCATCATGAAGCGTTTACCGTCTATATAAAGCCCTTCATTCCACGATGGCTATTATAAAACAGGTACCGTGTTGCGTCACTACTATAACGAATAGTTAACCAGTCCACTTCGGAAGCGTGACGTGTCAAACTATTCCTAGTACTCTCTCATTTTAAATAGCATCACCTATTATTTTAAGAATGTCCCCTGAATTCTTCAGTTCATCTTTGCCATTGGCACAGAAAAAAAATTGGCTGCCAATGTCGTCATAACAAATTTGCGTGTAATTTTCGATAATTTCGGCGACCTTGACATGAAAGTAATGAATTTTAATGTACCAGATGAGTCACGCGATCAATTTTAGTTTCAATCAGTGAAAGGTACAGAATCGTTTCAGAATCAAAAGTGACCGAACAGTTGCGAACTAAAATTAATTCTCGTAGCGTATTCGAACGTCAGTATTCAGTTGTTGACGACACGCTACTGCGGCCAGATGATATTTTTACGTCTGACGTTCAGTAAATGTTTAGTTCGTATTGATTTTACATAGTAAAACTCGTCTAGACGACAGTTAATGACGTAATTTTCATGCAGCCCATGCGGACAGTTAAAAGTGACAAACGCCGGTTTAAAAGTTCACGTGTGGTTCGGAATTTCAATTTAGATTGTCGGGGTTTTCTTGAAGAATGGGACATTCATGTAAGTAAACTTTTGTGTGGACTGTAATACACTTTGGATGGAATTGAAGCAGTAGTTTCATTTTACGTTTCCATTATTTTATGTTTTAGTCAAAGACATGTTGAATTCCAAAGGGAGTATAAGACAGAAACTGGAGGAAATTCTCAAATTAATGCTGATGTTATGGTGTCGGCAAAGTCAAATTAGCAGACTTGTGGCTCCAGAACCATGTGGTAAAACAGAATTTTATATTATTTATTTAACACTAATGGTATTAAACAAAAAAAAATCTTGTCGTATTTTCTATAGCAAGTACGATATAATTTTGTTAATACGCGTGTATTTCTACTATTATGTGCGGCTTCCATCATCTCATAAAAAATATATAACAATATATCGAATAACTAAATTAGTCCTATTACTCACACCGTCCTAGCAACGGATCTTCTTAAAATTCCAAACTTTTTATTCAACATACGGTTTCATAATTTTCTTGATGTTCATTGTGTCAACGATATCATATCCGGAGCGTGGCATGCTAATTGCATCCTCTAACTAATGCATTGTATGAATGAAACTTCTGTTTGATTTTACTGGGCATTAGCCAAAAGCGAAAGTTTTTCTGCAAATATTTGGACGGATACGCACTTACCATGTAGAGTACGTATGTGTGTCATGGCCAGATCTCCTCGGCGAGTTTATTGCCGTCTCTAGGCCGACATTATTGTACTATTTAGATAAGAAAATAAATATTAGGCCAGGAATGACGCAAAGAAAATACACGGTATCGCAAACCTATGAGTCTATTGTTAAGTGATTATTGGTTTATCATTTCGTCTTACTATTGAATATTGCTAATATTTGTAAACCAATTTAATGGTAAAACGTTTTTGCTGTATGTGGCTTTCAAGTGTTTTAATAAAGCTTTTGATGTTTCCGCAAACTATGAATATTAATACCGGAATTAAACTGACGATAACGACCACAATTGTGGGCATTTCATCGATGCGCTTCAAACAATTTCAATCCAATTAATAAAACTATTTAAAATTGTTAAAGTAAAACTACATGCAGCAATTCATACTTCCTTTGCAGAGAGCGACAAAACAGTGGTAGTAAGACGTGGCAGTGAAGAGTTCGGTTTCCGAATTCACGGAAGCAAGCCAGTAGTGGTGTCAGCCATTGAATCCGACACGCCTGCTGAAACCTCTGGTTTAGAAGTTGGAGATATTGTTATAGCAGTTAATGGTAATAAGCCGTGAAGAATAATATTAGTTTTAATCTGAACTAAATTATAAAGCTCCTAAAGCAGATTCAGATGTAGTAACCAATGAATATTTACTATTTGATAAAGTAGGTATTAAAACATTTGAAGTAGAAGTAAAAGTCGTTTTAAAAGGAAAAATGGAATAATTATTCCATGTATTCTATAAAATAACTTCAAAGTCTTATTATGAATACATGCAGAAGATTTTAATTATTTTCTAATGGAGGGAATCGTTTAACTCTAAGGCGGTTTCCAATCTGCCTTTCTATCCTGCATTTAATCCACCTGTCTTTGTTATGAAAACCATTATTGCATTCAAATAGTATGATTTAAAGCCACATATTTCAAGATCGGATTCTGATTGTATTTTCATTGCAATTGGAAAATTTATTAGCCACTAAAGCACTCTTGATTGATTTACAGCGATGCATAATGTTCATCAATTTATTTTCAGGAATCAATGTCTTAGATAAGACACACTCAGAAGTGGTGAAGATTGCGCATTCTGGATCAGAAATACTTGAATTAGAGGTAAGTTTATCTGAAAGTTTTGGTACTGATTGTTGATTTTATTTGTTTTCTCAACGATGTCCGTTTCTTTGGATTTTATAAAGAAGGGAGCTTTCAAAACTTTTTTTGTTGTTATTTCATTAGGATAAATCGATAGGTAATAAACAATATGATTCGAATCAACTGCCACATTTTCAATAGTTGATTGCCCAAATATTGATTGAAACAGATATTTACTTGATTATAAACCACGTTGCTATAAGCTTTGCAGTTACTACCTACTACTATCCGTTAACATCAATCAAATTGAACCAAACCATACCACATCGTAACCCATTTTTGTGTTCTCATTTATTTGCAAATGTAAATTCAGATTTATGCCCACGGTCTTAAATAATAATATTTCATCTTTACTGCCTACTCCAAAGATTTTTGGTTTATGTACGTTATGTATTACTAAATTTATTACCATTCAATGGTCTTGTAAATTTTTACTATTTGTAATTTGAAATCTACTTATAATTAAGCAGGTAATTATATTAAATGCAGGATATTAAAATATTTGTGTATTGATTGAATTAATTCTTGAATTAGGGTTTAAAACAACTTAGGTATATTTTATTCAAGACTTATGAAATATGTTAACGTGTGTTATTCAAAAATCTACTTCCATAAATCCTTAAATCTACAACTTTTATCTTCAGGTGGCCCGAACCTGCGAGGTGGTAGCTTCATTAGCTCACGAAGGAGGACCAGCTGCGTTGTACTCAGGGTATCTCTGGCGGGCAGCCCCTGTCAGACCTCATCACCCTCCGCGCTGGACTCGACGATGGTTTGTCCTCAAGAGAGACAATTGCCTGTACTATTATAAGACAGATTCTGTAAGTTAAATCTCCGTTTTAATTTTTTATTCATCGATTCGATGTTTTTATACGTGTGTTGGCATAACCTCTTTTCCAGTAGATGGTCTTACCAAGGGTTATTGTTTTAGGCACCTAGTAATTGGGTTGTGAAGGTCAGATCAGTAGTTGTTCCATATCTAATGCAGGTCTCCAGCTGAAGCTAGTTAGACTTGAAGCAAATCTCAACATAGTAAGAAATCGGTTAGGTTGAAGATATTCATCATTAGGTACAATGTTTATTATGTAAAAGAAAGAAAGAAAGAAGAAAGTACTTCTTCCAAACATACGCAGATTATAGATAACAACCCCATTCATAAAAGCCCCCAATTGTGCTCAGCCTGAACACCCATCAGTAGACTTCCTACACAAATTTTTTATCGAGAAATTTAATATCTTTTATTTATTATCTTGCATAGGTCATACGATTGAATGACCGCTGTGATGTTGTCGGTGTAGTTCAAGTACTTTCTAAATATATCAACGATTGCCCGATAGCTTCGCCTTGCCAATTCAACGTTACTTTATCTCTGTACTATGTAGTAGGTAAATACAAACATTGCAGTTATTCATTTGACTGCTTATATAAACTATTCAGTCTTTAGTGCAAACAAACCTCGTTTCATGACGACCAACTCCTCCAATACAAAGACACCATAAAGGTTTTACCCAGAAAGAGTTGGTAATACCGCCATCTATTGATTCAATCCTGTACTACTTTCTAGAGCATTCATCCTGTGGGAGCACTCATGCTTGTGAACTATCAACTGACCGAAGAAGACTCGGGCAGGCCCCACGGATTTCGGTTACACCGCGGCGGAGGCGTGCGGTTACAATTGGCTGCAGACACTTCTGAGGCAGCCGCTAGATGGCGTGCAGTGCTTGCGCATGCTATTGATGCTAGTAACCAGGTTTGTTATAAAATTGTGTTGTTTTATAACATCTGTAATATGTTATGTGAGTTAAGTTTAATAAAGAGTGATAATTCGCGAGATTTTTCCAAATGAATTGTAATGGTTCTGTATGATGGTAGTTCTTGGTGGTTCTGCATTCATTTTACAGATGGCGCAGACTTACATTTTTGAGTTTGGTCCCACACGCGTGTTATCTTCTGTCAACGAACTTTTGGAACTGCAGAAGTTAGCAATCATATAAGATAATTACCACTTAGCCCTTTCTTGATAAAGTGCGATAAAGTACCGTCATGCTTCCTTAACATCGGACGATATAGAAAAGGAAGTTGTAATGGAAAGCTCACCATACTTTCCTATGAGTGTAATCGAGTTTGTTGGGTTGGATTTCATTAACACTTTGACTAGTGCTTTTCGTTGGTACCTTACATAATTTATTTTCTACACGCTCTAAATTTAATTGAATTTCTTGTCAGCAAGGAAAATAATTTTTAATTTCCCAACTGGTCCTATAATTAATTATTTATATTAATTGTCGGTGCGTGCTAACATGTTGGTGCATAGGTTTGCGAGGTGTACAGCACATGTAAAAATAACTTTGTTCAGAGTCTACTGCCAAAGCTTTTAAACCAGCGCCCTATGGACCAACTACACGCAGCGGGCCTACACTGCTCTCAGAGTACAGTACTATAAGGCCTTTAGGGTTCTGGTGCGATTTCCTCGATTTTGCAGTGCCTCGGGTATGTTTGCCGATGCGAGGGTGGATGACTTTTACGCTATAATGCTCAAAAAGCCAGCCTCACTGCGAATTGTCGAATTCGAGGGAGTGCCAACGGAATTCTAAGGATGATTGCAGACAGACCAGTATCGGCAGCTGTGAAAAAGGCTTATCAGGCTGCATGTTACCTGATTATCTTTAATTTAAAAATTTATTTCAATTTTATTTTAGTTTCTTTTCAATTTTATCTTATTTTAAATTATTTATTTCAATTTTATTTTCAATTATTTATTCAATTTTATTTTCAATGATTTATTTGTTTTAAATGTTAATTTAATACCTACATTCATTGAGCTCCTCATCACTAACATAGTTTTAACAAATATGGACGATTTTTTTTTTGTAATACGTTTCTTAGTTCTAGCACATTATGAGAAAGCTCAATTGGGATCTTTTATTTAATTTCCAGCGCGATGGCTGGTTAGAAGTGACGATGAGGAACATGAAGCTTCCACCGTCATCGATCCCAAGGCCCGACTGCTTTGGATACCTCATGAAGCTTGGCTCCAAGTGGAAGTCCTGGGCCAAGCGGTACTGCGTGCTCAAAGACGCTTGCCTCTATTTTTACAATGATGGCAACAGCAAAAGTGCTTTTGGTAAGTTTAGTTTGATATTCTATGTTAAAATCCTACTAATATTTTAAACGCGAAAGTTTGTAAGGATGAATGGATGGATGGATGTTTGTTACTCTTTCACGCAAAAACTACTTAATGGATTTTGATGAAATTTGGCACAGTAGTAGATTATAGTCTGGAATAATTCCCTTGGGATAATTTTCGAACATCACGCGGGCGGAGCCGCGGGTGGCAACTAGTATTAAAATAAATAGGTATGGACAAGATAGAGTATTGACTTTAGTTCAATACAACTGAAATGCTCTAGGTACTGTTTTCGGTGCTTGTTGATTATCAACTCATGATTAAGACCCGTTTGCACCAGCCAAACTTTTCTCAAGTTAGATGCCTGCGTTTATGTCGAAAATTATCCCAAAGGAACATACTCCCGGGATAAAAAACTATTCTTACTATGCTACTACTAATTTATGTGCTAGTCCAGACTATGATCTGCCTCTGTTCCAAAATTCAGCAAGATCCGTTCATCCGTTGTGATCCATCCTAACATCAAAACTTTCGCATTAATACTATTAGTATAAATATTTGCAATTAATAAAATTATGCTCGTGTTAGCGATTAACTTCGACTTAGGTTCAATTAGACCGTAAAGTTTTAGATGGTATTTTAATTACTGGATCAATCACAAGATTATACCTACTCATTCTTTCAAATCAAAATTTGCCAGTTGTGTTTTACGTCCATGCTATAGGTAGTAAACCTTGCCATTAAAGAAACATATCACATGGCTCCGGACCGCTACTGAGGATTTTCTACCAGAACACCAGAAAATAAAGCATTTTTTTATTTTCTCATAGACTCATTTATTTGAATACGTTCTTCTTCCTCCATAGGAATGGCCTGCCTGCACGGCTATAGAATACAGACATGCGCGCCCGGTGGCAAAAAATATGCCTTCGAGGTGATGCCTACAGAACCCAAGCAGAGACACTTCTACTTCCACACGGAATCCGAAATGGATAGGAAGCGGTGAGTATTATTACTTTGATCATTGTGATCAAAAATCCTTTGGGTAAAAGTATCCTTGACAACGTGTTCTCTAGGGACACACATAAGTACAAAACCCTGCAGTGCGATTCTTAACCTCTCACGGTGTAGCCTTAGGTGAAGTGAACAGAAAGTGAGCTGCCAATTCCTACAAACAAGATAGAATTACAGTTTTCTTCATGCTCACTTCACCTAAGTTTACAAGGTGAAATGTTTACGATATTACTGCTGGCCGAAACACTGGTCGCTACTGGTAGGATAGGTGTGCCTAGTGGTCACTGTACACTAACAAGGGCAGACATTTAAACGAGTTACATTTCTATGGGACATTGATTGATCAGTATAACAAGGGCCTCTAGTAATTATAGTCCGATTAAATCTACTGTCATTGGTCAAAATAAACAACTTAAACTAACCTAAATAGTCAGTATTTTGTTTATATTGTTTCTATGTAAGAGGCATTAATCCCGCACTATCTCTTTCGTATGTCTTAAGGTATTAAAAATAACAAATAGACATTTTGAATGTAGACCAACACAATAACGAAGTCAAATTATTTATTAACAATCGTATCGTTTTTCAAATCGATAAAAACAAAGGTGATGCTCCATAAAGCTTCGTTAGGTCTGGCCTTAGGCACTACTTTGATCGTTAACTCGTTCCACTCTATAATCTTTTCTGTTAACTAAATTCTGAATGATTAAACCATCATAAAAAAGCCTCAATTATTTATTTACATTTTTGGATTTTGATATGCCAAAACATGGTCTCGTTTATTGCTGAAATTAACTGAAGTTTGAAGATTTTAGCGTGGAGACGGTAAACATTCTTCATAGCCAAATTAAGCAATATCCGAGCGTAGGTATTGTGTAAAATATTTAAAAGAATTTAAGCACGATGAAATTTACGGCTTTTTCAATATATATAAGCTGAAACTGTTTATAGACTTCTCTTCCTGTTCCTATTATTTGGGGTTGATGCTCCTCACTATTCTGCGCCAGAATATTACTGTCAGCTCTAGCGATTGGGCTAACTTGAGGTCTATCTCAATTTTAAACCTGTAAATAGACATGACACCCTACTTTTTTTAAAATTCCTTCTCACACAATAACATTAGCTTCAATCTTTACTGCATCCCCAAATGCAAAATGCTTTCCTGACGTTTGGTTGCAATTAGCATTGACACTATAAATAAATATTATCCTCCAATCGAACCTGAGTCACATGTCAAGCTGTCTTCAAGCCCAATCTGATGGACGATCATTTGATTAACGAAAGAGAACCAACGTTCTTTAATTTGTAAGAACCTCTACCAGATCGGTTATCCAGATTGGGATGTCGCGAAATAAGATCAACAACCCTTGAAAAATAGTGTGATAAATCAGAAAGTCTCTTAGGCCGATATTGATAAACGCGTTACATTATGTTCCTGAGTCTTGCATTTGTAGTTTCAGATTTTGTTTGCGACAAACAGGGATCCTGCTTAACCAAAGCAGGTTTTAAGTACTCGAAATGCCTTCTTTCACTTTTTAGGTGCGATTCTTATAACCCATTGAGCCTTAGTGTAAGTAGTAATAAATCCCAGACTGCTGTAACAGTATTTAAGAGTTTGATAATGACGAATTCCAGTTTTTATGTCAATCGACATAAAAACTGGAACTGGTGTTTACGTCGATCCATAGGTGTCGACTGATAATATTGGCTTTCTACATAGCTTATTAAGACCTCCTGTGGGAACGGCAGTAAAATCTAGGCTTGACTATAGGTACAGAGCACCGGGTGCTTTCAGTAGTCAACCGTTTTTAGGTTGACTTATAATTTGAATAGGATTATTGATTTGAGATAAGTCTCAAACGGAGCTCCTAAATACTATCGGAACTAATTTCGACAGAAAATTTAATTTGGTAATTTCAAACTAAATGAGGAGACAAAGTGTTTTAATTATTTTTTTCTGGTTTCTTAGATGGATGGCAGCTTTGGAGTACTCCATAGACCGATGGATGAAAGCTGGTTGACGACGAGCCCTCCCCTCGGAAGATTCATACGATTTTATTTAATTTAGCTGTATTAAAAATATATTCAATGTTATTCCATGTTTTGAGTTATTATATTTTTGAGTTATGGTTTTTAATCCCATTCATTCAAAGGTGCAATATCATCATCGTAAAAATAATAAGTGGTAATTTTGTTTTTATTTATTCAAAACTTAATGTGCAAAGGTGCAACGTCTGGTAGAGAAAGCTTTTCTCTACCAGACAACCAAGGGTAACGAAGAGAACACATGGCATTATAACTTATATATACATAAATCACGTTAATCACCTGAACTGGTAGCAATACCCACTGCGAAAAAAAACAGTTTAGTTTAACAAAAGCACTAAAAGTGAGTATATTTTGCTTTGCAATATTATAAATTCCCTTTAAATTGCAAGTTATCCAAACTTACGTAATGCGAATCCAATTTTGCATTCCATAAAGAGTCGGATTTAATTTTTTGAACTTTTCGTAAGTAATCGTTGTAATCCGATATCCAAATGTCAAATTCAATCAAGTTTAAACTACCTAAGAAACCTGTTTCCCAAAAAAATCTGAAATAAATAATTTAAAAGACAGTAGGTTGATGAAAATGTCAGTAAGTCAACAGTTGAGAAAAGTATAATTTTGATCGTTGTAATAATCCATTTAAACTAGGTCTACATGGCAATACAGAACATTTAAACTGCCATTTGTAATTATGGGTATACAAACATTTGTATTGATAGGAACACCTTTCAATACGAACTGTTTTAAAAGGAAGTATAACGTCTTAGATCCCACCAAACCACTAATAGTTACAATAAATTTTAACAATCTGGTACTTTTCTGTGAATGGGATTGGAACCAACAGCAGACTTGTATTTCAAACCTATCCTATAACGACATTAAAACTTAGCGCCTTCAATCATTTAATTGTGAAATTTCACATGGCAATTTTCGAATTTTGCTCGGACATGCCTAGCGTGCAGACGGCACTATGAGAAATGAATTGATCACGCTATCTGGGTTCACTGGCACACATAATGTGCTCGAAATTATTCGTTTTGTTTCAAAATTTTAATCGAAAATCTTTACAAAGTACATCACAAACAACAATTCGTCCCGTCCTTTTGTACCCTTAATCCATACTGATTAATCATATGATTTTAAAATTAATTATTCAGTAAATTATTATAATTCAAAATTTATAGTTGTTTAGATGTGAAGTATTATGTTAAATTTAAATTGCATGTAATTTTTTGATCAAGTTAAAAAAAAAATAAGTAGATATCACGGCAACGACGCATCGAAGATGATACATGTTTTATTAAATGCATAGCTTTAATCTATGTAATTCTAAATAGATATGTAAAAATAAAATATATCAATGATGTTAATGGCTAAAATCATTATATAAAAATGTCTTTTTATACACCTGATATTACGACTGATGAATATGAGACTAAAACGGAGAAATAAAATATAATTCAATAAAAATATTCCTAATACAGTATACCTTTACCCGTATACATTCTTGGAAACGAATGACATAAATGATGAATAATAAATGATAATATCAGCAATTCGAATCTCTAATCAACTAAAGCACGGCAAACGATACGAGAAATGGAACTTAGAGTAACGACTGACATCGTAACGATATTAAAATATTGATGATGAAATCTAAGAAGGTAAAATAAGAAGAAATAATATTCCTACTAATAGTTACATAATATTTATTACATAGGTGTGAAACGTAGAAACATTAGGTAAATAAATACATAGTAGGTATCATTATTGATGTGCCAATTCGTTAGTAAATATTAAGCCGTAGTTAGAATTTACCCTAAACAGCACAATCCATTAAATATAATTCATTTCATCGTATGTATCTGTAACCCTATAGTTAAAAGGTGATTATTATCAGTGTTGTGAATTTTTGAATAATTGTTTACAAATAAGCTCATATAATTTTATGTAATTGTCATTATAATTTTCTTACAATTGTTGTAAATATCGATAATTTTGAAGAAGGGTTACAGAATTTATAAATCACTTTATAATATTCAAATATGTATGTCATAATTATTATTAATGAATAATAAATATTATAAAATAAATTAATTGGTATAATCCCCTTTAGAATGTGGTCCATACTAGGTGACTTAAATTGTGCATTAAAATGATAAAATATAATAGGGAGAAAAATTAAAAATCCATATTGATGATTTGTATATAGATAAATCAGTAAAAGCTCAATATATGTATTTAAATAATAAATAAAAGACTTGATTGTAACACAGTCGGTTAAATGCTTATAGAGTAGTTATTGTAAAATAGTGAATGTTTACATAGAAGTGTAAAAATTAAATTATAATTTTTGTTTATTCAATCGCAAGTTTATAAACGCACGTTGTTTAAACTTAAAGTTTATGGTTTATTGGTAATTCATAGATTTATCAACAATTCATAGATATACATAATATGATATATACCTAATAGTTATTGTATGTAATGTGTTCAGTAAATAAGCGGATCAGGAAAATAAAAGAAACATTATATTTATTCTTATCAAAATTATTGGATTCATTGTTTATTTATTTTTGCCAAAAAATGTGCCAGATTTTATTGTGAATGTTGCCAAATATGAAAATATTTTTCCTGTTAACCATGTAATATTGATCTATGAATGTTTTATTTAAGATGAAAATAAATATTTAACTAGTACCAGTCAGAATTAAAAAATATATATGTAACTGTATGAATAGATTTCGTTGTAATAAAGATTAAAATAAAATGATTCACGTCTTTGTTTAACACAGTCCTCGATAAATTGTTCATAACTGCCTGTAATATCTAAGGTTATTTCACTAGAGAGTCGTAGTTTGAATGACTGTATAACCTTGCCTAAGAAATACTTTCTCAGGAATAAAAATACAATCGAAACTGATTCCAAATAAGCATAACAAGTACGAAAAACATAATCAATTAGCAACTGCAGTCGAAATTCATGAAGCACGGTACAAAGTCCGAGGGCGGTGTTAATTTACACGACTTATAAGCTACTAACACGAAAAATAAACAATCCAACGATATCCTTCCCTTTTTTATCGCTCCCAAAGTAAAAACAGTATGGAGGCTTCGGTGGGGCGGCGGTGAAGACGCGGGGCACGGGGGGAGGGGGGCGACGCTACAGGAGCGCTACTGCCTCTGACGACGGTCGACGGTAGTACGCGCGCTCAACTCCCTCCAGTCGCGCGCCATGCGCACGCGCAACCTCAACGCACGGTGATGCCACACTGAAAAAAAGTGTAGTGAAAAAAAACCTGAACCTTGCCAAGGATTACAGTGAACAAACTAAAAGTGCATTATTATCGTGTGAGACCAAGTGACAGTTTAGCTACGGCAATAACATTTTCGTTCACAGTCTCTATTAACTGTTTTATGGCCTGTACAGTGCGTCTATTGTTGTGTTCGCTTCCACTAATCTCCTATTCACCTGTCTCAACGCCACCTACTGCGGTTGGACTGTGAAATGTGACAAAAAATTGCAATGGACAACCATTGTACGCATGCGGACACCAGTTAGTAAACTTTGCGGGTTGTCTACCTGACTACTGGAGGGTTGGACCTCGACAGATCGGACGATTGATCGCCCAACCGCCTTGTGAGTGGATTTTTTACGATTTTTGTAATTTAATACAGCGGATGTGGAATAAATTGGGTAGGCTGGGTGAGCTTCGCTACCTGTTTTATCGTGTGCCCCTCATGTTATTGTTTTCAACGCATATGCTTTATAAAAACAATTCTGGGAACTAACGGGCTTGTGGTTTGCTCTATTGTTCTATTTTACATGGGTGTTTACTTAATGCTTCCTGCCACCGTGCTTAGCAGTAATTATCTTGTAATTGTTTAAAGGATTTACTGCAAATGGATTTGCAAATGCCAGCAGCTATTGTTTTGACGCGTGCCTAATTGTAGAACCTTTTGGGCCTTCCATTCCTACTTATTGTTCGAAAACTTTTTCTATCTTATTGTAGCAATATTTAGCCTAATACTATCGGACATACACCTGTTTATCTATACTAATGCATTTCCTGTTGCTTCAATATTATGTATATTTGGATTTCTATCTGTATCATGAATCTTTCCATTTTTTATTCCTTTCTCACTGCACGTTCTTAAACGTTTTTGTCTGTAATCATTTTGTTATTAGTTATTACTGTAAGCACTTCCACGTGTATAGAAACACGCTGAAATAAACCAGGTGCAGCATTCTTGCACGAGACTTTCAACCCTATGTCAGTAGTCGAGCAGGTCAATATAGCGTGTGTGACTCAAGATATTACTGACATTGCCGTCTGAAATGACTTCCTTATGTTATTATTCATATGCAATTGCAGCACTTTAGAGCTTGGACACATAGAAACATAGACAGGAAGAAATTTTCATCTTTGTTATCTATATTAGTCTTTTAAGTAATACCTACTAACTTTCAAAGAAGAAATTATACAGAACACTAAAAGTTCCAAGAGTAGTCTACGGCTGCTTTAAACTTATATAATTACAAAATCAATTAAAAGGTTCTGTTCTGATCACCGGCTTTGGTCATAATAGCGAAATTTACAACATCCAATCAACGAAACATAATAAAAGTCGCTATAAAAACTAATTACATTTTAGATCCGACTGATGGGTAAGCCTTGACTACGATTCGAAATGCAGGCCGACTAAACAAGTCATGCTGTTGTACTAGGCACTATAAAATTAAATAAAAGTCCAATTCAAATTGAACCATAGAATTATCTACAGTTTCGTGTAGGAACGATAGTTAGGAACAATAGTCCAGTATTTCATTATGAACACGCTTTTGAAAACTAATTAAGATCAAAATATGCATGTTATTAAATGAAAGGAGTTTTCGAAAAAAGGGAAAAATGTGTCGAAAATCCATGTTGTGACATTCTTATCGCTTAGTTTACCAAAATAATGTTGCTTCTCAAGAGAAATGCACCTATTACCAAGTCCTCCAATCTTACATAAGGACAAAATTCTTCGGCGATGGTGATGGCACGATTGCACGCGTTGGAATGTTAATGGTTTCAGAGCTATGACTTATTTACTCTAGAGTCGGTTTGAAGCGACCGTTGATATTGATTTACAAAGAACTGAAGAAATAAAAGCAAGGGTACAAGATGAAAATACAAAACCAGCCGTTTTAAACGATCCAATTCACAATTCGATTCCACATGCAGATAATACTAGTGCTGTTTGTCAAGAACAAGCATTTCTTGATCATAAAACCGCTATAAAACTGCCTATAAGTAAGAAAACATTACGCAACGGTAACACAGTAGAAACGTCGGAAGGTTTTAATTGTTCTGCAAATAGTAGTTAATCTTAACCATCAAGAGATAGCAATGTAATCTAATCAGGGAATGATACTAATCGGGAACCTTGCGACACCGAAAATGGATGCCGCAATACAACATCAATAAACCTTTACAATTTCCAAGTATTTTGTGTTTTTGTGTTGGTAAAGGGGAATTACTATTAACTGTAGTTTGATTGACCATTATCTGGTGTCAATAGAAACACAAGGCCCATGAACACAAAACGGTTAACTGAGTCGGTGTCGAGCTAAGGCTGGCTATAACTCTGATTGGTAGTGATGGATGCGGCTTTCTCTCGGTGGTGGAATTACTTATTTACAACATGTTTGTAGTACCTAAAGAAAGTGTATTAAAAGAAGTGAGTGACAACGTTTATTTGTTTGATGCATGATGTAGAGGTAACAAGGTTAATGTAACCAGGATTTTTGTAAAACATGAAATGGTTTAAAAGACTGTCCGTGGAGTTTCTTGCACGTTCTTTTCCATTAAGATCTACGCTTTGGAACGTGTAAATAGCTTCATATTTTTAGCTGACTGACTTTGACAGTTTAAAAGTACCTCTATATGGAATAAATGCTATGACTTTGACTTTGAACAACCTTAAAAATCAAACTATGAAAGTGAAAATCAATGAAAATGTAATGTGATTTTAAACTTCCAAACAAAATCGAGTACTTTGTGTAACAAACATGTCTGGAAAAGTCTTGCGTAGACTTAATTTAAACAATAAATAATAATCAATTAATCCTTTAAAGTTCTTAAATTTTGAAGTTATTCTATGAAAAAAACTAAAAGCAATTAACCATCGGTAAACATCAAAGAGATTCATTAAACTGATAATAAGATATTGCAGTTTATCATCGTGCATCAAAGTAAGTAACACTTGTTTTCGCGTGACAACCAACAGTTAAGCGCCATTTTTTAAATGAAAACTTCCGCGAAATGCCGACTTGATTTAAGATAAGCCGTAGTGCGACTAATCTAGAAACAGGATTTAATATAAAAACAAATATTTAAATTTTAGAGTGCCGAGCTGAACTTCAAACGACAATTTTGATACAAAAGGAGTTGTGATAGATGATAAAAACAGATCCAAGAATTAAGGGTAGGTACCTATTAAAATGGCATTATTTAAAATTTAACGAGGAAAATACATTTCTGTACGATAAAAGTACTTTTCACCGCTAAGCACTGGCACTAACCATTCTAGTAACAATTCTGTGATTTGAATAGATGACATCAAAGAAGGAGTAGCAATGATAGACGATTGAATGAAATACTTAATTGTAATACATGAGAAATAACAGACTGATATTGGTACGAACGACTCTACCAAGACTCAAACTGTTGAATGAGTTGATGAATCTGAAATGAGCAAAGAGCAGAAATAAGACTTAAACGCAATATTTACTTAACTAATTGAAAAGTCTCATCATTTTCACAACACAGTGTCCACATTCAAATTAAATGAATATTCATACCAAAATGTTAATGATTTCATCTTCTTGAATAATATAGAGATCGCAATGAAATATTCAGTGTGAATTAGAGGTGTCATGAGAAGAACCGGCCTAATTATTAGGCGTGTATCTCGATCCATAAATTTCAATATATTTTAATCGTCTTTCGTAACTGACAGTTCGAAATTACTTGAAACGTGCCGCTTAAACACGTGTTCGTTGACGGTTTAAGAGTTCTGTACAAAATTGTTGAAGTCCTTGAATATTCTAACTAGTATTATGAGCCTGTAAGGTATACCTAGTTAGGAAATTAATCGAATTATCAAAATTTTGTTTTTTTTTTCTCTTCTGGATTCAACTTTCCCACGTTTCGGGCTAACTGTCTATATCTTCTTATTCATATCAAATTACTAATGGTAACTCTTACCAAGTTTAAAACAGTTCTGTGTTTTCAGTAGAGCATTCATTCATATTTTCATATGTATTTAAACTAAAATGCAAGATTCGTCAAACTAGATAATTCCAATCCTCAAAAAAAGAGAATTATATTCTGTCAGAGCAAAAATACTAGCACCAGAGGACAGAGACCACCCATCAAGTATGGAAGTTATAATAATTAACAAAATCCCAATTATAAATAGAGAAGCTTATATAATCGAGGACTTAAACTCTAAATCCTCAATTCTCGTTAGTTCCCATGGAAGAAAGAATTTTTATTTGTTACTCAATCATAACGGATCAATAATTTTGTCGAAACTTGTATTCTTCGAATGAAACCGTGGAAAAAACTTAAATTAATTGCTGGGTTTTACTAAACTTCTATTGTCTTAGGATCTTTACTTCATTTAGCAAGCTAGCAAGATATACCTTTTGCACAAAAAACTTTAAAACTATGTAATCCAATAATGAAAAAATGAAGAAATGAAGCGGTTTTTTTCTTGTGGCTGCGTGAAGGTATAACGTAGTTGGTCTGATTTCTCAAAGTAATTATTATTTATTAATGACGTGATTAAGGCGAACTTATTTTAAATTAACAACCCAATCTAATTGCATAATTTCCCATGAATATGCATTTCAGAAGAACACAAGATTGCACTTTCAGGTGCCATGCCAGTTAGCGTTTGTAAATGAATAAATGATTTAATTTGTTAACTAGTATATGCTTGCCTGTAAGCACTTTACAATATCATGTAATGGTCTAAAGTCGCTAATCAATACTCAATGTTCTCGTAAATTCAATTTCTCTTTGGACGCAGTCATTAATGCAGACACAATAAAGGAGGATCTTAGGATTGGAGCCAGTAGGCATTACACTGTGAAGGAGTTCCTAAATCAGATTTTATGATATAATGTAGAATCAAAACCTAAGAATAATTGACGACTTACAGACATCACACAAGGAAAGGTAAAGACTTAATTATAAATGATGAAGGGTACGAGAGTAGGGAAATACTAAAGAAAGAAAGGATGGATAGTGTGAATGACGATAAGGATAATTAATATGATGAGTTAAATGAATTAATGCAATGACGGTTGCAATGTATATATGTTAAGATCGTAACTACATTAAAACATGCAAATTCTAGGAGGTATCCATATATGTCAGAAGCAATCGAATACACTATGTTGTAAAGTCAATACTAGTAACAAACAGGTTGCATCTACAATGTAATGTTATAAGTAGCTGAATGTAATAAAAGACATTCAATGATCGTAAATATAAATAATATGTAACCTTAAGACCAGGATAATATAGATAGTAATAAGGTGTTTCCTGGGTTGGAGAACTTTTTACTGGCAATTTATAGGAGGTGGAATATGCACAATATTCTGTGGTGCATATATGCGGTACTTGTAAATATTTATGGTTAAATTCGGCTTTGCGATGGTTTTTTTTTATTTATGGTTTTTTGTAGTAACGCTTTTACAAATCCGTTTGCAAAAGCCCTCTAGTTCTTCGTTACGTTAAGTTTTATTCAAATTGAAGGGTTTTTTTTTGTCCATAAGCTAGTGCTAGATTTAGGATTTAAACAATACTAAGTAGTGCTAGTGCACTACTTAGTATTGTTTAAATCCTGTGTTTAATAATACCTGTATATTTCATCACTAATGGCCAAAATAATTGGTTACTTTTGCCCACAGTATAATGCCAACAAGGTTTTGTCAAAAATAACTCGGCATTAAAAATAAATAAAAACACTGTTTAAGACATTGTAAATAACTTTCTTACATAAACCTTAAACATTTCTTCTTTATATCGAAACGTACGAGATCAACAGTCAAACGGACTTCACATATCACGCACATAGAGATACGCACGTATCTCTACAGAGTTGTAAACACACGTATTCCCAACGAGAAATTTAAATTTCCAAGGAGATCGCTTTAAAGTATTCCTTTTAAAAGCTTTATGTTATTGAAATGACCGGTATTACATCCCAACCTCCATTACTAACTGCACTGTCCACATAAATATTCATATCACTAAATTTTCAAACCGAAAGAGAGATAAAAGTAGTTTTACTGCTTCGGTGCAAGTAAGATGGTAGAAATTCGATCAGGCGGCTCGGGTGCGAGGGGGACACGAGATCTTGGATGTGAGTGTAAGAAGGACAGCAACAAAATCAGAGGCTTTTACGGTAGACCGGGCAGCGAGCAGTGAAATGCGGGCTTGGTACACCTTTTTCGATCTCGCTTGAATAAATTGAATTTGAGATTAATCTTTTGTACTTGCTATAAATGACGGCTAGGTTTTTCTGATGTTAAAAATATGATGGGCAGAGCAATAAAATGTGTTTTTATGAGTAGATTATGTTGGATTGAAGCATCATGATTCTTAATCCGGCAATATATAACATCTACGTATGGAATACTCGTAAGTCTTAACAATAAGATTAAAATAACCGGTCTGCAATCAAATTTTATTAGTTAGTTATACTTATGATAGGTGAGTCTGAGTATGAAGTTACCATAAAATGCGTAACCAATTTGATTTCAAATTGATGGTATCATTAATTTTGCCCTAGAAAACTGAAATGGAGTGAAAAACCAAAAATTGAAGATATCGATCGAGCGAAATGCTTGAAAAAAAACGAAGTCATGCTAAACCCATAGATATTATATGTTATAAAGCCACAAATTAAGTTCAACAAATTATTCAGCATCGCAAAGTTGTGAGACGACGCAAAATCAAATAGATTATCCCGGTCAAAAATACCCGTGTAAAAAAATCAACAATATTCCCTTACCAAAAACAAACTTCATGAAAATCCCACACTTACAGAGATACACACAAAGGAAGCTTTCTCGGCACCAGCAACTTTGAACATAAAAAGACGAACAACAACAAAAACTAAACGACCATTACTAGACAACAGCATATAAAGTAGACAGACGCCGGAAACTTTGTGAAAACACACGCTGAGCACGAGTTTAAACAGTTTTATTGTCATACCATGTTGCTCATCTCAAATGAAAATAGGATGGCTCGTAAATCTCGGAATAGCGATGTATGTGACTTTATTAGAGTTGTACAAATATTGGATAATGTGATAGTTCTAATAAAATACCGGACTCAACATTAGATGATCGAGTACCTATATTAACAGGGAACCTGACTTGTTTGATCGAGATCGTGCAAGAGCGGTAATTTATAAGAATAAAATATTGAATAAACTAAATATTCATTGGGTAAACTAGAATATAGAAGCAAGCCAATTGATGTTAACAATAATAATATAAGTAAAATTATTTCTCCATGCTGGCTCAGGTAAAACATTAATTGATGATATAGTAATGTAAAGAATTCCTCTCAAAATAAATAAGGTATGAGACATAAAAGCCATTTAAACTAATTTGATTATAAACATAATTTATGACATAAGACGCAATTTTATTGACTCCAACCACCATTTACCTGAGGTCAACATGGGGATTTTAAGCACAATAATAATAAATTTTAAAGTAAATTACTTAAATTTTATAGTAAAATCAAATCAAAGAACAGACCAGTATAAATCAAGCAATGACACTAATGTCGATACTGTGACCAAATCCGGTACTCATTAACATTTACTGATATCACCAGAAGCTTGAAACTTATACAAAAGTATAAATTGATGAATGATGCATGAGAAAACTAGATTCTTTTAAAAATAAAAATCTGAACAAAACGTTTTTGAGCTTAGAATATGTTAATATTAAAATTATATTGAGATATAGATCGATATTGTATTTTAATTCGATTTTGTCTGCTTAGTTTTTATAAATTAAATGGACAATCTTGCTTGGGGATCTTAATGAAATCAATCCAAGCTGTAGGTAACAAAATTCCACAAAATCACATATTATTGGTAATGGCTAATACCTATTCAAAGATGATTATTTATGCATCTGCTTTGCTAATATATGGAAGCGGTGAATCGTTTGAAAACGAAATCAAATACACCAAATTAAACACTGAAATTTATTCAAAAAAGATCCTGAGGTGACACTCAAAGTGTCTTAACATTCACACGAGAATCTCCAAACCCAACATTACTTAATTGAATCTGACGTCACTAATTAACATTGATTTTAATGATAAAATGTATCCCATTGAGAGCTGATCCATAACACAGTATGAAATCAATAAGATAAATATAGCATGGTAACGAATGATCTGATTTCAATTCATCTGTTAGGTGAGAATTTATGTTTTATGCTAATACAGTAAAACAATGCAGGGCTGCTTAATTAAGCATGTTTCTCGATCCATAAATCTAAATGTTCATCAGTCGTGGGATGGTAAATGGAATAATATTTAAGAGCTGTATCTCGTCTCTGATCAAATGAAAGATTGAGATAAGAATCAACGTTGGTAATATTAAAATTTTGTTAATTGAGGTGTTTACCATTAATTTTCTGTCTTTATATGGTAAGCGAAGCATTAACGATGTTTACAGAGAGCATGGAATTTTTATTAATGTAGCAAAATTATTTGTTTATCGTTTTTCGTTAGTTCCCATAGTTTTATCTGGTTTTTCTGGTTTGAATATTTTCACCAATAAAAATTGTTATTATTGATGCGCAAGATATATTAAAAGGGACAAATATAACTTAATTTTCTTTCCAGATGCTCTTGAAACCGTGATGTCGGACAACGCCGGAGCAGTAGTATCGAGGGCGTCCACACCTCGCCCTGTCAACGAAACGCCTGTCGCTACACCTCTCAGGTCTAGACATGACCAGTTCCTCGCTAGCTCAGCTGAAAGAGCACAGCAACGCCCTTCTTCAAGTAGCAGAAATGCATCTGGAAACTTCGAATCACCACCCTTACCTTACCATCGTCAGATGACAACAGGTTCCTTACTTACATCATCTCACCGCGAGACCTCAGCTTTTGTCCCTGTTGTTCCAACTCGGTCTATGCACCCAGTTATTTATCCTAACGATATGCATCCTGCCTTGATACCCTCAGAAATTATTGAAAGGGAAAGAATGATGGATAGGGAGAGAACAGAACCGGCCAAAGGGTCACCGGACAGAGCGTCTGGAAATTTCCCTAAAAGAAACTCATTTGATTTAATGGCTATGATGGTGGAGAAGCGAAAAGAAGTAGCTTTACGTGAGGCTGCAGCAGCAATGTTACTTCCACACCATAGAACATCGTCTATGGACGGCATGATGTCTGATGGGTCTTCGCAACCCCCTATTTACGGTCCCCCTGGGCCATTCCTTGGTGCTCCTGGGCCATCACCAACCGCTGCGGGCAGTTTTACATTCCCTGGAGCAGGACTATTCCCTCCCGGAGCTGGTCCACATCAAATGCACCCACATTTAGACAGGCGGCTCTTGCGAGCGCCAGGTCGTGCCTCAAGACCGAAAAAGCAGTTTATTTGTAAATTCTGTAACCGTCAATTCACCAAGTCCTACAACCTGCTGATCCACGAAAGGACCCACACCGATGAAAGACCTTACTCCTGCGACATTTGCGGTAAGGCTTTCAGAAGACAGGATCACTTGAGAGACCACAGGTACGTCATTTTTATCTGATTTATTTCATTATCGACCTTTATCATCGTCGTAATTACAAACTGCAGCACAAGTTATTAGTTCACTCGTAAAAGCAACCACTCATTCTCCTGAAATTATACTCTAATCGCTTTTTACACGCAGGAAGTGATAAAGTGGTATATATTTCTTTTAGATCATAATGCATACACTTACTGTAATTATGTCAATTTTTTACTGAGTTAATAATCAAAGTGCCGCTTTCCTGAACATTTTAATTTTCTAGAACACTGCTCGTAGTATGTTATACAGCTAATTTGTATGCACGTAACAAGCAGCCGGTGTAACTGAAGTTGCAGATGTTAAGCCGACTGTGGCCGTATCCGCCCGAATACTCGGAATCGGAATATTTATAAAGTTTCTCGATCGTAGCTAGCTCTGGCTTCTAAGAAATCTTTATATCTTGATTAATAAGTAAAAGGTGATTATACTTTCAAGCTCATGTACACTTATGATGAAAAAACGTTGGCTGACGACTATTCAGACGAATGCCATTTGTTGAGTAATGTCTAAGTAGTGGTCGTTCGTGATTGTACTTTGAGATAACAGACAAATAATATATCGCTGTCTCGGACAGTACATGACAGATGGACTGATGGATTTTATTAGAGTATCTTTTGCTTACGATAGTAATAACAATAGGTTTTTTGTTTAAAAACTTGTAGCAAATACCACGTCAAAATTTAAAAATCCTTTATTTATAACCTTATAATTAATATTATTTACTGAGGACATAATTCATATTAAACGTCAAAATCTCAGGTGGTTTATGAATTTTATCGTTTCATCGAAATTGTATGTGTTACTCACACAAAGATTTTTCTATACAAAGAAGCTTGTAATCGGATTTAAATATTTTGTACGTCAATCCTATAAAATATAACTCATTAAAACGTACGATTCGTGCGAGGGTCGACGCCTTATGAAGCGACTCGAGTAATTTTATAGCGAGAAATAAAAACTGAACGGTGTTGGGTCTGATTGGGAGTTTGCTACCAAACATAGGTACATATTTCTACAGTCACATCATCATATAAGTAGCTTTGTTTCTTCCTTGCAGTCTTTATGAAAGTATTGCGCGTTATCTTAGTGTTTATCGAGCCACTTAATTTATCGTAGATATTATTATTGAAATCCTGATTAAGATAAGCCAAGGCTTGAGTTAGCAGTTACTTCACACTAATCCACGTCTTTATTCATAGTTTAATTTACATTATCTAAAATACTTGTCAGGTTTCACCGTATGTATATGTCACCCGAAAATTGCAGACTCCGTAAGATTGTAATAAATCTTTATAAGATTATAATTTCTCGATAAATTATGAAAAAATCGTTTTGTATTCAACAAATCGCATCTAAATTGCATACAAGTATGGTTTCCAATGTATCCGTGTCTATTTAAGAAGAAATAGTTTACAGTTTCACGCGATTTACAATCTTACAATTTTTCGGTGACTATAAAATTATATTGTTCTTATTGCGGTTTCATCCGGAAAAATGACCCGTCGGAAACACACTTCTGCCACTACAAAGAGAAAATCTCAAGTTATGTCAACGCACACATTAAAACTTTCTTTTTATAAACAAAAGAAAATCGGTCGGTATGAGCGATGGTCGGTGTTACGCAATAATTCACTATCGCTAACGACTAAAAGTTAAATGAGTTATTATAATCAAATTTTTATTCATTGGCCATCAATGCCTTTCTATAATTCTTAGTTTAGTTATCAAAATAATGTTTAATGTTGAACAAACCAACTTTAACAACAATACTTCAGAAAAACATTTGATAAACCCAATGAGTATGAAAAATCATCACAAAATTGTATCTTGAAAACATATCGTGTTCCTAATGTATTTCCTATGTTCATTAAAGTAGGCCTTGTAAAGTATAATTTGACTATCTTAAAAGTTGGTGGAAAAATACAAACAACGTGTAGTTTTATGGGCAGCATTCGACTTTATCACAAACACTTAACTAAAAACATAATTATTATATATTACTTTTTTAGGCTTAAACTCATAGAATAAGTAAGTAAATAGTGGCTGGCGGGAATTGGAATCAGTTTTATCGACTAAGAATAATATTTCAAAATCACGCATTAATGAACCCCTGATTCCGGTAAAATATATGGGAATTTAGAAATTAAACGCAAGTTTAGGCAATTTTATAAATTCATTCGACCCATGGCAACAGCTAACGTTAGTTTGACAATAATTTTTCGCTCGAGTAACTGCAATAGTACCTCTCTAATTGAATCGAGCATAGACAATCTTGTTAGAAAAATCAATTCTATAAATATATTTTTTTTTTTATTTTTAAAAGTGTAAAGGCGAACGGCAGAATTCGTACAACATACTTTTTTTGTAGTTCTGTGATAGAATTTGTACCACTTATTAAGGCAACTAAACCATTCATTTTCATGTAACATTAGTATTTTTAGAAGTCCGGATTAATTAATTATAGCAATTAAAAGATTTAAATAATATTTAAAAACAGAAATAACAGTAAATATAATTAACCAATTATACATTATACCTTACAATGAATAATTATTGCATACAATCTTAATAATTAACCATTTAATTATAGGAATTATTTTCGCCATCAATGTTTTTTTTTGTATTGGCAATTATTTTATTGACAGGTTAGGAAAATCTTTCCGAGTCTCTGTTCAGTTCTTTGCTGTTGTTTTGGATTGTGGTTTGTAAATGCATCTGAGCAATTAAGCAAATTATCTGGTAATTTTTACGTTGAGTTGAGCTACCTGCCCCTTTCTTAGATGAAATAAAATTAAGAATCGATTAAGTAATTATAAGAACAATTAAATAAAATATGTAAGTTCCTACAAAAACAAAGTTGTTTTATTTACCCACACTCAAAACTCCATCAGCACTTCATCATCATCATCAAACTATTGCAGACCGCTGCTGGACGTAGGTCTCTCCTTAAGCACCCTACTGATTAGTTACAATTCTCATGTCAATTTGCCAACTTAATGATAAGCAAAACACTACAAAGATAGCACCAGCTATCTAGAACATATTCTTTTTCACCAAAACAATGTTATGTGCCTACACGTAATAATATTTATTGGGACATAACCTCAAAAATAAAACTGGTTATAACTTTTAGGTCCCAACTTCTAAAAATCTAAGAATTTTAAAAGGGCTTGCCTATCGTATTGACTACCAATTAAAACAAAAAATATCCCAAAACACGATATTTTATTAGGTGTACGAAACTCCCATACAACCCTGCCGTTCGCCTTTTATAACGAAATAACTCGTTTCCTTATTAAATGAATTTAATATTCAAATTGAATATCGATTTCTTTCGTTACGTCTTCTAATGAATTTGTCATTTTTGGCGGCTCACAGTATTAAGAACTCATCATCTGCCTAGCCTATTGCCAACTTTATTGGAATCGGCTTCCAGTCGAACCGAATTCAGCTGATACCAGTATTTTACACAGAGCGGCGGCCTACCAGACCTCAACAACCCATTTATTGGGTAACACGGGACTTCTTGGCAAGACTGTGTCAGATTTTCTGGCTTTTGACAATCCGTAACGATTGGCAAAGATCTACAAATGACAGCCGGGACCAATGGCTTAACGTGCTTTCCGAGGCACGGAGGAGTCTCGTTATGTTAAGATGGTCACCCATCCACAGACCGACCTCGCCAAGCGTTGTTAACCTTGACGATCGACCCGTGCGGCTGGTATAATTTAGCCACGAACTATTCTTATTTATTATATATGACGAATTTGGAAAAGTATCAATTAGTTTGACATTTGAGAAACATACTGTTATTATAATTGTCTTGATAATACTTTAATTTGGTTAACGATTGCACTGGATTTCAAAATCTTTAGCATGGGCTGTTGTTCAATTTTTAAGTACGACCTGAAAGCCACTAGTATCTTTAAATCAAAATAAATTCAGCTTATCGTAGTTTTCATGTTTCGGCAATAGATAACATTTTCATTAATTTATATTTATGATAGAAATAATACAAGACAACGTGAACCTCCTATTTAGTTTGTATATTTTGGTTCATCAAGAAATATTCTAAGGCCTCTGGTATCAAGTTCAAAGAACTAAGCAATTTTTTTTTAATCTCTACCTAAAAAGTTTTACAAAAACATACAATTCTAATCAAACTTACATTACTTGTCGACCACAAGCAACAGTTTTCATTCTATAACAAAAAAAAACATGATCTTTGTGATTTTTTGATGGATTCATACCAACTGACTCAATTCATGCTACATTATATAGCAGGTTTTTTACTTACCCGCCCGTAATTAGTTTAAATTCTGATGACTCATCTTTTTCTATTGGCCCAGGCCATAATAGAGTACAGGACCCAGGTACCATCAGCAAATAAATCAAACCACTTACAAACTAGAATGCGAAATACATGTTTTCCGTACATTTTCATAGATCAACATTATAAAGATGTTTTCGACTTTTATTGCGTCTACTGATTATTTTTATTATAGTTGCTATAAAAATCCTTTGAGTGTGTTTCCGCAAATTAGTTTTTGCTCATTAAGAAAATTTAGTGATGTTTGAACGCAAAAATAGTAGTTAGGTATAATTTTGATTTATTCTTATTCCTTTGCTGACCGTACAAACGCGTGAATTAGTTAGACCAACGTGAAGCAATTCAAAACTATTATTATTCGGTACAATTCTGTACATCATTTTAAGTCTATATTGAATGGGAAGAGAACAAAAAATGTTCAATATTATTTATCACTTAAATCGAATGATCGGGATAATTTTATATAGTCTGTAATTGTAAGTATTCACGATATTCTTATAGGCTAGAAAAAGTTTTCGATGGCAAAAATTTTGGAAATCGTAGGACGTCACTTCAAAAAGTGATACATTCGAGGCGTGTATAATAGGTTGTCTGCCTTATAGGCATTTAAAAAACTACAAAATAATTATATATATTTGCCTGCAGTTATGCAATATGAGTTCCTCGCAATAAGGTACTTTTTTCACAGCACAGGCGGATACGTTTTAAAAGGAAAACCGCCTACTAAAACAATGTTTGCCTAAATATTACTGGAAATATGAAATCATCGTCTCTTCATAATGTGCAGTTAATATTTTTTGTCGTTCATAATTATGTTATGATTGCCTTTATAATCGAAGTGCATATGATGCATAATACCATCCCATTAAACCCACTGCCGTAATTAATACCTTTGTAGAAAAAGAAGCAAGCCAACGACAGGAACGTAATATTATTCGCAAGTTTCTAGGAAATATTATGGTATTATAAAATGCTGCACGAATATTAAAACATGATTAAAATATTCGAGCTTTTAAGTGAATACAAGGCAACCTGAGATCTGACTGAGCTTCAGTTAAGAGCTATCGTGTGAAAACTGAGCTAACAATTTTTCCACGTTGAGTTTATTTTAAAGCGTCAAGTAGCTCCCTCTATTGATATTTACGCACTTCACAATTCAGTACTTACACATCCCACGCGTTTCTTACAATGTTGTTAAAGTATCCATGTTATTTAACTTCGAATAAACTACCGATTTCTGAACTTAAAACCTCTCGATAACACAGTTTGAGCCTGCGAACCTCCATTTTTAAATAAATAATAAAAGCAAAAATAATAAGCGTATCGTATATTTTTCATGAATATTTAACAAGTTTACTGGCCTTACGTAAATATAAAATGGCTTTTAATGATTCTGTCTTATCGAAAATGGATCGGTAGAATCGAAGCCTGATCGGAATATTTTTACTTAAATTTAAATTCCAATGTAGTCCTTTGGTTAGGTATATCACGTATAAAGTTTGTATCAATCGATTTTAGACCTATTTCAACCAAATCTATCTTATATTTTAGTACTGTCATGCAGCAACAACCAGTTTGAAAAGTAAGGATCGATTATATGTTAATTTTACATTCAAACTTTGAAGATAACGCTAAGAGGTCCCTCTGGGAACCATTATCAGGCCCTTTCCCACTCGAAGTTAGAATATTTCTAATATTAGGCTACGAATGAGGTACACGTTTAGTATGTCAAGAAAAACATGTATACTTGGAAATATGAATTCCTAGCATGTGTTATCCCATGAGAACGCACATAGATTGCATCTCTGTCACGTTAGACACACTCGTAAGCTATCGAAGTTGCGTGGATACTCTTACTCCAAAACACTAAGCAGTGTGATAAAAAAATATTGGGATGTTGATATTGTAATTAATTATAGAGATTAAATAATAAAGAATATGAAATATTTAATTTAACAAAGTCATAACGCACACAGTTTTATGACCTCTTCAGATTACTTTGCCCATATGACCTCATGGTGGTCATCATAGATAAAATCGCAACAATATTGAAAACCAACAAAGAACTGAAGAGCCTTATATCACTAAACTTTTAATGAAATTTCCTCTCAAACGTATTTATATCAAAATGTTATGGTTCGCATCGAATCAAAATTTAGCTATTAAATACCGTCAGTTTCCCATCGAATGATGGACATAGCTATATAAATATAGCTATATAAACAACACTATTCACACCATAAACCTGTAGTACTGGAGTGAGATAAAAATACTGCGTTAGGCGAACCACACACGCAAGATTTTGTAACGACTTACGTCGCCACGTTTTGCTTTTTAATATAAGTAAACTAAACTGGAACTGGGTGTTGGAAACATAGCTCCTAATGATATTGCACAATATCAAGCCTCTACTATAGGAAAACGTCAATAAGGTAATCTATAATAGTCTACAACGCTATCAGGATACATAATAAAGTCGCGGTAGGTATCACTAAAAGCAATAACCATTGTCTTATTCTAAAGTACCCAACAGTCTTTACTATTTAAACATTTCATAACAACATACAATTTTGTTAGGACTAGAAACCAGCGATTAGCCGCACGTATACGCCAAGCCTAACAAGAAACATTCCTCAGTGCACTGCAACTAGACGTGTATCTGCTATCATTAATTTTCTACCGCAAGCGAGGCAATTTCTTATTAAAAACTGGTTCGAAACCTATCTCCAGACATACATTAATATTATAACGTGTTGATGTATTTCTCTGTCTTCTCTTTAGATTCTGTTTCTGTTATGGACACTAAAACTAAGTAATGAAGCAACAAGGGACGAATTGTTTTTTTATCTATCATCATAAAGTATCTTTCAATATTTTTAAACTGTCACATTCAATCCTCTCAGTCCAAAAAATAGTCTTTCCTAAAATTCTTATCCAAAAGCTTGAAGTAATACTGATATTTCTTGTATTGTATTATTGAGAACCAACAACGTGGTATCATATTCTTATCATCATATTTTTATCGTCATTCAATAATGGAGATGTACATATTAAATATTTGCCAAAGTCTTCATAAGAATTATTTTTGCATTGAACATTATTTTATCTCGAGGCTCATATGCAATTATGATTGAACCGAGACCACATATAATGGGGACCGCGTAAAGCTCTCGCTCGTTCAGATCGCTCAAGGGGCTACAACAAAAAGGGATATCAAATTAATACTGAATCCATAATAAATCAAAGAGGGGCAGGTGGACTCGATCGCAAGAACGCGAGATTCGCCTACAGGTCTTTAGAAATTATCATCTTGGCTGGAGCCAATCATATACCTAAGCGTTTGGACCCTAGAATGGGAATCTTTGTTATTCGCAACCCAGAATTCGTTACTCCGGGCGATTCCGCATAATTGTAAGATTGTCACGCGATGTCCGATTTTTTCAGTCCCTAATTTCATCTGTGACACAATAAACACATTTCGTTTTCATTTAGTCGGAAACAGATGGTTGTTTATGTAAATGTCCGGTAATTTCAAGCGTATCTTCTTTGAAGACGGTTTTTTGTATTGGATGAACATATTCGATTTGCTATTAACATAATATTACTAAAGGTGCATATCGGATGAATACATAAATTTTAAATGACGTAAGGCATTAAACATTGTAGAATGATCTTCTTTTAGGTACCTTAATCAATTTTGGAACTGGAAGAAACAATGCTTTATTTTCTGTTGATGTTGAATGTTAATTGGTTTTGTTTGGGGTTTGTTACTCTTGTCGTTTTATAATGAACTTATGTTGATTAGACTAATCTTTGTGTTGGATTCATCTGAACAAAAATGTGTATGAAATCGTGACTGAGGCTGTAGAATAATTAGCGAGGTACGCGATACGCGGCAAGCCTCTTGTTGATTTCACAGTATCTCATTGCCTTTTGAAAGTTTCTTGAAGACTGTTGCACAACTTTTTTCTTGCACTCTCGATTCGTTTTGACGTTAAGGACGCATTTTATACGTATCCTGTGCACCTGCGGCACTGAAAATAAACTTGGTTGTTTATTTATAAAGAAATAAGTCAAAACGCTGCCGTTGGGCCCGTGGTATCTTGGTAAAGATCGCTTGCAAAATCTTCGAAAATTATTTGCCAGAAGATCGTCCGATAAGAAATTTCGGAAAACGGTCTCATTTGAAACGTCGTTGCGAAAACTGTTAAACTCTTTCATACAATAATATAATTCATGAGTTTACTTGATTGGATCGGTGATAAGTCACGCAAAATATTCTCGGATCATATCGATCATGGCAAGTTACTTTCGAATTTTCGGCTCTAGATACCACGCACATCTGGACTCACCTCGGAGTTGTGCTAACGGATTCCATTTTAATCTGTCTTAGATTATTCAGATGCCATTATTGTCGAATCGACTCGGACAGGTAAACGTATTATTTAAATTATTCTTCGGAAGATTGCGTGTTAGGTTGCAAAACGCTTTTTTGTCGCTATATCCAACCAATTAAGTTTAGTATTCGCGTGATTCGGATTCTCAGATAAAATAAAAGGCAAAACGTTGTCGGATTCTTGTTTCTGTGTTCATAATTGACTGTTTTGTAATATCACCTTGTTTTATAAAAACAATTGCTTGGTGTTTTTATCGTGTTGGAGTTTTTAGCTGGAATACCAAATGGGTTGACGCGTGGCTATAAAGAACAAAAACCTATTATTATATCACAATTATTTTTGAATTAATATCGATTACTATAGCAACATAGTGATTAAATATCTATTTTAAACAATTTCCTTAAAACCTTACACAAACTATTTATAAAACAGAAAAGTTTCAATTCAATTTGAAAGTTAAGCATCAAGTTTTTGACCATTCTAATAAAATATAACTTACTAAAACTGCATTTGATATAATCCCCACAAAACGTCAGTTTTCAATTAACATTCTTGCGATACAATCAGTATGATTAATCATACTTTAGCTATCGCAAAAACGGAAAGTAACCCATTCGTAATCCGAAAACCTGTCTGTTGGTGTCGAAACGTCAGTCATCAGGGTTCCTTAGGCCTTAGGAGAAATAAACTTATCTATACTGTCAATCGAATGCAGTAATCGAACGAAATTAAAATATACACTTACTTATAAGGAACTGATTTCTTATCACAAAAACGCATTTGCAACCTGATATTTGTCTCGCTAAATATTTTTTTTAAATTGAGAAAACATTTCTGTTATCCCCCATGGCGACTTACGCATATAAATTGCTGGGACATGAAACTTAACCAAATTGAAGTTCATTGTGTTAATCCCCTTCGGAATTTTATAATCCGATATGAGAGATACATGACACTCCTTTTATCATATTTTTTATGTGAATATGGCTTACTTTACGACATTTAGTTGGGCTGGAATGCGCCCAAAGATTGCAGAAAGAATAAAAGGTAGGTAAGGTAGCGCCACCTGTCGGCAAATGAAATACTGGCTTAAGGTGGGGATCGAGTGCCAACCATTTACCATAATGACTGACATTTAATTAAGTTTTGCCATTTACTGCTTACCTAAGTGGCTTAATATCCTATTCTTAGTACTCGACTACACGCTATGGTCGCGTAATGTTAAAACAACTCCGCTTATGTCCACAAGAAACTCTTACTGACAAAACTGCCAGAGGAAATATATAGGAATGGACTTTTCGCTGGCTACATTTTTATGTTCATTTAACGTCAACCGATGCTGCTCACGACATAAAACAAAAGTATTTTATGGATATTTCTCTTACAACAATAGAGGATTTATCTCAATGGCTACAGAACTGGAGTTCAAATCGTTTTTTGAACAGAAAAAACCTTTAATACTAACAGAATAAAGTTTATTACAAGATGTCAAGTAAACTTATGCGTGTTAAGGCGTGGGTTGACAAGACTTATGCTTATCGCCGATTTAGCATTTCTTCGCTACTTAATCCAGTTTTTAAAAGCCATTAAGCTTGTAGTAGCAATCTGTATTGCTTGTTTTGTGTCTACCATCTGTGAACGGGATGTAATGATTTACAGCCAAACTTGTTGCTACATTTTTTTCACCTACACCAATTCTTTGATCTTATTAAGCTTTGTTTTTTCATCTTCCACTTTATTTAAATCACCATTTACGTTTTTTTCTTTGATTAGATGTTGTTCGATTCCATCAGAATCTATATTGCCTTCGGTACGCAGTGGATGGTTTTAAAAAGTCGGTTCCATAACTTCACTTAACCTTTTGCGTGTCTACCACAGATTTTTATCGTCCAATCCTGACCAAGCCCTTAAGTGTAACTGTCCGACTTAAGTCATTTGGAGCATTTTTTCTTATGTCGAACTGTGTAACTTAAGACACGCAAAAGGTTAAGGCTTGCTCAAGAGTTCGCTTGAAATATTTCTGAGTGTTGTCGTGGAGGCCCGTGCAAACAGTGACCGGTCGGTTGTCCAAACAAAGCGGGTGTACCGGTGCCATCCACTATGTGGCCTCTAAACTCGAGCCCACGTTCGTCAAGAATATTTGTATTTACATTAACATCCTCCGCTATTTGTATACGAATAATGTAATTACCTTTATGTGCGTCGGAGACCAATTTCTTTGAAATGGGTGCGTGCTATGTGCATCAGGCTTACTTTTTTGGATAGAGCTGTATTATACGCATCTTCTAAAAAAAAACTCTTTTTTTTTCTTTAATTCTTTCTTCAATTGAGGGTCCTTTAGTGTTTTAAAAAATTTCACCTAGCACTATGATAAATTTAATATTGTCTTCATAAATGCTTTGCTTACGCAAAGCATTTATGAAGACAATATGAAAGTATCTGTTTTTTCTCGAAAATATCAAATAAACATTTGTTTTACTCTCATTAGTCCTGTCGAATATTTTTAAAAAAAATCTGTCCCATCTCTTAAAAGATTACAAAAAAAACCATAGCAAGATGCCATTGTTGTCGGGGAAAGGTATTCCTTTCTGTATTTACCATTAATCATATGACGAAGTCAACATTAGATAAAATCCGTGGACACTCACACAGCAAGGGATATCTGTGAACGAAACCTGACACACACAAGCCAATTTAAAAACAGGTAGAGATTAAGGATCTCTTTCTTATTGCAAGAAATTCTCAGTAAATAACTGTGGTAACATTTACGTTCAGAGATTACGTGGATTTGCCTTGATTTCGTATTGTTGGTACGTGGCGAAATATTAATTTGTAGATAGACTTTGTCAAACGAAAGTAGGTTTTTGTTTGAACTTCCAACTTTGTGTAATTGCATTAAATTGCATGCATAGACATGGAGTTAAGTTTACGACCGTTAAGTTAAAATGTAGGTACATAAAAGATTTGCAATAATATACAGTTTGGAAACATTTGAAGTCATGTTATGCTGGTAACAGCAATCAACTGGCAATACACACAGTCTTAAAACAATTGGAATTTAAATTTATGTTATTTTTATAACTATTGTTACAAAATTTATCTAAATTCCTGTGTAAAAAAACACCTACTATAATCTTCCATTTCTGTGTTTTTATTTAATTTCATAACCTTTTTTTACAAAATCATAAGAGATCAAAGATAACCACAAAAATGCTTCGAAGTCCTACGTGTCGACTCTCGAGGACATTAAAAATGGTGGAAATGAGTCTTGATTTTATCTGTCATGGCTACCCACGGGCTTAAGCTGGTTGTGTATCTCTCTCTCTATCGAGATGCAGGAGTGTTAATTTTGGTTTTATCGTAAATCCTCTTTTGGTGCTGTGTGTAATTGACCGTAATCGTATGTAATCGTTTCGTATCGTAGATGCTTTTATTGGCTGATTTACATGTGGGAACGATGTAAAGGGATTGGTTTTTCGTCGGGTATATGATATTTTCTCTTTTTAATATTTTACGTAAAAAAGGCTTTAATAGATTGACTGGGCATTATTTTAATGGAATTTGTTTGTAATAAAATCAATTACTCGTTTCAATTACTGCTACAAGGTAACTTTAAACTTTTGTAATTATTTCTGAATTATAAAGCTTCATCTAAACAAAGTTCGTTTTTCTTCAAACGCTCAGAATGTTGAGGTACCTAAAATAAACTATTTTGGTTGCACCTGGAGGAGCTCGTGGCTAAATAATAACAGCCGCACGAGTCGATCTTCAAGGATAAGCAACGCATGAGGTTGATAGAGGTTGGTCTGTGGATGGATGACCATCTTAACATACCGAGACTCCTCCGTGCCTCGGAAAGTACGTTAAGCCGTTGGTCCCAGCTGTCGTTTATAGATCTTTGGCAGTCAGAAGCCAGAAAATCTGACACAGTCTTGCCAAGGAGTATCGTGTTATCCAGTTAATGAGTTGTGGAGGTCTGGTAGGCAGCCGCTCCAGTAAAATACTGGGATTCTGCTGAATCCGGTTTGACTGGATGCCGACCCCAATATAGTTGGGAAAAGGTTAGGCTGATGATGATTTACTACAAGGTTCCGTAACGATACCATATTTTAATATTCATCTAGCCTAGTAAGTTGGCTAATAAATAATTATATTTAACCTAAGTTACTATGTTTACTAAAATATACAATAAAAAATATTTTTTGTACCTACTTAAGTAGTTCTAATTATCTGTAAACAGTAATCAATACTTACCTAAATTCGGTACGGAGGTAATCAAAATAACTAAAGGTATTAACTAATATCCACTTAAAAACGTACTGATATCCAAGGCAATACGATAACGCTGTATTCTGAGAAACAACATTATGCTGTAGGACTAATAAAATAATTATAAAATTACTGAGAACCGATTATTATTGGATGTAAAGATAGTTACAAATACTATTAAAATTGGTAACCTGAAAATAAACCCACGATTTTACTTTAAAAAGACGTTTCTTTTTCACATTTTCAGAATTTTTTAAAACAATTAATTTAAGTATTTTTTTCGAAAATTCACAATTATTACTTTTATGGTCGAATAATAGACTTTTAATTGAAACCAAAGTAATCAATCGGTCACTGCACTACATATTTCCAGACTACAAAAGAAGATTTTCATATTATTAAGAATTTTAAGTAATTAAATGAATAAAATTTAGTGTGAATTTATTTTAAAAATAAAATAGAAGTTTTTAATATTGGACTAAATAGTAATATGCCATTAAAGATTCCTATCGATATGCATTATACTAATCAAGTGAATTAAATACATCATAATTTACAATAGAATAGGAATTGGTTTTAATTAATTTAGTTTCTCGTTTGTGTTCATCAAGGATGTCTGTATAATTTTTTTTTTGTGATATCTCACTTTTTTTGAAGATTGTTTTAGGTAGCAAATGTTTTGCAAGATTGTCGTGAACAATTCTGTTTCTTGAAAATGTTTAGTTATGATTACAAAAATGATGAAAACAAAATATACAGTACACTGTTTTTTTAAAATAAAAGCACAGCCCTAGCTCAGTCGAATAATGTTTATTACTATTCGAAAACTTTTCAAAACTCGATCACTGCTTTTAATCTCCCATAAAATCGTTCCGTACGTGTCGAAAAGAGATTAAAGTTGCTTGCTCCCTGCCACAGGTAATAATTAACGTGATTATTTCGTCTTTCAAACTGGCCACAATGTCTAAGATGTTCTTTTTTTGAGTGAATTCAACCGAAAAAGAATTCGATAACGGGATTAAATTTTTATTCTGAGGCTTTTTTTAATCTATGTGCTGCTGCCGTTTCGGATTTGAAAAGTGTCTAGTAATTCAGTTATTTTTATTGTGTTTTTAAAATCCTCTCATTTTAATATGCTGTGGGCTTGGATTTTCGACCTTCATGTTATATGTTAATTTTAGTTTGAAATTATTTTGTTTTGATCCTTTATAGATTTATTAACAAATCTAGGAATTTGTTAGTTGAGAATATAAAATTATTGTAAACTCTTTTTCTTTCTTTCTTCTTCTAATATAGACAGAAGGGGTCACAGGGTCTCATGTTATGTTAAGTATTGGTCTTTTGAAAATAATCTACTGTTTTATTTAAATTATTCAATGAAACAGTAACTAATCACAAATCTATATAAATATAATTAAGTTTACATATAAATAAAACTTTCAAGAATGTGAACCAATATTTGACTTCTATACACGTTTTAAGACGACCATTCTCCTTCACAATATTTCTGTACTCTGTACGGGAAGCCATCCATGGTTAAGCATGGCCCATGGTGTAAAGAGGGTTCAACCGCCAAGGACGACCGGTTGTACTGCGACTTTTAGTCTGGTCGCAAACGCCACTACCTTATCCCGACAATCTTGAGGAAGAATCTTCAACCTTTTTTCAGTAATAAGATAAAGAATAACAAGACAGTAGAGGCAATAAAAGCTTAAATGAATAGGGATGTTAATAGATTTCATCCTGCAATGGAGAACTACAATAGTGTCATTCTATTCGACGTCTTTTAGTGTCAATTCACACTATAGTGTCGATTCTATTCAGCTAATGCAACTTCATCTGCAGTATAGTGTGAAGTGGGCTTTACAAGTGTTCTATTTTTCGAAGACTTTTTTATATTGTTAGCTACTTTCAATGCTATGTGTCTCTTGAGCATGGTTTCATCAAACAAATAATAATTATCAATTAAAGAAAGACGCGGTCTCTAAACCTACATACCTCATGCATAATTTAGTGGCTCCCCAAGAAATCTTTATGTATGTACACAACCAGCTTAAGCCCGTGGGTAGCCATGACAGATAAAATCAAGACTCATTTCCACCATTTTTAATGTCCTCGAGAGTCGACACGTAGGACTTCGAAGCATTTTTGTGGTTATCTTTGATCTCTTATGATTTTGTAAAAAAAGGTTATGAAATTAAATAAAAACACAGAAATGGAAGATTATAGTAGGTGTTTTTTTACACAGGAATTTAGATAAATTTTGTAACAATAGTTATAAAAATAACATAAATTTAAATTCCAATTGTTTTAAGACTGTGTGTATTGCCAGTTGATTGCTGGTAACAGTTATTTGTTTGATGAAACCATGCTCAAGAGACACATAGCATTGAAAGTAGCTAACAATATAAAAAAGTCTTCGAAAAATAGAACACTTGTAAAGCCCACTTCACACTATACTGCAGATGAAGTTGCATTAGCTGAATAGAATCGACACTATAGTGTGAATTGACACTAAAAGACGTCGAATAGAATGACACTATTGTAGTTCTCCATTGCAGGATGAAATCTATTAACATCCCTATTCATTTAAGCTTTTATTGCCTCTACTGTCTTGTTATTCTTTATCTTATTACTGAAAAAAGGTTGAAGATTCTTCCTCAAGATTGTCGGGATAAGGTAGTGGCGTTTGCGACCAGACTAAAAGTCGCAGTACAACCGGTCGTCCTTGGCGGTTGAACCCTCTTTACACCATGGGCCATGCTTAACCATGGATGGCTTCCCGTACAGAGTACAGAAATATTGTGAAGGAGAATGGTCGTCTTAAAACGTGTATAGAAGTCAAATATTGGTTCACATTCTTGAAAGTTTTATTTATATGTAAACTTAATTATATTTATATAGATTTGTGATTAGTTACTGTTTCATTGAATAATTTAAATAAAACAGTAGATTATTTTCAAAAGACCAATACTTAACATAACATGAGACCCTGTGACCCCTTCTGTCTATATTAGAAGAAGAAAGAAAGAAAAAGAGTTTACAATAATTTTATATTCTCAACTAACAAATTCCTAGATTTGTTAATAAATCTATAAAGGATCAAAACAAAATAATTTCAAACTAAAATTAACATATAACATGAAGGTCGAAAATCCAAGCCCACAGCATATTAAAATGAGAGGATTTTAAAAACACAATAAAAATAACTGAATTACTAGACACTTTTCAAATCCGAAACGGCAGCAGCACATAGATTAAAAAAAGCCTCAGAATAAAAATTTAATCCCGTTATCGAATTCTTTTTCGGTTGAATTCACTCAAAAAAAGAACATCTTAGACATTGTGGCCAGTTTGAAAGACGAAATAATCACGTTATTTATTACCTGTGGCAGGGAGCAAGCAACTTTAATCTCTTTTCGACACGTACGGAACGATTTTATGGGAGATTAAAAGCAGTGATCGAGTTTTGAAAAGTTTTCGAATAGTAATAAACATTATTCGACTGAGCTAGGGCTGTGCTTTTATTTTAAAAAAACAGTGTACTGTATATTTTGTTTTCATCATTTTTGTAATCATAACTAAACATTTTCAAGAAACAGAATTGTTCACGACAATCTTGCAAAACATTTGCTACCTAAAACAATCTTCAAAAAAAGTGAGATATCACAAAAAAAAAATTATACAGACATCCTTGATGAACACAAACGAGAAACTAAATTAATTAAAACCAATTCCTATTCTATTGTAAATTATGATGTATTTAATTCACTTGATTAGTATAATGCATATCGATAGGAATCTTTAATGGCATATTACTATTTAGTCCAATATTAAAAACTTCTATTTTATTTTTAAAATAAATTCACACTAAATTTTATTCATTTAATTACTTAAAATTCTTAATAATATGAAAATCTTCTTTTGTAGTCTGGAAATATGTAGTGCAGTGACCGATTGATTACTTTGGTTTCAATTAAAAGTCTATTATTCGACCATAAAAGTAATAATTGTGAATTTTCGAAAAAAATACTTAAATTAATTGTTTTAAAAAATTCTGAAAATGTGAAAAAGAAACGTCTTTTTAAAGTAAAATCGTGGGTTTATTTTCAGGTTACCAATTTTAATAGTATTTGTAACTATCTTTACATCCAATAATAATCGGTTCTCAGTAATTTTATAATTATTTTATTAGTCCTACAGCATAATGTTGTTTCTCAGAATACAGCGTTATCGTATTGCCTTGGATATCAGTACGTTTTTAAGTGGATATTAGTTAATACCTTTAGTTATTTTGATTACCTCCGTACCGAATTTAGGTAAGTATTGATTACTGTTTACAGATAATTAGAACTACTTAAGTAGGTACAAAAAATATTTTTTATTGTATATTTTAGTAAACATAGTAACTTAGGTTAAATATAATTATTTATTAGCCAACTTACTAGGCTAGATGAATATTAAAATATGGTATCGTTACGGAACCTTGTAGTAAATCATCATCAGCCTAACCTTTTCCCAACTATATTGGGGTCGGCATCCAGTCAAACCGGATTCAGCAGAATCCCAGTATTTTACTGGAGCGGCTGCCTACCAGACCTCCACAACTCATTAACTGGATAACACGATACTCCTTGGCAAGACTGTGTCAGATTTTCTGGCTTCTGACTGCCAAAGATCTATAAACGACAGCTGGGACCAACGGCTTAACGTACTTTCCGAGGCACGGAGGAGTCTCGGTATGTTAAGATGGTCATCCATCCACAGACCAACCTCTATCAACCTCATGCGTTGCTTATCCTTGAAGATCGACTCGTGCGGCTGTTATTATTTAGCCACGAGCTCCTCCAGGTGCAACCAAAATAGTTTATTTTAGGTACCTCAACATTCTGAGCGTTTGAAGAAAAACGAACTTTGTTTAGATGAAGCTTTATAATTCAGAAATAATTACAAAAGTTTAAAGTTACCTTGTAGCAGTAATTGAAACGAGTAATTGATTTTATTACAAACAAATTCCATTAAAATAATGCCCAGTCAATCTATTAAAGCCTTTTTTACGTAAAATATTAAAAAGAGAAAATATCATATACCCGACGAAAAACCAATCCCTTTACATCGTTCCCACATGTAAATCAGCCAATAAAAGCATCTACGATACGAAACGATTACATACGATTACGGTCAATTACACACAGCACCAAAAGAGGATTTACGATAAAACCAAAATTAACACTCCTGCATCTCGATAGCCTAATTGCACCTCCACAAGTAATAAATCATGTAGGATCAAACAAAATTGAAGGATTCAATCTAATTGGGTTTGTACATAGAGTGGACCAATCAATATAGTTTGATTAATGATATCTCCTCTCCCAGTATAATTGCCAGACGAGACGGTCATGAATCAACTGCCAGTGTTATAAATCTGATAACTGGAACTCGTTTCGAACAAGAATATTCACTTCCTAAGCTACTTCGGACTTGGAGCGATCCAGTTTAAGTTCTTTCTAAGCGTAATAACTTCTAAAAACGTATAGCTGTGTTATCTGTTTGATATTTTAATCTTATCAGATTATTTAATGAATAAACAGAACGGCACTAGAAACAATAAAAATATATTACCTACCTGTGTTTTACAACAGTCGTCCATATACAGTAACTTTTAGAATTTACTGTTGTATATAATCAAATGGAGACGCGCCGTTTGATTATCGATTTGAGATCATAAGAATTCGGCAAATGACGAGTTATTGCTACTAGACATAATATTGGAAACCATTTTATAAAATTATCGTTTGAGGTCGTAAAACGAGAATAGAATCTGGTTCTTAAGATATATGAACCATGAAAAATTGAGTTTTGGAACTATTGAAGCGCGACTATAATGGAGGTATTTGATACATAGACGTATCGAATATCAAACTTTTTCTTATGAGGCGCCAATTTTTTGTCGCAGACAGAAGACGTGTGTTAACTGAATCTCATGATCGATAGACAAAAACAATGCGGTTGGATCACGGAAAACAGATATAGATGAAGTCCGAAAAACACTGTAATTAAAATGACTACGATAATATTAAACTATTTGGGAAGAGTAATTATTATTATTCATCTGGTAGTATGTCTAATTTAGGAATAAATATGAAAAAATTACCAACAAAAATGTGCAAGTGTTTTTTCTTACTTTACTTTCTAATCTTTCATAGAAATTGAGCTTACTTTCCTGCATTTAAACATTTCTGTCTCATTGATGATTCAGTATGAATTTTATGTTCTGCGTCTCTTAATGCTTGACTTGCAGCTTTTTCTTCTTGTTTTACATAAATGAAATGCCTGAACAACATTTCAACATTTTTAATTCCAACGAAAACATTTAGTAACGCATGGCAACCAACTCTAATTAGACCTAGGTCACGCAAGCCATTAGTTAGGACCAATTTAATTTGATTTTGATGCTCATCCACAATTTTCATTTTCTGCTTTACTTCCTCAACTGTATATCAATCTTTTTATAAGGTTAGCAGTTTTAAGTAAAATGCACCTGATACCGTGCAAGTGAAGTACGCATTTACAATGAATGTTTGCGTCACTCAGAGGTGAAATTGTGTGTGAAGCGGCAGCGGCAAGCCGTCGCTCCCATTACGTCGCATGGTCGGCGTACGCGCAGCCAAACCGGCTGGGGACGCGGCACTGTATGTAGCTGGCTCGATTGTTGAACATTTTAAGGTGGTTCGACTTTTGAAGATACAATTTTTTGGTTGAGCATATGTAGGTAGGTACTTCAACTACGCACATCCATCTGCCAAATGATAATTACTTAAATACATAGTTTATTTATGAGTTTTTCGGGAGAACGTCATGACATATGTATATCATTCTGGGAAGGTTTATCGAATTATCATAACGATTTGATTAGTTTTATTATTGATACTTTATCGAATTGAAATTGACATTCAATTGCTACGTGTAGAAATTGGAATTAAATTCCAATTTCTATCGTGAATGTTTAGCACATGATTTTCTAGACATTCAGCAAATACCTCAACATTGAATAGAACCTTAAAATTCAGAATGTTAAATATACTACAGCTGTACCTTCATATCTACACTCCGCTTAGCAGTAGATACAAAATAAAATAAATGATACCCTTCTCTACCAATTGCTTACCTCACAGCATCGCGGTCCAACCTGGCCGCGCCGCTCCATTAGTATTTTCCATTTATTTTTTGTCCACGTACCTGTCCGACTTTTGGGGTTTTGACTTTTTATATCGTCGACCGCGCGACGAATACTAAATTTCTTTAGTATACAAATGAAAAATAAATGATGCACTGCCACGCATTGCGGAACGCTCAGTATTATTTTTCGATTAAGTTTTTGTGATAGAAGATGGACGATTTGGAAGTTGACTTCACTCAAAATTCCAATTTGGGTGTGAGAATATTCTTGGATGGTGTATATTTCCAAAATAGGTATTTCTGTATTTCAAATTACCATTAAAGTTGTTAAGTCTCTGTTTTTCCCCATTACTACGGTCAACATGAAATGTATGCCCAATGAATGAATCCAAGGAACTTAAGATACAAACACTTTAAAACCACTTACGCATTAAGTACACGTATTAAAAGAAATTTTGACACGTGCACATTCTATTAAAAACCAACCTTGCCACAATGCAACATTACCCACATTGTGACAAAAGAAACGAAAGACTTTCATGTGTAGGTAGCGTCTAGACCATTACCGGAGACCCAGCGACTACATTAACGACTCATTGTACCGATGTGATTGAAAGCACCTCGCCTACACGAAGCCTATTAAGCTTTAACGTAACTACTTTGGTAATGACATATTATTTTTGAAACTCAATCTGGATTCAATAAGGCATCGTTCTATGATTCGATAATAGAATTCGAAGTCTAAAGACAATCGTGAAATAAAAATGATTTTAGATTTTATTTTCTTTTGACCGTATCTAATATAAATTAAAAAAAAAACAACTGAAGTCAGATACAGCCAAACATTAGTTTCATAATGTCATGAAAATAATATTAGAAACAAGATTTTTTTTTACTCAAGTAAATGTTGAAGAGAAGAAATCAAAAAGGTAGAATAAACAGCAGTCGAACGCCAAAACATTTAGCAATATTTAAAAGCTAAGATTACGAACCGGATTATGCATTTGAAGCCACATACTGTAATGTATTTGGATTTAAGATTACAGAAGTGGAAGAAGCAGGTTTGGTAATACTGGCTGCTGTCCATTCAACGCTTTTGTACTTTGTATATGCTAGAAATCACAACAAAAATAAATAATAAATTATTTTATTAATTAAAAACTAATTCATAAAAAAATGTCTTAACAAGCAAGGAAACTAAAAAAGTAACTGTAAAGTAAAACCAATGCTAAGATGACTGTAGAAACGAAATAATTTATTGTTGCTACTTTTTTCAACATTTCGAAAAAGATCCATAACCTACAGGGTATTGTTCGTAAAGTCTCTTTCTATTGGAAACTGACTTCAGTGTTGTCATTCAAAAGAAGCTTATTACCATAATTCCATTGCGGTTTAAAACAAAACGATATATCCAATGTATTGACGTCTCATTTTGTTAAACGCGTTGCAAAAAACGTTCTAATGGCAATGCTAATTTCGCTCGAGCAGTTGCGAAAACACTCGCCTCATTTACATTATGTCATTTACTTCTTGTAAATATTTTGCTACCTATACGGGTTCCTTTGGTTTGGTTTTAGGAAATATAAGCTCGACAGAGCGTCTATGCTAATTGGACTTCTAAGTTTCTAGACGTTAGAAACGACGCTTCGCTAATTAGACAGATGATTCTTTGAAATATTGTTTTGTATCTTTTGCTTCCTGGTTTTGTATATTACAAACTCTCATACTCATGTATGTATGTTTCAATACGTTTTAATACCATTTTCTTCTGATTTATTGAAAGATTCGAAATCTATTTCAATCAAGTAATTCTGAGTCTTGTCACTGTTCAAAAATTAAACGTTAAATATTGCTGTTCCATACAGAATAAGTTCACACGAACTCACTAAACAATTTCTGTCATTCAAATGTTAATTATTGGAAAGTAAAGCGTTGGCGTCATTTACTACTGATGCTGAGATATTAGTAGCATAACAATAAATCGTCTTAAAGGAAACCAGCTTAGTTGTAAAGAGATAAAAGTGCGTGGGTTTGAGACTCGAGTCAACCACAGTTGCTTAAGTACACCTTTTATGCTGCTTAATACAGCAAAAGTGTCCCCTGAGAAACATAGCGAAGAATTTATTTAACGTTTACGTACAGACAATTTTTAATACTTACATACTTCACTCATTTATTTTTCCCTTAAAGCTAAACAAAGCTGTACGCAACCTTCTAAGTATGACAAATTGTAATATTGTAATATTTCAGGGAGATATTTATAATATTTTGGGCAAATGATGAATGTTATCAACGTTGCCAATGCATGAAATATAGTAATAATATTCACCATTTGTACTCAATTCTAACAACAATTTCAAATTCATCTATCATTGTACAAACATACATCGGGACTTATGTATATTGATGAACCTAAAATTTATCATAACATCATCTAAAGGTTTGTTCCTAAATAAGAATTTACATAAAATTGTGAGCTTTTAGTTTCTACGCGTCTCTCGGTATGTAAAAACCAATAGAAAAGTCAAGACGGCCAATAAAATTATATTCCGATGCATCTGCCTGAAAGCAACGCGATTTTGAATAACAAAATCTGCTACTTCATTATTCAAATCGCAAGATTATGTTAATATAAGCTATTTGTAAGCGGGTTTGATTTACTTATGTGGCAGTGTGCGGCATGTAACAGTTTCTTTGAATAAATTTATGTATTATCAACCGCTACCGTTTGCATCTGTGTGGGTTCCGCAAATACACCTACGTACATAATTAAGTTCTTCACTCATTATCATAAATACGGTGGCATTGTCTTCTTTGCCATATTTATGTTTTATATGACTTAATTTAATTAGTGTGAAGTCTCATTTTGTATTCGTGTTATTGTTTTGATCATATTTTTGTTAAATGTTATTTGATCTTTATGACTTTATATAAGAAAGAAAAATCTCAAAAGTTTTTGAAGAAACACAATAACTTTAAGATTCGCTTAGAAATATTATGTATCGAAAGAAGCTAGAAGCTATCATCATAAAACTTTGCGTTTAACTATTTATAACTACTTCCAAAATGGTCAGAACTTCTGTTATCTCATTCTTTTACACAAGAACTTTTAAATGCAAAGACACAATTAGTAAAGTTAATGAGCAAAGCGTTTTACGATCAATCTATGCGATAGGTTTAGATAGCGTAGATGAACGGGAGGTACGTAAGGAGGGATCGGACAATGACCCCGGCGGCATTCCAATGCGCGTCCGTTGTACCTGCTCTCTTTACTTATAACTAGGTTTTTTTATGAAAATCTTCAGTATTCTTGAAGAAGTGGAACACTACAAAAAAGCTCAAGTAGTTTTACTTATATACCTTACGCCGTAATCATTCTTTGTCAACTAGAATTTCCAAAAAACTACAATAAATTATTTTTTTATTGTCTCGCGACATTAACTATTCTATTTTATTTTTATTAGAATGCTTAGCAGAATTTAAGCTCTTTAGGCAAACGTTCTTATATGTCCTTATGGTTTCTTGCCTAGAGTGTAAAAACCTGTGTAGTTAATGTCCTGCCCCGGCATTCAAGTGTCAAGTTCGTAGTTGGCAATAAAGCACGAGTATAAGGTTGCAAGTCCACTGTCCATAAACATCACAGCCACATTCGCTTCTCGCCTTATTTTGAATTTAAACTTGCAAACGATAAAAATCTAGAATCCCATTCTGAACGCACAATTTCAATTTATGCAGCGAGTAAAACAGTAGATAACACTTGACAGAGACGTTAATGAAGCGATTGATAGAAAATCTAAAAGTAAAACGTAAGATAAACATTCACATAAAACTTAAGTCGCAAAGGCTAAAAATAGTGTCTTCTAAGAAGAATAAAACGATAACTAAAGTAAAACATATATATATTTATATATTTACAAATAGGTACGCACTGTGGTGCCCAGTTGGCTATCTACTATTCAGACTTTGTAATAACAAAAAAAAAACTGTGGAGAGAAATTGATTCGATCTGTGGTATTGGTCATTGTAAAGAACCAATAAGATCTTAGACAAGACCTCCGAGAAATTAAAAACTTCCATTAATCATGACTTAAAATTGTTGGGGTTGCGTTATGTATATTTTATGGTTAGAAGTTAGTATATTATATTCATCTCTGAAATAACTTAATTTAATTTCAAGACAAACATTAATTAAGTTCTTAATTGTCCTTCTTTGCCAAGACTAAATTTGAAACTAAATAATATTAACTTGCAGGTGTTTTAATTCTCAAGCTTAAAGTATAGACAGGTCTATCATAGTCGTCACTCTACATCCGTTACCAACCTCTCGAACAGCGTTCGATAGGCAATCTCGAACACGATTGCATTGGAAAAAAACCATTTCGACCCGGATCGGTAGACGAAATATTTCTTTTATATTTTTAGTTTCAAACGCAATTAGTTCCAACTTTATATAGGCTTTAACAAGTTCAATTTAAGGATAAGGATTTTTATTTTTAAATACTCTTTCTAAAAATATAGTGACCCAAAATTTTGTTTAACTTTGTATTCTCAGTTCTGTCACATCGACTTTACTGTGCAGCTTGTTAAACGAAACGAGAACACTTTAAGAACCTGTTTCCACACTCGCAAATGGTTTCTTGGCTTTACCAATTACATTTCCAGCAGAAAAAAGAGCGACAACATTTTTAGACATTTTAGTTTAAGTGACCGTCACATTATATTCAATTGCCACTTCTGAGAGCGTTATGTCGTTGTTATCAATTCAAGTTATTACCGTTTTATTGTTCTTTTCATGAGTCACTTGCCTGTTTCCTGGACCGGCGCCATCTTCTGTAAGTGTGTTCCAAAAAACATTATCCGCCCGGCAACCGTAATGGAAATATTTTTTAATGTAACCCATTAGCGCGGGATTTCGGTCCTCTCTGTAATTTGGAGTCAAAGTTTTTTAATCTTCGCTCCGTGTCTTGATGGGGTTCTGAGCGACTGTCCATCGCGATCCCTATCTCGAAGCATAATAAGAAGAGACAGACGTTACTTATATTTTATTTAACGTCAGATTGATCGAACTGGTACGATAAGATGCCTCGGAGGGCAAGATTTGTTTATGTCATAAATTATGTGTATTCTTTACGTGTGTTCTAATTCTTTTATTTTAAATGCGTCTTTGTCGTTAAAACTTCCGAAAGAATGTTTGTTGTGACATTTATCAGTTTTATTGGTTTCTTTGATAAACTGTGCTTTGCTCTACTATTCGATTATGGTTTTGGGGTTTACCCATTTGATCAGCAATCGTGTCTTTTATAGTTATAGCTGGTTAGCATCAAACGTTTTCGTAGTAACCTGGTAATTGCCTTGTTAATTTGAATCTGGTGTCGGTCTCTCTGATCTTAGTAAAGCTGTTTGACTGGTATTTTCGAATCCGTCATCATACGATGTCGATCGTGGCTCTCGATTCATTTTAAAATGAAGATATCGCGTTCATTAGATATTTAAAATTTATTGGAAGTAATTTCGGCTTCGATATTAAAATATCTGGTTTTTATTTAATTGGAACACTTTTTCTCTACGTCTATCGATGTTACGTTTTATGTTGTGTTTCATGTTTTATGTTTTACAGTATTCGTGTTCTCATCGTAAACATAACACAGATCGATAACCGGCTCCGATATTAATGATGTTAATGTTGTAAAATTAAAACAGTTAGGTTTCTACCCCAAAGTTAGTAACTTTGATAAAGTCTGAATACTAATACCAGTGTCCTCTACCAATGTCAAACCAATGTTGTTCCAATAGTTTAATATGAAGTTTGTATATTCTATAATTTTTTATCCTCATCCCAACCCAAAACATAAATCTGTCATAAATTTTAGAAGGTCCATCCATTATCTAATAATACTTCAAAATCTTAATACACAACGTGGGTGTTTGGACTAGCCGTGTGTACATAAAAACCGGTCCGGCCGTCAGTCACTAGTTCACTACACAATATTTGCGTGACGCTGGCAAGTTCGCGCCCTTCCCTTATTCATTCATGAATTTATTTGTTAGTTCTTTAAACTTGGCTTTCTCTTTAGAATGTACATATCATCTTAAATGATATCCTAAAGTTTTTAAACTTCTTTCTTCTCATGTCTAAATTCTTCGTTGGACTTGCCGATCTTCTGTATATAGTTACTGCAGGATCAGGTGGAATGTTAAAAGCCTTTATAGGTAAAGCCACACTTGCAAGTAAACCGTAACTATTTATGCACAATTTGTGACGGATATAAAAGCTTACACTTTACTCCTGCTAGACTTTGAGTCGTGCCGACGCACGTAATGTTGACATTTTTAATGTTGTCACTTGACATTCAGTTCACCTGCTAGAAAAAAAAACTGTCGTAACTACATCGGTTTGAGTGAAAAATCTTATTAAACCTAGTAAAAATCGAAAATGAATACTGAGAAGCTTGGTAACCTACAATATTTGGGTGTAGGCGTTGGCTTAATTACCAAAATTAAGAATTCTGCAATTATGAGGAAGGTTACAATTACAAACATGGTCCTTGATATGGGCAAGCCCTTGAATGTGTTTTAAGTTAAAACATCCGTTTTTGGCAAACCATGATTGTTCGATAACGTATAAATCATCAATAAAATTTCGTAAGGTCAGTATTAATTATAATATACGGAAATCGATTCTCATAAATATTGGAATGAATAAAACGGCAAATGAGATTTTTGATTGATCAATTTTCTAAATCAATGTTTAATAACTAGAGTTTTAGCGCAGTTTTGTTTGAATTTTGGAATACTGCAACTTTTCTAAAAAATAACGAATGGTTTGTTGTGCCAACACATATAAGTTGAAATGCCATTGGAGAACTTTAACCTCTCCTAACTAGCAACAAGTAAGAAACTGTCGTAGCAATAAGCATTGCAGCATGGCATCTTTTGTCACTGTTTGGTATACAGCTGCCCAGTGTTAAACTCAAAAATATTTTCTGTTATAACATTTTAGGTATATGGGAATAAAAACTGGACATTTTGCTTTTTAGAATCGAATGTGCGAACACGAGAGCGAAGTAAAATGCGTGTACAATCCGTGTAATTGGCAGTTTGGGTCGTTACTCCTTTTAGAGTTCCATAGGTAGGTTTTACAATTGAACGTTTCAAACTAACAATGTATTGCTATTTTGTTAGGAAATGGGTTATTGTGTTCCTTGCAATCAATGGGATGTAGGAATCAGTTGAGTTCTTGCTGTTTGAATTTTCTTTTTATTTTTAACTTCAACGTGTTTAGCGTTTACTATATGTTTTCCTAATTTGTTTAAAATATCTGCGATTCTTATCTTTCATCAAGAACATCTCTTTTCTTTATGATCAATTTCTACCATAAGTTTACACGCTAGAGTTCAACACACAAACAAACTCACACACCAGTATTTTTTTTTGTATAATCTTGATGTTTATGGATAACTGCCTGAATCGATTTGATGGAATCGATTTCTATCATAACTTTGGAATTAAATTTTGGACATTACAATATTTCACTGCCGCGGCCGCTCGAAAGTGAATACATATGAAAAATATCGCTGCATAAAGATAAAAGATTTCGATTACGATATAGATACTAACTTTATGGATTTATTTAGATATTTATCGATCATCAACTTAGTGTGGTTGATAATAATACATATTGCATTTACACGAAGAGGCAGTTAGAATTGCACTAGAAGACGTAAATCGTTTACGAGTATACTTAGTAATATTTTAGCTATTCATTCATGCGCTAGGATAAGGAAAACATTTAATTTCGTTTGTATCGTCATGGATTAGTACTACACTGTTCAATAGCAAAATCATTTTAAATAACAAACTATTACCCAAAAGTTAACGTTATCGTGGAATCTTCGCAACCTGAAATAACTTAAATTATGTGTACATCTAAATTCGTCTGTGCTTTATCATATTCCCCATCAACAGTTTCGTTTCCAACATGTATGTCTTCAGTAATTAGCCAGTCACCACCATGACCCTCTTTCATTCGAGACTTTCTGTCATCTATGCCTATGTTTAACCGGTTATTACCTTATGTAACTACTCATCTCCGCGACGCATTCTTTGTATGACAAGCCAAAGAATTTTCGGAGTCATCATCATTAAACGAACTGGACTCAAACCATTCTTCATTACGTTTTTTGTCAGGTTTCCCATGATTAACTGGGTCTACGGACTTTCTGTAACTATCATTAGCTGAATTGTTATTTTTTTCAAATCTATCGTGCCTAAGTCATCTGAATTCTTTAGTGTTCGTTTTTAGATTCGTATCAAGTCAATGAACCAAGATTCCTTTTGAAAACTACTTGAATGCTATGTGAAGATATTTTTTTTTTGTACTTATATCAAACTGAAGTGCGTTTCAAGTAAAGCCAATAACACTGAATCTAAACAAATAATCTAACAATCAGTTTGGCGTTGCTTATGTCCTATACAACCTTCGTATCTTTCGGCTGAAATAATGATGTAGCAGACATACATATATCGTCGTTTTTAATCATTTTTTTTTATGATTCTTAAGTTCTTGTTCCTCAGCATCAGAGTGGCATTTCTACTATTTTTAAGCAACGTTCGCATTTGCATGTCAGTCGCAATCTGTCAAAAATTTAGGCTAACTTGACATATTGTTACTGACATGCGAATGCGAACGTTGCTTAAAAATTAATAGAAATTGTCCTCTTATCATTTACAATAGTTTGCATTTTTACTAAATAACAATAAAGTTTCCAAGTTCAAGTTTACTTTACATTAACAAATCAAGTTTTTACCATCTTGCTGTTTTAAGCTATATGGACAGAGCGCAAGCATGTTATTAACATGATTACACGAAGCTCTTAATACTTCCTTTATTAATTCTTAAACTGACCTCGCCTGGGTGTTTCCTCAAATAAAAACCTCATCGGAATGCAATTATAAAAGTGATGTAAGAAAAATCGCTTACCAATAGATAATTTCTTCATACATTCATTATAGTTTGTTTTTTTTTTGTGATATCTTTATCTTCGTTTTGATCTAGGTATTTTATAAAGTTTGAATAGAAGATTAGTGATGATTGTGTATTTTCATTCAAAAAATTGCATAACATGATGACCGTCTTAGGATATAAAGAACGTTAAACAACATATAAATCAACCAAATGCCCAAAATCTACCCGCCTGACGAATCGTTAATAATTCGCCATTCATAATAGTACAGATTGGTATTAATACAAACCTATACAAAATGTAATTGAGCTCCGTACACGTCTCAGAGGAGTATAAAACACTGTTTTCACATCGCTCGCCTACCTACAAGCCATAAAGCAGATGGTCACTAGTAATCCAATATAGCCGCTGTTAATAATATTAATCGCAGCGATTGGCCACAAAATGCTTTTAACGTAATTCGATTCGGTTTGACTGGAACTCTTGTGGAACGGAACCAAAACAACATGACCTTTCCATTCCCTCCCACATTTGTGATCCATTAACGATACGGGGAAGTGAAAAGAATTAGCGGAGCTCTTCAAAAAGTGGTGAGGCTGTACGTACTGAACGCATGCGACGTCGTCGGGCTTGCCTTGAGACTAAAGGCTCATGTTACTCGGATCACGTTCAAGGCGCGTCTGAACAGTATAGTGGTCGCTGACATTAAATTTTACTATTACATTATATTGAATACTCGTACAGTTATTTAACGTATTTTCTTAAGTGACATGTACCTACTCACAATAGTAGCTGACAATAAAATACTGTCGACGACAAAAGGTCGTTCCTCTCTTAATGAATGAACGCCTCCAAATCCAATCAAAACCCGTTTCGAATACCTACGTATTGTTACGTACCATAAATAAACCACGTTTTATATTATCAGCGAAACTTGTGTTCGAATTCACTCCGCCTCTACTCCGACATTTAATTAAACCACGATATTTTATGGTACGAATCATTAAAACGTTCCTGAGAAACCTCTTCTTAACCCTATACGATTCTAAATATAAAACAGGAATTTAATTTCTCTTTCATTGTTCCAGGTACATACACTCAAAGGAGAAACCATTCAAGTGTACAGAATGCGGGAAAGGATTCTGCCAGTCGAGGACCCTGGCGGTACACAAAATCCTCCACATGGAGGAGTCACCTCACAAATGTCCAGTTTGCAGCCGAAGCTTCAATCAACGTTCAAACCTCAAGACTCATCTGCTCACTCATACAGATCACAAGCCTTACGAATGCAACTCTTGCGGGAAAGTATTCCGAAGAAACTGCGATTTGAGGAGACATGCCTTGACGCACGCAGTTGGTGACGTACCACCAGGTGATGTTCTAGATGTAGGTGAAGAGGATATCGGCAGACCGGGATCGCCAATAGAACCTGGATTTGATGATGAAGATCCTGAACTCTCATCACCTGAACATTCCCCTGTTAGACGAGCGCGGTCGTCATCAATAGAAAGTATTGGGAGAGAACAAAGTGAAGAAAGACCACCACAACGACGGACGTCGCCTTCTCCGGTAGAACGTACTCACTGTCACCATAATGAACAGAAAGACAGAGCGAGTCCTTACACTATGCGCCCACAACATCAAGATAAACACATGCGAATGCCGTCAGACCTATACGAGAAACGGCGATACACTTCTGACGAGATAATAGAGAAAGAAATGCGTTATTCTGAAGTTCCTGAACCACAAATAAGACATCCTCAGCTTCAAATACGACGAGACCTTCACCAAGTCGTACCTCCTGATCCTTCAAAGATGGGCCAGATGGCAAGCCCGCCTATAGATCCTGGACCTTCTGGTATGTACCTGAGTCCATTTAGAAAGAGAAGTCATCCACCTGATATTGGAGATAATGTGAGAACTTGCGCAGCTGTTTATCGAAGTCGGTCACCTGAACCCACTAACTTGACGATGCCTCGGCACGCACTAGGAAATGGGGAGGTCGTTGTTGGAATCCCGCCGACTATAATGGGAATGCCATCATATCATAAGTTTGGTATACCCATGCCACCGCCTCATCCTCAAATGGCGTACGGTCCGGTTCCTCACCCTATATTAGGACCACAGCAAACTGTTGCACAAGACTTGATAGTGAAACATGCACCTCCGAAAGACACAACACCCTGTACTTCCACTCATGTCACCAATTGCAAGGATGGTCAGAAAGATCCTGAAGAAGGCAGTTCGAGTTTTATAACAAGTGGAATAAAGAATATTGTTGGTATACAACCGCCTACCAATCCAAAACCGGGGACGAGTACATCGACTGGACCGAAGAAAGGATTCAGCATAGAAGATATTATGAGACGCTGATAAAATATTAACAAGCGCCGCTGTCAGCGAAGACTTACTGTGTGCAAATGAGATTGCGTAGTATAGATTACGTTAAAGTTTAGCCTTGTTGCCTTATTTTGTTTAGCTACATAGTAAGAGTTTTTGTAACACGATATGTCTTTGGACAGTGGTTCTTAATCGATTGTATAGGTGCATTTCTAGAGAGATTTAAGATATGAAATTGTATTTGTACCTAATTTTAGATTAACTATAATCAGAAGTATTATTAGTCCAAGTTTCGATTATACACATTGTAAAATTCTAGAGGTATGTTTGTACGTATTCGCAACGTGGATTTGGTTTTCGTAAAGATCTCATAAGGTTTGTTTGTGCAGTGTTTTGTTTACCTCCAAATTTTAAAAATTTAGTTTATCGAGAAATATTTTAGGCAATTATTTTTTATTTTGTCGTTTTATTGTTGGATGTCGACAAACAAAACAGTTGTTTGTGTGATTTATTTTGTTTGAATCCATCAGTGCTGATTTGTAATTTAAAATAATTTTAAAGTAATTTAGTTTTCTTTAGCAGTTAGATTTAAAATATTAAGAATTGACTGGTTCTTATTACTGCTGTTATTTATTATTTAGTTACTTCATAGTTTAATTATTGAGAATGTTAGTTTTGTCGGGCAATACGCAGTTTTATTGATAATCGTGATTTCTTATTTAAGATTTTAGTGTTATAAAATGTAAATAAATGATTGCATTGTTAGTTTTAATTTAAAAATAGTTGATTGATTGTTAATTTTAAATTACGAACAATAGTATTTGTTGAATAACTTGCATACAAAATGAATAAAACTGAACTGTTATGATAAATGTTAAATTAAAAACATTGTTAAAAATGTTGAAATTAAAGCCTTTAGATAGAAAAACGCAGACTCTACTACATAGTTGAATAGTTATTGCTCAGATGTAATTAAGTGAAGTACTTTAACGTATGTACATTCGTATTTTTATATTAATTAATAAATAAATTATGATGAAAGATAATAAAGCGTTTTATATCTTTATATCCACACAACCCACACTGCCCTAATAATAATCTACAGTTTTATGCAAGGTAGGCTTTATACAATACCTACATACTTCTGAAAAAAAAAATACACATGTACTTTTATAAGTTAGGAAGCACGCAAATCCAATGTTGAAGGTACACTTACACGTACACCAGCAACTTATACCACACATTTTTAATACACTTAAATATGTATAAATAAAATAAATAAAATAAAAAGCCTTATATTTCTTGCATTACAAATAGGTATTTACAAAGTAAAGTTAAAGTTGTATTATTATTTGCTAAACTGTGAAATAATCAAAACTGACACTTGTTCATGTGCAAGAACCCCTCCCTAGGTGAAGGCCTCCTCTAAAGAATTCCATTTGTCTCTATCTTGGGCTATTTGCGTCCAGCAGGGCCCCGTTATTTTTATTATTTCGTCTGCCCATCTCGAATATGGTCAACCTTTGAGACGTTTGCCGTATGGACCCTTCCACTTTGTCACCCGGCTAGTCCACCTGTCATCCTCTAGCCTCGCTACATGACCTGTCCACTTCCATTTTAATTTTTTAGCAAAACTTAGAGCATCTTTGGCTTTGGTGATTTTTCTAATTTTTTTTTTTAATTTTTTTTAATATTAAGCATGCTTCGTTCCATTCCACGTTGGCAGGTAATTATTTTGTTTTTGATTTTTGACGTATAATTCCAAGTTTGACAAGCGTAGGTTAAGCATGGTAGGAGGCATGACGTCATAACTTTTGTTTTGATCTTTATTGGCATGTTGCTTTTAAATATTTCGCTTAATGACCAGTACTTATTCCAAGTATGTTGTGCCCTTCGTTCTACTTCTAATTCATTGTATTTGTGTCGAAGCTAATTTGTTTTCCAAGGTAGATATATTTTTATTGTAGAAATATGTATAGGGTTTAGACAGGCGTGATGCGAAAATGTGTATTCGTAGATTACCAAGAAAACGCAAGCGACAATACATACTCATAATTTATATTACGTGTGGCATTGTCGCACCGCGCATGTCTGCGCGAGCCTTATCCTTCCTATGGGAATATTTACTGCAATCAAGTTGTTTCTGTCAGTAAGCTGAAACAGACTTATTAGGATATTAATGTTACTTGGCAGTTCTACTGCACAATACTTATTAATAAATCTTCGGCGTCTAGTGTCGTTACGGCCATTTTTCTATGATTAGTCTGTTTTGTTACATGAAGATTAGTGTCAATTAACAGGAGAGTTGATTGCTCTTTGATCAGTCCAAGTATCTACCTGCCTATAATTTTTTAGTACAGTCATCCATTGCAATCAGCAACTTAGTAATTATCTTCGGTCGTAAGTATTTTATGATTTTTTACGAGTACGTAAGCTATCGTCAGGTATCTTAAGAAACCTCAGACTGTTAGGGTCTTTGCACATCTGACGGAAGATGACCGACTAACGTATCACCGGTTGAGTGTGCAAGGTTGAATTTTTGTTATATTATTTGTCTGTTCTGACGTTACGCTTCGGTCAGATGTGCAAAGACCCTTATGGCTCTCGAAGACAGGCGTGTAGTGGCATTTGGCGGTTTTTAGGGTTCTGTTATATTAGTGGCATCGCATTGTCAAGTTGCGACTGTCTGTGAGAATCTTAATTCGAAATTGTGTTCAAACGTGTAAAAGCTAGAGGCTAGGCTGTCCGATCACCACCAGGCCCGGGTCGATGGCGCATTGTGTTTCACACTCACCTCGGACCAGAGCCTGCCAGGGTTGCGGAATTTGTTCGAAAGAGTCACCGCGGCCCTGGAACGCAAGAAGGAATACGGATGAGTTTTAGTCAGTAAGGGTCTGACACGCCCTTCCGCTCCACCCAGAGCGGAAGAAGTCATTTGATGATTTTCTATCCATAAAAAAAGGCTAAAAGAAAACTAAATACATTAAATTGAAAATATAAATAATGCCAGAACTGGGTCTTTTAGATAAGTAGATACCATTATGATTTTCTGTTAAACAACAAGCAAACTAATAAAATACAAAATCCAAAAACATATTATTAGTTTGTAGAAATGACGCTTGCATTCTCAACAAATTATTTGCAATAATAACCTTTGCAAAAAACAATAAATTATGGGGTTACCTTTCAAAACAACGAAAAACGTATAATTTTATGATTTTTTTCTGTCCAAAGCGGGTAACAGGTGATATTTTTATTAATGAAACACATTTTACATAAAGATGTCAAGAATACGAAATGTTTCTTCTCAAGTGCTGTAAAGTAATTAAGTTGCGCAAGAAAAAATTTGCGTTAGAAAAAATATAATTTAAATTTATCGTTTGAATTCAAACGTTATTTATGGCTTTGAACATGGCTTAGTAATTTTTAATTCTACTTAAAAATTACTAAGCCATTAACTAAAGTACTAGGCTTGGCTTGGTCTTATGTAGGTACCTATGTTGTGAGCATAGCAGCAGAGAATCCAAAAATTAAACGCGAAATAAAACAAATCTTAGATTTGCTCGGTAGTCTCGATGGCAAAATACAAATAGCAAATAATGGAAACGTATGTGGGAGCCATCCCTAGCAATAGGATGGTGAAATCTAGATAATATTTTTAATGTACATTTCGTCCTAGAAATCATCCACACTAAAATTGACATTATCATCATCATATTAGCCGAAAGACGTCCACTGCTGGACATAACCCGGTTCTTGTTGCGATACTTGGGGGAGCCCAAGTGTCGCAATAAGAACCGGTCCTATGCGTCTCGCATCCATCGGCTACCCGCGACCCTCACCAGGTCATCGGTCCACCTTGTGGGAGGCCTTCCAACGCTGCGTCTTCCGGTACGCGGTCGCCACTCCAGAACTTTTCGGTCCCATCGACCATCTGTTCTGCGAGCAATGTGCCCTGCCTTCCTGATTCGGATGGAAAAGAACATAGGACGAACTTTCTATCCCGGGAGTACGATCTCTTAGGATAATTTCTAAATTTCAAGTTATTTTCGCTAACTTAGCTGGCAGAAGTTTGAATTATTGAAACAGGATGTAACCTATCAAATACAGATACAAATGAATAGGTCGAAATAATGATCCAAACACGTTTGGCTTTAGAAAATGTCAAACAAATTATTTCAAGTAGCAATAAAACAGTAAGTGGTCTTTATAATTAACGCTCTTAAAGGAAAATATTGCTGAATTGCTGTTCATTGAACTTAATTCAATTTAAAAAAAAAAATGAAAGCTTTTATAAAACGATAATACGTAGTGTTATCATTTAAATAATTTTTCTTTGTAGTCAACTATGTAATTTTCTGAGATTTGTTGACGAAAGCCTACTTGCGTAAACCAGATTTATTTTTTAACTAAGAGTTAATTGCTAATACGACGTAAAATAACAAATTAATACTTCATACATACCTGCCCCGAGTTAGCAGATTACTATGGTTTGTGCAAGTGGGCCTAAGTGTTTGAACAGTAGTATACAACGAATAAGAATCTTGATAGAAAAAACAAACTTTTTCCAAATGTTGAATCAAATTATTTGAAAATTAGCCAATTCCATGTATGGGCCAATTGGAACGATGTATGAGAATAATTGGTTTGCTTTTGCTTTGCCAATTCGTGATTACAAGGTCACACCATCTTGCTTGAACTTGAAGTTAAATTTTAGTTATTCAAAAAATATAGGTAGTGTAAATCGTGCCCATGCCAAAATCGGAATTATAACCGTAACATAATTTGGAATATTTTACGTCATTTTTTGCAAAAATGATTCATTGCTACGGTGTACTGGTGTTTGATAGCCTTGGAGATAACCATTTATGTTAAATGTAACAAGTTGTGGTAACCAGCTGCCGTATGATGTCATTAGTTCTGACGTCAATGCAAGGTTCTAGATAATTAGTGACACTTACAATAAAGAAATGATCACTTCACTTGGGCGATAGTGGAAATGCGGTGGTTTCTATTACGTCTTCGTCTTAAGGAATAAAACCAATTATGGGGTGACAACCTCAGGAACTTGCCTTGACGATTAACACGACCGCAGCGCTCGAAGGCTCTCCCTCAAGAACCTGCCACCTCACCATATGTGAAGGAAGGAGTAAAGTAGACTTGTGTTGTGTTTCTACTACCACAAGTAAAACATTTCGTTTTTGTTCACCCTAAAAAGTATAAATATCATGACATTGAATTACAAAACCAATATTACATGACATGTCGTTAGTATCGTTTTTTTGTTAATAATATTCCACGTGTGTTGCAGGATGCCATTGAAAGATCTATGAAACTAAACAAATTCACGAGATCAGATGGAGATTAGAAGATCATTACCATTACAATCAACTTGCTTTACAAGCACTATAAACGGCCACCAAGTGCCTAACACGGATTGTTAGGCAAAAAGACTGGATTTATGCAAAAGTTGGGTAGCACATTCTGCAGATGGAAAGCAATATCGCACGAGACTTATTTTCAAAATAACAGCGGTAAGAACGTGAAGGAAGAAAGAAAGAAGCAGTAGAAAGTGAAGTTAATTTACATTATCTGATTTAGAATGTGGACGAGAAGCGTACAGTACGACTAATCCCCTGATTTGTCGTACTGTACGCTTCAACAACTAAGAGAGTAGCCCCCTTGGGCTTCTCTCTTAGTTGCGGGCGTATTCTATTCCGTATCACCTACGGACTTACGATTAGTTCCGAACCCGAACTAAGAATGAATGACAACACGATTTGACAGTTACTGTCAAATCGTGTTGTCATTAATTCTTAGTGGTTAGGTGATACGGACTAGAATACCACTAACAATACAACTAAGCCCAAACCTACGGACTTCGGGCTTAGAGAGTAGCCGCCTTGGATATCAACCAAGTGCGTACCCTACAAAGCTTCAGACTAACAGGAAAAGAGAAATACTTTTATTTAAACTCAAAATTGGAATAACAGGGTCATATAATAGTTAAGTTAATATAGAGAAGAATACTTAAACAAGAGACGAGCGAGTAAACAATATTATATATCTTACTAATGAACTGATCGTTAGTACGAGTGCTGTAACTGCAATTTGTATAAAAAGGACTACAGCACCTGTCACAATTAGTAGATAATAAATAGTGATACTACATGCATATTACCAATGCATTTCTGTATTGAGTAGCTTTTCGACATAAACACTAATTGCTAGTTTATTCTATACTACTGCATGTCGTGTTAGATTTCTGTTATTTGCAATAAATGGATAGTTAGCAGTTTGCATTAGACATAAGATTTGTGACTTCGATAACATAGAGATTAAGAGTGATAAAAGTTCACTGACTAGACTGATAGGTAGATAAAATATTGACGATGAGGAAAGAGTAGAATAGTTTGGATTGGAGGACAAAGATAACTAGGCACATCTTGAAGATGGTCTTTAACTAAAGTAAAATGTTCATTACATCAATTTAAAAAAAGGAAAGAAAGCAGTTTTATATGAATGACGTCATGAAAAATGACGAAACAAACATACAAAATAAAAATGAGCATCAAAACTTTCAACCGAACAACGCAAAACGCCACTTTACACGAACTGTTGTTCAAGATAATACAATCACATATATTAATTCAGTGCAAAACAACGACATCTTTTATAAGCAAAAAGGTGTTTCTTTTATGGTCGTCCGTTTTACGACGCGCTGTGAACCACCGTCAACCGGGCAGCTACTTGGGACTTTATGCAAATTGCCCGCCGACTAACTACAAAAAAGTGTGTAATAAAATGAGATGAGTGTGGGTTCCGTGGGTTTGCTGCTTTGATATTATTTAGAGTAGGTATTTCTTTTAAATTATAAAATAATATTTTTAACTTTTTAATACAACTTATTTTTATCACATTTTAAATATAATGCTCAGTTAGTGTTTTGTGTCTAGCAGGAAAGCAGTTCTTATGAGTAAAGCTTATGTTTTCTACGGAAGGCATACAGACCTTATTACATACACGTATGTTTTAGATCTGATGGTTTCTAATAGTATCCATACACGGAATTAAATGATATGGTAACGTAATGGCTTTTCCCTATAAAAAAACAACGGTAGCAAACGGTACCCCAAAAACAATAAAAATATTTTTTACGACAACCGAATGTCGTACCTGAGATATTTTAATTCGCGAGTTGATGCAAAGTGAAAGCACTATCACGTTCAATCAATCGCAAAGAGCATCATTTGGAGCATAGAGGTTTTATTGGTACCGATTTCACAGTGTAAAAACGATAATTTATAATTGTTGCTCGTGACTGTACCCGTTCAAGGCCTTTCACGTTATACTGAAGAGTTTTAAATTAATGCTTGTAGTGTATTGCACCTGTTGTACGCGATTGTAATATTATTTGCTATTTTCCTTACTTTTGCAGTGCTGTGTTGTTATGATAGTCTACCCTTATCTGTGTTGTCGTGAAAAAGCTGCATCAATTATATTGCTGCAGGTAAGATATAATACGGCCCTAAAGAACTAACGGAACATACCTCCTAACTTATATGAATGTATCTAGAAGTGGCAAGACTGACTATTAAGCTTATTAAAATCGATATTCGACACATTCAAATCGATAAATTTGTAGTCAGCAAAAAGCCTTATAAGGATTTACCTACGTTACTGAATGAACTCTAAAAACTTAAACTTTGACACTACGTGGGAGTTCTGTGATAGATATCGGCAACCTTTTGTGCTACAATCCTTGTGGCACAAGCGTTACTTTAATCCGTATCGTGTTGAGTTCAAATGTTACTTCTGTGAACTGTATTTAAAAAAGGTCCAAAAGCGCCTTAGAGAACTTGAAAACTACCAAGAGAAAAATATGCGTGTCATGCAATTAGAACTACTCTGTCTATTGGACCTATTAGAAGAGTTCTTTGTGGGATAGTTCGTCCAGAATACTACCCTCCAGCATCACGGTCAGCAAGCAGTGCAGTTGTTGTTTTCTAGTTGTTTTCCAGATTGACTTGGTTGACGTTGAAGCCAAACATAATTGTAGAGACCAGGAAATTTGGACTGTTCTTGTATTAAGATATCTCTATGGGCCTTGGCAGACAAAGTCATCGTAACGATTTGCTGTCAGATGCCACATTTTCCATAATCTAATTTATTGTTTTCAAACGTTTCACCAGCACATCTCTTTTTAAGAATCATCAATCTACCCCATCATTATTACTGCCCCACGATTTTACTAACAAACATAGTAACACTTATTTACCTAAAACCAAATTCTTAAATAATTGGAACTCGGAAGGTTACTTCCGATACGGAAATCTAGAAACAATTAAAACAATTTGATAAAGATTTGTCTTATAAAATATACAGTTCGTTTTCCGGTCTGCCTCGATTTAATTCCAATGAACAATTACATGCTTTTGCATTTGCCTCCACGGTGATCTCAGTATCGACCACTTATCTGAAAATTGGACTCCTAAAACGGGACGGCCTGAATATAGGAAGAGGAAGTGTAATTTACACAAATTAACAAAATATTTTGTTGTAATTTCTAAGCTATTCCGTTATTCCGGAGATGCTTCTGATAGCTTAAATGAATCTACTTAGCTATCACAGCCAGACAAAAGCATTAAATCCTACGCCTTCAAAGTTATATTTTAAGGTCGTCTGTGCATCTATCTAGCTGCTTGTTCCGTTAATTTTAATATTTTGATGACTTATTTCATGATTTCGTCTTCAGTAGGCTTCAGCTTCACTAAAGCCTACCTATCTACTGAATATTACCTACACCTTAAACGTGAGTTATTTTCACGTTAAAAGGTCAATAGTGACTTGGGAGAAGACCCAGTCACTCAAATCTTCATTACCTTCGTAATATTTGTATGGATATTTGGGCAAATCCTGTGTGTTATGTCTAATAAGACTGTATTAAAATAAAAACATTTTGCTAGCATAGACAGTTTAAGTACTTAATAACTTCTAAAATTGCTTTCTTTATACTAACTTCTTAAATTTTTTCAGCTTAACCGATGACACCCTAGAACTTCACCAGTTCTTCATTTTCGCAACGCCTTTGCTAGTAAGTTTATGGAACGCACCGTAAGTGAGAAAAGACGTTAGGAAACTGGTTCGAAGAAGTCATAACAGACAGCTTGACTTACAATGTGTGATGAATCATCGAATTATGAATGCAGTACATGTTGTAATGTGGTTTGATTTCCGAATAGCCCACCGCATTGAAGTTTCGTAAAAGGTGATCTCATGACATGTTTTACTTGATGTCTGTCCTGACGACTGTTAGTCTTTGGAGAAAATCTTGTACCTTTGCCATATTTTAAACATGAATGGTTCCAATAACACTAAAGGCTTTTTTTTTAAGGATGGGAAATCATCAAACGACTTCTTCCACTTTGGGTGGAGCGGAAGGGCGTGTCAGACTCTTACTGACTAAAACCCATTCGTGTTCCTTCTAAAGCCTTTTCCGTTCCAGAGCCGCGGCGACTCTTTCGAACAAATTCCGCAATCCTGGCAAAAACACTAAAGGCTTAGTAATGATACTTTGTGCCTTATGGTAGCACTAAAAAGTCAGTTCGGCAAAAATGGCAAAAAACTAGTCTGACGTGGATATAAAGAATCGATAAATCTGCCTTACAGGATTTGATTGATAGAAACTATGAAAACGTTATCTTCCCAATATTAACAAAGAAAATGCATATCATCATGAAAAAATACAGTTGCACAGGAAGACAAACCACTTTTGTAATCCGAAAAGTTTGGTCTTCATCGGAAATCATCCGTCGCAGCTTTCAGTTCAAATTACAATAATTTTGCCGCTTCAGCGATTTTGCAAGATTCGCTAAGTAAAAATTCACAGCAAAATAATTTCCATTCAATTATTCCTAGAAGTAGGTACTATCAGAGAGCAATGCTTCTGTGAATGTACTCACATGAATCATGAATGTAACGTCAGTATTCAGTTCAGGTCAGTACTTGAGAGGTTTGAGACACACAGCTCTAACGGTCTTGGAGCTTGTAGCTTGTATTACATTTGTTTCGGCCAGTCATCATCATTATCATCTTTTAACCTTAAAGAGGCGTGGGTGTATTTAGAGACGACGCAGCAGATCTTCGATCAGCTCAAAAGACATCCCCTTTCTTCGGTCTACCTCAGCTGCTTAACCCACTCGTTTAAAGTTATCATTCAAGAGGTGGAGGTTATTTTTTTTTTTACAATTCATGTACACACAGAAAAAGTATCAGATATAACATTATAATTATTAGTACAAAGGTAATACTCATTTCTAAAGAAATTTCTTCCAGCAGACCTGTAAAGGAGAAAAAGAAATGTAGACAATAGTGTGTAAGAAAGAACAAGAAAGGGGTATATGAAGCCTTAAACTAAATTATCAAATAAACATACATAAATATTGTAAATATTAATTTATGATTACACATACAAAAACATTCCCAATACTATATAGGTTATATAAAATACTCTACTTTTTTCATAATTGAAGGGATCTCTATCTTGATTTTGTTTTCATCGTCATCATTGACGTTATACACCATTTCTGTATTATCCAAATATTATATTTTAGGTTCCTTCTGTTTTAAATTCGTATTTTTTCCAGTAGGTGGTTCTTGATTAGTCTCGTCTCATCTTCAGTTGGTTCAATCACCTGAAATATGAGAAAAAGCATCGTGAGTACAAAGCTTGCTTGTTCAAGAATACAAAGCTGACTTGACTTCCTAACCCTGTGTCTATCAAGTCCTATAAAACTCATGTTTTATCACTAAGCTTTCTCATCACGTACAGCACAGTGGTTTAGATTACCTATACGGGTTTCCCACTCCTCGTTTACAAATAAAAACGTCAAACAACTCATTTGTTTCAGTATTCGTAGCACGCGTTAGATTTACGATTATTCTGTATCGCATGAATCCGGGAGGAGGTGCTTCGATGAAAATTGCTGTAACCAAACTATGGCCATGAATAACCATGACATCATATGGGGTTTTCTGGGTGTCTTGGACGCACCTTTGTGTTCGTTTATGGAAACTTTATGCTTTTACGGAGAGAGCTACTGTTGGTAGAGAGTTCGGTAGAAGCTTCTTCATAAGATATCCCTTTATTTCCAGTCCTCTATAATATGATCCATCAATATAAGGTTTGGTCCTGATAGGGATTGTCGCTTACCATATGTTCGATATCACCATAATAAGTCCAGTCACAGAATCTTACGGGCTTTAATGAACGAAAGAATCAGCAGTCAACATTGATCATGTATTTGCCAGCCATTCCGTCACAAACTCTTCGAAAACCTCGGCGTGTTCTTAGAAGATAGATCACGTCATCATCTACCAACCTTTTCCCAACGGTTACAATAATGCAACCCAAAATACCATCACAAAAGATCACTATAGCGGTCTATGAAGAGACATGTTCAGCAGTAAACGTTTACGAGGACGATAAGTAAACAATAACCGCCCCCTCAAAGTCATTCCATTATCACCACTTGCATTTTGGATTGGTGATTCGAATACCAGTATGATGTTATTAACACACAAGCAGATGTACTAACATATCATTGCGATAAGTACGAATGAGAACGAGAACTGACTTGGAAATGTAAATACGGAATTTATTTTGTGACCTGCCCATATCGGCTCAATAAGTTAGATAAAAAATCGACTCTCATGTAAAGGAAACTCTCTGGGATACAAACAGGTGGTCTGACATTTTACCAATATTATAAACTTCGCTGGTAAGCGGTAGTTGGGCAAACGAGAGACAGTAAACTTACTTTGAAGGTGTGTAAAGCAACCCGCATCAGGAGCTTTTTCATATTTTATACTCACTTCGCTGGGTTTAAATTCAGCAAAGTTGATTCTTGAAGTGGAAACTTTGCTGAAAATTTGATCAATTTAAACAAGTCCATAGCAATTTTGAAGAGAGTGGGAGACCTTGTTCCAGTTGAGAGACACTCATAGGTTTTAAATACATGGTCAAAATTGTTGCAGAACTGCTGTTCTCTCTATCTAGATAAAATACATATATGAGAAACTTTTGAAAACATTAAAAAGCACTAGATCAATTACGATGGAACTTCTACAGCTCACTTCCATAGTGTTGTAAACTGGGGCCACATAGCGAAATACTATCGCTGGTTGGTCGCTATCGCCGATCTGCGGAACTGGTCGCATTGTCCGGTGCCCGCCTGCAACTGGACTCGGTGGCAACACCGCTAACACTGGGGAGTTGAGAACATTTCTAATTATTTTTGCTTTGTGTATTTTTATTAAGAGGTGCTCGTGGCCACACAACTACAGCCCCACGGGTCGATCTTCGCGACGTTTGTTGATGTCGGTTTGTGGACTGAAGACCATGCGTAACATACCGAAATTCCCCCGAGTCTCGAAATAACTTTAAGGCCTTGGTCCCGGCTATCTTTTAAGATCTTTAACAGTCGTTACAGATAGTCAGACACCAGAGAAATTGACACCAGTCTTGCACAGGGGTGCCATGATACCCAGTTACTGGGTTTTGGCGGTTAAATACGCAGTCAATCTATATTAAATACTAGTATTTAATTACGGTCGAGTGTATTAAGCAACTGATGTAAGTACGTGGTCAGACTATATTGATACAGTTAATTGTATGTGATTGTGTCTACAATCATTAATATTGATTTAACTGGCTCAATAGTAAAAAAATCTATTTAGTCCGTCAGATAGATTTCCTAAAAATATTGGACACGTATTTTTTCTATTGTCACGTAAACAAAAAATGAAGACGCTACAGTGCGTTGAAAACTCGTGTGACGTCACTTACCAGTACACTTTATTACTGCAAAGTGACGTTAAAAGCCCCCGCTCCTTATCTTTGATGCGTTTTATCTTCGTATTTTTTTATTGATTTGATAAAATAAAAAATACACATCCAATATTTTTCGATAATCTGACGGACTAAGTAGAATCATTTTTTTAACCCAGACAACATCCCTATTGTATCTGTAGATATTTCGAAGCACCAATCATAGCCGACTTAAGATTCGCGTAATTCAACTCCTGACTTTTTCAGGTCGCTTTTATCTAATTCACAGAATTTGCTCCACCAAAAGTACCAAACATTTTATAAGTACCAAGTAGTTCTCGCTAAAATCATTATCGGAACATAACGCAGAATGATACATTTACCCTAATTTGCCTCTAGTGCGCTACATGGCGCTACTTTAGATTATCTACGGAGATTGGAACAAGCGCATAGTGAGTTAACGATAATTTCGGTCATGTGACTTGCGCCTGTAAAAATGTATGTTCAGAGACGTCAATAACCTCGGTAGATAATAATAATAATTATCAGTTTTGTTAGTACTTGGGTACCAACATTATTATTAAAACTTTATAATTAATTTGCTTTTGGTCTTGGCTTCACTCGCGTTAAAGTATCCTATACCCGTCACCAGGGTCCCATCTTTCTCTGTACCAAAATAATCAAAATCCGTTTGGCAATTTAGGCGTAACAGCGTAAATGTGAGTCCGTTTGTCTAAACAAATTCACATCTGAATGTATAATATTAAAATAAGGATTCGCTAAATAAATAGAGGTATGCGGAACAGAGAGTAAAGTCCCGCACACTTCCACTGAAAAATGGGAGGATCCTCCTACTAAACGGTTATAGTGTCTGGTGGGCAACTGCCCGATAATCGATGTTCGGACTGTTGTATATGTTCAAATCGCACGGACAACTTTGCTTGCGCGGTGCAAGATTTCCTTGGTAGTTCGTCGTTCACAGGATAGATGGCGTTCCGGTTTTTTTTGTTGCCGTAAAAATTTAGCTTCTTAGTTTTTCATGTGGTGGTATTGATACCGCTACATGCACACCACATATAAAATATTTTTTTAATTTCATATTTTTGACACCAGCGCGAGAATGAAACAAATATACCTCCGTGCCTCGAAAATCATGCTAAGCTGTCATTTGTAGATCTTTGTCAATCCTTACGGGTAGTCAGAAGACAGAAAATCTTGCTGGAGGTATCGTGCTACCCAGTTACAAAGTGAAGGTTGAAAATGCAGATACGCCATATAATACTGGTACTCAGCTGCACCTGGTTAGTCTGGAAGAACGACCCTCATCTGCCTAGCCTTTTCCCAACTATATTGGGGTCGGCTTCCAGTCAAACCGGATTCAGCTGAATACCAGTATTTTACGTGGAGCGGCTGCCTACCAGACCTCCACAACCCATTAACTGGGTAACACGATACTCCTTGGAAGGACTGGTGTCAGATTATCTGGCTTCTGACTATCCGTAACGACTGCCAAAGATCTACAAACGACAGCCGGGACCAACGGCTTAACGTGCTTTCCGAGGCACGGAGGAGTCTCGGTATGTAAAGACGGTCACCCATCCACAGACCAACATCGGTAAGCGTTGCTTAACCTTGAAGATCGACCCGTGCGGCTGTTATTACTTAGCTACGAGCTCCCGTAGAACGACCCCTGGAAGAACGACCCTAAACTATTTAAAAAAACAGGCCAAGTGCGAGTCGGACCCTCATACGAATGGTTCTGTACCATAAACTAAAAAAACACGTTTCTTGTACGGGAGTCCCGTTTAATTTTTAATTTGGTTTAATTTTTATTAATTGTTCTTACAGCAACAATAGACCAAAACTTCAACCGAAAACTTCAACTGTCTACCTATTACGTTCTTGAGATGCAGCCCCCTGATAGACAGACCGACGGACGGGCAGCGGAGACTTAGTAATAGAGTTCCGTTAGTTACCCTTTGGGTACGGAACCCTAAAATAGACTAGGCAGATCAATTAATATTAAAAATAAAAGTAGGTACAACAGAAAAAAATGTGTCAGCCAAAATATTATACCTAGTAATCACTTTAGTTAACAACTTCCTGATTTTTGTTTTACTAATTAATTGATAAGATTCATTATGTTTTGTTCAAGGTTGGTTTCTGAGAAAAAATGTTAAAATTAAGTAATAGATCAGGTATGTCTTGTTTGGGAACATCATTTTATCAGTTTTATTGATTCACATCTACATTTATCCATTTGTTCAGTCAGACATTTCTTTGAATTCATCCATCCAACAGTAGAAAGTCGTTAAAATAATTTCATAGTAGAAATAAAATATTAAGGTTACAATTTGCTTGATTTCCATATCGAATAGGCAAGAATTTACTTCTACAATTGCTTGGATTTTCGATACTTTTTGAGTCTACATTTCTATATGATTCTAATTTGTTGAAATATAATCAACACTTTGGAAACATCAAATCTGAAACAGAATGTTGATTAATCGATGGATATTTATTTTTTATTATTGACTAGCGGGCGTCACGCGGTTTCACCCGCGTAGTTCCCGTTCCCGTGGGAATACGGGGATTAAATATAACCTATGGTACTTGCTGATAATGTAGCTTTCCAATGGTGAAAAAATTTTTGAAATCGGCACAGTAGTTTTAAGTTTATTCATTACAAACATACACACAAAAATTCATTTTTTTCCTCTTTATAATATTAGTGTAGATGTAGATAGGCTTGCGTTCGGCCACAATCTCACCCATAGGAAAGCGATGATGTGTTCGACGATGGATCACGCTTGCCTAGAAATAACCTGTTCACTCTTGACTTAAAGGACTACAAGTTGTAGCTTATCTGAAACAGTCTCCGGCAGAAAGTTCTACCCCTTAATTGTACACTCAATATAAATATTCTAACTACTAGCTTTTGCCCGCGACTTCGTACGCGCATATCTCGTCCTTCCCGTTCTCGTAGAAATTTCAGGAAATCCTCTCATAGCACTCCCCTAGCTGCAAGCTGAAATTTGGCTTGTAGGTTCCTTGAGGGGTCTCAAGGAACCTACAAGCCAAATTTCAGCTTTCTACGACCTGTAGTTTTAGCTGTGTTGTCTGTCAGTTACTCAGTCAGTTAATCACTCAGTCACTCAGTAACAGACGAATTTCAAATACCTACATTGATTATGGTACTCCTAAGTAATAGTTCACAGAAACATTTACCGGAAATTAGTCTTAATCTAATCGTTTTGAGTAGAGTTTTTTCAGTTTGAGGTGGGAATGTTGTACAATAACAAAAAAAAAATGGCGGCAGTCCACAGTCTTCCTAGCTATCCTGTGCCGCGTATAGGTACGCATTAGCCAAACGACACTGTCCAGCCGATCGCAAGCGGTTACGTACCTCCCTGCAGCCGGCAGGGTTGACTACTATCTGGTATTACGTTTTAGCTTATTTTACAGAAAAAAAAACACATGTTTTATGTAGGCATTTTGTTTTTGTTAAAACGTTTTGTAATAATTACCAGTTTGTAGACCAGATTATGTAGTTTTAAATAGGTTAGTACGCACTTAATTAGTCGTCTTTTTCCCTCCAATTTATTAGGTAGCGATTCACTAACGTTCAAAATAATAAATCGTCGTGACTGGTTGTATAAAAATTGTTTAAATAATGTTTTCTCGAGCATTACTAAATAAGTAAAGACCTATAACTTTAACATTGATACGTCAGCCAAATCAAGGACCAAATTGATTTAAATACTTCGCCCATCCATTAAGATCATACTATCTAACTTCTTAAAAAGTGCCCATAAAATACATTTATAAAACAACATTCACACTAATTGCCAAAAAAACGATACACTTCAGAATAAACAAACAGAAAAAAAATTGCAACAGAATTCCAATACCGCACAGTTACGTTGGTAACCCTATCGGGCCATCAGGCACCCGATACATTCTACCGCCTAATTAAAACGGTCCAAGGGACCCTTTTATCTACCGAAGATACGGTTACGGCCGAAAGACACGCGAACTCTCGCTACATTTCGGCCGTTCGGCGCGTTTCGGGAGCTTTCGGCTTGCGATTCGATTCGATTAAGTGCGGTGAAACACCGCGATTTTTTGAATTCGAAATTCGAACGCGATTGAGAAAGCTGCGTCTTTTTTGTTTTTTTTTTTTTGGTATGACGTGTAAATAATAAGTTGTGTCACTTTTAACGGTCCAAACTACACTGTTGAACTTACTGTAGAGGTAACTCATGAATGAAACAAAAGCCCGATGCTAAAGGAATAACAATACGATCGTGTATGTCCATGACACATGTGAAAATGACGAGTCTCGAGAAAAGAACAGAATACGTATTAAAATTGAGACGCTATCGAAAAATCTAAGCAAAAATGATAGAAGTCTCGTAGTGTATCCTTCAATCTTGGTAAAATTCATTACAGTAACGGAGATCACAAGAGAATGCACTTAATTCATGTATCTACAAGCTACCAATTGTTTAACAAAGGGCTCCAAAACCATTAAAACTGTGCCATTTGACATTTCGAGAAGCCTTTTGTATTAAAAGTTTTAAAGCCCTCCTCTGAGAATTTCTTCTGTCTCTGCTGACCCCAAAGCCTTAGGAAGTTTAGGAACATAATTTGGTTCTATATTTCTAAAAACATAGGAAACCGACGCTCAACCGACAACATAAAACTAATTGCATTATAACTTTTGAAGTTTTAATCAAGTTTTATGATTTGTACAGAATGCACCCAATAATCTATGTAGTGTGGTCGTTTGATGTTGGCCACTGCACATGTTTCTTTGTTGACTTTTTTAGAGTCTATCCTTTTTTTGCAGCTTCACTTCCTTGGCGTAGCATTTAGTTCTAAGCAATTATGTTATTTTCTAGGTAAACCTAAGTAAAAATATGGACCAGTACTATCAGAGATCCTTTAAACTAACAAAGAAACGACTTTCCTCTCAAAAACTAATGCGGATAGAAATACAACTCATAACTTTCGAAATCTAAAACTAACAAGTTAGTGCTTACAACTTTAAAGGTTTTTGATTTTTACAAAATTCATCATCATCTTCCTGCCCTTATCCCATGTTACTTGGGGTACTGTCAACCGTCACGCTATCACTAACTCTCTTTTCTTTCATATCACTCCTGATATAATCCATCCATCTTTTCTTTGGCCTCCCTCTCCCTGTCCATCCATCCACATTTATATTCATAACTTTTTTAGTTGCGTTCCTATTTTACAAAAATATTGATTGATAAAACAATGAACAAATTCATAAAATGATTCCCTAGGTTTCTGACTAAAAATTGTCGGCGTATCACAAATAAAATGCATTTTAAGTGATGCGATTGGCTGTTAAAAACTTATTCAATCAATCAACCTTAAAAATAACGGAATAATTTTGTGATAGGTAGGTACCTAATTTTTGTTCGAGAAACTGGGCCATGGCCTTGCTGTTTGAGATTTACTTTTTCTAGGTTTCAAATATAGTCTATTATATTCTGTTTTAATCTATTATATTTCCTGTTACAGTTGCAATCTGTTACATTCTTTTTCAAAAGTATTTATTTAGATATACATCATAAAACTATTATTTTCAAGTAAAATAAATGCTCACTATGCTATACTCTCCCTTCTCCAATTACTCTGTCAAATCTCATCAGAACTTTGACCTATGTTTCATTCCCTCTTAACAAAACAAAGACCCGCAGTCAGTGGCCAATATCCTACAAGATTATTACAGTACTGCAGTCTCCACTTGCGTCGGCATTCAGGCTACAAACCAGTTTGGTTCCTTTATGCCGCAGACCGCCTATGCTGCAGCTTGCGTACATGTACCACACTTCTCTACACAATCTAAGGAATATTTTGTTTTGCGGGAGTTTTTAAGCAACTGGTTCGTCTCTGCTACAACACTAGCAAAAGCTCTAGGCAATATCGCACTCTATCAAAAAGAAAAAGAGGATTAAGCGCAGAGAATTTTCAAGGTATTTGGAGTGAGCAACTGCACGACATGTGGGAACTGCCAGGAGCTGATGATTTTTTAATTCTTTAGTGTACACCATAGTAACATATAAATTTACAGTGAAGAAAAGTTCATGAACAAAGGCGAGCTTAACTCAAACTTAACTTGAGTTTTCTACCAAACCTTTGACTGATAGAGAGAGATCACAATAGAAGGTAGGATCCAGTGCACATTAAAATACTACATATTTTACAATACATAAATATATATACATCCATAAATATAAATATATACACATACATGTAATATATGGATATTATGTCGAAACAGAAAGGAAATGCTCTTTTTAAGGGCTATCGCGTAGGGAGTGTGGAAGCGAGTTCCAGAGACGCACAGCAGTTACAGAGAAGGAACCATTATAACGGCTGGAAGTGTGGCGCGGAGTACGAAAGAGAAGGGAACAAGCAGTGCGACATGGTTTACCCCACGGGACGATGTACTCAAAGCGTTCACGAGGGTATTGAGAAGAATTATAGGATTGTGAAGAATATTATAGAGTAGAGAAAGGATATGGGTTATTCGGTTGCAGATAAGGTTTTGTAGGTCAGGGGCATCAATAATTATAGTATTTATAGTATTATATCCTTGAGTATAATATTATCCCCTTGAGTATTTGCGTCGGCATTATAATTATAACGTATACGGAATGGATCATGTGACATTTCGATAGTGTTTGTCAATCCCATACATTTTTTTGCGTTTTGACGCTGGGGCTGACAGAATTTCACTTGTCTAGAACCTTTAGGAAGTGGTGACGGGCGGGTGGTTTGAGGAACTGTCTTTATGTAAACGTTGACATTCAAAAAGTGCTGGCACTCAGCCTAATTTGAATAAATGACTTTTGATGGGTTCTCTATTGTGTCACCTAACTTTTTTATCCATAATTTAAAGTGCCATAACTTTTTTTGTCCTAATCATCATTTGTCCGAATGATAACTTACCCGAACTTAATATCACATAATATCACATGCCATAACATTGAAATCCCTAAATATTATATGTCCTAAATTCGTTTGTCATAAAAATTACAATCAATAATAAACAAGAGACATAAAACTGTTTTCAATAAAAGTTATAAGTCCTAACTTCAAATTACATAATGTTTATTTATAATAAAAATATTATTTGAACAAATTTGTATAACAAAGCTTTAACTCGGTACTTGCAGTTCAACGCCTAAATACGACCCAACATTTTGGAGCACAAGAGAACTAATAAATGAAGGTATACCACGAACACAAAATTGTGCAGAAGCATGGCATAACAGAATCAATCTTCTCGTGAATAAGCCTAAATCAGGCTTCTACCATTTATCAAATTATTTAATGATCGAGTTAAAACATTCAATATCAGAAATTGAAAAAAATTTGAACGGCGTTCCTATTCCAAATAAAAAGAGAAAAATAATTGACAAAACAGCAAGAATTGAAAACATTTTAAAAAAACAATCGGAATATACAAAATGTGATTTTTTGAAGGCAATCGCAGCTAATATAAAATTAGCTTAGAATCTGTCTACGAATTAAAATTAGTCATTATAATGAATACTAAATTATTTAATAATTATTGTATACGTTTAAGTATATTTTTTTATAATTTTAAAATATCTGATTTTGCATTATAATTATAATTATACATAAATTAATATATTATGCATGTACTCAATAAAGCAGTTGATTGTGAACATGTGGTTTTTCTAAACAAGCAAGCATGAAAGCAAGCATGCAGTATGCAAGCAAGCAAGCATGCAGCATGCAAGCAAGCATTCAGCATGCAAGCAAGCATGCAGCATGCAAGCAAGCATTCAGCATGCAAGCTAGCATTCAGCATGCAAGTAAGCATGCAGCATGCAAGCAAGCATGCAGCACGCAAGCAAGCATTCAGGATGCAAGCAAGCACGCAGAATGCAAGCAAGCATACAGTATGCAAGCAAGCATGCAAGCAAGCATGCAGCAAGCAAGCATACAGCATGCAAGCAAGCATGAAAGCAAGCATGCAGCAAGCAAGCAAGCATTCAGCATGCAAGCAAGCATGCAGCATGCAAGCAACCATGCAACATGCAGCAGGCATGGTTTCTGTCACGGCTCCGGCGCTGCGGGGCTCCGGCGGTCCCACGCGAGTTTATCGTCGCAGATTGATTGTAAATCTCACCACCGCCTGCTCCTCAACTCGCGGCCCGCCTCGCCCCTTCGCGCCTACGCAATTTTAAATTACACTCTAGGGGTAGGGCAGACAAGACTGCGTGGAGTCGGATTTACAGCGATTCGTTTCTGTCACTAAAACCTATTTATTAGCGAATGTTTTAGGACTAAAAAAAATATTATAAATGAACATTCGGAATAATACACGTTATTTAACACAATACTTAGGACATATGACTTTAGCTCATGTAAAATTAGGAGATTCAATTATTATAGTACTCGATATTATGACAGAATACTTTTAGAACTAAAGATAATTCTGTCAAACAAAATTTCGGGATTTTGAACATTATGGTTACTAAAGTTTGTAGCAAAGGTGTTATGGATAATGATTTTCGGACAAACAATTTTAGGAGAAGTAAGGGAGTACCCTTTTGATGCTGTTGCAACACAAGGGGGGCTGATAAATTAAAAGAAACACTTATCTAGGTTGGTCTCTGGATAGGTGACCATTCAAAACAAACCGAAACAACGTATAAGCGTTAAATGACGCTGTAATTTGAAATTACCAGTATGATTTAATGGAAAAATCTGACACTAGTCTTGCTGAGAGATGTTTTGATGATCTCCTCAAACCAGTAACTGGGCTGTAGATGTCATCAATTTACCAGGTCAGGCAGGCAGTCGCTCCATGTAACATACTATTATTATATATGTATTTATATTATTATTATTTATCAGTCAGTATAAGGTACGTTTGTGATTCCTTATAAATCTCTTCAACAACGTCAAATATCGTAGTTTTTGAGATACTTTCTGTTAACAAAAGTTATAGCCGTGCGCTTCCAGTTCAGTTCACCTAAATTGGTAAATGATATGATCAATATCGAATACAATAATTCGGAGAGGTCCTTGGACTCTGGGCTGATTAGTTTAACTTTTCACTGTAGAGACCATGTCTGTTAAGATTAAATAAAATGACTCATTCACTAAAACCAAATAGAACATTCTGTATCTCTTTTTTCATTTCCAACGAATGGAGAAAACTAAGAACGTCTTCTTATTGGAATCACAAAACTGATTCCCGGTTCTGAATTGAAAACGATATAAGATAGAATTTGAAGTTGATAACTTGTGAAAATTTACTTAAAACTTATAATTTCTCATTCAAGCTATAAAATAACTTGTTCAACTCTACTAAGCTTAGTTCCAATACTCAATAAGAAATCCGAGGGAAAAATATAGAAAAGAAAAATTATAAGTTCACCAGAAAATATTGAAATATAATATCCAAAACATGGCCACACTAGCCAGTCTTATACACGTATGAACTAATATAATGAATTGAAGCAAACCATTTTCTCGAGCTAGGTTTAATGGCGAATCGAGCCGGCCTTCTATTATTATAATGCAAATAAAAATCTACCTCAGAACCTGTAATGCTTAAAGATTGGGTTACCGAACATTAAACCTGTCTTATAGATTCAGTAGTAGCAACCACGTTTAAGGTTCGATTTATATGAAGTTAAATTGATTTTTGACCAAAAACTGCTAAATACCTACACGATTTTGGTTTGAATATAGTGTCTCTCTGCAGTCCATAGCTTACCTTTCGTCTTGCGCCGCGTGCCCTGTCACCTGTACATGTGAGGCTATCCTATGGCAGCGTCAGCGAATGGTGTTACCGTTGCTGAGTAGGTATCTACTGGGCCAAACATAAAATGTAATCAATATGATATACAATTCTCCCGTTACTGACTGACTGTCTAACAGACAACGCACAGCCGAAATTACTGGTCGTAGAAAGCTGAAATTTGGCATTCCTGAAATTCCTACGGGAACGCGAAAAAACGAGCAAAAAGCTAGTTACACTATACTTAACATCCATACGCTAGGAAGAAGAATGCTCGGTTGATGGTAATAGGCTCGCCCTCGCCCTTATTGCATGAGACTAATAAACATAACTGGTAAAAAATGGGTAAACGATAGGTGCAAGTCTACCTAATGCTTCGGGAAAATATAGGCTTGATATTATGTTTATAAATTCTCAGTGGTTTAAATTATGTGTTATATTGTTTATGCATTTTATATCTACTTCCTAAGTTTATTTGACTGGCCTGTTGGTCGAGTGGTTAGTGACCCTGACTGCTATACCGGAGGTCGTGGGTTCGATTCCCACCCAGGACAAATCTTTGTGTGATGAGCATGATCATTTGTTCTGTGTTTGGATGTAATTTGTCTATAATTTGTGTGTATTTAGAAATATATAAGTATGATTATCAGTTGTCTGGTTGCCATAGTACAGGCTCTGCCTAGTTTGGGATCGGATGACCGTGTGTGAGTTGTCCCAAGATATTATTATTATTATTTGACGTCAATGATGGAAACTATCGAGAGAAAACTAGTACTAATTATATATAGTTAATACAAGTCCGACATCACCAACCCGGATTTAGCAAGCGTGGTTATTCATGCTCGTGTCTTCTCTATAAGAGAAGATACCGTTGATCGCTTCGATGGGACTAAGTACAGCTAACTTACGAATGAGCAGCGATGTAAGATCATCTTCTGTCATTTTGATGCCGTAGTACACAAAACCGAAACCAAAATCACTATTAAGAGCTAAATTTTAAGATCCCAACAGAACTATCAAGAAATCTTTCAGAAGATAATAAAGTTGTCATATTACTACAACGTCGTATATTTCTGAACCACAGCCTACAATGTAAACATCATCATTACCGCCATTGCTGCCAACCTATTACTACGACAATGCCGAAGTCAATTATTTATTCAAAACAGCCAAAAGATAGCTATTACAGGTCCCATTACAAAGTTCAAAAAAGGAAAATTAACAAAGAAAAACTTTCATTGTATTCTAATGAAATGGAAAATTAACAGCATCTCTTCCTTCTTTTTGAGATTCTCTATTTCTTTCACACTTACAGAACCCCAGTGTTTCTGTCCTTGTCCACAAACAATGGTATAGTGCGTCCAAAAAAGAACATGTCGAGATAGTGTATCGACACTTTTAATCTTATGAAATATCGATATCTGTCAAGGTGTCGCGTTTTATCATCGATTGTATTTGTTTCTACGAACTGTTGTATGTGAAATAGAAGTTTGATGGTTTGAGTCATAAATGTTGAGTAATTATATTCTTTGGAGCACGACAAATTTTTAAGGCACCAAAGAATAATTTGACCGGATTCTGTTAATTCAGATGACGTGTAGACGTGACAAAATACCTTGATCCTAGAATTAACAACCGAGAACACGTTTGTAAGTGAGAACATTGTGAACTTAACGATTCCTAAAATCAGAATTTTTTTTTTTTTGCTGTAATGTAATTTTTTCAGAATTAATATATTTCTTTCTTTATTTTTAAGTTCTTGAACAATAATTGTAAATGAATGCAGCTGTGATTGGTCGAAATGAATGAATTTTCAAAAACCAATCGCATTAGCTGACCTGCGATAAATTTGTGATACAGTGATAATTTATTTACCATATCGGCAATACTGTTTTCATTTTGGAAATGAAGCATAACAACCTTTATCAATAGCTTAAACCCTTTCTCTATCGAGCAAAAAAACTATCGACAAATTCCCAACCCTTCCGAGCTACTGCCACAAAAAATATTTTATCTTGCGCGGGGCAGCCTAAAAAAACAAATAGCCGGTAAGTCACTAGTCGTCTGACGGCCACAGAGGAAAGTTTTTTTTTTGTCACAGCGGACTGGGCGGCCGGTCGATGTATTGTGTTCAGCCTGAGATTCTCAACTATAGAAGTAAGAATGCATCTTTTAAATTTTGAACAGTCACTGTAAAAAAGGTGAATAAAGGTTAATAAAGTTTTTTCCTTGAACCTGCGAATGGTGTTGCACACGGTGAATCTACAAACTAACTACAATTACTTCAAGAAACTGTACTTAAGAGGCCAACACTTACAGTTAAAAACATTTTTATTCAATAAACAATATTTTTCTGAATAGTATCGCACATTCTACTAGCATTTTCTTTAAATGAGTGTCTACACTAGTCATTCTCCTGTATTATGAATACAGGAGAATGACTGAATGAATAAATTAGAGTGTTGGCCAGTTTCTGAATAGAGAATGTGTTATTAAGAATGCGTCAATGCCAACATTGGATAATGCTAAAGGAATTATCAAGCTTAAGTAAAGTTTGACAATTATTCAATTGTACAAATCGGGGTTCCTAGCTTTTCCAGTTAGTCATTTAAGGACTATCATGTGAGAGACATATTTAGAAGAAAAAAAAAACCTTTCTTTTTGCTTCAAAATATTAAAACGTAGTTTTAAACTCGTCAAACGGCTTTTAAACGGACGTTATTGTTCGTACATAATGTCATAGCAACCTGTTACTGGTTACGGACTTTATCTAGTTAGTTATGGGTGTGCGTGACTTTTAGTGGTTTCAATGAACCATGTTTGTAAAAAAAAGTGGCGCTAAGCGCTAACTAAAATGGCAACGTATATAAAGTCTCCTTCAAGTTTTTCCATAACTACCAGTCATTGTCCTGGTGGGCCACTCTCGAAATAAAGTGTTTCGACTCTATGATTCTAATGGAAGCCTAAGAGATAGAATGAAAGCAATGAGCAATATTGAACATAATCTACCTTGATATAGATATGATAGTCCAAAAGATCTTCAGATTTACTTGTCAGTTACCAAATGAGGAATATCTTCAAGAAATCCATGTAGACTTTATACAACAGACCAAAGACTATAAGAGAGAGCTGCTAAGTCTCCAGAGATTCGATACCAAGTGAAAATCTATGAGTGATTTAAATGATTGTTGAAAAGTATAAATTTAAAAGATTGACCTTATGACATTTCGTCAATGCCATATATTAAAGACTTATTAGCTGCAGACCGCGGCTCCGACCGCGTGAATATCGAAAATTTTCCCAAGGGAACAAACTCCCGGGATAAAAGTATCCTATGTGTTATTTTAGACTATAATCTACCTCTGCGCCAAATCTCATCAAGATCTGTTTTGTAGTTTTTGCGTGAAAGCGTAACAAACATCCAAACATCCATTCATACAAACTTTCGCGTTTATAATATTAGTAAGGATTGGCAATCGTGATCGTTGATAAACTGTCGAATGTTTTGACATATCTATAGTAAACAGTATCGTTAATTTAAGTGAATTTTGAATATAGTAACTAAAACCCCATAGTATTTTGGTTTAATTTTATGCGACATACACAATTTGTATAATACAAAAATATGAATATAGTGTCCAATTCGAATAAATATTATGTGCGAAACGAGTATTATAGTCGAAAACATAAGCTAGGCCCTCTTGTCTAAAGCCTCTTTCAAGTCAAAAGTCATTTATTAAAGTCTCTCTCTCTTTCATTGATCATACTTGTAATCCCTTAACACTTTGACTATCACTGGGATGACGGAGAGCGCATATTTAAGCGTTCTTGAAATCCTATACAGGGCATTAAACAAATTTTTTAGACTTTACATCATAAAAAATGGGAATGGGATTATGACGGAATGTGATGTATAAAAGACAAATATTAGAAAAGTCTGAATTATGTTTTGGTAGTTTTAAATCCTACTCGATCAAGTTATTCTGTCACCGTTGTGAAATACACTCAGAAATTAATTTTATTTATTTATTTATTAACACTTTACGCACACAAATGTACAGAGGCGGACTTAATGCCATAGGCATTCTCTACCAGTCAACCTTTGGGTGATGCAGAGAATGGTGGTAGGTGCAATATGGTGGATAAAAAGCGATTGATATTTAATAAATACATACAAACATTTAAATAAATAAAACGAATATATAAACTATACATACAAGGTACACGAAATACTTAAACAATTATAACAAATAGGTAATTGGAAAACATTAGCGATGTGATGATACTACTGTCAACTTCTTACGAATATGTTCGCGGACTTTGGACTCTACCATGCATATAACATAATTATAAATAAGTTATAGAGCTAAAAAGTCATCCTTAACTTAAAGGTCCCGAATACTATTCTTTGAGTTTATTAAAAGATGCTGAAGGGTTTTTAAATAGCCTTAAGTAATTGTGACTAATATAATAAATGCGAAAGTGAATTTGTTTAGCACGCTTTCACGCCGTACCGATTATGAATAATTTTGGTATAAAGATAGATAGGTGGGACCCTGGATAAGGTCATAATAATAATATAATATTTTTTTATTTGTTCTAAAACATACAGACATTTAACTATCATGGCGATAGACTACAATACACTTAATTGCAAGTTCAGATATTGGACATCTGTGTCTGAACTAGATCTAAAATATCTGTATTACAGACATCAGCGCAGACACTTGGGAATTAACTAAAGTAGACCTTATAGATATACTTCTATATATTTCTCTTCTTTTTGGTTATAAGCTCATTAACACGAGCGAAGTCGTGGTCAAAAGCTAGTGCAAAATAAATAATAAATATTACGGTTCTTGAGATACAACCCGCTGATACACAGAAGGATAGCATGGGCTTAGTAAGAGGCTTTCGTTGGTTACCCTTCGGATACGGAACCCTAAAAAGTCAACAATTTATAGATTATGTTATAACCGTCTGCTTTTATTTCAATTCATATGAGAAGAATCTCACGATGGTTATGTCAATACCCGTCTGTAATATCCGGTTTCTTAAGGATAGTAAGTATGCAAATGTGCAGCAAACGCTTCTAAAACTTTTAAAGGATAAAAGGATTCCGCTCTTAACTCTTTTGCGCTATGTTATGATTATGAACGAACTACAGGCTTTGGCATTGTGATAATATCTTTTTTAGGTTTCCGTACCCAAAGGGTAGCCAACAGAACCCTGTTACTAAGCCTCCGCTGCCCGTCCGTCCGTCTGTCTGTCTGTCAGCAGGCTGTATCTCAAGAATCGGAGCTCCCATTCAAGAAATGTGTTTATTCGGTTTATGGTACGGAACCCTTCATGTGAGAGTCCGACTCGCACTTGGCCGGTTTTTAACCATTCCATTATCAAATTGTTCGATACCAATTTCAGAAAGAAAAGTCTATGCCTAAAGAAATCATCGTCCAACGGGCTGCGGTAGGAAGAGTCGTTTTACTTTTACTTTACTACACAAGTCATTACCTAAAAACATAAAACACAACCAAATTCACTATCTTTCTACAAAAAATCGAACACGAGACATCAAAAAAATCTTTTATAACCCGCTAACCTTGTCCCATCCATCAATCGTATCAGCCATCTTTGATATCCCGGGGGATGATCACAGAGCATGCGCAGACGGGACTTCGACCCCCGTAGAGTGCCACGCCCCCAAGGGTGAGGGTTGAACGGGAGTCAGAGGTCGAGACATAGGTATGGGGAGTTTAGGGGACGTTTGTAGTACCTATTTAGCGAGTTAGCGGCAAATTAGGTTATGTTCCAAGTAGTTGGTAGGTTTCCTACTGCAAAGCTAGAAAATGAAGCTGTGTTTTGCAAGATCTTGTTTGTTTATCCACGATCGAGTTTTATTCATTTTTATTGACTTGAAACTTGGTGATTTGCTGTACATTTTTGTTGTTGAAATGGGTTGCGGATTTATAGACCGTGTATAAACCTGGGATTCTTCGACAAACCAAGAATCCTACGGCGGTAGCAATGGTTGAAATGTAAAATGCGTGTGTCAATCCAAAATTTTGCTTTATGGACTAAGATCCCGGAGCTGTCCGACTTCTCTTATTTTCTTACTCACAAAATGTATCGGATAGTGTAGTGTTAGTGCTAGCTTGGGCTGACGACGGCCTTTTTCCAGGTATTAGGTGCTATAGCCATTGAATCAATTTTTTAAGTCTGATATTTATAGGTCATGATTTTTATGTATGTTTTACAGAATATTGTTTGATGATTAGTAATTTAATAATATTTTAACGACTGATTAGTCATTGTAAGGCCTCTTTTCCATTACACGGTTGTTCAAACGTACGGTGTGTAAGCCGTACGGTTGAAAAAACGTGCTAGCTTGTACATGATACGGCAAAATCACCGCGCGAGACATTGGTAAGTACTGGCTAGTAGCGCTTTTTACTCGGGCTGTGTAGGACGTGCTGCGTCATGAATTTTCTTACGAAAAAAAAGATTATAGTTGCTTATTACATATATAGGAAAAAGAAAATAGAAAAAAAAAGGGAAGTAAGGTTTTGGATACATCCGATTTTAGAAAAAAGGGAGGAATATGGCGCGTTTCATACACTTGTCAAGAATCAATTGAGAGAAGATGAAGACAAGTTTTACAATTATTTTAGAATGCAGAAAACTACATTCGACAACTTGCTCCAAAAATTATCCCAGGAACTAAAACATCAAGATACTTTTATGCGAGAGAGTATATCGCCCGCAGAAAGATTGGCTGTAACTCTGAGGTAAGTAGGTACAAAATTAAATGACATATTTTAGTTTAAAATTGTTTATTGCACACAAACAAAATTATTACATGTAATTGAATTTTAATAATTATTAATTTAAGAACAAGTAAATCAAAAAATACACTACGCTGAAAATGCTACTCAAGTGCGGTACTAAAATCGAATTCGTCTTCAATAGAAACTTGAGAATCTGCCGAGATACTTTCCGCATTTACACTATGTACAGATAATTGTGATTCGGGTCGGTAGTGGATTGGCTCTAAACCAGAACCGTGTCCAAAATCATGAGAAGACGTCTGTGGACGACTTATTCCATAGCCCGATCTAGCAGCTGTAGAATATCCATATGTTGACGATTGCGCATTTGAGGATGCTGTACCACTTAAATATCCTTGATGGCCTTGATCCCATTGGTTTCTTGATGTAGGTATATACTGAGTACACTGTCTTTGTTGAATATTTTTAATTATTGAAATTACTTGAAACTGAAAGTCTATCATATTTTCATCACTGAACTTGTCAACTGTATCAGCGATTCCCATAAAAAAGTTCATACTACGGCTTTTCTTTTTCTCATCTCGTTCTGCTGAATCCATAAACTTCATAAACCTAATGTCAACTTCACTTAGTTCATTTTTTCTTTTTTTTTTAGCCCTTTGCGTCTCACTCCGTTCAGTGTATCCCGAGCTTGATTGATTCGGGACTGCACTATCAAAATTTTCATTACTGAGGCTAGAATCATGAACATGTTCAGTCATGTTAGAATCGGTCTTGCGATGCTCAACATTTTTTTTTAGGAACATCATTTCTTCATAGAACATATATTTTCTTATTTTTTTTGCTGAAGAACCAGACTTACATTCATTAATTTTTTTGTCATATTTTATCCAGCTATCTTTCATATTGGTCCACTTCTTCATCACCATTTGCCCTGAAAATAAATAAATAATAATTATTAAATTCAAAATTTATAAAAACCCCCGACCTAAACTGAATCGACCCCGACCTAAAATGGGGTTTTAGTATTTGAACCTGAACCGTTTTGTTTTATATTTCAGGTATCTAGCAACAGGAGATACCTTTACTGACCTATACTACAGCTATAGAATTGGAATAAAAACCATAAGTTGCATCGTACGTGAAGTATGCCACTACATTTGGTTAGAACTGTATAAAGAATATATGAAAATGCCATCTAAAGAAGACTGGCTACACATTGCAAGCAAATTTCAAGAATCTTCCAACTTCCCGCTGTGCTTAGGAGCGGTCGATGGAAAACACATCAGACTTATTAAGCCAATTGATAGTGGCTCGATGTTTTTAAATTACAAACATTTTTTTTCTATAGTTTTGATGGCAGTAGTAGATAGCGATTACAACTTTATATTTGTTGACGTTGGCGCCTACGGAAAGGAGTGTGATTCCAGTGTGTTTAAAGAGACCCCATTTTGGAAAAAATTAACAAACAACGGATTAAATCTACCCGATGCAACACGTTTGCCTGGAATTGACTACGATTTGCCATATGTGTTCGTTGCGGACGAAGCCTTTGCTTTGCATTATCACTTGCTTCGTCCATTTGGTGGTCATCAGCTTGATCAATTAAAACGTACATTTAACTACAGACTCACCAGAGCGCGAAGATTTGTTGAATGTGCGTTTGGCATTTTATCCAATAAATGGCGAATTTTTCACCGGCCAATGAATGTGTCCATCGATTCGGCAGTTGATATTGTGAAAACATGTTGTGTTTTGCAAAATTTTATACATAAGCAGGAAAACTTTCAGTTTCACAATGCGAGTGAAAATGAGTCCACCCTTGATTCAGAATCGGAACTAATCCAGTTACCTATCACGAATGCAGTTCGCGGAAGTTTGGCGGCTAATGAAGTTCGCAACAGATTTGCACAATATTTTGTATCTAACGAAGGTCGCCTCTCCTATCAAAACAACTATGCATAAGTAAAAAGTTAATAATTAAATATCTGTAACTTACCAAACTTGTTTTTCTCATCACCACTTAAATCTTCAAATGAGGGCTGGAAATGAATAAATATTTCTTTCCAGGAATCATATTTAAGCCGCTTATTTTTATAATCGTCGATGGTCTTATCCCATATTACAGGCCTTTCTTGAATCAACGTAATTAATAATTCTTGATTTATGTTCATTTTATAATAAAATCGCGAAACAGCGTATATAAGCGGTCACGAATCCGTGCGTACGTCCGGCACCGTCGACACACCCCGATAGACTGCCATACAACACTGGTGAAAATCACGCCGTGCGTAGACGCGGCGCGCCGAGGGGCAGTCACGGCGCAAGCGGCCGCGGCGCCGTGCCTTGGCGCCACCGTGCATGTCGACAAGCTCATATAGTGATCCATACCACACTGACGACCGTGCCTACACGCGGCGAATTAACCGTAGATTTTCACGGCGAGAAACCGTGTAATGGAAAAGAGGCCTAATAGTCTAAGAGCTGGTCACCACCTCGAGTGAGATCCTATTCAAAGGCTAAGGGCTTAGTTTTTTATTTAGTAGGTGCAAATAACAAAAGCTGAAGTCTGCCAGGATTTGGGAGGATGCAAAACTACCTCCTTGACTGCTGAAATACCATTGATACATGAGAAAAAAATATGGTCGTCGGCCCAATCTAGCAGGTATGCGTATGTTAATAGTACATGCTAACGCTACTCTATCCCACATATTTTGTTAGTGAGAAAATAAGGGAGGTCTGGATGCACTGGGATCTCAGTCTATTACAACAATTGCTTTATTTTTACGTGACATAACGGTAGCGTATGTCAAGCCAACATAGTTTTGAATTTTTGCAGATAGTGTCAATTGTCTACGGGTTCTGGAGGCAAAAACGAAAAATGGATTACTATATTCCATCCGGACACATTACATACGAACGATAAATTATAAACGACGTAAGTTACTAAAAACTTGTAGCTAGACATCAAACATCCTGACAGGGTTGCGGAATTTGTTCGAAAGAGTCACCGCGGCCCTGGAACGCAAAGGGCTTTAGAAGGGATACGGATGGGTTTTAGTCAGTAAGAGTCTGACACGCCCTTCCGCTCCACCCAGAGCGGAAGAAGTCATTTGATGATTTCCCATAACTAAAAGAAAAAAAAAAGACATCAAACATAGAAAACAAGTGATTGCACTCTCACTCCACTGAAACTGTTCTGCCAACAATAGATATAAATCTGTTTCGGGTCTGTACAAAAGATAGTGTTTAAACTGCCCTGACGTGTCTAAATACAACAACACACAAAATACAACTGGTCACCTGATCTAGAGATAGCTGCCCAGACTAAACTTGTCTAAAAAGATTGTCTTTCTATTAGTTTCACTGTTATTAAGAATTTAAAGTTTAGTATTGTCACATCTTTAGTATATTTCTCACACCCAATTGAAACCCAACTTCAATGTCAAAGTTTGACAGGTGTCCAGGCTGTCAAACTTTGACATTGAAGTTGGGTTTCAATTCGGAAATCGACTATAGATGACTAAAAAATCTAAATAGTCCATCAGACAATTTCCAAAAAAAAAATTGATCATAACATATTTTATTCTTTTTTCCCGTAAACAAAAACTGAAGACGATACAATGCGTTGAAAACTCGCGTGGCGTCACATTTGAGTACACCTTTTACCCAAATGTGACGTCACCAGCCCCCACTCTTCAAATTTGTTGCGCTTTATCTTTGTATTTTTTTTTATTGATTTAATATGGGTTTGCTCTTGACTCTAGTCTAGGTCATAGATGACAGAGACAAAGTCGACGATGGAGCGATTTTTTATTGATTTGATAAAGCATAAATACGTGACCAATATTTTTCGAATCATCCCTTTTAAAGAACAGACTCGCACCACTTCTATCCTATCTTTAAAATACAGTTCGTCTCAGACTATAGTACTGTGACCGGGGCGGAATCAATAAAAGGCTCAATCGCGATATCTATAGGATATATTCCTATTAATTGAATTACTATTGTATAATCATTATAACCGTCAACCAGCCATCCTTTTTCTGTACTTTTTTAAAATAGAATCAGTGCTAATGTCCTTTTTAGGGTTTCGTAGTCAACAAGGAACCCTTACAGTTTCGCCATGTCCGTCTGTCTGTCCGTCCCGCGGTTTAGCTCAGATACGCTTAGTGCTAGAGAGTTAAATTTTGGTATGGGTATACATATTAATCACGTCGACCAAGTGGTAAAATAAAATCTTGAATTACATTTTTTCTTAGGGTGGTGATGGTTTTTATTTTATCGTCTACCCCATGATGTGGGCGTTGGATAGGTCGTTTAAAAATATTGCAGTTAAGTTAGTTATTATGTCAGTAAGAGTCTGACACTCTCTCCCGCTCCATCCATAGCTGGTGAAGTCATTTGATGATTTCCCATCATAAAGAAAAAGTACACAGCCTACTGTGTACTTTTTCTTTATGATGGGAAATAATTACCTACATCCAGCTAAATAATTCAACAGCTAACCACCCTATCAAAGTCACTCTTCTCACTAAAACTATAATTTTACTTCATTTTACCGCCCAAACTCAGGTGGGGTCACTATATGGTTACCAGCAGAACTCGTGGGTGTCGGATTACTTGCCGCTTCCTACGCAAAGGACTTTACAAGTACTTACTACTGCAAACGACTTTCATTGCCGATGAGGTCAGTTACTGTCAGTTTACAATGTAGTGAGGATACCGTTTGGAGATGATACAGCTACGTTAACAGTTGTTTGTTTGTTTTTTATTGCTAGCTTACAAGTAGCGAATTATTTAGTTGTAGGTTTTTACGTGTTACCTTTGTTGTGTTGTTTTCTTTGGAAAGAATACTTTGCATACTTTTGTATACATGCTAGTTCTTATAACTCAACAGACAGATGCTGGGGAGTTTGTTGCGCCACTTCTTCTTCCCAGCAAAAACACTAGGAAGTGGTGACGGGCGGGCGTTTTGGGGGACTGTCTTTATGTAGAACTTTGACGTTCTAAAAGTGCTGACGCTCAGCCTTATTTGAATAAATGACTTTTGATTGATTTTGATTGTTTCATGTTAGTACATACTTTTAATATCAATCTCAGCGTCGTTTTGACAGATTTTAAGTTTCGTTGGGACAAAAACCTAACCAAAGAAAATCCATGACCTGGAAGCCATCATTTTTGGCAGAATTGACTGTAGAGGCCAATTCTCCTCCGGAAAAATAAATCAAAACTGACGATGTAGATGGCTCCTTGCTCAAAACTGCAAAAGCTGACCTAATCTAGCTTATCTATAATGTTGACTATTCTCACACATAAAATGCAGAAAGCGAGACTATTGCCAACAATCGGGAACACATCCAGACTACGGGCTGTTGTTACCAGATCCGAGTGAATCCAGGCAAGAACCTCTAACAACGTCTTAGCAATGGATTCTATAGTAGGTACATATGTAAGTAACATTTTTGCTCTAACATTGTCATTGGGAGTGTTTAAACCGTTAATATCGATAGATACTTGCGAAATTTTGCAGATTTGAAACTCAACCAATAATTACTGGAAAATTTAGCTGCTAAAAGTCTAGGCATTGGTTTAAACCAAACCTTTAGTGCATTAAAAAAAAAAGCAATAATTTTTCATATAAGTACCTCGACACCCATCTATCATCACCGATGCAACACTGTCTCAATAAGAGCCGATGTGAAAGTGAATATTGGGCAGCTTACGTTGATTATACTATAAAGGTAACTGAAACAACGCAATTCCTGAAAAGGGTTTTTTTCGGAGTTTATATATTGTTTATTGTTGTTGACGTTTTTTGGCTGATCTCATAGTGAAAATTGTTCATAATATGACTTTTCAGGAATAGCGTTATTAATGTTATTATAATACATATTATTAGCAACTAAATACTCCTACTAACTACTAATATTGCTAACTGTAGAAACAATTATAATATGTTAAAATATTCATATATTTTTTTTCCATTTCAGCAGTCTCTTATTTTAAGAAATAAGTGAACTCTTCGCTGACACCGATAACGACTTGGGGCCAATAAAATTTAACCATACCACCGATGCGAAGACGTTTTTTTTTCTTTCACTATAAGTACACATCTTCTTATTCTTAGCGTGTCAGTGCCAATCTATAATAGAGTCGGCCCATAAAACTAAGCCCCAAGAATATCTTTCATAAGAAAATATCACTACACAAAACACCATACTATTACTCTGTGATACTATCATAGACCCACACATACACAAAAAACTAATCTACTGTAATATTGGCACGTACACTTCGAGCCAAAATTACTGCCCCTATCGATTCCGCAATAAGCCTACGCTACGGTTCGACTGTGCAAACAGCGATCCCTGTTTGTTTGCTGACACAAGCCGCTCTGTAATGAATCTGATTAAGTAGCCTCGCCTCGGAAATTGACTGACAACACAGATAAATTAAGTTGGGTAAGCGAATTGACGTAATTTCACAATGGTTGTGCGTAGTGGGACTGTTTGATTGGTAGTATCAAGTGATTATATCCTGTATCTGATTCGGGTTTCAAAATTTATTTGCAGTCGCTTTTAATGCTGGCTGGCTATCATGTTGCCGTTGCCTCGATAAAAAGTTAAATCATTATTTTAAGATTCAATAAGTAGGTACTTTTTTGGGTAATAAGTGGGTAATACGTAGCACAGGCCATCCTTTGCCTTAAAATATTCATCAAACATGCAGTATTTGCCACATTAAATACTTGTGAAGACTATCTCTATCGTAAATATTTGGGAATTCAGTTCTAGGACTATTATTAATCAATCCTAAGATATAAAATTCTTCTGTTACTGACTGAGTGACTGACAGACAACACACAGCTGAAAGTACTGGTCGTAGAAAGCTGAAATTTGCCGAAATTCTTACGGAAATGGGAAAAACGGGATATGCGCGTACGAGGTCACGGGCAAAAGCTATTAAGCTATATTGCGCGATAGTGGCACGAGTCTTTCACTGTGGAGTTCCGGGGTTTGGCTATGCAGTTCTGGTTTCCTGACGAATAATTGTTATTGGAAGTGTAGTGCTAGACTAAAATTCGTATGAAACCTTTCAAAAAATTACCAACAACCTTTCACTTCCAAACTATCACACTCTGAACACAGAGGATCCGGACAATTTATGGCATTCGGTGCGGATAATCAAACCCGGTCGCCGGCGGGGCGAGCAAACACATAAAATCGAACGCCAAATTAGACCAATAACGTGGCCGACAGTGTAATGATCCATTCCACGCGAACTAATAAAAGTACTATTATTTTATTAATGGCGGATCACTGAACACGCTTCTAAAATGTAGCTTTATTGTGTTCTGTTAAAATTTTAGTACGACAGGCGGATTTTTTTCTCTCTGTAGCTTTCAAGGAATTTCACAAGCGTAAGGTGGTTACCGTGCGTCTATTTTGTCTCAGCAATGACAAAGATTGTCCACTTGCATCAATTCTATAAAAGCATACTTGTGATTTAGGTGGTAGCTATCACCAGAAAACGCTCCTGGCGGAGCTCTACATCGATGTCAATGCGGTGAAGCAGCCGACCGCCTCTGACACCATTACCTATTCTGCAGTAGGAGCGCTTGACGGTAAGACGGTATAAGTGATATTATCCGCCGGGCGCTTGTCACCACCAAGGTGCCAGCTGTTTCAGAACCAAGAAAGCTCAAGGCTTGGCAGTGCACGTCGTCGGCAAAATTATGCCATATTTTGGTTGCCATTGGTTCTCTCTGGTCGGCCCTTCATGTCAATGTTAAGAGATCGTGGTGTTGGTGGGATGGGAAGTCTGGAACGAACAAATTATTTCCATCGGCTTCTCCAGTAGCAATATTGCCATTGGTTATTTCAAGTTTATTATTGTGTTTCAGGACTCACTCGTTAATATTTATGGTATAATAATATTATTTTTTCTTGCATTTACATTGTATGCCAAACAAACTGAGCAATCCCTTTTATATTATTTATATTAAGCCCAAACTGCCCCACTGCTTGGCAAAGGCTTCTTTCTATTCCTTTCACCGTTTCTGGTTCTGGGCCACTTCTTGCCAATTGCAAAGGAAAACAAGTCCAAGTCATCCCGACATCAACTTAGTGGTCTGCTGCGGTCTCGTCTCGCGATTTTGCAATTTTCGCAATTTCAGGCACAGTCTAAGCCAGTCCCATTAAAGCTGAGCAGCCTACTGAGCCTCGTCAACGATCTTTATTCTGGAGCGCAGTATAGTGTATCTATCGTAATCCGTTAATTAAACGCCAAGTATATTGCGCTCGATAGCACGTTGGCAAACCTCGAGTTTGGACTTTTGAATGTTAGTTAAAAACCAAGTTGGTTCACCATAGGTTAAAATGAGGAGAATACAAAAGGCCATTCGTTTCTGCTTGAGTGATATATCACTGTGCCTTCGAACAGTCCTTTCATGCTCTTCCAGGCAATTTCTGTAACGAGACTTCTTGGCACAAGAACCTATAGATATTCTTGGATATAATTTTATATTATCTTAGCCAACGTGTATATTCCTGTTAGAACTGTTCATGCTCACGATGTTGGTCTTCTACATCTTAAGTCCGACCTCAAGACTTGCATCCCTAAGGTCTTGCAACATTTGCTTCAGTTCAATGGCTGACGCAGAAAAGAGGACATTGTCATCAGCGGAATATAGATTGGGCAATCTTGGTTCGCAAATGACAATACCTTTCTCTTCCCATTTGGCTGCAAGCGGTTTAAAGATTTCTTCCAGGGTACTGTTAGACTCCCTTAAGAATTTCTTCCCAGGACATAACCTCTCTCATTCTGTGGAGTGTTAACGTTTTGTAATAGTTGAATATTGGTGAGTTGCTCTATTCCTTGTTTTGTCAGCGCGTCGAATATTGTCGTATGTGTGATGCTATCGAAAGCTTTTGAGAAGTCGACAAATGATATAGGTTTTCGTGGAATTTATCGATTACTTTACTGACGGTGTGTAAGTAATTGGCGGTTGAAAGTCCTCGACAGAAGCCTGCTTGTTCTGGGGGCTGTATCTGATCTAGTTTGCTAACTATACGTTTTTTAATAATTTTGATAAGTGTTTTATAGGTATTTTTGAGAGATTAGGTATACTTATTGTTGTGTGTGGATATTATGTGACAATGTGTCTAGGTAGGTGAGTTTGGATATAAAAGTATCCATAAACAGAATTATTATTATATTTCTGAACGTTTAAAACGAACACTTTGTGTAGCGCCATCTGTTGAATATAAAATTGACGTATCAAACCAATCGTTATCAACCTTCGAAGCAAGTGCGCATGTTAATAAATAGGTGGCGCTGTTAGATAGTTTACATATTATTCCCGCCCCGGCTTCGCACGGGTAATATTAACTGATGTGCGTCCAAAAATCGCTTTTTGGACACTTGGCAAAATTGCATTAAAATCCTTGGCGTAGTTTAAAAGATCAAAGCGTACGAAGGCACTTTATTTTATACTATGACTGTAGAGGTTCGAAATAGACAAATATTAAAATATTTCAAAAGTATAAAGCAAGTTCATTATTTATACGATAAATCTTTCTGAAATTATTGTTTTAATGAAAAATAAGAATGAACTTGAATTTCTACAGTTAGCGCCATCTTCAGTGATTTCATAAAACTTCGTGCAACGCCATCTAATGTCGTACGTGTTAACTTGAAAGTACGAATCGATAACGGATCAGAATTTAGTTCACTGTTGTCAATGTAGATGACGCTGCACAATGATCTTTCCACATTTATTTACAGATACAGAGATTTGTTTTGGTTTTCAACGAATTTGATTGAGAGGTTTTAAAAGGGAACTTAGTTCTAGCTATAAGATTACCAAATAAGTCGATATGTACTTGGAAGAGTCTAATTTTATTAATTTTATTTATCGCGTTCGCATTCGCCTAGACTGCCACCGTTATTTACATATATCCCTGGTAGTGTAGAGGAAAGCCAAATTGTAGGTAGTATACACGCTGAAGGTAAGGTAGTGTGTGTAACTGTGTAGTATATGATTACTTATGATCTAATAAGGTACGTTGGCAGTACCTAAGCATCTAGACCTAAATAAATATACTTTTTACTAAACTTTTTGTGATGAATTACCGTGTGTGATGTCGGACCTACCTGAAAGCAGTAACCTTGACCATTGCTGCAAGACCCCTAGTGAAGGAGATTTACCCTATTTTTTTTATGGACAGGAAATTATCAAATGACTCATTCCGCTCTGGACGGAGCGGAAGGGAGTGTCAGGCTCTTACTCACTAAAACTCATCCTTGTTCCTCTAAAAGCCCTTGTATTGGTGCTCCAGGACAGCGGTGACTCTTTCTAACAAATTCTGCAACCCTGTCAGGCTCTGGGCCAAGCGGGCCCTGTCTATTATGCTGACATCTCTGTGAGGCGCGGGTGGAACGCAACGTGCCATTCAATGCTCACCGTCCGCAGGCCCGTGCCTACTGAGATTTACCCTACACTATTATAAATGCTTTGAAGTAACTAGCTACTGACACGGGTGCTCTGCAATGAGAACACTCGTCTACTATTAACTTATTACCTAGGGAATCGACGAGATCAATATCTATGTAGGTACAGTCTGCTGATCCAAATAAATTACCGATATAATATTTACCAACCTATAAGAAATCGTGTGCGTCTCGCACCCAATGGATTTCGGTGGCCTTCAACAGGTCAACGGTCCACCTTGTGGGAGCTCTTCAAAAGTTGCGTCCTTCGACCGATATGGCGATACTTGAGCTTTGCGACTTGGGCGTTGAGCTTATGCCCAACAGTTTACGTCTCCCGGTTAAAATTATGATGATGATGATAAGAAAATCCGCAAAATCTACAAATCTGTGTCGGAAAACCATGGTTCTGGGGTCACGTGGCCGTATATAAAATGTTTGAAGCTCTTTGGGACACCTTTCATCCAAGTTGCAGTGATAGTAGTGAAGAATACCAACTGATTCATCATGATTGGATCCCTCAAAATTTTAATTTGCCTACAAATTTAAATAAAGCACGCGATTTCCCTATAGAGATTGAATAAAAAAACATAGATACGTATATTTCAAAGTAAAAGATGGCTGGCGGCTACCAAAACTCATTCACCGGTACAAAATTGTGTTAAACCACCCCTCGGGAACTACGCTTTGGAGATAAAACAATCTGTGCTGAACATTGAGAACGAAAATGACGTAAAATCCCAATAGAATCACAGGATCTTTTACTGTATGGTCGCTTGCAAGAGTTGAATTTCGAGTGAACTGACAATCTGGTCTTTGGTAGAAGCTCATATTTTGTCCAGAGTTGATTTGCAACTTTTTGCTAAGCTAAATAAGGTATAAAGTTGTACAAAGGTTGTAGCAGCCTAAAAGCTAGGTAGTTATCAACGGTTACCTTTGAAGTGGCGCTTCTGCATGCAAATTTTTAGGGGTTGGCCCGTTTGGGAGGAATTGTCAATTTGTTTTGAAAAAGTTGCTAAAGAGCAAAAGTTGAATCGATTTACTTGGTCAAATAGGAGGTGGAAGTATTTTCCATAAATATGTATCATGGATACATCTTATTGCCTAATTAAATGCCTAAGCTTCTCACTTAGCTAAATTCTAGATACATCTAATATAACGCTGGATTTGAAAGGACTTTGGAAGAATAACACGTATAGTTGCTTAGGAGTTTGCAAAGTGGGGTCTTGAAGATCCACCAGCCTTCCCAACTTGCTGTTAACGAAGAGACTGACGCTGGGAATGATGCTTCATTAAAAAATGAAAAGATAAAGTTTAATCATGTACCTGAGTATGTATTCTCAATATATTATAAAAGTAATTAATAATGAAAATACCTATGCCATGCAACAAAAAATCACATCTAGAAACGAGGTAAGCAGAAAATAAAGTAACCTGTTACGAACAATACAAACTTAAACAAAACAGCTCTTCAAAAAAAACAATACAAAATTAACATCAAGCGCTATCCCTATATCCACTAATTATCAAAGTGTCACTCTGTCGGTACGCATAACACGACGGGTGGCTATCGCATCGATTACTGATAACCCCGCATCTGTTTAAGCCCCATGACGTCACCGATCTGATTTTTTGGTATAAATGCAATTTAATACTTTGTAATAGGCACTCTATCAAACGGTTATCAAGGCCCTGTTTGAATAAAGTGAGTGGATTTTAAACACTGATAGCCGGGTATCTGGATGGTTTGAAAGCCAATTTACTTACTCACTTCGGCCTGGGATAGAGTTTAAAAGGTAATTTTATTCGATTTGAAGACATTTGAAGGTAATCTATGTAAGCAAGGTTATTTATTATTTCCTTGCAGAAAAGTCGTTAGCTAGACAACGATTACTCGTTTCATTTTAGGTAAAAATTAAGTAGTCTACAATTTAAATTTAAATCGTATTGCTTGTAAATTTTCAAAGGAATAGTGTGCTGCTAAAACAATATTAAAATCTACATGAATAATTGAATACACTTAAAAACTTACAGAGTTATAAACACAATTCTAAACATTTATCCATTTCTCCTGATTCTGCAGTTGCGCAAAAGCTGACAAAGTTGTATCATCCGAAGCTTCTTCAACAATCCATCACATTCCGAAAATATCAATCATTATTTAAGATTTACAACAGCATGTTTACCAAACCCAATTTCTCAGTGATCTCTTGTACACTTTCAGACATTATCAAGTAGAAAATAAACAAGATATGAAGACACCCGATTGACAGCTTATTGGTGAAGGATTAGAAGTATTTCACTACTATCTCTCTGAGCGGTGAATGTATCTCTATCTGTGTAAATAAAGAAGAAAAAATTTCCCACACTACTTTTGATAGTAACCTGTTTCTTGATGTTATCGGGTACTGCTATATGTGGAGAAAGATTTTGGGATGATAGATGAAAATAAGACAGTAGGTAGAGAAAATATAAAGATATGGTTAGTAGGTAGGTACCGTGAAATATTATGAAATGTGACATATATTTCATATGCTGAACTGATTCAATATCTTGTGTATCACATAGAAAAAGAGTGTGTTGGTTTAATTGATCCATATAATATTTGCATTGTCCACGATAATCTTAAATATCGAGTTGAATTTAGACACCAGTAGCAAAATACCAAAATAGACCATGGCATTAACCCGAAAGCTTGCAAGCATAGAACACCGAGAACTTTTGATGATGATAATGTTACTGAAATTATAGTGGAAATAAATGAAATGATATAAGGAAAACGGTAACAAAACACAGTGGTAGTCAGTAAGTCTTCCTATGACAGGTGGTATTTATCAAACGATGAGTACTGAGAACTGAATCATTTCCCAGTAGGAAGTAGCTCCTTCCTTTGTACTTGGCAAACCAACTCCTTAAAATGCAAGTACACTCATACTGATGATGTAATTCGTTGTTATTCCAAATTTTGCTAAGATAGAGTAAATGGAAAAGGGTCTGACTAAAAGATAATCAATTTTAAGAAATAAGAAAAACAATAAGGTCATCGCTGGTATTGATGAAATCGTCACTGAAAATAATCGCGGTGAGGTAATACCAGATGTCGATAAAGGTACCGTCATAATATAAAACAATAATGATTAGAATAATTAGGTAGCCATGTCTAAGAAAAGCGTAAGATAACAAATTAATATCGAGAAAGAATGTAATGTAAGTCACGCATGTGCCACTAGCCGGTGCAAAAAAAATGAGAGAGGTTGCAGTTAAAATTAAAATATTATCTTCCAGCTGCATTTAGATGTACTGGAAGCCAATAGACTGCCAGCAGGTGGAGTTTCCAATCTCAAAGTAAGAATGAAAGATCCTTGGAGAGATAATGAATTTTTTCTTCATAATTGCAGTAGCCTTCCCTAGAGTTTTCCTATTGTTTAGTATCATTAACCAACAAGCAGTAACTCTATTTTTTGCCAGTTACAAGAACATACTTTAATAATCGAACATACTGTAATCTATCATCCAAATGCAATTTCACATTTCAGGTTCCACCTCTGTAAAATTTGTTACTTACTTCACAGGATAATAGCATAGAGGAAGAGAATACAGAAAACGAATTCTCACAGACGATAACCAAATCTGTCGTCTTTTTGTCGCCACTGCAGGGTCAAGCCACTTGACTGATAGTATTCTATGAGAGGTTCCCAAGAATTGAATGTCATCGGTAGCATGTTGAACGTTTACATGTTAATGTATATTAAATATTGTGCAAGTTATGCTAATTCTTTGTGTGATATTGGATAAGACCTTAGCTGATAGGGTTGGCAAATTTTCTAGTATACTAGTAGAAGTACTTACACAATGTAGTTCTTTTTAATTTTTTGAATGTGAAATTGTGCATATCTCGTTTATTGATCGAGTCGTACAATAATAATAACAAGGAAAATGTTAACATACCTGTTGGGCAAATCAAATTATAAAATATTTTAAGCTTAAGCATTGATAATTATTTATCTTCAGGATGAGATCTTAATTTTTAATTTATTGATCTATATACCTAAAATAAATGATATTACGACTTATCCTAATAATATAAGCAAGATGACAAAACCTAAGTACACAACATTATGCGTACCTAATTTATATAGCATGCAAAAAAAAGTTATAACTAAAATAAAAAAACAGAAATAACACTTAGACATAGTAAAATACCTAGAGTTTTTATAAAACTAAAGATTTTTGTGTATCTTCATGCAATAGCACACGACATCAAGAATCTCGCAGTACTACATTTGCAAGTTGAATCATCTAATTCTACAACAGCTCTGCTATCTTCAGGCTCCTGCATTACCGTACGCGAGTTACGCGACGAACCATCGAACATAGCCCTACTGATTCACACGTCGGCTTATCAGTAAAATTATATCATTATCATCTCAAATATTTATCTAGTAATATCAACTCCTAGTTATTTTTCTTACGCGTGGGAATTAACCGAATTACCAGATACCTGTCGTTTAATCTACGTTTTTTATGGCTACTATTACTTGTGGGAAATTCGCAGTGGGTTTTTTTGGGAATCGTCATCGGATGGTGTAAAGATTATATTAATTCCTGGATCAAAATATGAAAGTATTTTTGTTATGAACGCAACAAGATATACTAGTAGGTACCAATGGCGTCGTTGTAATATAAGGAGGATATCTTAATCTAGGTTTGCTTATAGACATGATTGAACCCACTTATTCCTACTTAAAAACGAACAAATTCACAATTTTATAAATTCAATCTTTAACACCGGCTTCTTCTTTGATACTAAGACTCCTGATTGTGACTATCAAGATAACTAAAAAGCAGCATTATTTTTTGTAATAGGCAGGCATCTAGGTGTACCCGGCCTAGGCCAAGAAGTTGGATGGCACGGAAGAATTAAAAGAATTACACCAAGCGCAAGTAACATGACACAAGGGTTGAGAGATGATGATGACTAAGGTAGGCGCCTAATAAACTTGCAATAAAGTTCATTGACCTTTCCCTAATATCCCTTCGTAGATTCCCAAACAATAAATAATGAACCGTTTTTCATTACTGGAAAACGTAAAGGATCGCGATAGAAGTCGTATCAGGACAGCTTTATGTCTTTATTTTTTATATTAAGAAAGTCAATAAATGTTTGCGGGTCAATGACTGTTATTGCACATTCATTTGGTGTCTAACATATTAAGACACCAAGGCCAAGAAAACGATTATTTGTTTGTAACGATAATACTCTGTTTTTGGCAAAAATATAGTTTTAGTACATATGAAAATCTGGCCACGGATGACATGGGACTTCAACATACCTGGTGAAATATGGATGTCCACAACTGTCTGACCATCATTTTATGATATTTCTAGATTTTTATTTCTTAACCGTTTCCTCCATACCCTGCCAAGGTTAAGAAGCCAGATAGTGATAAAGTTTATAGCAATACTGTGTAACTACGAAAATCCGCCTTTTTATGATCGTTGACTTCTGTAATATTTGATATTGAGATGGTAGTCAAATATAGTACCTACTGACTAACTGATAACGACACCTACATACATGGAAATCACGAGGTAAATCCGGTAGCGAAGTCATCTTATCATAGGACTTTGGTAGGTATTACAGGACTTATAAAGGTTTCGCTAGTCATTTGTTTTAGTTTCAACGCTTTGGTAGTGAAGGACGAAATGTTTTTGGATTTGGAATACAGCTCAAGTTCCTAGCATACTGAGAAAGAAGGATTACTGATTTACAGAGTGCCAATTCTACTAATTTTCAAGCAACGTTCGTATTCGTGTCTCAGTCGCAATATATGTCAAAATTTTATGAAAAAAAATGGGGTTTTTTCACAGTGTGTTGCTTAGAAATTAGTAGAATTGGCCTGGTTTATTTCTGGCTGTCACTGTTACAGCTAAGTTATTTCACAACTTCTAACGATTCTGAGAGCACTTTCAATTAAGTGTAGCCTTGCCCTGTCCGTGTTTTCAGTGATACCTACCATACAATTCATTATCTGTCTAGACTTTTTACAACTATATTGGGGTTGGCTTCCAATCTAATCGGATTCAGCTGAATACCTGTTAGTACCTATTTTACGCAGAGCGGCTGCCTACCACATCTCAACAATCCATTAACTGGGTAACACGGTACTTCTTGACAAGACTGGAGTCGGATTTAGAGATAATACCAGACAATTGAAATAGCGATAACAGTTAATGGCATCGAATAACAAATAGTTTTTTCTTTTTGTGTGTATGTTATATGGACCGTGAATCTTAAGGAAAATATATGGTCTTATCCTTTGAAATGAAAACTGGACCTGCTCGTAGTATAACGTCCGGCCCGGCTAACGTTACGTTCGTTTGAAGCTAGAATCGGCTTGTAAATAATTGTGGGCATGAACTTAGACTTCTTGTGTCATCTTATTCCTTTGTTGTTATATTCTCTATGCTTCAATCGGATAAGATAGCATCAAAACTGCCTCAAAGTCGAAACATCTGAATAGCCGCACTTTTATTTCGCTGTAATTACTGCAGAAATTCGACAACGGACTGGTCGCTCAGGTATATGTGTTTTCTATTCCCTAAACAAACTGCATTATTTCTGAAAGATTATGAACGAACAAATCACTTAAATAGCAAATTATAAAATAAATACCCATTTCTTTTTAAATGAGCTGTATGTCGTAAAGTAAAAGATATGATTTTTTTTGATAAATTTATTTTGAAATAAATACTTGACGTGCAAATAACAGGCGGCTCCTACTTAAGATGAATCGCTGATGGAGATTCTCAGCTTCTTGCCAAGTTTTTTTTTTCTTGTCAATATTTTAGAATTTTAACAGTAATAAAATAACATTTACGTTCAATGTCACCGGCAGACTTATACAACACAATTGTTTTACAGCTTTGTCGTCTGTTATCCACGAGTAAGAAAATAGGTTATGAGACCAAGTCAAAAAGATCTACACGAATATAGTCCTTAACTAAGTATCAAAGAGGCTATAATTGAGTAAACATCACAATATAATAGAGTGTCTTGTATTGTCGCCTGTATACTATGGCGCGCTCCATCCACGCGCCGGGGCTGTAAAACAATTTTCAAAAAATAATGGATGAATACATATCATTTATTATGACACAAAAATATGAGAATTCTTTACGAACGTTTTCGGAAGGTCCGAGAAGGCATAGTCCTTCTTGTTTAATTTTTTATAGTTCACTATTTTTTTTAATTGTCTCCCAAGTTTTTATAAGATGCTGTTTTTATGCGAGCTAGTAGAGTGCCTACTACTTATTCATAAAATTTAACTGCTGGCGTGCAACTAAAAATCGTTTAAGATTCGCAGGTAGGTTGTACTGGGTTGTAACTATTTTTAAATTAGGTATAAAATCAAAACAGTAATTAAATAAAATGCAAACATAGTTAAACATATTCACCTATTAATTAAATTAAATTTCACTGGCAAAATCAACTTGTACTTTTTTTCGCCGAGAAACTCGAAGATTCTTATAGATGATGAAGGGAAGGAAACTGAAATTAACTAAAGGACATAAGTACTTAGTTTATTTTTAACACAAAAAACAACTTACTTTTTGTAAAAAATGACAATATATACTTATTATTTCCTAAAAAACGAAAAAAAATAACTAAATTCATTGGACGCTTTTGTATGTGGTTTCTCCACACCCAATAAAATGTTAAATGCGATTATTGACAACACAAAATAGAACACAAAGATTTGCAAGACGGAAAAAAAATGCAAAACGTTTTATTGTAAGATGCTGGTGTACGATTCCCGGTAACTTTCGTTTTTACATTTTTTCTGAAAAAAAGACACGTGGCACGTAGTTTTAATCTTTTGGGCCAAATTGATGATGTTTTTGAAGACAAGAAAACACAAATTTAAACAATCTCGGAAATAGATCAAATACATTTAATTCATTACGAGTGTAGATTACATACTTAGACAAGAATACACTTTTTGTACTGCACACCATTACAAATTAATCAAAAGATAAAATGTTATCAAAGATTCGTATATTGACATGCCTTCTATGCCATATCCAGTCCGATGGTAACGGCACGGCATCGCCATCTTCAATTGCTTGTAATTTCAGCGAAATATTATGATGGACCTATAAGCTTTGTGAAACCCACGGGTATTTTTCTGCCGAAACCTCTAGGTATTTGCTTCGAAAAGTTTGTTTAATAGCATTACTAAAATCAATCCTTCCGATAATAGGCAGCCGGTTTATCCTGTAAGCATCTCATCATGAAAACTCAGGTGGAGTGAACTGTCCTTTCACATGGGTATATATTTGAAGGTCAAAAATTAAAATACCCACGGGTAAGATGTCAACGTTCAAAACATCGAAAATTTTAAAATCGAAATATCGAAAATTGTTGTTCTTAAGCTTAAAATGGAATGGAAAAATATCGAATGATTAAAAATGTCGATAGTCATTATACCTAAGTTCAAAATGTCAACATTTAATACACTTCAGTTCATTCAAAATTCAAAAGTCATTTATTCAAATTAGGCTAAGTGCCAGCACTTTTTGAACGTCAAAGTTCTACATAAAGACAGTCCCCCAAAACGCCCGCCCGTCACCACTTCCTAGTGTTGTAGCTGGGAAGAAGAAGTGGCGCAACAAACTCCCCAGCCCATTATATTAACGTTAAAAATACCTACTAGTTAAAATATCGAACAAATTTTTGATCATGCAGCCGCCTAGCTCCTCCGCGCCTACGCGCGCGGGCTTAAATTACACTCTAGGGGTAGGGGAGACAAGACTACGTGGAGTCGATTTTGTAGCGATTTTGAAGGGAGTTCTATTACATGACTGGTACATCCTACTACTATTATAAAGGCGAAAGTTTGTAAGTATGGATGTATGTATGGATGTTTGTTACTCTTTCACGTAAAAACTACTGAATGGATTTTGATGAAATTTGGCACAGAGGTAGATTATAGTCTGGAATAACACATAGGATACTTTTTATCCCGGGAATATGTTCCCTTAGGATAGTTTTCGACAATCACGCGGGCGGAGCCGCGGGCGGCAACTAGTAATAAATAAATATCGATATTTAGGACATTCGATACTCTGTGATATTTAAGTCTTTCGATGTCACTTTTGTAGATAATTAGATTTTAGACTATTGGACGTAGGTTATCTAACCATTCGACTATATCAATATACTTTATTTTAATTTTCGGTTTTATATTTAAGATGTTTTGAACATTCAAATTTTACCCGAAGGTATTTTTTTACGTTCGTTTCGACGTTCAAATATATTTATTTATACCTTAGATACATTTTTGATAAGTACAACAATGCCTTGATGTATTTCATGAATCGACAGCTTACTTCTTGTTCACTCTTATTTTATTGGCCCGATGAGATTTTACAGAATAGAAGTAAATACAGTTTTCAATGGTTGAGTAGATAACGATTGAAATAACTGTCAATTCTCATCCCTATATAATCACAGCGCACACAGTATCAGCAGGGTGCACCATACCATGACATTACCCGTATTAAGCACGAAATCAGTGTTGACGTACAGACAGACGGACAAACCATTAACGAACACATTAACACAAATAATACAAACAATGGCTAAACAATAGTTCGCCCATGTTCTTCCATTGTTTACTATAGAAAAACCATTAAAATTATTGACGTTTAGGAGCAAGACTTTTTTGGTGCAGCCTACTCAGAATTTGGCGATTCTTTCGTATGGATCGTTAATGAGAATTAGTGATGTTATTGTTGGTTGTTTTATAGTTTAAAGGTAAAATACTTTATTTTGTGTAGCTATGTCAAATCACGTAGTCTTTTAAAAGTTTTTGTGCAATCGTATTTTGAATTGTAACTTTTGAAAAAGCGTGACGCAATCTCTCAGGTGTTAAATTCAGTGCCTACTTTTAAAATGTGTTTGGTTTCAATCTTAGTTTAAGGTTTCTATGTCACAAAGGTAATCTGTTCAATGTTGATTTATGAAGTAATGAGCCATCACTATTATTTCGTTTATTCATTTTTCAATAGGACATTTTGATTGGGTAAAATTTAAATATTTCTGAAATAGTAGCTCTACCGGCGGCGGTCAGGGCTCCAGAGAGAGGAACTCCCGATATAATACGAACCGTCTCCAGAATTACTGATTTCTGAATCAAGCCTTGGATCCAGCTGCCTGCTGCCATTAATAGTTAAAAATAAGGAACAAAAATTTCTTCCCAGGGTCGATACCAACTACAAACACATAAATATTTTCAACCAGCTTGTTCAAGGTGTACAAACTGTGACATTAGGAAATAAAATGCAATAAACCAAATGATTTATTATTTGAAAATTCGTCCTACCGTTTTTACAGCCGCCACCCTTTCAGTGTTTATCGTAAACATAATCGATTTGAGGACCTTCGATTTTATTTCCAACGAGTTGTTCCCAAAAGTTTTTATTTCAGGAGCCGAAAAACTTTATAGCTAGGATTTACTTAAACACGTTTTGTTACTACCTTTTGATTGGTGGGACACTAATTGTGTTTAAGAAATATTCGATTTTGAACCCTAATTGAATGAGTTAAAGGCTTTTACAAACGCACAAAATTCTGAATTGAAATTAACTTGGCTTCACAGTAATTTTTCAGCTTCTGACAATAATTTTGAACTCTATCGTAACACAAAAAGGTATACGTTCCAGTTTCACAGATGCAAAATTATCCTTTTCAAAATAGTGCAGGGTGTTCACATGATTGACGTTTTACGAGTCGAAAAACTAAAATTTATAGTTGTAACAATTCGCGGAACGGTTTCCGTCATAAAACCCTTTAACGTAGGTGTTTTTATTGCACTTTGACTACGTTAATTTTGTACCCAATTCAAGTGACAGATGACAAACTCTGCTTTTGTAGCATCATAGATAGTTGGAACATTGTCAGGAGGTAGCTTAGGTACTGTTATAAATCTTTTAAGGTGATCCGCCTGAGTTAGAGCTTTGCAACATTTGTTATTTTTATATTTGGTTGGCCCGCATTTGGCCACTATCCCATCTCATTTAATGGTAAGAACTTGGTCAACTATGAGGAATACTTGATATTGAATCATTGAGGCCAATACTTCACGTCTACATACATTGAAGACATTATTGTGGATCATATTGAACTAAAATATTTGCCATGTGTTTAGAATAGGTACCAGAATGTCTTTGCTGATTTTATCTAAAGCTCTTCAAGATGTTTTTTGCCAACATTCCTACGCGTGAATTTTACAACCGACTTTCTCAAAAAGATAAAAATGTTTCAAAAATAGCAAAGATCTGGCAAAAACATGTCACATAATTAGTCTTTCCCAAACTTGGCAATACTTATCGCAATACTCGAAAATAGTTAACACTCCCCCTGAGTGTTAAAAATACTTCAATATGGACAAAAAGTAATCTTCCCTGAAACGTTTTCACTCCTTTATCGTAGCGTCACGCAAGAGGGTAACAGAATGAAGTGGGTGCAATGTTAGATAGTTGAGCAAAAACAGCACTTATGTTTAAAGGGGATGAAAGCGCTGAAAGCGAACTAAACCAAGCTTCACTTTTTTAAGCTTAGATTTTTGCTTCTTTCGATGATTTATTTCAATCATTGTAACAAATAGTATTTTGTAATTATGAAGTATATTCAAAATATTTACCTTTCCGATATAAACAAGAAAGCATATCAATCCAAACCAGCCTTTCAAGTTCTATAAGCAGCATTATATGCGTAGATATTGGTCTTTGATCAAGAACTTTCGCAATAAAATGTGCAACCAGCTCAAGAGAAATGAAATAAATTTTTGCACTTCAACACAGTGGACTTAGATATAGATTGTTAATGTTCAATTGTTTTACCATGGTGAGGATCTAGAGGAGTTACAGAAACTGTCAAAGTCGGGCAGCGCAAAATCCGCTGTAATATACAAACCTAAGGGTTTTTAACACGGCACAGTGAGAGAATTTTATCTAGCATCGTAAGTGAGGTCCTGATAACTTAATGGGGAGACGTTAACATGTGTTAGATTTTCAAGTAGTGATCATTATGTGCTACTCAAGTGGTTGTTTTGAAACCATCGTTCAGCCTTAAGGGTTGGGAATGAAACTTGATGTTTTGTTAACTTTGAAGTGTCTTGGTAAATTCTTTGGTTATCTATTTATTTGTGATGAGAAGACTATTCTTCTTATGCGACTGAAGATTGTAGGCATAGCTGTTTTCTAGAGTTTTTGTGATAAAAATTTGCTGTGGTCAAAAAATTATGCCTATCAAGAAATTCCTTAACAAGTTAAAGGAAGCCACTATGTTATTAAAATTGTCAGCATTACTTACTATAAAATATTTACCATGATAAACGTAATGCATGCTAATTGGGTGTTGAACATGATTTATAGTTACAGACATTTGTACCTATATTGCCAGGGTTGCGGAATTTGTTCGAAAGAGTCACCGCGGCCCTGGAACGCAAAGGGCTTTAGAAGGAACACGGATAGGTTTTAGTCAGTAAGAGTCTGACACGCCCTTCCGCCCCACCCAGAGCAGAAGAAGTCATTTGAGGATTTCCCATCCTTAAAAAAAAAAAAACATTTGTATATAATTTATTTATTTATTTACTTACCAACTATGGATGACTTACAGCTAAAACAAACAGAATAAAAAAAATAGCATGTGAGACTGACAGCCAATTAAAAGTCATCACTTCTATAAAACAGATTGGAAAGAAAGAGTGTGAAAAACACAACACAGGTACCAAAAAGGAAAAACAGTAAAACATTCAACCTTAAACTAAATTGACATGTCATATTCACTACAAGGATATAAACCCGAACAACCAAAATCTTATTTAAAAAAGCTACGGCTCAGACACTTTCTGGCTGAGGACACCCGTTAAGAAAGGATCAAAATCATGCTGTTTACACATGTCATTTAAGTTTCTACTTGCACGCACCACAAATGAATTTTGCCTGTAATTCGTAGAGCTAAATGGAACACGCAACGGTGCGTACCATCGCTTCGACCTTCCGGGAACGTTAAAATAAAATTTGGATAGAATATCGGAGTTATTAATAGAATTATTGAAAATTTTAAGTAATGCAATACAGTCAGAGATTGCTCGCCGGTTAATTAGGGGTAATATATGATACTTCTTACAGAGGTTGAGGTAATCTTCAGACCGGTAGGGCACTTTCTGATGATAACACAAATACTTAATGAACCTCCTCTGGATGCTCTCTATACGATCAATGTACTTGTGATAGCATGGATTCCAGATTTCAGACGCGTATTCCAAGTGGCTTCTAACAAAAGTACAGTATAGAATTTTATAATGATATACTATTCATATATATCGTGAATAAGAGGGTGTTAATAGTTCATTTTGGTTACAGGGTGCATTATTATGCATTTCAATATAATTAGGGGGTGTAACAGTAAGCTTTCTGTACGTATCTGCATTCTAGATATTATTTATTATTATAATTTTGGTTGTTAATAAAATACAATTTTAAGATATTTCTGTGCTAAAATTGGCTCACGTTTAAATATTTCGGCTTATATCTCTACCCAAAGCGGCTTCAAACAATGCTTATATAATTAAAATGATGTATTTATTTAACAATTTATGTACTTACACACATTGAATATAAAGATAAGAAGAAGGAAACAGAAAATAGGTATAAAGGTGATGCTTATTTCTAAAGAAATCTCTTCCAGCATACCTGCGAAAGGAGAGTCGAGTTTAAAGAAATGTAGACATCGTGTGATCAAGATCGTCGATTATTTATAGTTTAAATCGCAAGCTTTATTTTCAATTCCGAGGAAAATGTTGTTTGTTACACATTCAATCGTATTTTTAATTATTTCTATATAAGGTCATTGTAAATAAATTATTTAAAATATTTTATTATAAAAGCATCTAAAATATATAATAAAATATATTATTTATTGAAACGAGACGAGCAGTTATATCAATCATACACACACCATGCAACCCGTAGATTATAAGCCCCTATAGCAATTACGTCACATGATTACAGATAGTAATCGTCACAGCCAGGGCGGGAGCTGCTGATAAGCAGCCAGATGCCATCCATCCGCCCACCGATTGAGTTACAGTTGCTGTGAACTGACTCACTATGCGTATCTCGACACTCCGTGATTGTATCTATATTGAAAGTACTTTTTGATGATGTTGCTAGAACTGATGCAATAGGTTGAATAGTCTAAAAAATATTGGATTGTAAAACAATCCAATATTTTTACTATTGTTAATTTAGCGGTCGCGGTCGCGGGTAGCCGATGGATGCGAGACACACAGGACCGGTTGTTTGTGGTTGTTGTCAAGCAATGGTCGTCTTTCGGCTGATATGATGATGATGAAAATAATGACTGTTAATTTATATTTTCGATACTACATCTTCTTCCTCATCTTCATCTTTACTGCACAAAGTGTTAAATCGGCCGGTCTCAATTCTGTAAACATCTCACTATGAAAACGCAGTTGGAGTGAGCTTGAACTTTTTGAAAATTCGTCTTTTGTCACAGTTCACTTCACCTTTGTTTTGCACAGTGAGATTTTACAGAATCGCACCAATGAGTTAAGATCTCCAACAGCAAACTTGAGCAACTCTTTTTTTTTTGTCTCCGCAACTAATTTTCTCTCACTTCAAGTCCATGGGTTTATATAAAAAGTCACCCGGCTGTCGCGTCGCTACATGCGCGCACTTTCCGTTTACGTTTACCCACAACCCCTATGGGTTATGGATAAACGTACACACATCAAGTATATACCTACTTGATGGTAGAGACAAATAAGTTACGAAGACAAAAGTTGCTCGTGCACGCTAGCTTTTACAAAGTTTTCAAATGAGAAAAGAAAACAATTGAAAATTACAATTCATAATATCTTCTTCACATAAGTGTGTCTTGTTATTGGCGTTGTAAATGGTTAGCCAGCTTAAACGGCGTAAACGGTATCAAGGACGGGCCATGAAAACCAACGCTTAGTAGCTATCGTCATGTCAGTTTAGAACAGACGCATCGTAAATATTTTTTTATGAATCAATCCACGAAACTTCATGTTCAAATAATGTCATTTAGTATCAAGTACGTAATTATCAATGAGTTGCTCTTCGTAGAACTTTCAAAGCGATACAGTAATTATTTTCATATGTTAGCAATAAAAGCATGACACATTATAATATGACAGCTATTAGTTAGAGAGCAAATTACTAATCAATAAACATTCAATGAATAATCAGTACCTAATATTTTAATTGAGGTTTTCCTGGTGTGACATAATCTTATAATTTAGAATTATATCATACGTAGGAATTACAATTGTTAACACTAAAACAGTGAAGGATAGAGTAACAAATAAAATTTCAAAAACTCTGTTCAAAAATTCTACACAAGTTTACTTTTTAAAGATGCTGTACCTACCTACAAGGTAGATATCTTAACATTTTGATATCTAAATGCATACAATTTAAGAACAAAAAAAGAAGAAATACTCTAAATACACGAAAGCATTTCTGAAGAATCGAAGACTATAAGTCACGGAGACTTAGAAAGAAGCATAACTCAACATTTAATTTTTTGCTACTCACCGATTTCACGTCCTATTTAAACCCTAGGATTACCCATCAAACACACCGTTTCGGTGAATTTCTTCGCGAAATCAAAACTCCCAAATGACTGACAAACGTGACACAGAAGTCGAAAGGCTCCAATTACAAGTTGTCACATGTGGTTGTCATTTTTTACTTATTCGCGTGTATTCCCATGAATTTTAGACTTTTTTGGGTGATGGGAGATAATTTTTGACATAAATCTTTTATGCTACTGCATTACCCATTGAGTGTAAACATGTGTTGGACATTCCGATTGAAGTGAGTTCTTTAGCATCAATATTCTCAAGTGTCCGGACCACAGAAAACTGATGTATTGAAATAAATTTGAAACAGAACTATGGATGCAGGATAAAATGTAATTTGGTAAACCCAACAAAGCCAAGTGGTAATGTCAGGTACTGTTAATCAAAGGGCAGAGACGTCTTTGTGGACACAAATAATTCCAAATTACTTCACGCTTGAAAGTGAATATGAATCGGATATTCATTGTTCGCCTGTGTCCTTCCTCTAATGTACTTTTAAAATAAACAGTACATCTAAACTGTACACGTTCACGCCTATCTTGCTTCACATTGTCATGACCCAACACCCCGCTAGGCTACAGTTAAAAACTATTCGTCCAATAATTACTTTGGTAACTTATTCTTTTCTATGCTTATTGAAATGGTCAAAACACGAAGGCACGCTTACGTTCCACGCGCCATTGTCTGTGTCCTCCACGCTGCATTTGACACCGCAGTTTGTCAAAATTTCGGTTTCCATTTCTAAGAACAAATCTATTCTTGGCACTTTGTAACTTGTCGACTGTAGTTCAAGGCTCCGTTATACAACTGCTTCCAAGTCGCAGCGCACGCTTGGCGACAGTTAGAAGCTTTTTTTGTTGTTGACAATTTATGGAAACCAATAAATATTTCAAAAGTGGAGCATTTTATTAGAGCGGACTTCCATAGTAGTTAATAACTGTTCTTACTTTCAACGAACTATTTGCTCCTTTGTTTATAAACAGTAGATGAATTATTTCTTTGTTCGGGATCCAATAAAAAGTTTCGCTTTTAAAGGTCGAGACGAATTGAGATTCATATGACTAATTTATGTTTGGGAAACCGGAATATTTTCTAACACCATCATGGTGCGTTTATGACTCATAGTAACTACCTACCTACTCTATATTACATACACCAGTTTTATTAGGTTGGTTCGATGATTCTGATGTCATTAATTTATCATTTGATTTTTGATTACTTATTATTACACAATAAGTGCATAAAATATTACATGCTTCATTGGTTTTATAATTTTCGACAGATGGCGTTAGTAATACAAAAAAAATATGATTAATACAAAATTGTTGTCTAATATTATTATTTTAATGTGCATAAAATTATATTTTTATGATAGAAAACACATCTAGATATGAATTGAAATTACTATGTGTACAGGGCAACCGCACATTTCATAATTGCACTCTCATCAAAATTTAATTGTTATAAATTTACACTCATTTTACTTTAAGTCAGTTCACATTCGGACCGCATCATAGCAACACCTCATTAGTTAAGGTCGTGGACTCAATACACATATCAAGTGAAATATATTTTTTTACTAAATACCATTCAATCTTACTCTATGTGAAAGCCCAAACATAAATGTGTGATAGTTTCTCAGTAAAGTAGTACCTACCTCAAGAATGCATAAATTGTGGGATAGTGTTAGGTGCTTGCAGCAAACTTATCTCTAGCATAAAATTGATGAATCACGGTGAAGACAAATAAATCTAATTCTGTGATTAGCTTCATACTTTGCTTTTTTTATTTGTATATTGTACCTAGATAGATTCGATACCATCTTATTTTATTTTAGCCAATAATTAACCCTTAATTATCCCTCCTGTCAGTTCTTTTTTAACTAAGTATTTATCTCTTTAATTTGTTCGCACTTTGTCACGTAACCAACAGGTGTTTCGAATAACATTACAATACTCATTTGGTTGGGTTTTTGTACTACGTCGCGTCAGTCTGTAATTCAGGAACTGAGTGATAGATAAGTGTTGATAAACGGATTGGGGTTTAAGATGATCTTAGTTTTAAGAACTTTATAAAATTTGAACTGCGTATGGCCTACGCGTGTTTATTACAAAGAGTTTCGTTTCTCGGCACTTATAAAAATCCATTTTTCGAAAACCAATAAATATTAAATGTCTCAGTGAAAGTAACAACCCTTTCTAAGCTCTGTCACATAATAAGCGTTGCGAATGCACCCAAATGCAAACGGAATTTCACTTTTACATCCTAATTACCCTTTACTAAACAAAAGACAACTCTTTCATTTACCATAAAACATAATTTATGGGTTTCACTGTTCCGCGCAAATGACTAAAGTCAAAGGAGACAATGCTTTTTGTGATGTCCCAAATAAATGCAACTCTTCCTTTGACGCATAGCGGTCCCTTTTAACTGTTATTCAATAATATAACCGTCCAAACAAAACGGACTTAGTTACGGTAACGAAAAGGGTAAAATATTATTCACGTGTTTTACTGTTCTCTAGGAGACAAGTGAATGGCGTTTTAGGAAATATGAACCTTATTTTGTTGTTGTTAGAATTTAAGTTCTGGAAGGTATGTTCAGGAGGTTTGCGCATAACCTTGTAATGTTTATTTCGCCGAAATTGCGAACGGGTAACGCGATTTTCCATTTTATTGCATGTTTTAATGTTTGCGAGATTTTAGCGAACCCTTTGGCTGTAAAAGCTATTTCGACAAGTTTTTATTGTTTTTTTTCAAATAACTGTATATAGGCGTTTATTTTTTAATGTCTTTATTGAGGTTTTTGGCAATTGGTAATATTTGGCAAAAGAGTTGCAAAGGGTTTTAACAGTTATTTAGTTTTTGTAGTTTTTTGGAAACTTTCTTTTGCCTAAATGTTATTAATGGCAAATGATGCAACTACTTTTCAAAGAGCTAGAGAAATGCAAAAAACGACGAATATCTTTGTTGCATTAGCCTCAAAATGGTTCTTTTCTGTAGTTTTTGCAAACCCATTTAACATTGTTTGCAATATTGTGTTAGATGATTAGAAAGCATTTCTATGGAAAATAAGTTTCTAGTTCGATAATTTGATGTTTTTTTTTTTCATTTTAATTTAGGTAACTATAGTGCCCAGTGTTCTAGGCACTTTTGCCATTGACAGCGATGTGGATGAATTTTTAATGCCCATTGTTTTTTTTTTGTTTTTATACGCGTCTGTACAGAATTTCTTGATTATGAGTCCTTTTGTTTAAGTATTTAGTTGTTACTTGTACATATTATAGTTCATTAAATGTAAATAAACATAAGAGAGATAGATTTGGCTGGGTTTAAGAAACAATTTTAAGAATTTTTATGTAATAAATGCTTATACAATTCATAACATTAATATTAATAAAATGAAGATAACTAAATATAATTTTATTTTATTTCTAAACCGTCTGATTTTCCCTACATTTTGTAGGATTATTATGCAAACAACAACGCTGCTAAAAAGCTGCCTTTATCAAAATTCAGAGTTCATTCGAATTGATTGAATTTGTAGCAACTTTTTCCATCTCAAAGATTATTTACCACTAAATAAAATAATCACCCTATATTTACACAAGAAGAACTCTACCAGTTTTATTCCACTTTTTTTAAACCATTTTAGAAATAGAAACTTTTTTCTTTTTTGTGAGTGGCGTCTTGCAGTTCAACCTACATATAAGGTTGTCGACCGCTTAACCGGGCTTGCCTGTGGTGGCCTTAATATAATATAAAATCCTCCAGCCAGGGCTTATAAAAACTTACAAACTAAGCGACTACACGCTAAGGGCACCCCCTGTGGGGTACGCGCCTCGGCTTAGGGCGTCGCTGGGGGGAGGACCATAGCCATATAAATAACAACATCCTGCGTATACCTACTATAAGTGAAGTTATTTCGCGGAATAAACTTCAGAAGGTTATTTTAGGAATACCAGTTGACACCTAGTCACGCCTCCGTTAGTGGTCACAAAATTAGCCGGTCGATTCTGTAAACATGTCGAAGTGAAGGCTTGGGAGAAGTGATCACGCGGTGAGCTGTTAATCCATATAATCAAGATGTCACTTGATCACGAACTGAGCTGTCATTCCATCTTGATTATATGGATTGACAGCTGCTCACCTAGTGATCACTTCACCCAAGCCTTCACTTCGACATGTTTACTGAATCGACCGGCTGAACTATCTGCTCTTTTTTCCTATAGAAACTCCGTACTACTAGTTACATACTATGTAACTAGGACAGCTGAATTATAAAGTGGGGACATTGACTGGCGGGTCCTGGATATTACTTTTCCGTGAAATTATGTTTAAACAATAAAGCAAGTAAAATTTTCATCTTCTACCTTCATCCCAATTTTATTAAGGGTCCTTGCAATATGTTTTCGTGTTCCATACATTTCTATTTGTCATCATGTGGGATTTTTGGTAGTCACTTCTTTTCTAAACAGTTACATACATTGTTATATTCCAAAAAAAGGATAATATACCGAAACATTTCTCAGCACCCACTCAAGTTTGTTTTGTAAACATATAAACGGTAACATTGCCGGCGGCGTCTTCAAAGAATCGTAATTGGACTAACGGAAAGAAAGTAGCCCGGTTATAAAAGTATTCAAACAGTTAGGTAATAAAACTACGACCTTTACCGTAAGTCCGTCATGTAACAGCTTACTGTACCGAAAGGATCCGGAGTGAGGAAGTGAAAGAACTTTTTTAATTTATTGTAACTGTTACAACAATTGTGTAGGCGAAATTTCGTTTTATTGCACATTTTTAGCGGAATTTCTTGATGAAATAATTATTTCTCTGTGTTTGGCCACGGTATGACGAAGCATTTATAAGATCATATTTGTAGCTACATCTAAACAAATAACGACTGTTCTCAGAGCTGATAAATTAAAATATATATATAGCTTTTCAATTCGATCTATTTATAGTTCTAGAACAAATGCATAAACAACGTGCAAACGACACGCGCCATCATTCGGTGCTAATATGATAGAGTACCAGGCCCTCCCTGTTGCCAGCCAACTATCAGCCAGCACAAGAGAATTGGACCTTTAGAAGTTGTGACATAGACAGGCTATGACCGGGGTTATACTTATAACAATGCAGATAAAGATTTCGTCAAATCGTTGAGCTCCTTAAAATTCTAAGTTTGAGCTACACGATAACTGGCAAATGCTAGCACTGTCTGGACGGACAGGTCCACTCAAATCTGTGGGGCACTTTCCTCAAAAGGCCACCTCAGACATCAACCTACATGGTTCTCATATGATTTGACCAGTACAGATTGTATGGACTTTAAAATAGACTTTGACCTCTGAGTTTGTTTCGGTGTTTCTTCTCAGGTTAGTCAGCTAGGAAACACCGGCATCATCTAGCTTAAAATGACCAAAAAAGATTGACGTGTAAAAGTGTTATGTTTAACCTACTTGCAAAATAAATACATTTATCATTTAAAATCACTTTTGATCATAAAATGATATTAAAAATCATTATTGCTTTCAATATCACCTACATAAAGTTATTAAATAGGTTATCAAAATGTTAGAATTTACCTAGTTAGGTCCATAACTTTTCAGTTTTCTTTTATTTTTGCCTAAAATGTGTGTAATATAAACATATGTTGTAATATGTGAAACAAAAACACTTTTGGGTTTGAATTTGATTTGTAACAGCTAACATTACATTCACCAAAGCCTACATAAATACAGCTACCCAGAGTTTCACGTACTCTCATTAAGTAGTTACCGTTTAACTTTTTAACGACTTTCTACAGCAAAAAATGTGTAACACATTTCTCCCGTTAAAGAAATGCATCTTCTAAAACTATAACGGTATCTTTATTACCGATTTTTGTGCTGTTTGTATCACAATTTCTCCAAGCGAACATTTTGCGCAATAAAAATTTCACCTAGTAAAACGAAATTGCACTACTGAGTTTTGAGTCCTTGTAAGAAAAGGTTTTTATGCAATTTTTAGCCTTTTTTTGCAAAAACTTGTAGAAGGTAAAGATGAATATTTTCTGAAACTTGCCTTTGGTGCATAGCCGCTAATAGCTTTTAGTAACATTGCTATACAATTCGGAAGTTTACAATGCTATCCAACAGTAGGACGAATTGCTTTATTGTAGGGAAAAAATGAACTTTATGAGCCGCCATTGTTCTACATTCTTACTTAAATTTTGAAAAGGTTAAAAGAAGCCGGCTTGCACGCTTCTTTGTATTTTTTCTGGCTACATGCGCCAGTTTTTGTTCGTGTTATGCAAAATTTCTTAATGACTTGGATTTGGGATTTTATTACTTGTGCACTTTTCTCTTGGTGGTCCCTAATCCTATGTAAACATGAATAGTAATTTAGGCGCCTTCTTATCTTTACAATTTTTTACCAAACTGGGCAAAGATAAAAATGTTCTCATCGACATTGCCAAACGGAAAAACCTATTTCTCAGCGTGTAATAATTATATTCTTTTCACAGGACGAAAATAACATGAAAGATACGGCCTACTAAAAGGACCTTGTACATATTTCTTCCGACACCCCCCGAAGATCATTACTTCCCTACTCATAAGCGTATAATGGAACTAATTTGTTGTTCAAACAGGGGTCCTCAATACACAAACATTGTAACTTTGATCCTACCAAAATAACACTTCCCTCCCCAAAACTTACCCCAACTCTGAACTTACTAAGCATAAGTTTGAAAATTGCATGGCAAGCTAAGGTATTACCAGCAAAAGGTCTTGGTAATTGGTGACTGCAGGACATTTATTTGACACGTACCGAAGGCAATTGTCACTTTCAATGTATTGTAGTTTGAATGGAACTCAAAATTGCCACGGACATCGTGATTTTGGCTTGATGTATAGGATTTATTTTTATATTAATTATAATTTTGTAGGGCATTAACTAACGCTATAATTCATGAGTTACATTTAATTGGTTATGTGAAGCAGGACAGAGACACGGAGAGATGAATTAAGTGGCTAAAAATTATATCTGCTTCTCTTCTCGCTTTTCCCAAATAGCTATATCAAATTTATTTATAAACTACATAATAATGTAGTAATGTAGAAAAATATTTAATTTCATTTGTATTGTCAACGCAAAAATTCTATCCGCGAGATAAAATAAATTACTTTCATTCCAAATTGTTGTTCATCACCAGATAAAGAATACAATTATTATTAAAAGTACACTTTTACACTTCTATACCGCACCAAGTATCGAAAACTCAAAAACATCAATAGTATCAATAGTCAGATCAATTTGCGATACGGCAAACAATTTGTTGACACTTCAAATAACCACATTCATACAAAATGCGTTTCGATTGACATTCGATTGTCAATGAAATCGAAACCGTCAAATGTGCAATGCATGGTATAAAAGACCACAACCAATTTTCGGAAAATTAAATCTTGGCTAAATATAAATAAGGTCGAAAATTCTCAGAGCTTTAGGTGTAATAGGGATAGGTGATAGAAAAAAATATCATACGTTGTGTGGTCTATGTAACAGAGTAGCGTTTTACAACAATTGAAGTCAAAATGCCGTGAAATTGCGTCACATTATGAGCGTTAATGCTTAGTAGAAATTGCGTTTTTGAAGTGGCAAAAGTATTGATATGGAGTGTCGCTACGCTTCTTAGTCTAGTGGCGTGGAAGTGCCTTTGTGAGGACGTGATGTTAGTTTACTTTGAGGGTACTTGACAAACGTATACAATATTGAAAGTAGAAGTTTCGGTGATTGCCCAAAAGTTTTTAATTATTGTTATTTTCTGGAGTGGAACAGAAGTAAGTTATTGTTGACAGCATTATGCATTAGAGTGGGAATGAAATTTTTAAGCTTCTAATATTACCAGCATGCTTAAAAAAACGTTTTTCTGCCATTTGTAAGAAATCACGAAATATTACAAAATTGTTTTCCTCATTTATGCTTCACGGTGCAATTCACAAAAACCAACATTGCCAACACAGAAACTGTCATCGTACATTCATACACTTCATCAGTTTTATTACTGTAAAGCAATTTGTTTTGGATTGAAGCCTCTACTAACCTGAGCTGAACATGACTAAATTATTTTATTTCTTACTAAATGTATCTATCAACAATTCTGTACTAAATCTTCTAATTGCATGAGACTTACTGGAGTTATTACGTAGGATATATTCAAGCATGAACAAAGTCCCAAAACGCTGCCCCTAAACAGCAGTGGACATCTCAGTGCCATACTATTTACAGACAGACCTCTGGTCTGGTAGTTGTAAAAAGTGTGATTATTTTCACAGATCTTCGCTTCAAAATAAACTGTAAGCTAATCCGATGCGTGCAAAAACTTCGTCTTGGGTGGCCTTAAGTGGCGTCAGGCCGTGCTACATTCTGTGTGTTTTGGACGTATTTACGATACGTTACAACCAAAATATTTTCAACCTTAACTTTAAGAAAACAAAGTTCAGTATTGAATGGTGAGGTGCATATTTTTACTCAACATCGTAACCAAATATTTACTTGTGACTTGTCTTTATGAATGAAATTTCCAAACCCAGAGATGTAGGCAAACTCTGCGACATGATAGTGTTGTTGGACATTCAAAAATGAATAAGGAAAAATCTTCCGTCAATAACTTCAATACTTACACTTTTGTTTTAGGCACTTCCTATTCAAGGAAAAGATCCTGGCGCCAATTTCAACCAGAGCATATAGGGTGTTCAATCTCAAAGAATGATGCAAGCTGCTAGAGGATATCAGGTCATCAGCTACCTGATGGTAGATGCTAATAAAGTGATTAAAATCAGAATCAGAATTTTAATTTAGCTTCAGAGACTGCAAAACCCAGACACGGTAAGTGCCTCGTTGCCTTTCTGCCTTCTCAAAGATAAAGCTAAAATGGCTCATTATGCCTGTTTAACGTAACAACACGGGGTAGGTACTAGCTGAAATGCAAAATGGGAAAATAACTCTTCAAACGCTCCTAATATACTAAGTAGCAAACAAATATAGTAAGTAGTAACCTGGGTAAGTACTGTGTTTATATTATACTAAAGTCACAAAGCTCTGCTGACAGAATCACATTACTGTTTAACTTTTTAATGAGACCGGCAAATCACGATCTGTCACTACTGAGCGGAAGGCGCAATCGTGCACTTTGAAATCTGACACGAAGTATGAAGAAGTTGCTAGCTCCTGAAAACAATGCTTAGTACTGTATGAGTGAGCCTTCAAAGTGGCCCATTCATTATTTACCAAAGCAATGAAGTGTTGAAAATAATGTTTACAGAACCGAATTGTGTTTCTTTGAGTATCGCCGATATACTTGCTGATTACCTGAATTATTGTATCCACTCATAACAAACTAATGAGAAGAATTTTTTTTTTGTGCCAGTCATCATGTTTCTTCTAGGGTTCGTAAATTAAAATATATATTTAAAAATCTCAGACATACTGCCAGCCCGAAGGTCTTAAGGATGATTTATTCTGCTCTGTGCCACTCACTGTTGGTGTATTGTATAACAGGTTGGGGTGATGCGTGTAAGACAATCTTAATCAAAGTCGAGCGTGCTCAAAAAGCACTCCTTAAAGTACGTCTGTTTTTACCATTCTTCCATCCCACAAGCAGCCTTTATCAAACCTGTGAGGTATTGACAGTGAGGCAGCTCTTAATACTACAAACAGTCCTCAGAATGCATAGTTCCTTAAAGCCCTTACAATTTCTACAGAAGCGCAGGAAATATACTGTTGGTGTGTCTAGAGCGTGTCGCACTAAATTTGCTCAGAGATTTTTCCCTTTTCTTTGTGCCCATCTTTACAACAAAATTAACCTAATCCTTAACACGTATCCCCTTACCAAACACATATGTAAAACAACCGTTACAAATTGGCTTATTGACCTAGACTATGCTAATACCGAAAAGCAACACTACACTAATCATATCTTTTAAAATCGTCAAGCTGTAAAATAAACCCTAACTATCGCAATAATTTGATATTTCTTACAATAAGAAATATCAAATTATTGCAAATACAATATTTTCTCTTTTTTTTCCACTTGACTTAATTATGGTCTTACTTTTTCAGTACTGAAGTAGGTATATTAGTTACTCCTTATCTAAGTAAGAGTCCTTGTTATATTCATTGGAAGAGCATTGATTTCCAAGATAAAGGTTTTTACCTAGTTTGGAAATCAGGAGTTCATTTAGATTAGAAGCCTCTTATATGTTATGTTTTTAGTATTGAAACTGTAGTAGGCTAAGTTCTGTTTCTGTCCAATAAACGTTATTATTATTATTGTCCCATGTTACTTGGGGTCAGGGAAATATGTTGTCTTATTTCATTCTCGTTCGTTTTCCTCCTTCCTTTCATATCAGTCCACACAATCCATCCATGGGCGTGCAGTAGGTTACAGTAAAGGTAGGCCAGCACATGCATAATGCCCAAAAAAAAAAACTCACCACATTATTCAGGGTTGAAATCACGATACTGACGATGCGAATTTTCGTCCATATTAAAAGTGGATAAAATTTTTTTTTTGCTCATTATTTATGGGCTGGCTTACCCTTACTGTAGCCTACTGCACGCGCAAGCCATCCATCATTTCTTTGGGTTCAATCTCCCTCTCACCTGTTCACCAATGGGTTCTTATAAAAAATCATAGTAACTACTAAATAGGTCGTGATCTGAAACTGAAAAGTGTGTCTGTATCCGCAAGATTGCACATTGTAGATAGTTTATTTACGCCACAAAAGATATACGTGTTTGCCACTGTTATGGTGTATAAAACAAGTGTTCAATGTTCGTAGAGAAGACATGCGGTTTTTTGTTTTTGAATTTTGCCCAATGATGTCAGTGGTTTGAACAGAACTCTCGGTTTTAAAATGTTAAAGCTGCCTCGATTAATCCCAATCTTTGACTATTTCAGGTAATAGTATCGTATTACAAATTATTATGAAAGTTACAACTCTTTTTCTATCATAGCGAAAGCTCGTTCATTTCAGTTGAGTCACGGCGTAATCTCTGAAACAAGCTAATCCATCGTTAAAACATCATGAAATGCATTAGCAGTGATAACGCCAATTATAATTGACACATTAGGTACCGAGTGCCCACTTCGGTAGTGAGCGGTTAACTTCAAAAGTGTTAGGAAGTTTGCACATTAACTGAATTGATTTACAATAAAAACGAACGTTTATTTTTAGCTAAAAGCCTTCTTTTCTTCGCGTTGGATATGTCACCGAAAATTGCAGAATCCGTAAGATTGTAATAGGTAAATCTTTATTAGATTATAGTTTCTCGATATAATATGAAAAAATCGTTTTGTATAAAATTAATCCCATCCAAATTCAATTTCCAATACATCCGCGTCTTATTAAGAAAAAATAGTTTACAATTTCACGCGATGTTTTACAATCTTACGGTGCTTGCAATTTTCCGGTGACAGATACAAATAATTATGTAGGGGAAGTTGGTGCAAGTAATTGAGGAGGGGTACCAATTCCCTCAAAACGATAGAGAATATCATTTATTCTGTGTAGTATTTCATAAATGACAGGAAAAAAATGTAGATGTAAATGTACGTGTGTCTAGTCTGTAATAAATATTTGTTTAGATTATAATTTTTTGATATATTATTATTGTGAACATATCATTTTGAACACAATAAATCACATCCAAATTCAACAGTTTACAATTTCACGCGAGATAATATTACAATCTTACGGCGTCTGTAATTATCCGGTGATAAATATTAAATTACTTCTGGAAAATTAGCCTCGATAATTTATTAGAAATTACAGAAAAGAAAACACATCACTACGGCTGCTACTTGCACTCACCACAGCAATCAAAGACGCTGAGTTTTTAACTAATGCCTGGACCAATTCTGGGCTCAAAAAGGCAACTAAATATAATCCTAAATCTTCCTTTCAGAGCTATATTTTCTTCAGAGCCTGGCTAGTTTGGCGTGATTTCCGTAAACAAAATATAAGTTAATGTGCACTCACCTTTACAGCAACTGATAGCGTACTGAAAAGCACTCCTGACTTTAATACGCTGATTACAGCCGAGGTTCCATTATGTTACAGCGCTGACACATTAGCCGCTGCTATGAGCTGGTGTGGTGCAAATTAGAGGCTGAAGCTATGTGAAGAGCGGAAATATCGATTGATTGACATGATTTGATTGAGTGACTTTCAAGGATAGATACATAATAATATAAGTATAATATATACCTACATAATAGAAGGACATAATAATATACATAATAGCAAGAGATTTTCTCCTCCTATTTCCTTCTATGTCACTCGATAGCAAAATAGTATGAGAAAATGTGTTGCGGTGACATGTGCGCGACCAACGTTTAACATGGGATAAGGGCAAGAAGATAATCTTTCTGTCTAGCCTTTTTTATAGCCATGTTAAGGATGGCTTTTAGTCTTACAATATAACAGCCAAATATCAGATTATTAAATGGAAAGAATGCTTATCACACCTACGCAAACCAAGTACCTACTGAGGTTACCTTGACTGTGTTAAGTTGAAATAAATCGTCTAGCTTGCGGCCCTCATAACGTGCCAAGCTAATGCCATCATAATTCCGTTGAGAAAAAAGATATAATGCTTTGCGTTTTGAATAGCTTCGTCTCCCTCCCACACCAGGGGGGGTTAAACTAACCACTAAGAATTAATGACAACACGATTTGACAGTTACTTTCAAATCGTGTTGTCATTCATTCTTAGTGGTGAGGTGATACGGAGTAGAATACCCCCACAACCAGACCCGAAACTACGGACTTCAGGCTTGGATGGTAGCCCCCCTGAATCATGATGATTTTAAGACGTCATAGTAATGCCCTTTTTTAAATGAGAAATCATCAAATGATTCCTGCTCTCGGCGGAGCGGAAGGGAGTGTCAGACTCTAACTGTCTAAAACCCACCCGTGTTTCACCAAATGTCCTTTGGGTTGCACGGTAACTCTTTCGAACAAATTCCGCAACCCTGGAAGGCACGGGCCTTAGCGGGCCCCGTCAATATGCTGACATTTATTTGAGGCGCGCGTGGAAGACTACCCGCCGTCGACCCGGGAATGGTCCTTATTGGATGGCGAGCTACCCATCGCTCGCCGTCTACAGTGGCCGGGAATCGCCTTGCGATTTCCGACGCCCGAGGCGTCTTCTTCTGTTGCGGCGGCTGGGTCGTGAGGTTTGCCTCTTCCTCACTTGTACCGCCTCCTCCTTTGCTTTACTGCTTCGAATAATCAGGTGACTGCTTCCCATGCCCCCTCGCTCCGGACCATGGAATAGTCAGGGTCCTGTAGTTACATTATGTATTCTTCTTTCTTTCATCATCATTATCCAACTTTACTGCTGAGTATTAGGCAACTGCTTCTATTGCCTACAACTTATTAAATTCCAAACTATAATTGACAGAATTACACCTTTCATACTTTGACTCTGATGACGTACTTAATGGTTCACATTTTAGTCGTGCGCTAAAAGAGGAATTGTGAGTGCCGAGTTGACTTGTTACGCCTCTAACACAGTAAAACCACTAATACTTCAATGTCAACTCCATTTACAAATGGAGCTGATATACTATTTATTTCAGGTACACTATAAAAGTTTAAAAGCAGACGAAAACCTTGTCAAAACTTCCTCACTATTCTTTCAACTTGAACCACCTCCGGATATCGTTGATAGACGTACCGATAAAACTGTCATAATAGACATGTCACACGGCTGCTATTTTTATATCACATTTTAACTACTCTACATAATAAATAATATACGAAGAAAATAGATCGATAAAAGTATACATAGATTATGTATCAAACCAATCGTTAGTTTTAATCGGAATAGTATCGATGGTAAGAAAATTTTAATCGTAAATGTCTAAATTGTGGATCATTGATAAAAAAGTGTGCGTTAATGATTGCGTCACTAATTGAAATTGGATCAAGGAGAAAACATTGGATTGGTTTATGAAGTCTTAAAACGATCATGACACCGCTCTAAAAGAGAGACGGAGCTATACATAGCGAATAGCACTATCCCTTTTACATCATCGGAATTGGATGGTCATAATAGGCACCTGTTCTATATTTTTGCTGGTATTTTGTATCATTTACAACATAGGTTTGGCTGGATAACTACACGTTTAGGCAGGCATCCGTTTCAGTTCTGTCATTGCGTCTGGAAAAAGAATATGATAAACGTATGATGTTAATCTGGTAAATTAACTGACGACTATCCTAACGCTACATTCGCTACGGACTCTGATTTTCACAATTCATATCAACAGAATAACTAGAGGAAAGTAACCAAACATGGAATAGTATCCTAATATGGAATCCCATGATATCTCCGAAGATTAAACTTGTACACGAAATACATGACTATCTTCTATTTCAGTAGCACATCTTACTATCGCACACCCACCTTAATGGGTATGGTAAAAAACACAAGTCTCTATGTATTTCCATGTGTTACCCTATAAATCATATCGTTTAAATATTTGTTTTTATAATTAGGAAAATCTTACTATTGATGTAATTGTAGTTTGCAAAATATGAGCACATTATGGAACCGGTGCGAAAATCCAAATATGGACCAAGTTTGGAATTTGAAGATAATACCCTGAAGAGGGGATGCTATACAGCTTGGCACTGACAGTGAACTTGATTAATTTCATGGAGCGAGAATCTTTAGACTCGGATGATGCTGAATGTGTGTTTTGCCAAAAACTACATTTTCCGAGGGTAGTTGGAGATAAACTTAAATCAAGTGTTGAATGTGCGGGCTCTGGGAAAATAACGATTTCGATGGTTCAGAGTTCAACATATTCTAAGTTTGTTATGTTGAAAAACAAGTAATTTATATTATTGACCTTAAATTATCAGATTCTCAAGCCCGTATTTCATTTTTGGTACCCTATTCCATATTCGGTTCCTTATTTGTTACTTTGGTAAAATGGAGATATTACTTTGTTAATTAACATATTTAACATGCAAATATCAATAACTGACTTCGAATAAATAGATGACTGATTAGGATTTCAATCAGACGCTTCTGATTTGTGATTAGTTTTTTTTTGTCCATAAAACAAAATGGTATTCCATATTTGGTTACTTTCCTCTACTAATGCTCGACTATTTTCAATGTCATGTTCCGAAACTCAAAAAAAGATGGCGGTTCTTGATTTGAAAACACTCCGCCATTTCCATGCAGGCCACACAATATTACCCCCTCAACTAGTACCAAAATAATCTTATCACCCACTTTCCCTCGCCATTCACATCCTTCTGGAAATTACCTACACTATCATAGTACTTCCTTTACAAAACAATATCTACGTAGTGGCAAATATGAGTGTGACGCGATATCAGATCAAAGCGGGCCGCCAATGATAATGACACTTCTGAAGAACCGACATGCCACAGTAGCCGGTCGAATGTATAATAAATATAATAATATAGATTATTGCCAAACCTTTGATGTTTGCCGGTAGATAATGTACTAAGCAGGGGTTAGCGGCTTTTAGTCACTTCTTTATGTGTTTGAGAAATCAGACCGTTTTTGTACATATTCTTATCGGACTATCAATCGATATTTAAAATTGTAACGAGGACGTTTTGATGCGAAATTGAGAATTTTAATTACAAAAGGTGATTCCCTTAAAGCAAGGATTGACATTATGGCCGAAAATACGAACTTTATTCGTCACTTTCAAGGTCGCAGAACGGATGTCTCATAGGGCCAAAAAATTAAAAACTCTCGGTGGAAAATACTGAACTGGTGAAGGTTGCGAAAATTTGCTGGAACGGGTCGCACTGAATGGACAGTTGGTACTGATTGCTATAACGATGCGTGAAACAGACCCAGGAACAGTAGGTAATGGCCGTCTATCTGCTGAATAATATTGATTGTGACACAACTTTCGTGTAATTCTCATCTTCGTGCAATGATGATGTTAGAACTGAAAGCCAGATCATGAAATAATTCTCCGAACTGCTGTTTCAATGCAAAACCAGAGCACACTTTACATCTTTGAAATACATATCGGTTTGCTTTTAAATTGGTATCTTGTAGCGGCGACAGATTTCTCAAATCTATTTCTAATCTTGATCACATTTCTGGCAACTATTATCATCGCTGCAATCTATCCATTCTGTAGCGTCATTTCTATTGATACTCCATAGTTTGATTAGTTCTTATCAAATTATAATACTAGATCGGAGCTCTTTAGATCGATTTAACATCGAATGACTCGAGATATCGATCTAATCGATATTAATGTTTGGAAGGAAATTATACAGATAACTACTGTTCCGATTTCTGATTAAATGAGAATGCAGTAATATCCAGTTGATTCATAAATTCGTGCAATTATTCTTAGATCATTGTCCGAAGGTATTATTAATAATTTTTATGTTTTTTCCTTATTAAGCTGTTGTTGTAGATGAAGTGATTAACATTTTATTTTAAAACTGTTGTTATTATCAATTCACGGTTTATTTTGCAGTAATGAAAAGTTAATGTCAAATGCAAAATTAAATGTCGTAGCCAGTATGTGTGTTCTGCCAGGGTTGCAGAATTTGTTCGAAAGAGTCACCGCGGCCCTGGAACGCAAAGGGCTTTAGAAGGAACACGGATGAGTTTTAGTCAGTAAGAGTCTGACACGCCCTTCCGCTCCACCCAGAGCGGAAGAAGTCATTTGATGATTACCCATCCTTTAAAAAAAAAAAGCCAGTATGTGTTACGTTCTTAACTTCTTCTCAACTACCTTATTATATTTAATTTTAATTTAAAATTTTACCTTGGTCAAAGAATAAGCATTGCCATACAACGTGGTAATGCCGCCAGTCTTTTGGGTACACTTCCATTCGACAGCGATGCGGATGAGTTTTTTGACGCCATATTTTAGGGTTTATTTAGTTAGGAGATTTTATTTTAATTTCTAGTGTATATAGTTAGTTAAGTATTTATGGAATAAAGTAATTTTATTGTTTACGTTAAAAAAAAAATATTTTATAACAAAAGCAAACGGTCCATATTTTCCCGTAAATTTTTCACCATTTCATTTTGAAACGTTGAAAAGTCTAGAAGGCTTATATTCAAGATTATGATCTACAATTTTTCACTTAGTGTTTCAAGGAAGGAAATAGCAATTAAGAACAAGATTCCAATCATGTTGTATGTTTAAATGGACAGATAGCGATATAGTTAGTAGATAAGTTTAACAGTTGTATGAAGGATAACACTTCAACACTTAAAAACATAAAAAGTATGTCTTGTAGTAATAAAGGTTTATCATTGAATTCATTTTCATTAAAACTTCTACACTGTACCTAAACACTGTTTTTTTAGGAGAAATTTATTCATAGCATACCTAGTTTTATATAAATAAAGGTGAAAATAAACATCTGGTGACCCTAGCCTAGACGTTTGTTGCTCTATGACGCGTTTGGCCCTCTGGCCTTCGGCCTTTTGACAGACATTAGAGTCCACATTCCACACGCTACTTCGCGCGTTAGGTACTCTCTTTTTCTCCCTCATAAAACTATGATTTCCGATCTTTTCCATCAAAGACATTTGAGTAAAGTTTGCTCCTAAACTCGCTTAGTGACTTACGGCCGGTCTCAATAACGTATGCGTACCTACGTAGCTAAAACGTTATGTTAAAAAGGCAAAAATGACGTTTCAGCTACTGTTGGTAGCTAATTTGACAGTTGGTTAAAGGTAAATCCGTTATTGAAACGGGCCGTTAAAGTTGCAGACCAGCCCTTTTTTGTAAGGATGGGAAATCATCAAATGACTTCTTCCGCTCTGGGTGGAGCAGAAGGGCGTGTCAGACTCTTACTGACTAAAACCCATCCGTGTTCCTTCTAAAGCCCTTTGCATTCCAGGGCCGCGGTGACTCTTTCGAACAAATTCCGCGACCCAGGTGCAGACCAGCCCTACCTACAATTATTGTTTAGTTGAGATGGTTCATGAATGATACAATATAGACTCTAATTCATAAATACTTGAGTGAGACTGTCATTTATACCTGCTAATAGTTTTATCGTCAATCTTTTAATGGATTAAATTCCCATTGTCTAACATATTAACTAACATAATCCTTTATCTTAATGTTGTCATACTAATTGATTTTACGGATTAATATCATTAACATTATTAACTGAATGCAATACTTAAATCAATTAATTGGTTCCGGGTAATTCAATTAATTTTAATTGAGTTATTTAGTGGCTATGTAATGCTACTAGTTCACTCTTGTTTACTTTAACATGAGCATAAATATGATCAGACTATAATATTTCCACTGTCGGAAGCTGGAACAAAGGCCTCTTCCCAGTGTGTGATGTGACAGTGGTGAGGGAGTTTTATTATGCTTACTTTTACTTTTACATAGGGAGCGGGAGTCTGAATGGTAATGACGTCAGCAATATTTACTTGATTTTGATTTGAAATAATTACGGCTAGATTTTCAGTGATTTCTCAAATTAGTTGGTATTATTGCTCTCACGCGGTGTGTTTAAATAAGAAATAACCGAAGTGGGGGAAATAGGTCCCACGCGAGTTAAAACAATACCAATGCTTGCGTAAGGAAGGAGGGGTTAGAGCTTAGCTTACTATCACTGACAAGGGGGTTAAAAGTGACTAAAATTCGGCTTACGTTATACTTGAACGGCCCCTGAGAGAGCGTGGGCGTTAATTTTCCACGCGAGCCCATTGCAGATTGGTAGATGCCACATGTTTAAAGCTGGCTACTGACCGGTGATACAGGCCATAATGTAACATTCGCAGCGAGCATGTTATGTAACGCCGTGTCCTAAAAGCCGTTTAAAACAAAACACACGTACTGATGCACGAATCCTCGCTTTGTAACATGTTATATTACGCCCCGTAATATCGAGCAGTACCCACCTTTAGAATTATGAGTTCTAAGAAATTTATTTCAACATCCACTGCTAAAAATACACATAATAAAGCATAGTAACAACAACTGCTCTTCGACTTTGCAGCATGTTATTTCAGGTAATTTCATTAGCTTGCATTACATAAATATCATGTCAGAAACTAACAAAATTTATTCAATTTTCAGTTGGAGAAAACCAAATAAATTGACCAAAATAAAAATTAATGAAACACATTGCACTCTTTAATGGCAGTAGCGTTTTAGATTCAGAAGTAACATGTTATACAAAAAATGGATACAGTCACACATTGACAGGTATAACACATTCATTGAGTCAGTAAAATTGACCCAATTTCAACTGTTCAAACGAACCGCCAAAACAAAAGAACAAAAAAAAAATGGCTGCGCCTACGCACAATAACCTTTTCTATTTGTTTACAATAAGCATAATAGAATTAAGGCATCTTATTTGCCACTGTTACCTTTGAAGTGCCGCCTTACCTGGCTTATCTATCAGTGCTTAGTTTTAAGTTACATACATTAGGTCTACTGATAATATAACAAAGGGTCATTTTGCACTTCGTGTGACCTATTCCAAGAATGATAAGGGTTTTTTGGAAGTATGTGTCTACTCGCGTTTGGAATACTTTGGTATGGGATCTTTTTGGTTACCTATTTGTTCCTTTCCAATATGGTTTCAAGGACAAAGTGGAAATTATAAGAAGCAATTTCGCATAATGTGCAGCATGTAGCAATAAGGTTTTGGTTGAAAGTGTATGACGTCACCGTTCACGAGACCTTCAAATAATACTTTTCTTTTAGTTCTAAACAACATGAGAAAACAAGCATAATCTTAAATGGGGTAGATTCCTAAATAGAAAAAGATACCTTTAGTCCGTCATTTAGAATACCAGAACATATTGGACATGTATTTATTACGATAGAGCATTGAAATTTCGCGTGACGTCACGCCTCGGTACAATTTTAAACTAGAAGTGACGTAACAAGCCCTTACTCCTGAACTTTGATGCCTTTAATCGTTTTAATTTTTATGGATTGATATAGCATCATTTTCATGTCCTTTATTATTTGAGAATCTATTGTACGGACTAAATATATTTTTTTTTTCCCAGGATTTATCCCTATTTAACACTTTGTGGATATATCGCGATAGGAAAATATCGCGTGAAATTGTTAACAAAATTTTTCTTAATAAAACACGGATACATTGGAAGCGATTGAATTTTGTTGAGATTTAATATGTGCAAAACGTTTTTTTTTTTCATCAAAGTCAAAGTCAAAACGTTTATTTCAATTAGGCCATTAAACGGCACTTTTGAACGTCATCATTTACAGTTCAGTAAAATAATAATATTACATAAATAATGTGACTCTACTGTACATTCGGAAAGGTTCTTATGGAGAAGAACGGACAAGAAACTCCATAGTGACGACGTCTCATAATATGTATGTCGATAAATTCTATACTAATAAAGATTTATTTCAATCTTATGGAGCTTGCAATTTTCCGGTAACATGGATATCGCTATAAGATATGTACACTTTTACACAAAAGAATTCAAAACATTTTAGCAGCATGTAAGATGTCCATCAGTTACTGATCAATCTGATCTCATATTCGTTGTGTCAATTTTTGATCGATTGCTTATGTTTTAGTTAAAACAATATTGAGAACCTTGAACATTGAACAAGCTTTTCAAAACGAGATGCAGTTATTACGAGTATTCACTGAAGACGATTTTATATTTTCTTAGACGACTTATGTATTTATCACTCATGACATCAGTCAGCTTCAAGGCAGCGAACGTAAACATGTAAATAAACCATGTTATGATTACGTTAAAAAACAAATAAGGCAGAAGCTAAATTCAGCGTACTTGTATCAATATTCTACTATTTTTAAGCAACGTTCGCATTCACATCTCAGTTGCAATCTGTCAAAAAAACATCAATTTTGACAGTCACACTTACAGATTTGGCACTCTGGTCGCCGTAAAAAAATTACGTAAAGTAAAGACCCTTGTCAAAGATGTCGTGTTATCGAATTACTCAATAACAGGTTGTGGAGGCAACCCAGGCAGTGTAGAATCTATTAGTTTTCAGCTGTTGCAAGTAGACCTCAACATAGTTGAGAAAAATCTTCAAATATGATAGTATTCGTAACATCTAAGTCACATGAACTTCGTTACGAAATCCCCATCTCAAGGTATAATCTATTCTTTATCGCAAGAACAAGGTCTTTTAATCCAGTCAATTAGGAATTTGACGTGTTTACACAAACTGAAACGCCCGCACTAAGATTATTACAGTAATTAGTAGTTGGATGATAATTCTCATAGTTTTTATTGCCTCTGTGCAAATTAAGAAGTTTATTGACGGTATTATGTGACGACTATAGTTTTATGAATATTTTTAATGGTTTGTTTGATTACTTACTTTAGAGCTGGTTTAGAGGACATTTTTTTATTGTGAGTTTTTAATTGTCACAGCCAAAACCACACTGGACTCAGACTACCGCCCTGGAGTATAACATGCTCGATCCTTGTAGTTTCCTCGTTCGTTTGGATCTGCCGATATCCTGAATAGCGAAGGACCATCCTTGGCGTAAATAAACTCTATTTCTTTCCTTTATTTTCTTTTCTCCTTTGACCCATTGGCGTCATCAGGTTAAAGAGAGATAGAGTTGCATCGACTTTATGCAGCTTTAGCATCTAACATGTCGACAGATCTCTTTCAGAATGACGAACCTGTTGGGTAATGGCAATAGCGCTGATATAAAAGGCAGTAGATGGTAGGTACTTCCTTAGTACCGCGAAACCTGTTTCTACATCTATTTCGAGAAGCATATATGATTGTTAATGTCCTAAGCTGTAGCTCACATCAACACTACCAAAGTTTACTCGCCATTGATTTAGTATCTCTGTGTGTCCATTTACTATACCAACAATCTTAAATGCAATGATTTTCAAAGCGATGACAGTTTCTAACCGGAGCTAATGATTTGAAATTGCCAAAACGTCAACTTTTGTGATCTATTGCACGATGTCGACCTTCGAGGTGTTGAAACTTGATTAGAATGACATCTTATTCTTCTCACGATTTGTTTCACAATTCAATGAACATGTTGGTAATGTATTCACGTGTCCATTTCATAATGTATATTGGACTACTTTCTCCCAGCGGCTTCGCCCCCGTGATATTCGGAAATTATCCTAAGTAGACGTACTCTCAGGATAAAAAGTGTCTCAAGTCCTTCTCCTATTATTTCAATGTATCATGATGCCAAAATTTATCAGACGTTAGTCCTTTAGGCTTGAAAATGTAACAAACAAACATTCCCGTTCATATTAATTAGAGAATGGATAAAATAGATGGACGACGTGATTAGAGAACAACGCAGCGTAGTCATCATGATTCATCAAAAAATAGAATTCAGGAAAAACTACGTGTTGTCTACAAATTATATTGACAAGCTGATAAACATTCCAATCTTAAAATTACAAAGTATGTAATTGCACTATGTTTTACTTTCGAGGCTGTGAACTGGATTTTACATAAGCTATGTTCAAGTCATTCTTGGTTTTACCGGAAACGTAAGAATAAGAGTGTATCGTATGATTTTTTATTGGAAGCACGTGCATCGTAATGTTATTGCATGTTATAAACCATCATTTTATTATTTTGTCTCCATTGATTCATGAATGAAAGAATGAGTGGAAATTGGTGTTCTCTGTTCATGTGATACAGAGAAATGATGAAAATGTCGTAGAGAAAGTTCCGAGTATGAATGAAAATTATATGGAAAAAAAGAGTAGACTAGTGCCAACCCTTTATTTATAAATTAGGATCAGGGAACGAGAGAATGCTGTCCAAGAATTCAAGAGGCAAAAGATTATAGCACACCGTTTAAAAACTTAAAGAACAGACAATAGGAAAGACAATATGGGGAGTAATAGAAAATGCCATCATCTTACCCAAAGACTGATCTAAGGTGGTCCAAACGAATCACTTTTGTACTATTGCCTTCTCACATAGCTGTCATTCGAAGCGACATGATATGTCATCACGTCAAAGCGTGACCATTGGATTTCCCATTACGTTGTAATCTCTATGTTTTATAAACATCTTAACATTCATCTTTGTTTTATTTTAATTTTGTTTTGAAACTGCTTAGTAACTACTAGTTACAGTGTCGACGCAGATTGTAAAATCATAATTTTCTTGATTTATGCCATGTCTTCTTCTTCCATACTTCTCTTCTTCATTTCTTGTCTCGCAATACAGTCTTTCAAGGAGCCTCCATGGTTTTTTGGTATTTCCCTACTCTTACAGAGCAGGAAATTCTCATTAGGTCTATATTTATTTTTCAAACCTCACCAATCAACCTATCTAGCTTTTTCTGAACTGTGTTTGGATCAACTGCGAATGTAACTGGATGCAGCAGGGTACAAGTATTTTAAAAGAAACTACCTTACCCTCGGATAGGCTGATTTCAGATTTTTGGAGTTTCCATAACGACTGACAGAGATCTACAAATGACAGCCGATACGGGATATTTGTAATTGGTCACCACGGATCGTCCTCGACAAAGGCTTGGTTTATTTACATCGAAGACTGAACCGAGTGACTGTTAATATTATTATACAGCCATGAGCATCACGATTCCAAAATCCATAATTCCTAATTGTATTTGCATTTATCTTTTTCAGAGTTAAGTTGTTATAATTTGTGTTCCCTTTGATATCATTTAGATTGTATCAAATGATACGCTCTTTATTCTAACCCGACCCTTTGGTGCAGATAATATTATTTGGTTTATAATTTAGATTGCAATTCTATTTAAACAACATAAGAGCCTCTACATACGCTTTGATTTCGGAACTCACTTGATGTGGAACACGACAAAAAAAATCCAAAACCAAAAAGAAAAAATATCTAGATAAGGCATATTAAGCACACATGTAATAAAAACAGATACACATGAACTTAAAACATAGTAGCTGCAACATAATATTGATTGAGTGACTGCGAAGTATTGTTGCTACGTTTCTCATCAAACTGCTTAACAATTTCTTCCAAATTGGACGTATGAAAATGTCAATGTACCCTATGATATGTATGATTTATATATCGTTACTTACTTTGAGAATGGACTGCGTCTATAAAATAATAAACTTTGCCTACTACTTTCTGATTACAGAGCGATATTACCTATTTTATAAACCTTTTTATTTCCTTCAGCACAATATCCAACGTGCAAATCCCTCGCGATAAAAAAAACGAGAGCATTTACTACTACAAAATCTATGTAATAAATTACACACTGTCTATTACTTTTATCTTTACAATGACTCACACATACACAGAGATTTGAATAATGTTTTCTCTGATATAAACATAAAACGTAGTCTTTATTGTGACGAAATCTTTTTTATATGTGTTAAACAAATATTGTAAGACTGGAAACAGAAGCCAAGTGTCAACAATTTAATTAAAGTAATAAAGTATTTTTAAAGATAAAATATTAATAAACTGACTAGACAGTTTGTTTGTTTTGTTTTTATTAGCAGGTTGTTTTTTTTTTTGTTGAAAGTGTTTTTTTCAGCTCAAGGGTGGCTGAAACTGAGTGGTGGATTATGGTGGATTAGGCTAAATGAATGAAAAACTTTTTGGTTAAGTAAAGACGATTACGCAAGAGTTACTTCTTGTTTAACTAATCACTTTTTGATTTTCAGGTAGTCTACGGACAAGGGATGACAATGGTATTACAAATTGTTGATATGGTCTGGTTCGATTTAGGTAACATACATAATATGTATCTGTATCTAATACCATTTTGACAATGAAAAACTGAATTTAAAAACACAAATCTAAAATAATTAATTACAAGTTCGACGGAAGTATTCGTCTGGTTTTTACCTCTATTTTACCATACAACTCACACAATACGTATGCTGTGTGAGTTTATTATTGTAAAGTGCCAACAAACTGAGTTCTATAGTTTATATTATGCTATGGTGTATAACCATTCAACTTTAAACAAGTTATCCGACTCATTACGTACATAACCCATGATTGTTCACACCATTACTTAACCGACACGAACTAACACCGAATTCTAGACTCAACAAGGTGTCTAGTGGCTCTACCACACTGTCTTCCAAAAAAGCCTAACCACCATCCTTATACGAGTAATTTTCAACTACATGTCTTTCACCAAAAGTCGAAATTAGCTTGTCATGACAATCAAAATACATTATCACTAATTATGAACTTTACCGAACGCAGCTTAAAGTCCACATTGCGTTGCCAAGCAGTTAAGTTACGTCAGTTAACTTTGAAAGCTAACTTGTTTGAGTCGGCGCCTTTGATATCTGGTACAAAGGGCGCCCGCTGAGTGTCGTGTGTCCGTCGCCCACCTGACCGGTGTTTGCGCCTCGAAATAGTCGCTTACGATGTAGGTACCTTATGCCGCATTGATGTTAGTATGTTTGGAAGTTAAGATGGAATTTGCTTGGTTTTCCAAGTTTTCAAGGGTGTCTTACCGTAGCACGATGTGTGTAGCGCTGAACTGAACGACGAAGTCACTGAATTTTATGTCAATAGCTTGAATTTTGAGCACTGAGACTCTAGACAAGTGACATTGACGATTATCGAAATGTCAAAAATGTATGGGATTGATAAACGCTGTCGAATTGCCACGTGTCCGCTAATAGACACACACGCTTTGTCTGGAGCTTCGTCCCGACTTATGTATCGTAGATTCACCTTGGCAGGTATTTCACTTCTCATCACAAATACTCCTCAAATGGAAATCATGGTGACATCCACCAACCCATAGTCCTGCACATGGTCCGCGTGATAGATTATGGCTCCCTCCTCTTAATTAATGGAGGCCTGTGTCCCTGAATATGCTGAATATGTCATATTGTCAAGTATATTGGTAGGTAGGTATTTGTATGTTTTTATTTTGTATGCGGGTGTTATTGATACAGAAAAGCTAGAAGAATTTGTTTAGCCAAGTCCTATTTCTAATTGCCAATTCATACACAAGATTCTGGAACAAGATCTAGTGTTTCACAACGATCGTTATACAGATAAATGGCCAATTCTCGTAATTTAAAAACGTTCGCATGTCGCAATATCATCTCAACAACAATTGATGCCAGATAGTTGTCAAAATATAGAGAAATTAGTCGTGTTTTTCACTGCGATGCGAATGTGAAAATCTCTAAATAATACGAGAATTGCTCCTCCAGTACAGAGCGTTTTAAAAATGTTTTTAGTAAAATTAATAAAGGAATGTTTGTACCAAAACTTACGTAACTATTATAGTTACTTTCAAGGCACAAGAAGAAACGCGTGTTACGCCATGAACACACACCGTAGAACACTCACTACGTAAGCCTACGTTGAGTCGTTGACAATAAAAAAACCTCTGATTTCGTCTAAGAAATACAATCCGATTCATAAAGAATCTTTGAATTATTTAGCACCAGCTACGCAAGTTTCCGATTTTGTAATGATTCCTCACAACTCTGTCTTTTGCTACTTCGGGCCAGTCTACTCAGGAGGAGTCGAGCCCGAGCTTGAATTAAAAAAAAAAGGTATGCCTGTCAATATTAAACACCAGAAATGTTTTTAAAATAGAAAACGAATCGTATATATGTCTTGCTTTACCTAGATTACTAACTATTGAAAATTATTGAAATTGTAATTGGTTTCCTTCGATTTGTGTAATTAGATGCAATAAAAAATTGACTTTTATTTAATTTTTGGCATTTTTATGTCTAGCGGATGTATTTTAGCGACCAATTAATTTATCATGCATACATAAACTCTCCGTCAGAAACTACGGAACGCCATCCGTTAATAATTAACAACAACGAACCGATTGAAATAAACAGTGACAGTGTGTTTTACTAGTGCATAAAGTTTAATTATCTGTAGGTAGATATACCTACGTATATCTATATACAATGTGGAGACACCTTGTAGATATACTGATATATTTCTGGATTATAGGAATTTTTATTTTGAAACTATTATAAATCCGGTCACCGAAATTAAATATAAACTTCCCAATTGCATAAAACGTCAAGGATAGTAACTGCACTTTCCTTGACTAGTTTGAGTTTTATATGAACCAGTTTTGCCAGTGTTTTCATGCTGAGTGCTAGGAATATTTTGTCAGAATAGCAGTTTAATCTGACGAAATATTCCAAGCAGTCTGTTGCAGTTAGTGACATCAAATCTGTGCTATGAGACAAAACATTCGTATGAACTAGTATTACCATTGTTTTGATTTATTGACGTATCGTCGTCTCCACCATGTATGTATAAAAAGGTAACTGCCTAACTGACATAGGTATCAATGCACAGAAAACTTCTGGGACTAGAATCATGAAATGTTGCACAAGACTTCCTTTTATGATGTAGATGAACACTAAGAAGGGATTTTTGGAAATTCAACATTTAAAAGGGTGAAAAGGTGGAAAATCGTTTGTACTAAATCTGCTCTGTATGGTGTCGGACGTAAAAGAATAGCACCATCCCATCACTTCCCGTGGGTGTCGTAAGAGGCGACTAAGGGACTCACGCCAGAGAATGGACAGCAGCATTCTCTGTACATTGAACAGCTACACTACGATCGCCAACCCGCCTGTCAGGCGTGGCAATTAAGGCAACCAGGCGGTTGCCATAATTCCCAAGTGAGGGGAGGATCCCACAATTGGGGGAGGCCTATCTCCAGCAGTGATAACCTTTTGGCTGATATGATGATGATGATTGATGAGTAAACAAATATCTAGTCATGTATGAGTGAGTACGTATGGGTGTTTATAAAATCTTATTAAACTCAAACTCTGATCTTTTAAACATTTGGCAAAATTGTGGCAGGATCAACACCGGTGTCTACCTTCCTAAGGTGCCCATTATGTGTCTTAAAGCGAATAGGTAGTTTAACAATAAGTCTTTTGTTCAAAGTTATGATGTTAACTATTCTACATTGTTTATGCATACAACAGTGGATATGCTCATAAGAATGTCAACAATGGCATGGCATGGGATTTTTTTCAGAAGCGTAGGCAGGTATGTAAAATTCTGTGAAGAAATGTCAGGTTGCTTGTCAAGGCGGCATATGAAAACAGAACTTTGGTTTTCTTAAAATTAAATAAATGAGTTGTTACAACAAAATTTACATCAAGCAAAGCATAAAGAAAGATTTAATTGTATGTGTAGTTTGGGGGAGAAGCCTTGTAAAATTAACTGATATCTTCTCTTACCCTTTATAAAGAATACCTATAGAAATCTATTCCATCTATAGGTCGGCTGCAACTGCAATATCTTGATGCCCAATGATTTATTTTTAATAGCGTCTGTAAATAATATTTATTATATATAAGTATGTATAAAGGTAGGTACTAAGATATTTAGTAGTGCAATTGTTCATTAGAGCGTACATTTATTTTATAGTTCGATCCTGTAGTTTTGTTTGGTCCCTAAACTTATCTGAAAAAGGAAATCATTCAGGGTTCATTGGTATTAACAACTTTCAGCTTAAGTGTGAAAATAGTGTAAACTAGAAAGCATTAGTATATTTTGTTGCTCCAAATTGTATAATTACTTTATCATTACAAATAAGAGTTGCAGCGTTGTCCAAGTGTTTCATGTTACCATATTAATCCAGGTATCCATAATATTACCGCCATATTCTATATTTTGAAATAGCTAATACGAATTAGGTAAGTAGGTAGGTACGTAAATACCAAATTAGTATTAATCGCTACTGCTTGAATTTCCCTGAAATTGATGCGTAACTCATTAATTAGAATTACTTATATTACAGTACATACCTACCTAATCACATGGCTATTTAAATATTATTTTTTGGTGGGTATGTAATTAATACCTACTTATGTGATTAATTTCTTGCTAAAATGCCAATGAATCGATAAATAATTGACTTTTGATATTTTGGCTTGCAACCAATTAATGGAAATATTAAATTAAGCATGTAGATAGGTTGGTAGGAACTAATAAAGAAAAGGGCAAGCAAGAGATGAAAATGAATATTGCAGATACTACAAAAATGCTTAAGTATCCAGAAGTACTATCTCTAACAATAACCATTAAATTCTTATGAACCAGCAAATGCAATTACCTACGAGTCAAAAGAAAGCTTTGAAAAGTCATTGCATTTTCAAGTGAAACTTAAATACAAATGCAATAACGACATCAAAGGAACAAAGCGAAGTCGTGCATATTCAGACACAGGAACATAAACAATTCAATCCAGAACGTCGGAGCTTTCACTCACACTCCAAAATAGTACACAAAACCCCATGTGATACGTGCCTAATCTCAATACAGATACAAATTACTACAACCGTACAAAGACATACTATAATCAAACACAAAGACTTGCCTACGAAAGTAAATTACCAGAGCAATTCGCTCACTTAATAGCTTGAACGGGACGCCGTGTCACCAAAAATTTGCATTGCCAAACAAACTCAATTACGAAACGATACAATACCTTTGATGCTCAACTTAGACAAAGTTCCAAAACCTCATATAGAATACTGAAAATAGAACTTAGTCGAAGCAAGTGAGGGCTTGGTTGAAGCAATTCGCGATTGTTACCGATCGATTCCGAAGGCAGAGCTCAGTAGGCCCCGCCTATTGGGAGGTGCGGCTGCCTCGGGAGCCAGCACAGGCGCCGGACGGAGCGGCGCTTTTGATCTGCCCCCCTCCCCGCCGCACGCTGGCGCAAGCCCCGATAACCAACGCACACAAACTCATAACGCTCCGCGCGCTCTCACAAGCCGGTTGTCAGTACAAACCAGTTTTGCAGTGACGACACAGCTACAGTGATACCAAAGTGAGCCCGAGAGGACAGTGCCCTAGTGTTTAGTTATATGGACAATTGATTTGTGGAAATGGAAGATAAGCCATACAGTGTTGACAGTTCGGACGATATCAATATCGAAGAGGAGGAAGAACATATTGAGGAAAATCACAGTAAGTGTCTAGTTGTTTTTTGTGGCGCAGATTTTTTTTGTTAGGCTAATATTTTAAAGATGAATAAGGAAAAATAAGCTGTTAATATTGTTGTTTCAACATCTTCGGATGCGGATGTTGTTTTGAGATTTAAAGTTTTAGTTATAAAAATTGGTAAACAAACGATGAGATTTTTTTTTCATGTTTTTTTTTTGTTGATAACTGTCTGTCTACAGACACAATCTAGAGATCTTGTTTGTATTAAGTAAATTAACACGTCACCCTGTAACATTAGAAGAAGTCCGTAAAACCTTTTTATGAATTTTCCCCAGCACCAGGAATTTATTGCAACAAAAATATCATCGTCATTAAAATTTATTAGGCATCAGAACTCAACATATTAACAGTACATTTATTACTTCTCCAGGCTATCCACCAGACTTCCCCATCGAAGCTTTAGTCAAGCTCGAGCGGCCGTCACCCCCTTTGCCGACGCCGCCGCATACGCCCACCGACGACACGCCCCCAGCCGTAGTTATCTCTCGGCACCAGCCGTGGACGCCATCCGTGCAACCATACACCTACCCCCGACCAGCCATGCAGACCCCTTACCCCTATGAGAAGGTCCCAGTGCAGGGCTACTCGCACCCCATGTCGGCCTACGTGCAAGCTCAAGTCGCAACGCTCCCACCGTCGGCCCCGTACCACGCCATGCTCGTCAACCAATGGATCAGAAACGCAGCTTTCTATCACCATTCATTGAGATACCCTGGCGTCATGGCACAGAGAATGCCAGGAAGGAACCCGCCACCAATGCGAGCACCAGGCGTCCCTGGTACAAGACCTAAGAAGCAGTTTATTTGCAAATACTGCAACCGCCAGTTTACCAAATCCTACAACCTGCTGATCCATGAAAGGACTCATACTGATGAGAGGCCCTACTCGTGCGATATCTGCGGGAAGGCTTTCCGCCGGCAAGACCACCTCAGAGACCATAGGTATGTATCATCGTTTTTATCTGCATTTAAGTTGTTTATGTCCCATGCTATTAAGTTTCATGTTATATGATAGTCCGTATCAACACATTAAAGTTTTTTTAAAGCAACATTATCACAACTACTAAAATTCAAAGTTATGACTTACTGAGTGTTAAGAGTTCATCACAATAATTTTAGTTACCGTTAGATTTTATTGAGCAAATCGACACATTATTCGGAAAACCCAAACTTAATTTCAAGAGCCTGTAGCTTATCATTCTACATCTTTTACATGAAACAAAATCAAGTCAATAAACGCGTGTTAGAGACCAAACCACTTTCACTAGTTGAAGGAATTACCTGATATTGGTAATCATTTATCTTAGAGACTCCTAATTTAATTTAATGTTTCCCTCGAAATACCAACAACGTGATTTAGGACGTGTTTCACCGAGGCATTGTTGACGATAAGAGTAGAAAAAAAAATTAAAAGTGTAAACCTTTTTGTGAGGTCGCGAGGCGGCGGGCGCACGCGCGCCCTCGCCAACCGGTTTCGTTCTTTACGATCACCATATCTGTCTTGCTCCGCCGTCGAACAAATTACACGTTATATTTCTTCGCTTTTACGAGACCAAAGTTTTTTTTCTCATATCGTACCGTATATATTAACAGTCTAATGTGTCCGTAATGTAAAATCACTTCAATTTTCATTCAAAGCGCTTATTTCGTCGCCTATTGAGCCATAAAAATGTAGATGTTTGTTTCCATTGTGTACTCGTTAGAAGTGAAAGTTGAGCTTGTATCTAATTTCTGTTCTCTATTTTCCAGGTACATACATTCAAAAGAGAAGCCGTTCAAGTGCACCGAGTGTGGAAAAGGATTCTGCCAGTCGAGGACGCTGGCTGTACACAAAATTTTGCATATGGAAGAATCTCCCCACAAGTGCCCTGTGTGCAACAAGAGCTTCAACCAAAGATCTAACTTGAAGACGCATCTATTAACACACAGCGATGCAAACAAGCATCATTTGGAGCATTTAGAAGGTTGTCAAGAAGTTTCTTCAACGAGTCAGTCGGAGAACTCCTTATTGGACCTCTCACATAAACCTTCGCCACCCCTGCCACAACAAGTTCAACCACTTGTGAGTCCACACCAGTCTCCAATTGAAGGGCCTAAGAGACCTCTAGGCTTTTCCATAGAAGACATCATGAAGCGTTGATTCTCATATCTGTAAATATTAATTTATTAGCTCTCACCGCGTTCTACGGTACCTGTTTAAATTGGCAAGAGGCTTACATTCAGGGATTTGATGTTTAATTTAGTTAATTTATGATTGCCAAAGATGTATCATTGACTGATTAGTAAGGGTTCTTATCATTGTGCATCCGTTTATCCTGTTTCATTTATCGGCTCTAATAATCCATTTCTTTGTAATGTCAATTCATCATCATTTGTATCGCCATCTAATGATTCATGTAACGGCCGAAACTCGGATCTTTTTTCACTTTGAAGACTGAAATTGTTTTTTAATATTGTTATTGTTTGTTTAGAGGTTTATTTATTGTGATAGATTAACTTAGATAATTTTATGGTTGACTAAAGTTACCGAAAAGTATTACCTTCGTTTATAAGTTCGATTTGTTCCAAAATTGTGGCTATGACATCATAGAAATCATGTTCAAAAATTAGATATATGTTGTATGTATTAGAAGATTTCAGTAGTTAGTTTTAGTGCATGTAAATTTTGCTGTAAATATGTAAATCAAGCATTATAGTTAAGTCGACGAGGCTACTATTAGAAGTATAATGGTAAAATAAAAGAAAATAGTAATGAACATTCCTGCATTGTTTTATTTCTTCTGCGTGTTTATCTACGTTATCATCTCTTATTGCTTCGATTGGAGATAGCGTAATTTATAACGCTTGAAGTACTTTATAATATGCTCAAACATAAATTAATATAACTTCTGAAATAGATATTATTGTTTTAAACCTATCGATAATTGTATTAACGTGAGTAGGTTGTTGGTAATTTGCTAATTATTTTAAAAATGAAACCCATATTTTCACTAAGATTCAATCATGACCCGTGAGATATGCACACAATAAATTATTACCAAATTTCATATTTACTTGAAAAACAAAACAAGTTATTGTTTTTCTATTATTATTCATGTCGCAGTAACTTAAGCTTTAATTAAAATCTTTATGCTACAGATTTCTTGTTTCCAAATCAACTCAAAAGCGTGCAATCAATCACCTTCATAAACATCTTAGCTAGCTACATTTTCCCTGCCCTTCGACTAGCTCATGATAAATCTTAATCTGAACTTCCTCACTCACATAAAAAATGTTAGCAAGTTGTTATTTATTGCTACAACTAAAAAGAATTTTCACAATTAGAACAAAAACTTAAGTAACGGTTTCGTAGCGTGTCAGTTTGCCCATAAACAAGTGGCCTATGGGCTAGTAATAGGGTTAGCACTGCCCGATTTTGAGTTTCATTATTAAGAATTTGATCAACATCTTGTAGTTGTGCGGAATACTACTTGACTTGATTTGATCGAACTACTGATGATGGCTACTGGTAAAGTGATAATTTTAAGAACTATGTCATTATGGTTACTTCATCAGAACTAGTCATGATTATAGTAAGCAAGCGCCTCTAGGTGATGGAGGACACAAACGAATAACGGCTTATTGTTTTGATCAGATTTTATATCCGAATTGATGAAGTCAATTATGTTGTCGGCCTTTTTACACAACAAATGCAGCGGGACGCTTTTAGATTATAGCAAAATTGATAGTATGAGAAGAAATTAATGTTTTAGGAGCGCAACTACTGAAATGTACAGCTAAAAAGGTCTTGCTGATGGTTGTGGGCAACCCTACGCATCACACATCGTGCAATACCAAACACAATCATTAAAGTAATGTAATGAAATTAATTATAATTATAGGTGAGAGCTAGTCGAGAGCGATTTCGTACAAACCCGTTTTAAGTAATGATCATCTTTGCTAATAAAAAATCGTGACGAAATTCTCTTGGACGTTTCAATTGAAATTTTAGACGCACGTTTGTGTATATGGTGCTTAATGAACCATTACAATAATATTTTGACAGATAAGCGTATTCGGCATATCAAAGCTATCCAATATTTTAATAGAAAAAATTAATCCATTAAGTGATTTTCGATTGGAGTTCCACAGGGGAGTAATTTTGGCCTTAATTAGATGTATATCGATTTTGTATTATTGTGTCTATTTTATCACACTTTATCTTCGGGATTAGGGTATGATGATTTGTACAATTTTGTCTCAAGAGCTGGGCTTTACCTGATTCAGTATTATGTTGGCATGATGATTCAGTATAATAGTACTATTAAATGGAATGTTAATGTTTGTTGATTTAATCCCAAAAGGCATGAAAAATTAAAATTAAAAGAAAGGAAAAGATGATGTAAAGATAACATTGATTTGGGAAAGTATCAAAGTTAGTTGCCTATAGAAGTCAGCTAAGTAAGTAATATTGAGGACTACAATGAAATCAACTTTGTCGCACACAGAACTCTTTGAGTCAATAATTCTTTGAACATGCTAAGAACTCCTACAAACTACTTGATAAGTACGTACTAATAATGACTTATGAAATTATAATGCGGTGGATATCAATAGGATTAAACGTCATGTTGTAAGTATTTGGTTCTGCAAGGACAAGAAACAATAACTACTTAGCAGTTTAACACCACGATATCATTTTCAAATTCTTCGCTCTACAAAAATAGATAAAAAAAACAGCTAAAAGAAAATCTCCTCTCCCACAGAAAGATGATTCATACACTTTAAACTAAGTTACTGACGAGATTATCAAGCTCGTATCACATTCCATCCTTTAATGTGAATTATAATGTAATAATATACATTCCGTACACATTACTGTATTAAAGTAAGAGCGTTTTACGCAGCACTATAATTTTCAGATGCCTCAAAATTCTCTCAAGGAATTATAAAATTCCTTGATAATGGTCGTTCCTTGGTCGCGGTAATGGTTGCGCCATCTAGTTGATAGCTGCGGAACTACGAAATGTCATTTGTCACCATGCGATGTCGCTACGCGTAGGTTTCGTTGGTTGTATTAATAGAAACATTTTTAATTGGAAGAAGCCTCTTGATATCTTTCTTTGATGGCAGTGGTAGATATTTAACAATTGTTTATTTAATGTGTCGTACCAAAAATGCATGTGTGCCAGTTTAAAAAATTACACAATTGATATTTTTTATAAAATTAAGAAAAGCAATCATTATTTACATCATTATTTGCTTGATCATGTTGAATTCCGTTAAGCCAAAAAGGTTCGTGATTGTTTTTTTATAACTATCCCGTTAAAAATCAGAGACCAAAAAATAATAGAAGTTTTCTAAAAAGAAGATTATAACCACAGCATCTTAACGAACAACGGTGTATCCCGGATTAGGTCAAGAAGGCTTATTTTTGAACAGTAGAGATTCATTTTGAACTACGGATTAACGGACTTGAACTACAAAATATAGAAGCGCAGCTAAACATAGAATTAAGAAAGATCCAGCCAATTTTGCTCGAATCGACGTGTGATTGATGATTGAACACTAAACTTGCATCTGCAATTTGCCAGTCAATGAAAATTGCAACAAATCCCGTCTGATTGGGCTCTAATCGCATCGCAATCGTGCATTCTTACCCGAAATCGCCGCGAATTCCCATGACTATTCCATTTATCCCATTTCAATAATTGGCTCTGTTGTTTTGAGCCAATTAAAAGCAATTCGGAAGGGATTAAAGTCGAATTTGGGGGAAAATGGGACGATAATTCAAACGATTTGGACTGTCATGGCGGCGTGCGCAAGCGCAACCTGACTGACGTTGTTGATTTATGAATGTATCGCACTGATTTATTGATAGTAATACAAGCAGTTCTATTCAATTAGTTACGATCGATATAACTAATTAATGAGCTGTGAAACTATAGATTGTGTTGTGGTTACCTACAGTTTCGATTACCACTTTATTAAGTTTGATTGTTATTATGATTATAGCATTATTGTTTGCGACTGCGGTACCTACAAGGTTAGATGCATTTGATTTTATAAATTATATATTTTATCATTATCCTATATCTACAATTGATGTTACTCTTACGTGATCATGCTGAATTTTTATGAGTTTTAATTAATCAAATTTTACTCAGAAGAGCAACACCATAAATGTTTTATCGCTGCTTGATTTGTCTTAGTAATTGAAAACATAGTGCAGTTTATTCACTTTTGCAACTCTACTTTTACATTATTAAGTCTATGACTTCTCGCAAATTCTTTAATGCTTTTCATCCCTTTATCGTCATTTGCACTTATATCACGCTACTATTTTAGTGTAGTTCCGTACTGTACAGTCAAAACAAAGTTTGTGTCAGTTTCGTGCTATCTATTGCTATTATTTAGTTGATCTTTCAAACAGTGTTTTATGACCTTTCGGCCTTACACACCATATCGCGTGGTTGAAAAATCTAATGAAGATTGCATTCACCCTAAGGCTAGATCTAACGTAACGACCACCTGAAGTAGCCTATTGGTAACTTTAGGAAATTATATATAGATTTATTACTACTTACTGCATATTTCTGATGTTTTTTGAGGGAGATTTATTTGTAGCTGTAAGCGTTTTGACCGTTATTTTGTTTTTTGAAGGATTAAAATGGCTTGATTTATTGTTGAAGGTAGGAGGTTAAGGTTGGATTCGTGAGTTTTGTCGGATTTTAGCCTGAGGGTGCAAGGTGCTGTGCTTTGGGCTTTGCCTGCTGGTTTAAGCATTGTTTATGGATGTAGAATTGTTTTATTCTCATCAGAGTAATCAAGAGTCAGAAGGGAACAATCTGTAGTACGCTTTTGCTTCTGCTGATATGTGGGCATTTTGGAAATATATATATAGATTTACATGTTTCACCAAAGTTTACATCTATTTTAATACTTTACAACAATAGGGTCTTCAATTATACCTAATATTCCCAGATAATATACTAATAGCTTTGCGATTTACCAAGCGTTAACACGAATACAGTCTTCTCCTTTATAACAATGTCCTGTATGTCCTTCTTCGTCCGAGGGCACCTTGCTTTTTTATGACTGCAAAGTGCACATATAGAGCATACAAAAAACAATAAATCCGTTGAATCAACTTACTTTACTCAAACACATTTCGTCTAGAATACCACACATACATATTTCCAATTCCCACAAAGCTTCTCAATTCAAATATAATGTTAATATTCCAAACCCACTCAAAAACCGAAGCCGTCGCACGCGCCACCTGGCGGCATCCACACGCGATCCTGATTGGCAGCTGTCAATCATCACGTATCAAAACGCATAATAGGTTTCATTTCAGCCAATTAGACGTCCGATGCATCACGCACCCACTGCTGATGAAATGTAAAACCCAATACAATAGCTAATGTTGGGTAATATGATGTAAAGTGATCGAACAGTGTTTGTTGGTTGTCTACAGTTTTGTTTAAAAGGCGGCAATGATAGGTTATTTTTTATTTGTTTATTCACGGTTATGAAATTGGAAACAATATGTCTATTTCTATTAATGGGTGTGTGGTTTGCTCTATAAAGTGGAAGTTTTTGACGATTATGCTAGCTATGTTCTAAATAAGTTTGCTCTATCTATGCTTGATGAAATGTTTCTGTTATTTCGTAGCGTTCTGGCTTTGCTGTAAAGAATATTTTAGATTTATTTTTCTGACCGTTATGCGCTTGCAGTTGAATTTAAAATTAGTAATTTAATATTCACACTAAAATATATGCAAAAAAAATAATAATAACATAGCCTTCCAAGTTTACACTTCCTATTTTTTTTCTATTAGTGTTTGTTTGGCCTGCCTTTAAAATAGCCTTCTGAGGTTCAAATCGATTGTCTTGAAGAGTTTTTTTTTAAACGGTTCCTGATGTATCGATTAATTATTCGTACGGAAGTGCGGAAGCATGATGGTTCTAATAATTCCGTCTTGGTCAGGTTTTTATAATATTTTATGTAATAAAAGGAAGGCCAAGGTATAAGGTTAGAATTGAGTCAATTGTGCGTTTTCTGTGAATCTAATATTGTATTCCTAATTGTAACTTGAGCCATAAGTCTAAAAAACTTAGACACAATTCATTTATTTTTATTTAATAGTGTCTAACTGAAAAATATGTCTATGTAGTTGTGTACTTATGTGAAAAAATATTAACCTTAACATTTCTGACAAACTTTCGAAAAAGCTAACTGCTTTCTGAACTAAAAAAAGAATGATTGACAAGCGAGAAACCGCATTTTAGGGTACCCTAACCTATAAAAATCAAAATACTTATTTTACTGCAAGTCCGTATTATTCAGTGGTCTATGATTATGGGTTACCATTTCGTGTCAAAAAGATATTCTTGATTGACATTCTAGTGTTTTTTGTTCCTGCCCGTAGAAAATTATTTATTATTTTAAGCATTATGGAAGACTTACAGCTAGAACAGACAGGTTAAGATACTGTCAGCCAATTACAAGTCTCCACTTATAAAAACACCTCACCACAAATAAGAAGTAGGTAAGTTATTATAATAATAATAAATATTGGTAAAGAATATGTAATTGAAATAATAATCAACGATGAAATTTTTAAAAGTTCTTAGCTGCATTTTCCCTTGGTGTGTAATTTCCTATTATAAAATTATACACTTAAACTACATTAATGTATAACCCACATCAAATTATCGCCCGTGTTCAACGAATTATTTTATTTTAGAAGCTGCTGACTGCTGCATAATTTTTTGCGTGGTAGTTGATAATACATAGTTAATACCTAGTTATTATCCTAACTTTATCTTGCCTCCAATAATTATCACTATTTTTATACTCACTAATTAAATCCTAGAATAAAAGGGTAAAATACTCAATCGAAACCAACCTTCAAACTGACATCCTAAATAAAACCGTGTAACATAAAAAAAAACGAAAATTGACGCTCAAAAATACAGATGTATAATTATAAAAGATCAAATTGTGAGTTGGCCAAACGGCTCGGTTATTAAACGAATTTAGGGGCAAATGTGGTTATAATTGTCCGAAATCGTTTCCAATGATACAGGAATAGAATATAATTTTACTGTGACTAACAAAAAGAGCAAATTCTGTAGTTTTGCGGTTACCCGTTTCGAGGGACGTGCCTTCCGTCCTGTGCCCTGTCATTTCGCAAAATAACGGGCATTGTATAAAAGGGACGATTTCATTTCTTTAATGAATGGTTTTTGACATTTTGATGTCATCTAAATTGGTGTTATGCATAGATTTATGAGTGTATCAGCCAATTGACAAATTATAAAAAATGTGCTGCAATTTATCTAGCGGTTTTTGTTTGACATTTAATGATACTGCCATTAGACAACTGTATACGGATTCTTTACAATATCCTATTTTGTCTGTTACCTACGCTTGATACAATACTAACTTTTGCCAGCGGCTTCACTCGCGCTAAGATAGATACTTACCGTGTCCCTACCAAAATTCATCAAAATCGGTTGGGCGATTCAGGCGTGAAACCGTAACAAATATGATCTCTTAGGTATTAAAAGAGTAGAATTTAAATTGGATTTGAGAAATGCAATCTCCTTCACTTGCAATAATTTGTGCAAAAATGTATCTCAATGAATAATTTTAGCTCAGTGACTTGATCACCTCTTTAATAAGATACTATTAAACTTGCAAATATTAAAAGAAAAAGAAATAGATACTCAGTCAAACAGAAAAAGTTAAGGACTTCAAAGAACTGATCCAATTCCAAGAGCAACTGATTTCAGTAACAAGGTTTTATCCTCTACCAAAGCAAAATTTGCTCAAACGTCAAAACCCAATTTGTACGAATCACAAAGTAGAACGAATTAGGTCTACCGCACATCTATTCGAAATCACCAACAAATTAAACGGGTAGACACTTAATTCGCTAAATAATAAGTCTTCGCTACAAAGTAAAGCCGACATTTCAGTAAGTAATGACTGATTCATTGGCGCCACCGCGGTTGTCGGCGCCAACCTTTACTCTGCGCCATTCACTAGTTACCACAAACTAATCAAATAACGTATCATTATACCGTCATTTTTGGAAATGATCACCCGTGGGATAGGCTATGAAAATGAGTAAAAGCTGGGTGCAGGGATTAGGGGGTTTATGATCTGGGTACAATTTTGCCTATGGTGTGTAAACCTCTAAGAGGTTAGTAGAAAACGATATTGTAGCATTTATCAAAAAGGAGTACCTGCATTATTAAGCTACGCAGACTGTCAATAGTGATCAGATACTAACCAAGGCTGATGAGACGCTTTATCCAGCAAACGACACAAATGCTATTGAAGCTAAGCGGAAAGAAAATCCAGTTTTTCCAATACTAACATAGACTGATGTACGAACTTAATAAGAATCAAGATACATACTTCTTTGATGGTAAACCTTTTTTTTTTAAGTATGGGAAAACATCAAATGACTTCTTGCGCTCTCGGTGGAGTGGAAGGACGTGTTAGACTTACTGACTAAAACCCATTCGTGTTCTTTCTAAAACCCTTTGCGTTCCAGGGCCGCGGTGACTCTTTCGAACAAATTTCGCAACCCTAGTAGGCACTGGCCCTAGCGGGCCCCGTCTTCTATGCGGAATTTAATGGTAAACCTATGATACCGAATTGGTAAACGCTGAGACGTATCTGCAATCAAACAAAGTTTTTTACTCTCTGCCAAAATTATAAGGTGTTTACGTTCGACATGTCAAAAATTATGGCGTCCTTTATTTGCGGTGCAGGTTTTGCCCGCCACGTATTATTATAACGAGGGCGATATTTCAGTTTTTGTGCCATTTCGTGAATGGACTCCTATGGTTTCGGTTGCGAATTTGTTTTTTTGCAATACAATGTAACCTCAATGGGACTGTCTACAATGTTCTGTAATTTGTAGGTTAATATTTGGGTATTAACATTAGTCATTTTGGGTAGTTGCTACTTATAGGCATTAGTTTAGAAGCGTGTCATATCAACTTGTTATGTACGTTTTTGTCCGTTTGAGTCGAGATAATGACAAAGGTTGACAAAGCTATTGTGTGACAACCTTTGTCATGACCTCCCTTCAATGACTTCCCATTTCAGGAATTCAGGGTGAAATTTTATTGTAGAAATTGTTATTTTCTTCAACACCACTCATTTTAATTGAAGGCCAACTTGGTTATCATTTTCATCAGCCTGAATTGTCTCACTCCTAAGCAAAGGCCGGGCAGCCCCATTCTTTTTTCGGTTTTAATTTTTTGATAAGTTTTTTTTTCTTTTGGACGAAAGTTGTTTGTTTCAAGATCCTGGACGAGAGTCACCCCGGTTTAATATAGCTGCCCCGTATTATTCCTAAAGCACCAACCAAGAGGTTTTTACGTCACGATTTTTTAATTTATAATGTCACATTTGAGCGTCATGCAGTAAAACATGATGCATCTGTATCTCGCGACATATTAATGTGACTGATAAATTGTCCAGATTGAGAACATAGGTGGTCTTAACTACTGGTTAACTGGCTGATAAAGTAGAGCACGTGCGAGATGGCGATAGCAAGCAAGCACACACTATTTACGTTTTACTGAAAAATTAAGCAAAATGTTATGTCTCTGCAAAACAGGCAGAGGCACTGTGAAAATAATATACTAGTCAACATTTCAGCAATACCTCCATAAAGAATTTGCAAATTGATAGATACACATTATTGCTATCTACTGTTACAGCTTGTTATATCAGTAAGCCTTGAATATTATTGTATCATTCTAAAACCCTATCGAAATGTGTACGTCAAGAAAAGCTAAAATGATACTATACTTGTCATTTCCCGAACTATATCAATCGTGATCCATCCGCGGACACCTGTGAAACGAAATTACGATCCACAAAAGGCATCCAAATGTAACCTTACATTTAAAACCCATACAGCAAACAGACGATCCTAGATTATCTCCGACCCAAAAACAAAAGCAAACTCACCTGCGAGTAGGTAACACCCAAAACATTAGCCTTGCCTTCACGACTTGCCCGAAGCGAACATGCTTATTAGGGCTGCAACGCACCTGTGTGAATATTTTCATAATCTCACTAATTAGAGGTTCGCGATTCTTCCCAAAGACGCCGAACATTCGGGTTTTACTGCGGAGGCAATAAATTCTTCGACATTTGACCCTGTGGAGTTTTTAGGGAATTCTTCCTGAGGCTGTTGCTGTACCATTGCCGTATAGAGTAGGGTATCAAGTTTTGTTTATGTCGACCGTTTGTTTATATTAAATATCAGTTACGTGGGACCAACACTGTTGATTTGTTTAGTGAGTTTAAGTTTCGATATGTTTACATTTAGATTAGTTTGTGTTTCCTACTTCATAAATTTAGATTTGAATTGCCAGACTCTAATTTCAAATGTGCTGCGGTATATTGCCGAGACGTCACATTTAAAGTAAATTTTCCACACCTAAATTGCAATATCGCTTAACAGTCCTCTTGTAGCAAAATCTATGTGTGCACTTTAAAATGATTTTGCACTGATCAGGAAATTGACCTCTTACGAGCTAGAATTTCGCAATCCTAAAATTTGAACTTCAACATTATAAATTGCGTTTCCCCTTTCCAAACAATCATCTCTCGTTCCTTCGCTGCTCTGTGCACTAATGTTGGATATATTTATCGCGGTGATCGTCAACCGTGGCAGATTGCCTCGAGGCACCCCGCCTCGGCTTTGCGTCTTTCCCACGTGCTCCGAATGCTTAGATTGCGTGCGACCTCCTCACCAACCATACCCGTTCACACTACGAACACTTCATCAACTGACACGCCACATATAATCTTAACACCTCTATAATTATATTTAACTTTACCAGCATCCTCATCCAAACGTTCAATATTTTGCTCCTCTGTGGCTTTTTCATCGATTTCGTCGGCTTCATCTGTGATATCACATACGGACGCCATGGCTGCTTCAGTGGATCTACCGTTTGCTTCAGGCTACATTTCTTGGGTCTCACCTTCGACTTTTAAGACCGTGGGATTTTGGACAAGGTTTTTCGAGATTAATAATGATAAGTGAAATTTTTTGTAGGAGCACTGTTAGGTTGGTACTGGGTAGGTTGCTGGTCACATATTAGAAAATTAATTAAATGTGTGTAAGCTAATTAATTTACTGCATTAAGGATTTTGATGAAAAATGTGTTCATGGTGGTCTGTGTCATGTCATTTTTACAACATAAGACCTGCATTCGATTAGACTAGAAATCGAAACAAATATAGTTTGGAAAAAACTAGATGACAATAAGATTGCCAAAAATAAAAGTGTATTTCTTTCTCCTTCATTAATCATTTACTGACCATAATTACGTTTTTAACGAAAGTGTTATTAGATTTAAAGAAAGTTAATGCCATTATACGACATAATTATCACTTGCAGTCTTTTCGCCACTCATTAATCATGGATGCGGATCTTACATTTTTTGCGCAGATAATATAATTTAAATAAATGGCTCGAATTCTGAACCCATACATCAAAGTTCTGGGTAATTTAAATATTGACACTAAAATATTGCTATTTAACTTCCGACATCATAACACACATTCATGTTTGCAAAACCATCCGCAAAAAAATCGTTGATTGTTTTTGGAAGAAGTCAAAAGAACAATAAAATAAATATCAAGAAAATGTATTCTAGCGCCCAACAGGGTGGGCTCTTATTTCAGTCACTTTAATCATGACCTTTATTTAATACAGCATTTACCAGGGTCTCCACCAGGGTTAATTTAGAATTTTACAAAAGGGGAAAAAAGTGGCTTATAACCGTCTTCTGGGTCAAATCTATCGCAGTAACCAAAATTCATGAAATTTTTTTCAAGGATCTTAGGTTTGAAGGCGTGACAAACTCACTTTAGCAATTATAATATTAGATAGTATAGACAAAAAAAAAATGCACGACATTATAAAAAAAATTAGAAACGGAATTGACATGACCGATTTATCATTGAAGGAAGAACAAAAACAGCAACATTTTTAGCTGCACGTAATAGCGCCACTCACCGTAATCACGATGGTAAAGCGGAGGCGATTACAAGCGTTTACCGAATGATTCGGTAATCGAAAGTAATATTGGGAACATCTGAGGATCTGAGGAATTTCCTCAGGAACTCAGAAAGGAATTCAGTCGTAAAGATTGATGTAAGTATAGTATTTAGCTGAGTTATGTTAATGTGGTTATAGCTGAATAAGTAGGGAGGTGGGTCTAAGGAATGTTTTGAATAATACAATAAGTTGGACGCAATAACGATCCAAAAACGACCATAAGATAAAATAAGGAAACTCTCTGATGTAGTGGATATATAGTTTCCCCTATTTGGAGATGATCACTGGAATTTCATATAATAATATGTATATATATAATTCATTGCTCTAAAAGGATAAACTCAAAGTTCATACTGGCATTGTTCTAAACCGTGTAAACGCCCCTATTATTTAAACGATTATCTTGTATCCAACCTTTCACCACAAATAGTGCGATTTCAAAAGACTAAATTACAAAACTCAAATAATAACATTGCACTCACTTTTCAGCATCCTCATTAAAGCCATGTTTATTTATTTAATCTTTTTGCCTTTTCAAATCTTCAAGAATAAAATTAATCAAAACCCCATCATAATCAGCTGCCACGAAAATTATTGCTAAAACACAGAGTATATATTCCAATATCCTCCTTAAGGATCATCCAAATCTCAATTTCCAAAGAAAGGGCATCTCGGATCACGAACTTACCTCGGCTCGTTTAAGGTTGCGGCCTACCGCCAATTAGCCACAATTTTCGGCTAGCACAAAGGCCCCATGTCCTCTAAAGACCGTTGGTTGGTAATTAAAACAAATAGGGTCAAAAGCACCCCGCCCGAGGCGCCAGGGGGCGGCGTCCGACGCGACCCGACGTCGCCGAAGGCTCTACAACCCCCTCATTACAAGCTTAATCTAATTATTGAATTCGTACAATGTTGTGTTTACATTTTTTTTTCTAATTTGCCCCACTATACTTAAGAATGGACGAGTAAGCGCTAAATGGCACGTTTACGGCAATATATCATAAGGATCGAGTCACTGCAACACTGCCCGATGTTTTTCTCACGGTTTTTTGGCTAAGTTTTTGAAGTTAGGTCCTCTGTAGATTAAGGCGGTGCATAAGATTATTATAAGGCGTTTAAGGTTTTGCCTCTAGATGATTGTCACGATTTTATTGCATTCCGTCATTCGGTGGTACTTTAGTTTTTTACCGTTTTGTGTTTATAGTTTTTTTTACGGGAGGGTCAGTCTGTTCGGTGATGCTACGACACTGTAATCGATTTCGATCTCTATGGTTGTGCCTAACTTAGCACCGCTTTCATGAAAACTCACCTTAAATTAATGTTGCAAAAGTAACTATGTATATTATAGCACTATCGACATTATTAAAATGTTAATGTAAATGATAATAATCAATGTCAATTATTATCATCAATTTTAATCAATTTCAATATTTATTGGCGGTATTGTCATTGTTAAGAAAACAACATCTGTATACATACAAGTTATATTTACTTATACTTTTTTAATATAAAATATTTTCTGAATAATACTTTACAACACAAGATTCATCGAAAATCTTACTTACAAAAGATGGTCAGAATAACCTTTACCTTTGCCTACCAGCAATATAATTTTAAATTATCCGCAACTTATTATTGACAACTCATTTAAATAGCTAAAACGTTCGAGATAGTTTAAGCGCCTCGGGGTAAATCGGCTATCTCCGGCGCGCTTCGGCACTCCTCGGCTCTGTTCGGTCAAGATCGTGTGATCCCATCCATCATAGACGGTAACGACCTCTATGCAAAACGCTGACGTTGCTGTCATCTTTGAATAAGTTATGATGCAGTTGTTGGGTGTGATAGTGTAGGTTTTTGTGTGTCGATATCAGTAAAGGCGAGCTGTAACAAAATGGCATTTATTGGCACGGGCGGGTGGCAAAATCCAAGTATTTCACAGCTATAGTAATAAAATTGCTTGGGATCGACTTTTCTGTTCAACAAAGGCTGTAAAATATAATGTGCCGTCCCGAACAAGCGTGTAAGCAAAGCAGGCAGTCTGTATTTTATTAATGTAAGAGCGACCAACAATCACCGATTCAAATCAACGATTTAAATTCGCCAATTTATTTAACCTATTTAAAAATTTGCATCATTGATAAAGCCATTACAAATAAAATAATCAAGTAGACTAAAGATACAGTTACAAAGTATTATCGACGAGATTATACAGGTTACTCCCCGAACTATCTATGGGATTATGGGGTGCCTATGATAGTGACATCATTCAAAACAAATATATATTATGTAAGCAATCGGTTATGTATCGAATGGTCTTATAAATTTTAATTGGTTGGCTTTTATTAATCAGGTACCTGTTTTATTTACCTGGACACCCATTATTAAGTGTTTTCGCCAATGAAATACTTGTATAGTATGGCTATAGAATGGTCAAAATCAAAAAGACTACATAAATACATATTTAAAATGTCGTGGTTAAAAAAATGCCTTTTCTTCATTTGACATTATTACCGTGTGTTTAGTTCGGTAGTGAAAAATTCAGTTATAAAATATATTATATCTCCCGGGATGAAAAGTATCCTATGTCCTTTGCCGGGACTAAAAAAATCTCTATACCAAATTTAATCTAAATCGGTCCAGTGTTTGCGCGTGAAGAAGTAACAAACATACACACACACAATCACAAACTTTCGCCTTTATAATATTAGTGTGGTTAGTGTGAAGTGTGATGAAATATATGATATAGTCTTATCTATACAGTTATGTAGTATACTCTTGCAGTCCTTCCTATTTTCGCATAAAGTAGCAGAATCCTCTTTATAAAGTTTAAAATCGCAAAAAAGCCAAATACAATCAACAAATCAGTTTTAGCAGCTCAGTATAGATCTCGTCTCAACTTTTATGATTTCATTTCATAATTTATACATACGATGGGGATCATTATTTACTGTTTCGCCCGGGGACACAGGCCGGGTCAAAAGATGCCACCACAAAAAACCTATACACGACCGTTTAATGGACCGCCTTTGTATAGGAGTATGGGAACAGATCGTAATTATAATAATATGCGTTTATTTGTGACAGCGCCTTTTTTTTCTTGTCAGTACGTGATTGGAAAGTTGCAGTACGTATTGGGAAATCTGCATTAGTTGAGTCAAATAACCTAAACATGGGAAAACAATCATGAGTCACTATTAAATAGCTGTCATTCTAAAATCAGCTGTAGTGATTTGTATGATTATTTCTAAATGCAATATTTTTTAGAAATATTTTAGGTACCTACGCCTATGTCTTTCATATTCATTTCTTCCTCCTTGGTCCCCCAAGGCTTATATCCAGCAGTGGACGTCTTTTGGCTGATATGATGATGATGATTTTTTTCAAATCATTGCTGAATTATCAGAAGACACAGTGATATTGTTCAATGACAAGCCAATTTTTTTTCCAGGCATCAGGTATCCCTACGTTTTGCCGAGTTGTGCGAACAAAACTTGCTTTTTGAGTTTTTTCTTTGCATAAATCGTGTCTTTCATTTATATTTGAAGCTTAAAAAAAAATGGCTGGTCACTGAAACATAATCCTAAATAAAAAACATAACTTTCAGTATGCATTTCTAAATTACTGTAAAAGTCTGTCCTATTATAAGCAGAAACGTCTCTAAAACGTCGTCATACATACAGAGCCCCCTACACAAACCGGGAAATAAATCAAAAAAATTCGTAATGCATTCCTGAATTTTTCAAAATGGGATCATAAATATCTCAAATGAAGAATGAAGACACGGTCTGGACTTCGTTCATTAATGCTCATTTGGTTGGATATTTACACACCAATTACGATATGGTCTCGCTTATTTATAAGTACGTTTGCGCAGTTGATTCATTGCACCTTAGTGCCGCGTCGTTAGTGTCAAACGAACGTATATTTCAGGGGCAAATATTAAAGGTATTACGATTATATTTAAGTTTATTGTAGGTGAGGAATTTTCGCTTTGTGCTGTGTAGAAGTATTTAGGTTTAGTGAGCTGCAGTAAGGGCGAATGTTTTGTGTTGTACAACGCAAGGCTACTCACATAACTAAAGAAACAGCCAGTATTGGCTATATGTATGGCTGGTGGAAGACTAACAAAAGTCATTTGAAACTTGAGCATATGTCGCAGACATTCTTTATGATGCGTTTTTATACATACGGCTTCGTTCTTTCATACCCGAAGGTTAACCAACGAAACCCTACTACTAAGCCTCCGCTGTCCGTGCGTCCGTCCGTCCGTATGTCTGGCAGCGGGCTGTCTCTAGAACCGTAATAGATAGACAATTTTCACAGATGTTTCATTTCAATTGCCGCTATGGCAACAAATAATAAGAATTAAATTAAATTAAAAATTAAAGAGGGCTCCAATTTAAGAATTTTATGTTATGGAACCCTTCGTGTGAGAGTCCAAATCGCACTTGGCCGGATTTTGATACTGTCGTTGATATTTATAACGCCTAAGGCAATTTAATAATGCTTCTGGTCGCATTCGTTGCGTCAAAAGTCATGTGTGTCAGAGCTGGGCAAAATACATGATTTGCTTTAATTAAAATACAAATTACAAAATACTATCTCGTATGTATTTAAAATACGAAATACAAAATACTTTTAAGTCGTGTATTTAAATTATAAAAAATACAGTATTTTAACTATTTTTATTTAAAGTGCAAAATAATAATTACAAAATACTGTCAGGTGTTAGGCTAGCCTTTTTGATTACGAAAGCTATCGAGCGCTGTTTTAATACAAACTACAAAATACCTCAGCGTCATGTAATTAAAATACCAATTACAAATTACGTTTTTAAGAACTAATTGAAATACAAATACCAAATACGTATTTGTATTTCAATTACGTATTTTAAATACTGCCCAATCCTGGTTAGGGTGACCACCATCTTCAAGAAATCTCTCAATCTTTAACTTTTTTTTCTTCGAGTCATAAGTTCCTACATTGTGCAATACATGCCATCAGGAATTGCCATTTCGCAGTTAATTCCAGCAACCTGATCTTCTTCCTTCAGCAGAAATAACAAGTCAAGTGTGACTACTTCCAGGGTTGCGGAATTTGTTCGAAACAGTCACCGCGACCCTGGAACGCAAATGGCTTTCTCCTAAGAGAAACACGGATGGGTTTTAGTGAGTAAAAGTTTGACACTCCCTTCCGCTCCACCCAGAGCGGAAGAAGTGATTTGATGATTTCCCATCCTTAAACAAAAAGTGATTGACTACTTTAAAATTTGACACGCCTGCCATCTTGGAGATCGCAGTAATTATTTTACGCATTTATTTCTTTTATTCAGTAGTGGTTGAAGGTGTAACGGTTCCCTTTGTTGCGGAATTTGTTTGAAAGTTTCACCGCGGCCCTGGAACGTAAAGGGCTTTAGAAGGAACACGGATGGGTTTTAGTCAGTAAGAGTCTGACACACTCTTCCGCCACACCCAGAGCGGGATAAGTCATTTGATGATTTCCCAAACTTAAAAAAAAAGTTTCCGTTTAGCTACACCCCTCCAGAGATAACACATATAACGGTTATGTAACACGGCAAGAAAATATATTCAAGGTGTTTCAGTATGTTTCCTTGGCGTAACTTTCCACGAATCTAGATGGTCTTGATACGGCAGTGCTCCCGTCACAGCGGCTAGACGCGGTAACGAGGGGAAACGGGCAACATTTCACTAGGAAGGTACGCCTACTTAGCATCTGATTAGATAGCATTTCTAGTAACTACATTTTAATGTAAAACACTATGTGCATGTTTGAAACACGTATGTGAAAATAGAATGTAGAAACTCAAACGTGAACTGCTTTTAACATGAATTTAGAATGAGGTGTAAAAGATTAACCTAATAATGAGTGACCTGATAACTCATAAGTGCCTCCTCCTTTGCTCTAATTTTTATTTTCAAATTCGTTCAATTGCGTTGTCTTCTTTGCTATCAATACTTGAAAACGCTTTCATATAGAACCATTTTTGTACCTGAATAATTCTGACACTGGCCACAACGGTCGAAATCTAAATAATTATTAAGATTTACAGAAAAACATAGAGCATCTTAAACCACGCACTAATTCTTCAAAACCATTCAATCTAAAGCGACAAATTACACACCCAATAAAGAAATCATACACATCAAAACGGATTACAATAAGGCTCAAAATGGTATTCGTAACACACACGGACCATGGGAACTTAGTTCGGGACACGACCTTACAAATTATACGTCAGATGGAGAACGTGCGCGCTTGACAGCAATTTTCATTTCATACGAAGATGTCACGTCGTATGTAAAAGGTCACTTCGGAACATCTAATTTGGTAATTGCATGTAAAATAGACGTAAGTGTTGTAAGTATTTCTATTGTGATTGGGACATTTTATGAAGATAGAGTTTCTCATGGGATCTGCTGCCATTGCTGTCTAAATCATAGTCAAAGATTGGAAACAACAACACTTCAAATAGTGATGGAATTGGTAACTTTTCGTCGTCATCTTAAAAGAGTTTAGTATTTTATATGGAAAGACTACCTGTCTGACCTCGACAACCCAGCAGCTGGGTAACACGACACTCGTTGGCAAGGCTGGTGTCAGATTTTCTGACTTCTGACTATCCGTAACCATTTTCAAAGATTTACAACTGACTCAGTTGTAAATCTTTAATTCGTCAATCCGCTGATTGACGTTATTTCCGCGGGACACTGGAGTCTGGTCACCAATACAAGGACCAGCCTCGGCAAGCGCTGCTTACCGTCAACAATTTGATTTTATATTATTTTTATTGACAATCTTAAATTATTACAACAATTCAATTCAATTAAAATTTTAAACTGTTAATTTAATTCATAAAAGAGACTGTGTATTATTTTTATAAAATTAACTAAAATTAAGTGCTGCTAACACCTACTGTGGACCAAAAGTTGTCTATATTAATAAAAATATTATTTTAATTCTTAGCCACGAACTGCTATTTATTTATTATTATTTATATATATAAAATTCTTCCGTTACTGACTGAGTAACTGACAGACAACGCACAGCCGAAACTACTAGTCGTAGAAAGTGACATGTTTTTGTTATGTAGATAACAAAATATTCGAAAAATTCAATGCAACCACTGAACTAGCTTAGGTATATAAAGGGTTAGTAGTCCATCGTCGACCACATCATCGCTTGTCATTAGGCGAGATTGTGGTCAAACGCTAGACTATAATCAATACATATAAAATTCTTCGATTACTGACTGAGTAACTGAGTGACTGACAGACAATGCACAGCTGAAACTACTGGTCGTAGAAAGCAAAATGAAAATTCACAAGAAATTTCGCATGGAGGTAAGCTCCTTTGGGAGTGTAGATATTTCCCGACATTCTTTCAGGAACGGGAAAAACAGGATATGCGCGTACGAAGTCGCGGGCAAAAGCTAGTGTAACATATAACTTGTATTAACTTGACTTATTGCATTGCTTAAAATTAATATAACTTAACGCCAATGCTCAGAGTCAGAGATAATATTGAAGAGTAGACTTTGACATAGATTTGTATGGTTGTCAAGCAGTTTAAAGTTTTATGGCCTTTGAATTCAAGAATTCACACACATTGTTACAGGTACCGTTTTGAAAATCTTCACAAATGAACAGGATCTAAGATAAGATCTTCTTACATCAAGAAAATAAGAATTTGGCATTTATATTGAATTAACATGAAAGACATTTTACATAACAAAAAAAAACGACTAGACTGCATAATGTATGTCACGAAACCCTTTGGTTAAATTATTGGCGAAGTAAAATCCTCCTGACCGATTTCGGCCAAGGTGGCCAATCTCAACCGAGACCAGCCATCGGCGCGGGACACATTTTAGTGCACAAGTGTGTACGCACACACAGGTGCACTCCCATCACTTTCATATTCCGATGGGTCGGCAACTTGACACGACTGGAGAGAGATCTGGCGCAGGACCAACGGCTCAACGTGCTTTCCGAGGCGCGGGGGTGTCACACCACCAACTTTAAAACTCCGGGCTGTTACTAGGAAATTCCTATTGGAAAATCCCAATTACACTTTGTGAAATGAATGGCGAAGTAACGAAGGTGCTAAATCCAGCCAATACCAACCAAGGCAAAATAGAAATCGGCATTACAAGCTAGTATAACTCGAATCATTTGTAAGTAAATCGTCTTATCTAGACATAGTCTGCATTACAAATCGCGTATAACCACATACGAATGCAAGGCAACCTACTTCGCTTAACTTTGATCTGCATACAAGGCATTATGTACTCGGTCGAGTAAAACAATAGCCTCTAACAATTACATTCGGAACACCGTTCACACATGTTCGTGCGATATCATTCGCGTCATCGCTGAACATATGTAAGTAGGTATTGTGGGAATGTAAGTGTGGAGAAGCTTTACGCATGTTTTTTCTTTGGGGAAAATTCAAAAAGGACTTTTCATTTTATAAAGGATTTAAGTCATCATCATCTTCCTGCCCTTATCCCATGTTACTTGGGGTCGGCGCAACACGTTTTTTTCTTCCATTCTGTCCTGTCAACCGTCACGCTATCACTAACTCCCTTTTCTTTCATATCACTCCTAATACAATCCATCCATCTTATCTTTAGCCTCCCTCTCCCTGAAGGATTTAAGTAATACTAATAATATAGCAAAATGCTAATTCATATGAGTACCTTGTTTTAAAATGTACCTTTTACTGAGACATTGAGCATCCATGTGTTATTCGTAATTTGCAATGTTAATGACGAACACTTTTCTAAGAAAACAGGCAACAATTCTTATAATAAAATCGTTTTGATTAATCGAAAGATAGAAATCACTTTTAAGTTAGTTAGAATAGTCACAAATAGAGATGGAGTACGGGAGTACCACTAGGTAGTAAATTACGCCCGCTTTTATTTCTAATTTAGATTAACATTATCGTCTTGTTATAACAAGACATTCTGAGTTGCTTTTTGACCAGCTCAAAGCCTAGCGCATACCACCAACCACAGTGCCACAGAAAATGCATAATCCGATTTACGTAACCACCACGATCAAGATACCGTTGCACCTACCAGCAGGCGTGGCAATGGGCGGGCACATTCTAATTCAAATTGCCAGTTGTAAGTCACGCGAACTAAAAACAGTTGCGTTTCTGATAAAAACACGCGAGATATCATGCAAATGACTGATTTGTTGTGAGTTGTGACCTAGATTTTTAGTGAAGGGATTAGCTTTAGCTGACTCAGTAAGGGTGACTGAGTTGCGGGCCTGCGGACGGCGAGCGTTGGGTGGCTCGCTGTCCGATCACAACCAGGCTCGGGTCGATGGCACCGTATCGTTGTGTTCCACGCGCGCCTCAAAGAGATGTCAGCATAGGAGATGGGGGCCTGCCAGAGTCAGAGCCTGCCAGGGTTGCGGAATTTGTTCGAAAGAGTCACCGCGGCCCTCGAACGCAAAGGGCTTTAGAAGGTACACGGATAGGTTTTAGTCAGTAAGAGTCTAACGCAGCCTTCCGCTCTACCCAGAGCGGAAGAAGTCATCTGATGATTTCCCATCATTAAAAAAAAAGGTGACTGAGTTGAAAGTCATTTCCTATGAAACCCTCTCTAAATATTTATGGTGTTACTATGAGAACGTAGCAGCGATTGTGTATTACACATGAGTTTTTAGTGGTTCATTGCAGAATTAAAGTGTGAATGTTTTTTGAATTTACAATTTCCGCGACGATATCCTTTGCTACTAAGTATTTGCTGGAAACTTATTTTGTTGTTCAAAACAACATTTTACCACTTAATACGTATCACCAATATCGTTACATAATAGGCATACTAATAAAATCAAATCGAAGGAGCTAGTGGCTAGTTAATGATTGCCACTCGGGGCGATAATCAAGGTTAAGCGCTTGCCAAGGTCGGTGACCATGGATGGGTGACAAGCTTAACATACCGAGGTTTCTCAGTGCCTCGGATAAAACGATAAATTGTTAGTTCCGGCTGTCATTTGTAAAACATTGACAGTCATTACAGGTAGATAGAAATCTAGAAATCTGATACTAGTCCTGCCAAGGGGTATCGTGTTACCCAGTTACTGGGTTGTGGAGGTCGGATAAACAGTCACTCCATGTAAAATACTGGTATTCAGCTGCACACGACTAGACTGGAAGTCGACCCAACATAATTGGGAAAAGGCAAGGCAGGTTGAATGAGTGTCTGATCGTAAAATTAATTTTATTATAATCAATAGGTACTATATATTAGAATAAAGCTGAAAAATTTGTTTGCTTGTACACGCTAATCTCTGGAACTACCAGTCGGATTTGAAAAATTCTTTTCGTATATGATAGCCACATTTATGAGAAATGCTATAATTATGCTATACGAGAGCGATAAATTACTACGGGACCAGAAAAAAACGGGATATGCGCGGACGAAGTTGTGGGCAAAAATTAGTGTTTAAACAATAACTCGCAAACTCCACAACTACGATTTTATAAATTGAAAACCAAAGATAATATTGTGGTTCAAAACAATAACACTTTAATCATTTGAATGCGTATGACAAAACATCGTATTATAATAGACATAATTATTTAATGAAATCATAATAGATACAACATTTAGAAGCGTGCGTGAGTGACCTTTCCGTTTCAAACCAAATGCAATATTATAACTTAAGTTATATTGATGTTACAACATTGCAATTAGTATTTTAATGAGTAAACATCATCATGTTTAAATAATTTAGTGCTACAGATCTTCTTCATTGGTTTTTCTCAAGAAGCAAACGTAAATATAAAACTTCTATTGAACACTTAAGACACTGACATACTTTTGACAGTGTTCAAATGGTATTTCCTGCTTTTAAGGCTCTGTGTGTCCGAATGAAAAAATGGAACCCTTATAGGATGACTTATTGTTTACTATTTAAGTTTTCAAAATTTATGCAACTTAAAATACATAGACGTACTTGCTCGTCACGTACAGTTTTTACCACTCTCTCAACTATTCATAGCCTTCAAGCTATGATTAGATAATTTTCAACAGAAACCATAGACAGATCCTGAAGAAACTTCGTAAAAGTGAAATTGAAAATGTTATTACTAAATTTAAATATTAAATTATCTAAAATATTATATAAACCCTTCTTCCACACAGTACAAACAGAAACAAATTTCTCACATTAATCGCAATTTGTTTACAACAAAATTAAAAGCTTTGGAGTCAAGATCGCGTGTTTGTCCCTACTTAAGAAACGCTACCTCTTACTTGGCCTAAGGTGCGTGATTGTTTTATACGATCATTATTGAAAATTAAATTAGATTTCGATTAAGAGTTGACCTCTGATGTTCCCTCAGAATCTCTAATTATAAATAACGTTTTTTATTTATTTGGACTATTTATTCACTTGGCCCCTGGAAGCCTAGCCCACTTTTTTAAATCTCTTGCTCATTTGATTGTTGTTCTCAACTAATCGCCATCCAATGATATGGGATATGACAATAGATTAAGCACATACTTATGTTGCTCACTAAACGTAAATAGATCTTTTATATCAATTCAAAATTAAGAAATAAACCCACCATCATTTGACGATTGTGACAACGAAAAAGATGTTATCCAAAATCTCTACAAACGCAAAAAACTTGATCGATCAATTGATCCCAGACTTTAGACAAGAAACATTCTTTATGATAATCAAACTAGCACCACGACATTTGACAATTGAACCAATTACAAATTCGCTGCCATTTTTTCTGATCGCATCTTCTTCGCGTAAAACAATCACGTTCCTTAAGGATATCTCAATCGTTCTCTCAATAAATTGATTGGCTTAATAAACGTCATTAGTCTTTGAAAGTTGTGTTTAAATCACTCGACAGTTGCGTGTTGCGGACGCTACTCGTGTTCGCACGCAACGTTTCTCGTCGCGTTATGGCTTTGGGCTAATTTTGAATATGGTCTTTTACTTGATGTATGTCGCGATTATGTGGAAAAGATTGTGTTGAAATTGCAGTTCGCTGTTATAGTTTCGGTTTTGCTTTTTTGTTTTTATCAGAATTGTTCTGACAATATAACACAGACACGAAAACAACACAGCAAGAAAAAGAATGTCTTTGCTTGATTTTGAACAACTGAGGATTAAACCGAGGACCTGACCCAAGATGGGCCGATGACTTGGTGTGCGGGAATTTAATGGATACGAGACGCACAGGATCCGCCGATGTAGCGAGACTTGAGAAAGCCTATGTCCAGCAGAAAACATTTTTCAGCTAAAATGACGATGCTGAAGATTTAAGAATTATCATTTCTGATAACGATCCATCAAAAGACAATTCAAGTGATGCGTTCAGAAGCCTTGATAATCATGCTATCAAAATGGTAAATACTTCATAAAACAAAAAACCGCAAGCGACAGCAAAGCAAAACTCACAACAGACAAAGTTCCCAAACAATAATAACTCAAAAACAAAACAGAAATAAATCATAATACTCTTAATGACAGCGTACTGCAGTGGGAAAATGATAAAAATGATATTGATTGTAGCGCAATCGGCAGCCATTAAAATAGTCCGATTGATTGAATTTCTCATGGAGCCTGGGTACAGTTGTGAGAAACAAGCTAATCGGTAGCCATTATGCAGGGTAAACGGTCCTGTTGCCTTCTTGTTTTACAATAATGGTTATCATTTTACGTGATTGTATGCACTGAGATCCGATTACATGACTGAGCATCGAAGATATTCAAATTGTCGTTTTGTCTCTTTCAACTTTAAACAACTGGATGACAGTAATAGGAAGACAATTAACTTGCGATCACCGCTAGTTTTATTTTGAGTTTTTGGTCTTCAATATTAATAATTTGATATCCGGATGAATCATATCAGTATCGAGAAAGACTACAATCCATACGACTTTCAGGCTTTGCTTTGACCTAACTCAAGTTCTGTGTATAAATGGACTATCGCTCTTTAAAAATAATTATAGTACACCGACACTTATCAAAGCATTCTCGAAGTCAAATTAGGAACTGCAAAATCTTCTGAACAACTGTTTAGATACAAACGAACACTGTTCTTACAACAAAACTGTTTTCTACTCAATTGAGAAGATGTCTGTCACCGGAAAATTGCAAACGCCGTAAGATTGTAAAACAGCGTGTGAAATTGTAAACTATTTTTCTCAACTAGACACGGATATATTGGACACTATTGAATTAGGATGGGATTGATAAATTGTTTTTTTTTTTTCATAATATATCTAGAAATAATAATCTTATAAAAAATATTATAATCATACGGGGTCTGCAACTTTCGGTGACATGTACATCAAAAATAAATTCATGTTGTATCTACTACAGTAACAGGCGCTTGCACCCCACCGTTTAAGGATTATTGAAATCATAATCTGCGGTAAGGAATCATAGATCGTTATAGCCACGATTAATATGTAGGTAGGTACTTATTTTGCAATTTTGATTAGATACGGATACGTGCAGCGTGATTATATGTAGTTATGTAGATTTGTAGCTTGGATTATAATAACTGTTTGTTACTACCTACCTAATGGTTTGTGTGCTATAAGAGTACACTTCATTGATGTGGATCTGTATTTTTGAACTTGATGTTTTAAGTTGATAGTCTTCTTCAAGTTAAATCGCTTAGTGACGATTCGCTTTGAAAATTGGAAAGTGGTCGCAAACCGTGAATGCTGAGCGTGAAGTCCTGGGATCGAGAAAAGTGATATTGGGTTTTTCCATTACGACTTTTTCATCAGCAGCCCGGAGTTTGGAAGTCGATGGCGTGTTTCCCTTGTGCCTCTGAAAGCCGTTGGTCCAGTAGAGAATGCACCTGTGTTCGCGCACATAGTTTCGTGCAGTATCTCGTATTTCTCCAACGTACTCGGCTAATCTCCGTTGAAGTTGGCCATCCTGACCGATGTTCGGTCGAGCGGATTATTTTTGCTTATGTCTTTTACGACAATATTGAACTTGACTTACACATACGACACATCTGCTGAATTTATTTTATTACCAGTAAAAAAAACACGAAATAAGGCAATTAATCAATAATCAATGCAATCTAATTATCAATTTATTTATTACAGTTTTTGTTTTATGTATTTTATTTTATGGTACATACCTGATTTATTTCCGGCTTTATTTTAGGGATAAAATTAAATCATACTTATAAATAACTGCAAATTGTTATCACATTTGCGTTTGTCATAGTAACTAAAACTACAATATTTTATGTACCGTGGGAAAATATGTAGGTTTAGCGGCAAAAATAAAGAACTGCGAATTTGGCCAGACGTCTTGGTTCACAATGTCGATTATTATTTGGCGCATCGCATCATTATAATATTTATATAGAGTAGTACCTACAAATAAGTCGAATTTTGTTTTTTTTACATTTATATTTCTACACTTATTCTATGCGGAAGGACAGTATAAGAAATAAAATATACAGTTTTTCTGTTTAACCTAAGTATGATATAATAAAAAATATTAAAAACAAAAAACGTTTATTTATAAAAAGGGGCACATTTACAATACATTATCTTAAAATTTTCAAGAGAACACAGTTGCGAATTTGCCTGAACTAGAATGAACCTGTGCTTTAAGCTAGAAAGTACTTAAAATAATAAACTAGCAATTAATCAATTGACTATAATAAAGCTTAAATTAATTTGAGAACGCTAAAACTAAACTATTGAGTAGATACCTCTTTCTCTGTGGAATACATACCATAATGTTATAAGTGTGCAAGTATGTCTGTCGGTGGCGTTGTGTTTCACGCGCGCCTCAAAGAGATGTCAGCATAGAAGACGGGGCCCGCTAGGGCCGGAGCCTGCCAGGGTTGCAGAATTTGTTCGAAAGAGTCACCGCGGCCCTGGAGCGCTTTGAAGGGCTTTGGAAGGAGCACGGATGGATTTTAGTCAGTAAGAGTCTGACACGCCCTTCCGCTCCACCCAGAGCGGAAGAAGTCATTTGATGATTCCCCATCCTTAAAAAAAAAAAAGAAGTATCTCTGTTGAAATGTTTGTCTGTTTGTTACCTCTTTAGCTCTTGACAAAGTCGTCTACTTTCCGTCCATCACATATGATGGATGGAAAGTATCCTCGACTTTGTACCATATTACGGAATTCTTCGTGTGTAAGACCAACTTGCACTTGGCCAGTTTTTAATTTTCACGAGACAGGAATAAAGTAGAAACTTGTAAAAGATGCTAGCGGTATTTTAAGCCTAAAAATTTTTTTTTCAAAGTGTCTGTTTAATTATTGGAACCTATTCCTTACTTCTTTCTTATACCCTACTAATAACCGATTAAGTTGTGTTTTATCAAACTTAATTTAAAAAAATATAACAGCTAAACAAACAAAGTTAATCTTAAAAACCAGTTCTATATGAGTTCCTTGCATTTTTTCTGTTGGACTTGCGCACGCGTCTGTGGGTGGATTTTTTCACGTTTCTCCGCGATTAGGATTGTAAACTCCCATCGCAATGCTTTTTATTGTACCGCCGTTATACACACAGATAGTACTACAGTGTCGCTTAGCATAGTAAGATGGAACGATAGTTCTATTTGTGTTGCTACCCAAACCTTTTTTATTTTGATTTTATAAATAACTATCTTTTGGCCGCGACTTTCGTGTTAATGTCGATTTTTGCAGAAATCTATATACATCTCCAAGGTCTCACCTATCTCTGTCCCAAAATTCATCAATATCGGTTCAGCGATTTTAGCAGCACGTGACAGCGTAACAAACAAACAAACTCACTTTCGCATTTATAAATAAGTTAACGATATGAACAATTGCCTACTAAATGACAATTGTTCATATCGTTTACCCAAAAAAGAAAAGTATCCACACGAAAAATAAACAAAATAAATACATAAATAAGGTTACTTACAAACCCTTCATCTTGTGTTAATAATTCCCTGCTATCCATAAATTCAGATAGATTTTTAAACTTCCTTCTCCATATTCACTTTGTCACACACGATTCTTACCTCGTGTTCATTTTCTTCATCAAACTAACACATTTCAACACATAGAAACCCCACTCATTATCAATTAAGTATATCAAAATCAAACGCCGTCACAACAAAGTTAATACGCGTTATTAACCGACTGCGTTGGGGCGATGGCAAAAAAAAGAAGTGTAATGCACGCCGCTCCGACTTACAGGCTGGTTGGACGATAAATTCCAATCAGGGCTCGCAAAGGCGCAAGGGCACTAGGTCGAGACCAGCTGAGTTAAGGGGAACTGCCTTTGAATATAATTGCACCTTTTTATGGACTGTATGGGAATTGAGAGCGAGAGGTCCAATTGCTAAGTACTTAGAGTTAAGGAATTGGATGGGAGATAATAAATGTGGAGGTGCTAAGTGATTGTTTGATGGAAAAAATAGCCATCGTTAGACTTTATGGGATTCATTTCCATTAGGATAGACTGCATGCAGATGGCAAAGAATCGGGTAATTTTGCGAAGCTTAGGAGGATATTAATTCAAATTTTATGTTTTTTTGAAGTGAAAGCTTCTTTAGGCGCGATGAGCACCTTTTGGGTGATCAAAAATCATGGAACCCGCGTCATCGTTACCGAACGCTTTGGGTGAACAAAAATCATGGAACTCACGTCATCGTCACCGAACGCTTTCCATGAGCTATATGTGTGTATACTGTGTATATATATGTCACTGGAAAATAGCAAACGCCGTAAGATTGTAAAATATTGCGTGAAATCGTAAACAATTTTTTCTGAATAAGACACGGATATATTGGAAACTATTGGATTTGGATGGGATTTATTGTACTTATACAAAAAACGTTTTTTTTCATAATATATCGAGAAATTGCAATCTAATAAAGATTTATTACAATCTTACGGAGTCTGCAATTTTTCGGTGACATATACATAGGTACATATACTGTATATGTGTACTTTTTTGGGTGAACAAAAATCATGGAACCCGCGTCATCGTTACCGAACGCTTTGGGTGAACAAAAATCATGGAACTCGCGTCATCGTCACCGAACGCTTTAACACAAGTTCCTACTTTGAGATTTGCCGTAGTCGGGAACAAAGCAATGAAGGTTTGCTTGTCCAAAACTCAAAATAGTTAATTTTACAATTGCTGGGCACGCGTTTGACTACTATCTCACCTGATCATCTTCGACCACATCATCGCTTACCGGTAGGTAAGCGATGATGTGGTCGAAGATGAAGCATGCTTGCCTAGAAGTAACCTACCCTTGACTTAAAGACTCCCACACACACAACACATACAATACACACACACAAGCACACCACAGAAAACATACAAATCAAATCACTAATGACAGGTTACGTTAATTTTCTTCCTCTTTCAGTTTCAACACAAGTATTTTCAATAACATCCAAAAGATTTCATTTTCGATATAATAAAATAATTTATAATTGCTTCCCACATCAGTAGAGAAACTTTCACTATACAAAAACAATGTTGTACGTACGTATATATAATTCGTCACGCCCCATTCACTTGCGGCACAAGTAGGACCACTCCGCACCAACAAAAGGCCTGCCATACTAAACGCGTACTCCAATAACAATAGTTAACAATGCTTTCTTATAAAAACTTTCTTCTTCGACAGCCTAGACCTTAAAGCATTTAAAGTTAATGCTCTAAGAATTCAATGGGAATCCATAACACATCCGAACGTGAAGTGCCTAACCGCACACTATTTTTACTGGTGTTTTGAACCTTCGGAACTTCGGTTTGCTCCCATTGTCACCACTGGAGAACCAGATATTAAAAATTAAAAATATTTTTAATTAGGTTCCTTTTTTTACAAGCTATTGGGTGGTTCAAATATTGGAACTCTGAAACTGAGTTTTAAAACAATTATCCCCAACCTGAAATTTTAAGTACTGTTTGGTTTGGATGACAGATGGAGATTTTCAAACATAGCAAAACAAATAGGAGTATTTCAAATTAGAAGAAGAAAAAAGGTTTGCTCAAAACAAAGTGACCTCACACCTTACAGCTGAGCTAAAAAGGTCCATTTCAGGGATAATTATGTCCGATAGACTGATGCTGTCTGACGCTGGCTTTCTAATGAACTTTTCAAAGGACAAGAATAATTAGTATTTAGAATATTTATATTTCCCATAATTATACCTACTTTTCACTGCTTTCTGACTAAAAGTTTTTTGTTGATAGCTCCAATCGCCTGTACGGCTATCATCATACATACATAGATTGAATTGATCATGAACTCATGATTCTTATTCACTCCTCTACATTTGAGTTACACTGGGTGACATTTCTGGGGTGACAACAGAAACAAACTAGGGTTATTTTATAACAATTCACAGGGAACAACAGGAACACACCTTTCGGTGTTTCAATTTTCTATGCTCATGTTCAAATGAATGAAACCGGTGTGTAGCAGCTTATCGTTCGGTACGAATTCTAAGCTTTAAAGGGTTATGGGCACTTTGGTATGGTCTAGTAACCTAGGTAACGCTCGCTGTGGTAATTATTGCCTTACTTCCTTTTGTTAGTGGCTGAAAATGAGCTCATGTGGCTTCTTGTTCCGTTTGCTAATTGACTTAGGTAGGCTGGCTGCCATTGCCGAACCAGATTATGTGAAATCTTTACATTGTCTGCACTGGTTGGTAATCAAGAAGATTAAGAAAACTCAATCCTGTAATTTTCCCAGGTTTTCATAAAAGTTAAATTTAAAGTAACAGCACATGTAACTGAAACTTATTGATCTGACTAGAAACGCTAACTACCGTTAAACGGGGTGATTAGAAATGCAGGGGTGAAGCAACATTTTTTTTATGTTTTTTGTTTTCACTTGAATACCATCGTCATGTCAGCCGTAAGATGTCCACTGCTGGACATAGGCGTTCCCCAAAGGGGGGGGGGAGGTTTGCCATAATCACCACGCTTGGCACTTTGGCAGGCGGGTTGGCGATCGCAGTGTTGCTGTTGCAATGCCGACACTCTGGTGAGTCCCTTACTCGCCACTTACGACACCCACGAGAACTGATGGGGTGGTGCTATTCTTTTACGTTCGACACCATACAGAACCATAAATACCATATTAATAGTTTCTCACAAAGCAAACATTAACAAAAAAAACTAATTTATGACAAAATTCATTGCTGCAAACAATATTTAAATAACCTGAAAATTCCAATCAAAGTTTCGTTTTTATTCAACCCTGCATTTCTATCCGCTCCGTTTTACCCGGTATATAATCTGATCTACCCGGAAAGATTTACTTGATCATTTCATATCATGAATAAGGAAGTCCCAATTTTCAAACCAAAGTTAAATAAATAAAATTAATCAATCATCTCAAAACATTACTTGTCCAACTTTCTTTGACTACGACAACTTCAAATATCATGAACTTTATAATAATATGTTCTTTGCTTTACAATCTCCAAAACGTAAGGTCAAAGGTCATACATCAATTAATGCTAATCGAAACACACTCACTTGCTTTTTTTATACTATGTCCCATTCACTTGCAAATTCCATAATGCGCCCGAGGGCACGCTTGGTTTCCCACGGTATAATTTATATGAAAAAAAAAACATTGCAATTCAACACATGCAACTTCCAAAAAGAAACCTTAAATAGATCCATCCAAGTCTGAAATTGCATTGTACCTCAAACGTCTTCAAGACATTTTTAAACTGAGCTTCCACTAGTACTTAATATCGACTAAAATCCGTTTAAAGAAAAGTAACAAACGAAATTAAACTCTATGCTAAAGACATAAAAGCTTTGATAACAAGCTAATGAAGAGATTAGAACGGTTTGCTCTTACGTTGTTTACGAAGAAATTTCTCTTAGAGCTCTTTTTGATATAGCACGCGCTTGAATGTTAGGGTGCTTTCATATAAACGCTAAATACTTAGTTAATCCTTCTTTAAACTCATCATCATGGGAATACAAAATTATGTAGGTACTTAGGTGTATTATTTTATCTCAAATGGTTTCTATAGGTTTCCTCTTAAGATTTAGTCGTTTAACTATTCCTCTCGAGTTCGACTAGGGTTTGGTTCGATTACCCTTACTATCAAAATATGTTTTGTTTACCATTTTGGTGACTTCATTTCCCATATTTTCATCTTCAAAGTTTTTCTAGCTATTTGCACCTTATCTTGCCAAATGTAGGAGTTAAGTTTTGTATAAGTTAATTTTCCTTTTTAGGGAAAAAGGAAAATTAACTTATACAAAACTTAACTCCTATATTTGGCAAAACTGATGGCTAAAATAAAGGAAGATAGAGATCTGCCTTTATTTTGGCAATCAGTTTTTTTTTTAGCTGGCCTGAATTAGTTGTGAAAAAAGAATCGTGCTAGTCATCTTGTCCGCTCCATCTCTCTCACTCTCTCTCACAACGGGATCATGATGCCATTGGCCCGTCCTAGGTTGGTTGGTTACTCACATTCTAAATTCCTGAGCAACCCAGTTTAGCCAAATACTTACAATTAATTGCTTTACCAGCTATGAATCTTATTAAGAACGAAATGCAAAAAAGTAAACCAATTTCACTTGCCCAGTCTGAACGTTGCCTTACATGTCTCGAGCTCGTGTGCCCGAAGTCCGACAGAACGTCGTGTCGGTCAAATTCCGACATTGAATAACATAGTATGTGGGTGTAGTCTTAATAATCCATACATTTGTTTTCACATTGTGGTTACTCATACCTGAAAATCATACTAAGCTAATTGGTGTTGCTACAGGAAAGGGGACATAGTGCCTATGTTTAACACCTAGATACTTATTAGTTGAAAACCTATATGATTATTTTAGGGTTCCGCACCCGAAGATGACCAACGGAACCCTATCATTATGCGTCCGCGGTCCGTTTGTCTATCAGCGGACTAAATTCATGAACTATAATAGGAAGAGGTAGACTGTTGATTTCTATAGTGTGTATTTTTGTAAATTGTCGCTTAAATATACAGAAAAAGTGATTTTTTTTTTCGGTTTATGGTACGGAGCCCTTCAAAAATCTCGCACTTAGCCGATTTATTTTCTAAATGACGGATAAAATAATAATAACTAGTTGTATAATGGGATTTTTTTCATTTATACATTTTTCATTTAAAAGTTAACAACAAATAAAAAAAGAATTAAAATTAGTGTATTATTTTCCATAATTTAAGAAAAAACAGTTCATCACTCACCATCTAAGTAAACCTTTTTCCTTTTTATGATATGACATCATGTTTACGCAAGGTCAAACATCATCTGCCCGTCAAAAAACTAAGGCATTAACAATCAATATTTTACGAAAAGCCGATAAAGTCTTACTGATTAGCTGTGACCTTTACAAAAACAAAAATAAATTGATCAAGAGATGCTGGCAAACCCGCGAAAAGGAGCCAAACACAAAAACATAAAAAAACAGTTTTTTTACATTTTCAATACACTTTTCGTTCTCATGACTGATCATTCATTACCATTTTTTCAATTAATCTGTCTAGCCTTTTTCCAACAAGACGTTTTGAGAACACATTTATTGTGCGTACAGCTAAGGAGCGGAATTCCCTGCCAGAGTGTGTTCCCTGATAGCTACAATCTGGGAGTCTTTAAGTCAAGAGTGAATTACGGTTACTTCTAGGCAAGCGTGCCTCATCTTCGACGACATCATCGCTTACTATCAGGTGAGATAGTGGTCAAACGCGTGCCTATAATAGAAAACAAAAAAAAACTAGGTCGGCTAATTCCAGTGTAACTTAATGCAGCTGAGGAGATACCAGTTTCTTTTTCATGGAGCGATTGCCTGTCTGACTTTCTCAACCCAGATTCAAATTCCTTATTCCCATTTTTTCATATGTCATTTTTTTTGTTTTAAATTCCGCAATAAATTCTCTTTGTGCATTATATGAAATTATGAATACTGCTTTTTTCATCATTGAACCTAATCCATATTTTAATAAATAATTTAATTTAATTAATAAATCCACATGTTCTTAACTCTACATGTAACTACATATATACAAATCTTTAATAAGTAAAGAATTGTCGCTCCGAAGGTTATATAGAAGGCAGGTCATGTTTTGATGTAGACGCGGGCGCATAAGTCAGGGGTCGCGTCAAACGTTCGACAAACTACGCCATTGTAACGATATTACAAAGCCTTCGGACGGTGGAGAAGGATAGAGGGGAAAGTGCCTTTTGTGAGATTGGATTTTGTTTTTGTTGAAGAATTTGGTTTTGGAGTTTGAAAGTAAAACAAAAAGAATTTAACATCACAAAATATGTAAAATACAGTTTTGAAGTCTAACTAATTTCTTAATTTGGGAATAGATTGTATTGCGAGCACATACATAATAAACGAAATGTGATATTAAATTGTCGCTATAACAGAGCTTTTGCGAAAGTATAGTTAGGTAATCGTTAGATTGAAATTACAAAATATCTACCATTTAAACCTTTACATAAGGTCATTTGTACAAGAAGGTACATAAATAAAGGAAGCCAACACTAAGCTTCGTTTCGTGTAAAGCTAATTATACTTAGGAGTTCAAAAATACACAAAACAGTTGAAATGAGTAAATTTTACAATGTCGGATTTTAATAATAATTTAGTCCTTTAAAAGTATTTCATCTACTGATTTTATCATGTACCAAAGTTCAACCGCGAATTTGTAAATTTTAGATATCAACTTATAAATCCGGTCTTTCACAACCATTATAATGATATTGTTTAGAAATCATTAGCTTCTTGAAAAAGTTTATAGAGTTTCCAAAACCTTTGCAACTTTTCTGAAAACAATGTCGGAAAACTTCTGACATTGTTTTTCTAAGCTCCATAAATTGAGCAAGATACAACTTGAGATTGCTGCATATCTGCATAGAATTTACCTAACTGAATAGTAAAGAGTGTACAGAGATCAAATAAAATAATATTTGTCAAAATCAAGTATTATCAAATATCCATCTCCAAAATGTGCAGATACGCATTGTTGCGCCAGGCGCGCTGGGAACATTCGTCGGACGCGTCGACAGCTCGTTGCGTTTGGCCGCGAGCGGCGCGCGCGCCTATTTGTGAACGCCATCTATCGCTCCACTTGTACAACGCTACAGCGCTGTTAAGGCACAGAATTATTTCAACAACAAAGCGTCGATCGATGAAGTTTTCAGTTTAAGTTTGTATTAGGTGTATTACGTTGACGGAATTTAAGTTGATACGTCAAAAAAATGATGATGAACAGATGTGACGAAGAAAGGTGGTGTAACGAAAATGAGGTGAAATTAAAGTGAGATTACTTTAATTTCACATCATTTTCCTTACACCACCCTGGTATTAGATATTTTTTTATTGGTAGTCGATTTCTAAACAGTAAAAATAATAAATCATGATATTTTACACATCAAACACCGTCCTCTATTAATTGTAACTTGACGCTTCATATAGGTAGAAGGAAGATAAATATAAACATAGATGTAAAATAAGTATAAATAAAATACCAGCCTGCATTTACTCATTAGAACTCACATTTCCAATCGTGCCATTTCCAAGTAAAACAATCATTTCCCATTTTATTTTCTTCTTCTTAATCAAACCAGGTCATAAAAATTCGCAATCCATGCCGCCTTTACACTTAGAAACAAATTCTATCTAGCAACAAAACATTTACAATCTAGCCCTTAACAAGAACGTAAAGTTGTAAATGCTAGTTGTCTCGCGAAGATAACTCGCTCACAATATATTTCTAACAAACAAAACTAGTTACTACAGATGTAAACTATTAAATTTGTCGTTAGCTGATATAAGAAGCCTATTTGTTACTAACAATGTGGCCCATATACTACGATGATATTGTTGAAAATGCTTGGTTAAATTAGAATTTAATGTAATTTGTTGGACTTTTACAGCGTTTTATATTTCTATTGGGTGGTATTGGTTCTAATTTCAGGAATGACATAAAACACAAAAGTTCTTAATTTTAAAAGTCCTGTGATTTTTATAAGAAATAAAATATTGTATCGTTGTTCACATCGTAGTCCAATGTGTGCTACTTCCACTGCTCAGGGCTCCATAAATAAAATAAAATCCTTGGAAGAACAAGTAAAAAAATATTCTCCGATTTTCTTATAAAAATAGAGTCTTGCCTCCATTTTATTTCCAGGTATGTTTCCTAAAATCCACATTCAACCACCAAAATGAAATATATAATACATATATAAATCCAACGCCATTTACACTTCAACCGAAAACGGAACTCACATTTTCATTTATTATATTCGAACAAAAATTATATTTTAATCGATCCATTCATCTGACCATTCCAAATACAAACCGCCCAAAAAAGAAACCATTCATTCTCTCACCAGCCTACAAAGCACAGGTGATCCAAACACGCTGCTTATATCAAAACTTTATATGTAAAATCAAAAGATTATCAGCAGGAACTATACATTGTTTTCCTTCCCATGCCTATTTGCATACACTGATCGACTGAACATCGAGAGATTGCATTCATTTTGTTTTTATCCTTCGCCCATTCAGTGGTGTTTTGAAATTTTTAAACCAGGGATGTCAAAGAACTCCGTAACCGTTATCGAAACTTTCGGATATCCGAAATAATAATCTATCCGGAACTGAATCCGATTTAAAAGTTTCGGATTATTTTGGTTAGGCGCGGAGTCTAAATGAGACACGTTATGACAGGTTTTTCTGCCCGGTCGAGCCGATACACTAGCCGCGTGCGGCATTTGCATGATTGTTAATTACCTATTTCTATTGCTTAGTCATTAGCATTACTCAAATTATTGCCTTGCATTTAACTTTTACAATTTCTTAAAAATCTAATATCGACCACATCATTGCTTACCATCAGGTGAGACAGTGGTCAAATGCGTGCCTACCTAAAGTGAATTTGAATATTAAAAACTAAAACCCCATGGTATTTTAGTTTAATTTTATGCGACATACACAATCTGTATCATACAAAAATATGAATAATTATAGTCTCCAAATCTAATAAATATTATGTGCAAAACGAGTTTATGGTACTTAATAGTAAAATTTTACGTGACGTTAGATACTTTACGTAAAAACATTCATGCTAGACCATCAGTATCCGAAACCGGGATAATATTATTTCTGTATCCGTTTTCGTATTCAGATCCGAAATTTCATATCTACGACATCCTTGTTTTAAACCGTGAATAAATGCTACGTCGATGTAGGTCTGGGACCAATAGGCGTTCTTTATGTTGTCATTAAGGATTAGGTTAGTCTTACTGCTTTTGTTTCGGGTTTTAAAAGTGTTGACTGTGATTTGGTGGTGAATATTTATAGCTGAGATTGTGGTGTTAAGTCTACTCCTGTATATTTCCTTAAAATGGGGACTAAAAAGTTCGGGTTACACAGATTGTGCTTTCATAATTTTTACTGTAGAACTATGTTCATTAAGCCGTTTCTTATTTTATAAATGTTTGATAATAATATGAAAATACACGTTTTTCAGGTAGACGCGTCTCTGTTTATAACTAAAACCACCTCATTTATCACATTTATGTAATTATAAGTTTGTTTTTGTTTCCATAAATGTCTATCTATCAATGAAAAAGTAAACGGTCTAAAAAAGAAAAGAATTAAACAGTATTTTATCCTTGTATGACTAGTTGAATTAAAATTACCTTTTCGTCATGACCACGTCGGTAGGTGAAACAAGGTGTGGGCTCTAGTGTCGTGCCTATCTAAACTATCGATATCAATAGATATTAAACCATGTCGAGATGAATTGAACTATTTTAGAGCGCTATTATTCTTGAACTACGCTCGTAACCCTGTGTCTAAAAATGGAAGAATAGGATATCATAAGAAAATTTATTGTAATTGTCACAACTAAAAGTAAAGATGTTTAAGACTGAGTCTTATGTAGTCGTTAAGGACAAGGAAATATTGTATTGCATCATCCTAATTCTTAATTCTTAATCAAACATGACATAGTACATAGTTATTAATTAATTAACGTTCAAAGGCGAGCTTTTAGGTTTTTTTTTCCAAACCTTTATACCACTCAAAGGTTTGCAGAGAGAAAACTAAAGAGAAATATCACATAATAGTGTAGGATACTATAATTTTTACCTCATAGCAAAAAGTAATCAAACTTCTAATTCAACTTCAATTAATCAATGTTGGACAATTACAAATCAGCAACTCCAAAATAGGGGGTAATTACCTTAATATATCAATCATCTCTCTTCATATAACTAATAAAGTTCATCAGTTACCACTTTGATGAGTTAATGTTTGAAATCATTAGTGAAATAACTGACACTATTAATTTAATTTACTTTCACTTTTCCATCTTTAATCTTAATCTGATGAGTCCATCATTACCATCTTTAATCTTAATCTGATGAGTCCATTGAGGCTACAATTTTAATTCACAACAAAGTCCTCAAGAAATATCTATGAATCCTATTAAATAACGATTTTAATCGATAACTTTTTAGTCTAAGCTAAAAAATATTTTCCTATTTTCGTTTTCAATAGGTTTTTCCTTTCTACAGGGCCAAAAGCACTAAAATGTTAATCTATCGAAAAAGATTTCAAAAAATCATCGAAAACATTTTAGTCACTGTTAAACTTATAAATATTATTGAAGCTATCAATCTCATCACTAGACAGAGAGGCTTGCGTGACCTCTGCCCTTCGCCCGCGCACTTCCCCCCTCCCTTACCCCCTCGAACCCCGCAAACCGCACACATGACTCGCTCTTAGCGATCCCGCCCAACACCTTTTTGGTATCAACGGAAAAAATCGATACCGAATTTGTATTCGGATTTTAAATCGATTCGATAGTGCGATTATTGTTGATTCATTTTTGTTTCTTTTTTATGTTTTTGGTAAGACACGATTACTGTAGTCTAGGGAAGTTTACATCCTATTGTAAGACTGTGACTTTTAGATTTATTATATGAAAATTACTTTAAAAACAGAAATTATTTAATGTACACACAGTTACAGGCTCAACTAAACTTTGTGAGGACATTACCCTGTTAGGGCGCAGCAATCAACTTATAGCTAATGATAAAATACGTATCTATAACAAAATAATAATCTTTATGTAATAACAATAAAAGGTATACACAACACTAACATTATTATTAAGAACAAATGCTGTCAATTTTTGGGTATACGTTTGGTTATTTTTTACTTAAAAAATACTTTAGTAGTTATTATATTTGAACCATATTGATACTTAAGGTAAGGCTTAATAGGCGGCATCGCCACGTTGTATGGTTGATGGCAATGCTTATCCTCTGTCTAAGGTAAGAGCCTACTCTTAGGTTACACACCTTAGTTAAATGAAAAGTTCATCAATTTATTTTAGAGTCAATCGATACATGACACAGGTAGAGGTTACATTACAATGATGCGCTTGCGCACCTTAACAATAACACCTTCGTCAAATTTTCACGGACTGCACGTTTAAAAAGTGAAACCAATCACAAAAATCGATACAATACATTGTTAAAACAACAATACCGTGATGTATGACGTATCAGAATCGAATAAAACACAAAGCGCACGCGATCCAAAACATATGTCCGTCATATTCGAACCACGAAATATTTCGAATTCCACACATACAAATGCTTCAACACAAAGCCTAACAAAGGCGAGCTTGACTCAATTAAATCTTAATTCGTACAAAGAAGTCGATTAATGAAATTAAGTCGGCATTTAGTCGATTTAACCATAGTGATGCCACAATAGCCCTAAATAGTAACAATCGAATCAAAAGATACTCGAAATCTCGACCCAACAAAAGATCTAACTAACCCGGCTTGTGGCGTGACTATTAAATTTTAATGACATGATTTATTCAAGGTGGTGTAAAAAAACACGAGAAAAGGGTACGATGTTACGATCCATTTTTCATATAACGCGGTTGGTAGCAAATGGCCAAATAAAAAATGTTTAACAGACCGACACTTTATGAAAAACGCAGTTGGACTGTGTGTCGGCTTTGTCATCGGCAACAGAATTTATTCATGGTTACCTGTTGAGCTCCAGCAGTGAATAAAATATAAAGAATATTCCATTTTTCTGGATTCATATTGCGTAAGGTGTACGGTTTTGATGAAGTCCCGCCGACGGCAAGATGGATTTTATTTTCGTGTTGTTTTGCTTGACAATTTGACAATTATTAAAAATACTTATCAACTGTAATTAATATGGCCTGTGTACGATTATGTGATTTCCAATACTGCAAATGTCTTACTATGTATATAACTAAATGTTGTGCGAAGTTTTTAATATGAAAACTCAATGTAAACTTTTGACTATGGTAGATATTTATTATTATAAAAGTCACAAAGACTGGGTGCGAGAAATCAACATTTAAGCTTTCACAGTGACCATACAAAATAAAGAAAAAAAAAATCGTAAGTATAAAATTTATTTGAGTCCGGACTTCAGTTCATCCATGCATCTTATACACAATATTTGGTCATTCTCTTAGTAGTAGCCGTCTCATTTATAATATTTTATAGAAATCAACTAAACAGAATTGGGAACATTAACATTGGTACAAAGCTTGCCCCGAATTCGTGCGTTTATACTAAATTGCTTATGATTAGTGTGACCAAACGGCACTTGTGTTTTTTTTTTTATATTTATATTTTTTGTGGCGTAAGTAATATGTTAGTTTTTGTAATTTTCGAAGTATTTTTAGTGTGTTTTGGTATTTTATTTTGTAAGGAAAAATGGAACGTGTCGTTTTAATGATTGTTAATAAATAACTCGACATGAAACAAGACTGCTAGTATCGTTTGGGTGGACTATAGTTCGCAAATTACTAATTGGTGAACGTAAATGTAAAAAAACTACGTAACTCTTGAATTCACACGACCTAGTGGATTTATATTTTACAGGCTAATTTTAATACAGATTCTCGCAAAAAATAGTCTTTAACAGTCTCCAGGTCCAAGTCTATCTCTGCAGCAAAGTTCATCAAAATTGGTTGACGAGCTCGTGGCTAAAGAATTACAGCCGCACGGGTCGATCTTCAAGGTTAAGCAACGCTTGCCAAGGTTGGTCTGTGAATGGGTGACAATCTTAAGATACCGAGTTTCCTCCGTGCCTCGGAAAGCACGTTAAGCCGTTGGTCCCGGCTGTCATTTGAAGATCTTTGGCAGTCGTTACGGATTGTCAGAAGCCAGTAAATCTGACTCCAGTCTTGCCAAGGAGTACCGTGTTACCCGGTTAATGGGTTGTGGAGGTCTGGTAGACAGCCGTTCCACGTAAAATATTGGTATTTAGCTGAATCCGGTGTGACTGGAAACCGGCCCCGATATAGGTGGGAAAAGGCTAGGCAGATGATGACTTTCGCATTCAAAATATTAGTTAGAATTGAGTAGGTACAACACGATAAATACGTTTAAATCCTAAAATAATGTAGTTTGCAAACCTTCCTCGTGTACCTTTTCATGAAATTAATAATTTTGATGAAAACTAGTCCAGTATGGTTAAAAGTAAATTATTTTTTTACTTTATTTATTGCTTTGGAAAGTCCCAATAAGTATGTTCTACATACTAACTCATAGTTACAACACACGAACTCAAATTATGTTTTTCTAAAGAGCAGTTGTTTTAAAACACATTTGAAGAGGCGTATGTTATCCATGTCCAATCTTACCTGTGTAGCACGTGGGCAGACAATGATTGTAAATATGAAATATTGTTATTAATAGTTATTAAAAAAATGTCAACAAACAATCAATATAAAGTTTAAGAGATTATTTATCTTTCAAAATAACTTCATGAATTGGGCTGTTTTTTTGGAAATGTATAATATGTCTCATTTTTCATCATCTGCATTTGTTTTTTCCCAATTATATTGGGGTCGGTTTCCAGCCAAACCATATTCAGCTGAATACCAGTATTTAGAAATAAAGAAGCCAATGTCTCCTAAAAACTACAGGTGATACTCGTAATAATGAAAATAAAAGTTTACGTAATGGTTTTCATAGCGCTTTTAATACAAGCACAGATGGTGAAATCAAAACTATTTCTTTTACAGTAAATTAATTCTATAACCAACCAACAAAAGGCAGTATATTAAATTATTTCAACAAAAAATCCGTGAAACGACAGACTTCGAGTCGCCGTCGCACAAATACAAGAGAAACAAAAAAATAACAAAAAATAAGCATTGGGTAAAGTAGCAAAAACGGGTGGTATTATAAAAATCATCAAAAATCTTTGCGAGATGCAGCCCTTCAAATTTGTTAAGGTCATCGTGACTTCGCCTATTTTTGGGTGAACCATGAATATCAGATTTTACAAAAACAAGACTTTGACAATGTTCCTAAAACAAGTTCGGTCAAAACCTGTAAATTTTACAAATTTTATTGACAAATTTTCCAGGTAAGTCTTTGGCATCTAAAATTAATTACAAAAAAAACATCACAAAAGTTAATAATTGAAAACAAAGCCACTTTATTGTCATATCTAGTTAGAACACGGTTTTTACAAATAAATCACAGAAATGAAAGGCAAATACGTAGCTCACATTATAAAGCTGTAAAACATAAAAATATTCCTTAACACGTACCAATTTTAAGTGCTACATTGCACAATCTAAAACAGGACAGGTCCCAACTAAACCGATTCGAATTGGCGACCCTACCAACACACCCCCTCATGTCACCATACATTGTATTCTCAAAAATGGTAGCGAATATGACATTGACAAAGGGTGTTGGGATAAACTTTGTAGGAAAGAACAAAGACAGTTTTTTCCAACTTGAAGTGGCAGAAAAAAACTATAATTTATATGATTTTTAGAATGAGAGCACCTGTCACTAATTGCCACCTTTTGGCGGCGATAGCTTTTGTAAAGAAATATGAATACTGTATTCTTTTGTCGATATGAAACGTTAGATGATGAATTTACATGCCTATTTCGTTGAATTGGTGGGAATTATTTTGCTTTTGATATCTGAAAGATTTTATTTAGACCAAATAAGTGGAACTAATATTATACTAGTATACTTGGTGTCAAATTAATGGATAGCGTTAGAAGCAGTATACTGCGCTCCAAAACACAGACCGTTGACGTGGGTCAGAAGGCTGCCCAGCTTAAATGGGACTGGGCTGGACATGTCCCATCCTATCGAGCGGTGGACCCACAAAACACAAAATGGATGCCCTGAAATCGCGAGACGGGGTCGTGGCAGACCATAAAGGAGATGGTGGGACGACTTGGATGTCTTCCTTAGGAATTGGCAGGATGTGGCACAAAATCGGGAACAATGGAAGGACTGGAGGGAGGCCTTTGCCCAGTAGTGGGACATTTCAAGGCTAGCTATAATAATAACATAATATAATAAAGTGGAACGAAAATGAATTGCTTATCGTCTGTCATTTAAAATTTTCATGTGTGATTCAAAGCTAACTTTTTACCAGAGGCTCTATACAATGGCACTTCGCCATTGTATTGATGGCGATTGTCAAAATACGAAAGTATGTGGGATTGATCACGTGACATTTTGACAACATTTGTCAAGCCCATACATTTTTGACGTTTTGAAATTTGCCTTCTCTATGCTACTACTGACAGAATTTCACTCGCCTCACTCGTAAAATATTGCTAGTTACAAACTTTTCCCGATGCATACATTTTTCTTACACATCTCCATATACCTACATCAGCTGTACAACCATGACGTGACGTCAAAACATTACATCAATACCATCACACAAAATTCAAAACCAAAGGGTGGACAATCTCTGACAAAACCCGCTGTCCGTCAAATAACAAACACAAGCACATCACTCAAAACACAGAATCAAAACACGGGATAAACTGAACACCTATCTGTCGACACGGGTCAGGGGTTAACATCTGCCTGGATACATAACGACATTAATGTTATGTATCTCTATTCAATCAATGTTGCGTTACATGTTCGAATCAATCATCAATTTGAATACATTTACTTGTTACATTTATCTGTATCGAGTAACTTAATAAAAAGCGTGTTTAGTGCACGTGGCTCTCTTGAATGGAATCGTGATTGTATCTTTTTGTTTTGAGTACAATTCAGGTTTGGTTCGGTAATTGTTGATTCGATTTTGCGTGGGTGGTGCAATGGATTGTTGCAGAATTATCGTGCCGGACAGTTGAAAACAAAAACAAAAAAAAAAATGCTAACTTATTCGTCGTAAAATTCGAATAGATTCAATTTAACTGACAGAAAACAATGTCCCAGCTCAAATATAACGAAAAGGAACATAAAACGAAACTAAAACCGAAGTTAAAATTATCGACAAAACAATAGTCCTTTCAAACGCAACACTAGCCTTCATCGCGACAGACGTGCTTTAAAATCCACTCGGCACAACGAAACGTGGCTAGTAATAGAGATACCTTTAAAAATTACCGCAACGTTATGAAACATCGGACGGACGTTCGGACAATTTCTAATAAACTCTGATGATGATCAAGTGTGGTTTATTACTATAAGACACGCTCCATGCGAAACAAAGAGTGGAACGAACAATTATTACACGTATTAAGGCAAGGTTTTCAAATCAATATTTGATTCTTTCCATTGATTGGACTGTTATAGTGCGGTGATTAGTTGAGTCGTAGAGTTTAAACTTTTAATTGATTTTGATGAATGATTTCGTATATTGATTGTGGCGTAAGCATATTTTACCTGAATTATCTGATTATCAAGGGGAAACACTTATTGGTTAAGTGTGTATTATGTTGCCTTAGCTTTATTAAATAAGAATATAAGTTCAAAGGAATAAGAATTAATAGGAAGGGATTCAAAGCTAAAGATATAAACAGAAACAATCAACCTAAACTTCATTCTACACACACAAGTAATAAAAACATTTGTTAATTTTCCGAGGCGACAAAATGTCCCTTGAAGACGATAAAACATTTACTCGAACCTTAATATCGATTCTAAGCCATCGAGAAAATACGTTCCCAACACTATTCCTATTGTATTGTACAGGGAAGTCGTTATATTTGTTTGTGAGAAGATACGAAGACAAAGGCATACAAAATTATCTAAAAGGACTCTTTACGTCCATTCTAGAGAACGTTCGTACATGCAGACATTTTACCCATTTACGTCTTCAATTAAAATGTTTGCAGGTGAGCGTTGTGGTACTTGAACTTAAAGCTGGAATCAGAAGATGACCTTATAGGAGTACAGAAAGAAAAGTTAATAAAAGCTTATGATAGAAAATATGACACCTCGTTAGGTCTTGCCAGAGCGCTAAAGGATCCTTCTGCTAAGCGAATCTACCACGCCAAATGTATTTCTAGTCAGCTCTGGTCTGTGCATTTCTTTTTATTACTGACCAGCACTGTAATTGCGTAATACACAAAATGCGATGCGATCATCATCTGCCTAGCCTTTTCCCAATTATATTGGGGTCGGCTTCTAGTCAAACCGGATTCAGCTGAATACCAGTATTTTATGTAGAGCGGCTGCCTACCAGACCTCCACAACCCATTAACTGGGTGACACGGTACTCCTTGGTAAGACTGGTGTCAGATTTTCTGGCTTCTGACTATCCGTAAATAAAAATCATGCGATCGATCGTATATAATTTCATTTTGTCATTTCAATAGTAGGTATATTGCATATTTTTCGTTTTTGAGTTTCCGAAATTTTAAACATACGGATGAGATTCGTTTCGATTATGAAAGAATAAGCGATTTTGTGTGTTACGCAAATGTGGTGCAAGTTTAGCGTCTTCGACGATTCATGCGATATTGCAAAATATAGTACAGAATAGATTTTTTGTTTTTTGAAATTTTCTTCCCAACGTCAACAAACATTTTCACAAGGAACCAAAAAACATGTCTGTATTATCTGTCTGTCTAAGCAACTTAAATAATCTTAACTTTATTTCAACAGCAACATTAATTTTCAATCCAACAGTACGAATTGCTCATAATTTATCATCTCTTGTTCGACAAATGCAGGTAAATGTCTACAAATTCATATTCCGAAACAATTTGTCAGTCGAACATGGCAGTTTCTGCATAAACCCGGTGTTAATGCAATGTAAATTAGGTGTTGTGCAATCAATTTGATCTATTGTCCCGTTTAGTTTGTGATAAACGAGATTCTGGACATCTAAATAAAATGTTTAGGTAAATGTTTTGTCAGAATTTTGAATGCAGAATTGTTTGTTGCCAAACATGTGATGTGTCGTTTTATAGTTACTTCTAAAATTATCCCATAAATACTTTTATCTCGGAACATATTCCCGAGATAAAAGTATTCTGTGTTATTCCAGACCTATAATCTGCCTCTGTGCCAAATTTCATCAAAATCCATTCAGTGGTTTTTGCGTGAAAGAGTAACAAACATACATCCATACTCACAAACTTTCACATTTATAATATTAGTAGATATTGAAATATAGATTTTCCCACAGAAGCGAATGTCTGTTTACCATATTATTTTTCTTTAACACGACAGTCTGTGTTGTCTGGATTCTGGAAGAGGGGATATATCGAACTGGTACCAAAATTTCGTATTTCACTCTAATCACAAAGGCACGTTTACCAACTGGAGGGGTTACTATTCTCCTATCTCTCCAACTTTATAAGTAGAAACTACATTTTTCTTAATTCTCCGCTGTTCTTTTCTGATTAATTTGGTTGCGGGATCTAAGAATCATTTCTTCGGGGCTCGTTGAGCTTCATTGACTTGGCGCTTTTCTGGTGGAAGGTAGGAACTCTCTTGTATCGTGGGTAAGTTTTCAAACATACAAAGTCACATACACAAACAGCCAGACCCGTCTGTCTTCACTATTGATGGAATGTTTTCTTCATCTATATTTTCTGTAACTTATATGGTGTACATAATAAAAAGTATTTATTTATTATTTTTTTAATTTGTTCATTAACTGCTACAATTATTTGTACAGGCCCAAGGTAATAAAAGTAGTCATACAATGCGATACTCAAATACGCCTCTCAAAAACTGATCAAACACCTATTCGCGTCCATGATTGATTTGTCCCAAGTAACGGTTCCGTGTGCCGCCGGCACAGGTTGCTTAGAGAAATAGTGTGGCTGGCCATGGGGTTTCTTATCGGTTTTCCGCCATAGAAAACGACCAATTCGAACCATGCACTAGCTCCTGAAGTTTAATAAGTGCCCATATTAAATAAAATACTTTGAAATTTTGATCAAGTCTCTAAAAAAAAACACTTGCCTTAGATGTTTTCAAGTCATCCCAAAGTATGACCGAAGACCAGCTGATTAACCACTATAAATTGCCAGATGTAAACAACCAATATGATACAAATATCTATAATTTTGTTTTAAAACGTTACAAACTACCTACTTTGAATGACACTCATTAGCTTCGTATCGAGCCTGATTGTTAATGCTGGAGATGCCAATTGAAAATGATAATGTAGGTGTACAGATATGATGAGTGCTGTTTGAGTATATGTAGGTGTTATAGTTTCGATGAAATGTAATGGCATCTTAATATAACCGATGCACAAAAGTAGAACTGAAGTGGCAGTGGGCAAATTGCTCGCAGAACAGATGGTCGATGGGGCCGAAAAGTTTTGGAGTGGTGACCGAGTACCGGAAGACGTAGCATTGGCAGGCCTCCCACAAGTTGGGCCGATGACCTGTTGAGGGCCGCGGGTAGCCGGTGGATGCAAGACGGACAGGACCGGTTGTTGTTGTGGTTGTTGATGGGAGACCTATGTCCAGCAGTGGACGTCTTTTGGCTGATATGATGATGATGAGGACAATAGTAAAGACATTTGGTTGAATGATGAGAGTTGTCATTTTATATGAAAGGTGCAAATTATCATATGGCATGACAACCCATATGATGCTGCGCTCGCGTAGCTGTCGGAAATTACTTAATTTACCTTTGTGCTAAGTTTCAAACCCGTTCAACTGTATAGACGTCAAATAGAAACAAACAGGCAGACAGAGTTCCTTTCGTATCTATAATATTAAGTGTAGATTCAGAAGACAGCAAACTCAAAATTGAGCCAGATTCTCAACTTCCAGTCCATTAAGAATTTAAATAGCAAGTGAAAATAAAAACGAAAACCACAAGCATTAATAATAATGAACAAATACTTTTTTTAAAAAAACAAAAGCAGTGTTTGACAAACGAATTCATCAGATATTACAGTCATGATTAGCTATTTAAAAAAAAAAACGTTGCCCTACACTAGGAAATTGGGCCACTTCATACTATTGACCTGTTATCCACATCCTATCTATAAAATCACCTCACTAAATTTCACCTTACTCACAGTCAACTCTAAAAACACACAGCTGCTAAAGATCTACCACAAAGATAGTCACAAACAACTATTTAAAATACCATCGACACCAGTCCACGTCAAAGGCACTGTACCATCTCCCGAAGACATAACATATTGCGCTCCCAATTAAGGGTGTACTCCCTGCTGTGTTCGCATCTACTGGAGGAGGCTCAATTTAAATAGCTAGGCCACGATTCGACCCTTCAAACACCAACTTTACCACAACGCACTCAAAAGTAGCCCTACTCAACCTAAAAACAAGAGTCACCATACAGCAACTGTATTATGGTAGGTTAAAGCAGAAACTATTAGAAAATGCCCTCAGGCAATTCTGCAGTATTCCCACAAATTTTCAACTATGACTTGTTGACAATGAAAAATTGTATTAAAACTGTTAAAAGATATGGTCTTAGTGATTTGAAAGAAAATTTTATGTGTAGTCAAATTAAGTGTTGGGTTCTGTTATAAGCTGGTTTAAAACAGGCTAGGTTTGTTGATTACTTTATTTATGAAACACAAAGGTACAAAGGCGGACTTAATGTCAGTCTTAGGTTTTCTCTACCAATCAACCAGGTGCTTAAAAATTGATACAAAAGTCAGCTATTTTCATCATTGCATTATTACTGATCCAGTCAAGTTACTTGTTCCAAAATCTAAATTTAAAATACGAATTTACTTCCTCTCATGCTCAAAAAAATATTTTCTTGTCATGAAAAAGCGAAAACACATTGAATTTCATTATTTTTATTGCAATTCCAAACTCTTTTGAGACATCCTACCGTCCTTTTTCGCCTCCGAATCTATTGTCACTGTTCTTGCTAACAACGACACGACTAACCGGACATGTTCCTGCTAACAAGTGCACGATCATTCCTTCCATCCAAGAGTTATTGGGGTTCCAGTTTAAGACCGCGTGACTACCATTTGACCTTTGGGATCAGTGGGCCATTGCGATTATTGCCTTACTAGTTTTACTGCGTCATCGGGGTACTAGCGAATACTACTGGCGGTGACCTTAATTTAGTAATTTATAGAGTTTTTAAACATTTATCTATTTGTATATATATAGTTGCTAGCCTCTGGTGGCAAGATGCCTAAACTCAACCACAGATAAAAGAAAATGAGACAGTAAAATTACTGTCGGAGATTCCAGTTTAGACAGATGTCACAGTAACACATTATAGACCAGATATAATTTACGTTACTAAAACAGAAAATAATACATATTTAATAGACATTACAGTACCATCACATTATAACATAGACCCTAAAAAGATTGAAAAATTTAGCATATACGGTAACTTGAGGATATAGTACTTAAAACAGAGATAATATATTATTATATGTTTCTAAATGAATGCCTATTTCCCTTGTTCACGGCATCACGCGTGAACAGCTGGACCAATTTCACAAATTTTGTGTTTGTTATTGTCAGGAGAAGGTTCTTATGTAAGAAAATTTTGAAAAAAAAATACATCCGGGCGAAGCCGGGGCGGGCCACTAGTAGTATATAAATACGAGATTGTGGATTTGTTTGAAACAAATAATCTAGTAGTTGGTTGGTTCATTCTAGTGGTTGGTTGGTACTTTGGTTCATTGTTTGTTAATTACCGTAGTGTAAAGAAAGCAAGCTGCTGGGCGTAAGATTGACGGTGTCATTGCAGAAAATGATCTACATTCATGCAAGTAACGATGGAGTATACGTATGTATGTGGTGTTAAATCCTACTAATATTAAAAATGAGAAAGTATGTGAGGAATAATGCATAGATAGATGTTTGTTACTCTTTCACGCAAAAACTTCACTTCTTCAACAAGAACGGATCTTGATAAAATTTGGCACAGAGGTAGATTATATTCTGGAACAACACATAGGATACTTTTTATATCGGGAGTTTGTTTCTTTAGGATAATTTTCGACATTCACGCGGACGGAGCCGCGGGCGGCAGCTGATAAGATTTCTATGGAGCAGGTCAAAATATTCGAAAGTCATGAGAAAACAGAAACTCTCATAAATCATAAAAAACTACGTTGCTTAATATAGCAAAATTACACGCTAATTCAACCACACAAACAACTAAACCAATTAAATAACTAGTACCATAAAATTATATCTAGATTTCCTTAATCCAAAGCTGTAAATCATTTCCCACGCTACACCAGAATCTGTGGCCATTTGTCTTGCCATAGACTGTAGCCATCTATGGGGCTAACTGATGGTAATGCGGGCTAATTAATGTGTCGCTCACGCTTACGCCTTGGGGTCTAAGCAGAGCTTTAGGAAACTGGTGACGGAAGTTTTGGTCTAGTTTTGAAAAAATGCTAGGTGATTTTGCATGGATGTGCAGTAGGCTTCAGTTAGGATAGGCCAGCCCATACATAATGCCCAAAAAAAACTCACTATATTATTCGGGGTTGAAATCACGATACTGACGATGCGATTTTTTTTTTGTGCATTACGTATGTTCTGGCCTACCCTTACTGTAGGCTACTGCACGCTCATGTGATGTTGTGTTAATTGGTAAACAAATGAAGAGTTATATAATAATCTATCAGTGATTTTAAGGAGAACCCTAATCCTGTTCCTAAAATAAAAGTTGCCTAAGTTATCTGCCAGTAACAGTCTGGTTCGAAGATTAGCCGGAGCCAACAGACCGACGGAGAGATTAAAAAAAAAGTTTTTTTGATAAAATTAATTTGCCAGAATCTGTGCCCATTTGTCTTGCCATAGACTGTAGCCATCTATGGGGCTAACTGATGGTAATAACGACTAATTAATGTGTCACTCACGCTGACGCCTTGGGGTCTAAGCAAAGCTTTAGGAAACTTAGCATGTTTTGGTCTAGTTTTGAGAAAATGCTTGTTTATTTATTTTTGTGTCAATTGGTGAAAAAATGAAGAGTTTTATGATATATCAGTGCTTTTCAAGAGAACCTTTATTTTGTTCTAAAATAAAAGTAGCTGCTATCTTCCAGTTTAAATACCGTCAAAATCGGTTCAGCCGTTTCAGAGATTGGCCGGAGCAAACAGTCACACAGAATTTATTTTTAAAAACTGTTGACCTTAATTTTTTTTTAAATACCTTATGTGGCCATTTGTTTTCCCATAGACTGTAGTCATCTATGGGGCTAAATGATGGTAACGCAGGCTAATTAATGTTTCGCTCATGCTTACACCTTGGGGTATTAGCAGAGCTTTAGGAAACTGGTGAGATAATTTGACAATAATAATTATGTAGGATGTTTTGGTCAGGTTTTGAGAAAATGCTTGTTGTTTGTGTTTTAATTGCTGAACAAATGACGAATTGTATACTCTATTAGTGCTGCTTAAGAAGAGCAAAAGATGCTGTGTAAAGAATTGAGGTGGTAGTATACCGTAGTACAGACAGCATCATCAACTGGTTACCTCCTTTATACTTGATGTCATCAAGTATCAAGGGGTAACCAAACAGCTATCATCTTGTTGATGACAGCTGTGTGAAAATCGATTTACTGCCGGTATCAAATTCCAATCTTATAGGTTTTTCAAGTTGTAGGTTGCAATTTGTATCTGTCACATCTTCTCTACTTTATTGATGTCAATCTTCCAGCAGTGTACAGTCAACAAAGCTATTTGATATACAGGCAAAAAATGTTAATTATTCCAATGCACTGCCAATATTTGTTTCTAATGTGTGCATTATAACTTTTTAAGCTTGTGACATACTTACGAGTGTGGTGTACAATAATTTTCTATTCAGCACACTCACAACATCGTTAAGTAGTTGCAAGTTAGCTGCCTGCATACTGAATAGCTTTGTTGGGTGTACCTATATCAAGTCAAGGAAACGTAAGTTAAATTGATTTTCGATTAAAACAACAATTCAATCAACCTTTAGAATCATGACCAATAGCATCTCAGTAGGAAAAAAAAAACAACACATATCGAACATCACACTTGTAATCCCCGAAGGGCTAGGCAGAGGCGTATCTATCTAAAGTCCGTCAAAGAAGTGTAAGTAAAATCTAATCAAAACAAGGTTTAATAAAAATTTGTCATCACCAACTAATAATAACCCAAACACGATTTTGCTAACTTGTTTGGTTGAGGAGTTGCTATGGCCACCTTCAAAGTCAAAGTCAAAACGTTTAAATTTCAATTAGGCCATTAAACGGCACTTTTGAACGTTTACAGTTCAGTAAAATAATAATATTACATTAATAAAGTGACTCTACTGTCCATTCGGAATGGTAGATTCTTATGGAGAAGAACGGACAAGAAACTCCATAGTTACTCTTTTCAAATTATGATTTTACAAAATTTGGTATACAAAAATTAATTTAATATTATGTGAGTACGATGCACCTAGACTATTTACCATATTATTTTCCAAAGTAATTAGATGTCAGGAAGAGCTTGAAAAATGGATTACATCCAACCCATACGAAAGCAAGTAATACATATAAAACTTGTAAAAATAAGCAAAACATAAAATCATCAGCACAAACACCATTCCTCTCATTCAAATTGCAAGAACACCAGTGTAGCAAAGCACGTTCCCAGTACAATATTGACAAAGTAACTGATAGGCAGTGTCAGGTAATTAAAAACAAACATAATATATTGTGGATCGGAGGGCTATCGCAGAAGTCACGAGGATCGCCTGAAGCCAGTGTTGATGGATCTGATCGATGCACAGAGTAGCCGTGTTGGCGGTGGGATAGAGGCGACACGGGGTATCGAAAAGATTTCTTGTTAAAACTGTAGAATGCAGGATTTTGTTTTAAATATAATAGAAAATAGACTAGATTTAGAATCTATCTGATAGTAGGTTTTCTACGCAGTAAGTAGTCCTTTATTTTAGCATCACCCAAGATTTCGATCGGTTAAAGTCATATATGTATATACCCAGAAAATTTGATTGTTAGTTCCCGAAATACAATTTACTGAACCTCTCATTGAACAGTGTTTAAAATTAATAATAAATTTTCACATTCAATTTCACAAACGAAAGTTTTGATGACTCGAACTCTCTGTGTTCACCCTACTCTACGCACCCATTCATTACTTACCTTCATTACTACATCAATTAATTTCTTTGTTTCAATGTGTCAGTTTCAAATTGAGAAGCAAACACTAGTTAGAGTGAGCCCCTTCATTGACTGAGTCAAACAATGTCTAAGAAATGACCTGTCCATCGATTTGAAGCTTAATGAACTCCGAAATGGTGTGTATAACTAATAGGAAAAATAATAGCTTGATATACAGTTGAAAGGTATTTTAAATAGTTTTATAAACATTGTTGTTTCTTTGGGAATAGTTTACTGAAGGTAGATTTAGAAATTTTCAAATATGGGTATGATTTAATTCGAAACAATAAGAGAATGGGCAAGGTGTTTGTAGAATCAACAGAAATTGGCTGTTGCAGTTGCATAAATTAAATCCCATCCTATTACTATTAAAGACGCAAAATTTTGTGAGGATGGATGATTGTTACCATTTCACGCAAACCCTACTAAACGGATTTTAATGAAACTTGACTGTTAATTTAGCTTATTCTTCATCATAACACACAGGCTAAAATGTATAAAGGAGGGAAATGTGAAATACTACGAGTGGAGCCGCAGGCAATAGCTAAAATTAATGGAGGATTACCTCTCAAATCGCTGTCAATGCACTAAAATTGATGACATTACTAGTGGTGACCTACCTATTACTTATGGTGTCCCGCAAGGCAGTATATTGGGACCCACCTTCTTCCTAGCTTACTTAAATGACCTTTGTGATCTTCGTCTAGAGGGTGGTAAAATCATTTCGTATGCGGACGACACTGCCATCTTGTTCTCAGCTGACAGTTGGGAAGAGGTTTATAAAATAGCGCAGGTGGGGTTTAACACTGTGTGTCACTGGTTTAAGTGCAATCTGTTGACTTTAAACGCAGAAAAACCATGTTCATACCTTTTTCTATGAGAAATACCCCCTCTTCAGCTCCCTCGCACTCTTTGTTTGCCCATGATTGCTGCAATGTTGGTAGTGTGTGTGCCATTGTCCTTCGCTGATTCCCACAAATGAAGTCAAATATCTCGGTATCCTTTTAGATAAAAATCTTTCTTTTCAGCCTCACGTTAATTTAATGACTGCAAGGCTGAGAAAACTGATATACCTACGTTTTTAAAAATCTAAGGAATGTGGCTAATCCTAAATTGGTTAAACAGATCTACCTAGCTCTTGGACAATCTATAGTGGGATAATGCATCACTGTATGGGGCGGCGCACACAAAACGACTATTAAATCGCTTGAAATAGCTTAACGAGCTATTCTTAAGGTCAGCACTTTTCGTCCGTACATGTTCCCTACACATCTCCTTTATCAATATTGTGAAGTCCTTTCAGTACGGCAACTTTTCATCCTTCTCACTGTTATGAAACAACACTCAAGCCACACTCCTGATACAAGCGCCACAACTCCAAAGCGCCGCAGAGACATAACCTTCCCCAATAGACCAAGGTTTAAACACCGATTCGCGTTCAGATATTTTCCATTCTTGGGTCCATATTTATATAACAAAATCAGCCAATCTATCGATTTGCGAAGTTTAAATAATAGAGAGCTCAAAAAGAAACTATTTGAATACATACATAAACTTAACTATGATGAAACTGAACAATTACTTAATGTACCTAGTTAAATCTTATACTCACCCTCCCGCACACATACACACACTGTCACTCCACACACAGGGAGGCCTTACTACACTTTATAACTTTAAATTATTTCTGTTATTGCAATAGTGATCTGTCTTGTATACAGTGAAATGTATAATCTTTAACGGAGGAGCGCTGCTGTCTGAAATACAGATATTTAGTTATCTAGTTCAGACACAGATGTTCACAGAATTGTATTTGTTCATAGGCTGTATCTCAAAGTGTTTGTATCCTAGTGACTAAGATATTTATTGCTTGCTTGAAATAAACTTATTATTATTATTATTATAGTAATGATATACAGTTACGATTAAGCAAACTCAACGTCCCAAAGTAAATGACCCTTTAAATCCGAAACCTTATTTAAGGCTTGGTTCAATAACTGCATTTATAAGGTCACAGACTCAGGAGCATCAATCAGAAACTTAAAAAAACATTACAAACCCTTATTGATGAAGATTGCATTCGCGAAACAAGAGATTAAATCATATTTTTCAATCTCGTTCATCTCATTAAAAATTCGCATAAAGTAAATGACAAAAGAATATCATTGCACCGGAATGTCATTCGGGTGATTTAAGAGAGAACTTGTGTGTCATTGCAATGAGTAAATCACTGTAAGTCGTTACGAGAAATAATGATTTATATAAACCAATTAAAAAGCCAAGTTATTAAGGATCGAGTATTTTTTAAACATTCGCGGTATCGATAAAGATCGCGTCACTATTGGGTATCGATTTGTCTGTTTGTTTGGTGATTCCGAAAATGAGTATCATGCTCGGATTCATTTGCGGTTCGGTCCCCGAATCAATTAACAACAATAAGTTTTATACCTAAAACTACATGAATTATACCGCTAAAATGAAAAGGTACCGTCTGGTAGTTAATAGATGTAAGTTCTGAAGTGAAATTACTGGATTAGTCTGCATAGAATAACCTCTTCGAAGCTAGTATGAACAGATCCAAAAAGAACAGCTTCCAAAATTCAGGCAACAAACATTTTTGGCAAATCCAGCAACTCCCAACTAGTCAAAAAGACAGAATGAAATTAAATCGATTCGCCTCGCCGCCGCCATAAAATATTTTTGACAATTTACGAATTCTCCGTTAGAATTACTGCGGTACTGTGGTGTCCTGTAAATCATTAGGCTTGAGGTTTGGCGACCTCCATCAAAGGGCCAGTGTGATATACAATAATACATTTAGTGAAAACGATCGACCAAACCTCGAAGCTCTGAATGGAGTCATAAAGTCGGTCTGAACGCGACGTACGAGCAACTCTTGCGCCGATTTATGAACCATTGTGACATTGGTTTTACGAAACTCCTGTGCAAACAAACGTTTGGGCGATATTCGAGTAAGCTTGAAATTTTTAAGCTTAAATTACTTGAACTGTTTAATTTTTTGGAGGGTGTTTTGGTACTTAAATTGAGGAAGAAAGATTATGTTACAGTTGGTATGTTTCTGGAAATTACTGTGGTTAATAAGCAGGACTTGCGAATGTGTTTAAAGCAAGTACGTAGGTAAACTGGGTTTATAATCTAGCATTGCACTCAAACCTCTTAAACCTATTGAATTAAATTAATAAGTAGTTCACTACACATTATAAATATCTGTCCATAAACTTTTAATTAAGTGCTGGTCAATTTCAATAACCATCTTTCGACTTTATTAACATCATCAAACATAAATTAATTAAGTTATGCATCAGTATGCATATTACTTGAACCACCTAAACTTTAACATCTCCATAAATTATAATTATCAAAAGCCACATTAATTCTCTAAATCATACTTCAAACAGAAATTCTACTAATTGTTTACATATCCTGTTCAAAGACGAAATGTTCAAAACAAAAAAAGCATTGAGCCGCTTTATGAAAAAAATAATTAAATTTTACAACATCCCCGCCTATTTTTGGCTACCAAAATCACTCCCGTTTTGTATTCTATTAAAACTTAATTAACTTTTTTTCCTTTAAGGATATAAATAAGCTTTTATATTCGAAAAAGGACTGACAATTTGTTTTGCTACTTCTAAACGTCACTTGTATGTTTGATTAATGCGTTTCTGTGTTCAGAAAATTGCGTCTTGAGCGTTGAGACGCCGACAGAGGCATTTCATAAGGTTTCGAAGAAGTTATAATGAATTTTTATGAACGTTTCGTCAAGGTTTGCTGAGACTGATATATGAAGATTAGATTGCGATGTTTGTTGAGTAAAACGTCGTTAAGGAACAGTTTACTTAGTCAATAATTACACACAATGCTAGTTGTCAGTGTCTACTTTGCAATAATTGAGTTTTTTTTTCAATTATAACTTAGGATGAAAGAATACACACACGATACTATTTACTTATCAAAATGTTCACATCTCTCACTTACAATTTTTTTTCTTTTCTAACAAAAATACGACTATTTTTAATCAGCTGTTGCATATTTTGTTCATCGACAGCTATGGAAGTCGGGCCTTCAAATATTTCAACACGTCTGATAGTTATGATTGGACCATCAATTATTTTCTCGATTAGGAATTTCGATTCCATTTATCATTCCCTAATCGATACTTAATCCGATCATTAATTGGATTAGTTTAAAACGGTAAGCCAACAAGGTATATCTAGCTGAGTGACGATTCTTATTTGGCTATTTGATTAAGTTATTAAGTAGCCCGTGAAATTATAAATAGGTAGGTATCTGAATATTTTATTATAAATTTAAGATTATTAGTATGATATTCACCTTCACACCGCACCGGGTTTTTGTCTAATTCCTACGCTATTTCTACAATTAAACTCTGGAATATGCTACCCCTTGACATCAAGAAGGCGGAGTCAAAATTTTCCTTTAAGCGTAAAATCCGAAAACACTACTTAAAAGCTTGTCATTCTTAGTTGTTCTTCATCATGATTTCTATGAATTCTCTTAATCGGTATGATTATTATATATCATATTTATTAGTTTATTATTTTAGCATATATATGTATTTTATTAGTATTATATATATTATCTGTATATTCTTTCCGAATTGTTAAATTTCAATTTTGAATCTTATTTTTATTTATTGTACACCTACCACAATATAGTCTTTATAACCCAAAGGTTGACTGGTAGAGAATGCCTTGATGCATTAAGTCCGCCCATGTACCACTATTGTACATAAAGTTTAAATAAATAAATAAATAAATATTAGGTGTTGACTTTTAATTAAGGTTTTCAGGAGAATTATCAAATGAAAAACAATGAAGATATTGGTACTAATGATACGAAAAAACGTGTATTTAATATAGAAGCCATAAAAGGACACAACCAAATTATACCCAATAGTAACTCAGCCTATTTCAGCAACAGCGTAATTGAAGCTGATAGAAATACCTCAGATAGAAAAGAGTCACCGCAGCCCTGGAACGCAAAGAGCTTTAGAAAGAACACGGATGGGTTTTAGTCAGTATGAGTCTGGCACGCGCTTCCGCTCCATCCAGAGCGGAAGGAGTCATTTGATGACTGCCCATACTTAAAAAAAAAATGTGGTGAAACAGGCTATAAGTATTAGGTACTAAGTAAAGTCAAGAAATTAAATGATTTAGATAAACCCGGTTATGAAACGATCGTTTCTTGTAGCCTGATAGGACAACTGACACACAAAACAAATACGAGTTGACTAGAAGTTAAAAAAAATCGTAGAAATATAGTCCAATCTTCAAGACCCATAACATGGACTACAAACGACATAAGTATTAGGTACTAAGTAAAGTCAAAGAAAGAAATGGTTTGGATAAACCCGGTTATGAAACGATCGTTTATTGTAGCCTGATAGGACAACTGACACACAAAACAAATACGAGTTGACTAAAAGTTAAAGAAATCGTAGAAATATTGTCCAATCTTCAAGACCCATAACATGGACTACAAACGACATAAGTATTAGGTACTAAGTAAAGTCAAAAAATGAAATGGTTTGGATAAACCCGGTTATGAAACGATCGTTTCTTGTAGCCTGATAGGACACCTGACACACAAAACAAATACCGAGTCGACTAAAAGTTAAAGAAATCGTAGAAATAGAGTCAAATCTTCAAGACCACATGGACTACAAACGAATATATTCTGGTATACAAAAGCAGTCGACAAAAACAAAATATCCACTATAAAACCCGGAATATTCAAATGAGCCTGGTAATGAGTGGCGGCGTATGATTTCTGGTAATATATGTACGTTATTTAGGTGGCCAGTCGGACGGGTGCCGCAGGCGCGGCCGCTAAATTAAAAACACGTCAAATGTTAAATTGGTCCGAGACATCTATTAAGGAGGGTTAAGGTATGTTTATATGGTAGGGTTTGTTTTAATATATTGTCGTTTGGTTAGGGGTGGGCGGATTATTTTACTGTAAAGCAGATCCTGATTCATATGTCTACTTACAATATGCATAATATGTACATCATGTGTTGGTTAGATTACAGAAGAAAATTAATTATGACGTCTAATTGTAACCAAGTAAAATGTCGACGTTTTAAAACATTGAACGTTTTCTCAATAAAGAATCTTTTGCATGAATCTTTACATTCATTTGCCACTTCTACCATTTATCTCTTATCGTCTATTTAAGGAACAGAATATCTACTTATTACAAACCAAAATTGATGCTAAAAAATTCTTAAACAAAAAATCTTAATTCCTCTCCTTTGACAAAACCCCACACTCAGGACACATCCTTACACCCAACTAGAGGTATCAAGAAACAAGAGCTCGAAGGCTTTTACTTAATTCAGGAGCTCAGCGGGTGTTCCCGAAACCATTGGAGCGGCACCGTGAAATATGGTGCGGCCGGCCGTTGCTCAGTGGCCTTAGGCCATGTCCCGCGTGTCTTGAATGCCATCACTTTGTTATTCTAAACTGAACAGTTTTAATGCACGAGATAATTAGCTGCGAATCGGTTTTTGTTGTCCTTTTTGGGATCAGTGTCGCCCGTTTTCTGGTTGACTATTGGCGATTGGTTCTGTTTGTGGTATGTGATTGATTCGGCATGCCTTTGAAATTTAGTTATTTTTTTGGGTTTGGCTTCTTTTTTATAAGTGTTAAGAAATTATGCGGTTGATTTTTATCATCTTTGAATTTAGCCAAGTACCGTATTTGAACATTGTATGTCCTAGACTTGATATCTAAGCTCATCTGTCACTTTAAATACTTTTCTATCATTTCCGTTCCTAAGACTTTTTAGGCTAGCATTGCCGTTTTCTCTCATCGTCTGTTAGTATATTTCACCATATAAGGAGCTTGAAGATTGAAAAATCTTCAAGACAATTACCTCCTTCTATAAGGCCAATGTCACCTGGTTTAAGTGTGTTCAGAAACTGAGTAACTTTTGTAGGTGCGGTCAATTTATCAATAGTAAGAGCCAATGTGCTAAGTGTTTTGAATACCATCACTTCGTTATTGTGAAATGGAGTTCCTGCTTTGAGGCCAATGTTGTCTTGTTTTGGTTTATTAGGACAGTCAGTAGATTTTGTAGGTGCGGTTGATTTATTATCGTTTTCGGAACTTGTTCTGAATTATTTCTTGATTTCGTAATCACAAGAGCGTACATCAAGTAGATAACCCAAGTTTTTAAAATTTTCAAGTTTTGGTGAGACATCCATCCTCCTGCTCTGTTATATTTGGATCGCATCTACCTGCCCATTAATATCAGAAGTTTTTCAGAATTCCCGTCTTTTTTTCAATCACAATGCATTCATCTGCCATCTAACTCATTTGTATATAAAATCACATTTCTTAAAAACTACACATTTCTTGCTATGTGCTCTACATTTCTCTACAGCACATTTAGAAAACAGATTAGTATTTATTAAAGTCCTAAAATGAGTACTCATATCCACTTCCAATTTCCATGCAATCGATACACACCTGGACCGCTGCCTAGCCCCTGAACCCTGAGTCACTTCAGTAACGGATTTGCGAGGTCAATCGAGTTCAAGCGCTCAACTTTGACCGTTCGCCGTACGACTTGAATCCTTTCCTATGTCTTTTTGAGGATATCTTTACGTTTCATCTCTTGAGGTGTGATGGTTAGAAACGATGGTGTTAATTGATTATGATCTGATATGTTGATATTGTATGAATCAGGCGTTTGTGGTTCTTTTAGACGGCCTTGTAAAGAAAGAAAGGAATTTTCACTTATTATATTTGGAAGTTTAACTGGAATACCTGAACTTAGCTTGCATGGCATGGTTTGACGATTTGCACTCGTTCCATTCGGATGCGCTAAAAAAAACAAAAAACACTGATAAAACATGGGGCACTTGCTCAGCAATGGGACAGTACAAGTCAAATAAAAGCCAAGTCTTTTGTGTGACTTGGCCTGCTTAGGAAATAATTAAATGTATCATCGTATAGGAACTTAGGTAACTATGCTCATCATATCAGCCAAGGGGATTTGCCATTATCGCCACGCTTGGCAGGCGGGTTGCCGATCGCAGTGTAGCTGTTGTAGTGCACAGAACCACAAAGAATGCTGCTGCTCATTCTCTGGTGAGTCTCTTAGTCGCCTCTTACGACAGCCACGGGAAGTGATGGGATGGTGTTATTCTTTTACGTCCGACTCCATACAGAACTCACTGCTTATGCTCACTGGTTTTCAACTAACTGACTACCACCTAAATTTAAAAAAATCACCGACAGTTTTCCCCAAACCAACTTGAGACCAACATTCGCAAATTCAATACATCAACATAATACCTAATCGAAACAAAACACACTCTACCTATCAATGTCAGAGCCACATAGGCACCTTTAACATATTCATAGTTCAGAAAAGATTTACGAGTATATTAAAACATTTTACGTCCGGCACAGATCACGTCATGTCTAATTTGATCATTGATCAATCTTCGTTTGAAAAACAAATCAATCTGTCAGTTAATATTAGATAACTATACTTCAAAACAATGTTGACAGCATTCATTATATGAAAAGTTTAAAGTACTTATAATCCACCTTTTTATTTTTTGTCATTACTCTCTCATGTATTTTTACAACTGTCTACCACGTTACTACAATTGCATGAGTCACTAAATTGTATCTTGTATCTAGGCAAGTGGCTAGTCCTCTCATCTCTTACACTGTTTTTCCTAGGGCCTAACATTTGATTTTTTTTTTCTATTTAATCAGTGGGCTATGTAATTACTAATGAAATGCCAAACACCTGATTTAATCTTAAACCATTTTTTATTTCCCTCCAACCCTAAGTCCATTATATCCACAATAACAGATTTTATATGAAAACAAAATAAAGATTGTCACCTGAACGTACAAAAAGTTAATGCTAACTGTCATAAATAACCTCTCATTTCCCCAACCGGTAGGAACCACAATATTTGTCACACGAGACCTTTTAACATTCCATCATACAACTTTAGAACTAATTTTGCACATAAATAGTCATAATTTGCTATAACACTGTCAATAAGCTATAATATATTGACAACGTTATATGTATTTTTATATGAAATGACATGTTATCGTAAAATGGCGTCTGACGAAATTTAAAACGCGTTTATATTATTTATGACGTGTAATCTTTTCTGTTATGTGTTTGGGAATATTTTATAAACTGATAGTATGATTTTTTGTAAACGATACTTCTTTGATGGACATATTAACGTTTTTTTCTATAGATTAGTAAATAGGTTCCGTGGACAGAAGAGTGATACAATGAATACTACTTCTTGTAATTTTTAAATTAGCTATACACCTTAGGGTCAATTTTCGATTGAGAGATAATTAATTTTTACCTTAGGTATGATATTGGTGATTTGACAGTATTCGGAGTCTTTACTTTTAAGAAAATCAAACAGGCCATATTTATTCTTCTGTTCAAAAATATGACTAATATTGAATTATGTACCTATATTGATATTACTTAGTACATTAGTGAAAGAAGCTATCCAGTAAATCATGTTAGTACCTACAGAAATCACAAAAAGCACTTTCAAGCACAAAAAAAAAAACGTAAAACAAGTCGTTTTTGCTACACTATAATATAAGTATGAGTATGTGAAATCAAGAAGCACAAAAACCTTATCCTACTACATGAAGATGTTAATTTACGAGAAGTATCAAACCAGTGTACGTAAGGCAATACACTAAATACAATGTTATTCGACGTAAATATCAAAAAGGTGACTTTTACTATAGGTGACACTAGGTTTATGCGGCCACATATTCAACTAATGGCTTTAGTTACAGACAAAGTTAATAATAGTATAACCGTTTCGTGTAAAAGCAAAGACGTAAACTTTTATTTGTAACTTGATACAAGAGTAAGTGAATAATAGTGTCAAGAATGACAAACAAAAATTTCGATTTGCGATTCTAAAAGATGACCAACGTATAATCTTGTGAACACAGATGCTTAGAAGTAATTAATACTGAACTAATTCAGCAGCTGGATTGGTTCAGCATAACTAGATTGTTGCAATAGACTATGCAGTTAATTGTCAGCTTGTTCAGATAGACGAAAGACATCGAAGGAAGACTTCGTGCAGTTTTACGAAATAGTGACCAAAGAAGAACCTAAATCAAGTAGGTTAGTATTACCTTCCTACATATATTTTTAAAATAACTGCCTAACATACATACACCCAACACAATATCGAAAGCGGTAGCGCTCCACACAGATTCATACAATGATGTACTAACGAGACCCTTTCCATAACCAAACAAAATAAAAAAAAACACTAAAAAAACCTGCGAAATTCATCAGTGAATCTTAACAAAGGATTAAACGACACATAATTACCACAAACTCATTTACAAAGGCAAAACTAACATTGTCCGCAAACATTTACTAAAAACCCTTTGTCAGGCAAACAAGAAAAATGTCACAACGTAAAATCGCAATCTTTTGCTTGCAATACCTCATCGGATTTTTTATATTTATCGCCAAGCTTTTAAGTTGAAATCTCGCCAATACATTTGGTGTCTCTCCCTAAAACAAACAATTTGTAATCCTGAATTATATGCTGCTGACTGCATACATTTAAGAGATATGAATCTATAAAACTAGGGATGTGGGAATGTGTGAAGCTTCGAGAAGCTTTATCGATAGATAGCTTTAGATTTGTCGATATTTTTATCGACCTTAGGTTTCACAAGTTCTTTCGATTTTATGACATTTATTTAGTTGCCATTTTGTTTCAAAAAAAATTTGAAAAGTTTCATTTGTTGATTCTGATCAGACAACTGACTGAAACAGAGAAACTATTTTTCCACAAAACATGGTTCCGAATTAACATCTATGATCCTGTTATCTGTTCATTTGTTTCATTAGTTATTTCCCTTCCAATTAATAAAACTATCGATGTTTCCCCCCACTAATATTAAGTCATCGACTTAAACAAATAAAAACATCGACGTGTCGCATCGCCCCCGACCTTTTCCAGTATGGCGTGACTATTTGTCACCTGCACTCGACTCCCGTACAAACTTGCGGCGAACATTCTGATTCGCATCACTAGTCGGACTTTGAAAAACGCTTTAGAACACCATTATTATTTGGCAATCTCAACTTTAAATGCGAAAGAGTAAAATATAAAATTGCAAGGTGATAGTTTAGGAGTTAATCCCTTTAAGTGCTCACACACAAATTTATTTGTACACATCGCATTCAGGGACCATGTTGTTCTAACTGCATTGCGATCAATTTGGCAGACATTGCATGAATTCTTGAGTAGTTCTTTGAAAATAATAAACATGACAAAGTTATTGGTTATTTTTTAAAAGAATTTAAGAGGGAGTACTATTTTTACAGTCTGTATTTATTTATTATGTTTGATAATCATGTTATCTTTTTACTGATCTTGTACAAACATGGCTTAGTACCGTACTTCGCCATATTTGTTACCAAATCACAAAATGCTGAAATATATACACATCTAATCATCTTCCAGCTTTTCTGATTTGTTCTAACACACACACGATTTATTTTATTCAATACGATTCGTCTTAAATTTGGCGTCGCTTTCCTGCTCAGTGTACTTGGCCACCAAATTCCTCAACAATATTTCCATTTACTCTAAGATCATCTTTACGACGGTCAAAGTTATATTCATAAACAAAATTCAATACAAGACATTTACGTTAACAGCAGTTTGAAATAAAGTCGTAACAATTCCAACTTTTCTATGAATATAGATTTTACGATATTTGAATATTTGGACACACACCTCAGTTCTCATACTGTGAATCGAGCGTTTGAAACCGGGCTATTTATATGTTACAATCCCATCTATGAAAGCAAAGTCATTAGGTGGCGCCGAGAAATGGACTACCGTTGATACATAATAACGTTATGTAGATATAAGTACAAGTCATGATGATGATAAAATTGTTACACAACACCACACTGGAAATTTTTGAAAATAAAGAATCAGTCGTAGAATGTCTGAGGTACTCAGGAAAGAACTATTGGCTCAAAAATCACGACACTCTTCTTTGTCTTGATCAAGAGCAAGTGGTTTGCCAAAAAAAAGATAACCACACAAGCTTGCCCCAACGAATCCTATTATACTCTTAAGGATCCCCAGGGCTTAGCTATCAGGAAGCTCAGGAAAGATCCGGCATGGAATTCCACTCTCTAGCTGTACATAATGAAAGGATTCCTAAAACGTTTTTTTGCTTATGGGTGGGATGTCCACCACGTATTATGTCTTGTTACCCGTCTATCTACATTCATAGTTCCTCTGGACGTACTAGTATGACCTAACATGAATGGTGAACAATTAATATCTAGTCACCTCATAGACGTTATAGTCATTAAGCCTCAATAGTCAGAGATGATTGACCTTACAGAACCTGCGAACCGGAACTTTTATCGGTGGTTTACAAAGATCCGGTATGCAAATAATTTTGCCTACAATCACGCAATCACGATATGCCTACGATTGAACAATAAAATTTACCTTTAAGCCACGCGACCAAAATTCACGGTCAAGAATCATAAAATCATCTATTGTACAAATAAAAATAATTGACCGTTTAATATTTAAGACCAAATGAGCAAAAAAATAAAGATAACAATATAACCTGTTAATCCAGTGTGAACGATATGCGTGGGCGCAAGCCACGCTATATAAAATCGTAGTTGATCTTGTAGTCACGAATAGACGAAATAATTGAACAAAATGTCTAGTTTATTTTCTACTTTTTTTTTCAATGGGTGTGGAACAAATTGTTTTCTATAAAAGCCTGAAGGAAGAAAAAGGTTGCAGATAAGTGCTTATCATACAGAAAGTTTGTTTGTATGTTATCTTCCCTACATAATGTCGGATATTACCATGTTTTTTTTTCTAACTGTGATTGTACAAATAGAACCTGTTTAAAAATATGTTTGGTTTCAGCTAAGCTTCTATTAGGTAAGGTACTTTAAAAAATAATAAAGTAAGACTCAGTGGAAAACATTATCCAAAAATAAAAAGTCACAAAAAGATGATTTTACTTTTTTGCGAGGATTTTTGAAGCGATGAGCATTTTACACAAACATATGTAAAAATAAATAATTCAAAGCAATCAACATAATAGATACACGACTCAAATACCTAAAAGGAATGAAGACAACACTCTAACAGCCTCGATCAAAGATTTCAACGATGATAGGCATCCGACTTATGATATCAATGTAGTGTGAGTAACTACACACGGACCGAATCATAAATAACAAACGGTCAAACCTCGAATTAAGTTGAGTACCGAAAGCGATTCGATCATTACTCTTCATAAGACACAGTTCTCATCTAATGATTCCCAAAACTCCGACTACTGAACTAATAAACATCAATCAACCGCCAAAGCATTATTAAAACGAATCAATCATTGCATTGTCTATAACGAATTCGGATTTATGCAAACAGAACAAAAACGCTTAAATATTAAAAATTAAAGGGAATAACGTTTGACGTGTACCTACTGTGCAATATAAGAGAGAATCGATTAGTCATTATTTGATTTAGTTCGGCGGGCTGGCTCGGCCCCTGGCGTGCGGCGGCGGGGGGCGACCACGAGCGCGGCTCAGCTTCACTGTTGCACTCGTCATCAGCCGAACCTTCCACACTTTATAAAGGGAACGGAGAAGTATGGATGACTATCATTCTATACCAACTAGAGCACACCGCACAATATGAATCTAAAACAATCCGGGTGGAATCTCCATCTCCAATGTTGGGTACAACAAAGAAGACGCAGTCAGAACCGAGAGCAATGACACTGATGAATTTTAAATTCATATCGCCGATAAATTTTCAGCAAACAATGATAAATGGAACCTGATTGAAACCCATTATGATACCACAAATAACACCGACCCCTTTGAATAAAACGTCAGTCGCAACAAAGAGCGATTTGATAGACATCGACGCATAAAAGGTAACAAACCATTCAAATCAAGAACTGCACACATTCATTTACTCGTACAGAAGTAATAAACGTCGAGGGGGGCTAATTATGAATAAGCAACCTCTGGTTCAATAAGTAAAAAACAGTAATATGAACTCAATGCAACATAATTTACAGACTTTACATGCTCATTTGTGATTAGTCGGCGCGAAAGGGCAAATCCTTTATTAAGATAGGTAATGAGGTTAAATTCGAAGCGCAATTCTAAAAAGATACATCTCCATAGCGCGCCCAATGTAATTTATATTATAGTAATAAGTCTTACAGTGTTTATTACTGATGACCATACCAACCGAGCTGACGAAGATGCGGTAGAAAATGTATTACAAAAAGATACAATATTTAATATCGAATTAAATATTATGAACTTTAAAAGAGATGCGTGTAGGGTTGATATTGTAAGTGATGACGATAATGAAAGAAAGAAAGAAGTTAACGATGGATTGTGTGGTAAGTCGGCACCCTGCTGCCGTGGCCCCCGACCGCGCCTATCACGGACAAGACATCGATTAGTGATCGACTGAATTCAATTGCTTGGCGGGACAAGACGATACCGAATCGAGATCGACCGATCGAGATTTATATTGTTCGGTTTTTCGAAAATTTGCATTTTGAGAGCGTCATGTCAACGACAACGCTGAGTCACCTGACAAATGGAACGCAGTAGATCGTGTCTCTGATATCGAAATGCGTTGACCGTAAGCCCCGTTTTATTATTGTTGTAACGTGATTACTGTCAACCAAGACTGTGGATTTGGTTTTAAAAATCAAATCGTCACTGCACCGTCACTCGATGGGATCAACAATGGTGTCAATTTGTAATCCGTTTTGGTAGGATCTTTTCACATCTTAACTTTTATAGTTTTTTGTAACAAGACACTTCATTTGAATGTCACTAACCATGGGAATTGTTGTGTTGATGATTTATCACATTAGGTATGTATAAGCGAAAATGAAAACTTTAAATATATTATTGGAAAATTTTATGATTCAACATCTTATGTCTGCGATGTATTTTCAGTATAAAGGTTTTGCTACTGTAGACGACCATCTATTCCAATTAGCACTTTTGCTTGAATTTATAACTAGAATCTACAATAAATTTGCGAGTATGTTTACCAATACCACTCCGGTCTGCGTTCTATACATTCCATGTTAAGAAGCTTTCATCTACCAGTCGTATCACCTACTGGTTTCTCGACTGTCTTCTTCACCTTGCTTGGCCTTGTGGCCTCAAGAGTCACAGATGATGAATGCACTATTATGTATATTTTAAACAACAAAAGTCTATTTAACAATTTATCTATGTTTTGTTAAACGTCCAATATTGGTTGCGTGTAGCTATTTTTGTGTAGCACGAAAGTCGAAATCACGCATGCGTCTCACGATCACATGATATTTCATGTTTATTGGTTTAAGTCATGACTTCGCCGTATGAGGTGGAAGCAATGACGGCTACACTTAATATAAAAAATTAAGAGTTTATTTTGACTGTGGCGAGTCGTACATCTTTCTGGCGTAAATATAGTGTTTTATGGGGCAGTAGCGGTAAACTTTATTGTCTCAGTATATTTTAATACCAGCTGTGAAATATTTCGCTTAATGTTTGCTGAAATTATGAGGTATTTTGTTTATTATATTGCGATGCTTGTTAGCCATGTCAGTCATGTCCAATAAGTTTTTTGCAACATGTGAGTTTACAATGTTGCGTGTTGATTGTACTTTTGTTTCAGTGTCTTCGTCGTTGGCATACGTTTTGAATAAATCGTGTGCAAATTATTTTTGTATGTACAGTGCTTGCCACACTGTTAATTCGATTTATTAAGTATACAGCTGATGGTTTCAGACATTCAGATGTATAATGGTCAAATAGACAACTGTTGAACTGTATTGCAATTAAACGAGAAGAAAAAACTGTCGGTCCTAAAAATATTTCGAATAAATGAGGTTTGTACATATTGTATATTTAGTACATATACATACGTACACATCCCAAAGGAAACAAATAAAACTAAGTACTTATTCAACTGCAAAAAAAACAAATATTACTTTAAAACTAACAGCCACATTAAATTACATTTCATTCATTTACCAAACGGATTAAAAATTAATAGTAATCATAAAACAATGAAATACATGCGTAATTTTAACGCAAGCTCCACAGTTTTACGCGCGTTTCGAAGTAATATTTCATTTAAAATAATACATACGTTTATTAAAACAAGGAGTTCATACATTTTGCATTCTCTACACAGTAGGGACCCCACTGTTAATCTAATAAATGGAATTTGAATAATGCCATTAATAATACCTTGGGCTAAACGTGGTCTTACTCTTTATGGTGCAGCCGATACCATTATGATTTCTACTGATAATAAATCAATATGATGTGGCTGTAATTAATTTTAATAGGGATTTTTAAATTCATTATTGTTTGTGTTTTTGTGTGTTCTAGTAGTATTTCGACACGCTAAGGTTTGCTGTTAAAGTAGGTAATTTGTAAGAAAAGTTTAGATGCTAGGTCAATTGTCAATTTGTTTTTGTTTTACCATGTCTTAAGGAATATTTTTTATAAAGATTGTTTTTATCTAGCTTTTGCAGTCCCAATGCTGGGCAAAGGCTTCCCCTAAGTCCTTCCAGACTTTCTTCTCCCATGCCGTCTCGCAACCTGCACGGGACGCGTCGCCTCTTTCTTGGCAGGCTTCGAAGGCACCTTTCATTTTCAGGAACCCACAGCGTGGACACTCTTGCCCAGTGGTTAATGTGCATACGGTTAACGTGACCCGTCCAATCCCTCTTGAGTCTGGCATCCTTTTTTCATAAATTAGAATATAATGTAGATTGGAACTGTTATTTCCACCAATACTCATTGAACTGGACTAAGACAGTGACAGTTTGACCTGGTGCAAATTATGGCCTATAAAGACTGCATAGCATTGACACTCCCAAGCTTAACCCATGTAGTTTTAGCCCGTAACTTATCTATAATTACCTTAAAGCAATTGAATAATTTTAAGTAGGAATTGAAACAACACACAGCGTTTAAATTAACGAATTCGACCGGTTACATGTTCTGTTCTATCCGCCACAGGGTTTTTGATCTTGGTGTTGAGGAAATAAGCGTGAATTTTGTGTGTAAAGTTTTGTTTGGAGTATAAAACTAAATGGGAATGCTGTATATAATTGATTTTGTGCAATCACGCTTACTTGTTTAATAGAATTTGCGTAGGCAACTCTATCTTCTAGACATTAGCTTGAGTAAAGGATGGTTAAGCGTGAGATAAATTTAAGACATTGGGTTCAAATGGGCTTTAGATCTCTAAGTTACAATTACAAAGCTACGTCTGAGTGTCTATGTTCTAATATTGTATCTAGATTTAGGTATTCATCTATAATACTTATTTGACTGCAACTCGCATTTGGATACATTTTGGATAGATCAATTTCCGCATTCGAATTATTGCCACTGATACTGACAAAAAAGCCTTATTTGTGCTGATACAACATTTTATTTTTAAACAATCTGGAGTCGCCACTTGGGATATTCATATGATGTTAGTTGTTAAGATGCGAACTGTGGTGGTTAAAAACTTTATTTCAAATAACCATTCAGGCACAATTAATCTACAGGTTAATCATATGAATTGCTTATCATCAATCAGAGCGATTCTAAGTTTTCAACAGAAATTTAAAAACCACTCTAAAATCTGTTTCGAATGTTTGAGTTCTGAATCAACATTTAAGACCATGATGCCTTGCGTCTCGTACCAAGTTTCATCAAAATGAGTTCATTAATTTCCAAGAATAAGGACTTGCAGGTTAAAATGAAATACCGTTACGAATGCTCTTAATCTGCAATAGTTATGTGCCCTCGTGGTACCGGGTTTGTAAATAGACGTTTGAGATATTATAATAACAGAATTAATTTTTATAATTAGCTACTTTTCTGTGAGCAGTTATGCTGTAAAATATCCTTCAGCAGGTCACAAAAATGTCCAAGGAACCCCAAAGCCATTGCTATTAAAACTTTTTCATTAATTTTTTACCTGTCTCCATAGGTATGTTTACCGAGTCTATGGCTATTACAAAACCATTCAACTGACGAGTCGACATGTTTTGATCAAATGACGCGTGCTAATCGAGTTAATTGTTACCACGCCGTAGACGCACGCGCAGCCCGATCTACGATCGATGTTGGTTCTTTTTTTATTTTGAATTTATTTATAAAAATAATAATTGGAGAGGTTCTTCTGTTTCACTTTGGAGTCGATAAAAATCTAGTTATTTTCAGGGAGGATGTAGTCAGGAATATACTGAATGAACACTACCAATATAGTTAGACGAAGAAGGCCGTTGGACACTGGTCCACACTACAGCAGACCGCATTGCTAGGAGAGGCGTTGTATATAATGGAGTCTGTGATCCTAATAGCAAAAAGAAAGAAATACATATAACAAATGGGCCATACAAAAAAAATTGAAAAGCCAACACCATCTATTTTGCTGAAATGTCCTACAAATTCAAAGTTCTTAAAAAAATTATTGCACTATAAATTAAATTCGTAACTTCATTTCACTGCTCGATGATCCAAATCATCTCAATCGCCGCTTCATTTGATTTAAACGAGTACATAAAACCTAATGACTGGCTTAACAAGAAATGAACATTACAACTGAGCATCAAAGAACAAATCAAATTAATTAACAGCGTTAACTCAATTCAAACGGGCCAATACAAATCAATAAATAAAAGCGCAAAATTGCACCGCTTTTGTAACAAATCGGTGCGCTTGCGCCGATCCCTGTTTACACGCGGAACGAAGCCGCATTTAATTGCGCAACAAAAACTTACAAATAAGACATTGTGCTAAGTAATTAGATTAGCACACCACGTTATTTGTCCGGTTCGTACCCGTTCGTATACACCCGGTAAGACCGTACGAACAGTCGGGAGTCGTATAGAGTGGTTAATACCACGCCATTTGTAACCGTGTCAATTTGTACGAAAACGGATACTGATAATTGCATTGCCGGACAGGTAGGGATGTTATTAATGATGCGAGGATGTAAGTAAGTGGGTACTACCAGTTCAATTTGCTGAAGTTATTATAGTGAGAGTTAGTTACTGGGTATTGCGTGGAAAAGTGAGTGTGGTGCAAAGGATACGCTCTAGACTTCACTGAAATATTAAAAAACAGTCACAGTTAAAGCTCTTATGACCTAACCTTTGTCAGAAGTAACAGTACTTTCCAAATGTCATATTTTAAAAATTAATCCTACAAGGAACGCGTTTCTTTTTAATTCACTCATTCAGCATTCCAACTATGGTTAGGTCCCAAACCAAAAGTGCTAATATCAGCACTATAGAATCTTAACCCACCGCCAGCGCGAAGGATACTAAATCGTATTTTAATCTATGCGAAACAATGTAATATAAATCTTAGATTGGTTTCACCTGAACTTTGTAATGCAGCAATTATTAGACTACGCTTCTGACTATACCAGTTTAAATTATTCGAATGGCGTTTATTACAGCGAATAATGTTGCCAATTTAGGGTTAAATAAGTATGTAAATATATCTCTTGAATGCAAAGTTTTAATGAGGGGAATGATTGCTGATATCGTTAAAATGTAAATAAGTACGAGTGTATCTGTAAGTTATCTTCTCGGTTTTTGAGTATCTAAAGGTTTTTTCTGGCGCACCGATATTTTTGGCGATTAATAAACTGGTCGTTGAATCACAGATGAATGATTAAAAAATACAAAAAATCAATCAGTCAATAAATACTATTTTCCAAGTCAAGAAGAAGTGAAACAGTTTCACGTTAACTGACATCGTATGCCGACTAGACAGGACAGGTAAATTCTTTAAGGATCTTGTCACAATATACTACGCAATCAACCTTTTAATTTATCAATCTGACCAAGATATGGACTATAAAATAAACTGAGACGTCTAAGTTAGTCGGATAAGAAACACGTACCGACAACATCTAGATTGAAAGATTTTCTTTTTTAACCTAAATTTTACTTTTAATTACTCACAGGCTCGCGTTTGACCACAAAACCCCTCTTGTTGGAAAGCGATAATGTGGTCCACGATAGAGCACACTTGCCTAGAAGTAATTTTCACTCTTGACATAAAGACGCCCAGGTTGTCGCTATCAAGAAACACAGACTCCCACAGGGAATGCCACGACCTTAGCGGTACACAGAGTATTCACAAAACTTTTTGAGCGTATGGTTGGATGTCCCCCATGTACCGGTGGCGCATCGCCATACGACGATGTTTTTCGAGAGTATTTATGTATGTAAGTTTTTATGTTTTTTTTGGCACGTTCGGGTAGCCAAGGCTGAATAGATTTTAACAAATGAGATATCATTTTTTGTTTGACGTGTTAGTGCTTGTTTATCTACAGAAATAAACATAATTTCTTAACCATCCAAAGCTCTAACTTCAATAAAATTAAACAAAATTAACTAATAACCGATTAATTAAACCAAAGCCAACAATAAGCACAGCACACAAATCAACTCGCCCAAGATACCAAATTAGTACATAATATAAATTATCGTCTATAAACACTATAATTGTAAAATTACACTATTTAGACAGAATATAACTCAGAGATTTGCCGCCATAACCTCTTATTAGGTACGTGGGTGTCGGTACAAACAGGATATGCGGATTTACGTTCTTTATATTTGACTCGTTCCAAATTATTGGCAAATAACTAAACACCGCCAATTAGTGTTATCTTCTAAAATAATAAATTATTAATTAAAACAGTTAAAGTCAAATCATGTTAGTTAATGCTTATTCTAATAAATTGCGACGTAAAGTCGTAGTGTCGTCAATAAATCCGGATGTTCTGAAAGGATATTTTGGATCGAATTTAGTGCTGACAGTAAAAAGTATCGATATAAGCGCCTATCGATTGACGCACGTGCTCCTGTCAAATTTACGGACCGTACTTTAATGGGCGATCCGGTAAGAATTATTGTGTTGTTCTGATGTTGTTTGATTGTCGATGAAATGTGGTGTTGCTTGTCGATGGATCGATTGGTTATAATTGAAACATTATTTATTTAAGTGACCATTAAGATTTCGTATTATTTAGTACCTATGGATATTATATCCATATCTACCAATTAAGTTGATTGTTTAATTAAAATATTAATTTCTTAGCCAGAATATACATACACATTATTACCATTATGTTTCTTACTATATTTATTTCTCCTAGATATTTTTTTCTGTTCTTAAAAGGACCACACATTAATATGGATGGGTATACCTATAAATTAGTTATGGTATCGCTAATCTAATTCAGCAATGCCATCATGATGACGGTGAGGGAGGGAGACAGAGCTATACAGGACGAATAGCCTATCCCTTTTTGACATAGGAATCATGACGTCACTGGCACACGGGGGGGGGAAGATAAAACAAGGAAGTCAAAGTCACTCATGAACTGTACCTAAACAATAAAATATGAGTAATTTACAGTTAGCAATATTTGGTAATAGGTTCCAGTAAACGCAGTTCTGGCCAGTCCGTAAGAGAAACAGGCATCGCGATTGGAAAAACCCCAGCTGAAAATTCGAATCAAAGATCCCACACCACGCAACCGTTTTTGCTGCCAATCAATTAATTATCAAAAAACTTGAATAATCTTGTAAAATAAATATTTGAGTAGTCAAATAATTAATCCAAAAAAATCGATACATAATTACACATAATTCCCCATCACTATTCAGAAATCGTGTGTGGTATAAAAAATACAGTGATCCGAGCTTTTATTTACTCAAATGCAGCTGTAAAACATAAAAAATCGCTTTCCTCCAAACTTTAATTGCTGGCAATGAAATAATTAAATGTGACAATCGTAAAACACTGAAGTCCTCATAAAACATTATAGCCGTGAACACTGAGGGGCACATTTACCGGTAAAAATGTTTGAGCACGCTTAATTCACGGAATTTAGCCTATAAAATAATATTTACGCTGGTCCTTATTGTGCTAACAGACCATAATTTCGCGATATGATATAAAATTTTATTTTTGTGTTTCGTCTCGATCACCAGTCAATTCATAACTTGAGAAGTCATTATATAAAACAAGCATAGCATAAAGCTGGTCTGTTTGAAATCATCACAGTGTTCGTCCTCAGCACATGCAGAGGTACTCCATGAGTTCGTCTACCAGACCAATGTCACTGGCCGCGAAAATATACTACTATAAAAAAAAATATAGTTGTAGGGTATCTGATACAATTAACGTTACAGATTTGGAGGGTAATTACCTATAATCAAGGGATATGTGCATTTTCAGTTTCTAATTTCAAACTGGAGCTTAAATATCTTTTTCTTTTATAATGCGCATAGCGAAGGAGTGGAACTCTCTGCCTGCGTCTGTGATTCCAAATGCATACAACTCTCTTCGAAGTTAGAGAGAACAGGCTTCTTCTGGGTAAGCTCGCTCCATCGTCGACTTTGTCTCTGTCAACTCTGACCTAGACTAGAGTCAAGAGCAAACCCATCTGATATAAAAATTTAAAAAAATCTTCTCAAGTATCTACACTCGGATTGAAGACATTATTTTTTTAGAATTTCACAAACATACCTATAGATAGATATACTGCTGAGTTATTCAAAGTAGGTAGCCAAGAATTTTTAACAGCCTGCTTAGTTTTGAAACTCGATACATCGTTAAAAGTGACAATAAAAATTGTAGATCCTATCATTGTTTTAATATCTGTCTTTATGTGTTAACGTTGACGTAAATTAGGATTTTAATAATATTCTATTTGGCGGAATGCATGAGTTAGTATATTATTTAAAAACTGACGTCATCATTTTAGACAGTCAGTTATTGTCAAAATACCTTTTTGGTCCAGAATAAACGATTTATTATTATTATTAACGACCATTCTCATCCCCAACAAGTAATCAACTCGATCGAAGAATCTACCACGTACCTGCAGTAATTGTACGCCCCTCTTTAATCAGTAAAATCATGTACACTTGCTTCTCCAATCTACTTTACAGAATTACATTGGCAGATTAGTCATCATCGGCTTTGCTTGCCATATACGAAAAGAAGGTAAAATAGAATGGACCATTCTTATAAAAGTATCTAAGTAAAAGAGGTTCACAATAATAAGCATACCTAATTCGATGAATGTACTTAATCCCAAACGATGTGAGTACCCAATTTAAACCTAACTTCAAACAGACACTTCTTATAGCAAAATTCAAAACGCCAATTTCAATGTTACCAAGCGGATATTTTAAATCCAAACGTACTTCAGTTTTTTGTCTCTCTCTAAACCCTGATATCGAAAAGAGAGGGAATAATAACCATGAATATAAGTACTCAAAGGCTTGGGACTCCGAATATGTAAGAACCGGTTGTTTGCAATAATTTAAGCGCATAGCAGGTCGGAGGTCGACTTTCGAGCCAAAACTTGAGACCTTTAGCTAAGATTACGAATGCTTGAGCTGCAATAGTCGGTGCAAATCAGTTTGTAAACACTCGTTTGAATTTTAGTTGCAGCTGTTTATTGATTTTCGATATAGCAGCAGTGTAGGATAGGTTTATTCTTACTTCTTACCCGACTCGGTCGGTCATTGATATGATTGTCATTAAATCTTACTTTGTCATCCTTGATAACCTGATTGTGTTTTACGATTTATTTTTAACTGACGCATCTGAATAATTGTTACTTTAATATGTAATTTATGCAATCAATACCAAATTTTAATGTATTCCTTTATTTTTTGTATGTACCAAACATTTGCACGCCACACCGGTAGAATGTGATGATTCCTTGACTAATCCTAAGACCTTAATTATGTACCAAATTCGGACAAAGAAATTATTATTATTATTATTTTATTGAAGCCAGTGTGTTTAATGAATTAGGAATATCAATAAGGATTGTTTCAGATAATAGATAAAATCACAGCGCTTGGAAAACTAGTCTAATTCGTTGACAGGCTGGTTATTAGACAAAACGCTAAAACATTCGTTTAGCCAAACTAGATATGAGACTCGATTTTTTAAATTTATCAATTGATCTTTAATTGGGCAGCCAATAAAAATCATTAAAAGAATTTTGAAACAATATCATGCTAGAATACAGATCAAATCTGTTGAAAGAATATATAATATAATCATATCACTGTAAGAGGTTAACGGATGAACAACAGCAAAACTGGACAGAGGAAGATGCAATTCAAAAGCTAGTTAATTCTAACCAAGAATATTATTATAATTATATGTAATAAAGACAACCGAGAAGCATTTCAGTCACACCTCATTAGAACCTTAGTACATAAGTCAGGAACATAAGATAAATTAACAACATAACATCTCTGTTTCAACCACTAACATTTTATAGTAAAGTTGTTTGTACTTATGTTCAGCCGTATCGAAGCGAGATTAGAAATGCGTGTTCACTTTATCTTTATTCGTATTTATATTGCTTTTACAGATATTTCGTAGATAGGAACACATTGGAGGTGTTTGTAAGACAGAAAGGTTAAAACTTAGTTTGAGAAGAATTTCAATGTGTTCTGCCAAAAACAAAATTTACTGATCAAGATTTAACGTTGTAAAACAATAATTTTAGTATCCATGAAATGGATTATGGAAGGTTAATTCTGTTTAGTAGAATAATGCATATTCAGTAGATAACTTTTTAACAGCTGTGGCTCGGTTGACCGATCTGATAGAAGAAGGAAAAATGAATGATCGAAAAGAATAAAGCAGGCTGTTGTGCACCATAAAAGTCAGTCAGCAGGGTGTGGCTAAGCCGATCCACCCCGCAAAGAATAAAAAGAAGTATTCGGAGTTGATGGACAACCCTCAGTAATTGCATCAAATAAAGATGATAAGGTATGTAGAAGTACTAAATAAATATAAGTTACAATCTAGTAATATAACTGGTGGCGACTATTTGCTTCGCAATGTTAAAAGACTTAATTATACTTAATAATACGTAACCACTTTTCAATTCCACGAGAGTCGAAGTGAATAATAACACTCTTATTGAGTAAAGTCGGATGATTTTATCGGTGTAGTACATACACCTAGATGGATTTCGCTGTCGTCGCAATTTAGCTGTTACAACAATTAATTTGATAAAAAAACAGTTACATATTATTTTAATGTCTTAATCCAAATACTAATCTGTTACTTTTTCTAACCTTAATGACTGTGTTATTACTTAATGACCCACTTGATAGATAGACTAACAAAGATAATTATTTGTCCAGTCTGAAAATAAACTAAAGTCTGACTGTAGAAAAAGTGCCTAAATGAATGCTTTTCGTCTGCTTCCTGCTTTGTCGTAATTCTCTAAAGGATTGTGCCTGTTACTTGCACAAAGGTATGCAAGGCTTGCATGTGTACGCAAAATGGCACGCAAGATGCCACATACTTTCGTGCAAGTTAATTGTGCGTTTCCGAAGGAAAGGTAATAAACTGTCAATTTCGATTGACAGAATATGAAAATAGGGGATGCAATGATATTATGCCAACTCTGACTGTGGAAGATTATACAACCGTTTATTTTTATTTATTTATTTAACAGTTTATGTACACATTTAACAAATAGATAAGAAGAAGGGAACAGAAATATAGGTACAAAGGTGATGCTTATTTCTAAAGAAATCTCTTCCATCATACCTACGATACCGTTGATAGTTTTAGTTAGAAATTTCATACTCATCCTCCACATCTCCCTTAATTGCACGAAGGTAGTATTGGACACCCATCCCAACATTACAATCAGCAATCAATTTCCTACAGTTATAGAGTACAGAGCTATCTCAGTACTCAACAACTGTAAGCTTAGGTGTATCTGAATGCAAATTGTAGACGCGCGTGCGCGATGTGGGCGCGACGTCGCGGTCACGCACGATGCCACGCGTTGCATAACCGTAGCGTGGTGGAAGTGATGAGAAATGACGTGCGTTTGCGCACTATCACTGAAGCCAAAGAATCTTAGAACTGTGGAATTTCTTAAATGAGGAATGACTACACTGCATTGATCTTTTGAAGAAACTGCATGAAACATTGGAAAACCAAAGACAGTTTTATTCCTGTTGCTTGTAAGGCTTATATCTGGAAAGTAACATCCGAACAAAAAAAATCTAGAAACTCTGTGCCCATATCCACACAAATCAATAAATACATCAGTAAAGTAATTTCGCTAACACAGGGCTAGATGTAAATATATGGAACTCATTGTCCACGCTTAGTTCCTAAGGTTAGCAGAGCTATATTTGTCAGTTTTAAATTGAATTTCAGGACAGGTTGAAAAATCGAATATGGCAATGCAGTATATTACTATATGTTAGATCAAACCATCTTATAACACAGAATAACCCTTACATGAACTTGAACCTACTCCGCCAACCAGTAACTAAGTAGAAACCCAACATTCTATCACTTGAACCACCAAACATACAACCACAATATCACACATAGTGGTCCATCAAGCAACGTGGGCAATAATGGCGGGCTCGTTATGATTAAACGGATAATTTTGGACGGTATCTGTGAAGTATGGCGACTATTACACGCTGTTAGCCCATCGTGTTTGAAGGTGGAGGTTTTATGGCAAACTGATGGTATAAAGATGAATCGTGATTAGATAATGAATGAAGTAAGTTTTGAAGAATGAGGCTCAGAGAATACGAGAGTAGCGTATGACGGTGAAGTGTTTATGTTTGACAGTGATTGTAGGTGGACAAAAAAGTGGAAATGCGAAGTGGTAGTTTTAAAATCTTCCTTAAGGAAGTCTTAGGGTAGCCACTCTCAATATGATGTTAAAGAAAATTCATTTGCGAAGGGTTGCGGAATTGTTCGAAAGAGAAACGCAAAGGGTATTTGAAAGAACACGGGTAGGTTTTAGTCAGTAAGAGTCTGACACTCCCTCCCGCTCCACCCAAAGCGGGAAACGTAATTTGATGATTCCCCATGCACAAAAAAAGTAGGGCAGCCACTCTCTATAAGAAACTGACGAAAATTCATTTGTAAACAGCAGATGTATCATCAATAGAGCTGTAGTAGACATAACTTCTGAATTCAACGTTTCGCGTTTTCGTCGAGTTAAAAACAAAATGGAACACGATCGATCTACCCACAACAGACAAGAAATGTAAGTAACCAGTCCAGTTTACAGATAAACCAATTCCTTTTACTGGCATCGATTCAACGCGTTCAGTTGTCCCATTACGCTCTCAGAAGTTTTCATATAATAAATACGTATAAAATGCAATAACTTCAACTGTATATTCTAACTCAATCACGGCGCTGGCTGTTTTATCATCATCAAGATATCATAACGAGCCTTACATATGGTGGTCGACCTGTGACCTAATAATAATTTACCTTAAAGTACTGACCAGTAATGGTGTCATAGAGACCATATGAGGCCACAGACCATGTAATGGCTTTATGTCTGCTATGGTTTCGGTAATGGGTTCCGTTGATTTTATTTAGAAGTAAAAAGGAATATTGTGATATTCGAATGACATGCATTATGTTAATCATGATGATATTGGTGTCTCACGATATCATGTCGTGCTGTAGGTACTCAAAATATAGATACAAATAAATTAATGCTATCATTTTAAAGTAGCAGCCATTTGGAAGAAAATTAATACATATTAATTAACACGTTTAAGCGTCTGATTAAAAATAAAATATGTTTTAATTAAAAATTAAAATAACTTAGAGATAACTTAAAATGATCTTAAGCATTTTGAATGAAAAATTAAGTAAAAAGCAGCATTAAATGGTCTCAAAAGGTCACAAACCATATATAATATTTCTAAAGCTAATATTTACAATTAAGGAAAGAAAATAAACAGTCACTGCCATCTTAAATAACCTACGACATAGGGCGACCAAACCGATCCCAATAATTTATGGATAGTACCTAATTCTACTAAAATCCACCGAAAAGTGCCAGACACGTTTGGCGAGTCGGTAAATCACGAGATAGCGTGGAGAAAGCCAAAGTACCAACACAATATATAAACTAGTGTGACCACATTGTCTTAGTTTCGGTGGGAGTGACATATGTGGTAATAAAATTGTGATAAACTCAACTTGATATCAGTCCAATCTAAAGATTGATGGGGCAGGAAATTAAGTTATTGATATTGAGTAATGTGTCGCTTCTTAGTAAGTTTATGGCCGTATTAGCTTTCCTATTAAATTTTAAGGTGAAAAATTGTTATGGTTTCGAGCTGTCACAGTCAGTAAATTTTGTAGGGAGTTATACAAATTAATTATGACGTATGAATAATGTTTTGGATTATTATGTGGAGTGTGGGTGAAAACGAGAGTGTGTTGAAACGATTGAATTAGTTGAGATATCAAGATCTGTAAGATCAGAGCAGACATAATTTAGAGGTCTATCCACATAACTATAATTAATTTGAAAGTGATGTCTTGAATGCTGCTGCAGACTACTAGCTCTGAAAGAGCTAAGTTTTAGAGGTTTACTAAATTCAAATCATCACACATTATTTACGTTTGTTCCACAACTGGCCCCGGTGTCCATATTTCAATACTCTTCCTTTTCCTTGCCGTCAATGTATTATGGTCACGTCATTTCTAATCTTCGTTAGCATGAACGTAAGCACCAAGACCAAGACGAAAGTCAACATCTTGGGAATCTTTAATAAACATTGGTGACCAGACAACTAAAATAACGAATTGACTTTTCGATGTTTTGAGTACATTGTAAGATCCTCGTTATTAACCACCAGTTTAGTGACTTATGGACTGAGGAATCATTGAACACAAATAGCAGGCGCAAAAGACGTGTTATGGTATGCATCATCGTCCTGTTCGTATGTTATATTATTTTCCGTCATCTTGTACTGAGCGTGTTAATGCAATACTTGTTTCTCCTCTGTACGAGAATAAACCACACTGCAGTGATAGAATAACATGACGCTATGAAAATTTTTATAGCATTAGATGGCTGTTTTTCCATCGTTCATAACGGGCGGTCTCACAAAAATCTCAAAGCCGCCTACACAAGTAAAGTTCAAAACATTTCCCGTCTCATAATCTAAGTACATGGACGTATTACTTATAGATAAATTAATTTTATATCTGCAGTAAGTCGTGAGCGCGCTCTGCCCCCGGGCGGCGGCGGCGTGAGAACCAACTCGTGCTCGAGCTATCGCGAATTAACGTACGTGGTACGACACGTGTCGTGAACTGGATTATCTTGTGCTTTGGATACTTGTACATCTTCATGAGATTTCTTTGTGACTTGTGTCATTAACAAAAGTTAGATTTGAAATGTTATAGAATGTGGTGTGCTAGCGTCATTGAGTTCTGATTATGCTGTCGGACCGTTATTTAGAGTTGGAAACCTGACAAAGTTAAAACCTAGTCTTATAAATTATTGAACTTGATTTCGCGTTTGCTCATTCTTATTATTTGTGATCAAGGCTCTATATTTTATTTTAGATACTGCTATATTGCATCCCCGCCATGTGAATTACATTTTTAATTTTATTCTTGCACATTCTAAAAGTCCGTTGTAAGATCCTTTATCTAAATATTAGTTGATTAATGAAGTTGGAGCAACATTATCTTTTTCTATCACATATTTCTGTCAGCAGACATTTCAATTTTGTCTATACTTTTCTAAATGCAACAACGAACAAAGTTTATGCACAGGTATACATATTTAGATCTCCCAATCTTTTTGTTGCAATAAACCTTACTTCCCATTTTCTCATGTCAATTGTTGCAATTGCAATGCTCTATTGGAGCATGGGGCTTTGTTTAAAAGCAGTACCCATGACGATGCTTCGATAGTATTGTCCGTTGGTGCAACAGCAAGTGGAGTGATAGACAAGAGGCTTTGTTAAGTAACTCTGTCTTATAAGTGTAGATGATCGTGCTTAGCTTCATTTGTATAGTTAGGCTTTGCTTTCTCAATATCGTCATTCATAATACAAAAATCATCTTTTTCTGCTTCTGCTTGTTAAGCTAGTATATGCAGGTGAGTGTAACGCTCCAGTTGGTTCATTTTTGGATTGATGTTGATGTTTTTTTATTTCTTTCTGTCCTACTTTTAAATAGAACAAAATAATTATATTCTATTCTTGAGAAAGGGATTCTCTTCCTTTTTATCACATATACATTGTGTAAGGAAGATATAAAAGTCCTTATGAACTAGAGTCACTGTTACTGGACATCAAAATATCACTGACCTTCCACAAGATGGACCGAAGACCTGATGAAGGCCGTGGGAATTTGCTGGATGTCAGACGCATAGGACGGATCGATGTGGCAACACTTGGGGGAAGCCTATGTCCAATGGACGTCTTGCGATGATGACGGTGATGATGAATATAATATACATCCTCCTATCTTTATCTCAATTTACATAGGATCGGTCCAACAAGCTGTTTTCGTCCTTGACATATATATTTCCTGTCATCTTAATAGTACATATGTGTTGACTGTTATTTCCAAAGAGTCCTGTTTACTACAAGAAATGTTAACACAGTTATGTCGGCACTTGTTAAAGGTGCGGCAGTATTGTTCATACTCATGTGTGTAATAAAGAACCTATCTACATTACAATAATTGTACATGATTAGTAATATTATTAGCCCATTACTCATAAACAGTACAATTACAACTTTATTACTGCCAACGGTCTACAGAAATACCTTACTCACTAAATACATTATATTGAGTAATATGTTTTGACTTTCCGTGTCTTCTAGCTGCCTTACTATAGAAATATTTATCCATTTTTACAGCGCAATTTCAGCTATCAAAAAAGATTTTTTGACTTTTCATCTTTTTTATTTCATGTTGTACTGGATACGGCGAAAAAATTTCAAACTCCCAGTCCGTTTAAACGTTGGACTCAAGATGCTGCCCTGGTTCGAATCAATCTCTGACGAACATAAGTCACAAGAAAACGAGGAAAAAATTACAAGTAGGTACAGTAGAATTACTATTCTTTTAAGGTCGTGATCTTATGGCCATTTTTGGCAAAATAAATATAAATTAAACCTCTGTAATAATGACTAAAGTCCTTAAACCACTAATGACTTTAAACTCGAAGCATAAATTTTGAATACCTTTATTCGGTCTTAAAACAGATTTAGTACCTTATTATACGATTAGGCTTTAATGTCTGATAAATATTTTATAGGTCCTTATGATAAATATAATTTTAGCAATGATAGTTACAGCCCGTTAAACTTTACCATAATTCATAAAGGAATCATAAAATTGGACGAAGTGACAATAAAATGATGTCTAATAAATTCGACGCCATGAATTATGATGGTAATTCTAAGCAATAATATTTTAAACGCTTATTAACACGTTCAATCTTAATAACAGGCAAGTCTTATTTTACTAACGATTTTGAAAACAGTGGATCGGGAGGAGTGATAAAAGCATAAATATTAGTAGTTAGTAAAAATTTGAAGTAGAAATCTATTTGCGGTTAGTTAGAATATTTATCAATATACTTATATAATTTCGTCTATATTTTTTTTCAAATCTGGAAACCAAACAATCTTTCAATCTATTTTTGAAATTGCATTTTATCTGCAACCTGAACAATAAACAAAATATCAAGTGCAGATGATTTTTTCCGAACCGTATAGAACGGCACTTCACTCAATTATCCCTTTACCGATGCGCGTGACCCACTGACAAAACAAGCGAAGCGATCGCCGCATCACATTGTTTTCCCATAGCCCGAACGATTCCATTCAGAATCTCATTACACTTGAAAGGGGTTACAACAAATCTGGCGCAACGTTTTCTCATGGACGTGTCTGTCGTTAGGGCAGCGTGAGGTGACCATTACTGCGTACAAAGAGTTGCCTAAAATAGAGAGCTTTTGTGAGGCGGGAAGACAGGCGAGGGACGAGGTGGGGGCGGGGCGGTCGCCGGCTGCCCGGCGGCTCAGTCGCGCCGCGCCTCACAGCCGCCTCGCACGCCGCACCACGGAGCGTGCCTCTCGGATAGCGCACGCGCACGCGATACCTCCCCCGCCGCGCCCCTCACACAACACGTGCACATAGTACCAGTGGAAGTCTGCAGATGATATCGTCCCCACATTGACAAAGTTTCACAATGCAAGAACAAAGTTCATCAAGATCCAGCAAGTCTACGTTAAACTCACTGGAAAGTGCCATCATCAAGCTGAAAAACAACTTGCAGATACAGGACACCAAGACAACAACAGACATGAACGGTTTGTTGACTGCTGACCCACCGTCGCCGCACGCGGATACGAAAGCAAACGCAAGTAAGAGTCCTAGTTCTTCTCCAACTGCAAACACTAACTTATCAATTGCATCAGCTACATTTTTGCAAGAAAACATGCTTCAAAGATCACTTCAAGGAGTAGTAATATCTCTCCAAAATGCAATGATGAATGCACTTCAACAAGCGGCGTTGTTACCGTCAAACTCCGCGGCGGCAGCTGCCTTGAATTTACAAGCTTTGGAATCTTATTTGACTCTGCAACGTTTGACATCAGTATCCTCAGTAAATAACACAACTCAACCTAACACATCGGAAAATAGTTCGTCATCCAAACAAGACATTCTGAGGATAGCGACGGCAAGTGCAAAAATAAGTGAAATAGATGCGTCGGATACGTCCAAAGAATTTTCACCCAAGACACCTGAGGACTACCCGCTGTCAGACGCCATAGCAGCTGAAGATGTTGACTTATCCGAAGAAGTAGAAGAAGACTTGGCCCTCCTAGATAATGAAGACGAATTCACATTAGAACAGCACTTGGAATCAACATCAAAAGGTTATGGATATGGTTCAACACAGAATCTAGATAACGGATATCCAAGTCTACTAATGAATGCAATGTATCAACAACAAATGAATGGAAGTCCATCACAAGCACCGTTGTCTCCACAAGCTTCAAATTCTTCAAAATCAACGAACAGTTCAACGTCATCGACAGGCAGTAGTGTATCTAATAAACAGAAGACTGGAGGAAGTGGGCCTAGAACGAAGAAACAATTTATTTGCAAGTTCTGTAACCGACAATTCACGAAGTCATACAACTTACTTATTCATGAAAGGACGCACACCGATGAACGACCATACTCCTGTGACATTTGCGGGAAAGCTTTCCGACGGCAAGACCACCTTAGAGACCACAGGTAAAAACAATATTAATATGTTTTAGTTTTCGAATTTTTAAAGATAATGAAGTCGCTTTGACTAATAAATAGCATAAGTTTTCTTTTAAAATTATGCTTTCAAGCTCATAATTTTTAAATTTATACCTGTCTTCAAGGGGGTTCCACTTAATGGAAACGACAACTACTAATGAATCAATAAAATCTAAGCCGTATCTTATCCATGATTTATGTTTCATTAGGCTTTAACGTTTTATGTTGTAATCAAACACCTGTTGATTTCTAAAGCAGTTTTTTGAGGCTTGTATTCTTAGATAAAACTAAGGTCCATTTATGTTTTAGACTACAAAAGTACCCCGTGGTGGAGCTCTCAAATAAGATAAAACAATCTTATAACCGTGTCGAGAAACATTTTAAGGTTCACGATACTCATTTTTCGATATCAATAAAAGATTTTGGTCGTCGGGTTTCAACGCGAAACATTATGAGAAACTTTTGAATAATGGTGGGGAACGAATAAAAATATTTTAAAACAAAAAGGGTTAAGTATGGAGCGAGCAGATGGTATCGACAACTCTTTCGTCACGCTCGTAAATTATTTCACAAAACCGCCGCTAATCCCACGAGAGACGATGTTTTAATTTTGGCTTTTCATTTTGTTTTCTTCCCGACTCCTTCGCATTCCATATAAATCTCAGAGCATATCTTTTTTCATATCAAAATATTTATCCTTTTAAAACGTCTCTACAATGCACTCAAATAAGATGTTAGTGACCGTTACAAGAATTCGAATTCCAAACATCACGGATCTCGAACACAATAAATATGATAATAGTGTTACAACAGCTCTCAATCTATTTCTTCACTTATCTTCTTGAGATCCCCACCCAAAAAGAACTAAAGGTGTTGAATTTTTACACCTGTCTCTCGGCGATTTCCTCCCAAATCACCGTATCTCTGTGGCAATAAAATAAATTTCGTGTAGACGCCGGAGGGTTAACCCGAGCCCGGCTCGGCCCGGCCTGTCGATGTTCAATCGATGTCCGTTGACACGATACATTATAATGGACCGGAGCGGGCCTTCGACGGGTTTTAACAAAGCACGTGGTGATCCTGACGTGAGGATTAATATGGATGACAAAAAAATAAAAAACAACTTTGGTAAATATTCCCCGCATACAAAATCAAGTTTCGATGTTCGAGAAGTTGAGATTTTTTTTGTGTAGATTGAAAGGATAATGGACTTAAATTAATTTGTAGCTTGTTTAGTAATTTGAACCTCGATTTTAGTGGATCTAATTTTCTTACTCACGCACGGTTTATTTTCATTAGTATCAATATTACTATGGAGAATGTGAATTTCATAGACCATCGGTCTGCATTGCGGGCTTAATTAATCAGTGTTGTCGCGTTGGTTCGAGTTAGGCCTAACGCAGCGCCCGCGCCGGTGTCACGGCACGCTCGACTGCACGCGCGCCCGGCCCGTCTTAATCACCATCATCATCGCGTGTTTTAATATTGAAATTATTATTTCATTCATCATCTTATAACTCAACTTTATCGTCACCGATCTAACTAATCCCAGCGATTATTACATGTATTACGTTACTTTGAACGGCTCGTAATTTTCTTGCCTCGAGTCTGTTTGTTTATACGATACGGAGATAATTTTCTCGAATTGTACACTCGATCGCTGGACCCTCGTGCTGCGTTATTATTGATTACACGTTACCCGGTGTGTTAATTATACGTTGTATAGTTAAATTTAATTTGAAATCAGTTGCTATCAACATTTGTGAGAAATATAAACCATATGTTTTATTATAATTAAAACTTACGTCCACGTAATTATACACTGTGTTTACTGGGTGTAAATCCAATAATAAGTAATTTATGATTTCTATAAAAGTATTTTTTGTGCGGATAAAATTGGGAAGTTTAAGTCTTGGAATTCAATCAATTCAGCTCGTTTGTTTCGATGGTGTTTTGCAAGTTTAAAGTAAGGGCGTAAATTAATGATATTGGAAATAAAGCTGAGAGACAACTGAAATTTATTACCAATAACCCTGGGGCTCTTGTTTGCTTCCCGGCTGCTCCCACAAGGTGCGCAGACCACGCGAGATCGAATGTTTCGGCGCCTACAGCTCATCTTAACAACATGTTGTAGAAACATGAGAACACCATTTAGATGGAGAGCAAAATTATGCTCAAATAACTGGACATTTTGCACAGACAATTCGTTTTAGCGACAGAAATATAACAACCTGGGTTTCTAACCGTAGAACTGAAATCTTTCTTCTGCTATCACTCTCCAGCAGCTATTCTGTCTGTGTTAAGCTATATCTTTATAATAATAAACATGCTTAACTAACTTTAATGATCTGTTTCATAGATTTACAAACACCACTAAGTTTGTCTAAGTATTCAATATCTGTAGGTGGAACAAAAAGTAAAGTTAGTCTCGAGCTCTCTAGGCTTTCTAGAAACATTGTTGCATGAATATTTTACTACCTTCGACCAAAAGAAACGTTGTTTTCTAAGACCATTAACTGAACATCATACATTTTGCAGTTTTATGTTGCGTGTCACATAGTGAAAACAAACTATTACTCGTTTCTATTAACTTCCACATGACATTGTAAAAAGACAAAAGTTTTAACAATAAATCTTTCTTTCAGGTACATTCACTCGAAGGAGAAACCGTTCAAATGTCTAGAATGCGGTAAGGGTTTCTGTCAGTCCAGAACGTTAGCGGTCCACAAAATCCTACACATGGAAGAATCTCCTCACAAGTGTCCAGTTTGCAGCAGAAGTTTCAACCAAAGGTCGAATCTTAAGACCCATTTGTTGACACACACTGACATAAAGCCATACAACTGTTCCTCTTGTGGGAAGGTGTTTAGAAGAAACTGTGACTTGAGGCGACACAGTCTAACACACAACCTTGTTGGCATATCTTCAGTGAACACATCCCCAAGCGGCAGCAACGGAAAGAGCCCGTTGCTAAATCCAAACTTTCCAATCGACAGCTTAGACACAGAAGATGAGAATTAGCAGTTATGTTTGTTAGTGGCAAATGCGAAAAGACTGATTTTTACTCCTAAAACGGTGCCTTCTAGTATTAAGGTTTAGTTTACTGTTAAACTCATGCCACGAGTGCCTAATTTATAGTTAGGAGATGAGGAATTGTTTTCTAAGTAGATATTGCGTTTAGCGTTCCAATGAATTTCTAAATTCAATGTTTATTGTGTTTCTAGACTAGAAGAGTGTTAGTAGATTCTATCTTAAATCTGACTTTGGTAGTGGCAATTGTTTTGTAGAAATAAATTCTTGCAATATCCTTCAAATGTTTGGGTTTTAGTATTATTTAGTTGTAGTTTTTTTCTTTAAATCTTGTAAATTTTCTGATCTCATTTTTTGTTTGTAAATATAAATTATAGTTAAGTCAATTTGTGCATTCCGTCCACCTTAATTTTTATGTATAAATGTTTTATTTTTATGAGGGTTGTGTAAAGTTATGTCTTCCTGTATTTTGGGATCTTGAAAAACGAATGTTATTCTGATTCTGTCTCAAAACTTGTATTATCCAAGATCTTGTTTAGATTATATTTGTAATGTAATTAAATTGATGAATTTGAATATTATTATTTTTATTTAACCCATCATTTCAACATGGTTTCAGGTGGTACACGCTATTCAAAGTGTATGAACAACTACTCAATTCAAATATATTTCCGGGCTCCGTCAGGGTCCGATCTCCAGTCCCATCAAGGGTATAAAATTACTGTTTTCTGCGTACTGTTGCTAAAATAAAAGCTTGTTATAAAGCCCTACCTGAATTCTGCTTCACAGAAAAAAATGAATCATCTTGATGACTTATTCCAGAGCATTCTTAGAAAAGGTTCGTTCTTATTTTATGCTTTAATAACTTTTGCCCGCGACTTTGTACGCGCATATCCTGTATTTTCCCGTTCCCGTAGTAATTTCGAGAAATCCTGTCTTAATACTTTCCTATGGATTGTAGGAAAGCTATATGCCAAATTTCAGCTTTCAACGACCACTTTTTTCGGCTGTGCGTTATCTGTTAGTCACTCAGTCACCAGTTACGGAAGATTTTTTATATACCTTCGATTTCAATCAATACCTATTTCAGGAGACACTACAAAATTACGTACTTGAACAGAATTATACAACAAGTATGAAACGGAAACGTCGGTGGTCTAGCTGGTCATCCCGTTTTTTTATATAATTCTGACCTCCATTTTTTCAATATTTTTTTGCCGCTTCATACGACATGTCCTCTCAAACCGATTTTCTACTTATTACTCTCAAATTAAGGGTCAATGTCGCATCTCTTCATAAGCCTATTCTCAATATTCTTGAAAAATATGTTTGAAGAATAAATCGCATTGTACACAAATAATAACACAACATACAATAAGCATAAGATAAATAGATACATATGCTTATAAATTGAAGGAGGAAGAAGGAACTGAAATTGGAAAGAAAATACAACTAGCCACTCGTGATTCGTCAACGAGTGTTCATAATTAGTAATTGAAAGTGTCTTTTCTATGTCTTTTCCTTCCATACTTCTCAAACAGTCGTCATCTCATTCATCACTCGTCACCCCGTTTCTAGCCATATCATCTTACACAGAATTCATTCATTTGATCTTCCCTTACTCTCCATACCCAAAACAGGCATTCGTATGTCTTCAGTGAGACGAACTTTTAGATGACAGCTGACTCTAAATAAGTAACATATTTATCTACTAGTATGTTGGCAGTCGTAAAATTATAGTTTGAGGTTTTGTCTGGCATTCATTGAGAACCAACTTAGTTCTTTTATGTATTCAATGGTTTAAACTCTTTTTAGGGTTCCGAAAATCCGTATGAAACGGAACCCTTATAAAATCACTCGGTTGTCTGTCAGTCTGTCACAGCCAATTATCTCCGCATCTACTCAACCAATTCTGTTGGAATTTGGTTCACATATGAAATTCTGTTATGGGGTAACAGAATTTCATATGTGAACCAAATTTCTCAAAACTTGATATGTCCCCAAAACCCCCACACTCAATTTTTATATTTTTTCAAACTCTACCGTATGACATATCAAATGAAAGGGCTCATTGTTGAGGTTAAAAGTATATTTTTTTCATAATTTTATAATTAATAGTTTTGAAGTTATTCAAGAAATTAGACGAAAAATGACCGTCCCTCCCCTTCTCTCCGAAACTACTGAGCCTAATTTTGTTTTTAGGGTTTTTACCTATAGATAACAGGAAAACCTATAAGAAGTCTATAGTGATAAAATTAAATGTTACAAAAATGAAATACGTTCGGAACCCTTTGCACGCGAGTTCAACTCGCACTTGGTCATTTTTTTAAAATACTGTATTGTTTTTCACTGCTGTTAAAAGGTCCCTAGATCTTCCCGGACACTCTTTTCTTGTGCCACCTCGGATCAGCCTTCGTGGGGACCATCCAGGTCATCACCACCGCTTGTCGTCTTATTACTAATTCAAATTAAATAGACACTGAGTTTTATGGCGACTACCTTCTTGTACTTATCATCATAACATTCTCTTACTAATATCCCGTATTTGTGGTTTTCCTGTTTAACCAATTAGTCTCGCCAGTAGTCACGCTCTTTCCAGCCATATCATCTTCCAAACAGTCAATCCAGCGTTTCTTTGATCTTCCATACTCAAACCTTCTTCACGACATTTTCCTCATTACTCCGTGCCATCATTAGTATCAATAATACCTAAATATATCTTATCTGTATTCGGACCAGAAATTGGCAGTGATGGCACCACGGTGTCTTTATTCAAATTTATTCTTGTACAGTTCGAATTAAGTTCTGCATCAAATTAATAGATGGCGTTACTTGTCACATTAATATGCGCATGAGTTAAACTTTTTATCAGGTGTTATGAATTAATACGCCATGTTTAATGTAACAATGGTCTTACTAGGCAACAGAAGAAGATATGTACTTCCCTATTTTACGTAATATTAAGTACCTAGGTATGTAAGCAGTGTCATTGTAATTGCTATCACTAGATATGGTTAAAATTTACCTACGACAATTTAGATAATGTTTATGGGTATAGAGCTCTTCCTAGTGGCGTATTGGTGGTTGGTGTTGATATCATTAAGACACATTTTTGAGTGTCTACCTATTTACGATTCAATTTAGCCTACTATTGCCTACATTTGGATTTTTTCGGTAACAGGTCGGAGTTTGGAAGTTGCTGGTGTGACGACACCCCTTTGCCCTAGAAATCACAAAAAGCTGTTGATCCAGCGCCTGATCTCCTCCCGGTCGTGTCGGATTGGCATCCCATCGGTCTATGAGAGTAATGAAACAGAGGAGGCACCTGTGTTTGTGCACATACTTGAGCACTAAAATATCTCCTACGTACTTGACTGATCTCCGCCGAGATTGGCCACCGTGATCGAAATTCGGTTGGGAGGATTGTTATTATAGCCTACTCTTGAGTTTCGTTTTATTTCCGGCGGAACTCAGCAGGGCATAGACCTTCCAGTTGTACGCCACTCTCTCGATTCTCATCAACTCTCACCCAGCTGCTTCCAGTCACCCTGCGAAGATCGTCACTCCATGTAGCCTGATGCCATCCCACTTTACGTTTGCCGATTCGTGGACTCCACTTAAGAACATGTCTACCCAAGGTCATCGATTTTCAGATTCAGCTTTCTTATTCTGTGAGCTATGTTGACAACTTTGGTTCTGTACCGAATCACTTCATTCGCTCTCAAAGTTGTTCTCATCTAACTACAGAGTTTGAGAGTATCGCAATTGACAACACTATAAGTTTATCATTTCAAAGAGAAAACATCTATTAGAAAATAGATCATTTACAAGAAAATTGAATTGCCACCCACCACCTCTATCCCCAGCACGGCAGAGTTCACGAGGTTCATTGGTACTCCCAGTTAGCTATTCATCGTTGTTTTTTTTTTGACGTTAAATTGGAAAGGCCGAAACCATTTTAAAAAAATCTGAAAAACAGGTTTTTTTAAATTAATTTCGCATCCAATCTGTTAAATAACCTTTTTATTTAATCCGACAGATGCTCTAATAGGCGTAGTACCGCATAATAGACGTAAAAGTAGTAATTATAAAGGTCAATGTAAAAGGCAAGACGAAACGCGACCATTAGCAACAAAGGACGACTACTGAGCTTGAAAAATCGGTTCAATTCAACACCAAATCGATGCAACGCAATTCACACGAATAAAAAGACTATTCGATTCAGTCCCACACAAAGACCCTTAAGAGTGTATCAAAATGACATAAAGCTCGATTCTTTTCTTAAACACAAAACACGTTTATAATGGTCCACATGTCTTACTTTTTTGTCAGTTTTCGGGAATAGATGACGTGTTAAAAAGGTAACAAATTGTATGCGTTCCGGAGCATCGTATCTCGTTTCTTTACCAAGCGTCATATATTATGTCAGTACCTACATCGATCCGAAATTTGAAATGATCATTTGCTGTGGTTTAAATGGCAATTTTGAATTAGTTCTAATTACAAACAGGTGTTGGTGTTGCCAAATAGTGGATGTTGGGCACGGCCATGACCGAAATATACTAACGGGAGTGTTCAACGAATGTTTTGAATTTAAGCTAGACTTGTTAATAGGCGTACCGAATTCACCTCAGTGCTTTGAGACAGTGTCGTTCTCTTGAATGCTACCTTTAAATACTATTCTTAGTAAAGCAATATATATTTGTGGTTAGGTACAAATGCTGACTCATGCAAGCAAAACGGATGATTGATAAATCTATGAGTAAATGAATCTAGAAGATCATTTTATTTGATATGCAACTTTACTTGTAGTCTTAATCAATTCATAACTTTTGATAGTTAATTTCACTATTCAAGTCTACCAAATAATTGAGACCAATAATTGAGAACCCCCGTGAAGCCATAAAACTATCACCCAGAATAAAGTGAAACTATTACAAGGACAAACAATTCCAGAGATCAAGAGCACAACAAAACATATGCGACGCAAACGCACCTTTCTTAAATACGGTGACAACATAATAATGCGCCGCGTCTCCGCCTCCTTTATAGCTGTAAATTATTCACAAATTACATAGTGATCGGAAATCCCGCTGAGTTAAACAAAGTTCTTCATCTTCCCTTTCTTTTTTTTTCAAGTATTGTCAACGATACCGAAATTACACTGTCACAAAAGATTATGCTCAACTCAGAGGTGTTTGAAAAATATTTGCTTTTGCCGTTTCGAGTGCGCATTATCCCTTATTTAGTCGCCGATTTTATTCGCGACCACACACACGCTGCAAAAATACAAACATAAAAAAATGTCGGTGTGAAATTATATAAGGTGTTTTGACAATGGTGAGTGTACGTGAGTTCCCGACGTTTCGTATTTTTAAACATGGTTTCGAGCCGTATTTGTCTCCGTTTCAGACATTACATTTCATACTTATTTTTGGATACAACGATTTTCGTTTATTTGTCGATTTAGATTAGACTTATTTTCTTCTGAATAAGGTATTATGTTGTTTACATAAAATCCTGTCCTACTATAATTATATATATATATATATATATAATTTTTCTAATACTATAAGCCCGATAGTGTAAAGAGGATCGATCGATGGATGGATATTAATTACTTTTTCACGCCAAAATTGCCGATCGGATTTTGATGAAACTTTATAGTACTTAGTATCCGTAATACATCAGAATAATGCATTGGTTATTATTTATAACAATGTGGGGGTATTACGACTTCAACGCGGGCTGAGCCGCGGCCGGCAGCTAGTCAAGTTATAAAGATGACACTACGTAGGGTAAGAAATATGAAGAGGCTGAAAAAAATTGCAAATAAAAACAGCACCAATTAGTTACCATCGCTCGATTCTAGTGTTGATCTTAGAAAGCGCTTCGATCGTAATTAAATGCCGGTTTAAGGCAACCATTATCAAGAATTTGCAGCTATTTTATACGAGTTCAAGTAGACAAGATACGGCTAAGTACCGGTACTGGCCACTACTAAAGGTCTGCTAATAAGCGATGTCAAAAGGGTAAGTGGCTTAGTTACAATCACAGATGAATAAATTCTGAGTTGGAGTTTAAGACTTACCTATCTGCACGATAGTAAATAATGCGATTTATTGAATATTTGTTATGTCCAATTTCCATTTTTTTTTAATATCAACAGTTTATTAGTACCTAGTACAATTTTATAAGTGTTACCTACTCGAATAAGAGACAGTTTTTGTTCTTTCTTAAAGATGGATTTGCATAAATCGTTACTTTGATTAATGCCTAGAAACATTTTGATAGTAGTAAAAAATATCAGGCAGTATTCTTGAATTCAAACTATTCTATGGAAAAGAAATTTAAGTATTGCAACATTAAAGCAGCCAATAGTTCACAGTGAATAAAAATTTAAAAAAAATAAAACACAATGACTCACGCAATCATCTCCCATTCGATTTGAGTGTCTATTTCTTTAACTACAAAGATCATATTCCATTTTAACCTTCTCGGAGTGGTCCATGCTCAATGTGATTTAGGTAAGCATTTAAATGTATGTAATTTTATTTATTTTAATAGCAGAGGTACAAGCGACATGTTATCGCAAGTATGCGAATTAACGGTGACAATTGTGATTGCAAACCGCATTTGTGTTCGAGCTTCAACGTTAAGTGCCAAGTGTGCGTGGAGAGTATAAAAAGTGCAGAGAGGACACGGTTTAAAGATTTATGCCTAAGAGCATGGGGTGGCCAGTGATATTAAAAATTGTGAGTAGTGATTGATTTTCTTACAGGATAAGAAAGTAATTTATGAATAATTTGAGTATTTTCTTAAAAAAGCTAATAAGTCAGCAAGGATAGATTTCCAAAAAATATTTGAACACATATATTTTATTTTGTTGAAACAAAGAATGAAGACGATATAGTGTGATACTCGCGTGTCGTCACATTTTAGTACACTAGATACTAAAACTTAGTGTCACCAGTCCCCACTCCTTGGGCTTTGATGCGCTTTATCTTTATAATTTTGTAACGATTTGAATTGGCAAAAATACGAGTCCAATATTTTTTTGGAAATCCAACGGATGGACTAAATACCTACGTTAGGTATAATAAGATTTGTCTATCCAGGAAAATACCCAATAAGGTATTTGACAAAAAAATCGAATTAGTCCGTCAGATAGATTTCCAAAGAATATTGGGCACGTATTTTTTCTTTTGTCACGTAATCAAAAAATGAAGACGATACAGTGCGTTGAAAACTCTTGTGACGTCACTTACAAGTACGCTATTTACTGGAAAGTGACGTTACAAGCTCCCACTCCTTTATCTTTGATGCGTTTTATCTTAGAATTTTTATTGATTTGATAAATAAAAAAAATGTGTAGTATCCAATACATTTCGATAATCTAACTGACAGACTAAATAAATACATATTTTTTAAACCAGGCAACATCCCTATTCTGTCAAAGATGATAGTAATATGGCCAAAAAAAGGCTAAATATTAAGATGGCCGCTCGTAACTATATGCAGGTGTTGAAAAAAGAAGAAAACATTCGTACTGCTCTGACCCCAAATGGCCCAAATTATGTAATAGGTGAGTGCAAGATGAAAATGGCAAATACTTCAGTAAAAAAAAACTCAACTGACCCAATAACTATAATTGGAAAGATTTTTCATTTTTAAAGTGTAATATTTTTAAAGAAGAATAGTTTCTGTCCTTACAAAATTTACCCAACTCCGACAAAAATCACACATACATATCTTAGTTTCTTTGTCGTCTATAATATAAGAGCAATATGTTTTGTTTTCCTTTTGGTTGGCGAGCATATAAATACATAATTATAGTGTTTTTCATTCACTCTTGCTAGCATAACCATCGTGTTTGGGTACATTTGAATGGTTCTGATAGGTAATATGATGGTGAATGATGGAGACCAACTAAAAGATCCACCAGAAAGGTGGATCTATTAGTTAGCTAGTAGTAGTAGTAGTAGTAGTTGGTCATTGTGTTTGGGTTCATTTGAATCGTTCTGATGAACACTATTCATTGTTGTTGATAACAGCTACAATGAATGTATCCACCCGTTTGATTCTTATCAGCCCGAACACTATGAGTATAACAGTATTCAACTATGAGAGCCGATACTCACCTTTATAGTACACATGTATGACAGAAAGAATTTACATCTTTTTAGGTAAAAGAGGCGACAGACATAATTATTGTACTAGAAATAGAGGCCAATTAGTTCAACCAGGTTTCAGACTGGCTAAAGTAGCCACATTTTTCATGGGATACTGTTTAAATCCTACTACTATTATAAAGGCGAAAGTTTGTAAGTATGGATGTATGTATGGATGTTTGTTACTCTTTCACGTAAAAACTACTGAATGGATTTTGATGAAATTTGGCACAGAGGTAGATTATAGTCTGGAATAACACATAGGATACTTTTTATCCCGGGAATATGTTCCCTTAGGATAGTTTTCGACAATCACGCGGGCGGAGCCGCGGGCGGCAACTAGTGTTATAATAAAATACCTCCCCATATATTGGAACTAAATGAGACAAAATTTAAATCTTGTATAAAACGCACACAATGCAGGCAAGCATATTATTATAAGTTGGGGTATTATATAGAAAATAAAAATGCTTGGCTCAATGCTCCTAGTGGCTGTGGAGCAGGACCACTGCTTCACAGCCACTAGGGCGCACAAACTAATTTGGCTGAAGGCTGAAGATTGTAAGAACGCAATATTTTCATTGTATAGACTTCATTTTTTAGCATTGTAAAATTTCATGCATTAACGGCACATGTGTGTGTGAGTACTGTGTACAGTTGACCTTAAACTTAAATTATATCTATCACTTTTAGGTGTCTCGACTTCAATGTACCGTGTGCGGTTGGGAGTGTCATGCTCACTCAAAAGCCTGGCTGATGGTGGTGCATACGTTGGATCGTTTGGCTCCCTTCAAAATGGTTGAGCCGAATGGTGCTAGCGCATGCGTCATGTTCGTGAACGGGTACTGTCTGCTTGGACTGGTCATTTCTCGGCGGCCACGGTTTACTTTAATTGTTCTTTTTACTCTGGACGCTTTTATCCTGCATGTCTTTTCTCACATATATGTATAGTTTCAACATGAATGATGTTACCTTAACTTAAAACATTTTTTTTTAAGATTTTCTGAGGAGTTTCTTGCACGTTCTTCTCCATAGAGATCTGCTTTGGAACGTGCAAAGAGCTTCATCTTTTCGGTGGTCTAATTGAAATAAATACTTTGAGTCTTGGAGTCTTTGAGTTTCCATCATCAGATCGTTGTTAGCAGCTGCAATTAATAGGACCAACCCGTACAAGGCATGCTTGTAAGAGATCCACTCTTACAAGCATGCCTTGTACGGGTTGGTCGACGTCATTATGATAGCTCGCTAGATAGTGCCAGCACACGATGTGCACAAACTGTGTACCTATTATATTGAACACAGAAGTATGGCACTATTGATGAACAGTCGCATCTGCGCTAGTTGATCAGTGTCTGTGTGTGCTATCGTGTCGCAGCTGACAGTAACGACGTCGTCATGATAGCTCGCTAGATAGTGCCAGCACACGATGTGCACAAACTGTGTACCTATTATATTGAACACAGAAGTATGGCACTATTGATGAACAGCCGCATCTGCGCTAGTTGATCAGTGTCTGTGCGTGCTATCGTGTCGCAGCTGACAGTAACGACGTCGTCATGATAGCTCGCTAGATAGTGCCCGCACACGATGTGCACAAACTGTGTATTATATTAAACACAGAAGTATGGCACTATTGATGAACAGTCGCATCTGGGCTAGTTGATCAGTGTCTGTGTGTGCTATCGTGTCGCAGCTGACAGTAACGACGTCGTCATGATAGTTCGCTAGATAGTGCCCGCACACGATGTGTATGAACTGTGTATTATATTGAACACAGAAGTATGGCACTATTGATGAACAGTCGCATCTGCGCTAGTTGATCAGTGTCTGTGTGTGCTATCGTGTCGCAGCTGACAGTAACGACGTCGTCATGATAGCTCGCTAGATAGTGCCCGCACACGATGTGCACAAACTGTGTATTATATTGAACACAGAAGTATGGCACTATTGATGAACAGTCGCATCTGCGCTAGTTGATCAGTCTGTGTGTGCTATCGTGTCGCAGCTGACAGTAACGACGTCGTCATGATAGCTCGCTAGATAGTGCCCGCACACGATGTGTATGAACTGTGTATTATATTGAACACAGAAGTATAGCACTATTGATGAACAGTCGCATCTGCGCTAGTTGATCAGTGTCTGTGTGTGCTATCGTGTCGCAGCTGACAGTAACGACGTCGTCATGATAGCTCGCTAGATAGTGCCCGCACACGATGTGTATGAACTGTGTAGAGGTTTCTTATAAGAGCGTCTACGTTTATAATAGAGAATTTTAAAAGTAGTGGAAGCTGCTATAATAATTATATTTTTTTTTATTAATTTTTATTTTTCTTATTTTATAGTCATTTTTATGCTGAATAAGACCAAGTTCCCATCTGGTGGTAAAAATGATTTAACAAAAACCTATTTATAAAACCTACCATAACAAAAGACCATGTAGGTACGCCGAAAATAAAATTTTACGCAGTCCTGAAAATCAGCCAACTGTCTGGGTACCACAAAAAAACATCATAATTATACCACACTTTATTATTTAAGTAAGTTACCAATATCACCCCTATAATTATTTTATAAAGACATAACATTTTTCGTAAGAAGATACCAATACCAACGAGGTCATCTACCTAATTGTAAAACTCATGTCTTTACAATCCACCCAATCACTTTAGTGAGGACATTAACAATGTTGACGTGAGAGACATTTGATACGATTAAACTGAGTTCGACCTTACAAAGGCACCTTTACGGCTATTGAGACCTTATCTTTAAATTTCCGTTTTCAATGAAATCCCTTAATAAAAACAAAACAGAAACAGTAAAACATCCGATCTCTATTATCTGTAACTCAATACTTAATTCTGTGGTAGAAGGCGGTGGGAGGGCCTTGTAGCGCTCCGCCCAATCCCTCCCAAGCGGCGCCACGATTGGTGGAGGGAGGGAAGTTTCCATGCGTACGCGCATTCAGGCCCGGCGCGGTTCAAGAATGCAATTCAATTGAGGTGCTCAATGCTCTTTTATGTGAAGTACGGGTAATCGTTCTATTAAATGTACGGTTCTTGCGATGTGCAGGGAGAATTCTTTGTTTCTAGCTTTAAGTACAAATTGCTGTAGTAATTTGCTACTATTAAATACAATTAGATAAGCTGCGCAAACGACAGCTAAATTAGGAACGGGATTTTCCTGTTGTGGAAATTGAGATCCTGCAATTTTGTTTACTGATTGGCTTTACGAGTTTTTAACAAATTATCAATATTTAATTGGATTTTATTTTTATGAATGGTCTATCAATTCCTTTAAGGTTTGGTCACTATGACACAGAGGAAGAACCGCTCATCTTAGCCAAACTACTAAAAAAAAGAGATTCATAGATGAAACATCCTGGCAACACCTTTCGATTGTTCTTTGAAAGTAGCTCCTGATGAAAAGCGATGATGTGGTCGATGATGGAGCACGCTCATCTAGAAAAAACCTATTCACTCTTGACTTAAAGACTCCCAGGTTGATGCTATCAGGAAACACAGACTCCGGCAGGAAATTCCACTCCTTAGCTGTACGCACAATGACCACACTTTACTCAAAATGCAAGTGGACGAACATTGAACCGCGCAGTATTTCTTTAAATTAGCAGATCCAGTAGAACATCCTAAAGGCTAGATAGTTTAAAGTAGTAGGTAGATATGCAAAGACCACACCTCACTATAAGAAACAAACAGGTAATATGTCGGGTGTAATGACCGCTATAATGCGTAGGTAGAGGAAATTGACTGGCTATCGTCTATGACCACAAATCCAAAATTTTAAATGTGTGTAATTTTTTAGTGATATGAACTTTACTCAGCTAGTCAATGACTTTAAAACCTAGTCACCATCTAAGCTAACATAATTATACTTTATAGTAGACTTAGCTAACAATACAATTAAACTGAATACTATTATAGACTTATTTTTACATTAAACACGACTCTTGACTGTTTTTGGTGCCATTTGTGTAACGAACCAAGCTGGCGTGACCATTCGAATTGCGGGCAGGTGTGGCCAAAAAGCGCAAAAGATGAGATTCGATCCAAAAGACTGCAGAAATGGGACCCAAAAAAATACTTACGTCACCTGCTTAATGCTATATGTACCTTTGAATTTCATTAGTACTTGAATAAAGTATTTAAATAAAAAAAATACATGTCAGATAAAGCGGGGGAAGGAAAACCCTGCTAAATAATCATTTATATGGCAGATATATGAATAATAAATCCATTCTTGTTAGTGGAAACATAAAAAATGTGTAGGATCCCTCTAGAAATATTTTAATTTACACTTAGCATTCATCCTTTAAGCACATACCTAAGCACTGTGCAGGTAAGTTTACAACCAGCCCATAACTGTTAGAAAACTTAAAGCACCGCACATAGTAATTACAAGTTCTAATGGTGATAAATATTACGAGGCAATGCGAGGAATCTTGTAAGAGTCAACTGGGTACTAACGACCTCCCATTGAAATATTTCAATGAATACTAGATGTTCATGTTAAGAGATTGTTAGGAAAATGACGGCTGAGCCGCTAATGTCCTGTAACTCTGTGGAAAAAATTGCAGCTGAAGAAATACTGGCAGCACAATGGATGCGTAGGAAAACAAACATGTTCTAACTCAGCTTTAAAAAGACGACGTTTTCTTTTACAACTGCCAAGCATACCGAAGATCGTCAACATATACTGAGCCTGAAACAGTCCACTAACAGTTCAGGGACTTTTAGGGGAACCCTCCACGTTTCGCATCCTGCCTGTCCCAGCTACCTTTCGCTGGCCCAACTAGCTGGGGAGCAAAGAACGCTGCGCTTGGCGATACATATTCTATCAGCGACAGCGATTGTAAAAAGATCCAAAATATGCAGTGTCTCTGGTATCGCTTGTCGTAACGCCAATTGGTACTGCGACAAACATGACCAGGGGCCCTACTATGAAGTCTTAAAACGATCATTATTCCGCTCTAAGAGGGAGACGGAGTTATACATAGCAAATAGCACTATCCCGTTTACATTATCAGGATCGCATTAGCACGTCATAGTAGGGCTGCAGCCCACTACTATTTCAGCTTGCTAACTCTACAAGCCCAAAATGTCCTTAAAAGAATTTCCATAACCACTATTCTAAAGCCAATTCGACGCTAAAAGCAACCACTATAACTTTGCGAAATAAATCGATTTGAACTAACAATTGGTAAGCATGTTGAACACGACTATTTACTTACAAACAGTCGATTATTCGTGAATTATAATACAATTCTTACGCCAATCCGTTGTGGTTGCAAAACGGCTACTTTGCTATTTGTTATCGTCCTACGTTCCTTGTTGAGTTTGTTATATTGCTGGTGTAGTGTTACCAATGGCAGGTTTCAAATTACCCTACCAACAATTGAATGGAACTCGGCAGGAGTTCCCACATTTATCTTGTTGGTGCCTCAGTTCCGGGATTGTTGGTAACCCTAACCTAACGGCTGATGGATGGCGGGATAGCCTTAGAATTGGCGAGCGAAAATGTTCTTGGCAATGAGCGCCTGTCAAACGCTTGAGGTTCCGTAGTAACCACCAAACTTGTCTTATTGGGTGTTTAATGGGATGTTAAAAGCCTCTATGAGTCCATAATCATGTGTGTTGATGAAACTTACTCTGGTTCAGGTTGTCAGCAGGTAGTGATAGTGCTGCTGTTTCGTCGTCATCAGACTAATATCAACTTCTACACCTACCAAAACTTCTTCAAAAAATATCTTTGTGTATCAGTTCACTACTATGCACCACTACATACACTATGGACATAGGTTTCTTCCATTTTATACGGGCACTGAGCATATTAGCCCTGGATTGTTTCATGTAATACCTACATTTAATTTGCTTTTACCACTACTTTATTTTTTGAGATGCTTGCCTATTGGTGTTATAATGTGTGATGGCCTTTGTTAAAAGCGAATATAATATATGAACGTTTAAGTTATTAACTAAATTGACCATTTGCGTAATAGTTCGTTGTAAAGATCGTCCCATTTACCTTATTTTTTTCACTTTACTACAATTATTTTTCAGAACCTAGCAATTGTCAAGTTATTAAATACAATAAAAAGTTTAGTGTAGTCAAAGATGAAAAGGCTCGATAATCATATTTATATCCCTTCAATATCATGGTAAGATAAGTTGGCAACACCACGTGCAACACTTGTTGCTTACATTATTGATGTGTTAACAGCTTAACATCGTGTTGAAATTATGGATATTTATTATTTATCTGATTCTGCCTTTACAGGTATTTATAGTCATGGAACAGGTGTCAAAATGTGATTGTGCAAGTAAATCTCTGCAAGTAAACCTACTAGTTAGGCAAAATAGACACTATGAAAGTTTAGAACTGTCAAAATAATCCTACTAATATTATAATTACGTTTGTAAGTATGGATGGATGGATGGATGTTTGTTACTCTTTCACGCAAAAACTACTGAACGGATCTTGATGAAACATGGCACAGACGTAGACTATAGTGTGGAATTACACATAGGATACTTTTTATCCCGGAAATATGTTCCCTTGGGATAATTATCGATTCATGCGAGCGGAGCCGTGGGCGGCAGCTAGTTAGTAATATTTTAATTTATGTGCAACATAATTTTGAATTAATTAAAACTAAAATAAAACACTTGATTGAAATAATACAAATAGAAATAAGTAGGTACTAAAACAGGTCAAGTACATGTCGGGCCTGGCACAGTATGGGGTTCCGAAGTTTTCCCTATAACTATGAAAATGACATCCATCCCACGTCAAGAATGTGTTTCACTGGCGCCAGCTCAGAATTTGGTTTCGGGCCCATTTTCGCTAATGCGACCCATGAGTAATTTTCATTGTTTTCGGGATCACAATAAGAAAAATGAAGCTTTTTGTTGCCGCCATGTTGGATTTAAACATGCGTTTATTTCAAGTAATTTTCTACGAAATTCTTCTTTCTCGGAATAGTTATTTTTAATTATTTTCTTTAATAGCTTCGTTATGGAATGTTAAAAAAAAAAATCCTGTGACTTTTCAGTGGTGTTGTTAGGTATGGGGGACCACTAAAAAAGTGATAGTAGTAACCTAACCTTTTTTTTTTTTTTTTGATCTCGGGGGGAAATCCTCATGGAAATCCTCCACCCTGGGGCGGGTGGAGGGGTCTGTCAGACTCTTACTGACTAAAACCACCCCGGTGTTCCATCTCCCACCTACGCCGGGGATCGCGGGAACGTATGCGACTTCCGCAATCCCCGGCTGGTGCCGGCCCGCCTCTGCGGGCCACCTCGCGTCGGCGAGGGGAGTGAGGTGTTTAACTCCCCTCGCTACGTCAAAGAGGGGCGCACGGGAACACCACGCGCCGCCACCTCGGGTCCGGATGAGTGGGGGGCGACGGACATCCCCAAGTCCGCCGCCCCTGGACCCAGTTAGGGGGGCCGGAAGAGGGCAGCGTATGCCCTCCTCCGACGCCCGATGCGCCTGCTGCGGGCAGGGAGAGCGGTTGTGATCTCCCTCTCCCTTTCCGCAGCCTCCTTCTGCGCGATAACTGTCTCGCAGAAGGAGACCACCGCGTCCCAGGACTCCTCACCGCCGACCATAGCATGGACTACGGCCGGCAGCGAGAGGTCACCGCCTACAACAGAGATGAGGGCACGGCGCGGCTCCTCCCAAGCTGCACACTCTGCAAGCGTATGCCGTGCCGTGTCCTCCCGACAGTCGACGCAGTGGTGGCATCGAGCGTCCGGCTCCCTGCCTATGCGACACAAGAACCTCCCGAAGCAGCCATGCCCCGAGAGGACTTGCGTCGCACGAAACGTCAGAGAGCCGTGCCTTCTCCCGAGCCACAGGTCGAGCACTGGCCGGATGGCCTCGATGGTGATGAGGCCGGCGGTAGGGCTCGAAAGCCTGTCCCGCCATTCCGCCACCAGTAGTAACCTAACCTAACCTAACCTAACAACACCACTGGAAAGTCACAGGAAAGCAAAATACGCAATTTCGTTTACTTGGATAACATTTTTATTCCAGGTGATTTTGATTTAAAAACCAAACTACTGAACCGATTTTGATCAAAGTAGTATGGGACCAATCGGAAAATATCCTGTCACGTGGTACAGCTGGATAAACTTTTTTTAATTTGCATAATTGCTTCCAAATAGTGTCCCCATTTGCCCTTTTTTTATGCTTCCGCGTTCGGGCCACAACAGATTATAAATGTGTACCAAATTGCAACTGAATCGGTCCAGTACATTCGGAGAACATCTTCTGTGACAGACGGACATACAGACATACCGACAGACAACCGAGTGATCTTAAAAGGGTTCCGTTTTTCCATACAGAGGTTCGGTTCCTAAAAATGCTAACTACTTTAAACTTGAATACCTGTTTCGCAAACGAGATCCGTTTGCAAAATTAATCGAATTAGTGTCTTTAGTACGCTAGCTAATTAAGACACCACAATCCAGATACTGGATTGTGGTGTCTTAATTAGCTAGAAATTCTCCGGTTAATCTTTCAATGCGTTCGATCTCTGCTCTGAAAAGGCAGATAATAGAAGATTAGTTCCGATTAGTCACGGGAAATCAACCAGCTCGTTTCAAAGCTTTTTCCTCAAACGTAACAAACTTACATAAAAAGGAACGTTTCGCATTATAACCTCATATAACATTCATCATACATGTTCACACTTCATTCAAAATTAAATTCTATTATCTTTGACATCCGTTACAATCTTAAGTGCCTCGTTTGTGCATTAACTGGGCACCTTGTTACACCGACGCGTAACTTTGGTCGATGAGTTTAATGAACTTGAGTTTTATGTTTTCAGAATTTGGTGATACAGGATTTGTTGTGTCCAGTACGCACTAGCATTAGTAAATACCACAAAAATAAAACGAGTGAGAAATGTGATGAAAAAATGTTGACCTTGTACTTTTAAGAAGAAACTAGAAGAGCTGCATCAATCCTACATTCCACAACATCTTTTTATGGATTACTTTTCGTAAGATAGTATAAAACCAATTTAAAATCAAACACATTGCTTGGCATAAAATTAAGAGTTTTTTAAATATTAGTTTGTTGTTAACTTGTTATTTTTCTGGTTATTATAAGTAATAACACTGGTTTCTAAGTTGTGCCAATTACAACCAATTACCGGGCATTGTCTGGAAAACAAGATTTTTTTTTTATTTTTCATTCGTCTCGCGAACACACTTAACCCCACCATCCACTCCGGTGTAACAACCGCTCCGCTAGCACGCGCTAGGCCGAAAGGTATTCACACAACAAATATTGACGCGCCGAAGCATTGTGTCGGCGTTAACTAAAGGTTATCTTATCAACTGTTTGAGCTCAAACACTAATGTTTGATGACAGACGCTCGTGTGTCTACGTTTGTCTCTCAAACCTTATCTCTAAGTAATGACGTATTGAACTTGTAGAATTTCCGGGAAGTTTCCTGTCAATCCTTCTTTGGTGTTTTCTTAAGGTTTTGAGTTTTAACGCCGCCCTTATAGAACGCTTAGAATAAAATTGCTTTGAGGTTGTCATGGTGTAGACCATCGCATCCTCCCTTTTCAATGATGGTTTGCGGGACTTTACTCTCTGTTCCGCATATCATCTGTAGACCTGCCTTTATTTTAATTGTCTTCAGGTTCGTTGTTTTTTTTTACATTTATGACGTTTTGTAGACCTTATGTGCTTGCATCCTGTGGGCAAACTCTTATTCAACTTGACTTTTAAAACTTCAAAATTGTTTCCAGATCAAAAAAAAAAAACCAAATCTCCAAAAAATCGGTACATCCTCCAATCAAAAATACCCTGAAAAGCCACACATAAAAAAATCTCTACACAATTAAAATGTATAGCAAAAACCCGTTCTAAAATTTAATTGCAAATCAATTTCTATTTAAGTCTCATTTTATTCTCAGACGTTCAAGTAGGCAGTCGTTTTTATACGTTTATTGCAGCAATAGCATCCGAAGTGCCTTTTCAATTAACAGCTTCATTAGAAAAGACCACCGTCTGTCCATAATTAGCTTACGGACAAAATAGGGGCGAATAATTAAAATGTCTTAATTTTATTGAAGGGAGGCCTTCAAGGTTTATTGAGGAGTATTTATGTGTGCTGTAAAGATAGTGGAGGGTTATTTTTAAGTATTGTTGCTGGTTCGATCAGTTCGATGCTCTGGCTTGCTATTGTAGAAGAAAAAAATTGAAATGGTTGCCTATTTAAGGGTGGTTGAGATTGGAAGCGTGATGGGAGATGGGACGCTGTTTTCAGAGATATCTTAATTTTCTTGTCTTATCTAAAGAAGAGCTTATCTTCTAAGCTTAACTAATTGAGATGTCTATTAAAGAAAGCTAAAGGACGATGACTCTGTTTTTTTGTCCCCGTCTGTAGAATTCGTCTGATGTTTTGGGCTTTGCTAAAATTTTTGTCTTACTACATCAGAAAGATTGAGACGTTAGGTTGGCAAATATTATTATTTTAATTGAATGCCCATCAATATGATTCTCAAACAAATTAAGTGTCGTTAAACGCCATCAAACAGAAAAACATTCGATCGATCGCAACATCGTATTCATTATTGGAAGCAATAAAAATTCTTAAGCATCGCCTTAAGAACCAAATTACAACAAGACCGTGAAAAAAATGTCTTTAATTTCATTTAAAAAAATTAAAGTCAGCCGACGCCGCGACAAAAAAGTAAAAAAGTTAATAAATCGAGCCAAATAACACATTACGAGGCTAATTTAAACGCTAAATTCTCTTGTTTAAATTAAGTACGAAACGAAGGGATTTTTCACAATAAATAATACCCTAATTACTGGTCAGGGTCTCATCAAATTGTTTTTATGGCGACATGCTGCTCACAAAAAAGAATGATTCTCTAATTTGGACGGCGTTATGCAAGATGTAGGTAAATAAAATATTGTTTAATTGCAACAAGGAAGTTTTAAATCAAATAAATTACGACTGCGATATAGACACACCTGAAAATCGAAAGTTACTAAAATTTTATAAGCAAGTAAATATTGTAAAAGTCATATAAACATGATTGTCATCACTTTCACAAACTACCTAACAGTAAAAGTGCATTTAACGTAGAAAGCGTTTTGTCATAAAACAAAACCGATAAAAATCTATGCTTTTAGTTTCAAAGTAAATGCAATGTTTGCAATTTAGGTGTTGATAATATCGAAATCTTGCTATTTAAATTGCGCGCCGTTTATTTATGTCATAGTAGGTACTATGATATAATTAAACGGCACGCTTCTTTAAATATCATGAATAGAGACATCTATAAGGAAACGACAAGTAGTTCAAGGATATTCGCCAAATTTCAAGAAAAAAATCTACGCTATACTGTATTTACCTATTATTGAAAAGTTGTTTGCAAACGGACAGAGTCAAGACACGAAATTTTGCAAAATACCTATTAAAATGACAAAACAAACCCCATTTTTTTGGTTGTTTTTTCAATACGTCCTTGACGTGACGAATTACTCATCAAATCAAATTCAAACGGTTTTGTTTTAGTGAGGTTGCCCCGAGGTTGAGTATGTTTTTCTAACTTACGCATATATTTTAGATGAGTGAGAGCAACTATTTGGCCTTAATTTTTCAGACAATTCGAATATTTGCGTTACCAAAAAGTAGAAACTTTAATAAAGTACTACATTAGACTACCTTTTACATAGTTCATATGAAACATCGCAAAGTACCACTTAAGTTTGATGATTCTTTGGGCTTTTTTTTTTAAGGATGGGAAATCATCAAATGACTTCTTCCGCTCTGGGTGGAGCGGAAGGGCGTGTCAGACTCTTACTGACTAAAACCCATCCGTGTTCCTTCTAAAGCCCTTTGCATTCCAGAGCCGCGGTGACTCTTTCGAACAAATTCCGCAACCCTGGCAGGATTGTTTGGGCTACGTCGGTAACCTTGTTTCTCCTGCGGATCTTCATTTCTGAAAGGAAGGCCTATTTCCAGTAGTGGACGTTTTTCGGCTGAAATGATGATGTAATTGATTAGTCATAATCATTATCATCATCATATTAGCCGAAAAGAAAAGGGTAAAAAAAACATGACATGAACCGTAAACAATAACTATTATTTCTTGGTTCCCTACAACATAAAGCGGTCCCCACAATTGGAGGCTTCCTCAACAGCCGCACACAATAAAATCACAGATTTGTGGACATTACAACGTCCAGTTTTAATTCCATACAAAATTAGTCCAACCAGCTTCTTCTGAGTTTATATAAAAACTAATCAGAATCACGTCGGGAGCTTGCTATAAATTCTATCTGTTAAATAAGGTTGAGGTAAAGTGCGACTTTTGTTGACATTCAGAGTCCCGTACATGTTTGAATATGTAGACCGTATCTATGTTTTATATGCCTAAACAGAATAAGTTTTATATTTCTGGATAAAGGTATGGATTTCATTTCATTTTCATTTAATTTATTCAATAAAAATTTACGGTGTGTCTGAATGTGAAACAAGAAAAAAAAAAAAAAAAACAAAAAAAAACATTTCATTAAGTAGGTATATAAGAGTATCTGGAAAGGTATGGGAGACCTCATATCTTTCCAGATACTCTTTTCTTGCGTCCAGAATTATGTAGGTACTTACTTTTTATACTGAAAACCATTGTGTACAATATATTTAGAAACCAGTACTTTAATGTTGATACATTTTGTAAATATTGAAAAGCATTTTTGATTCCAGTTCTTTTTGCAAAAAATCATGATTTTCCCCAACAGATCTCTGTCTCTTTTGCATAAAATCACCGAATAAACAGCGATTCAACCTCATTTCAAGTACTACGGAACCCAGAAAACGATTATTTACGATTGTGTAGGCTATTTTAGTGAGTCGGTCGGTAAGTGAGCACGAGACACATGTCAACATTTTTAATTGCATCGCTTCAAGTAATTTATCGATTTGGTAATGGCCCAAAATAAAAATTCAATTAATTTTTCGGTTTATTTTTGTAGTATTTGTTTTTATTTTGAGTAAAACTACTTGAATGTTGATTAGTTTACCGATTTAAGGTAAATTAATGTGGTCGTTATTATATTGCTTATGGAAGGTCGCAAGTGTGGATGTTGGGACATAAATCTGCTGCCAAAAAGGTTTTTGCAAAAACGAACACATTAACATATTATATCGAATAAGAACTAGTCCTTAAAATTTAACACACAGATGTGTTGCTGGGGATTTTTTGCGCCAATTCTTATTTATTATTATTTATTTATATACTATATACTTTATATAATTTTATATTCTTCTTTCCAGCTTAAACACTAGGAAGTTTATATGGGCGGGCGTTTTTGGGGATTGTCTTTATTTAAAACTTTGACATTTAGAAACTGTTTTTTGTTGAAAGTTGATTTTCGATTTAAAAATCGTAAATTAAAAAGACAGTTTGAAAAGTGATTTTATCTTACATTTTAAGTCATTTCTTGCGGAAGGTCTTTTAAAAAAAATAATTATTTTTTGTTTTCATACTTTTTTCTAAGTGTATAACAGATACGGAACACCACTCTTAAATTCGACCACGCACTTCTAGAACACCCTGTATAGTGGAAGAGGACAGAGATCGATTCATGGATGGGTGAGTATCTTTTGATACTGAGATTCCTCCGAACCAAGGAAGACAGGTTCTGTATGGTTCGGCCGTAAAAGAATATCATGCCATATCACTTCCCGTGGGTGACGTAAGAGGCGACTAAGGGACTAACCAGAGAATGGGCAGCAGTATTCCTTGTGTTTCTGTGCATTGCAACAGCTACACTGCGATCACCAACCCGCCTGCCAAGCGTGGTGATTATGGCAAACCCCCATCCCTTGGGGAAGCCTATGTCCAGCAGTGGACGACTTTTGGCTAGCATGATGATGATGAAGAAGGAAAACACGTAAAGCCGTGAGACCTGGCTGCAATTTGTAAATCTTTCACAGATGTTATGGACAGCCGGAGAATCTGACACCAGTCTTACCAAGATGTATCGTGATACCTACCTAGTTACTGGCGTGTGAGGGTCAGGTAGGTAAGCGCTCCATGTTAAATACTGGTACTCAGCTGCATCCGATTTGACTGGGAACCGACCCCCAATTTCGTTGGGAAAGAGAGTGATGATTAGTTGATGTTAAGATTATAGGATTTATAATCAATTTTTATTTTATAAAACGTTGCCCCCACTAGGATTTGCTCCTGCAGCGTGGGTGCATTTACAAATATACTAACTCACATACACAAACAGCCAGACCCAGTAGGCCGTCACATATCTGTTCCGTGCGGGAATCGAACCCGCGACACGCAGCACAGCAGCCAATCGTTCAACCACTGCGCCAACCGTGTCGTCGAATAAATCTATGTTGTTAGGTGAGAAAAACAAGGCTAGACCGACAAGGCTTCTATACGGGGATCGTGCGGTCCATGGCCCTTTATGGGGCCCCTGTTTGGGCGCTAACGTTAAAGGGGCGACCAGCCCGCCAGCTCAACGCGTCCCAAAGGGTCATGGCCATCCGGCTGGCCCGGGGATGCCGCACGGTCTCCGGCGAGGCGGCGAGCCTCCTTGCCGGATTACCGCCATGGGATCTGGAGGCAAGAGCCCTCGCGCACGTTTACGCGTGGCGCGTGGAGGCGCTTCGCCAGGGTGAAACTCCGCTGCCGCGGCAAATTGCATCGCGGTGGATGGAGCTACGGCAGGATACCATGGCGGTATGGAGACGGCGACTATCGCAACCCAGCGCTGGGCACGCCACAATTGCGGCGGTAAGACCTCTCTTTGGGTAGTGGCTGGAGAGGCGCCACGGCGTCCTCACCTTCCGCCTGACGCAGGTGCTCACCGGACACGGCTGTTTCGGGAAGTACCTGTTTCGTATTAAGCGTGAGGACACGCCCGGGTGTCAGCACTTTGATGATCACCCGGAGGACACGGTCCAGCATACGGTGGATGTCTGCCCTGCTTGGGCTGAGCACCGCCGTGTCCTTGTCAAGGCGATCAGCGGCGGTGACCTCTCGCGACCGGCCCTGGTTGAATCCATGGTCCGGAGCGATGAGGCTTGGGAAGCGGGCGCCTTCACAGAAGAAATGAAGTAATGCTAGCGAAAGAGAAGGCGGGCCGCGCGAGGGAAAGGCAAGGCCTTTGCCTCAACCGCCGCTACAGGAGGAGACGCCCCGGGCGTCGGGAGTCGCAGGTCACCTTAGGCGCGGGCCTGCGGACGGCGAGCGTTGGGTGGCTCGCTGTCCGATCACCACCAGGCCCGGATCGATGGCGCGGTGTGTTTCACGCGCTCCTCAAAGATATGTCAGCATAGAAGACGGGGCCCGCTTGGGCCAGAGCCTGCCAGGGTTGCGGAATTTGTTCGAAAGAGTCACCGCGGCTCTGGAACGCAAAGGGCTTTAGAAGGAACACGGATAGGTTTTAGTCAGTAAGAGTCTCACACGCCCTTCCGCTCCACCCAGAGCGGAAGAAGTCATTTGATGATTTCCCATCCTTAAAAAAAAAAAAAGGTTAAGCAACGCTTGCCAAGGTTGGTCTATGGATGGGTGACCATCTTAAAATATCGAGTTACCTGCGTGCCTCGGAAAGCACGTTAAGCCGTTGGTCCCGGCTGTCATTTGTAGATCTTTGGCAGTCGTTACGGATTGCCAGAAGGCATTAAATCTGGCTTCAGTGTTGCCAAGAACTTCCATGTTACCCAGTTAACGGGTAGTGGAGGTGTGGTACGCAGCCGCTCCACGTAGAACACTGGTATTCAGCTGAATCCGTTTTGACTGGGAGCCGACCTCAATATAGTTGGGGAAAGGCTAGGCAGATGATGATTTAATGGATGGTTACCTATTCACAGGCCGACCACAGCAAAAGTTGCTTAACCGGGAAGATAGTAAAACGATAGTTATTATTATGTAGCCACGAGCTCCTCATTAGCTTTTAAAAGATTACTAACAAGTGCATCAAAATTAAAGTGCCCACTTGATCGATAAACACCGCAGTAAACACGATACGGTAATGAACAATCAGGAGAACGATAATGAAATAATTTGCAGCACTTTATTGCAATTACATTGCTCTATATCACAATCAAGGTATCGGCTTGGCGGGTGGTAATCGAGTAATGGACCGACACCCTTTCGTTATAATCGATTGAGGCCGAATTAACAAATTAATTTGTATCGCTTTTTCTGTTTTGTTTGTACGGTAATCCGAGTGTCGGTTGAATTTGTGCTTTCTTAATTAGTGGGGCTCACTTGTTTATTAAAGTAGCTTTATTTTATTTGGCGTACTTGCGGTTTTTAAGGATTACCGAGTGCCATAGTTTCTAGTAGAAAATAATTTAACAGATCTAACTTATTCAAACGATATCGAACCATTTACGTGTGTAATCGGAGAAGTCATTGTTATTGTCACACTGTTATTTGCGACTGTCAAAAAGTGACGATTGTGATTTAAAACAGATAATGAAAATGGTCAGTCAATTTGCAAAATAATAGGGTATCATAGTTGAATTCTACCTACGGAATAAACATTGCATCAGACTATTTAAAGTGTGTTGAATTGAATATACCTACTGAAGAATCCAAATTGCCTAAATTAAATAACAAAGTCTAAGCACTAACCACTAACCCCAACAAAAGTTCACCCTCTCATATTTTTTGTATTACACTTTCGGCCACACGGACAAAAAAAAAATATGTCGTAACCACACTTCATCACACAATTAAATCCCGCCAAAGAAAGGGTATCGTTGGTCCTCCATTATGACCGCTATTGTAATATTCGACGCACAATGCCTTACTTATGGCCAGTTTAGGGCATGAAAAAAGAAATGGCTAAGGTACCGTGAGATAGTGTTGACGAGTGTGGCGAGCAGTTAGGAATATAATTATTTTGTTTTGTAAAATGAAACGCTTTTCAAATGGTTAATGGAAATTAAGCCAAAAGAACAAAGCAGCAAAACTGCTTCTGACTTTTCTTAGTTTGATAGATTTTATTTGGTTCTTAAATGTCTGATCAACATGAAAAAAAAGCAATTGAGTTTGCGCACTCCAACCACGAATCATAAAGGCGTCGGAATGCCCTTTTTGGTCCTGAAAAGCTTTGGCAGCTTGCATGCTAATTGCTGGTTAATGCAGTTTTGAGTATGAAAGTGAATGAAGAAGGGCAATAAAACAATAAACGGATAGTACGCAAAGTGACTGGCACTGGGGATAATACTGAGATGGCTGTTAAAAACTAACCCATAAAGTAGAAGACAAATGATGAACGGACCTCAAACAACAAGAACTGAAATACTCCTAGACGAAGGTAGAAATCTACCTTCTTCTTTATCCTCCAGTCCATTATGATTTCAGTAATTCTTTCACCACACTTAAATAAAAGTTATCGTATTACACACTCACTTTTATCTAAAACTCCGATCAATCCAGTAATTGCTGTCAATCCTTGCCAGCCGTGTGTATCCCACGTTATTTGAGACCATAACAAATTCGTCAGATCAACGGCAAAGGCGACTTGACGGTGCGTTATGGATTCCGATGTATGAATATTATGATTGTTGCTTATTGTAACTGATGCGGTTCGGTGATTATTAAGCTAAATCTTTTTATATTGTTGCGGTTTAGGTAGGTATAAAATGTCTGTAATACTGTGCTTGTTGAGAAATATTAGGTTCTATGTAAGATTCCATCACTATGGACGCATACTTAGTCTTGATTGGTTTCTTTCATGACTACTGGACCACTATTCTAAGTAAACCAAAAAAAAGGAAAGGGTGTGCCTGAACGGTTTGCCATCATTCAAATTTGCGTTTAGAATTTCGCACAGTACGTTTACCTCAAGACAATTTTTTGACTATGTTGTATGTAATTATGAAAGCTTTAAAATATGTTTTTTTTTTAAGTATTTTTGTACTGTAGAACAGCTGGCTGTTTTTATTATTTCAACCAAGCATATGGACAATGCCCAAACCAAAAATTCTTACCACTAATTACCTATTATAACCTAAATACATACCCTGTCATACCTGCCCCAGTTCTGATATAACACCGCAATCAAATAAACGAAAATGGCGTCTGCTCTCGGACTTTACCGTACGAAAAAACCACATAACCCACAGTAATCATCTGAACGAAATTGAAGCTTAGGCGGGAAGAGATAGGGTTGAGGGTGATGGTAAATGGATTTATAGCTTTGTAATGGTCGCATGACAGTTGATTAAAGGGGGCCGAAAAGCGCCGAGGTTGGAGTCCAAGGGACAGCGCCCCAGGTGTGTCACAGTAGGAGGCCCCCCTGATGATTGTATTTAAAATAAATAGGAACCTCAATGAACGATTGTCCATACCGTGGCTTATGAACGCGATATTCGTATCGATAATTTATGCGACGGTATTTGTGGTCAACTATGGAATTGGAAGTTTGGTTTGGTTGTGTTGCTATGTTATAATTTTCTTTTTTGTAAAGTAGTTATATGGCCTACTTTCCAATAATCGACTTTACTTCCAGCTTTAGTAGTTACTTTTCTATTTTCTCAGTAAAGCCACTGGCAGAACAAACATAATCTAATTCGCTTCTAATTAGTCATCGTCTACAATTACCGATATTTTTTATTTGAGATAAGTTTGCTCTTGACTCTAGTCTGGGTCATAGTCCCATCCAGCATTTTTTTTTACGTTTCTTTGGAACAATGTTACTATGGCAATATTCTAGACAGAGCGATGATTAATTTTTGCTGCTCGAAATAAATAGAGCGATAAAAAACGGGATCCAGATGATACAATGATACACCCGTATTAAAAAAGAGCAACCCTTTCTCCAACACCCGTAACTACTACATTATTAAGTATCATCCCCTCAAAGTGCACCACATATAAAATCACCAAACACAATGAAAAAACGAGGCGTAAACTCGAAATTAAATCCCTATCAAAATTGGACAAAGCATGAATAAATATGAATTGAATAGAACCGCCATCACTATTAACCCTGCATCTGTTAAAGGGTAGATGCATTTATAATGGTTTTATAAGCGTCCTATAATCATAAGATTATTCTTTTTTTCAGTGCAGCTTCATTAGTAATGTAATAATGTTTACAAAACGTATAATCATTGTAATGTATCGGCAACCCGTCCGATAGTTTGGTAAACACGTAATTGTAGGTTAGAATAATGGTTTTTAGAACAGATTTTTATGGTTCTTACTGCTATGCCAGCTTGTGGTCCCCTAAAGGACCAACTAAGTTTTTTATACGGTTTATGATCGCTACTTATTCTTTAAAGATATTAATTCTAGCAACGAGCAATAAGAACCCTATTAAAAAAATCTTTATAGATAAACATTGTATTGAAGACAAATTTGATATAGGCCATACATGCTCAGTCATAACCACGTCAGAAACAACACACAACTTACGAGAAAAAGGATCTTGATTAAAGCTCGATACAGACAGGTCTGCAGACGATGAAAAGTATATCTAGTTAGATGGAGTACGTTATTTTTTAATCGTACCACAAGACCTGACAATAATACAACAATCGTAAATTTTACAGCCGTCTTCCAAGTAACCGGCGACGCTCCTAAGTAGAATCCTGTGTTTGTTTATTTTTTGATAGGACTGTGTAACCGCGTGTGCCCTTTCTTCACGAAATACTTATTTTTTTCCCTTGGCTTTTTTATTTACGTCCCCAATAAAGGACTTACTATACCTCTGATGTATGCTTGGTGTTATTGTTTCAGAGAAATTGAGATATTCTGGGTTTAGCAAGCAAATACGGTGTTTTTTCTGTAGTCCTTAAACTTTTTGGAGGGTTTGATGTAAGTCTCTTTCAATGTATCAAGTTCAAATCCGGGTTACTTGAGTCACTAGTAATGCCTAATAGTGATTCATTTAGCGATGATTTGTGTTCGATAGATCTTGTAGATAAGAATCATGTAGTAACAATTTTTTGGATTACTCATTTTTGAACGGTGTTTTCATTTCCTTTGGAATTTAAAGGATATTGATAAGGACGATGACTAACCTATTTAAAGTAATAAAGTTTTAAAGAATACTTCACAGATATATATAATATAACGGGTGTTTTAACAATTTTTACTAAGTGATCAAATGAAGTAGAAAATCTTTATCAAATGTAGTCTGAATAAAGGTTTTTATAGTTCATAGACGTCAAAATTCGGAAACTTCAAAATACCAAAGCAGTTACACATTTACAATCGGATAAAAATATTCAAACGACCACTGTCCTTAAAATTCATAGGACCCAACAAAAAACGTATAACGCAGTAGGAATCCAAAATAAAATTATACACACATAATCTTATATCTGTAAGATCCGTGTTAAAGTGTTAACAATAGATATTTGTTCGGATTTCAATCGAGTTGTGACAAGATACGGTCTTAGATAACGGTGGTAGGACCTATGGCACATGATAAAGTAGTTGGAGAGAAGGTCAAATCGATAATTTTAGTATCGATTTGACCTTCCAAGCAGTACAAGCTAGTGATAATCATAAGTCTGAAAAAACTGCAAATGCAGATGTAATGTTTACTCGACCTATTCAACACTGATTGCTGACCAGTATTTACTTAAACGAATACAGAGCTTATTTACTGGACTTTACAAATTTTTTCGAAATATTATTTTCATCAAAATAAATTTAGGACTAGTTTTAGCAACCGCTTCATCTTCTAACGTTTGAAGAAACTTATTTTGGTCCAACTTTAATTCACGCACGAGCTCACCGCACTCAACTGTCAAAGGAGCTTTGATGTTTATGACATCAAATTTTTAACAATAGCACATCCTGTAATTATTTTTGTCTGTTCAAAATCTTAGTTTTATCAGAGTAAAGGGATACACTGATGATACTGCAAGCTTCATGTTTGTTGCATTCTATGCCATTTTGGGTCTCTACTGACTGTCATTCACTATTTCCATTGAAACTTCTGTTTTCATCTATTCAATGCCCTTGGTCTCTACCACGGATTAAAACGAAAATCATTGAATATTTTACGGGCTTTTATATTTGATTGTGTTCTGTTTACATAAGTATGTCTTTATTAGGCATCTCGACTCTGGAATTTATATTAAATGTTCGTTTGTTGAATTTACTTTTGTATTAAAGTATGCTGTTAAAAGTAATATCAAGAATTTGAGTTTAAGTCCTGTCTATGAAAATTGTTTCATGAATAATGACTGCTTTCTTTTTTTAAATGGTTTTCTAGATAATAAGAAAGCTAGTCCACGATTAATACTATCAGAATAAAATTGATTCATTTCTGAAATCATGTAGTCTTCAGAAATGTGTGATGTAAGAGTCTGCTGTCAACAAAAGCAATCATCATGAGCATGTTCTCTTATACCCTATACAATATTACAACAATAATTCAAAATACACCAGCTCATAAAGAAAGTCTTTTTTCACTATCAAACGCAAGCATCCAAAGAATGAGCAAACACAAAGAAAAGAAAAATGAAAAAATGTCTCAATTTGACAAATGTATTCACATAACAGAGTCCCCGATGGGCGCCATGCCACTTGTCGTGCCTCTACGCACATTTTTATACGTCCTCACCTCGTGCACACGCAATGCATCCAGTTACAGAACAAATAAAACATTCGGATTGTATTGCGATAGTTTATTGTGACCTTTTATAAATGTTTTTATGTGAGCACTTCATGTATTATGAATACGGAGAATTGGTTATGGTGATTCTTGGTTGCATAATGCAATAAAAAATGAGAAGCGTTAGAGTTGAATACGGTGAGAGAAGGTCAGTAGTTCTTAGCAATGGACGGGACAGTAGTCCGTTAGCTGAAGACGTCCAATAAACATAGTGCCAATTGTAAAAATTTTAAAGCAACTTTTTCATTCGTATTCGAAATCTGTCAATAATGTATGGAAATTAAGGCTTTTCTGGCAGATTGCGCATGGCTAAGTGCGAGTCAGACTCGCGTGCAAAGGGTTCCGAATGAATCTTATTTTTGTAACATGTTACTTTAAACACACTTTTTACTTTACACGTCTTATACGTTTTCCTGTAATATATAAACAAAAACTATTTATCTGTATTTTTTTTTCAAAATTTTTGACTCAGTTATTTCGGAGATACGTATAATAATAGTAATTTTTAATATTATTTCTTAATCAATTTGTATAGTAAGGTACCTACAGAACATAAGTTTTGTTTCTTAAATAACATTAAAACCATTTATTTTAAAAATATGAAAAGAAACTTTTGAGACCTTTACGACGAGCCCTTTTATTTGATAGGTATGTCACCCGGTACAGTTTAAAAACTTTTTTTTAGATTTCTAATGTGTTCCCCAAAAGTGTCCAACTACTCAAAGTTCATTTATTTACGTGATGCGTCCGCGTTTGGGTCATAAAAGTTTATATGAGTACCTACCACATTTCAACAAAATCCAGTAGTTTCAGAGAAAATTGCCTGTGACAGACGAACAGACAGACAGACAACGAGTGATCCTATAAGGGTTCCGTTTTTTGTGAATGATCGGAACCCTGAAAATTAGAAGAATTGGCCCTCAGATCTAATACCTTTGAGCTGTAAAGTCTGTAAAACAAAAACTTTTTATTAAAACATCGTATGGAAATGTTCCACAAAATCTCGTCAACGCTTGATGGAGTTACTCTGAGGGATATTCTGGATTACGGTAATAAAACAAAACCAAATTAGCACAAGGAATATGCAAGCTCAATAATTGGCAATTAGCCAACTGGGCCCATATTTATATGATTACTCGAGTAGACAGACGTGTTCTTAAATAGTGTCCGGTAATGGCCCCAGATGCTGGACAGGATAACGTAATTATGTAAAACGACTGTCTTTGCAAAGTGACTGAAAGCAGCTGGATGAGGATTGCTGATAATCGAGTCAATTGACAAGCAATTGAAGAGGTCACTGAAAATGATGAGATGACGATGTCTCTTTTGCATTCTAAAAAGGAGGCTGCAAATTTTAGGTTTTCTTGAGGTAAAATTTATACCACACTCAAATCTTCTTTATTTGAATGCGATGTGGTTTTGTTATTGCCCCAGTCATTCCACAAGCTTACACTTTTAATATCACCAACCCTAAAATGTGCGTTGAAATCCAACCCATTGAATGGCTCACATTTTTATTTAACCGCACAATAACCGTACCGCACGAAGCGCGCGCGCACGACGCGGGGCGGGGCAAAGCGACCCGCGATTATCGTTGCTTTTTTTGTTATTTGCGCCGTAGATACCTTTTACATCGCCGTTCAATTACTGAAGCGCGACTGTGGTGAGCGTTCGTCTAATATGGATAAGATCATTGTTTGATTTTAATATATTATCGTACGCGCATATCCCGTTGTTCCCGTTCCCGTAGAAATTTCCCGTTCTCGTATAGCCCATTCCTGATGAATGTGGCTATCATATACAAAAATAATTTTCCAAATCAGACCGGTAGTTCCGGAGATTAGCGCGTTCAAACAAACAAACTCTTCAGCTTTATTATATTATTATATATATGTATATAAGTATATATTGATATTAGATATTTATTACTATTGATCATTGATCTGAAGAGCATTCCAATGCTGGACATAGAACTCGCCAAAGTTGAACCATAACATCCAACCCTCGTTGAGGGCCGCGGATGTTCACAGGATTTAAGAAAAACAGGATCGATTGATTCGGTGACATTTGAGGTCTGTGTCCAACAGTAGATGTCTTTTGACTGAAATAATTCTGACGACCCGGCTCTCCAAGTTCATCCATCCAGTCCGTTTGTCCATCAAGTCTGATCCATCAAATACATATAGGTTATGACAATCAATTATAACTCTACATTATCATTATCAGCATTTCCATCCAATGTGGCAATGCTGCCAGTGTTCTGGGCACTTTTCCCGTTGACAGCGATGTGGACGAATTTTTTGATGCCCTACGAGTTCTTCTCCTCCCTTTTTTATTCCTCTTGTACATTTACACATATTTTCTACTTGCTTGTACACACTATTAAATAAGTTTTTATGTATTTGTTAATAAATATTTATAATAAAGGTTGCTCTTATAGTAATTCCCTATGATAACGCTATATTTTTCCACAGTTTGCAGTTACCAAAGTTATAAGTGAGTACATCACTCACTCACTTAGTAATGTTTTAAAGACTGTTGAGTCAGTTAAACACGTTATGGCTGAAATTAGGCCACTATGTTGGCGAAACAATGGAAAGTTCTCTGCTACATATTTGAATAAACATATTAATAGAGTAAGGAGCTATGAAACCACAATCTATACGTATTACTAAAAAAATTAAAAATATCTCTGGAAGATATTTGTTTTTTTTTTGTCTGTTTTCATTTATTCGTAAAATTTCCAAGCCAAAAAAACTTAGGATTCAGGTTAGGTTAGGACTTTCTTCCACGGTCAGTAAAACTTCTGTTAAACATTCTCCGATTCTAAGAATATTTGTATTGACATTTTAGACGACATTTTAGATGAGCTGAATGGCTAACAATGACGCAGCTAATAGCAAGGATTGCACAACTTTCAAATATAATCTAAATTACCAAATCAAATCCAAATCCTTACTAATATTATAATGCGAAGGTGAGTTTGTTTGTTACACTTCCACGCCTAAATCGGTAAACCAATTTTAATAAAATTTGGTTCAAATATTGGACCATTAATACGGCTACTTAAAGGCTACTTTACCGCGAGCAAATCCGCGGCTGGTAAAGTTTTAAAAGTTAGTAGTCAATAAAATAACATACACATACAAAAACATTAATAAATTCCTCAGGTCGTATCCACACAACTCTCATCGCTGCGCCCACGCACCCTGATTGCGCTCGCCTTGACATTAGTTCGACTGTCGCGACCGCGGCGTCTTGCTCGCTTCACGTGAACACACACACCCGACACGAGCCCAATGATATATTTAATGTTACGAAACATTACTTTTCTTCCTGCAGTAAAAAAGATTCAATTTGACGGTCAGATGTTTTGCTTCGGGAGACAATGTCAGTTTGTGCATTTTGTTATACCTCATCTTTGTGATTTATAGATTTTGTTTCGTTTTAGACGATGAGTACGTACTGCTTTGGAAACTCTTTTTGCATTTTTAATTGAAGTTGAAGAAGCCCTGGATCAATAGTTATTAAGTTACTATTCATTTATTTTAAGTTTCCTAATCTATTCACACACGCTGTGTATCTTTCATCCAACTCTTCTGTCGCAGATCTTGTGAAAAAAGTATCTTTTGAAATAAGCAGCACCTTAGTGCTATTTTATTTGTATGTGGTATTTTCTTTGTTAACTATTTTATTTGAAAATAAATAATCCTTGTCTACTAAACACCTACTGCATCAATTTACATTCTTTAAAACTAAGTCCGAAATTGAGACTCTTCAGTACAACATAGACACTATCTTCGATCCAAAATGTGCCCAATGTATCTAGCATGTATCTATACAGCTATAAAGCTGTAGTTGTGTGTCTACAATAGATGCGAACCCAAGAGAGCAGGAATCTTCATACAGCTACATCCGATGTTTTTGCCCGCTTTACTTGATATCCTTTTGTCTCACTCTGTTCAGTTCATCGAGTCTAACACTATGTTAGGCTAGAGATATCTCCTTCAAGTCTAGATTTTCTGTGTGATTTGTTTATCACATCTCTGGACAAAAGATTTCAATGTTGATTAGGGTGCAATCCAATATAGAGTTGTATTTCTACATAGATGGAAACTCTTTTTGTGTCGACTTTCTTAAGTCAAACTGAATTAATTTCCAAACTTACTTATATATCTCTTTTTTTCAATTATTATACTTTGTTTTTCAATTAATTGTGTATTAAACAAACATTAATTCTATTTCAACAGATACTGCAGAAACCGAATCTGTTGTTTCTAGCTCCATTGTAATCTCAGCAAGCCTCAATTTAATAATATGATTCTTAGTAGAAGTCCTAAAAGACTTGGCAGTTCATTATATTCGTTTACGCTTGTCTTCAAATCGCTTTTTCTTGTTATTTAACCACCACATATACTTTTGAAGACAAAAGTAACAGCCTATAAAGTCATAGGTAGTTTCTTCGTAACATCATTGACGAGTTTTATCGTCGATCTTACTTTCTTTAAACACGTATTTTATAATTACGCGCCTGCCGACGCATTTTTGAAGCTCATTATAGTTTCCGCTTTACAATTTACTTGTTTTAAGCAGATAAAGTGCAGTATCATTGGTCACTGCTTTTATCGCTTTTGCACCATAGTCATCACGATTTCACTGCATACATGAAGTAACGAAGTGGCATGTTTGAAATTAAATAAATTCTCTTTTGGAGGATCGAGCATTAAGCTCGTCATTGTCTTACTGTGTAGTTCATCAATCATCACCATCATTGCTTGGCGCGGCTTTTCAATTCAGGCTGTAAAGTCGGCAACTTCCCTGTCGATCATCTGTGTGCTACAGAATTTCTTAAACTTTGTGACCAGTATATATATTAAGTAGTAAATGCAAGAGCCTGTTTGTCAACCTCTAAAATGCATTTATTTATTAATTCCAAGAATCAGCTGTTGTATGTTACCGGTAGACCGTTTAAGAAATAACGGAAACAGTAAACACTTCTGTAGGCGTTGATACTACAAACTTTTGTGTCGTTGCAACTGAAGCGGTAAAGCTTTAGTAACTAGGTACTCGTACTTGCAGCATTGTTAGCTGCGAATGTATGCGTTATCGCCATAATAAATATCGCGGTACCGTTTGATTTCCTTTCAACTACAAGTGCTGCATAGGTACTGAATAAAATTTTCATGGCTCCCTTACGCTTTCTGCTTTTCTGGGGAACTGTGAATGCTCTACCGTTATATAGTAGGCGCCAGATAATCGTGGAATAACGGTCATTGACCCACCTACAATTATTGACATTTTTAATTTGAAAAACGGAATTAATGACACAAAGCTGTCCCGAATCATCATCTCTCGTGATCCTTAACATTGTCTAATAATGAAAAACGATTCATATTTAATTGTTCAGGTACCTATGAACAGTTATTAGGAAAGGTCAATATACTTTATTCCACATTTATCTGGCGCCTACTATAGCTGTTTTGTTACGCTGTAGTGTTCTAAGTGATGGTATTTCGGTTGGCTATTTATCTTCAGTCTTGTTGCCTACGTGATGGTGTGCAAATATTATCCAACGTCCTTTTTTTAACACATTGGATTTTAACCAAATATTTATCGTGCTTATTTCTGATACTAAGATTAAAACTAAGAATGGTTTTATGGAAAGAAATATGAAAAGGTACAAAGTAGTTTGCAAATTTGTATGATATTTCTGGATCAACTTACACATTAACTTAAAATATAAAATAACTTAAAAAATGAACAAAAAACCCACATCAAAACCTTATATCTCAATAACAAACCCATAAAAAATACCTGAAACGAACAGGTTATCAACACTTTGAAACCGCACACCGAGATTTCGAATCTCAAAATCAATGCTAGGAGATAAGATAAGGGCTTCAAACCCAGCCAGTTGGCTAGACCCTTTGGCTCCTCAACTTTTTGCTATACAAGTATTTTGCTATACAGTTCTTGATATACTGGTGGGTTAAAGTGAGCCTTAATTAGGTTCTGTAGTGTCCGTCACCGCGTATTAAGCGGTCGTTTCATCAGTGGAGTTGTTTCTGGATGAAGAAACAAGCGGCGCCTGGCGCTTGAGCCTTGTATGGCGACGCATTATCGCTGCGTCTCGTGTTACTGCGTTCTTCTGCTCCATGTGAAATGACGTCATTGGTATAAAATGTTTGAAATTGGAATAGGAGGCGGTAGATGAATTCTCATTTTAAACTTCTGAAAAAAAATGACGCCAACACGAGATGATGGTGGCTTCTATAATAGAGTATACCTTAGAAGCTCCCATTTTAGAAATACTCATAAATAAATATTTGTTGTTTTTCTTAAGCCAATATCAATTTTCCTTGCGATGTTGCCTTTAAAAGTAATTTTCTCAAGGTAAGGCCACGTTTCCACCAACAACCAGCTCGCATGACAGTTGCCTAACATTGCGCCGCTATCGAGGTATAGTGAGATCAATCGCTTAATCATGTCCCACAATGTGATTAATCTTGCATGCGAGTTGCTTGAAAACGCGCCCTTATATTGAGATATTATTGAAACCCCTTTCTCTACATACATTCTTGTTCGCAGTAGGTACCAAAACTACCTGGCAGGGTTGCGGAATTGTTCGAAAGAGTTGGTGGAACGCAAAGGACATTTGAAGGAACACGGGTGGGTTTTAGTCAATAAGAGTTTGATACCCCTCCCACTCCGCCAAGAGCGAGAGATGCCATTTGATGATTTCCCATCTACAGTAAATAAGGAACCAAAACAAAGTTAAAGTTTGATTTCACCAGCAGCTGCACCTGAACCTCACATGAAGCTATCAATTAAGACAAACTACATACCTGCTGAGAAAGTTGCGCAATAAAAATTGCCTCCAACTTTACATGCGGAAGCTATCTCTAGGGATGTCACAATTCATTGTCAGATATGTTGAATTGAGAATCCCATAAAACTGTCGAGCGGCGCCCACAACGTAACTGTCGTATATTTCTTTCAATACCAAGATACACCTCCGTCATTTGAAATTCTTAGTTCATAAAGTTGAAGATTAGTTGAAGAAGAATCTAGTCCGTATAATGCAGATTTTATACTTGTATAATGTGAACTATATTATAATATTTTCTATCCTTTAGTAATTTGCAAGATGAATAATAAAAATATACATTATTCTATTTGTTCAGTCAGTTAGATAAACAGAAAATATTGCACACATATTTTTTGCTTTATTATAAACTAAAATTGACAAAGATAACACCGATCAAATTCAGGAGTGCGGGTTGATGTTGACGTGAGGTCACGAAAAATTGCAACGCACTTTATCGACTTCATTTTTTCCTCACGTGACAAAAGAAAATATGATTGCCACAAATATTTTTTTAAATCTTACTGACGGACAAAATTGTTTTTATGGGTAGTACATAACAATCAAATTAGGATTTCTGGAAGCCACAATGTGACTGTTGCTGATGCCTCTTGTCCTGCTCTGTCCTCTTTGTGTAATATCACCAGCACCATGAAGAACCATAGCATTGTCAAAGTAACGCTACCAACGCAGCTGAATTCTTGTTGAAGCTCATATAAAATAAGTCAATGGAGTCATCAACACACTTAAGAAGATGAAAGATTTCTTACCCTAGTACGACATGATCATTTTAATAAAAGCTAACATAACTACTACTACTACACTACTATACTTAACGCGAAAACAAAAGTGACAAAAGAAAAAACAAAAAAGCGACCGGTCCAAAAAGATCTTCAAACACATTGTTTCCGAAAATTTCGCTAATCCAAAACAAACACCAACTATAGGATTGTCCAAACTTCACACCTTCGAATCCCATGGGAAATTAACCTAAACAAATTTACATACAAACTTAGAACTATGGGAAAAAAGTCTCCACCTTTAATCCTATTCCTACTGAGCTTTACAAAAATAAATCCCTGTTTGGCTGTCCAGATGGAGTTAACTATTTGACAGGTGACAAGCAAGTTAATGATTTCCTTAATCTCTATTATAAGAAGATCATATGCTGTAGTGTTTTCAGCATCATTCTCATGCCTGATTTTAAAGTTACTAGATGCATCTGATTAAAGCTGCTTGTACACATCTTATCTCTAGATGCGAGTATTCTGATCACCCATTGTTTTGTATGAATGTTCGTTGGACTAGATAAGGGATCCATATCTAGTTCTAGCATTCGTGTTCTAACATTCCAACAAAATAATTGGCAATCGGTTTTCGAAGGCAACATAAGATGTTTCTAGTACTGGAATCGTAACCAGAGTTTGTGTATGAATTCTAAAAGTAATTCGTTTGTAACGATATCCTTTATTAATCGTGTTTTATTCAAAGAACTTATTCAGCTCTTTCTGTATTGTTGAATGGCCGACAGAAATTGGCTTTAACTTTGCTAATAGATTCTTGCTCTTCCTGGCATCAACTGTCACTCTCCGTTATTATAATACTTTTGTTTCCATAAACAGGAAGATTAAAATGTTATTTAATTTAAATAACGTTAGGATGTTCATCCAGTCGTACAAAATTCCTAAAGAATGTTGTATCTAATCTCATTTAGTGATAATACTTGTCAGCTTTAGGGCTAAAAGTCACTTTGCCGTGCAAACAGCAAACAAACATCATCCCACGTAGAAAAGGGGACTGGCCACTAACAAAACACATCTTTGTCTCAATCATAGATCGGATTAGACGAAATATATAATCGTATTTTAAATGTAAAGTTATTGTTTAAAATTATCCCACCCAGTTGCGGTCGAAATGTATTTAAAGGGACAATGTACCCGTGTTTTGTCCATGATGGATTTACAACTTTGGGACATGTCTTTTTTATCCAATCAAGGATCTCTATTTCTTTAGGCCTTTAATCCTGGTTAGCCGGAGTCTGTTCTTAGATTCTATTCAAGAATGAACTGTATTTTTTGGAGAATAGAGTAAGAATTTGTTTGCGGATGCAATTTAATTATTCACTTTTTGTCCTATGATTTATGAGTTTCAAAGCGTGCTACTGTTTATTACGTTTGGATTTAGATAACTGTATGAATTTTCGGTTCTTTCTTTCTTGATTTTAATCCCTTCTGAGCGAAAACACGTGCCCGTCAATTTGGCAGACTTTTTGCATGTTTTATGCACCGTTATGGTTTAACTTTTTTCATCTTTAATTTATAATAAGACTACCGCTATTTGTCACCCTTTTAAGCTTTTTGTATATTTTGTACTAGTTAGTAGGCCCGCATCTTACTAAGCTTAGCTTAATAGAATATGGATGTAAAGTAGTTTTATAAACTTTTTAGACGACTCTGGTAAAAATCGATTTTAAGGTTTTAACCAATTGATGTAAAAAATAACACGAATAGCTTCGTGTTATTTTTTATATCAATTGATACCGTCGAGTCATCAATAAATAAACCTACCAAAATAAAGACGTACTTAATTTGTCCTAAAGCACTATCAAGTCAATCGACACCATAGACAAATACCACCAACAAACGATCATAGAGTTTACTTTCGACAAAACCCGATAATTTCCGAAGATGTCACTAAATAAAGTGATAGACACTGAGAAGTTGTGGTATCTTGTAATCTTATATTGTGGTACCACCAGCTTTTGAGTTATACCATGGATTTGTCCTTATATTTCATGTGTCTTAGAAAACGGCTCAACCACAAACAAATCCAGAAAATCCTCTTCTTTCAGTGTGAAACACTGAACTTCTGTTGAAAATGGTTTCCTACAATTTAATAAATACTTTTTCATTTTTCTAAATATGACGCCAAATCACTGAAATGCTTTACAAACTGGAACATTAATTTACTGAAAATACCTATATAGCATTTTTTGCTGCTCAAGTGAGTTTTCAGGACCTTTTGATTATAGAAACTTAACCCTGGATTCACATTATACCTGTTCAGTAATATACCGGCTGCATTGAAATTATTAAAGAGCAGCTGAAGTTTAAACACACAGTGACAATAACTAAGTAATAACGAAATGACTAAGAGAGATGCCACACGATGCGGTGCGGCGCTACGCCGCACGCTTAGACTAGGGGGCGGTGTATGCACTGGAGCGGCACCGCTCCGACGTCGCAGACCGCAGATGTAGATATGGATCGTATTTGCAAAGTCGTACAACGGCAACGGTACCATTGCGGCGCCGCAACGTCGTTGTGACGCCGCAACGTCGTTGTGACGCCGTGACGCCGACGTGTATACGCTCCTGCGGCAAAATGGTAGCGGTACGCCGCACCGCACCGTGTGGCCTCTCCCTAAGAGTAGCGCTGGAATCGTGTATTAGCTTGAATTGCAAACCTGCGCAAGTTTAAATCACTGCAAATATGTGTTACTGGAATAATGTTAACTGGGCTTAAGAATTTTGTAAATTTTTCTGGAATGTCTTCCAAACAGATAATCATCAGCTATTTGCCTAGCCTTTTCCTAACTACGTGGGGTTCGGCTTACAGTCTGCTCGCAATGCAACTGAATACCAGTATAACACCTAATAAATAACGATGAATAAAGTTCCCTGTCCCAAGAAAAAACGTTATTCATAGGCATACGACTTCATTATTACATCCGTCGTCGCCCGTCGGGTCTCGCCGCTCACGAATTATCACTCAATTAATAAAAGAAAATGTAAGCCTGAATATTTTCTTAGCGATTCTATACATTATCTCTCTTACTTACTTGAGAATTTGAAGTTAAAAACGTGAAAGTAAATGCTAAAATTTGACAAGATTACATTCTAGGGTAGAGTTTGTCAAGTTGTCAGGCTCAATAAAGTTTATCAAATCGCTTCTTCGCTTCAATAACGTGATAAGTCCAACAATTCATTTAGATTTTTACGTTTTTTGGAAAAATGAAATCGGTCACGGCGGTTTCAATTAAATTATCAAATTAAAAAGTAACCGTCGGACTTATCACGTTATTGAAGTAAAAAGGCGAAATGATCATGCTAAAGTAGTGTTTGACAAGTTTTCACTCTAAATTAGAGTTTGACAAGTTTTATGCATAAGAAGAGTTTGTTAAGATTTCAAAATAAAGTGGCATTTGTCAAGTTTCATGCTGAATAGTTTTTAACCTAGAATCTGTTCTAAGCGTTTTTATTCCGATGTAATTTACTAAACATGCTATTAGTATGTTATTCAATAAACTAGCTAAACTTCTTTGACAAGATATGAAATTTTTCTAAGCCACGAATTATAACTGTTTGTATTCCTACAATCTTCAAGAAATTACATCAAACAAAACCAAGATGGCGCAATTAGCCTTTACAAATCAGTTTTAACAATTGCTTATGAAATTGAGACATCAGTTGGTATTCACCTAGTCGTGCTTTGGTAAATGATTGAGATGTTACAGAGTTTGTTCTGGAACTTAGTCGTGCTTAATATAAATTTTTGTTTGTTCAATCATCTTTAAGTATTCTCTGGATTATGGCTATGGTAGCAGAAGCACCTCCAATGCATATTTGAGTATTTTTTTCCGTTTCAAACTAACGTGACCTACTAGGCCGAGTTATATAAGGGGTAACTTGAGTTGAAAAAATATATTTTGTGTTAGTAGTTCTTCATAAGTCATCATCATCCATCACACATCTAGTTACATAACTAGAATGTATCTAGAGTCTAGACAACAGTTTTAATTTTGAAAAAAATACTTAGAAAAACCACAAGAAATCTTTGTGACACGCCAATTAGATGAATCTTTGATAATGCGCGTTCATACCTAAATCAAAGAATATATTTTGCAAAACCATATATATGAACATAGTTGTTATTCCATAGTATACAATGACTCGATTCCGCAAAAGAATAAAAAACTTTTTGAAAATAAAGACTCTTGGAAGATAAAGTTTTAATTTTTTTTTCTTCGCTAATCATACATCTATTCATAGATGGCGCTACTAGTCACTCTTTGCAGAGTTTTCTTCAACTCAATAATTTCTCTCGCTGTGTATTTTATTTTTTTCAAAAAAATCTTTGGTACATGAAACGGGCTATACAATCACACCTTAACACAGCTACCTCCACCCGCCATATATCAGTGTTCACACAAAATTCGTACCGGAAAACAGTTCTAAAAATGGGACCAGTATCCACTGCGGTGGTCCCTTATCGGGTATGTGTCCACCATCGCTTCCAATGAGACATTTCACCTTTTTTATTGCTGTGCTCTTCGCGACTTCACGACACAAAATTACCACACCACCCTTACAAATTACCTTTCAACCTTAGTGACTAAAACTAAGGTTGAGTTTTGTTTGGCGTTGAGTGTACTGTCAGCAAAAGTAGTATTGTTGCCAGTATAGTTTTATCATGGTGCTTTCTCGCCTTTTTACGACGTAACGTGTGAGTCAAAGTGTCGTAGATACAATTATCGATTAGGTAATGTTATCGCGTCCGATCTTTTGTCTTCCGGTATATTTTTGTTGGTTTAGGTCCGTTTTCATACTGGTGGCGCTATAGGGTGTCGGTTATGTTTGTTTCCTGTTTTGTTTCACAGTACTTTGGGAACATTTATTTTTGGTTTTTAATTTTTTGTGCAAAAAATGTATTTGCTTTTCCTGCGGTGCGCTTAGACTTCTTTTGTTTGTTTCAAAATAGATACTCCGGGTTATTCCGATTTTATTTTGTAATGAGTCTCTAAATGCAAAATTTGATAAGCCTTGTCACTCAAAACTATATAATAGGTATATTTTACAAATGTGCACTTTTTCCGCTTTTATATTCAAATGATTGCCAAAAACTGTGAACTCGGCAGTAACAAAAATACCTACTGAATAATAAATTTAAATTTACGTGAAGAGGGATCACTTTTCAACGTCCTCTGTATCTTTTTTCTCGGATTTCACTTATATCATATTAAGTTGTACATTTTATTATTCATGGATAACAATTTATTAATTAATTATACAAAGTACCAATATTTTACTTTGCAGGATACTTTCGACTGCTGTCTATAATTTGAACTCTAATGTAACTGATTAAAGTTTTATATCCAATGGGATCGTTCGATAAGGCTTCTCAAGTGCACTGAACTGATAGGTACTGTAGGCATATTTAAGGATACATGCGCGCGCGTTGATGTCGGATCAAATATTATTGTGTACTGAGTGCAAAAGGAATTGATTGTTTTTGTTTTGTTATTTGAGATGGGTTTGCTCTTGACTCTAGTCTAGGTCATAGATGACAGAGACAAAGTCGACGATGGAGCGATCATTTTGAAGAGATTAGGGTTGTATGCGTTCGGAAACACAGACAAAATAATATTAGTACCTACCTGTCTCACATATACTGCTTATTATGTTTAAAGTTATTCTAGATTTCTTCTTATATTATTTGTCAGTCTGATGGTATGACCAAATCTAAAACTACGTATATAGACATGATGACATAACATTTAAACATAAGTGCTCCAAGGAAATCACTTTTTTAGGGTCTAACTATGAATCGTGCTCAAATTCACATCCTTCCTTTGTCAATGAGGAATAATAAAACAATGGTAAATATCTGCTACCTAGATATGATATATTCAAGACAAAACACTACTATCGCAACTTACCAAATAGAAGTCTGACAATCATACGTGTTTTCTTCATAAGCGGATTTTTTTTACAAATGTCTTTCCGACCAATCATCTCAGGCATTGCAGAACATAACAGCGTTAGTTTAAAAAAAAAACATTTTCTTTATTTAATTTCTGCCTTCCTCAGTCACCAGCAAACCACCACATCATAAAACCAAGTACCTAATTAATTTAATAAATACTCATTACTAATTGCCGCAACAATTATTTCTGCTGTCCCTACACTTTGACGTCTTTATACGTTTGTATGAATGCAATAATATGCACATATTTAAGCTCACTTTTATGCAATCCGATGCCAGGAGACAATTTACAATGTCTTGTGATTTTCTTTACTGAAGTAGCTTCGCTGTGCAGTGAAAATTATACTCAGGATTAAATTATAGCACATTTTTGCTAGAAATATTGTGACTTGTGCGTTAGGGTTTAGACTCACCTGGCTTTATTACGTTTGTACTTAATTGTTTATTTTTTATCACTTGGCTCGTGTGTGGTAGTAATATTGTACATTTGTACAATGTGGATGCTTGTACAATTAGTTTCAAGAACGTGTGACATTTTTAGTTTGTCTTTGAGAGAGTTGAGAGAGTTATGCAATAACATAGATAGTGTCCGGCCTCCTTATTAAGACTTGTCATTGCCATCGTAATAGGGTATTTTGCTAAAAAAATCTAATCAGGCCGTCAGATAGATTTCCAAAAAAATTTCGACACTTATTTTTTCTTATTTCACGTAAACAAAAATGAAGACGATGCAGTGACGTCACTTCGCTGGTTAAAATTGTACCATCATAGTGACGTCACGCGTGTTTTCAACGCACTGTTTTGAAGAACAAATACGTGTCCAATATTTTTTGGAAATCTATCTGACGGACTAATTACATTTGATCAGTAAAATACCCTAATCTGTTGTGAAAAAGGAATAGTGTTATTCGTTTTGTTTAGCTCCGTCTCTCTCTCATAACGGAATCATGACATTGGCACGTCATAGTACGGGCTGTTAATTGTAGTTTTAAAAGACCAATAAACTGAACTGTCAAATCGACAGTTAATTTGTCCATGCGAGAACTGCTGAAAATCTATAGCTTCAATTAACTTTATGGAATGCTATTTTGAAAAACTTTTTTATCTGCCACCGAGGCCGACCGAGAGAGGCGGTGAGACGACCTAGATGCTTTCTGCAAGGGCTGTTCGAGATGGCTCGAAAAATGAATATTCGGAAGGATTTGAGAAGGCCTCTGCCTAACAGTGGTACAAGATGTGCTTAAAAACATTAGGTCCTTTCCTATTTGTGTAAAAAAACACATTCATAAGAGCCTATCCAGTCGAAAACAGACACACGCCCCTACCCTGTAGGAGCTTATTTGTATCGTGTTAATAAAGAAGACCCGTAAAAATCTCCAGTAAACGCAATTTCCTACTGTCTCTCCACCCTAACTTCTCTAGTAGCCTTTGCACTATGTAATCTGAACATCGCACACGATCGCTTGGCATCGCAACACAATAATTTGCTGCACTGGACTTGACACCGATACTCATACGAAACCGACGTAAGGCGAATATTATGTATCTTTGACTTTTTATTGGCAATACCTTTATTATTTTTGTGACATTTCATGTGGTAGCAATCAATACTGATGGGCAAAATTATGTGGGAGTCTTGGAATTAAATTTCTAAAGATTTAAATGATTAAGAACACAATAAATGATTGCTGACGAATTGCATATGTAACTGCAGTACGTACACCTATGCCTCACCATTCGGAGGATTTTTATTTAAGGATGGGAAATCATCAAATGACTTCTTCCGCTCTGGGAGGAGCGGAAGGGCGTGTCAGACTCTTTCTAAATAAAATCCATCCTTGTTTCTTCTAAAGCCCTTTGCGTTCCAGGGCCGCGGTGACTCTTTCGAACAAATTCCGCAACCCTGGCAAGACCATTCGGAGGATACAGGTGTGGATGTTGTTCAAGTTCTTGTATTTTAAGACGACTTTCAGGCTTTTCTGTTAAACAACATTCAGAATTTTCCAGGTTCTTTGAGCGTAGGAATTGGCACTGGAAAAGAAAGCTCTTACTTCAGTTGAGGATAAAGTCGGGCTGTGGATGATGAATTTTGAAATTCTTTTACACACTCTAAGGCCTGAGCCAAAACTGTTTTTTTTTAATAAGGCTATTTATTTTACAGAAATGGCAAAAAAATGTGTTAACGGACTAAGTCTAAATATTATTATTATTGCTGTGTTGAATCTCAAACTCTCGGTGCAAGAGCGTGGAAATGCAACAGTGCGCTCTTATTTAGGCATGCATTTAGGTTTCACCCCGTGTTAGTAAAAATGGACATAAATAAGTCAAACTAACACCATAAAAACTAGTTTAACTTAAGACAAAGTTTTATCACAAATGGGTATCATATTTTTGATCCTGGTGTACCTATGAATGGCAATATCACGAAGGTATGTTTATTGCAAAACCTACTTACAAAACACATAACCGGGAATTCTGCTAACCTCAAAACCGGAAATCAGAAGATATAAAAATATAATTATGCACACAATGACATCAAAGAACATGCAAGTACCATTGGCGGCCACAACGCAGGTGGGTTCCGCCTACCGGCACAAAAATTATATACTACAACACTACAACCCATAATTAATTTTGTCTCGTTACCCATGTTAATAAGACTATATTGTTACCAGTCATTTGTATGCAAATGTGCATTTTTTGCGGGTACTGATTAATTTTAATTCCTGTTATTTTTTGTTTAAATTAAATTAAGTTGTGATTTTTTGTTTCTTTGCTGGCGGTAGACGGTGTAGTGTGATGCTATAGAGTAGGTATAGACCTGATTAGTAACATAACATCACGCCTTATTCCCGAAGGGTTAGGCACAGCTGGTCTGTTATGTACCTCTACGTGAAAACTTGTATAAATTCCTATAGTCCATCCACATTTATTTTATTATTTGATTCCATCTCATAGGCAAACCAAATGGAAAAACCCAAAACTCCCAAAACAGTTTGACTGAGCCGGGAATTGAACAAGACCTCAAGCTCAGAGTATCAATAAATTCTACTAATTTCGAAGCATGCGAACGTGCATTCGCATGTCAGTCGCAATCTGTCAAAAAATGTATGGAAATGGAGGCTTTATTGACAGAATGCGACTGAGATGCGAATGGGAACGTTGCTTAAAAATTACTAGAATTGGCACTCGGCAGTAGCGCTTTGCGTACACAAGACCGGTGTGAGGCTGTCAGGCAAACCTCAAATGAGATGGACCAATTAAATCAAAGCTACTATTAACCATACCAATCACAAATTAGAAAATCGCTATTTCAAAACCGTAACAACTAAAAAAACCCGAAGTCAATCGAGCTCAATTCTATCAAAAAGTGCCCTGTTTCCCCATTTTCTACATCGTCTAAATTAAATTATTACGTCAAAACAATAAAGTTCCGTTTACACCGGAGTCCCACGACCCACGACAAATTGCCGCCAACTCTAGTCGAGACGGTGCGACAAAAAAATCGCGCCACTTTGGGCACAAAAACGTTTTTATTGCGACTAACGAGACAACCCCGATGCTATCGTGTGTATTACTTTCATCCCTAATCTGTAACATTGTTGCTTTCGATGACCGCGCCCTTATAATTAGGTGGAGTGGGTTTACATGGCTCACTGCATGCTTTGAGTCTTTTTTTTTGTTTATTTTTTTTTTTGGCTTGGTTAGTAATATTTTCAGACATACTTATTATTGTTTAAGTGCTACCTATCTCTATTAAGTTCTGAGAGTATCCCTGATTTCCGAATTAAGCTAAAATTTGTGGTCAAATATTTGTCAAACAGCTTTAGCATGAAAACCTGACGTTCAAAAATGGTTTGATACGTTCATCATAATCATATCAGCCGAAAGACGTCCACTGCTGGACATAGGCCTCCCTCAAAGGGGGGTTTGTCGTAATCGCCACGCTTGGCAGGCGGGTTGGCGACAGCAGAGTAGCTGTTGCAATACACAGAGAATGCATACTTTGGTGAGTCCCTTAGTAACCTCTTACGACCTTGATACGTTATTTACTCCGAATGCCCAATTTAGATACCCGCCATAACTCTAGTAATTTTTCCGACAAAACTACTTCAATAAAATCTTTTTTTTGTGTACCACTTTTGACAATAATTCCCAGTAAATTGAAACATCCCTAAGATTCCAAACTAGTAAACTCTCAGAATATGTTTCATGACGTGAAGGTTAAATTCTACTTTAGGGTGATTAACAATTAATTTTCTTGGCTGTACATCATAAATTAAGCGGACTTATTTAAAACCAACTTTTTAATTAATAATAAAATAATAATAATAATTTTATTATCAGGCTGCTGAGACCCATAGACACAATACACAAAATAATCTTAAACAATAATAAACTATCACATATTAATAAACCTTATTGCACCCATTATCTACTTTATAAGTTCCCGAAGTCAAAACATTTTCACCGATAAGCCCACTCCAATCCATTATGATCACTTTGCGACTACCACCCAACCCAATGTGAACCAGCTCTAATATTTTTTGTCGCCCTAGTACCGATAATCATGTCACACGTTTTTTACAGCAAACCACACAGGACAAAATGGCGTTACCATCAGATTATCATAGGCTTGTGGTCGGATTATTACTTCATTTTTTTCATCCTTTGCCTACCTGTTCCAAAGCCCGAGATCCTTAGACGATATCACCATTCCTGAATCGTTACCAATTGACCATTATACCTCGACCTGTCGAATAACCTCTGTATTCTTTAAGCTCAGGTTAAGTTATGTTGGTGGTATTATACAAATTAATAAGCCAAGCAAGCTTCTTAACCGGGTGAATATTTTGTTTATTATACCTATTAGAAATTTGTCGAAACATTTTGGTTGAGTGTGTTAAGATAAATACAGATTTGACTTTTATTTTTGTTCGTCGCGTTAAATATTTGAGGGATTTGTTAGCATTGTCTGAATGTTTGATCAAATGTTTGGAGCTGATAACAAGGAATGTTTGATTCATAGTTTTGGGGATTTAAAGTTGAGGTTGGATTAAAAGAATTCCATTGCCACTGAAATGTTAGAGCATCCGGCTACATTGCTTCTATGAAAATCAGTAGGGTTCTTCGATGACTGAATGTTTTATAACATTTTTCAGAACTGAGAGAACAAAACGTACAGAATGGTTTAAAAATGATTGAATGAATCTGTTGAGCGTTTTAAAATCTATGCCAAATCGAAACAGCTCTAATTGCGTGTGACGTCAGTAGCAAGTTAGGTACGCCATAGTGAATTTATGCGATAAGTGCTATTCAATACAAACAAAATTTTGCATGACAAGGACAGATTTTAATTTGATTTTTCACAAACGTGCTTTTTTAGTAAAATCTTTAAAATATACCCTATTGTCGGTTTTTATGTTCGCAAACGTGATGTCGCCTTGGTATTTGATAAACTTTAGGTAAATATTCTATTAAATATAACAACAAAACCTTTTTGTTAAAAATGTAAAAGGCAAAACTAACGTCACTTATAATGTAACCTATTTGATCTCAATTCAGAAACTGCAGTGTGTGGAGTGATATCAAGTGTCGAAATTGAAACTAATGTTTCTGCCAGCCGTCAGGATATATTGCTAAAACCGTTCGCTTTATTTTTTACTCCAGTCCAATGTAATTAAAAGCTTTTTGTTTCGGGAGTATGTTCCCTTGGGATAATTCCGGGCGGAGTCACGGTTGATAGCTAGTTACCCGATATTTTTAGAATACAAGTTTTTGTCATTGATTGTCGCTGAGACAATATTGCCACTTGAATTTAAACACTTTTTAAGTACGAGAATTGTCCTACTGATTGCATTATGTTTGTCTCCAATAATAAGCAGGTATGTTTCTAAACTATATACTTTCATAGAAAACGATTATTGTTTTAATTCATCTAGCTAGATATATGAAGTTTAGCCAGCGTACATAGGATACGTCTGCCGAAGCCGTTACATTAACCATTTCAGCACATGCTTAAAAACCGATAAACTATTTAGAAATGTCGGAATCTCGACAATTTATGTTAACACAAGTGTTTCGCTCGTACATTATCGGGTTTAACTGGTGTCAATTGAATTTTATAGGCTTTTTACACGCCTTGTGGCTTTACGAGCGAATAAGCGAAATTGAACGAGTCTCGTCCGTCGGCGTTTCTTGCTACGCGTTTACACTAATGCATTTTTTATATGACATTCGATGGTGTTATTTTCTTGCAATCATGTTGTCTTTATGGTATACCTACGCAAATCTGTTGTGATTTAAAATTTATCTGTACTTTGTATTTGTCCGTAAGATTTAAAAAACAAATTGCAACGTTAACGGCAAATCGATAGTTCTTCAGTGTTCAGCAGAAACAAACACTGCAGAAGGATGCTTAGCGGCCAAACGTGAGCTTATAAATAAAAAATGCTTTTAGATGTCCCTGATAGGCTGGCCTATGACTTAGTGAATGCTGAAACTGGCCCTATAAATTGTATGAAGTGGTCTGGCCAACTTAAAAGTTACCAAAAGTCCATAGTGATCCAATACATTTTGAGAAAAATCCTATTGTAAATATGACAGTGAGAGGTATCTTTCACGCCTACATTACTGAACCGATTTTGATGAATTTTGGTAAAGAGATAAATGGAACCCAGGAGACGGTTAAGGGCGAAACCGCAGACAAAAGCTAGTATTTCATAAAATCAATTGATAAAGTTATCTTTCTACTTTTGATAAAATATATCTTTCTACGAGTGACATCATCATTCAATCTTTGCTGTCTTCATCAACAGAAATGAACCATAAATATTCAAAAATACCGTAACCTTTAATTGTCAAATCAACGCAGTTAATCTACAGTTAGTCAGGGCGATAATTGGATGGGTGACCGATTTTAGTAAACAACTCGTTCTTCAAGGCGACTGAATACCACGCAATCAATGAGCCGTGGCATTACAGGCTTACATTGTAACCTGCTATTTTTGGCATGTTCAGTGAAGAATTGATTGAAGAATTTAATATTAAAGCAGTGTGATTTAAGTGAAGGGTTTTCTTATTTTAGGATCGGAAACTATCAAATGACTTCTTCCACCGTGGGTGGAGCGAAAGGGCGTATCAGACTCTTACTGATTTAACCCATCCGTGTTCCTTCTAAAGTCCTTTGCGTTCCAGGGCCGCGGTGACTCTTTCGAACAAATTACGCAACCCTGGCAAGTGAAGTGTAGTTTTCCGATTTTGTTTTGATAGTGATTTCCAGTAAGCTGTCAACTATAGAATTAGTAAAGTTAGATCTACTTTTATTGTGCGATCTATCAGGAGTCATGTTTAGTTGGATATGTTACAGGAAAATTGCAAACGTCGTAATATTGTATAATATCGCGTGAAATTATAAAATATTTTTTTTAATACGACACGGATGGAAACCTATGAACTTGGATGGGATTTATTGTATACAAAACGATATTTTTTGTAATATAATATATCGAGAAATTATAATCTAATAAAGATTTATAACAATCTTACGGAGTCGACAATTTTCAGGTGGCAGATATTTCTCTTTCATATTTATTTGTTATATGTTTTGCTTTTGTCAATGGCCCGTGGCCTATTAATAGCTGGGATAATTTGTTATTCGATAAATACTTTTGTAGATTATTTACTCTTTACTAGATAATATTTACTTAAACAAACTGACAAACAATTTTACCTGTTTATAAAATTAGGTCGGGTATTTCTCTTTTTACTTTAATTTACCAACTTTGCCAGTGTTAATTGACCAGTAAACATAAGATTTGCTCACACCTGCGACATGAATCAAGAGCTCGTCACCAATAACATGAAACTTCAAACCGTCACCGCTGTTTTTATTTTTATTCGGCCATCAAAGAAATTCCTTAACGCATAGTAAACGCTAAATCTTAGAAGATACAGTAAACTTAAAGGTAGCGCAATGTGGGTGTTCTAGCTCTTTGTTTTATGGTCTTACTGTTTTTATGATAGTGGCCACCATTACGTGTCCATTTTATACGTAAAGGCAATTTATAATGAACATTTGATTCACGAGTATTTGACTAGAAATTAATGCTTCTTTTTGAGCTTCACTTATGATACGTAAAACGTATCTACCTGACTAAAAAAAAAAAATATAACCCATCTACTGAGTAAGTTTGGTGAGTAATAATAGGTAATTGTCAATAACCAAGCAAATAAACGTCAAACAAAGTCATGGATATGTCACCGCAAAATTGCAAACGCCGCAAGATTGTAAAATATCGCGTGAAATTGCAAACTATTTTTTTTCTTAATAAGAAACAAATTTATTGGAAACTATTGAATTTGTATTTATATTCATTGTTTAGGTACATAAAAATTTTTCGAAAAATTATAATCTAATAAAAATTTATTACAATCTTACGGAGTCTGCAATTTTCCAGTGACAGATATATTAAACATAAAACCGTATCAAATAATGCTACATACATAAACTTAAAACACCCCGATTTCTCAGATAACCTCCAACAAACAAAAAACAGAACCAAGAAAGCATTACCATTAAAAACGAGGACATAATAAAGCAACAAATTAAACGAAAAACAATACCTTTAAAAACAAGCGACTATCTTGGAGATAAACCACTAAATCCGTTGATTAATCTATAGCTGCTATCGAGCCATGTTAATCACAAGTAAGAACCATAAAATGCAAAAAATCATTGGGCAGAATAAATCAATAGGTGACCAGCCAAAAGTGAAACAAAAGGTACGAGCACAAGGCAGCTCAATCTTGGCCGAAGTGTGTTATTTATTGCTATAGATTATCGTAACAAATCACGGGACGATTGCCATACTGGAATCATTTCGTGTAACCCGAGAACGCCCCTTATATTTGATGATTGGACAAATAAATATATTTTCCGTATCCTGTTTATCTGGTTTGGGGTGTTAATAAAAATGTAGAGGAGACTCGGTGTGAATGGACTTGGACATTGTTTGTTTTTAAAATTATGTGATTTAATTAGTTAAGATTTTAAAGAGTGCATCTTTGTAATGTATATGAATTCTATACAGCAAGTAGGTACCGCGACTTACAAAAAAAAAGATACTGATTCATAAAAAGAATTTAATTAAAATGTAGTATATTAAGTTTAAGATGCACATTTATCTGCAGTACTTAATAATACGGCTCCTTTATAAAGTTTTTATACGTGCAATACCTTCATTGACATAATTATGATAAATTATGTTTCTAAATCACAAAATACAAGGAAACTTAATTATTTCCAATCCAAAAGTTTTTGTTATGCGATTCAATTTATTATGAACTTCGCATTCTCTGTTTAAATTATAAATGAACAATAACTGATTGATTTGACCTTTCTACTGGTTGTCTGAAGGTGTTTATATCGATTGCAAAGCAATTATGCAGTAAAGCAATATACGTGTAGAAGTATACATATAATAAACAATCTTGTTCATAACTCTGGCATTGAATCATTTAATTGATTAATTAGTTACTAGCTTACTGCGTTGCTACTTCGTTTAGGTACTTTGATCTTAGATCATGCAATATTTTATCCCAGTCGTTTTAGTAGATATATGAACATAGATCAATTGATTTGTTTTGTTAAACTAAAACTTAATTTTAAGGATAATAATAAATGCCACTGTAAAATATTATGTTGCCATTTATAAATATCCTTAAAGTCCTTATACATATTATAAAATCTCAAAACCAAAAACATACATAAATCCCTATCACTAAAAACTTTCTCCACGAAAAAAACACAAAACAAAAACAGATGTCATCCGCCACAGGTCCAATTAACCCGGGCCTCCCCACCTGGTGTGAATGGATCTTTGGTCAGGGTGGCCGGCGTCAGTCGTCCTATCGTTCCCAATAAATTAGAAGCCACTAATACAAGCCGTGGTTTTACAGAAGACTGGCTGTGTCAAGCCTTCACTAATGTACAACCGCGATAACAGTTTCAAAACCACTTATGTGCGCATCACCATTTTATAAAGGTCTCCCGTGTCTTTTACGTTTCAAGGGGGCAAGTTCGTACGTGATAGATCTTGCATTTCTGGCGGAGAAGTCCGTATATTCGCTGTTTTGAGGCGCAAGGAAATGTTGCCTCTTTTATATCGTTAGTATAGAATTCAATGTCACGTGGTCGGAGTGTGTAATGTAAATTCTTGCGTACTTTATTGTTGAAGATGACCAGTAATTGATTTAGTGGTCGGATTTATGGGGGTCCGTTTTTTTGTATTTTATATCTGAAAAAGATCTGGTTTAATCTGGAGCGATATTTTATACGGAATTTGGTTCGATAAATTACTGTTGTCATAATTGTGTATCATTTCAAAGAGCATGATTCACACATTTTATAACCTGACTTTTCGCGGTACAATGTTGTAAAATGTTTAAGGAGTCAGGTTTGCTAGTTAATTCATCATCGTCGAAATCACGACACTATCAGAATCTGCTAAACCCTATTAAAATCTATTAATAAAGTCTCCTACGCATTAGCCGTCAATACGTTCATACTCTTTGAATTTTTTTTGTACGGGTAGGATAACCTTTAGATCGGTTACAATACTAATATGTTCGCGGATAGGATCGGACGCATGCGCGCGCGCACTGGTGCGGAATAACGGACGGCGGCGCATCTTGCGATTTGTCGCTGCGATCATGTCGCGATAGTACGCAGTGCGACTAGCGTCAACCGGGAGTATGCGGGATGGTGGTTTAGAAGATGGTCGCAGGATCTGAGAAATGTACTGACCACACAGTGAGGGCTTAGAAAAGTCGGAAAACTCATCATCAGCCTACAGCCGTTCATTGCTGGATATTGGCCTTTCCAATTGCATGCCATTCACGACTCTCGGCCACTCTCATCCACTTTGCCAATACGAAATTCAAAATCTATAAATCTCCTAGAAGCCCATCTTTCAGGACCTACCCTATTTTCAAGATAATCATTCCCCTACCGCAGTCCCTATTTGGGGTCAGCCCTCCTCGTACTTGATTGCTACTTGTTACGATCTTGCCTCACCTGTTTTCGAATTTCAAGATCCTGTACAAAAACTATCACTCTCAAACATACAAACCAGCATCCCAACAACCTCATACAAACCCGACCAACTAAATCTTGTAGCAGAACCCCGGAGTTTGGCGACATCGAACATACAATCATTTATAAATACCCTTACAAAAAGTACAATCGCGCAAGGCTTGTTAAGTCCGTCGTCGCACGGGGTAAGACCGTACAAACTACTCGGACGTAATCGATTCGTCGCATCGGTGCTCATTCAATAATCGAAACATGTCGCTAGTCTGGCCATATCTTTATGCTTGAAGCGTAATCTTTTTAATTTATTGAGCGCCTTTTAAATTAATGCTGTAATTGTTGGTAAATGAGAATGATAAGAGTACAAAGATTTTTGTGTTTGTATTGTTTTACCTTATTTTATACCTAGAAGTAATATGAAGGTTTTGGGCAACAGGGGAAAGAGCCTCTAGACAAACCGCTTTTCTATAAGTGAATAAGTGGAAATGCGAAATTATAAGGGTTTGATTACGTGACATTTCGACAGTATGTACGGTTCCGACAGTCAATCACATACATTTTTGACGTTTAATGATCTCTTTCGCCACGCTACCGCCGACAGAAAGTCACTTATCTAAAGCCTAAGAATCCTAAAATACATCGAGGTCAAAACCGCGATAAACATATAAGACAACTTTTAAAAATTGTTTTAAGCAATAAGCACTTTAAATCGCAAGTGACGCATTGCATGGCTCTTAAGAAAATAATAATAGATAAATAGGTCATACGTAATCTTACTTTTAAACAAAGCAGTTTAGAAATTTAAAAAAAAACGAGTAAAAAAGTGCGAGTTGGACTCGCACCACAAGAAGGATTCCGTACCAAAAACCGAAAAAAATGCACTGCGGAAGCTTAAAAATGCGCTTCCATTGGTTACCTTTTGGGCATGAAACCTCAAATAGGTAATCGCAGCATAGCAAACTCTTTGCAAAACTTTTAACCAAATTAATCGAAGCAAATGTACCCCGTATTAACGTTCCAATATGTTGATCAAAAAAACCTAGACTAACATACAAATCATGTTTATCTTTCTAATTATAAAACAACACTGCTAACATACTAAAAACATACTCTAAACATTATGCAAAAGGGAATCAATAATTAAGCTTAAATTATAAATGCTTAAATCATAATTCATAACCTTATACAAAATTATAGGCTAACGAAATAAGCCAATATTTAAGATGCCATAATAAGCGGTTACAAGTACAATGTTGCATTTTGATCTCTGTTTAATTATTGTTTTGCGCATTAACGGGAGCTGTTTTTGCTGAAATCATCTTTGAATATTAATTGGTTGAGGATTCTACGTATTGTGAGACTTTTTAATGGTTCAGGGTTTGCATGAGCAAAATTCTGAAAGGTAAATCCAAATGTTGACGGGTTTTTGTGACTGACAAGGTATCTCCCACCGAACTGGTAGATTACTTGAAACGCCTTCGCAAAGACTTCTTAATGCATCATCACCATCAAACAAGGAATCTCTCCTGTAGCCTTACTTCGGGCTACTCTCATACAGCTGTTGTTACCTTGCAAAATTTCACAAATACCTAACACTTGTTCTGTGCTTTGGCATTGTTTTCACAAGCATCGTTGCATTTAGCACCGAACAGCAACCTTGCAAGTAAAATGCAAACTGCTTTACATTAATAAAAATATTGAAAACCGGCCAAGTGCGAGTTGGACTTCCGCATAAAGGGTCCGAACGAATTAAATTGCTGTAACTTTTTACTTCAAAATAGATTTTTATGTAATTTATTAGTAAGGAACAGAACTAACTGTTTTTTCAAAATATTTGTTTCAGTAGTTTCGGACATTAGGGGGTTAAATTTTCATATATGGCGAGCAAGTTTGCTAGTTTTACCTAAAACAAGAACTAACTATGGCAAAAAAATGCTAACTTTTGAAGGAGCACAACTCTATAATAAATTACCGTCCTGTATTAGAAATGTACACTCTTTCAATGCGTTCAAAACTCAACTTAGCCAGCACATAGTTGCGGATCAGTCACTTCTGGAGAAATGAATGCATTGGACGAGTACTATAAAGTTGTAGCGCTGCTGACGAACTTTTTGTAATCTATATATGTATGTTTTTTTTAGTATCGTTCTCAAGTAAGTGACATGTCTTTATTGGGAATAAAGTTTCTTTAAACCGATATATTATCCTGAATAAACTCAAAAAACCGACCCTTACAAGAAGCTTTTCCATTTGATATGCCACACGAAGCTGATAAACTTTTTGTTTTCCAATAAGGGTTCCGTTTTTATATTACAGACCTTCGGAACCCTAAAAAGGAGCGAAATCCCTAAAACTTTTATCCTCCCAACATCGGTCTATCTTATAATGGTCAGTCAAAGTCACAAGGTCGTAACTCAAAACACAACATTGATGATTGATTCTTACGCTGTAGGCCGGTTTACGACTGTGCGAAATACACACATAATGTTTCTTGACCTCGTTAACTTTATTTACGTTGACTCTACTTTGTATGAAGCACGTGTCAAAAGTCTTTATGACTCGTTCCTTTGTAAGCAGATAGTTTGTTTTTTACGGAGAAGGGCCTATGTGTGTGCAAAGGGACATTCCCTTTGAAGACTGTTTGCTGTTGAAATGTCTCTTTCGAAATTGATTTCTTTATCTGGCTGTATTTTTAAGGTGCCGTGAAATTCCACTATCTTGTATTTCGACGAAATCAGACGGGTAACATGATGGCCAAAATAAGAGTATTTTGCAGAGAGATATTGCAGTATCAATCAATTTATATAAATTCTTCCGTTACTGACTGACTGAGTGGCTGACAGACAACACACAGCTGAAACTACTGGTCGTAGAAAGCTGAAATATGGAAGAGGATTTCCCGAAATTCGCGGGCAAAAGCTAGTATTAATATAAAGCAGTATGGTCTAGAAACTCCACCGTCTTTGTGGCCCTCTGTGACAGGCTACTACAAAGACAATGGATGAAAGCCTGTCACGAGGACACGTGATGGGACTTTTGGGGTGTGAATTTATGACTCCTTTTTTAAACCAAACATACTACTTTTCAATTGGGATACGTTCCAATTCAATATCAAACTAAACAGACGGTGTTGCCATAGCAATGACAATTGACCAAATTTAAATCACGAATCGTCATGACGGGAGTATGAGCGTGAATGGTCAGTTATGAGTGGTACTGGGTGTCCTGTTTATGAAACTCTAGAAAACAATTTTCTCTTACCTCATACCTATACTTACAAACTTCATGGTCCGTCTAATTCTCACGCCTTATAGAAAGTCATATCGCAACGTACGTCCATTGTGTTGTCAAAACATTATGGCGTATATAAAGTCGGCTCACCGTTGCCTATAATTAAGCCATAACTACTTAACTTTGATTCCGACCCATCAATCATAGCAATTGTTTAGTTATTGATTTATAGATACGAAGATCTTAAGCAAAAAATGGTGCTCTATGCCGAAAAAATGCATTGAAGAATGACGTAAATGCAACTCGTGTTTTTCCGTTTTGTTTTTGGTGGATGCCAATTTTGTGTGCCACTATTAATATTAATAATAATAATATTTTGGGACAACTCACACACGGTCATCCGATCCCAAACTATGGCAACCAGACAACTGATAAACATACTTATATATTTCTAAATAGATACATAATATTATAGACAAATTACACCCAGACACAGAACAAATGATCATTCTCATCACACAAAGGTTTGTCCTGGGTGGGAATCGAACCCACGACCTCCGGTTTAGCAATCAGGGTCACTAACTACTCGACCAACAGGCCAGTCAAAAATATTAAATTGCTTGTATCCTCTAATAGTTGATAACTGCTTATTGACTGAGTCATTAAATCCCGTTTCAAGTAATTATATGTGATTTTATTATGTGTGACAATGCTCATGTTTAAGTCAAAGAACATTAACAAACAGTAATTGGTAATTAGAAAGATGACAATATTTAGAAGACAACAATAAGGCACTTAAAATATTTTCTGTAGTAGGCGAAACACAAGACTTGAGAAGCAGAGGACCGATCGATGTGGCGACGGTTGTGGTGGGTCTTATCCAGCATTCTACGACTTTGAGTTGAGCTAATTTTGTGATGATGTACTTCCTGAATCTTATTGGCCAAGTTTAATTAACATAGGTTAGGGAGGGCAGTATTTCTAGCTGCTTGTTAACTTTTCCTCAGTCACAATCATACAGAATTCGAAATTGATCGCTTCATACATGAAAAAATTGACTACAATGTTTTGTTTGAAGTAGGAATATTAATTTACAAAATGATACACCCAATAATAAAAATTTGCTGCATCACCAAAGCGTTGCCAGCCATTATCGGATGCCAAACAAAATGTCACAAAAAAAATTGAATCCTGACGAGAAAATTACACCTCAGGGTTGCCACAAAACGGAATGCTACCGCATAATCGTCGGGAGCATCTTTGTACCAAACAATTGATCCTTTCTCTGCCCTTGAAGTTAAGATTAGCTATCACTCGTCCCATTACATATAATTATCTAATCTAAAACCTTTTAGGTGTAAAACTTTGGAGAGACTTCTGAGAAACGTCAGGAGTAGGGTTGCCTCTGATGGTAAATGATAAGATGAGGTGCTTTTGTTTGTTCAGTGTAGCTTGTTTGCAAGTTGTATGCTTATTTTCTTAAGTAATTTGTATGATTATTTTTCGTTAGTGATCTGTATGGTGACGGACGTAAAAGAATGGCACCATCCCATCTCTTCCCGTGGGTGTCGTAAGAGGCGACTAAGGGACTCACCAGAGAATGGGCAGCAGCATTCTCTGTACATTGCAACAGCGACACTGCGATCGCCCACCGGCCTGCCAAGCGTGGCGATTATGGCAAACCCCCCCTTTGGTGGAGGCCTATATCCAACAGTGGATGTCTCTCGAATGGTATGATGTTATGATACTTATTTTCTTTAGTAAAACGAGATTTGGTAATTAACAAACTATTTTGCGTCGTTTCGTTAATCGTATTTATTTGAATAAATACGTTTATTTGTTTTTGTATATATCGCATTTAATAAAAGATTTACACCCAGATTTGAGAGAGCAGTTGATACTCATGATGTTTACAATGACCAGCAAACAAGAACGCTGACAACACACTTAAAATTATTTTAGTTTGTTAATTTTCCCTTTACTTCAAAGGCGGGCGACATAGCGGCAGGCAGAAATCGTGGTACGAGCTGGACTTACGAAGTATAAGTCAGTAAGTAATAAGTTAGTGGAAGAAAAAGAAGAGTAGGTAGGCTTTTGGCCCTGCAAAGGGTACCTACAGATTTGTAATGATAAAATAGGTTTTGACAACCCTACATCCGTGGGAGCCTGCTGCAACATATCGGCGTTTAATCACAGGCTAATTACCAGTTTTGGCTATCAGCTATCACATACAGATAGACAGTGCATTAGCCAAAGGTCAGTGCAGACTCAGCTTTAACCATTGTTTTAATTATCTATGTTTTAGTTCACATGAACTTTGACACTTGTCTTAGTCATCACGTGAGTTTTGGATTCTTTTCAGATGTTCACGCAAGATGAAAAATTTCAAACCATTGAGTCAGTCCGAAATTACCAATGACGTTATCATGCATTCTTTTCTATTGACCTAATTTTAAGTTCTGGAGCAGCGACCACGTATCGGAAAACGTGGTGTTGGAAGGCCTCCCACAAGGTGGACCGAAGACCTGGTGAGGGTGGCGGGTAGCCGATGGATGCAGGACGCACAGGACCGGTTGTTGTGGCGACACTTGGGGGAGGCCTATGTCCAGCAGTGGACGTCTTTCGGCTGATATGATGATGATGATGACCTAATTTTAATATCTTTGTTTGGAATTTACATACTGCCGGTCGATTTTGTAAACATGTCACCCAAGCCTTCACGGGTGAAGTGATCACGAGGTGATTTGTCAATCCATATAATCAAGATGTCACGTGATCACGAATTGAGCTGTCATTCCATCTTGTTTATGGATTGACTTCGTATGTATACAGAATCGACCGGCTGGTGTAGCTTTAAAAACCTGAGGCGCTAAGGTCATTCTATCGGCAAAAGTGATTCTCGAAATGCTAAAATATAAGAGACTAGCTTTTGACCGCTACTTCATGCGCGCATACACCGTTTTTTCCCGTTCCCGTATAGCTTTATAGCCTTCCCCATAGTTGTGGCTATCATATACAAAATTACTTTTTCAAATCCGACTGGTAGTTCCAGAGATTAGCGCGTTCAAACAAACAAACTCTTCAGCTTTATTATTAGTATAGATATAGATTGATCACGTGACATTTCGACAGCGTTTATCAATCCCATACGTTTTTGTCTTTTTGTCAATCGCCTTCGCTACGCTAGCTGTCAGAATGTCATTGTCTAGAGTCTTTTGAGCTATAAAAAAATCCGCTTTTTATTTTAACTTATACGACTGTACTGTGCGATTCGGTTCGATTTGGCAAGTTCCTGTATTTCATACGCGATAGGAACTGATTCATTTTTCTTCATTTAAACTTATGTTTTCGATTGTATCAGTTGTTTGACAGCGATCTAAATAGCGTAATTGTTTTAAAAAAAGATAAAAGATATAAGCCATTAACTTATGACTTATATCTTTCGTCAGTCATCCATCATACAAGTGTAACCAACATAGAATAGAATATTCATTTATTTGCTCAGTATGTAGGTACCTACTGTGTTAGAATTTCTAGTATTCGAATAGTAACGCCATCCAGGATTGTCGAAGTGATTCAGATGGTAAAGAAACACTATTCGATAGTTAAAAAATATTTCAGTGCAATTCTTATGTATCAAAAACTACTTTAATATACTTTTTACGTGTAACTCGTAACCAATATATCCAAAACAAATTAGCAATTATCGAGCTTGTAATAAGCGGCGCTAACGTCGATCGTTTTAAATTAAGGGGCAGTCATTACCTCGCGCTCATTTGCCAGCTTCTGTTACACCTTTTTGCGAAACGTAGTGAGCTCGATTACCATCCGATAATGTGCTGGCGATACGCATCTGTGGGAAGAATGCGACGTAAAGGGTGTTTTGGTTTTAGAGGTTTAAAAATGCGAATGAACGTAGGAAAGACTAGGCGTTTTGGTTATAAAGATTGCCAATAGATTTGGTTGGTGGATTCAGTACTTTTACTCGTTTATTTTCATTCCTTTTAGAAAGATAAAAGTCTAGGCTGAAAAGTTTTAACAGATGATTGACAATCATGCTTGACTTTCATAAAATTACCTCGTTTATAAAAATATTATTTGAGGCATTTTATTTATATAAAACTAACATTTGGGAGTGTTGGAACCTGTTGCTTAAAACTACAAAATTAAACACATTGTGGTAAAACTGAGTAAATTTGTTATCAGTGTAGTCTTTACAAACAACGACACTAACCTAACACCAATAATATCTTGAACATTATCAAAATAAATCCATTTTTGCTTCACAAACATCCTGTATAGAGACGCTTCACATAAAATACGTCAGGCCCGTCAAAAAGACGTAGTGGCCGCGTCAATCAAGGGGCGCTCGCACCTTTTAACAAAAAAATAAAAAAGCCGTCGCCAATTATTGTATGCTTGCCCTTAATGGGTTTTACATGTACACTGATTATGAAAAGTATACTATTTCTGTAGTTGTTTTAGTAGCTTAATAAAAAAATGCTGTCTACGACTATTTTCATAATTCAAAGTCAAAGTCAAAGCATTTATTTCAAATAAACCATTATCAGGTACTTTTGAATTGTTAAAGTCAGTCCGTCAAAAACATGAAGCTATTTGTCTAATTTTAAAAACAACCTGCAAATGTTCCCTATGATATTACAAAATCAGTTTTTGTAAACTAAAAAGTAATGTTCTAGGACTAAAGTTAATAATTATAGCCTGATTAGCGCTCGTGTCAAGGTAAAATTTTCAGGTCTACGGCCATATATTATAATGGCTTTTATCTCATTATCAATGGAGTTTTTCTTCACTGTTTTTCTCCATAGAGATCAAGAGTTTTGGAGTATCAATAATCAACTTCTTGACAAAAGTTCCTGCGAATATTTAACTGAAATAAATGTTTAAATTACTTATTTGAGTAAGATTTTTTTAAGTTACAACAATCCGTCAAATTTCCAAACAATCTCTATACCAAATTTAATCTAAATCGGTCCAGCTGTTTGCGCGTGAAGAAGTAACAAACATACACATACATACACTCACGAACTTTCGCCTTTATAATATTAGTGTGATTAGGAGTGACGTTTCATATTGCATTGCTTATTTATTGAAACTAGAACCTCCGTACCCCGTACCTATTTTTTTGGAGCGAAAACTTCTTTAGGCGCGTTGAGCATTTTGGTGAACAAAAGTCATGGAACTCGCGTCATCATCACCGAACGCTTTCCATGAGCTATATGTACTTATACTGTGTATATATGTGTACTTCTTGAGTGAACAAAAATCATGGAACTCGCGTCATCGTCACCGAACGCTTTGAGTGAACAAAAATCATGGAACTCGCGTCATTGTCACCGAACGCTTTAGTTTTCGCTAAGTTTTCACTTCTATCGGCAGTCCCCGAAGACTGCCCCGCATGTTTTTTTTTTTATATCGGCTTTATTATATACACATGTTGCAACCTATACATATAAAACTCAACGTTTGTTTCCGGAGAACGTTCCATTAAAAACGTATTCAACGGAACGCACCTTGAATCGATTGATAAATATCTTCGGCAGGAAATCACGACGCGGTAGACAATCGAGACGAATCGGTTTGTTAACATCCTTTATATACACATGTATGTTAGAGATTTAAATGTAATTAACACGATTGTTGTGAAGAAAGGATAAACTTTCGGCTGTTTAGCTTTGATGTTGGTAATAATGTTCAGTGATTGTTTGTTGATTACAGTGAGAACGCCGTTTTGTATGTGTTGTCCCTGGTTTGTGTTAGAATAGTTTTTAACTTCAATGCAACTCTTAATTTGACCGTATGAAGAGACATGACCATTATTAACACATTCAGTGCCCAGAACTCAGCATATGGGTCGAACAATAATTTGTTCGTGTGCCCACGAGTCGTCGAGAGTTGTGGGCACACGAACTCGGTAGCCGAGTCATCGTTATATGTAGCGACGACTCGTGGGCACGAACAAATTATTGTACGACCCATATGCTGAGTTCTGGGCACTGAAAGTGTTAAGGAAGCAGGGAAAGGACGCCTACCGACTACTTAGACAAGGACAATCCACAATGATATGCTGACTCTCGGCCTGGCACCAGAAATGCCGCAAAATAAAGCATGGATATACATCGAAGAGTTCTTAAGTCAAATTAGGATTTAGAAGTCTTTGTTTACATTCTTGGGATTCAATTGCTGATGATGTAATACATACTTACATTTAATGTCAACGTTGGGAATGTTGAATGATATGTAGACCAGTATATTAAATACTGAAATTTACACGAACTTTTCTGTTACTCGAATAGTTATACACCTGTAAAGTGTAATAGAAAACAAGACAACTAAAGATACAGAGGACGAAGAAGAGAGACCTTTTCAAATACAGAGGAGAAAGTTCAGTTAAACTCAAGATCTATCTAAAAAGTTATGAAATCCGTAAATTAAATTCCACGACAAAAACCACCAAATATGAACCACCTTGTCATCAAAACAAAGACAGGTCACTTTCATAGCTAAGTGTATCTATTTCTTCTAATAGGTACGTAACTACATAGACACTTTACTTAACAATCACGTCTCAAACAAAAATATTGAAAACAACGATCCGTATAAATTCAGACCAATTAAAACAGAAACTCTAGCACTTAATTAGATATCATTTGATCGTCAACTTTTGTGGTTTAAACCCAATCGAGGAACCGTAATAATAGGCCCTCCTAGACAGGGGTTGTCAAAATGCTCGTCTAATGCCACCGAAGGACGTTTTGATAGACAGACGAAAATTTTAATTGCATAGTAGTAAACCGTAACGGGTAAATGTAATTATAAAAATTATAGAGTTTAGTATTGTAAAGTTTAAATCTGTATGAATTATTCAATATTTTGGTGTTTTTTTAATTTAATGCAACGAGGTTGAAAGATAGAAATAAAACATTACTTTTTTATTAGCCTGTTGTGTCTCACCCACTGGTGGGCAAAAGCCTCCCCCATGCCTTTCCAGACACTCTTTTCTTGCGCCACCTCGAACCTTCATGATTTACATTACCAAAAATTAAATTATAAAATCCAATGGACTTGTCTCAACATAACCCTAAACTGCACAGGGAAGTTCTTATTCGCTCGTGAAGTGTTCATAAGCAACAATTAATGTTACTATATAACTGAATGATGATGAAACTGATGAATGTACTGTAAAAACCCTGTACAGTAAAAACGAAAAAAGATGGTCTCCTCTCGGCGGGAAACTTCATGGACGTAGGTATAACTAATATTTTAATATATTCCAGCGATATTCAAACGCTGTAAAATTAATTTAATAGGTGGCGCTCCAATCAATACAGTTGATGAAACAAAATTGAGCCAATCAGGATCCTAGAAAGAAAAAAATATTATGATTTCCCTTCGAAACGGAATCGTAAACGCACCATTAATAGCACCCGACTTTTTAACCCTTAAATACGTGCGTTACAAATCACACAATAGGAAAGGATAATTTAGTCTAATACCATCACTGGTACCGACCAAAGACTTCCCAATAAACGAATCGATTAATTAAAAATAAGGAATAGTAACGCGTGAACGGGTATCACAATAAAATTTGTTTTTTAATTATACTTTATTAGGCCAAATTGGCTTTGTTTTTTCAAACGTTTGCGGGCGAGTTAACTGCGACGGAACCCTTTGTCCAGCCATCGGTCCTATTGATGATTTTATAAGGTCAATAATCATTATTGACTGTGATCATATAATTAACTAGTTTCAAGGAAGGGTTTTTGGTATTAACGATATAAAAAAAGTTTTAAGTGAATCGTTTTATAATTGTTCTTTTACACTCAACCTGCTGATTAACCATATTACGCTAATTATTTTTTCGAAAATGTTGTTAATAAAAAACGTGAAATATCGTTGGTCCCCATTAATTTGGAGAGCTCTGAGGTGGTCATGAGATAAGCTTGTTTGGACATGTTGTATTTATGCCGTGTTGGGACACACACCTTTTTATCTAAATTACAGTATTGGAAGCCCCGGACGTATCTGTCTCAATTAACATAGATATTTTTTGTTTTAAAAAGTAATAATTTTGTTTGGAAAGTAGGCAAAGCCATTTGTTTTTAATAATTTATGCGTTGATTTATTTTCTTGTAAAGTTGACACCTATTTTATTTACTATCATAAATAAATAAAACTATAATAACAAAAGATGAGCCATTGATTTCACAACATCTTTTAATTCTTACACCTTAAAAAATATATTTTTATCTAAAATCAAAACCCAAGAATCCAACCACATGTAAACGCGAACGTATTCGTTTAAATTACAAATTAATTACGACCGCCAACAATCTGTTGTGTGACAAATTAATTTCGTTAATCAGCGTATGCGCAAGCGCAATGCATCACGGGGACAGCGCGACGGAGATAACATTAACTTGATATACGACGCGCCGAAAACGGGCGAGGTGTTAAAAAGACCCGTCCGCATCAGCACGGTTAACGTACTTGCGATACCTTGACAAATATTCCGTGGAAAAATCTTGTTAGATACCTACGCAAAAGTTTTGTTGCGTTGAAAGTGTCAAATGTTTTTTTGGGTTTTTGGATATTTTTTTTTAGGTACAGCTGTAGTTAACTATGTTGTATGAGCAAAAGCTTTTACCAATGAAATTGCCGTTTTAGTAAACACGCCACTTTGAACATGATAGTGTTTATTTTATAGGTTTGTGTATTGTTTTTTCCTTTGAATTTTAAATTATAAAGCCACAATTTTATAGGTATAGACCGAGACTGAGAGTCTTAACTGTTATTAGTAGCTAGCTTTCTATATAAAATTACACATTAAAAATCACCGAAACCCTTATCAGACCTGTAGGAAAGAAAAGAATTTGAATATTACAAATTAACATGAAACTTCATGAAAGAAAAAGACCAGTAGGACAACAGAACGAGAAAATTATGTCACATGATAATTTAGGGCGAGAACAAACGAGCGTAATTTCTTTAAATTGCGAGTCGCGTAAAATGTGTCGCGAAATTTACCACGTTCCATTTTACAAGGCGACTCGAACTCATTTTACGTCGCCGCGTGGCACAAACAGGACTTTAGTATGAAACCGAATGCAACGCAAATTCCGCAACTCATTTTACGCGACTCACGACTCGAACAATTTCACTCATTTGGCATAACAAACTAATGGACTGTTTAGTTATATTTTGCACAGATAACTTATTACTATTGAAATCACAACTTTTTAAGATACAAAACTTTAAGCCAGTCTTAAACCAACCAACAATTTTCCTCGGCTCTCATCCTGTCTCACCTTCACATTATGTACAAAAAAAACTAGTACAAGTTGACAGTTATATGTAGGCGTGACTTTAGTATATTGTTACACGGACACGCAGACAAATCTATTAGTGTTGATTAATACTGCCTACTTTGTTAATGTAATGTGCGCTGTTGAATAGTCTAGGAGCTAGAGACCCACCTTCCACTATGGAAGGTGGAGAGGACTTCTGACACATTTTTTTTTTTTATTCTTCTTTCTTTTTTCTGATTATGATTCTTACATGACTAAAATAACCGCGATATGGGTTCCAGAAAACGCCCAGTGGCATAGCGGCACACCAGGTAAGATGGCGAGATCTAGAGAAGTTTTTCCTTGCAGTGGGACAGAACAGGAGAGAAAAGTGTCTGGCTGTTTGTGTATGTGAGATTATATGTTTGTAAACGCTCCCACGATACTGGAGAATTTCCTATTGTGACACAACGCAACAAAACTAGTAACTTATAAGTGACGTTGGTCTTTTTAAGATTTCAGCACTAATTATTTTAACACTTATAAGATTTTGAAGGTCGTGAATAGGTCAAGTCAACATCATAGTTGCAAATCTGATAAACAGACAATAGCGTATTTGAGTACCTTCTTTCAAAAAAATACATGAATATTTTATTAGAAAATGTTACTAAAATACATAGTAGGTAACGCTTTGTGAAATAAATCGAATAAAATCGGTGGATGAATAGAGAAGTTACACGGTTACAAACGGGATATGCGCGAATTCTTATAGAATAATTATTTCAGCCGAAAGACGTCGCATTTCGCCCCATCGACCGGTCGTGTGCGTCTCGCAATCTAAGGATATTTAAATAAACTCAAGTTTTCCAACTCATTATAATACGTCCTTATTTTTAGGGCCACCTACATACAAGTGACACAACATAAGCCAATAGTTTTGTTGGTCCACTAAAATTTACTAAGTATTTCAAAAGTAACTAAAGTATATTTTGTTTATTTTTAGTAAGTAGTCCTAAAGTTTTACGAACAACATTTGCTTTTTAACTACTAGCTTTTTCCCGCGGCTTCGCTCACGTTTATATAGATTCATCTTTGTACCAAAATTCATCAAATTCGTTTCGGCAATTTAGGCGTGAGAGTGTAACAAACAAACTCAGTTTCGCATTTATAATATTAATCAGGATGTTTATAGCATGATAAAAACCTCTTGCACCACAACTCCTAGTCTAAAATAACAATGATGTCAATAACGTCAAACATCCTAAACTTACAAAAAAATAAAAAGAGTCTATTAGATGTGTGATCAAGTCACATTTTAGGGTTAAAAACTTAATCTTTTATCTCAATACCAACGGTTTTTGACACAAACATATTACTACATGGTTTTGCAATTTTGTTCCGAATATTTTGTGACTCAAAATGCCTACGTATGTTAGTAGTATTTGTCACGATTTTTATTCGACTAATGTGCTTGATATTATGTTGATAAGAAAAAAGACTTGTGACTTTCGTGGGATTTGTTTAATATTTTAATGTAATATATTATAAGTTTTCGTGTTAGTTTATGTACGTAGCATATAATTGCGTTTTTACTACGAAACTTCTTATTTAGGACTTCTCAAAAGAAATGATGAAAGTTACGCTGTCAATTTTATTTCAGACAACGATTTCTGAATTAAGAATTAGAAATTGAGTATTTGGTAAAACTTTAGTTGTCCATTACATGTCAATTTTTTCATTAAAATGTGTTTTGACACTCGACAAGTTAGAAAACCCCGCCGAAAAGCCCTAAGTCTTAAGATATTTTCATCTTCTATAAAAAAATGTATTTTCATATTCTATAAAAAAAATGTATTTAAAGCAACTTAAGGAGGAACTTATGTACCCAAATAAATGAAGCTTAGTCTGGTCCTAACTGAATCAAAGTCTACGTTAAATAAATAAAAATATATAATGAATACCTTCGGTATTCATTTACATATTAGATTAATTTCATTTTTATTTTAAGCAGTCAAAAAGGATGTCAAAACCCACCATCAGAAATAAACCACAAAAATCGACCTACCTACTTAACACCTCTAAAGACCCTAAAATTCAATAAAAAACATAACGTGACTCATTACAAAATTCCACTACACGCAAAATAAATTCATTACAAAAGGACCCACAAAAACGACGTGATTTATTTCAATAAAGTCAGCCCACAAACCCAAGGCTTTATTTTAATTTGTCCTAAGGCGAGGCGTAGCATGCAATGTAATCATCATGCCAGCTATCTAACCAGATGACTGATCGCTTATTGTCCGCTTGCTACCGGTCTTACCTGCCCCCAACATCACATACAACGACGCAAAAACCAACCTTTCCACAATTCAAAACCAACCTTCGCGTTTAGACAAAACAGACTATTCTCCTTTAATGGGATCACGTCACTTAATTCTCCTTACCCAAAAATAGCGTGCAGCTACCGGTGTTACGTGGGCTGTCACTATTGAGATTCTCAACTTTATCTTTTATGTGGTAAAGATGAATTTGAGTTGTTGTGGTACAGAATAAATTACCTAAGTTGTTGACAAAGGCGTTGGAGATCGTTTTCACGTGATTTCAATGCAAATGTTGAGTGAAAACACGCGAGTCCAAATGTACCCCGTATTTAGAGGAGTTGTATTGTTCTCACAAATATGCATATTGCAAGCTGTCGCATCTGATATAAAACGTGTATAATGTTGCTTGTACTATGATTGATTGATCTTGACACTTGGGAAGACTATCTCATCCATAAGGGGTCTACTATTTCATCTATAAGGATTTAATGTCTCAAGTTACTTTCATCTACTTTTGGACGATAAATGAATCACTTTGAAAACTTCTATTGATTTACTTTGCAAGGCAGGAATACAGGATAGACGGAAAACATTAGATACATGTTACAGTTATAAAGCAGATCCTTGATACACAAATGCAATATATCTGCATTATGAGCTGTGCGTTGGTAGTGTCACGCTATGTCGGGTGCATCCTTGTTATTAACACATTTCACTCCAGGGTTATCTCAACGACAATAAGCAGAAACAGAAAACTCGTAAGGTCTTCAAAAAGTAATATTTCTAGTATCAAACTTCATCAGCCGTAGTATTCGCATTGATTTAATAACATCAGCGGAGCCGATCGTTCGATTCCAAAATGCTTTTGATTTGCCGGGAAATTATTATAATCTGTCCCCGAAACAATGGTGGGCGTAACCATCGCAGGCCGAGAGGTGCGTCCATTCATCGGGCGCCGGTCCGTCACGCATCCGCCACGCTCACGCCACGCGCACGTCCCGCAGACGCCACGCAACGTTACACAATGACAGTGTTGGCGCTTGGCGCATCTCTGCACGGAATAATGATGAGATTTTACATGTAATGTTTCTCGTAAGTCAAACAGAACATATGGACAGCCATTAATTTTGATGGAATTACTTTTGTGTGAGGTCGCTTGCCAGTTTCTTTAGCTGGGTGGAATTTATTATATACTTCAGGGACACTATGCTCTTAAGCATACTATATTTACTACACAACCTACTTTCATGAAATTCACAACGGAAATATGAATAGCTAACATTCCAAGTAATCATGTCAACTAAGTGACTAATATTTATTTCCTTCGCAAATTTCTTAAAAAAATCCCTCAACCATATTTAAACGGTCACGTTTTCTATGTACCGGTACCTATTATTCTATTATTTACTATACAAAGTTACTTAAAATAAGCAAAGGTCAAGCGGACGTCGAAATCCTGTCACGAACGAACTTTTCAAACAAAAGCTTTGGATGTGCGGAACAAACATGATCTCACTTCCCGTCCGACACTTCAAAGAAACATTTTAGACTAAAATATGATACGATATGAAGGAAGAATAGTTTAAGATTAGCGTCTTTGTTTAAAACCTTCGCTCTCAAGATGTAACAAAGCTTAAAGTACATAATGAAAGCGACACTTTCGAGTGTTTTCTTGAAATACGTTTCAGGTCTTTATAAATATTATATCTAAAATTCAATCTTTCATTTCTTCAATACTGAATATACTGCGTTCAGTTTTTGTTGCCTAGCCAAAACAAATGAATTTAAAGCTTTACGGATAGATTTAAACGACGATATGTAAAAGTACCTAATATCAATTACTGTCTGACATAACTTTAACCAACACCAAGTTCGGTATTAACTAGATTATCTCTTGTAGTACTAATCATCCATACATTTAATTATGACAATACTTTTTAGGTGTTATTTCAAAACCAGAAAACACTAACTATGAACTTTGTCGACAACTGATTTTAAAAGGATGATTAAATCTACAACAGTGCATTTTAAAGCCCATATCCACTGCTCCAATTCAACAAAACCATGCAATCAATCAAATCGCAACGAAAAATCTGCAACACAATGGATTTCAAGAACAAAAAAAAGTGATTAAAACAAAACATCGACATCTGAGTGCACATCGTTGTAATGGTGGACAGCAAATGAAACAACATTAGACATTTAACGTACAAGGCTATATATTTAAAGGGCCGCGCTTATGGGCCGTTTGTGATCTTATGTTGTCTGTCGCCATGGCTACGGGTTTAGCAAAAGATTGCGCCTGCGACGTAGAGATGTGCGGTAGGGATGCGGTGGTTGTTGTTGTCGATAAAGGATTTTAATTTTCGTTTTATATCTATTTTCAATAGACACAATCCAAAGAGATCAGGCTGATTTTCGATCGATTTGAAATGTAGGTGATTATGGTATTCAATCTAGGCAAAACGTGACAGCTGAAAATGCACTAAAAAAAAAAAAAAATATTTTTCAAAAAGTTATCTAATTAATTACAGGTACTTGTTATGGGTTCTAAAATCCCGAAATAAATTATTTTTATAATGAGATTGAGTCATGACCACATTATTATTACTCAGTATCATAAAGACATTTCTTGAGTTTAAGTAGTATTGCATTTATTATCAATAGTTTCAGGTTTTATATTGATTTGAAACGAATTGCTCAATTTTAAAAAGTACACCTTTAACTTGAGTTTAACAATAGTAATAGGTAACATTGTTTTCTATTTTCGTTATATTTTTCAAAATGTGTTTCAATATATTCCAAACCACTAGGAAATCAAATTAGCTGGTACTAAAGCAAAACTTCTGTCGCTTCAGACTATTTTGAATGTTTGGCAGCTTTACAGAGTCCATATTTGTTCCCGTAAGTTCCTTTAAAAACGCACCATGGCCGACAACGACTGAAATTATAATATATATAATAATAATATCACACAAAATTAAACAAAAAAAATATGGAGTTGTAGTTTCTTATATTCAAAATTTCACTTACGTTAATGTTACTGTAAAGTTGCCCTCTGATCAAAAGTATCCTCGATACTTTTCCATGTTTCTTCATGTTACGTCTTCTCCGCCCAGAAACCAGTTCAAGTCATCACATACAATCCATCATCTATCGTCATAATGAGTAGATCACCAATTTATATTTTACAATTCAATTACAAATCTGAATCAAAATCTGTCGATAAATCACCAACTTCAGTTGTCCCATCCCTACAGCTCGCCGCCCACGCGGGTCGCGATCGGCGCGAGAGCCGCCCCGCGTTCGTGACATAACATCACGGGATCGTTCAATATCTTTCGCAACAGTCCCACATCCACAACCTTTGGATGTACCTTCCATTAAAAATATACCCTTGAATCATAAACGAACCATAAAATCTGAGAAGGACGATCTATCTTTTCAATTTGCTATGACTGACCTTAAGGTCTAGAGCTCTAGAACAAAGTGAAATTCTATCAGCAATTTTCATCAAGTCCAAAATGAAAGAGATTGACATGCACGCACGGGAAGACAAGACTTCCTGCAAAGTAGACCAATGGCCTGGTGAGGCCCGCGGGAATCTACTGGTTTCGAGACACTTAGGGGAGGCCTGTGTCCGGCAGTCGTCAGATGTCTTTCTTTCGGCGCATGATTGATGAATTTAGATTTTTTAACAAACGTGATGGCTGATCGTCACTTCGTCTAGATTCCAAGGACAGATAGGTTGATAGCTATTCCATAGGCAATGTCATCTTTAATAAAGACTTGTTTTGAGTTTTCAAATTCCCTACAGCGAACAGTGCTCTATCGTTTACCACATTATCGCTTGCCATCAGGTGAGATAGAGGTCAAAGGCAAACTTATCAATAAAAGTAACAATAAAAATGTTTAAAGCTTAATAGGACTTGTGTAAAATTGGGCAACTGTGAATTTACCGAAGACCCAATTCAAATATAAGGCTTTACGTACTGAATGGTAGACAAAACTATATCTGTGGCATTTCTTGACAGTTCTTTTAGCCATTGATGCAATCCAATAAAAAGACAAAAAGCTCTTAGAACAAACATGTATTTTATTACGGTCAATAATAATATAATCAATGAATATTGCATCACTGCCCACCACTAACATTTAAAAAACTATAAAATATGAATTAATTAAAACGTGTTAGCATAAATACTACGAGTATGGTGATGCTTGCAGGATGATCTTGTCTTAGCGTTGACTTGTGGGTGTAAAAAAATGCTGAAAGAAATTCTTGTAGGTAAAGGCCTTTTAGGCAGCAGAGTAAATGGTTTTAAGATTTTCAGATTGTTCTTATCTATTACATCTTGAGTATTATAGCATTAATTTTCATAGAAAAGACTTTGATCTGTAACTTAGTTAGTTTTTTTCTATAAATATCACTGACTGTCTAGTTTTAAAATATTTTTTTCTTGAAAATGTGTTTTTTTCAAACCACACCACACTACGGGTATTCCCAATCCCAAAATCATTGTCACACTTTTTTTAGCAGTTAACCATTTTGGATGCATAAATCAGAATGTAAAGCTGTTTTCTTCTGGCATTTTAATTAAACGGATGTATCAGAAGAGCCTCCACAAGTGTAGAAATTTTAGTACATCCGGTCTTCTGTATCATTTTAGTTAGCATGAACAATATCTTAGAGCGAGGGCAAACATGACAGAAGAAGCATTGCACAATCAATAGGGTATTTGTGTTTATAGACCGATTCAATATAAATAATTAGTAAAAGAAGCTTCAAACTATACCTTAGTAAGAACGTTAAAGTTCACTGCTGTAAAGTAAACAGGCCTTGATCACACCCAGAACTAGGCGTCCAAGCGTCCCCAATAGCAATAAAAACCCGATTATTATTAATGTCACCAGTTCATTCAGGCCCCAATTACCGCATCCATTGACTGGCTAACAACGGTACCGTCCCGTCACAATATTGTAATATAATATCAGATCATTAAGGTACTTAAACGCGGAAGTGTGTGGGTTTAAAACCACCGTATCTAAACTATAATTTGAGATCTGTCCGATGTTCGGCCCGTTATACGTCTTGTAATAGCCGTGACGGGAATAATTGCTGTTCAGAGCGATCATTTGTTAAACTAAGACTTTTAATTGTTGACACGTGTGTTCTGTAGTGTCGTTTATAATGTATCTGTGTGTGTGGGTGCTCTGAGTGCCAACTTTCTATTTGTTTAGCCGTTACTATTGTTAATTAGTCGCGATTTTGGTTTGGGTCAGTGTTGTAAGAGTCCATGGGTGGGCCTTGCCCACGATGCGTCCGACAGTTTCTAGTAATTTATTGTTGCGTTCTAACTTTGTTATTAAAAGCAGTGTTTAGTATGATGTTGGTTTACAAAATCTTTTTGTACAGAAGAGGTAGGTATGTAAATTAAAATAATAATATCCATTTAAAATTCATCTTTTGCAAGCTTAAACTTAGCCCCCATAGAAAAATACCCAAGCAAACAACATGACATTATTTTCAAAAATATACAACGTGTAACAGTATGATCGCAAAAACTGAAAAGCGATCATGAATACGTGAAACCAACCAATAAATTGCAAAAAAAATTACTGCCTTATAAGTGTATTTATGTGCGCCTAACTCGACCAAATGTACTGAACAGAGATGGTTTTTCCGTTAATTCTGTAACACAATGTATATTGTAATTTATTGGAATGATTTTGGTTGTCAACCCCTGCTTTTAGTGAAGCCTCGGCACCGGCACGCGACGAGTCCGTGCACCCCACACGTAGGACAGGCTATATGTAAAATATATTCATATCAGCTAGATTGTGTCAGGTCAGGTAAAGTACATAGACTTTTCTTCCTCAGTCACCTTCGCCGAAACTGCTGAAATTCTTCCATGATTGATGAACATTATTACATGCCAGAAAAACGAAAACAGGTGCGTCTTTTTGCGAAGTTTGAGAGATTTGTAGGAATCAAGCAAAAGTATCACGAAAGCACTGGAACATTGAGGAATGGCTGGTTGTTGATTAGGCCCGGGCAATAATGTCTCATCAATTTTTGAGTGAAAATTTATAAGATGATAATTATACTTTAGTAGTAGGTACCTAATACCTACATAATGATATGGATTCAATGGCGTAGAAAAAACATTCGATTTTTCTCATAAATACCTTCAAGAATCGAGGATAAATCGAAAACAAAGTGTCCAAGACGACATATAAAGTGCATCATTAAATTTAAAAATAACTTACAAGTTTAAAAGAAAGGGACACATTTGACAAAGAAGTCGCGATTGCAAAACATCGAAAAAGTGTGGGAAGGTCAAAATGCTTTTAAAGTCTCGCAAAAGTTCACTGAAATGTCAGTCGACAACGTAGACATTAGACCCTGAAGAAGTATGTGAGCTGAGAGTAGAAAGGCATTAGAAAAAAAAAATACCGACTACAATAACATGACGACTTTATTTCCTGAAGGTATAGGCAGAAGTGTACATATACTTTACACATTCATCATCAGCCGAATGACGTCCACTACTGGACATAAGCCAGGCGGGTTGGCGATCAGTGTAGCTGTTGTAATGTACAAAAAATGCTGCTGCCCATTCTGTGGTGAGTTCCTTCCACGGGAAGTGATGGGATGGTGATAGCACCATCCCATCACTTCCCGTGGTGGTCCGACACCATACAAAACTGTCTTATACTTACTATACACATTATGCCAGTTGTATTCAAGGAACATTCAGTAAGTTCTCAATGCGGCAGGTGTAAAGGCACTCCAAAAAGTCAATGTTGCCGCTATAAACATGGCCACCTACTGGACACAAACTGTTTAAGGGTCACCATCGACTCGAAAAGCAAAAGACGTTAAAGGGGGCAAGCCTATTGCCATTAACAGGGCACAAACCAAAATATAGCAAAATTATATACACCATAATAATAAGTCTTAAAATGTTATAACTTAGGTACTGTTATTCTGTTAGGCGTATTTTTTCTAGTTTCACAGACTAGTGATGTACACTTAGTTCAATATCATGATGATTCATCAGCTAAGCAAGTTAACTCGTATTCCATTGTTGCAAGTAATTAAAGATTCTAGTACATTACTATGAGACACTTAGTTAACTTGGCTGGCACATTAGATAAAGATAGTCAAGCATTTGCCATCGTTGCTCGCACCCCATCATGTGGTACAACCAAGCGATTTATTCAATGGAGATATCGCTTCAGTTTCACTTATATTGATAGTCATTTACACTGATATAGGGTTGTACCTAAATAGCTAAGAATTTGGTATAAAATCACAAAGTTCCTGTATAATAATTTCTTATGCAACTCTTTTAGGCATTGGAAAACTTAATTTAAAAAATTTAATTGACTTTAATATTTCTTTTGAAATTTGAAATTAAAATAATGTGTAGCTTTTTTATGCGAAACAAAACTCATTTATATTTTAAATTTTATTTATGTACATATACCACTGTTTAGTATTTTTAACAAAAAGTTTTACTGGTAAAGTATGCCTTGTAAGTAGGTCTTTATTATACTTCCACTGTAAATAAATAGAGGTAAAGATTAAATATATAATGTTAGTAAAATAACACTTTAGACGCGAATGCGGCAATAACTCCTGAAAAACCGAAACAATTCAAATGTATAAAATGCTTGAAAATCCAGGTAAAGGTAAAATCAGAGAAGAAGGTACTCTATTTCTCTAGACACAACCCTCCCATCCACGATCCAGTCCGTAGTGAATGGGGGGCACTAAAGACCGTTCAACGGCCCAGCCGTGTCGGACACGATGTACAACACCGTCCGTCGAACGTATGTAGTTGTGTCCACGTTATTTATGCCGTCCTGGTACCCGCTCCTCTTATTTTACTTGTCCCATCTTAAAGAATTGACGTTTCGGTCGCTAAAATGTTCAAGGATATGTTATTTTTTGTAGCTGGCTTGTTTGTGATTTCGATAAAAATTTTAAAATGTTTCTTTTACCGAATAATAAAGTCGATGAAAAGCAGCATTGGCTTTTTTTTACATAATCAGCCGTTCTTAAGTCTTCATGTCTAACGTAATAATCTGGATTTTAATGAGGCATCACCATTTGTGTTCTTCCCTGCAAATAATAGATCAACTCGTTGGTGTCATAAGTAGGTCTAAAATTAACTTAGAAATAATTTCGAACGGAAAACTAGAGATGCGTTCGAGCTGTCTGCCTAGTCTCTTAACTATCTGACACGCGCTTCTGCCACCCATCACTAAAAAAAAATTACATAAAAAAAACCTAACCCGATGCAGCTGAATACCAGTATTTTACTTGGAGCGACTGCCTATCTGACCTCCACAAACCAGTAGCTAGGCAATACTATACCCCTTGGTAAGACTGGTGTCAGATTTTTTGGCTTCTGACTACCCATAACCACTGTGAAAGATCTACAAATGACAGCCGGAACCAACAGCTGGACGTCATATCCGTGACACGGAGGAGTCTCGCTACGTTACGATGGCCACCCATGGATCGATCTCAGCAAGCGAACTAAACCCGCGATCGTGATAACAATTCCCAAAGGCTCAAATCAGTCAACATAAGAATGAGGTCGCGTCAACATTGTGATTCAAAAAGTTTCTCCGAAAGTCAATTTCACGGCGTTTTACTGGACCGCAACCGCTGATGACATGTTATGATCTCATGACAAATGATCCACCGCATCACTCGCACGCACAGAACTATAATGTGGGTTCAGAATACTTTTATGAGGACTTCGGAGTATTTGTTTTAAGTTTTTGGATAGGTAAAGTAAGTTAGAGTAGAGAGTGAAAATAAATGTATTCGAGGGGGATTGAAAGTGGAACCAGGGATAGAAAAGTCAAAAGTGTTTTGTATGGGTATGATGTGATGAAGACAGGTGGAGGAATGCTTGTGAATTCACTCTTTTAGAGTGAGCAATATAAAAGTGGAGTGGAGTGGATGGATGGAGAGGGAGAGAGAGTAATTCTTCTCACCCTGTAAAGAGAGGATAATCTTCTCTTTTAGAGACTCATTGCCCTAAGAAAAGATCATCTACGGGTGAATTTTGAAAGGAATTATACGTGTAGATAAATAGCATGGCAGTCGACAAAAGAGAGCAAGAAAACGTCGAACATGACATCGCAGTAACCTTCCACTATGATAGACCTTCCTATGACCAGTCGTAATGTCATATACCATAGCCAGTTAGTCACACCCGAATAAAGACAAACCACTTAGTCATATTCAAAGAGATATTTTTTATTGTTTAGTGTGATCTTTAATTCATATACCTGTAGGTAATGTCTAACGGCCGGTCTCAATAGCGTATCTACCTTTGACTAACTGTCAAATTAACGTCATGTTTGCCTCTCAAAAATGACGTTACAGCTAGTTTTGGTAGCTACTTTGACAGTTGGTTAAAGGTAGATACGTTATTGAAACCGGTCGTAAGTATATTTCAGGAAAAACAATGCTTTATTTTCTTTTATTAGTTCAATCAAAAATCTTCGTAGCTCTACAGATAGCAGATCTGACAACCCACACAATGTTACACAAACTGATTTACTAGCCATAGAATTTCTTCTATCGACATGTGATCCAGCTTATTTCATATAGCTCCGTGAATTATGAGATGACATTGTGGTTGAAGACCTGGATATCGAAGGTACGGTTCTAGATTGTGTAACACAATCTATTTTGTGAAGATATAAAAAGCGAGGCATCCATGAAGACGAAATCAGCTTCGTATTTCTAAATCTTTAGTAGATACAAAAATGCTGGTATAACTTTGTTTGTGCTTATAAGGAGATAGGGTAAATTCGGCTTGAAACATTTCTTAAACGAAATGTTTAGCAATTTTATTTTTTACTTTCACCCGCCATTAAGCCAAGCCCACATTATTCCTTACAACTGCAACTCCTGAAAACCAGAATCAAAATTGGCCCCTACTAGAAGTTCGTAAGTCAAACCTAAATTTTTCAGAAAAGAACTTCCATCAATATACACTGTGTTGCTGCACTGTTCTACCTTCACATTGGTAGGTTATTGGTAAATTATATACTCTGAACAAATATTTCTTGGAACCATCAACTAAGAACCCATAAAACCAATGAATTAATACAAATAATTGCCAAAAACCACACATCAATGAAACCAAAATAATTGCCAAAACCGCAGATGAATGAACTAATTCAATACAGTTTACATAAACTACCATGTCACACGCAAATCATTCTTAAAATTTTCCGTTCGTCATTCTTCTCCGTCCATTCATGATGAACCATTGTTACAGAGTAATTAGTTTGCGGTTAAAACCATCTAATATAGTAACTAGAAAAAACGTTGTTTTTAGTTTGTGTAAATCATGGGTCAGCGAATCACAAAAATTCTAAAAATATTATTACTAAATTATAATATCTTTTTAACCTTTTTTATTCTTCTAACTGATTAAATTAAGCATCCTTGGTTGTCTGGTAAGGTAAGTGCTTAGGGCATTATGGCCACCTTTGTACCTATGTGATATTTTGAACAAGGAGTATTTTGGTAACAACCATAAATAGCTTTTAATTTTGATTTTGTTATGCATGACTTGACTTACCTAATATCTCGACAAATACATTAGGTAGGTACCTACTACCTAATATATTTACATTGTACCAAATCTGTTAACTTGCTCAAATCGTTGTTACTGGTAGACGCAAATAACTCGTAACTAAGTATATACATGAGGAAGCTTGTAATTATCAAATATCCCTACTTATTATTATTTAAGTTTGTTATTAGTTTATAAGATTTCTTAAAAATATGTGCATGAAACCAATAAATTATTCCCATATTTAGCCTTATGGTCAAAGGTAACACAAATTACTTTTTGGTTAGGATATTATGAACATAAAGGCCTACATGGCCTTTACACAAGTTACCCATCTTATTATCAGAGGACTCTAAAGACATCCTTCTCTTTCAGGTGGGATCTTGGTTGGCGTCGATCTTCAGTGTTTGTGTGGCATCTCTCCGTAGTCCAAGGCTCGCCTTTCGTCTTGCGCTGCATGTCCTATCACCTGCACTTGTGAAGACCTTGCGTTGCTGCGGCTGCGTTAGCGAATACTGTTACTGTTGCTGAGTACTGGGCCAAACATAAAATTCAATAACGCTATTTGCCATCGACACGCTACGAAGTAGATTAGCAGAGGAAAGAAAACTACATTATCAGTTATGTTAATTAAGACCTTTTACACTGAAGAAACTCAAGCACAGTAAAGAATATAAAAAAAAAAACGGAAGACCCCAATTACTCAAAATACTGACCACAAGTCTTCATTCATTATTCCATCATTCATAATCCTTTATTGACAAAACATAGTCATTCATAGTTTTCCATTGACATCAGACCATTAATTAGTTTGCGGTTACCCATGGAACGAATAAATTCAACGTAAATCTGGATTGTAGATTCTAACACGAAATCGTTGGAACCAATGAATTGTGTTCTATTAATTGTATAACGAATCGCTATAAAATTTTCAACAATAAATGTTGGTTCTAAGAAATTATTAATTTTGGTTTTATGAAAGATTAGAAGCATTTCATATGCCAGTGTAAACTGGTTTGTGATGTAGGGAAAAATTTGAAGGTCGATCTAAGAACGGATTCTGTTCTGACGAGTACCTACAGTAGAAAATCTTTCCAAGTTTAAATCGTTAAAAGTGATGGAAAATTTGAAACACTTTTGAGGTTCTAGGACTGCGGAAGTAAGCTGGTTTAGAATACGTGTGACAAAATGCAATAAAAATGATGAGATTCAAAACACGGACACGTTGAAGGAAAGCTTACCAACAATATTCCTTCAAGTTGGTATACCCATATATACGGGTGTAGAGCTAGAGATCCACTCCAATTACCAATGTACATTGCAATTATCAGCGTAACCTCGCCAAAGTAACACGTGCCTATAAAGCTTAGGACATGAACATGTAATTGTACCAACAGAAGACAATGTGTGTGAACTAGCCTCATTAGTATTGGCTCGCCCACACTCGCCCACGCCATGGCCGATGCTCGCCACTTATTATGATATTATACAGTGTTATTTGACTATAAAATGTGGCCAATCATGTAGCATAGGGTGAAAATGTGGCGACGCTGGCGGGTGTTTTGAAGAATAGATAACAGGCACCAAGATTGTAGAGCTTAAACCACCTGACATATATAATAGATTAGCTTCCATTGTTGATATAAACTCCATAGAAAAATTACAAATTAAGAAAAGAAGCTTGGCGCCATACACGAAAAACACAACATAGAAAAAGTGAGAGTTCTGGTGTACCCATAATATGAGTATAAAAACAAAGAAGAAAGACATTGTTAAATTTCTTTAACAATTTCTATACGAATGCGCGTCATTTGAAAAACTGCCTAATTTTCATACAAAACCTGACGAAAAATAGATACACAAACATAAACTACAAACAGTATTATATCTATCATGATGTAATCCAAATTACAATCAAATCTATAAACCGAAGCAATCACTAGAGACCATAACGTGAATGATCACGGGAGTCTCCATACATATTTTAGTGACATTTTAACCTAATGAGGAACGCCATATAAAATAAATGTTATATTTATAACCAGTCTAAATCAATAGTATTATCATATGAGGGAACGATCCACATCAAGATATACTAACTAAACTAGTTTTAGTAGATGGCAGATGGTATGGGTGGTGATGATAGATGGTTTACAAAAATCTGTTGGCAGAAGCTGCAATATCCTATCACTTATTTCGGTCAATGTAGATAAAGTCCCAAACACAACTTAGTACAATTTTCGACTTTTAACAACTACAAGCAAGATACCTACATAATATTCCCAAACTAAAAGCTGAGGCTGGACAAGCGGCAATCGCGTCAACACATTTAGTATTTTCCTACACGTCTTTCAACGAAATTGGCATGATACGGTTTTTGGTAGCTTGTCAGTGGCAATATTAGAATTGTCCACTGTTGCGTGTCGTTATCGCTGATACTCGTATAACACCTAGTTAGGCCCCTCAGATTCTGTTATGTTAAACTGTGAGGTTCTTAACATTTCTCGCTTCGCTTTTACTGTAGCGTCACCTCTTTAAGATGACCTTTCATTTAACGTCTATTCTACAGGATTATAGAACAATATTTTTTGGTCTCTTGATTAGCCACATTCGTTTACAAGTTTGTGTGTTTGTTTAACATTGTAATGGGCTACTGAGCCGTTCCTTTAAAATTGAAGATACTGCTGGCTGATTGGGTTTTTTCTTGTGGATTAGTTTGGAATGCTGTACAAAATTTAAAGGTCAACAATATTAACGATGAATAAACTATTTTTATCGATCAAAGTTGGGTAAAAGAACTTGTAAAATTAAAATCTGAACGGTAACATTAGATTATTTAATTACATTGGCAAATATTTTCCTTAATCTGCTTCAAATTATTTGTCATTTCCTTTGGGTACCAAATTTTTGTTTATTTAGTCCTGAACTTCAGCAGTCAGTGTCATCACATAAGTATTCTCTTTTTTAAGCCTTTTTTCGTCATTATTTATCATCATCATTGTGTTGAATGCCAATTGCTTCTTTTCTAGATGAAACAGTTCGATCATCGAGATGCACTTTCCATCTTATATCTATATACTAGCATTACAATGTATTAACAAAATAAACTATTTGTATTGCCACAATCCAGCACCAGTACAAAGCTGCCTTCCGCGTATTGTGTGATTGTGCCGTGAGCGAAATTAGCGCGATACCGCCACTTCGTGTGTTTGTTTTTGTTCGATTCAAACGTCTTGGGAAGTCCGATTGCCGATAGAAATAGTGTGGATTGAAAATTACTTTAGAATATCTGAAACAACTAGAATCCATGATTGGTGTAGACTAACTCCAACAAGTATGAAACTGCAGTGAAAAGGCCGGAAAGTGACCTAAGGTGAAATACACTGAACCAGGATATGGACCACCCTAGTCTGGAAAGCCCTAAATGACGATGAGAGACGATCTATGAAAGTAACTAGAGACTGTTTGAGTTTAATAGAAACTGCAAAAAAAAAAATTAAACTGTCCTGATAGACTGATGTAAGGCAAGATTATGAAGCTCGGAAGATCGAAAAAAAAAACCTCTAGGTGACAGACAGGATTTTCTTCGATCCAGAATTAGTGGACATTGCAGTCTGTCAACGTTAAGTCGAAAAAAAATGTCTTTTCAAAACGTATAGGAATACAAATTGTTAGCCATGGAAATACACAAATAATAATACCGAACCAAAATGTATCACATAATTTATTCAATGACAAATTTTGCAATTCACAATCTCAGGCACTTTACCCGCCTACAAGCACTTTACTCAAAGCACATGTTACAACTTTAGAGAGATAAGCTAAAGCACCTGAATTATTAATACATGATTATGGACTGCAGCAATCCAACCTGCATAGGATGTTTTGTGTTCTAAGTTCCATTCTTGGCATGTGTAATTGTGTATGTGTGAACACTTGCATTCACAGAATGTTATAGTGTGTCTCCTTCATCATCTTTGAGTAGCCTGTTTACGATCTAAGGGTCTGCATTTCCACTGTCTAGGTATATTTTACTCTATGCTAAAACATGGGTTTTAATTTCTATTTGATTTTCTGCAGCTTCTTTACGACCGAGTTTCACCCATTTTCAATTTCTGGAAAGAAAAATGTTTGTAGGTAAGTTCCTGATAAATTCACCTACCAAACTATAATGACAGAGAAAACACTTTCATTGTTCTCAATATTGTCTAAGAATTAAAATATACACACATATACACATTACTAATAAGACATAATATTATTAATAAGGTTCAGCAGGTAGTTCCATGTAGCTCCATCGAGGTGAAGTGTGAACTCGTGACAACAAGCACCATGGCTGAACCCACTGTCTTCACTACCGTTGTTCCAAGATACCTCATGTTTACTTTATATCTATAAATGTATATCCACCTAACATTAATAAAAATGGTTATTTTCTATACCTCATCGTTGGTTAGCAAGTAGTCTTAGGCACGATCCTTGGTTTGAGAAAACAGTTACTGGGTTTTTCCTTAAGCCAAGAATAACTTAATGCTTTACTAAATTGCATGGCAAAAGACTCAAATAGTAATTTCAAATTCTGAAATACAAAATTGGGAAAAGAAAATGCTCAAGAAGAAAATCCATATGAAACATAAAACTCCTATAGAAAACATAAAATTCTAATTCACTCTGAAGAAACGTAACAAGTCATTAGTAGAACATTAAAACTGTGCCGTGGGAACTTTTGATGAGTTACAGTATAAAAATTCAGCTTTCTCGCTTGCTTTGCTTCCGTTGGGCGACCCGAGATACGATCGCAGATGACCGATATGAGTCGCGAAACGAGGGGCTGACTCACGTTATGTTTCATGCTAGACGGATGCTGCGTATTGCTCAATTGAGGATTCTGTTGTTTGTAATGTTACATTAAATTCGCATGATTATTCATGTCAAGTTGATGAATATTTTGGCACAGTATTATACGAAATAGCTGCGTTGCGGACTTTGTTTTCATGTGAGCCTTTTTTGCTACTGTTGCTACCAAACGTTTGTTTGTTGAATCCTTATTTATTTCAATCTATTTTCATTGGGCTTGGAAAACGAATGCGTTCAAGTTTATTATTCCCGCCATTAATGGCTTCATCACTTACTCCAATTTTCACGTTTATATCATTTAGTTCGGTTTCTAGCATTATTTTGTTATTTATAGAATTAAATATATTAAATACTTCATTTCATCATGCTCATCCTAAAAGGATATCATCTTCATGTATAACCGATTTTGCATTATTAACTTCTTCTACTGGGTCTTTCATTTCATCATCTTCATTTTTACTTGCAACTTATTATTCATCTCTTGATACATTTTCCATATCATGTCAGCTCGTGTCCGTATCATTACGTATACATTGAGACAGCTATGAATAAGCGGTGCCCCGCCGTCTGGCCGCCACCGCGTTACGCGCGCGAACCTGTCCAGACAAGTCCGATGTAACTTGTGTGGAATTTACGCACTAGCTATACGAGCCACTTTGTTTTAAACTATAAGTCTTTAGTGCTTTTCTGTTAAGACTAATAATTTTAAGATTTTGAGCATGAATCTCTTGTTTTTGAACTGTGAAAAGGACTGTATCAAAAAGTAGTGCGGAAATGAGGCTACAGCTTAAATCTTAAAAGTGATGAGTTCTTGTACTGTTGTTTATAGAAATACTTACTGGAATGCTAGCCTAAGCTGCTAGTTTTCGACTAACTCCCATCTATATGTTATGTTTTTGAATATTTTATTAGACAATCAAAGAAAGACTCAACTATTGAGAGATTAAACAGCTTTGAGAGAATACTTTTAATAGATCCTTGCTTAAACCACTGTTCAAATCCGTTGATGGTAGTCGTATATGCATACATGTGTTTACTATTTAAGCTTTGTAGTTATCTCTACTGCGATATATGAATATTTGGATACTTTCAGACCTTTTTTCCTTAAATAGGTTAAGGAATAATACCAATATATTTTTTAGGACGACTTGTCATCAAATTAGTCCGCCCGCTCTGGGCGGAGCGGAAGAGAGTGTCAGACTTACTGACTAAAACCCATCCGTGTTCCTCAAAATACCCTTTGCGTTCTAGGACTTCAATACTAAGCAGGCAAATGGAAGAACATTCAGACATATTGCAGCTTATATGCTTATAGGCTTATTATGAACTATCAATTTACTAAAAGGAAATGAGGTCTAACTTGACTCTGGACTCAAGTTAGACCTATTAATAAAGCTGCCTTGTATCGTTTTAGAAACAATCCTCGCAATAATCGCCGGCGGGTAAACAATAATCAGCATCTAATAATAAGGAATATAACTGTACATATAATAGAACATGAAATCTCGACAAAATTTAAGCAGAATTCCATGGCAGCTTCTGCCAATTCTATTGTTTCTAACATCAAAGCTACAGATTAGAAACTATCTGTAAAACATCTTCGCACTTGACGATTCAAAAATTATAGACCACTGTCCATACAAGTACTAAACACTCGTCGGACTTGACCATTCAGCTAATCCGCAGCGAAATCACAAAAAAAGTCTGTAACTCTAATACCGAACTCGTTTTCTTAGTAAAGATTGACATCATCAGTCGTCGAGTCATTAGTATTAGTATTTATTTCACAACATTATAATGATAGTGCATGACTAAAATGGGCTTCCCTAGCTTCTGTGTTACTTTAATTGAAACCGGTTGCTATATTACCTACGGTATCGTTTATTTACTTTGTAGTATTAGTAAGCTCGTCTTTATTATATTTGATAAGTTAAATAATCAAGCCACGTGATATTTTCGTTGTAGGTTTTTTTGCTACTATTTTTTTCTTTGTTTTGTTTTATTTTATACTAGCTTTTTCTTGCGGCTCCGCTCCCATATTCAGTCTCACAGAAATTAAGCCACCAGATTTGTATGGTTTTGGCGTGTGTAATGTTGTTTTCTTAGAAAATAATCTACCGTGAAAACAACCTATTTTACCTTTATAATATAAGTTGAGATTTCATGCTTTTGATAGCAACTGCATCTGGCATCTGCTATGTTTTGTTGTTCTCGTTATCACGCTAAAGTTTACTAGTAGAAATGATGAGACCTGTGCAAACGAGTGTCAAAAAAAATCCACTACTTTTTCGAGTACTTTGACCAGGCTTCCTCCATAATCGCAGTTATCATGGTGTGACTGTCAATCAGATTGTCACACCACCTTTGGCGCAGCCTACGATGGTCTTCACCCATCTCTCCGGATGCATTGGTGTGAAGAAATCAGCCCGCTCCCAATTCAGCATGGCTGTTTTTTCTCCAAAATCCGCTACTTGAGTTATGGAGATGTCCATACTTCATTATCATGTTCTCCCATTTACATATAAGGTTTAAGGTTAACTAAAGAGGAATATAGACTCAAATAATGTAACAACATTATCTTATTAATCAATCATTTATTATCATTGATCTACACAATGTAATGGAATACATACATACATAAAAATATATTCAAAAATATTAATTTTTTTACATCTAAATCTATATCAAAAATATGGCTAATGACAGAGCTTTAACCCCATCTATTTATTGGCACATGGAATATTATTTACCAAATCTAGATACATTTTTAATTTTTATTAAAGCATAATAATTAATTAAGCAATTTTAGTAGGTGTCTTGTATGACAATTAATATATAATATATTTTATATATCGTGTATAAAGACAGCGTTTGAAAATCGAGGGAGAAAAACAATTTGTAAAACTTTACATGTTACTTCGCGCAAATGTCGAAATATAGTAAAGTTCTATGGGCGCCAGGTTTCAAATGTGTGTTGATTTAATTATCTCAATAATTATAACATATTTTATTACATAATTAGCTGCGATTATAATTGAAACTGTTCCGATGGGAATACATCATTTCAAAAAAGACTTTTATTGAAAAAAAAATTGAGATCGCTAAATCAAAATTAAATAAACTTAGGTATAATAAACTATAACTAAACATAATCGCTGTCTTAGTGAACGATTCCAAAGTGCGTGGATATAAAAAGCGTTAATAATGATAATTAAAAATATACCGAATCATCATTTCCATCATTTCATTCATGGTTCATTTGTGATAAATAATATGTGGCTGAAATATTTTGCCATAAACAAAAATCTGTGCCGTAGCCTTTATTTTTATTTTTATAGTAAAACTAAAGCAATTTTAAAAATTGTATTCACTGGTATCATTTTAGTATATTGTTTTTAAGCTTTCATAAATAAACCATGAATTTATAATTTTTATCCAACATTAATTTCTTTACTACCCATACGTTTTCTAGGTATTAGGAACAACCCTCATAATATACATTATTTTAAGCAATAAATGGAATGTTATACTTAAACTAAAATTAATTAAAAATAAATAAAACATATACGGGATGAACCGTTTTGTCAAATAAATCAACCGTTCGCAAAAAAATATTGAGAGGTCATGATTTTTTAGAACTTAAATATTATTTGAAAGTTATGGTCAAACATTTTAGGATTTTCGAATAACTTTAAAATAATACATGAATATACGTTCTACGTATTAGAAAGTTTAATAACAATATTTTTTAAATATAATATAAATATTATTTTACAGTAAAATATTTCTAAGCAGTTAAGCTGTAAATGCTACCATCACTTATCCTAATAAATACTATTTACAAAATCACCAGAATGTTTTTATTTGTTTAATTTTGAATTTTGAAAAAGTTTATTTTCAGTAGGGTCACTCTCATTAGTTTTACTTTACAAATTTTAAATTGAAAAACACCTCAAACATAATTCTCAATTAGCTTTTTGTTCAATCAATTAACATTTTATCACAAGATTTTATTTAAAACTACAAAAAATAAAACAAGAAAGATACAAGTAAAACATAAACAAGAGCAACTCCACTGGTCCAAACGAATATCACAAAAATGTAGTCAAAATAATAAAATTTAAAAGTGCGAAGGTTTACATGGAGGCCGAAAATTTTACAAAAAAAAAAATCCAAAACATTGCAATATCCCATTCTGGCGGTGTTACTGACGAAGCACGAATACTGTTATGTAAAGTTGAAGCCCATAGGTGTAACAGGCGTTGATGACGTCATTCTTCATGACGTATTTAATCACCATCTTAAGTACATGGTCTCCTTGTTAGGGTTGTAATGGATTTCTCTGCAACAAAAAAATATGTAAGAAAAATGTAAAAAAAATAGTTTAGTCCTGATCCCATTTTTTGTCCACACACTGTTAATAAAAAATGCTTGCAGGGCATTTATAAACTGCACGACCAATAGTCTTATTAATGATTTCATCATCAGTTATTGCGGTCCTCCTGAATGATCGTACTTGGTTGTTTTAATGATCAATGATGATGTTTCATAAAGGTAAACAGGTAAAAATGTATTGTTTAAATTGATTCTTACTCTATTTGTGTAAGAGAGACCGCTGTAGTAGGATCGTGCTTCCATCACCTTCACCGCCACAAGCATTGACTACATCTACAACAATTAAGAAAAAAACATGTTATTAAAGTAAAATTTAAAAGAAACACCCTTCTGCTCAAAACACCAACCTCCCAGAATCATCAATATTCCTCAAAAATACAATATTAGTTTAACAAAAACAAACATGGAAATAATTTAATTTTGTAAAACTGTTGTAAATTATACAAAACAAAACAATTGTAATTATTTTAATCAAGAAAAAGTTAATTAGCATGCTGCCTGCACAAAAAGTTAAAAGAATGAGTCAACAGTGCAAAAAGATACAATAAGTGCATTAAAAACCAAAACTTTATTAGTTCGTTGAATTAAAGTAGAAGTCAGTAGTTAAAAAGTGGGCCGTTCAGTAAAATTAACCAAGATCTTAAGGGCTAATATCATTTGCAAAAATCTTAAAAGATTAAAAATAATTTCCTTAAAATTACCGTTAAAAAACAGTTAACAGAACATCAACTATGTATTACTTTTGAATGGACACAGATCGTGGTGACTTTCTTCGAAATTTAAAAATAATACACTGCCCTAAAATGAGATTAAAAATTGATCTCCGAATCCCTGCTTTGCGCTCAGAATCCCTTTTTAAGATTTTTCTGCACCGACAAAGAAAGGGTTAACTTTTTAAAAGGATTAACGTCAAACTTTCTGAAGACTTATTTGTGTAAAATGTCTTTCTGCATAAGGCTTGCTGTGAAAAACCACAAACCTTTGCACATGTTCCAATATTTAAAATAAACAAATAACTACTACTACGCGGTTTTTTCTTTTTGCAGAATTAGCAAGCCTGATTCTTTATTTGTAAAAAACGATTGGAAATCAAAAGGTCGATTTAATAAAAACGAAGAACCAAAAAGAAATCTGTTAATTTCCCTAATACATTTTATTGTTTTCGCCAATTTAGTTTCACAATATTTGACCAAGCAAGATTTGAATCCGCAAAAAAATCAACGGTGTTTAAAAAAAGTTTCCAAGCGTGTAAGTGTCATCAATTCATCAGTTTAATTATGCGAAATCGTGATGGAGATATTAAAATGTCCGTGAACTCGAATCAGGTGTTAAAAGATTTTTTTCTTTTTGCACGTAACAACCTCAACATTGTTTTTTGATTTAATAAACACCCGAAACAGACGCGGAAACAAATTATTTGTCATTAACTTTAAGATCCTTGATCACCTGGTCCGTGGCAAAAAAAAATTGCAAAAATACATGAACGAATCCGAAATATATTTTTAGGTTTATTTAAAAATGGAGGTCATGAATAAGAGTTTCGTCAGCTTCGAAACCGTTGAATAAATACGAGTTTCATTGAGGATTTTGCGAAACTAATACATTATTGAATATCATTTGGAACATCGAAATTGGTGTTGAAACTCAATCAAAATTTAGAGCAAACTTCGAACGTTTTAAAACTGTTTAGTTCTACGTTTTAAAACAAAAGGTACATCCTGATCGCAATCCGGGCTAATAGTTCTCCACGTGTTTCGAAGCTAAGTGTCTAGATCTCGATACAGAGCAGTAAAGGGCGCGGGTGACGGCCAACGCGGCATTATCCACTTCCGTACGATACTCTAGGTTAGTTCGTGAGCGCACACCCTGTATGTGCGACTGTGGGAACTAAGCGGCTTTGTTCCCGTATACAGGCTGTTGTGTTACGTAATTCAACCATTAGATGAGACATTGTCTTGTGTAAGGATTCTAACTGTGAGTTGGTGGGGAGTTGGATTAAATTATAGTGACACAATTTTATTGTCTACTGAGATGGAAATTCGTTTTCCAGGGTAACTGAAATTGACCATATTACAGTATATATATAAAAAATAAAATGGTCTTGAAAAATTCAATAATTTTATGAAGACCGAATCAACTTTGACATTTTTGTAATTTTGATTTATTTTGTTTCTATGTTTCAAACTATAATTGCTGCAAGACTTACACACTTTAATTTTTCAAATGAGTTCTAAATCAGCCTGTATACAAGCCAAGATTTCGCAAAGGGTGCCTAATTAACCGCATTGCCACCTCTGTGGCGCGACGGACGCGCGAACTATTGTGTACTATGAACTGAACTGAACTAGGGCCAATAGAACTGGAACCAATAGAATAGAACTTAAGGCGTTTGTATCAACTGCATCTAAATACGGACCTTTTAACGGTTAAAGATGTGAACAAATTTTCCTGTTTTATTTTATTGTAATGTTTGGTTATATTGAAGTTAAAGTCAGTTACTGAATTGACATTTATGGGAGTTAAGAACGCGTCAAACCCTACTTTAATGCCATATTTTGATAGGCTCACGTAAAGCTTGACAAATTATGACTTATATTTTTTAGACTTGACCAATGTTATCACAGATAGAATATATTTTTGCCTGGAGCCCATGAACTGTATTTGCTATCACAATCAAAGAGATTACTTAAAATTATCTTAAAGTTCTACCCACCAATTTTACATAGTTTGTTTCAAAAACCTTTGCGAAAGAAGATCCCTTATTAACAGGCCATGTATATAGAAAATAATCGATATGTCAACTCGTTTCTCTTGAGTCGTGAATCGAACGGATCGACCTATCGAGCGATGTAACAGATAAGTACCACGGCAGAGGCTGGGCGTGCACCGATGACCTAATGCACTAACTATATGGGACATCGCACTCTCGATTCTGCTTAGAATCGTAATTAAGCAAGATGTATTGTTTCAGCTAGATTAATGAACGATGTATCGATTGTAGCGTGTTTAATTGGGAAAGCACGGGAATAATTAATGGCAATACTCGATTTATACAAGGTTTGTGGTTTGTATTTAGGTTAAATTATAGGTGCAATTCATGCGTTTGAGTTTCGCAAGAGCATTTTGAATTAAGACACTCCTTTGATTCGAATAAGCGGGATGCTTTAGTATCTAGTATCAAATTATGTGAATAAAAGCATATCAACCTATCGACGTACGAAATTTATTCCAACGAGCATATTTTATGATAGCCACTCAAACAATAAAATTGTAAAAATAATACCGAGACTGAATAAATTTCTTTCAATCAGAGAACGTGCCATCAATATTCTATTCCAATATAAAAAAATAAAAAGCAAAAATATGACAAACGCATTTGCATCCGCACTTTTAGAAGTCCATTCACGAGCGTGCGAATAAGGAGGTCTTTGGTACCCACGCCACAGCGGTAATAAACACGACCGATTCATACAACACACCTCGTCAATTCAAAGGCATGATCTTCATAAATTTTATGAACCATACGAACGGGTAACATTTAGCAAAACAATCAGTAGCGGTACTCTACGCCTGGGGCGCTCACGCCGCCTCCCCAGTTTCCGGAGTTTCACACGATACCTCATTATCCTTACATACAGCTATATGTGAAGGAAATCTATGAAGGTAAGATGCCAGAATAGGAAAGTGGTGTTTTGGAGAAGGTTTTTGATTGCTGTTGTGAGTATACTACGGGACTGCGAAAACGTATTTCTGTGTTTTGATCTTAGGTCTGGATCGTGAAAATTTTGTTATCGCTGCGTTCCATACATTAAGAAATTTTTCAAATATATTTCCATTTGTTTTTTTTATTATCTACATGTCTACATCCAGGTCGTGTCATCACAATACATCGATCTTCATCCAAAATCCAAATACGCTATCGACACTCCACATCCCTTCCGACAAATTGCCATAATCATCTTACTGTTAAGCGTGGTACACATTGTTGTGCCCTGTATGGCGAGGCATAAACTGCAAATTATACCGCTTGGGTCACGTGTGTTTCCCTGTTGAGGGCTACCGTCAGCGTTCGCACAGTTTCGGAAGCATTAGGGCCCATTAAGCACCGTTAACACACGGTCCCGTCACGAGCTCACGATCCACGCAGCATGAGCGATCTATCGACGATCTCTCGGTAGCCCTCCGCTGCCTTGTGTCGTTTCACACGGGGGTACACGTGCACTGAGCCAGTGTGTTCTAGAATTTTATTACACACGACAATTCGTGTTTTTGTGCCGCAATCCTAGAATGAAAGTCGCGGATTTTGTTGACAAAAGGAAGGAGTAGCATAGCTGTTTAAATGAGATAGTTCAAGATGTCTCATAGATGAGTGCCTGTCAGGAATACTTCATAGATCAAACACTATAGCATTATGAGTCTTGCTTCAATCCATTTATATTCTATTATTGCTCAAACGGATGAATTGCAGTCATCTCGAAGAATCTCCTAAGCTGTACTAGCTGAATTATTTCTCTTTTCCTTTGTAATTTTACCAAAGGTGCCTTCAAGTTACCGTTCGCAATCTTTCCACCTAGATCCTGAGTCGGGAAAGGTCACAACAGTGTAGTAACGGCGTAATACCGCGGCATTATAGTTTTACGGCCGTTTGTTATTGACGGAAGACCGAACATCGCACATGCTCAAATATGGACGGCTTTATGAGGAAGACGTGGAACTGTTATTTTTAGGGACCGGGTCTGCTTTAGTTTCTATGTAATTTTAAGTAAGTAGAACAGATAAAGGGACCTAATTTTTATATTCTCAATTTTTTGCTCTCTTCGTTCACGTAACAAGACTGATTTTAAGTAATTTGGGTTGAGACAATTTCTAAAATTGAACAGCTAAGTTAAACCCGGTGTCCTACTTATTACAGGGAAAGTGGGGAATGCCCACTCCCCAAAAAACCTTGGCAATTTTCTCCCCAAGGAAATGAGGCCGAGGCCGAAGACAAGATTCCTTTGTTCACAACACATTGTCTCAAGATATTTGCATCAGGTCGCGACCCTATCAACTTAAAGCTACCGTCACATTGTATGATAATTACGTTTACGAGTGACAACCACGGAATGTCGCTCCAAATGACATGCGAATGTATAAGAAGTTTACTGAACCCGCTCGAAACTGTATTGACAGATGATGAGTTAAGAGGATTTTGTTTTTAGTTGGCTATTAGATAGAGATGTAATTATGTATGTATCATGTCCGTGGATAGGAGCGGTGTATGACTCATTACTTTATATTGGACTTCAATAAGTTTTATAGACAAACTGAATCTGTTTACATGGTCCCGCTCTATAAAATTTATTTTAGTTGTAGGGACAATAATATAAATTGACTGCTACAACTTGAAAGAAAAAGAGCTTGAGAGAAAAGTGAGCTTTTTTTTTATTTAAGAACTCTGAAGAGGTTGAATAAACAATTGAATACAGAAATGAACTTCATACCAAGTTAGTAACTGCAACTGTTTTACTAATCATCATTGATCTCTTAATTGTTCTGCTTCACCAAGATGCAGGAAAAGTATCAGTTTTTATACAAAAACATACATATGTAAGAAAACTGAAGGTACAATTCCCGTTTCAGAAATATACATTTCTAAACATTTGTGTACAGTTTCTTACATGCACCTATCATCAGTCGCGATGAACGAATCGTGAGCAATAACATATGTTTACAAGAAACTCAGGCGTGGAATAAAACCAAGATACGGATAGTGCCACATTAGGGTTAATAACTTAGATATCTCGTGCTCTTTACGCAGGTATTTGATTGTATCCACATATGAAGTCCAGTTTTATAAAAGGATATAATAATAAAACAACTGTATCGAGCCCCTAATCCAGAGTCAGTACGCCAAACGTCCTCGATTGGGAAAAGCGAGTAAAAATACAGTTGAAGAATTGACTGCTTCAAATTAAAATACTGGTATCAACGACAAAAGAAAACCTCACGAAGAATTTCGATCTCACGTTAAACTTATCGTACTAAAAATAAACTCCAATCCATCATACTAAACGTCTATACGCAACAATAGTAAAATCTTCCGGCGCTGATAAAGGTAAAGCAAATATATTTAATTGCCACAGTTTAAGAACGCAATGAGTCAATGTCACTAAGGTTTATGACCGTCCCTTGACTGAAGCCTTGATGATGCTCTAATTAACATTAATCTTTTTACTCGTTTATAGACTTTTAAGACGATCTGACTATCTTTTCTTTTTGGACTATCAATCTTTGATGAGCTAAGGAAAACGACAACATGTAATGCAAGTTAATAAAGACAGCGTTAGGCTCTTTCGAAAGTACGGTTGACAAAAAAAGTAGCAGAGCAACAGCCATATACTTTAATTCGTTGAAGAACAAATTCCAGTGAGCGTATAAAAATGTATTTGTCATTAAAACGAATAGAAAATGGATTTGGTTTAGAATCTTGAAAATATTGTCAATTTTATCAATAACATGATAAGTCTTGAATATAAATTAAAAATGAAAAGATGGTTGAACCAACATTTGAAAAACTGACGCTGTCATGTCAAAATTGACAACATCATTTTACAATATAGCACTCCCCATTTTTGTGCATGAACACCTCAATCTGCGGTAACGGTGTAACAGTAGTATATTACATCGGACACTCGACTGCCTCCCTGAAGCTCAGGACCCTAATATATGGTGACTATAGTAACCACAACCTTGTCACACCTGACTGGTGATTAGACAGCTAACCGCGGACTAAGTAGGTTAGCTAATACTAAGTTCATACTTAATCCTTTTAAGTTAGATAAGAAGATTACGACGACACAGGAATTCTTCTGCCGTGGCAGCTGGTACAGAAATGAGATCATCTGTTTCGAAACGTGTTGTAGATAAATAGTTGAAACATCGCTTTTGGGTGAATGAATACAGTCCACCTCAAGTAAACACCGTTTTCATATTTGAAAGTTAATTATTTGTCCCACGTTTTCAGTAATAAAATGCCTAAGAAATAACCCCGTGTAAAATTTAACGGCAACTGAAGTTTAAAGAGACTTTAGGTATCAGATAAATATTGCAACTGCTATGAAGGTGTAAAACTGCTGATGTTACAATAGGACATAAATATAGAAACAATCGTTGAAATGTAAATGATTACCAGTAAAACACACTTTTCTCTATTCATAGCATAGTCAACTGAATTATGCTAAAATAATGCCACAGTGAAGCTCTTCATGGTTCTTGGAAGAGAAAAGAAAGAACTCATATACTTACCAAACCTCTTCGATAAATGAAATATATGATAAAACAGGGCAGAAATATTTAAGTAATGAAGCTAATTAGGCAAAAAATAAATCATTTAAACTCATTATAATAAAGACAACATATTTCAAGACATGACTTAGATGAGAACACTGAGTTATTTCAGTATCAAATATTTTTTTAAATGTCATTTAATTACTCTTAGAATCTGAATCTGCTTTAACATTTATCTAATGCTATTAATTGTTTATTTATACCGTAAAACTAGGTTAAAGAGGTAGTAGAGTCGGTCAATAATTATGTAATGACTTGTCAAATGTAGGCAAATAAATAAGATATAGCTTCGGATCGCCTGAATGCAGTAAAAATTCGAAATAAAGTTTATAATTTCTTTTGACTTGGATCTGATAGTTCTATAACACCTAAAACCCATATTAAATCGAGCTTCTTAATCAGAGCCAAACATTTGACAGTAGACATAATTATTGTTAATGATGACCATTCAACGGCTAAAGTCGATAATGATCGTGGTATTTTGAAATTAATTAATGAAGTTAAAATATTACTTAATGGAAAGATTTCACTGTAAAACGCTTTTAAAAATCCAACAATCATCTATTTCTTTTGCTGATGACAGTCCTCTAGGTTAAACTCAGATCGATTTAGAATAGAAGAGTAAAATATGGTGGTTACTCACCTGTGCTGGCGCAGATTGTCCTGTCGCTTGAAACTCTTCCCGCAAACCTCGCAGCTGAAGGAGAGCTCCGGGCTCTTATGGGTCCGTTCGTGTATCATCAGGTTGTAAGACTTGGTGAACCGACGCTGGCAGTACTTGCAGACGAACTCGCATTTTGGGCGCAGTTTGCGTCTGAAATCCCGTGTGTGGTCCTCGTCAATTTGCATCACGGCGAACATTTTGTCTGGACTAAGATGTGATGCTTACGACGGGCGGGGCTTGAGCGCCTGTACAATGATAAGTTATCAAATGTCGTGTGCGTTCGATATGTGACTGTATGTGTTAAGTATAGAGTCCATGTTTCGGTGGCTGTATTGTTAGTAAGTGTGCAGTGATAACGTTGTGTGTAGAGTATTTGGAAATGTTGTCGAATTTGTGTTTTGTCCCTTTCTGTTTGTGGTGTGTGAGGAGGATAGAATACCTAGTGTCTAAGTCCCGTCATTAACCGTCGCAATTGATTATGATAATGATAGAGTCAACACCTATTCCTTTAATGTGCTCATTAACACCTTATTAAATTATACTTAAAGGATAACAAGTGGCGTTCAGTTCCATTAATAAATATTGGAGGTAATATTAGAGGAGGCTAATTGGTATGTAAATATTTAATAAGTAATTCGATACCTTAATAGTATTTCACGCCTTCAATCCACATCAAATATTTAAATATACAAAGTAATTTCAAGCTAAACGATGTTAACGATGAAGATATTATAACATTATTTCCTTACAAAGTAACCTTTATAGGTACACCACAAGAATAATTTATTATATTGATCATAATAACACTTTATGAATTATTAAAATACGCACCTTTAAAATCGATTGCCCACGAAGAAGATATTAAGCTTTACAAGCTTAACTTAACACTTTCACTTAACTTGGTGAAATAAAAAATCAAACGTATGTGTATGCAATTAAGATTGAAAAGAGAGTGTCATTATTTGAACGCGGATTTAAAGTGACTAGATGTGTCAATGTGACAGTACGTGCGACCAAGAGCGGGCGTGTTTAGCAACTGCGGCGGCGCGAGGGTGCGGAAACTACTGATAGCGTTACGCGGAAGGCGCGCGCGCAGCCCCCTCCACGTGCGCCCGCGCCGTCAATGAACAGGTAGCACGCCGGTAACCTGACGGCTCATACTGGGAAAACTCCACTGCAGATTTATTAGCTTGTGGTGAACAAACTACTTTTATGATTGTGTGCTATCAATTTCGCGACGCTTATAAATTTAATACTTAGTTGAAAGCTGCGTTTTCTCTTGTTATAATAATATTTTTATGTCTTTTTAATTGTCGATTTTCATTAACAAAGGATTTCCTATTTTCACGTGTTTTGTTCTTCCAGCTCATTTTCCATTACTTTTACTTGCGTTTGTAATCTTAACGTGCTTGTCATTTGCCACAATTAGAAATGATCATTTTCATTAGCGACAACTTTCTATGAAACACTTCTATTCCGAATCACGTGAAAAAATTATTCACGTGATTTCAAATAATGCCAGTACCGATTACATACATATGGCATTATAAAACGGTGGGAAAGAGCCGGGTGGCTCGCGGCGCTACCGTGTATTTCACTCACGACACTCGACCCCGGCTATTTGGGCACCGTACTCTTTACCGGTATACTGTTTACCGGTAAATTGGTGATGATTTTCGGCTTCTGTCATTACCGCGCCCTGAGGCGTTGGTGTACTTTCTAGTTGTCGTAGTTCTGTGTAATAAGGCGCGATTGTTTCGGTATAATCGTTGTAATTGCAAGTGCGTGAATGATTGCGTTCGAATTACCATATGGTGTTTATTCATTATTCATACTAGATTAGTGTGAAGAATGCGTTTATACGCGTTTTGGGAGACTTCTTTAAATTAATAAATGGGCTGTTTGTTCAGTTAAATGATAGATATTAAGATTTATGTTACAGTGATATTTATCTAATAGACTGAAATATTGGGTTTTCTAAGTTAAATCCTTCTTGTGTCACGACAAAACCTAAAGAAACACAAGATACAACTGAAAACAACCATTCCGACTCACATCCCTACCTAGTTCAAGCGTTTAACATGAAAACTCATTCAAAATATCCGCTGATTTTCACACAATATTCAAATTTCGCGTGTTAAAGAAGCTATAAAAGTTAATTCTCGGTACGGGCGTGAAGCGGCACTTATGACCGGGTTTATAGGGCCGTAACTCCATTCAAATTATCTTAACCCTCATATGCCTATGCGAGTTTTAAACTCGACTTTAATGAGTATTCATAGTTAAATTTCTTAGTCTGACTGGACATAAGTGTCTAGTGATTAGCAATGTTGAATGGGTTTATTTTTACTTGTATTGTTAGAGTATTGTACATGTAATTGTGAGAAACGATTCTTCGGCTTCCAATATGTTACTGATCACGAATGTGTTTGTCTATAAGATTCGTGGAAGGTATCTGGTGAATGTTTGTTCTAATGCTTTCGAACCAAAACTGAAAGGCATTGTAGGTATGTTTAGTGCCTGTCATAAATACCTATTTGTTTCTATTCAATGGATAATCTGAAGTAACTCAGAAATCTGCACAGCTTTTGTGCTATTATGACTGAGTGAAAACAATGGCATGTTATATTGTTATGCAATTTCTGGAACGACTTTTATTTTAAATGGTTAAGCAATGCGTTATTTAAAAACAGAAAAAAAATATTCTAGAAAATAAGCCCTAGGTAACAAACATCATCACAATCTCGGATTCAAAAATAGAACCCGCTTGCCTACAGAAAAACTCATAAAAGAGACGCAATACCAACATTACGCGCAAAAAACCTTGTCTACTCCACCATATCATGCGAAAAAAAGGTTGCATAAAACATTCCGGCATTACATAACCTTCTGCCGACTCCTTGATTGTCGATACAAGTCGTATCACAACTCGAAGTCACGACCAAGTCGAAGTCTAAGGCGCCCGCGAAAAAAATCACCAATCATACAGATCTTTACATTTGGTACACATATTTTAGCCCCTAAATGGGCACACACACGGTTAACTTTTGATAACCATCGGATGGTCACGGCCAGTGAGATATGGCGGTCATAAAACCATTGTCGGTCAGGAGTTAAAAGTCCCCGGTCACGGAGGGTAAATAGGTACTTGGCTACATACGGACTGCAAAGAGGTTTTCTTTGTTCCAAACGATTTATGGAGCTTTACGCTATTCGCTTTGAGGTCAGCAGAAGGCCTATGGTGCAATGTTATGCGGTGATACCTTTCAGAAGCTTCTCGCAAATAAATTGGATTAAAAAACTAATCGAAAATTTGGCTGTTATTGTGACCTCAAAGTTTTCGATCTTGCCAAATTTTCGATAGTACAAATTACGAGTTACGCAAGACAATAAAATCAACCAATTATTTGCAAAAAAAAGGATTCCTACTACTAGATCACACTAATCAATACCGAATCTCCAATACCGTAACAAATCGAAGGTTATTCATGATTGGGAATTCTAATTTAGCACTGCGATCATTTAAAGTGCAATTTGAATATATTACGAATATCATTCAGGGATTCATTACACCTGACATTGCATAAATATCGCTCATTCATCACCAAAGGGTTACCGCTAATATAATTTTACTGTTGTTTCATTATTAATATTAATCTTGTTTTATGATGTGGTGAAGTGTGCGTGTCGTTGCCAACGGGTCAAGGGGTCCTAATGGGAAAGCATGTACTGTCTATGTTTAGATACGCTGTTCACAATTATTGGCTGACAATAAGTGTCTGACAGCTTTCTTTAGAGATATTCTCTTCATCTTCAGCAAATTAAAGCCGTTTCTAAGCTAGCTATAGTCTTAACTGACAAAAGCTTTTATTGAGTCGGAATGTTCAGGGCATCACACAGAAATGTTACTTCATGAATTTTCTAGCTCTATTCGTGAATCTAATGGTTGTACTCACATATCGGGGCCGTAACCGGGACATGTCTGTCCGAGGTCTGACTGGTATTTGTTTGGGCTCCAGACGGATCAAAACCCGGCCACGTCCCGATCACGGTCCGCATATATTTCATCAACCTTAACTGCTTTAAAAGTTCAGTGGTGCTAACTATACTTTAGTTCAAGAGATAAATCATGTAAACATATTTATTTCATCACATAAAACCACAAAATGAGCTGATGCCATCATTTTGATACCTACATACATATTTAAAGTCCAAGCGGATCTAGCGATGAGTCACGGACCACATGGGCCATAGGCCTCGGATTTATCTTAAAACGTGCCCGATGATTCACTTCATGTCCCTTGAACCGTTGACATTTGTAACTGAAATCGATTTTAATTACCGTGTGTACCGTTAATCATTGCTATTCAGTAATTATGTTACTGATTGATGGGTGACCGTTTTCCTTAATGTAATTATAGTTGTTTGCTTCTGAAATATTTGCATCAGCTAATTGGTAATTTGGTTACAGGGATCTGGCACTTTTGATCCTTAGGTACCTGGGTGAATGGAATACAGGTATCTAAAACGCGGGTCACGCTTCCACCTTTAGTAATTTTACTTGAACTAGTAAAGGTAGAAGTTAAAGATACACTGAATACTCAAGAAGCGAATGTTGCAAGAATAATTTGACAGTAGCCAGCAGGAATGTCCAACTGAGGTCAGTTGTGCTTGTTGCTGTTGAGGCCGTTTCCTGCAGGATACTCTACCTACCTAGCTACATAGATGACCGACTTCTGCAAGATGGAGGCATAAACAAAATCATGACAACGACAAAGTTCGAAAACCCCAACAAGTACGGAAACTTACTACGTTTACCAACAATTCATGCGAAATTGACTCAATTCCTTGTAAGATAAGGTGTATTCAAGGAAACCCTCGTCATGATTGATGACGTCAAGTGGCACGCGTTACACATTTAACATGTAACATACTTGTAGTAAGAAGAAGTTCGTGATAAGAACATCCTGACTGTATGAGACAGGCAGACTGACTGGGAACAATGACATTGCAACTTTTAATGAACTTAGTCAGGATCGAAGTCTGATTGGCTTTTGGAAAAAACAGTTTTACTGAACTTTAACTACTTTTTTGTCCTTAGTAGGTAACTGTTTTGTTATTGTTGTTTCGGTATTATCAGTTCTCACACAGATATTGAGAAAAGGTTTTCATTAAATTTTTCGACTTTTAGGCCTTAGAAACTGTTTTGTTCCCAATTAAGTTTTGTGCTTAAAAACCATTTACGTTCCAAAAATAAATAGTAATAAAGGGTTTTATGTATACGTATCTGACTAACGTCATATATGATGCGTCACAAGCTTGCGATTCATTTCAAAAGTGTTGAGTCAAAAAATTGTGATTAATTAACAAAGATTGATTGAGAAGTCGAAAAGAATGTCGGTGACGATACCAGTATCCTACTTGGTACATCCTCAAACTATCAAGCTAAGTATTTAGTAAGTGAAAAGAAAAAATCCAATGACTTTACCATTTGAGAGAAACTAATTTTGAGAGCGGTTTTCATCGAAATTAATGATGAAAAGAAATAATAAATTGATAAAAAGGATAATGATTGCCATGAGATAATCATGGAAACAAATGAACATGAGTATTTTTCATAAAATTGCTAAAGTTAAGGTTAATTCATTAAACCTCGTTGCTGAAGACCTAAATAAAAGACACTCATATCAAGACTATTTCTTTCTTACGATAAAGTTAAGTGAACCCATCGAACTTTTATGAATAATAGCAACAGCGCAAGACAAGAAAAACAAATTATTCCACAACAGATTACTTTAGCGGTTCATTAATACCATTGTATGGAATCTCGCAAGCCGTAAACATTGCACCTTAATAATTATCAACAAAAACTGCCACTACGAGCTTTAATTACTTAAAATTCCAGAATACATTGAAACACTTAACACATTGTTGTGGAAATCGATCAATTTAAGTATCTCACGATACATTACTGGTCTGCATCATGCAGGTTTTAGCCAATTAGTCCAAAAACGGGCGTGTATATTGAAGTAAGGTTTTATGCGAAAAAGTTGTGAATGCTCGGTTCGTGGTACACCGTGCACGGAGTATTTAATGTTCCGTCTTGAACTATTTGAACCATGGATCAAATGATGATCATAAAACATTGTCAGTGGTACTGGCAGGTTTTAAGGTCAGTAATTAAAATTCATCACAACATAATAAAATGCTGAGTGCATCGTAAACCTTGCCTGATTTTTATTCTATCTGAAGTAGTTATGCCTTTGAAACAATGTTTTTTGAGAGCTACTATTTGAAGAAAGACAAGTTGAAGAAATGGATCAAGAGTCAAGCTGAAAATTTTGCCAAATAACTGTATTTAAGTTGTTCCCATCACTTCCCGTGGGTGTCGTAAGAGGTGACTAAGGGACTAACCAGAGAATGGGCAGCAGCATTCTGTGCAATGCAACAGCTATACTGCGATCACCAAAACACCCGCCAAGCTTGGCGATTATGGCAAACTCCCCTCTTGGGGGAGGCCTATGTCCAGCAGTGTATGGCTGATATGATGACTGTTTTTAAGAAATGATCGCATCTATATCTACTAATATTACCTCAATTCGTTTTCAGCTGATTTGTATAAAATACTTTAATTTTTATTTAAAAACAAACTGTAATTCATATCAGGAGGATTTCTAACATTAAAGCATTTAATTATGTGCAACTATATTCTTTTGCTAACCTCAAAGGATGCACCAAACGATTCAACACGCCAAAAACATGCGACGTAAGATATTTTTGGATAATTGAGCACAATAGTCAGAACTGCGTCTCCAATATTTATCAAGTTATTGTGTCAATGCCTTTATGGTAACATTTAATACGGTCTATTATGGGCATTGACTCTATTGTGCAGCTTCAATGAGGGCACGATGCCGAGTCAGCGTGAGTTCGTTCGGCTTTCGTCTTTCGGCATTCGGCTTTCTAGGAATTCAATGTGTAACTATTGTTGGTAATGTGTAACTAGAAATTTTGTTATTTAGTTGTCATTGGATTGCATTTATTACTATTCGTAGGATTAATTTCTGAATAATATGATCATGTTGACATTTACCAAAAATCCAAGAGTCTTGCAATAAAAGCTTGTCAAGCGATTTTGTATAAGACGGTGGAAAAAAGACAATAGATGCCAAGTTATTGATAGGACTCTGAAATTATATAACATTATATGGTATTACATATTTTTTCGTGACCAACTTATATTAACGGTTTACACCACACATGCAAGTAATAGGCATACAGTAACGTCCATACATTCAAATATCATACAATTAAGATACATATATTGCTGTGTTACTAATTTAAATCAGCATAGCTATGCATCAGATACATCCATCCTTATTTTTTCATAAAATAGCCCCATTATTTTAAAAACCTTCTCGTTAAAACATTGCTTTAAAAGCAATATTTTATAAAATAACAAAAGTTAACAAAACTCGCTCATAAATTAATCGGTCTTTTAACAAATACCAAGGGAACATAAAAGCTGATGATCACCCACATTTGAATAAAATTATTACCATCTCATTGTTCGGCGCGTGCGCTCGCGCATCGTTTCAACACGAAATTTTATGTTTATCATTCTATTTGACATTTTTACGAACAATGCAATGCCTGTCTCACTCCCACGTAGATCCATGGTAGTAAGAATGAAAGGGATGGAATTCGATTATCAGCTCACTCTTTACTTTTTGAAAGAATTCCAAACACGAGCTGAATCACGTTGTTATAATTACTTCGTTTGTTTCATGAATAATTCAGTTTTTGATGAAGAAAATTATATCATTAATAAGGGAAACCAAAACGGTTTATTGATTTTATTATTTAAATAGCTAACTTTAATCAATAAATGGTTTGAATAACAAAAACGTAGGTACCTTATAGCACACACATAGGAATTCCGATTTTTCGATAAATTTCAGCTGCAAATTCTAAAGCTTTCCATTTTCATTTTTCATTTTTAAAAGACTGAAAGTTTTGGCATATGTGCCATTCAATCTACGATTTAATGATTCATGTGCAACATCCTCGCAAAATACAACTAATAATTAACATGTTTCATAGACCTGCATATCTAATATATAAAATAACAGTAATAATAAGGATTCAAATTCAACCCCACTGATGCCAAATTATAATATACAAATGAGAGTGTAAGCAGAAATAACGAAACAGTTTATGTCCTGCACGTTCCCACAGGAAAGGTATGCGCTTGGACGAGAACAGAGCCGACCGTGGAGTCTGTAATCGATAACTTATTTTTAGAAGATTTATTTTCCTATCTTTGCTGTTCGATGGCGCATGTTTCGTTGTTATTAAACTGCACTACATACTTGGTTTTTGGTTTAATGAAATGGATTAGTTTTGGTTTGTAAAAATTAAGAAAAAAAAATCCAACTTTTCTCACCAAATAACTCCCTAGTATTTTCCTTAGTATATTGGGGTCGGCTTCCAGTCAAACCGGATTCAGCTGAATACCAGTATTTCATGTGGAGCGGCTGCCTACCAGACCTCCACAACCCATTAAACCCATTAACGACTGCCTCGAAAGATCTACAAATGATACTATTATAATGACGTAGATATTTTAATACCCTGAGTATTAAAATGTGTTATTATTATAGTAAAGAAAAGACGAGATTCTAAAGCTCTTTACACACAAATACGTAACTGGAAAATCGTGCAAATGATAGCGTATAGGAAAACTGTCGGTGCTGGTGACAATGAAAAATGATGCAATACGAAAAAGGTTTCGGTCTAATAACCTGATCGCTTTAGTGCACTCTCCAATTACAATACAAAAGGTGTAAATTCTCTGAACACAATTTTTTTTTTTTTTAATTATTTATCCCATATTTTTCTTTTCCAATTGCCAACACATCTCCACGGGCCCCTGTGTTTCGGAACAACGAAGTATGCGCGCTGATATATTAGGCTTCGGTCGGATAGCCCCCGGCGGTTGCCCAGGCTATATCCCCTACGTCTTTGGTGGAGTACCAACTGACCATGTAGTTAGCGGATTAACTTGTTGTATGACTAATTTTATGTATGGCGATGTCAATTGATTGAGAGGGTTAATTAATACATTTTTACACGCTCTGCCTGCTTTTTGCATACTTCTAGTACCAATTGACCTGATCAAGGCTTAAGTTTTGAAAATTTCTTACTTAGTACACTTATAAACCCTTTGAGGAACCTATTTTCGGATATCATTTTTTGATGCTTAGTTATCAAGGATATGCGCTCAGTCATTTACAAACCAATTTAAATTTAGAATGACTCCTCTTTTTTGTTTCTTTTTTTTTCATAGTATAAATAAAGAACGTGGAAACTAACCAGACAGTTATAAAAATACTCTACCCCCTTTGTTCCTGTGAAACCGCAGACTAATACATATAATATCTCAGAGTTCCCACGGTCCTCTCAAACCCTCACAGAGGGCGTGCCCGGTAGCTAAATAAATACTCGCATATACACATAATGTATATGCCGCAGCCGGCTACTGGTTTACGCGGTAGCCAATCAATGAGTGTAGGTAAAAATGCAGCTTATAAGAAGTTGTAATGCGTGGGCAGTTTTTGATTGTGATTTTATTCTTTGATTAATAATTATAATTCTTCATGGTGATTAAATCAGTATTAATAGCTGGTTTTGATTTTTTCACAGTTGTGTATTTATAATTAACTGAACTGGGAAAGCTTTGTTATGAAATTGTTTCTAAAACTGATTTTGAATTGACTCCCAATATGCCATTTATTGCTCTCTTAGGGCACTCTACCTGGACTCTAGGTAGAGCATCACACGTAAGAATTCGTCTGTATTCTACGTACATTCAAATTCTCCAAGTCTTTGAATATTAAATCAAGACTAAACATTGGTAACTCTCCATGCAACAATCTTATTTTTAAGAGCACAATTTAAGAAAGGACAGTGTATTTAATGGTAATCAGAAAACTAAGCCAAGTGCCAATAGATTTTTTTTAACAGTTCTAAACTACGTCCATCTCTTAATTACCTAAGTTAGCATTTGACATTCACGCAAATAAACAAGTTCCAAAAGATTCCATTTCAATTGAAGAGTTTCCCACTTTTTAGAACACGATGGTTGGGCAATCTTGATCTAAAATGTTTGTTCTCACACGTTAAATCTATCAATTAAGTGATAGTTTTGCCTCGGGGCTACCGACCTTTAAAATTAAGATGCTTGATCATGCAATAAATTCTATGTTAATAGAACATTTTAGATTTGTGTGAGAATCTTTTTAAATGTCGAAATGTGGACTGAACGCTCTCGTTTTTGGTTAAAGTGATATCTTAGAAGCCGTTGTTTTATTAAGTAGTTTCAATTTTGACCACAGGCAGCTAGTAGAAATATACTATGTTTTTCCACTTATTCCTTATATTCTTTCAAAGTGTAGCTAAAGCATAAGTTACTGGCATTTAATCAGTTGTTCCTTTATTAATTTAATTTTGATAGGAAGTAGTAATTAGTAGATACTCCTATTAAGTATTCTCATTTGTATCTGTTTCATAATAACTACTTTTGATCTATTAATATGCTTATTATTTTCAAATGTCATAATCATAACATCGTGTATGTTGGCTCTCTTGTATGACAGAAAATAAATTAAATTTTCGTGTTTGATTAAAAATTTTTGGCTTCAGGCAGAACAATGAATGTTTGCACAATTTATGTACAATAAAAAACTACAGTGACGTTACTCACATGACCTAATCAATTCGACACGCATCTTCGTGAGTGCGTGTCCGCATGGAAAAAATGAAATCCGGCTACTGTTCACCAATCAGGAGGCGGGGGGCGGAGCGCGTAACACGGCGGCGAATTGTTGAACCGCGTTTTTTAAAAAAGATTATTCATTTTTTTCACCGCTTCGTCGGCGCGTGAGTTGTGATCAGTGTGGGTGGGACTTTCTATAGCCCGCAGCGTTTTTCTCGTGGGATGCAAACGATCTCGCCTATACAGACTATACACATTATAATACCGAACGGGTATCGTCAGTTAAATTTATATGGTAGAGTCGAATTGCCTTTTTATAGAGGTCCGTATCTACGCGATTTTACGTCGACGTCTCGTGTTTATGTGGAAGTTTCAGATGGCTGTTTTATTCACTGCTTAGAATTGAACGGTGGATGGTTTTAGGTAGTATAAAACGTTTATTTTGTACACAGTTCCACCTCCAACACTACGATAAAACAGACTACGAAAAACGCAATCGAAACGGAAAAACATTTAGTAAAAGTTAAACCTTTCTTGACAGCAGTTGATATCGACAAACAACTCACAAAACGCGAAACAAACACTCGAAATCGGTTGGACAAAGGCGAACTGTAACATTAAGGCTATGCACACACTACAAAAAGCGGTCAGGTAGAGCGTCACCTGTGGCGCTTACCGCCGGGATGTTTGCGGTCAAGCCGCGCAAATAGCGCCATGCGAACCCACCTTTACAAACAAACCAAACTCAATGGATGGTTTGCTTGTGAATGAACGTGCTAAGTGCCTATATGGTATCGTAATATACCTTGAAGTGTCAAATTGTTTGACATAAAAAAAAGTTAAACAAAGCTCGACAATTCCGTGATTAAACAGAACAAATGTGAAGACAAAATATTTGTTGAGAGATTAAGAAAAATCTAAAAAATCAACATATCTATCTCATAATAAAATAATTGTTAAAAAAAAACAATTCACAATATGACTGAGTTCAATTATAAATTTAGATAGCTACCGTAACTACTACTATTACACTTACTGTTTGTGATTTATCGTCAGGCAAGGCGTCCATTCAACATAAACTTTTCGTATAACAAGAAGTACCAATACTCCGAGATAACACCAAATCTATAATGGCCAATAATAACGATTCAATCGTCCCACTTATACCAGCAACAAATGGCATCAATACCTATCCGCAATGTTATCATGTCGCGGTTTCTTCAAAGCGAACAAAAACCAACTCAATCGCAAACATACGATAACTTATCTACACGCCTCACCCACTATTTACACTAAGATAAGAAACAAAAGAATGTATCAATTCTTTAACATAACACCTCCTATAATTGGCATTGTCGGGTAATCTTAGCAATTACTATCAATGTTTCCGATAAGTTAAAGTCCTGTTTTAGATATGCCTGCTATGTTAGCGTGTTATTTCCTTTATCGTTTGAAGATAAAATTATTTCCTTTGTATTGAAATTTCCACTTTAACTTATCGATTTGAACGTAATTTAAATTATGGATCACATCCAAAAGAACAAATAATTACCATCGAAAGATAGACCGTGTAACAGTTAAAAAGCCTTAAATTATGAAAAGCTGCTTTTGGTCATGAATTCACTGAGAATTAAAGAGAAGGTCCCCCGATACTAGAAGAAAATTTGAGAAGGAATGTTCCGGTAATTATGGGTGAGGTAGTTTTGCTCATAGACCACCGTAATAATTTAGATCAGAACATTTCGAAGTACTGAAAACAAATTGAAAATAATCATTGACAAAAGTGTCATAATAATGAAGAAAAAATATTGGATCTTATTCAAGTCTATACATTATTTTTGAGGAAAATGAAAGAATCAATGCGAATTTGTTTAAACTAGATTTTTGTGTACAAATATGGACACAGGGCCCTATGTTTCATAACCTATTATGAAACTATATTTGGTAATATTTAACACATCTAAACTTGGAATTCGTTTATCTTTATCCAAGATTCCCGAGAGATAAGCCATAGCCGGAACCCACGAACTTTTGTATTTTTATCTCGTTCAAACAATGGTATCCTGCCTTCAACTAAGTTTGCTTTGTGAACAAATTATGTTAAAACTTAGAAGTTTCGTTATGTATAAATATATCGGCTTTTGTTAGGCTTGTATGTAACCCTCCGTTTGTATAGTTTTGGAGATAGCAGTGTCGGCTTCGACCAATACCATGGATCAAATGGGGATGACAGAGCTGGTTGATTTGGTGTTTCTACTGCCCTGTTAGAAGGCTTGTCATCGATGATTCAATATAGGGACTTTGAGAGAGATACCTACAGTTTTTCCCCCTTTAGAAGTTGTACAAAATACCAAAGAATAATGACAACCCATAAGAGACTAGAGCTAACACTGAAAAGCTCATCATCATCATCGTCAGCCGAATGACGTCCACTGCTGGACATAGGCCTCTCCCAAAGGGGGAGTTTGCCATAATCGCCACGCTTGGCAGGCGGGATGGCGATCGCAGTGTAGCTGTTGCAATGCACAGAGAATGCCGCTGCCCATTCTCTGGTGCGTCCCTTAGTCGCCTGTTACGACACCCACGGGAAGTGATGGGATGGTACTATTCTTTTACGTACAGAAAAGCTGTCCCAGAAGTGAGACGTCATATTTAAGAGTGATGTTGGGTAGGTAGCTGATATACATTAAGGAAACCATAGCAAAACAAAGAATTGACTTTTTTTAATCCGACTGCAGAAATCGAGTAAAAAGTTTCAAAGAAATCACTTTTCAAACAGTCTGATGCAGTTGGTGACATCAAATCTGTCTTTAAATTATAGTAAATGCCACCAAACGTAACAAACTGCTTAAGAACTATTATTGTTTGGAACTTTTTAGTCGTTTAATGTGATCGTTTTTTTTAAAGTAACTTTTTTGTATTGTTATTTTTCCTTAATGTGTAGCAGCTACCCAATATCACCCTTAAATATGAACACGCACTTCTGGAACACCCTGTATAAGTGGATACTTCAAGTAAGACGAGAATACGGACGTAAAGCGACATTCTTGGAAGAAATCAACTAAAAGAAGAATGTTGTACTCATATAGTAGATTATTTGGCATGGATTTCTGTATTTTTCAGACTACCCTATCCACATTTTGCGGTTGCAGAGACTACTTTATTGTGCATTTATTTCAGTTCAACCATTCACAGGCACTTTCGAATAGGTAAATAATCAAGGAGTCTGTCAGAACTTTTTTTCTGGTAGGCACGCGTTTGACCACTATCTCACCCGGTGGTGAGCGATGATGTGAAATGAAATGAATTTATATTCTTTACATTTCTGCATGCATCCCAGAACTAACATTAGTTTTTAAGTATATTGTTACTTACAAAATATGGACCTAGTCTGAAATAAATGTTTATTAATATTTTTATAATCTCCCACTATTATTGACAAATTGACTATCAATGCGAATCGACTCTCATCTTCTAAGAAATCCTCAAATAGTGATAAGTATTCGGTATCAACACTGCACATTATAATACTTAATCGAATAATATCAGTTATAATCATAGCTACAAAACCAACAACCATAACAACCTGTGCTCTCGATCAATATTTAAGTATCAAAAGGTTATAAATGGTTTCAACGGTCGGTCGGCGGTGTCCTGACAAAAGCTTTTCTGATAATAAATAATCATTGTCTTCAGATTATTCCTCCCCATTGGTCGTAAACACAAGGCAATGTGTTAATACGTGTCTGTATGTATGTGACAGTATGCCTTTTATTTGTGGTCGAACAAGATAGTGATGGGCGTTCGTTCGAGAATCGACTAATGCAAATCGACTAAATCGATTGTTTAGTATCCCATTATGTGGATCGTGAATGTGACTGGGGCAGCTTGGTAATTATAATGTGCATTCAGAGTTATGTTTCGTTGTTGTATTTTTGATCTGTGCAATTAAACAGCTCTTGTTATAATTTATACCATGTTATGTCGGTGCGAACTAAATCAACTTTAAAATCAACAAAAAAACAAATACTCCGCCATGTCTGTACGTTCTAGGAATCAATACTATAAATAACGTCCAACCCTTCATTTGACAATATACACCCCCCACAAAAAATACAACAAATTATTCAATATATTATACTAATTCAAACCCTAATAAGAATAATCGATTATACATATAAATCGATTAAAACCGTCCATCACTAGTAAAACCGAACGCGGTGTGGTTCGGCGAAGTTGAAAGAAAGTGGCGATGCGCAGGCGCCCCGTCGCGAGTCCTCGACATTCCCGAAACGTTCTACGGATTCGATATTTGAAAATTTAAATATGGGCACCTACAAGTGGCGAATTTAAAGGCCACTTTTTAATGTCAGCGGGACATATTCGTTTGAAATGAACATTTAAAAATGCTGTTGAGTTACCTACGTTATGACTTTATGAAAAATTACTTTTATGAGCAGTTGATGTTTAGTAATGATAAATTGCAAAACAAACGATATACACAATTAAAAAGAAATCTTCAATTTTAAGAATTATTGTCTATGCGAATTTATTAAATAAAGTATAAAAAGAATTAAAGTATTAATGAAAGTATTCTTTCCATTGCACCTTTTCATATACTATTTTACCACTTAAACTTATTGACTGAACTAAAATATTCACCAACAAGACATCTCATATTTTTAAGGAGTTTTCGCATTAGCATCGCTGACGAAAACTGTCAAAAACAATTTTTGACATTGTTTGACACCGTTTGAACGCTTTTTCTTTGCTTTGCCTTCAGGAACTAACATTTGACATAATGACTCACATTGGAAAACTGTCCCATTTATTTATCGCTAAACGCAAAAATTCCTCTATAAAGTTTCCTTTAAAATCATCAAAAAAATATTTCGCTTCATAAAATCTAAATAAAACCATTCAACAAGGCTTTTATCATCGGCTATAATTGAGAGTGATCCACAATTTGCAAGGTGCGCAAGCGCGTGCTTCCCCGCCACCGTGATACGCTATAGACTGGGAGCTCGATCACTTTATATTACGTTTATTGCATTTATCGCGCGAACGCTGCTAAGGTTTATGATTTCAGCAATTTAATCTAGTCTAGCACTTCATTTCATAGTGCGATACTGAGAAATTGGAATGGGTTTGAATATTTACGATTTATATGTGCATTTTTTAGGGATTTAAAAACGTATAATTTCGGAGTTTTTATGAATTGTGTCTTTTTAATGCAAGATTTTGACATCATTTTAAAATGATTGTGTAATCCACAATTAATTAGCTTTTTCTAATTTTCAAAAGCAATTATTATATAAATGAAAATTTGTTAGTACCTACAGTCCTATTAGTGTTTTAATTCTAGGCAGTTAAAAACTCCGTCCATCAATTTCAGAGCTAAAACACTAAATTTAATATCGACAATACCCCTTTTTTATAAAAGACTGCCTTATTCACTTGTTATTTCGTCTCCAACTCTTAGCCTACAGAGCCCACATTGTAAGTAATTATGGATGTAAATCGAGGCGCTGCGAGCTACAGAAATTGGCTCGACTTGACACATAAATAAGTTATTTAGCTTTTTTGTAGCTCGATAAGGATCACTCAACTTATAAATATATTATGAGTTTTTTATACATTTAGATACACGCGATTTTTGTTTGGGATTGGCTTTTTTTTACTCAAAATCTAAATCAAAATCTATTAAATGTAGTTTTAGATAAAGAATTTGGTATTCAACTTTGAATTAGAATTAGTAAATTTATGTTCTATAACGTTTTAATGAAAATTAAGGAATTACATTTCAAATTAAATAACAAAAGCTTTGAGATGAATTTTCCTGTCAACTATTAAGACTTATTTTATAAAAAAAAAATAGTACAACTCACTTAAATTTAATAATAAAGGGTACGTACTTTATATTTAAAGCCTGTCAGTGAGATGAATACTCGCAAAAAAAGAACCTAGCCTTAAGTGCAAGAAATAACTTACAGTATTGTAAGTTAAGGTTATAGTTAAATTCCGGTTTTATCGTTATTTAAAACTGTTCGTCTTTTGCAGTTTAATTATCAACCGCAAATACCAAAGATTCATTTCAGTTGCGAGTGCAATGGTTGAACATCCATAAATTAATCTATAATTATTATTGGGACTATAAAAGTACGTTTCCGTGTTAAACCTTACTTGTTTTGATCACAATTTTGATTTTTCGGCGAAAACAAATTTCAAGGGAATTGTTGATTATTGAACAGCATTTATAAAACTTTTTTTTTGTCAGATTTTGGCTACTATTCAAACCGAAAGACCAAATGCGATTTTCGCCTATTTTAAGGTCTGAACTTTACCATGTAAATCAATATTCCTAACAGATTTTGGAATGGCGGATGACAATACAATTTCTTTAGCCTTTTCTACGTTGAAACCTTTTTCTCGTTGCATCAATTAAGGATATTCGCATAGAAGTCTCATGGGAACATATCTCAAGGGTGTCAAAATGTGTGTCTAATGATGCGTGCCATACAAAACTTTTGAGAATCACAAAAGCCTCAAGTGTTACCTTAAAATATCTCTCAATATTTTTTTCCATAGCCATTATTCTTTTATTGTTAAATAAACCATAAATCGTTATAAAAATGGTCACTATCTTACGTTGAATGGACCGGCCGGTGGGTGCACATGATTTGAGTAAAAAAATGCCCATAATAGGGACAGTATTTTTGGATGTCCTTTGTGGTACTAGCGCCGAGAGGCGCTAAGGAGACATTCACATGATAATAGCCACTATTATTCAAATAATTTTTCTGTTTGTGTATATTAAAGGATGGGAACATTTTTTTACTGTAGTTGTTTGAGATTCCTCAATAAAGTTTATTGTATTCATTTCATAAATGTTCGACTATAATTGTGGACTGCATGAATTACTATTTTTAAAGCCCTGCTCCGTCCGAACTATAATTAAAATACTCGCGATGTTTATCGCGAATGTATCAACATTTATAATACTGACCTAAAGACTCAGAACTGTGAATGTGTGATATCCAAACAGGAATCGCGCATGTGTGTGAGTGTATGAATATTATGATCAAGCAGAATGTGATGAAAATGCTAATTATGAATGATAATGAATTAATGAATGATAACTAAAGTTTTATAGTATTTTATCTAAAAAAGACTTAGAATAACACATAAATAAAATACAGTTCATTGATTCAATCGTATTATCTGATAATGTAACAGCTTTATTTAAATTATATTGGATTTTAAAGAAAATGTGCAACGACTTTTGCTAAGATTTTCTAAATGAAGACCTCAAGATTTTAAATTAAGAAAGCTACGATTGAATCAACAAATATAAGAACAAATGTCAGAGTACTCACTGTATTTGGGCGATAGTAACTGCGATATTGTTGATTAATGTTTATTTTTACGTATAAATTACTCGGCTGCGCGGCGGTGACTGTTGCGTTTGCAGTAAAAAACAGTAATTTATTAGTGGCGACTTCTCGTGTTGGCACGGGCTTAACGAGTGTGTGGCGTGCGGTGCGGTGGACAGAAAAAACTGGCTCGCTTGGTACGTAGCTCGAGCAGCAGTGGCCTGAGGAAGAATAACCCCAGGAGTCGATGGGAGCTGCCACCGCTTCCGAACGTCCCCGCACCCCGCGCCGCCTCCACCCGCCCGATACAGATCACGCATTCTACGAATACCTTTAGCTACGGCGCCGACGACCGCCAGCCATCTCTTTCGCTCCAATGCTGGTGCTGCTGCGCTGGAGGTCCGAAGAATCACTGTCGCGCGGGACGGAGGGGTTCTAATGGAAGTTTCACAGCGAACGACGCTTCCTAAGTTCACCAAGTAAAGGTCACACGGGCTAAGCGAGCCGAGCGACGCAGCGTGAGCGTGGAACTCAACCGCGGCGAGGTAGCCGCGCGTGCGCAACACCGGCAGCGCCCACATGACCGGCCGTTTAGCTGCGCGCGCTCCCCGCGAACCGATAGCTGTCCTGCTCACACTTGTTAGCAGACGTATAGCTCTCTTTCTGACGCGGGGACGTGGAAAAATGTATCTAGTTCTGTAGAGGCGACGCGGAGTGCAGTAGCTAAGTTTTTTTTTTCGTTTCAATAAATTTGTGGTTGTTCGTCTCGCTTAGGCGCGCGCCCGGGGCGTCGTCGAGCGAGACGGTGTATTGCCACCGGGTTACGCCTTCCGCGCGTTCTCGTTATTATGTAGGTTGGCCACGTATTAGAGTCTCATGTACTGCGCAAGTATAAAATATAATATTGTCGTAAATACGAGTTGTTTGCGGCGAGGCCGGTTATTTATGCTCGGGGCGCGCTGCTACCGTGGTACGCGCCGCCTCCTATGTTTTCACATTACACAATCGATATTCAATATTGATGTGATGATATATTATGATGTAGTAAGCATTTTTCATACAAAACAGATTTATGTTCACATTCTTGTTCTAAATTAAATGACTGACCATTTCTTGCTATTATAGTATGCTAAGCCAAAAACTGTAATAATTTAAAAGTACAACTTATCTTTTTTTTGGCTCATTGTATTACTACAATATTATGTAATACCTTCTACGATATCTAACTCCTAGATCCATTATGTCTTATATTTAAATGAAGAATACGTGCATGTTTTATTGCATTTCTGTAGACATTGCCAAATCTTTAACTGGGCGTGGGAGATATATTCGGTTGCGAAGTAATAAATTATCAAAAACGGTTAAAATTTATTCAAATAATGAACTTTTTGTTCTCCTATTTAAAGGAAGCTATCATATATCTTATTGATTCTTATTCCTTATACGAAACTCAGAAGTTTAATGCATCTTCTATAATGTTCTATCTTTATGAGGACAATTTATGGGTTTTTCCAAACAATACATTTAAAATAGCATTTGTTTAGGACAACGACTTACTAATGTTATTTTCCTTTTTTGTATTTTTTTAGAAATATCTAATAGTTACTTTTTTACACCTAGGTACCTACAATGTACCTACACGAATTGTAGTATCAAAAAATTATTAAACGTACCTATCTTTTTTATATATACGTATACCTACCATCTTTTATCAGGAGACTAGTTTCAAACAAGTAGGTAGTTATTTTTAAGGCTCTCTGCCTTGCCACTGCATTGTTAAACCAAAGGTGACCATCATCAAATGAATAAATAAATAAACAATTAATTAAATCCGGATCATTCTGGATAATAAATATTTACTTTGATCAAAAATTGTATAAAAATACAATATTTGATACACTCGTGGAGAGATATTGTAAAGCTGAAATTTACTGCTCATCGGGGGATTCACGACCCTCAGCAATGAGGAATACGACGAGGAGGATGTTTATATTGGAGGAGGTCATGTCTAAATAATAACAGCCCAATGAGTCGATCTTCAAAGGTAAGAAACGATTGCCAAAGTCGATCAGCATCCATACCGAGAATCTGGTCTCAGAAAGCTCGTTACCTATTGGTCACAGTGGTGGTACCAGTTGTCATTTGTAGACATCTTCGATAGTCGGCCGGAAAAGTCAGAAAATTTTATACTAATCAAGCCAAAAGATATGGTTTTAATGGTGTTACTGTCATCCAGTAACTGGATTGTGTATATCAGACAGGCAGTGCACCACCACTACCGCCATATCAGCCAAAAGTCGTCCACTGCTGAATATGTTCCCTACCCTAGTTGCCATAATCGCCACGCTTGGCGATCGCAGAGTAGCTGTTGCAATGCACAAAGAATGCTGCTGCCCATTCTCTTGTGAGTCTAAGGGACTCACAAGATATCGTCGCCTCTTATGACATCCATGGGAAGTGATGGGATGCGATAGGCAGTCGCTCCATGTAGAACACTGGTATTCAGATGCAGCAGCTTTGACTAGAAACTGACCCCAATATAGTTGGGAAAAGGCTTAGCAGATTAATGTTCACACAAATCTATACCAACATTATAAAGAGGTAAAGTTTATGAGTCTGCGAGGCTGTAGGGGGTAATCTCTGGATCTATTGAACTGATTTTGAAAATTATTTTTGTATATGATAGCGATATTCATGAGGAATGCTATAGGTTATACGGAAACGGGAAATTCCTAAGGGAACGGGAAGAAACGGAATATGCGCGTACGAAGTCGCGGGCAACAGCTTGTCATTCAGAATTGTGTGAGGTTGCACTGCATTATATGAGCTGCTGTTTAAGTACTACTTTAAGTACTGGATATCAAGAGGCTGATGCCTAAAATAAAATTGGTATATACCATTTTTGTTTATAGGCCTTTGCCACGACTATCTCACCGATGGTAAGCGATGATTTGGTCGACGTTTGCCTAGAAATAATCTATTCACTGCCACAGATTTCGGCAGAAGGAAAAGAAAGTCCCGTAATCAAGTGACGCATTCCTAGCTAGACCACACGAATACTAACACACTTCTATAGCAAGTCATATTGTCAATACACAATTATTATAACGGAGATTCCGAAGACACGCGCGAAACTACAATAGAAACAAAAGCATTGTGACTAAACGGACATTCCTTACAACACCGTCACGGCTATAAACAAGCAATCAAGCAAACAAGCGGCGACAATGACCGAAAACATCAAAACATATTAGGGGATGGATTGTTTTCGAAATTGGCATCCATTATGAGTGACGACGGGGGCTCATAGACGTATTGTTGCATTATTAACAGCAAAGTGTCACAGAATGTTTGCTTACAATATTAAGAAACAAACCTTTTATGGTGTTGAAAAAACGTGATTGTCCGGCTTTTGTTGGGGCAATGAATGGTCACAGCGACCACACTGGGGGTTGGTGCGTTGCTAATTTTTTAATTTACGGGACTGTTGTATGATGTTGATTTGGATATGTTTAGTTTGACAGTTTTTCAATTAGGCTTATTTTTGTTGTTTTTTTTTGTGTATTTTCCAAGCCAATATTAATAAGTTTCCATTACAAGAACGAAAATTATATTTTCGCCCAAATGTGTGTCTTAATATTTTACCATTCAACTCGAAGTACAGCGCGCGTTGATGTCTTTTCTTAGTACTTTAATTTTTGTCAGTTTTCTAAGTATTTCATACATTTGTCTTATTTCATTTATTTTAATTTTATTTGTGAGGCGTACTCACAATTTTATTGTATTAAAATTTAATACAATAAAAAAATAATTTAGTTATGTATCATATGTAGTACATTCGATAACAGTAACGACTGTAGTTTTTACAACGAATCATCTGTATCGATCGTCAAACAATCACTGCTAACATCGTATCGGAAAACTCGAGCGTGTTAACAACTAAGCACGCTACCGGCCCCATAAAAGCGAATTGTATCTGCACTTCGATCGCCGTATACCTTATAAAGCGGCTGACCGGCTAGCCGAACGCCTTCTAAAAATAATGTTTTGGCTCATCATTAGCCCGACAATGCGACGCGATCGGTTCGTGCTTTGTCTTTTTAGTCGGTGACGCAATTCATACCGAAACGGAACAATAAAATTCTTAAAATCCTCAAAGGAAATCCATCTCTATTTTTAAAGATTTAAGGTTGAAATTCGGATTGATGACACCGTTGTTGATCTCCAAAAGAATTGTCCGTTGACAACAGAGACATCGATGCTGTTCTTTTTTTGAATATCGATTGTAAAGAGCATTCTCATGGGCTGTGAGAACTTTCAAGATGTACAGTCGCGGCTTAAATTCTTTTCTATTCAACGTTTCTTTGTTAAAGCTCATTGTCGGATGCTCGAAGACAGTTTTGTGCGTGATGATACAGCGGTCGGTAGAAACGATTGTGATCGGGTATTTCTAGACAGACGGTTAAGCATGTGACAGGTTACATAGTGGTGTTGCCTTTTTCAGCGACCACCCTATTTGTCTCGTCGAGTTAAGCTTGGTTTCAGACGTGTTAAGCTCTATGCCCATGTAAGGCTGTGTTCTTACGAAGTTCTGTTAGGAAAAAAATCAGTAGCAGTCTGCCGTTAGATATGGGGCCTGGTAAACGAAGATGCAACATGCACCGTATGGAACTTAATTCTGTCACTTAGGATCTCCTAATATAGTAAATGTGAACTAATGGATATCTGTTTGAATGTTTGTTCAGTAATCAGGTAATCACGCTTCAGCGGCAAAACGTATCGCCTGGGATTACTTTCGGTAGTGTATTCCTGTGGAAAAAGTTCCTACATTTACGCAAGCTAAGCCACTGTGGAACATTTATTGATTTAAAGTTATTGTGTACAGTCGTAATGTATAAGCGGGCTTAATGCAACAGCAAACCTATGAGTTAATACGACTACACTGTAGGAGGTGTACAACTAAATGTTCAGGGCACATGTCTATGGAAAGGAGAGACAGTTAGCACTCCCCTTGACAAGAATGGAACACATTAAAATGGTTAAGGCATAACTTGACCAAATTTTCTGCCAGGGTTGCGGAATTTGTTCGAAAGTGTCACCGCGGCCCTGGAATGCAAAGGGCTTTAGAAGGAACACGGATGGGTTTTAGTCAGTAAATCTGACACGCTTTTTCGCTCCACCTAGAGCGAAAGAAGTCATTTGATAATTTCCCATCCTTCAAAAAAAAGGCACAAGTTAGTCAAATATTCAGTCAATCAGATATCTTACAAAATAATTGAAGGACTGTCATAATTAATTCGTAAAAATGCCTGATTAAAGTTCATAGCCAATCGACTATTACGCAATACTGCAGCTGTAAGAAAACCCCATGATTGATGACGTGATTTGCTACAAGTTACCGATTACATATAGTTTTAACGGCTTTATTAAAAACTCATAAAAAATTTAATACCTCATCGCATAGGCATCTATCGACCATAGAATATATTATTAGTTCTTTATTTGTTTGATACTAAATATTTTATTATACTTATGAATAATTTTGTGGAAAATCTACTATCTTATCTACTAAGTAGAAGTTCATAGTATATCTAATCAAAGGTAGGTAACGTTTTTTTAAAAAGTGTTGTTAAAAATATCCATTTAAATGGGGATTTCCCTTTTACGTCATCAATAGGAAAACTTAAGCTTTGTATGAATCATTGCACAGCCTAAACCGCTGGTCCTAGGGACTTGAAACTTGGAGGTTCCTTATAGGATGTAGGCATCCGATAACAAAGGATTTTTGGTAGTTCGTCTCTTAAGGGAGTGAAATAGGGGATGGAGGTTTATGTGAAAAATCTTATTCATTGGGCCAAAATACTAGTAACTTTTTACGAATACTGGCCAAAGTAAATAATAAATATCGTCGTTATTTGTTTTTCGTAACTACCTTCATAAGACGATTCAGGGGGTGCTAAAGTTCGTGTGGAAGAAGCTTATCCCTTGGCCAATGTAATTATAAAAGTTATCATTATTCGTTTTATTTATTTATTTATTTATTTATTTATTTATTTAATTTGGGAAAACAAACAGTTACACAAAAAAGGTACAATACAAGTGTTTAAAAATACAAAATAACATATGTGTAACCCACGACGTTATCCACATTTTAATCACAACAAAATGTTACGGGCCAAATTACACACGAGTAACATGAGCGAGATAAAATATAGAAACGATACAATTTTAAAAACAAACTAAAATTTACAAATTTTTGTCTTTTTGTTAAAAAACTAAAATAAATTTTACATTAAAAATCAAAAATTCAAATTAAAGTTAATAGCCAGAAATAAAATCAAAATCAAATTAAATTCAAAATAAAAATGAACATTCTAATAAAAAATAAAGTTAAGAACAAAATTAAAACTAAAATTAAACAGAAAAATAAATTAAGTATAAAATAATGAAAAATAATAAAATTAAAATTACAATAAAAAAAACAAACGCAGCAAAATAGATAAAATAAATAAAATGTCAATCACCAATTAATTGTATTAAAGAGATCTTGAATTTATTAGCAGACAATGTAAACAAGTCCAAGTCTCCAAAAACAGTATTAAAATTATTTGCCATACGACGAAGAGGGGCACGAACTCCAGCGTTACTATGGCAGGAGGAGACCGCGAAAAGCGGACGTGCGCGCACTTCTCGTCTAATGACAGTTTTCCACAACTATCCCAAAAAGACGATTAACGACGGGTCAAAGTTTGTATAGAAAGTTTATTTATTGAAGTGCACACAATATACTTTACAAAAAGTTCGTATTCTTTCTGAAAAATTAGGCTGATAAAATTTTCGTTTTTCCAAAATTCCCTACTTAGTTTTAGTCGGTTTCCCTATTAATAATACAGGTTTTCATATCGTCGCCCGGGTTAAACCCTGAAACTAGAAAACTTCATATTTTATGTACAAGGGCTATGAAAGTTTATTTTCGTAAAATCAACCTCTAAGCGGTGAAAAGTTAGGATGCTCATTTTTGTTTGAGGTCAGATTTACTTGAAACTTGGTCTAAATGGTCTTTGATATAATTATTCTAACACCTTTTTTGACATTTTCTGCAATGTAAATCTTTGAAGAGTGAAAAGGGGCAAACTATGCGAAGATACGTTTTATCACGGGAATATGTTCACTTGTGATAATATTCGAATTCCACGATGGCGAACCCGCTGCAGAAGCTAGTATTAATTAAGAGGTTCACTGCAAATATACCAAACAAAAAAATATTCAGCAAATAAAAGCTTGCAAAGCACAGGCCTCCTCCAAGTATCGCCACATCGACCGGTTCAGTCCGTCTGACATCCAGCGGATTTCCGAAGAATTCACCAGGTCCTCGGTCCACCTACCCTTTGGTGAGGCTTTCTGACGCTGCGTTTTTTTTAATATTTACTTTGCTCAAGATATTAGATAGAGATATACCAAACTACATTAATTAAATATTGATATTTTTCTTAACAAAGAAATAGATCCACAAAGGTGTGTCCCTAGCCAAGTGATTCATGTACTGATAACATTATAGATAGGTACTACAATCATTAATCCATTTGTAAAGACCATTGATTACCTTAAACTAACATGTTAAATAATCAGCAAGGTTGATAGCAGCACTACACAAGGTATGCCGAATCCACTTACCTAAATATCTAACTCTATCATGGATTCTATGATCTAATCAGCGAAACCGCCCGAACGTCTTAATCCTATAAAGGTAGGGGAACAGGGTAAAATGGTCTGAAACCACAACTGAAAAGGGAGGACCCTCCGACGGTTGGGTCAAATGAGCAACTGCCTGATGATTGTTGTCGGGCTGTTGCATATGTTCATATCACTGGAGAACTTTGACTACGCGATGTAGATTTTCTGTGACGTTGCCATTTTTGTAGTCCGTATGCGGATGCCGCTACAGTCTATTACCTACACAAGAACCGTGCACTTATTCGGAATTAAAAGTAGCCTATGGCATTAGAAATTATTGTAATTTTCCATCAGTGAAATAATCTTTCAGTGAAATAATAAGTACTTCTACGGATAGTGAATATCTTAAACACAATAAACTTTACACCTTAGTCATATTTGTTTAAATAACTGTTTCTTAAAAAAATATCTGCCTAACCTACTAAAGAGAAAGTCGCCCCTGAAAACTAGGACATCAGCCCTGGTTTTTCAGATATTTTCAATCCACAATGTGGGTGGTCCTTCAGCCACTTACCCAACTCATACAAAATCATCGACACCAGTTATCAAAATACCGTTTACAATGAAATCTCACAAATCTCAGTTCGCGAATTTCAATAAAATTTAATCGCAAACATTAAACCTAACGATTGAAAAAACTAAAACAATAATATTATTGATTGCGGTATCGTTTCGCATTCACGAGAAATCGATTAAAAATGTACGGTATTCGATATGGAGTTTCCGAATGATTAATAATTTTGATCTGCAATCTGCCACTGAATTCCACTGTTGTACAGGTAGTCGCGTCTTCGCATTAAATTATAGTTCTTGTTAATTTTTTAATGTCAATAATAAAAGAAATGTTTTTTTATTGAGTCGATGGTATTTTTATAGCCTTTGATATTATGATAAACTCATGCAGAGGTCTTAGTCAGTGCCTAAAAATTAATCAAGAAGCAGTTGCGTTTTATGTATAATTATATTAAGGTGATTTATAGGGGGTGACCCGTTATAAATTATGTGCCTGTCTTTGTGACTTTGGAGTTGTTTTCCTGCAATTCTAATGCACAGTCATGTTATAAATACGAAAAGGAGACCCCCCACACCCACACTTAATATTGCGTCATCGTTTTCACACTGGGAAAATGAAATTGAGAAAAAAATTCTGGCCAAGTGCGAGTCTCGCGTGCAAAGGGTTCCGAACGAATCTCATTTTTGTAACATTACTTTAACACTATAAACGTCTTATAGGTTTTCCTGTAATCTATAGGTAAAAAACTATAACTTACCTTTTTTTAAAATTTTAGGTTCAGTAGTTTCGGAGATAAGGGATGGTCATTTTTCATCTATTTGTTTTTCATATCTCAAAAACCCTCACAACCCTTCCTACTTAATATTATAAACTCGAAAGTTTGTATGTATGAATGTTTGTTACTCTTTCACGCAAAAACTACTGAATGGGTTTTGATGAAATTTGGCACAGTAGTAGATTATAGTCTGGAATAACACATAGGATACTTTTTATCCCGGAAGTATGTTCCCTTGGTATAATTTTCGACATTCACGCGGGCAGAGCCGCGGGCGGCAGCTAGTATAAAATATATACCAATATGAACTATCATACAAAGCTTGATTGTTGTAAGAAAATGCAAAAGTATTTTAAACAAGTCGTATCTATCACAAACTTTGTTTTAATACTTGTTAAAATAAAAAAAAGAAATAGTCTCAACTTTAACACCTTACAAAGATTAGAACATATCCTCCCACTGATGACACTTAGTATAATAACTATGATTACTTTAAGTCTTAACCCCTAACCGTTTAACCATTGAAATCCCCAATTACATTTTATACAATCCGTTCAACATAATAAATAATTCAATTTTGCGGACCGAAGATTAAATTACGATCGTTCGCCCATTCTGTTTGCGACAATAAAAATGCTAATACCGTCCAACGATGGTGTAATTTACGATACCGAATATAAGACAACTTAAGACAATATAATAAGGTGACCGTTAAAGAATTCGATTCTTTTTTTCTCGTTCGTAAAATGGTCGATGTGAAGTCATTAATGATTCCCATCATTAGTGCTGCGAACTTCTAAATTAATGTTATTTTGTTAATTAGCTTGTTATTATGTTCGTGATGGCTCCTTAAATTAGGATTGTTATGTGTTTTATTACAAAATAAAGTAAAAAGCCTTGAGGAATTATGTGTGAACTCCCTACTACGAATTATTTACATTAGATTAGGCAAATTTTAGGTATTAGAGCTCCAGAATGATAAAAAAAAAAACAAAAAAAGACGTAGTATCTTATATGGGTGCAGTCCACAATCATTGTTCAAACATTTTTATTGTACTATACATAATGTGTCATTGTAGGGATCCGTAACACGCAAGCCAAGGAGATTTTTTTTTCTGGTATCGGTAAAATAAAGTTCACCTCATCAATATTGAGTTCTATCACTTTGAATCAGGAAATGAGCATAGACAGAAGACCAACTGAAGGAAACTTCCTTCAGATTGTTTTTCTTATTCGAAGCAGTTTGCAAACGGAATAAGATTTCGAAGATATTAAACTATTACAGCCTCTACTATGTATAAAATAAAAACATTCTGTGAGCAGTCAAGTCTACAGTTTGCAATATTTAAATTATTACAAAAAGTCACAGATCCGACTGGACTACACATCAACAATTAACACTATATTAATGGCTATCTACACTTGTCCACACAAATCATTATACAAATGACATTTTCAACTAAGTTTTTTACATCTTATTTCCTTCCTTATTATTTTATTGTCCATATGCTTCTATTTCGTCATCAGAACAGGCGGCCACGCCAAAAAATCAATTTACATGTTATTTAATGAATGTATTATGCAGATTTAGACGATTTTATTCTTCGAATATCGATAAATCTGCACGGGCGAGACAAATAAGTCATAACATTGGACCGGGGGTAAGGACAAGGCCAGATTATTCTTTTTTTTGCACATATCGATACAAGAATCGACAAGTTTTCGAATAAAAAAACTTTAATTCACTAGAATAAATCGTTAGTAAAAAATACTAGACAAGCTGTTTTTGTCCAATGGTTTGAAGCAGTCCAGATCGGTATTAAAATTAAATAAAACTTCATATGTAATGTTCAGTCTGCTTATTGCTGAATAAAGTTGTTTGCGCTTGACAAGGAGTTATCTAAGAAAACCAATAATTACTTAATTCACTTCTCTTGTGCTGAAAAACCTCTAAAAACTGAATGGTTCCTGGAAAACAGATTCTGGAATTATTTTCCGACATCTATTATTCTCTATTTAAATCAATATCGTCGATTTTGTAGACCGTCCCAGACAAGGTGGCGGTCAGTTTTCAATGGATTGCATCACACATCTCGATATTTCTGGCTCAAAAAAGTTGACAACGAAGACTGGCTCGATATTATTTACCTACGTCAATTTTTCCTACGGATATCCACTTTTTGGTCCTTAAGAAGAAACAAATGCAAGCTCTTACCAAAAAACAATGGGTAAGAATCGGAGATCTAGTAGAAAGCTACTTGGTAACAGAAATTAGCTGTAAGTACCTACATACGCGATCCAAATTTTTGAAGACCTACGAAAGGTCATGTCTCCACCTGCAACCTGCTCGCTTGAAATTGAATAACATTGCGGGCTACCGAGGTATATTGTGATCAATCGCTCGATCGTGCCCCGCAATGTTACGTCAACTTGCATGCGAGTCACTTAGAAGTGGAACAGCGGACTAATATAACTTTTAAATGTTGCTAGGTAGGTAGGAACCATAATTTAAGAAATCTTGAAATTTCGAAACGTCTGGATGACACTTCCCGGGACCCAAGAGCTGGCTTTTACTTCGGCCAGAGGCTAAGCATTGCCATACAACGTGGCAATGCCGCCAGTCTCTTGGGCACATTACCAGCTGACAGCGTTGAGGACGAATTTTTGTACTCTATTTTTAGTTAGATCGTTCTTATTCGATTTATGAGTCGGCTTAGCAGTCCCTAGATTTCTGGTTATTTGAACTTTGAGTAACAAAAAACGGAAATGTTTTGGTACCCCAAATGTCATCCGTTCACTTCGGTTGACATTTCAAAGTATTTTCTGTGACTGTAACACGATTTGGCAAAATGGCAATACAATGTTGCAATAAGTTGAAGTCAATCACCATAATATTATATACCTAGATTTGAAATATTTTAAAATAGCCACGGTGATAATTTCTTTGCTAATATTTTAAAGCGATAACCTACTATAGATAATCATAATGATTTGTTAAACATGGGTAATAATTACATACAAGATCTTAAAAATTAGGTACTGCGCTATGTTTTGCCAATTGACATACAAATTATTAAAAAAACGATTATTTGAGTTAGTACCATAAATTTATCACAATATAATTATTTACGTATTTGAGTACTTGATTGTATTACACATGCATGCAAGTTTTATACTATGATTTGTACTTAAAGAAACATAAAATCCAACGATATGGGCTGCTAAGGCAATGAATCTGAGCAACAGGGCTGAAATATCAAGATTTAGCATCGGCTTCTTCTTTCTAAATCTGTATATAGGTCCGATAACTCATGTTCCGCTTTGGTTACATTATTCCATACACTAACATGACTTAAGACAGGTGTTGCACGCAGCCTTGTAACAGTTGTAACTAAGCCCGATATTTAGGCACTGGTGAAAAAGGAGGACGAATTTCCAACTCGTTATTTAGCTCAGGGATTTAGTTGATCAGTGGGATTTCGAGCGGCAACGTGTCGGTAGAGGCTGCATCGTTACTCGAGTTTCAGGCACACCCCAAAACGCTCCAGTAAAGACACACCGCCAACTAAAAAAACCCAATTACGAGTACACTACAGGCTGGCAAAGTCGGCGTTACTTTGTTCTACGTGTACTAAAATTATGACTATTGCGAAGCATTACTCTTCTTTACTCATCGCATGAATGGTTGAACATGTCCGTACAATGGCTTGCCTGTCCCCCTATTATTTCGAGCGGCTGCCTTTATGCGGACGTCATCCGATAAAGGGGTATAAATAAGCGCTTGCGCATGTCATGTAGCGTGGCGACTAGTGATTGTAGCGTTATGAATCATCGTTCGTGTGTCGTTCGGGATTTATCGGGTCCGTGATGATTTTTAACTGTTGTGTTTGTTGGTAGGTGGTGTCCTGGATTTGGAGATCTACTGTCATGGGTTTTCCTGTCTTCCTTTACTTTCCTACATCGTGTCATTGTTCTGATTTATTTTCTGCTTGTCCCCTAATCTAAAACTTAAACTATATATATATGATCACTTGATCAGCGACTGAATTTAGGTTTAGCAGTGCTCAGTGGTTTGGACATTATTTCGATTAAATCCTTCATTTTCGATATGTTATAATTTCTTGTAAGTATACTGCTTCCCTAGCCTCCTTTTCAGCAAACTCCTTATTGTGACGAAAAAGACCGGGACGCTAAAGGCAAAGGCTTCGCCCCTAACAAACGATTCATCACTTATCCCAAAACACTCAGTGTTAGATCTACAAAACATATTTACGAGTGGCCATTAAAAAAAACAATTAATTAATCTTAACAAGTCAACGGCCTCCCATCGCGACTGCCACAAACGTTCCGACAGATGACGGTGGTCGCGGCAACTTGCGACATTATTTGCAAAATGTCACCACCAACGATGAGTGACAATAACATTTGGCCAATAAAAAAATCGCAGTCGAAAAAGCCTTGGTCTGAAACCGCCGCACTTATGTAAAACCGATAGATTTCAATTTTGCGTGGCAACGCAAATTTTCGTCAGTAAACTTATGTTGGTGTTACATTAAGTAAAGGCTATAAATGCACCCTATCGGTTTTCCGTGTTGTTCTCAGAACGCGTATTATGTTCGTATTTTGGTTACTTGTTTGTCTGTATGTCGAGGCGTCGCCGGCGTCGTGGAAACTTTGTCGGTACCAAACAAAGACTTCCTGTGAGGTACGACACATCCGCTGAATAACAGGGTTTTCACTGATATGAGAAAGTAACTTGAAGTATGGGAATGGTTTGTTATGCTGTGTTTATGCAGGAGGTGGTGCCCATTATTACATAGATGCATAGTAAAACCAAACTGTTGAATATCTCTGGTAATAGGTGGGTTTTACCTGACTAAATCTTTAATCAGTAGTATTTTGCTACAGCCATAAGCCAAGGTTTTCTCGATATTCTTATTTCATTTATAGTATTTGTGGTATGAGTAAAACGTTTTCTTCTTCTGTTCTACCCTGTCTGCCGTCACGATATCATTCACTCTCTTTGATATCATTACTCACACAATCCATACATCTCGTCTTTGGCCTTATTCTCCCTCTCCATCCAACAACATGAACGGATTTGGATGGAAATTTCGCTCACAGATAACCTGAATAACCTGAATTAAGACGTATACTGTATTTTTTTATCCCGGTCTGAAATCCACGCAGACGTAGTCACGAGCAGAAGCGAGGTAAGTCTATGTAGAAATCTAAACATAAACGAAGTCGAGTTTCCCAACTAGTGCATCAACCCACAGAGTTTCTTATTATAACTAAATTATAATCAATAAAGTTGTGTCGTGAAATATCACACGGCTGATGTCCCTCATCGGATTACAATATATCGATACATTATTTAAATGATGACGAAAGTATCTTTTTACGTTTTAATGTTCTCGGACCCTGCCTTTACATTGTTTGAAGTGCAAACATTTTAAATGTGACTACAGAGTGTTCTCGACTTGTCCAAATATGGATTTATTAGGTGTTTAACGCGCGTTTTTTATTTCGTCTTTAGCGCCTACTTTGGACAAATGGGGTCTCAGAATATGCACGTTGACTTTTAAACAATGGTGACTGCTTTATTGTTGGTTAAACAGAACAAATTGTACAACGAAGTATGAATTTACATATATTTTTCATCATTTCAGCCGAAGGACTGAAAGAGTCCACTGCTGGACATAGGACTCCCCCAAGTGGCGCCACATCGACCGGTCATGTACGTCTTGCATCCAGCGGATTCCCGCAGCCTTCACCAGGTAGTCGGACCACCTTATGGAACGCCTTCCAACGCTGCGTCTTCCGCAGTACGCGGTCGCCTATATTATAAAAACGTTAAGTTTTTTACTTGTGGAATGTCTAGAAAAAGAATTTTACAGATCAAAAGCTAACTACATTATCGCTAGGCTTTTCCTGAAAAAATGCAAGGTTCCAGTGGGCGCCTAGTCGATAAACAACGAGAGCAAAGTCACAGCAAAAAGCTAGTACCTACAAAACCATCATATAGGTAAGTACTACATTTCAAATTGTGAAAGAAGGAAAACAAACTGTAAATACTGCGAACATCGGAAAAAAGCAACTATAAAAATGTTCATGACTTCAGTAAACGGTTAATCAATTCTTCAAGCAACCAGTGGGCTGGAATTTTCTTCGGTCAAAAGTGTTAGCACTACCAAAATAGTAATACTGCCAGTGTCTTTGGCACTTTGCCCATTTTTTTAAATTTCTTTTCTCATTCTGCATCATGGCAATTTGACTTCAATGTATGCCCAATGAGTTATTTTCTATCTTGTACATGCTCATTAATCAAAGTTAAAATATCGCTTGTAAATTTAATTTGTTCGTCCTCTACCTAACCCACTGTGGTACACCTAAGTGAGCCGAAGAAAATGCTATGCTAAATATTAACAATTTGACTGTCATCACGCGTATCTAATAAAATAAATAAAAATGCTTTAAGGCCATCAGCATTCAAATGACACTTTTTAAATATAACACAGATGTATGCAGCCATCATTAGGTATTATAAATTAAATCTATAAAAAGATAGCTGTTATGTTTTTCCTTAAATCATCGTAATCATCATAAAAATCAATGTGATTTTACACTTTCCTTAAACCATTTATTAGATACCGTAAAGTTATGTGCATCCTTTTAATTTATTTGCTTAAATATTATACAATTTCGTTAATAAAAATATTTGCATTTGATTTTAATATCTAAAATCTTGAATCTAATTGCCATTCAATGTGGTAACACGATATTGAGTCTTAAATCAAATCAAAAGAATCCTAGAAAAACAGTTAGCCGAATCTAAAGGCCTCGCATGATTCAAATCCACTCTCTTCCGAAATAAAAATTAAAGGAGCAAAAAGCAAAACTATAAAGAACCTAAGTAATAAAATAATGCAGTTATCTTGATGAATTTTCACTTTGCCAATTACCTTGTCTAGTGTTAGTAAGTTATCGACTATAATCTTGTATTGATATTTTACACCTCAAAATCGTCTACAATCAAATAGCCCATTCGTTGTATCGCTTTTTGTCTGAGACTAATCAGCAACCAATATATCACCCATTGATTTCGTCAGCAAAATCTAGTTTCCAAATCAACATTAATATGAATGAAATATACACAATCAACTCTCAGATTGATTGAGAAATCCCAATCCATGAAACTCGTAAGGCTTTTCACATTTTATAGTTAAAATTTGGCGAATAATGGCCTTACCTGTCAACACCAATTGATTGGACATCCAAAATCATTTTGGTGTTTGTCCAGTTTATTGTAATCGGCAGTTTGGATGTAAATGAGATGACTTGAAAACTATTGATTTATTGGGACTGATTGAATTGATGAAATTAAGGTTTTCGAGTCATTTGATAATGATTTTGTCGGTGATCTAAATTTAGGTACGGTAGGTACATACCAAAGGCTGACGTTATTAATCGGTTTCTTACAGTTGAAAAAGTACCGCTAAGAACCCAAACGCGCGTTTTCAGGTGATAGGCTGTACGCTACGCTACCCCTGTCAAACATAGATGAAAGGGTATTAGACAGGGGTGGCGTAGTGTATCAGCTGTCTCTTTTACGAGAAAACAAGGTTAAGAATTTTAGGCATCATGATTAGCACAGAAAGACGTCCACTGCTGGACATACCCCCTTTTTCCCCCCAAGTGTCGCCAAATGGACCGGTCCTGCGCGTCTCACTACCAATCGATTTCCGCGGTCTCCACCAAGTCATCGGTAAACTGTGGGTGACCTTTCAACGCTCAGACGCAGCTTTGGATTCCAGCCACCCCAGCGTATCTTTAATTTTATTTTTTTGACTATTTAAGCAAAACTGTTTTGTAGACTTTATAATTATAATTTAAATTTTCCTGCTATTCGACAAACAACCTCAAGACATCTCTTGAAAAGCATTTTCAACAGACACAAAACTAATTGTAAATAACAATACTGATATTCTACCATCAAAAGCAAACATTAATAACGGCACTAAATTCGGATTAAAGGGAGTTAAACCTCGGCCATTGACGGGAGTAAATCCAAGGAGGCCCGTGTTCCCACGGCAAAGTGCCCCGGGCTATGTCCGACTGAAACACGATGGAGCATTACCTCTCTGAAACCTGGTAAACGCTAAGCTGTAGTTATGAGACACACCGGTTAGATTGACGATCGGGTCCGCCAACTGATTTGCTTTTTATATTTGCTGTTTTTATTGTAAAATGTTTTGATATCAAGAATAATCTTTGGAGGTTACCTTTTTCTAAGACTGGGACATCATCAAATGACTTCTTCCGCTCTGGGTGGAGCGAAAGGACGTGTCAGACTCTTACTGACTAAAACCCATCCGTGTTCCTTCTAAAGCTCTTTGCATTTCAGGGCCGCGGTGACTCTTTCGAACAAATTCCGTAACCTTGGCAGGCTCTGGCCCTAGCGGGCCCCGTCTTCTATGCTGACATCTCTTTGAGGCCTACTGACGGAGTTTTGTTTCTGACTCAGCTCTTTATTCTGAGCCATTTGAGCAAAAAGCTGCATTAAAATTGCACAATTATACCTAATTAAAACGTAGGAGAAATGCTCAACAGTCAGTAAGCACTTCAGCTTATATTTCGATCGATAAAACCATGAAATAGCTATGCAAAACGAGATATTCGCAGGAGCATAGTATGCCACGCTCTCTGCAGGGATTCTCACGTTTTAACTATTTTATTGCTCCAACTGCCCTGGTTAGCATTCGAGAAAATTAATTCGATTATAAACCTTATTCCAACGAGATAAACAGAGGAGCTGGCAGGAAAGTGCAGCGTCTATTTGCGTTGCATTAATTGAAATGGTAATGGTAAACCACTACTGAATTTGTTTTTGTTCGACAGTTTATTTTCATGTTATAAAAGGGTTTCACTGAATATAGATGGATGTTTTTAGCTACCCTACAAACAAACATACAAGTGCAGGTTACCCAAGTACCTAGGTAATTCAGTAACCTGCACATGTATGTTTGTTCAAAAAGTTCCGAGTCCTCTTCTCTGATATTATAAAACGCGGCGGGTCACGTCATCTGTATTCGCAAAGACAGTTGGGAAGGATCTCTACGCAACGGGTTCCTGACGATGGAAGGCGCCGTCGAGGGGCCCAAAAAGAGGTAGTCAGATACCAATTATATTCGTCGAGGTGATCGGCGGCGGCGACTTCTCGCGTCCAGCCTTGGTTAAATCCATGGTCCGGAGTGAGGAGGCTTGGGAAGCGGTCACCTCCATCTGCGCTTCTGCGAAGCAGTAATGCTAGCGAAGGAGGATGCGGGCCGCGCGAAGGAGAGACAAGGCCTTCGCCCCAACCGCCGCTACAGAAGACGCCCAGGGCGTCGGGAGTCGCCCTTGAACGCAAAGGGCTTTAGAAGGAACACCGCTGGGTTTTAGTTAGTAAGAGTCTGACACGCCCTTCCGCTCCACCCAGAGCGGAAGAAGTCATTGGATGATTTACTATACTTAAAAAAAATACCTTATTAGGTATTAGCGAACATATATCTAGAAGGATTTGAAGGAGACCTTTCCCAGCAGTGGGACAGCAAAGAGTAGATTTAAAAAGAAATGGAACAAATGGAGGAGGGAAATATATCAGCAAATGTTGAAAAGGCGGTCAAAATCATGGACAGTCCTACGAGTAGGTATGTGTTCCTGTTGTAGGTAGGTACTTACTTGCTCCATCTAGACAGCATTACGCAACATAAGACAAACTTGCTGAAAAAAAGGCAAAGGAAAATATAGGATAAAATAGCTAAAAATCTATTTCCGAAAGACTACGTCGCGTCGCTCAATTCGTATAGGTATACCTATAACTAAATCTGTAACTCAACGAAGCAGAATTCCCTGTTTCACCAAGTCACACTCGACACAAAAAGCCACACGTCCCAAATATGAAATTAGTGTTTTCATCCGTCTCTACAAATATTAGTCACGGGCAGACGGGCCGGAATCGGCCGGATACGAGAAAAAATAATCGATGATCGCCTTGTGCGGCCTAATTAAGATATGTATCGATGGCCAACCCACCCCTGTTTCAAGCACTATTGTCCCTCACTACATAAAAGAACCACCTACCTACATCTTAAACGACAATAACCCTTATTTACAAAGCATACTTAATTATATAACAAATAATTGATTGTATTCACGATATATTTCGTTCGGAAGTGAGGAATAAACGCGAGATCTTTATGTTCTATTATAGTTTTTGTTTAACTGCGTGCGTAGGTGTTGAATTCGAATTACAGGCGATTCTGATTGATAGTATAAAATCTCGACGGTATTATTAAGTTTACGACTGTAAATTGAAATATAAAAATCAAATTTTGCAGTTAGTGAGTCCGATAGATTTTTGTGTAGGTTGATAGTCCCGTCTCTAATGAGACGTAAAAAACTATTAAACCACTTTTCTTAGAAAGTTTTCGGACCAATCACGACGTCTAAGGTACTTCCTATCTGCATATGAAATGAACGTGTTTACTAAAAAAGTGAGGAAAGTATTATCTGCAATTCGACCCGTGCTTAAATGCACCGTTGGTACCTAATTGATATTACTTTATCAAAAATACCAAAGTCAAAACCTTAACATCGCTTAATTAATTATTGAGCTTAACATTATCATCAAATATGATTATAAAACTGCTGGGCATCCGAGTAAATCTGCTCATTACGTGCAGCATCATGGAAACGTGTTTATTAAAGCATGTATTTCTTTTATTATAGGCGTGTGCCGACAAACTCCGTAAACACATTTGCATCCCGACCGAAAGCCCGCCGCAGAAACCTCAATCGATCGCTAAAAAAATTCATCGCATTATAGGTACCCGACGGAACTACCTATATAACTTTCGATACATAAACGTTATCTGAAGTTCGAAAAAATGTGAATACAAAATTGAATCTTGCGTCGTCGATATAAAACCGGTGTCCATTCTCCGAACATAATCTCATAAGCTGTTGTGAGCAGTAGAGATTTCAATACAATAATACGTGCACTGGGCCGGCGCGCGCGCACTCTGATCTGACCACTACTGTGCATTTCCCACGGGCAGCGTATCGTGCCGTGCTCCTCACTCTGTATAGCGTGGTCTCGCTCGCTCCTGATGGACTGCCGCTCTTTCGTTAAACGAAGCACTCCCACACACGCCGTCGGTATTTCAGATTGTTCTGAGGTGGAGACCGACATCCATTACGTCAGCCCATTGCTTAGCTGCTAGAAGTTTGCTATCGATGTAACACTATGCTTTACTCGCCCTACCCGACGCTGTTTTAACTTGTCTCGACATTTAGAAATTAGGTATAGGTACTACTTGATATTCAATCAGATACCCGTGTATTGAATCATCGCTTCTCAATTAGAATAGGTTGATGTTTAAGACTGTAAGGAAAATAAAACTTTGCAGTCCGTTTCTCCGCTAAAAAAACTTCAAAATCCAAATCACCGGCATCACCTTTTGAAAGTTTTGGCACTTTTTCTACAAAACAAAATCTTCAAAAATCGCCAGCCCTCTAATCTTTGTGTCAGTAGGTATAGATTCTAGAAAACGTTACAATTTTGTTATCATCTAAATTGGCAATAATTTTATACTCGGAAATTAGCTGAAGAATTCCGCCAATCACAAATTGCAACAGCTGAAATACTAGCAAAACCTAACACTGAATAGTCCTTTGCACACATTCACTCATTCTCTAGTACATTGCTGTTTTTTGGCGAGCTTCGTTTCTTATACAGCTTCCAAAAGCGTCAATGTATGTGGAAGTATAGGGGATAACCACTTGGAGAAATGGAAAACAAAGTATCGTGGTATTAAGTTGTCTAATTCACATCTGTCTAGAGCGCGTGCATTCGGCGTCTCCTGTCAAGCAAAGCCGCGGGGCAAGACTTCATTGCAGCTAATTAGGGCGAAAATATTTAGGAAACGTTTAGACCATTCGTGAATCAATGAGTGACACGATAAAGGGATAATTTTAGAGCATTTTTTGTCGATATAATTTTAGTCCTAATGCTAAATGGTTAGTTCGTTTTATGTCTAGGTATCCTTTGTGGCCTATGGGTGCGCAGTTCAAGTTACTGTTATCTGTTTTCTGGCCAAATGGATAGATTTATATTATGAATAGGCGAATTTTTCCGGTGATGAGTGTAGTTAACTGCCGATCTGCATACCGGACGCTACGGAATATTGATGAAGACACCCGTCATGACATCTCTTGTATACCTATTGTGTTTACATAAATGAATAATATTAGAGTAATATAATTGACTTGTACGTATAGAACTCCCTCGTATATCTATGTATGTATTTATGATGATGTTGGACCATTGTGCGAGAGCCATAGCGGCCATCATTCCAACCAGCCAGATCAGTCATCCTAGTGTGTTCAGGATATCTGTAAGTCAATTCGGTGTCCTTATTGTTTGCCTCCACATTTCAAGGAGCACGTGCGATACCGTTTCCTCCTCCTCCATGCATGCTCTGCGCAGAGGACTGTCCGTTATACCTATCGTGTGGAAATGTTTGTTCAGTGAGCAGTGCGCGATGATGGTCCCAGCCACCATTCGTAGGCTTCTCCTATCCAGTCGCAGAAGGTGCTGGAAGGGGCTGGTTAGGTTCCTGTCTAGGCAGTGTCGTAAATAGGGCGGTGCCACCGTTGCCCAGGTACAGGGCGTAGACTCTGGGGGGCGCATGAATGGCCAGACCATGCAATACTAAGTATTATTTTTTCGGTTTGCTCCTGATAAGTTCCCGCTGCGCCTCTAGTGTCCGATTCCAACACAAACGTACCTACATGCCAGTACCATCAAAAACGTCGATATTACACCACAGCAAAGATTTAAAATTAATATGTATGTAGCAATTGATAAAATGATTTCTGAATTCACATGGCGATTCGAGAAACTTCACAACATTCACCACCTTTTAAATTTTTGACAGACTGCTAATTATCCAGCTGAAGAACTAAAAAAAAATGCCGCTGATTTAAGTATTTATCAAATATTCTACTCAGCAGATATTAATGCTACTGAATTTTGGGCTGAATTAGTCACTTTAAAGAGTCAAGTTGAAACGACTACATTATTTGATAAATGTGACCGTAGTTCAAGTCTGGGTCTTCTTAAAGCTATAGTCGAACTAGATTTAAAAGAGATGTTTCCCAATGTAGTAGTCGCTATAAAGATTTTTTTAACAATGCCAGTGACTGTAGCTTCCTACGCAAGATCAGTCAGTACCTAAGAACAAATTAATAAAAACTTATTTGCGCTCGAGGATTGGCCAAGAAAGGTTGAATTGCTGGGGAGTTTGTTGCGCCACTTCTTCTTCCCAGCTAAAACACTAGGAAGTGGTGATGGCGGGCGTTTTGGGGGACTGTCTTCATGTAGAACTTTGACGTTCAAAAAGTGCTGGCACTCGGCCTAATTTGAATAGGTAAATGAATTTTGACCGGCCTAGCGATTTTGTCGGTTGAACGCGAAATAGGACGGTGCCTTTCGTATGAAAAGGTTATCAACGATTTCACAATGAAGAGAGCGCGAAAAGTACCTAAATCTTTAAAAAAGTTTATGGCTTGCTTTAATAAATATTTACCATCTGAACTCATTCATTTCTGGTCTCATTCATTTGCAAAGATTATTCACAACTATACAATACATTGTATAGTTGTGAATAATCTTTGCAAATATTTTCGAATAAACGTTTTTTCACCAATTCATACAAACGGAATTTATATGATGCTACCTTTCTCATTCAAAACTCTACCATACCATATACTTAAAATTAAATTAATTGACAGGTTACTGAAACTTTGCAGGGTGTTATTTTATTAGATGAGACCGGGTACAAAAGTAACGGCAGGTCGAAAGTAACAAATGCTCTGTAGGTTTATCCTAGTGTCAAAACTCCGCTTCGCTGCCATCAGGTGATAGCCGGTGCCCCCCCCCCCTCACTTGCATTTAGTCACGGTTATTTTGTCACCGGAAATTGGCAACCTCCGTAAGATTATAAAATAACTTGAGAGATTGTAAACTCGCGATAATTTGTCAACTGAATATTTGGAATAATTTTTTACGCATCCAAGTTTGATAGTCTAAAATACCTCGAAGTCATTCCTAGAAATTATAGACTGATATAAAATGGCGACCAATCAGCACTCTGGTCTACAATTTATCTGTTTTGGTGTGAAAGTTAAATTACCTATAATATCTAAAAAAAAAACAAGGGCGCAGTTATAGAAGCTCGCGCAGGGCGCAGAAAAGGCTATTTACGGCTCTGTGTCTAGGTATGGCATACTCTCCTTAGACTACCTGCAGCCTGGTGCCGAGGCCCACCAGCGTTCTGCTTGTGTGCGGATATGTTCTAGTAGCCACGTGCGCAGCTGGGTGAAAGGGGGTACTATGAGTTCGGGTCCAACAGCCATCGTACTAGATCTCCTCCGGGCCAGCTCACGGCCGCGGCATTTCCTAGTGCTGCAGCGTCAGTGTTGCGGTCTAGCGCATTGCGGCATTCTTCTATGAGTTTCGAGGTGGTGTAATTCTTTCCTAGGGATTGAAGAACTGAGGCGCTGTCGGAGAGAATACGAATATGAGAATCCGTGACTCTCCTGGCTTCTATGGGTACGGTTGGTATGGACCGCTTGGATAATGCCCATGCATTTCGCCTGATAAACTGTGTTGAGCTTTCCTAGCGGTCTAGATATTTTGATGTAGAGGTCCTTGAAGTAAACTGTAACTCCAGTTCCAGCACTTGTCTTTGATCCGACAGTGTAGATTCTCAGCTCTTTAGGACCTGAGTGATCATATAATTCTTGTGTCAGCAATATGTTATATTGCATTTGGGAATGGTGCGTCTTTTGAGCTTTGTCGTTGGGTGATGTCATCATGGGTTGTCGCTTAATGGCATGCCATGATGATTTCCATGATGCGTGTGTGCTTGATTCTAGAGTCTATTCCTAAAGTGCCAGATGTGCTGAGCCTGGAAGCTGCTAGGGCCGCATGTTATGATGTTAAGATTAGTCGAGAGGCGCCTCACCTCTGGTGTCCGTTACTTCACTGCCGTAGTAGGTGCAGATAATCAGGTTCAGGTTGGCGTTCTCGCAATGTCATCGCCTTCGGTGGACAGTTCTCGTCGGATCTGGGATATCTCTGTCGGTTTGGAGCCTCATCGCTGTCAGGTCTCTGGAACAGAATTGAGTTAGTGACGTAATAGGTATGTCTTTAGGTGTTTAAATGCAGGTTCGTGGTTTATCCGAGTTGTGTTGAGTGTTAATTTACCTCCGATGTTTCCAAGGCCGCATATCGTGTCACTTCTCATCCACGGCTCTTGTATTAGTGCAATTGTTCGTGGTTTCTCCTCCAGCGCCCTGGGTCGGCTCACCGTGACAGTTTGGCTGTTTGAGATTTGTTTGGTTGATCTGGATGGTGTTGGGTGTGGGCGACGTCGACGGTGGTATGGAGTTAGGAGGGGGCGGATCCATCGGATAGTCTATCTTCCTCCTCCATTCCGGGCCAGTTGTCCAGAGAAGGTGATGATGCAAGCAGCTACGATGTCCATCGGCCATCGCCGCTCTCGCCATTTCCTCCTCCAATCGTGTCGTTCCACGGTCGTCAGTTTGGGTCGGTTCTGTGGTCTCAGTCTCGGTCTCTGTGTCAGTCCTGACGTCAGTGGGCTGGGTCTTGGGGTAGAAGCGGACGTTTATAGACCCAAGTAGGTACGATATACGCCGCTCCGGCCCCAGGACCTTCTCCAATTCATCAGCCGGGATTCCCACGGTCATGTCCTGTGGCTATGCCCAACGACAGAATTACGCCCTGTACAGCGACCACATCCCAATGCCAAGTGTTCTGACGGATCAGAACGCTCTCGAGCCGTGCCGTATCGTCCGGGCTTTCCCTCTTTGCCGGCCCCGAGCCTAGCGGCCCGGGTGGTGGTTCGGAGGCGCCCGGAATAGTACTTGAGGCCGGGTTTCTCATGTGTGAGGCCCGAAGCTGTTTCCCCCCACCCACTTCAGTAGCGGTCGCTGTGTCACATCTTTGTCGGTCTAGGTTCCGGCCTTTTGCTCCGGTAGATTCCAAAGCTTCCAAGGATTTTTCACGCTGGGTTTCCCCTTCGCGGACTCGTCCCCCCCGCCGGTCACGCGTTTCCGCGTTCGGCCGTTTTTCGCGCTGGGTTAACCCCTCGTCGCGTGTATCGCAGCAGAGTCTGTTATTTTTTGGTGGCGCTGTAAAACCAGTCGATCGCTCGCGTCAGTGCTAAATAAATAATATTCTTACTTTCTTTCACTAAGCAGTTGGTTTCCCCCTCCCAGAATACGATGGGGGCTGACCGACGAGTCAGCATGGGATTCCATGGCTTGGCCGGGCCTAGGTACCTAATTTCTTTCACTTTCAGCTCAATAAATTTTGGTTACTGGTTGTTGGGCTTTTTGGTAACGACGTTGCCCTTCCTCTGGACCGATGGGAGTGAGGGGAAAGAAGTACTGAAGTTTGTTTTTCTGGGTGAATGAAGGGAAGTAGGGATGGTAAATAGTTCTGAACAGGAGGATTCCCGGCAGCCTAATTTTTTTGCGTTCCTTTTTTGTAAAATGATTTGACATATGTGATGTCACAAATATGTGACAAAAAGTATTGCGAATTTCTGGCTTGGCGACGGGGCACGCAGATTGCGTCTATTTTCTGGCGTTCAAAAGGTTAAGCATATTGTAAGCAAAGGAATCGCAATGCCTTTGCCGAAACACGTTACCTATTAGGCCGCGGGTCGGGCAGTGTTATTCGGTATTTCCTCCTGGGACTTCATTCTTATTTGGTTGACCTAATTGATATAATTTTCAGTATCAATACAACCCCGCCTGCCATGTACTTATCTGAATATAGAAAATTGTATGTTAAATTCGGGAAATGTGTCACGTATTGTTTTAGCTGTGTGAATTGAAATAATATGGCATCTAATTAAAGGTTCGCTGTAGGTAGAAGGTAAGGTAGAAAATACAATAAAAACATTTGTGTGCATGAAGTAAATAAATAAATTAGGTAGGTACCTATATGAAAATAATAGATAGTAGTCTGGAGTAGGTATGTAAAAGTTGTTCAACTTGAAGGAATATTTTGTAATCGCGTGTTGAATAGTAGAAGTCTTCTTCGACCCTGAATAATGGGATAAGAGAAGTAGGTATAAGTGGAAAATCATTAAAAAAGTGCAAGCATTTTGGGCGGAAAATAAAAAAAGTGTTTTGGTACAAAATGATTTATTAAAAAAAATCAATTTCTCTTCTATATCTATATGTAGCACAAAAAGACGCATGTGTAGTTTGTCTAGACCGCTTAGTTCTAAACAACACCATTGCGTTGTTTTGAACTAAGCTGTAGATCTTAATCCAAAACATAACAAGATTCATGAATTATGATCCTCAACACCATTTAGAAAATTAATCACGGAAGGTTTATGTACTATACGCTTACGTGTAAGTAATAACTACCAGATTTTTTAGGAACATCAACATTTACAACAATGAAGAGGTGTTCGTACACTTAATCGTATAACTCGACAAAATTTAAAGCAAACCTCATTTTTTTCGATTAAAAAAATGCATAAATGTATGGAATGGATGGTGGTCCTGCTCCACAGCCACTAGGACACACAAACTAATCCATCAGATTGTAAGAACATAATATTTTCATTGTATAGACTAAATTTATTTAGCATTGTATAATTTCATGCATTAAAGTTACATGTGTGAATACTGTATACCTCAAACTTCTATCTTTTTAGCAATGTCTTTGACTTAAATGTGCCCTGGCGGTTGGGAGTGTCATGCTCACTCCAATCTCTCTGATGGTGGCACATGAGTTTGATAATTTGGCTCCCTTCAAAATGGTTGAACCGAATGGTGCTAGCGCATGCGTCATGTTCTTGGACCGAAACTGGTCATCTCTTAGCTGCCACGGTTTATTTTGATTATTTACTCTTTGAATTGTTAATTTTTTACTCCGGATGCTGTTGTAGATTATATATTTCTACATTGTTCTCACATTATGTGTACAAATTCGACAAGAATAGTGCTAGGTACATTGATTTAAAAGAGTGTCCGTGAAGTTTCTTGCACGTTCTTTTTCATAGAGATTTGCGCTTTGGAACGTGCAAATAACTTCATGCTTTTGACTGACCGCCCTTGACAATTCAATAGTACCAGTAAATGGTTTATTTGAAATAAATACTTTTGAGTTTTTAAGTTAGGTTATTAAAAAATCTGGTAGTATTATTAATTCTTAATATTGTCAGCATTTAAATACCGTGAAAAGCAGCGTTTTGGTTTAACAAAATAATCTATTACTACTGTCTGTACACTAGCGGGTCTATAAAAACATTATTTCATCAAGATAGGTAGATAAGCAATTTTTTTATCGGCATCATAACTTCCGAGAGCCTCGAAAAGTGGTCACCCATCCGAATCAAATAATCTCCTTAGATAAAAGGCATTAAAGAATATTCAAGTAATGCTCTTTTTTATACATTAATCACTACCTACTCGACAATTGTTCGTAATTAGAGCTTCCCTAATAGAATTGGAGCAACCTTGCAAAAATGTTCAAAACGCTTGATTTTTCCAAGGACAGTAATATTTTATCTGTGGAATGAAATTGACGACAGTTAGGTACTGGAAACACTGTCAAAAATTCTCTTGCTGGAAAAAAATTCCCCGAAATCAACTTTTTTATTGTTATGAAATAAAGGCACAAAAATACTAACATTAATAAGAAATTTCTAAAACCTCTAAAAATAGGCCACGTTTCACAGACGTGATATTTATTTACAAAATTATGAAATGGTTGCGTTCAATGCGAATCATCGAATCGACACTACAGATTACTATTTCAATTCCATTTTGTTTTTTAAACATACACCCTGTCTGTATAATCACGGTTTAGTATAATTGCTTTTATTGATCGATTTGTCAACAAAAACTAATATTTTTGATGTTCAGTATTCGCTGACCGTTTATTGAGGAGTACATCCTCTGCCGGCGATTGTTTCAATAGAAAATATAATCAACGAAAACGTTAAAAAATAATTAAAGAAAGTCATAGAATTAAATGATAGTGCTAGGGCCTTCTGAACGTTTACTTATACGCGTTCAAGATACAAGAAACAAGGCATTTTTAAATGTCTCGCGCAACGTCCACTCGAAAACAACGGATCGCTCACTTTGGTCTAGTTGGGCCTATGTCGGGCCAAATAGTGGCGTCAATTCAGCCGTTACTATACAATACAATGAACAAAGTATTAATAACCCGACTTCAATCAGCTATATCACTTTTCAAGCATAAGTGTATTAGTAATACAATTTAATCTCAGATTTGATGCCACCAATAACATGAAAAGTAAACTTAATTGGAATTATTTAGTTGTTTGATAATAACAACAGTGGCAGCGCAGTAAGCACTCACATTTATAAATATATTTTTAAAACTTCGTTTTACTTATTAAATTTCAATTCACATTACTTAAATGTTTTTTAAAAACTTTGAAAACAGAAATTGGAAATAGGGAATGTTAGTTTACTACTAGTAACTAATATTGTATAACAACAACTTGTTTTAATCAGCATTCATTTGAGCAGGATAGAGGTACCTAAATTCGAACATTAAAAATTTTTGGCGACACGGTTGGCGCAGTGGTTGAGCGATTGACGGCTGCGCTGCGTGTCGCGGGTTCGGTTCCCGCACGGAACAAATATTTGTATGGTCTACAGATAGTTGTTTCGGCTGTTTGTGTATGTGACTTTGTATGTTTGTAACGCACCCCCGATACAGGAGAAATTCCAAATGTGGGATAATGTTTAAAAAAACAGAAACAGATACATGTATAAGGGTGTTAATTATCACATGACTTCTTCCGCTCTGGGAGAAGCGGAAGGGCGTGGCAGACTCTTACTGACTAAAACCTATCCGTGTTCCTTCTAAAGCTTTTTGCGTTCCAGGGGGGCTACTCTCTAAGCCCGAAGTCCGTAGTTTCGGGATTAGTTGCGGGCGTATTCTAGTCCGTATCACCTACGGACTTACGATTACTTTCGAACCCGAACTAAGAATGAATGACAAAACGATTTGACAGTAACTGTCAAATCGTGTTGTCATTAATTCTTAGTGGTTAGGTGATAGGGACTAGAATACGCCCGCAACTAATCCCGAAACTACTGACTTCGGGCTTAGAAAGTAGCCCCTCAGGGTCGCGACGACTCTTTCGAACAAATTCCGCGATATAAGGGTGTTACCACACCAATCGATCGATCGTCGATCGATGCCATTGATCGATAGTACAATGATTTAGTCGACGTTGATCGTTTAGTCGACGTTGATCGTTTAGTCGACGTCGATCGATCTAATTGTTTTTTGCCTGGTATCCGTCGATCAGCCAAACCTACCACACCAATCGATCAACGTCGATCGATGTCGATCGATTAAGTGTAGTAACACTCTAATGAATGCAAAAGGACTAAGTTTCTTTTCGGTCACTTAACGATACAAAAGACTATTCTAGACGTTTTTCATAAGATTATGTGGCACCGCATACCGCAGGCAGCATGGTGCGTTCCAGGATTGTGAGAAAGGGATAGTGCTGTTCGATCTGTATAGCTCCGTCTCTCTCTCACAACGGAATCATTTTGGCTGTAGTAGGTGGGCCATACTAATACTATAAACACTAACTTAAGTCGAGGTAGTCAATCAGATCACAAAATTATTATAATAAAATAAAAAAAGTACATAAAATTTAACAAAAAGAAAAAGCTTGCCAATATTTAAAATAAATGCACAAGAAAAATTGCTAACTAGAGTTCAGGCAACCTTATTTTTTACCCTTTTAAGGGCCTGTTTCACGAGCCTCGAATAGCCATCATTTTTCCGACCTGCAATAGACCGACAGAACAGTAAGGATGGAGTTTACCTCGACTGAACGCTTGTCCGAAATACATTTGGTCGACAAAACACTAGTTCGACTAACAGTTGACCGATTGAATGCCATCCCGGCCATGTATTTGACCGACAGAAGACTAGGCCGGAAAGGTTGATCTCGCCTGAACAGTATTAACCTTTTGAACGCCATTGTCACGTAAACGTGACAAGCTAGCGCGTGCCCTGTACGCCAAACGTCACAAATATGTCACAAAAAGTACAGCGAATTTGTGGCTTGACGTCGGGGGCACGCCGATGTGTTTATGCTCTGGCGTTCAAAAGGTTTAACCGTGTGGACCGTCATAAACATTAGTGACAAGCGGAATATCCTTAACCAGTCGCTTCATTCTGGGCAATAGGTACATTAAGCATGCATAGTAAGCATGCTAAATGGACTACTGTGTGCATTACATACAGTACTCTTCCTCCATGCAATTGTCTAAACTTCTATTTATTTGTTACAATTACAAAACCATTAACAGGTACTTCTGAAATGTAGTTTTGCTGTTGACAACCATTCAAATTCTGAAAATTATATCGAAGGACCTGCAGTGATTGTCAGACGGACGTCAGTTTTGTTAGCCCAAAACTTCGTCGATTTCACTTCATCATTGGTGGCAGGATAATGGTCATTTAGGCTGCATGTTTTGGGGCACAGACAGCAGGATACTAAGTGGTGCCCTGTTCCATAATTTGCGACACAGCTCCGCAACAACACCTTGTTCTAGTTCCGCCGCGGTAGCCCCTTATGTATGTATGTATATAAATCGGGCTGGTTTCCGCAACTCCACGACTAAGCGCGTACTTCGCGTGCAGGTGGGACAAATGTGTCATTCGATCCTCCCCAAGGAAGGCCACCAATGTCTGGTGTTACTGACTATCTCACAGGGGAAACCTGGGTTTCCGAAGTACTTAGCCCTGTTATCAGCGACTACCGGACAGCTTAGTAGCAGGTGTGCTGCTATCTCATCCTCCTGCATGCAGGCTCTACAGAGTGCCCCTTTCGCGAGGATGAAGATGTATCTTCCCATTCGGCTTCGGAGGAGGTTAAGGAACTTCCAAATGGGTCACAGAAAGCCCCAGACAGTAAATGATGCAGAAGTTTTTACACTTTGATATAGGACACTACAATGTGGAGAGCATGATGGGTATATACTACACTCACAACTAATGGTAGCACAAAGAACACGGGTGCATTTCCTGCAGCAAGTCGGACAAAGCCCTGGTATCTACCGAGCGTGACGACCTGCGAATGTATTCCAGTGCTCCGGCCAACGGTAGTTGAGACACATTTTAGTCAGAAAGAGTCTGAAAGATCCCTCTAAAAGAGGACATCTATGAGAATTTCCAAACGCAAATAAGTGTGCCCATGAAGATTTCCTCACGAAAAAGCAGATAGACAACAGATAGTTAATATTTTTAAACTGGAACTATTTATTTAAACTATGGTTAATCTTTGATCCATGTAGCGGATAGCTAACTAATTTTATTCGTTTTTATTTCTATACCTACGATTGAAAAATATAAGATACGACTAAAATTATTAGATATTCAGCTTCTATTCTAGGCTTTAAGCAGAACTAAATGTATTTTGGCAAATTCTATAAAGCGGTGGGAGACAGAACGGAATGCCACATTTTTGCTACTAGAACCATGTATATAGCAACCCGACCACTGCAACTCCTCAAAGCCGGAGACAACAGAGGCGACTAGAAAAGCACCGAGCCAATGAAGTTTGACGAATTCTGGAGAAGCGAATGGATCGCAAAACGACACTAATCAGAAATTAACAGCGTTTCTATAGCAACACTGATGAAATAAATTGCCCAAAGTAAAGTAAACGGCGCATTTTCTTGGATCTGAAACAGCCATCTGCAACTGCTAAGCTATGGCTGTTCTCACAAGGCTACCAATACTTCATCGTATATACGAATTCCACATAAATGGAACAGCTTATAATATTGATACACAAACTTATTATCAAATGTGAAAAAACTTAAACAAGTGCAAAGTAGACGTCTTTTGATAGGAAATGCACAGAATTTATAATTTTTTATAACACACAGAAAAGTTTAACAAAGCATACATTTTTCAAGTCAATAATTCGTTTTGTCAACCCTTAAATCAATTTTATCGACGCTCAGGCTGAAATATATCTTTCTTATTGGAATCCTAGTAAGTTACAACCAACATTTTTAAAATTACCTTATCAGTATTTAATCAACAATCCTTAAAATAAGTTCAGACCTAAACACGGATAGGCGGACGCTTAAAACTTTGTACTTAGTCCTAAGTACTAATTTATTACAAAAAATAGAAAAATAATTAGATTTATTATAAAAATAACTGGTAATATGCGCGGTATTTTTGTAACAAATATTAAGTGGTGATATATATATATATGTAGTTAATGGGCTCTCGTTTAAACACAGTCTCACCTGATGGAAAGTAATGTGGTGTTCATCTCTGTGTTTATCTAGATTCTAATATTACTAACCATAGACAAATGGAGGCAATCCACCCTTAATACTTTTATAAACCAACAAATTCAATTAAAATAATCTCTTTGTTTTAATTTAATTTTACATTTTGTCATTCAATCACACATGAATTACTTATATTGAAATCAGTCAAATTAAATGCGGTGGAAAGATGGCGCATTCGAGTATAATTTATCCACCGAGTGGCGGATAAATTAAAAAATATATAATCGAATGCACCACTTGCATCCGTACGTTAGAAAGATTCTACATCTTTTAAGTAAACGAGGCGAAAGGCATAATTATGTTACTAGAAATAGAGATCCAATTAGTTCAACGAGGTTTCAGACTGGCTAAAGTAGTCACGTCTTTCATGGGATACTGTTTAAAATGTTATAATGAAAATACCTGTCCATTTACTAGAACTGAATAAAACGAAATTTAAATCTTGTATTAAACACACACTATGCAGGCAAGCATTTGATAAGTTGCGTAATTGGTGTAATTAAATAAATACTTTTTTGTTTGAGTTTGTCTTAACACAGCTAAAACTCGCAAAATGCAATCGTATGTTACGCACAGAAACTAGAGAATACCACGATCCTTACAGACTGCTTGTACTTCGTTTACGTATAGAAACATATTTTTCCTAACTTAATAGGTACTTACAGGAACTTAAAAAATACCGTGCATATTAACAAAAAAAAAAAACAAACAAAGAAAAGACCCTACAATACTAAAAAAAAACCTTACATTTAAACTTATCTATAAGAAGAACAGCTTGTCAGCCAAAGACGTAGCCGGCTGTGAATGTATGCTGCTGCCGACTAGATAGGCCAACTTGTGTGCGTACTGACACGGCGCGGGTACGCGGACCGTTCCAGGCCAGTTGAAGTACAGATGGCACAGTTTGTAGGTAATTCTTTGGCATTGGTCCGGGGTCATGTCGCTGCTGTCGTGGATAACTACGTAGTGAGTTGGTGTTACTGTACCTTGGTTCACCTTTTGTGAGACTATTAGGAAGTCATACCTGTAAACAATGAGAGATGCTTACTAATTTGTTTACAATTATCTTTTTACTTAACTTTTTACAACTTATACCCCTTTTAATCACCTTGATACTCCTAACCTAGGAGATTAATTTGAACAAGCTTTTAGAATTCAAGACCAGTTAAAGTTGATTATGAGCTTCACCTCCTGTATCTCTCGCTTGTAAATTCTTGAAAGAATAGTTAGCATAAAATAATAGCATATTACACTGCTGGGACAAGCTCTTTGATGGAGTGGGATACAAGCAGCCATGCAGGACCAGTGCAGGTTGATAGATGACACGTCTTCGAATGTTTGGTTCGAGTACACGCCTGTTTTCTCACGATGATTTCCTTTACCGTTTTGAAAGTAGTGGTGATGAAATACATTACACAATGTGCGCCTTTAGGTTTGAACCTACGACATAACCGTGACCGTTATCTTTGGGCCGCCACTGCCCGCCTATAGGCCACTGCTGCTCCCCACTAAGCCACCTCTGTCTCTCTCTTTGGCTTGTGCCAATCTCCAATAGACAGCTACACTATCACTGCTAATTATCTCGGAAAACTTCCACTTTCTGTAAGCTCTTATATTAATAAAAAACTCTTAACTTACCAATCGCGCCTAGTAACGCCATGATCCAAAACAGTTCCAGGGTTCGGGTTTTCGAAGCCGCCGCCAGACTTCATGAATATCCTAGTATTGATGCGTTTCTGTACCACAATGTACGTGAGCGCAGGCTTGTACTCGCTGCCCAAGACTGACAGACAGATCTTCATTTGAGGTATTTCGTACTGTTGGAGAACTTTTAGTTCACCGTCACCGACGCCGTCCCTGTCGACATAAGGAATATTCAGGAACTAGCTTTTGCCCGTGACGTCACGCGCATATCCCGTTTTTACCCGTTCCCGTATAGCCTATCCCCGTATAGCTTATTTTAGCTTTCCTCATGAATGTGGCTATAATATACAAAAAGAATTTTCCAAATCCGACTGGCAGTTCCAGAGATTAGCGAGTTTCAACAAACTTTTCAGCTTTATTATATTAGTATAGATGTTGCATGTCATTTTGTTTGCAATAAAAAGTAGATAAGTAATTATCTATCCATAGTAGGTAAATGATAAATGATATTTATTTCGTAAGTAGGTTGAAAATAACCCATCTTACATTCACGAGTTTTGCTTGTTCAAAATGTATTGATCATCATTATTTCCAAAATAAATTCACTACTGGCATTCCATTGACGTCTCTCCATCGGCCCGTCTTGTGCTTTTCGCATCTAGCGCATTCCTTCACCCGATCACTGATCTCCTTTGTGCGACACCTACCAACGCTACACCTTAAGGTGCGTACTGACCGGTGTTACGGGACGTAATGCAACATGTTACAAAGCGAGCATTCGTGCAGTTAGTACGTGGAAATTAGCACGAACATGATGCGTATGTGTTTTTTTTTACACGGACAAGGCGTAACATTACATGCTCGCAGCGAATGTTACATTAAGGCATTGTTGTACACGGTCGCCAAACCAACAACTTTCGGGACCAATAGCCATTCGTTCTGCCCATTGCCACATAACCTTGGCATTTCTTCAGGCTGTGTGGGTTTCAAATATGTAGTACAATAAGAAATGTTCTACAACATACCTGTATATAATAATCCTATCGGGCAAGGTTCCATTCGCGCTGAGGTAACGTTTCAGAGACTCCACGAGGCAGTCCTTAAGATTGTCGATAATCTCTTGCCCTTTTGATTGAAACATCACCCTTGAGTACCAATGTGTCATCGACTGATTGTATGACGCTACGAAGGCTGGAAAAAAATATTTGTAGGTAAGTATGTAGTCATCAAGGATTGCGCAATTGTTCGAAAGTCTAAATCTTAGACAGTTAACTCTGTCGCTTCACTTGGCAAACATTTAGTTAGCCACTTCGAACTCCGCCTTTTACGAAACCTAAAAGTTAGGGTTTTTTTTTTGAAGGCAAATCAACAGCTTATTGACATTGTGGGTCCTGTGTAAATAAGTCACTTACAGGCATGCACAACTTTCCTAGAACGAGTGGTACGTTGTTACACTCGTTCTCATTCTCTAGGACAAAGTCTAAATAGGGGGCACGTAGTAGGTAGAACTAAAACCGTGATATGAACTCGATCATAGTTCCGTTTCAAAAATGGGACAGCGCTATTGCTCCTGTATAGCTGTTCAAACTGGTCCAGTCATGGCTCTAGCACGACATAAAATCGGCAAGCAAGCTAAGAGATTATCTTATTTAGTTTTACCAAAACTGTATCTTATTTAACTTTGTAACATGTGGAAACGTAGTGGATTGTACATTTACATATGGCATACTATGTTTTTTTAGATATAATATACAATGTACGATTGTTTGTTTTCCCAAATAAAATAAAATAAAAAATAAAAATAAAGAGGTTTGTTAGACTTCCACTTACCGCAAACACTCTGCTTCTTTCTGGTAGCGTCATGATGCGAATCCATGCCGATAACCATAGCAGACTTGAAAGGTATGTTGATGTTCCACAAGGTACCGCCCAGCTTACAGTTCATTTGGAGGAGAATCTTCTGCGTAATCGACCGTATCTTGTTCTGGTTCATAAGCGTGCGGGCGTTTATTACCTGAAATGTAATGTGAAATGTTGATTTTGTAGTGTTTGTTTAAAATACGATTATTTCAAAGAAAAACTTCGATTGCGATTCAATCAAAAATTACCTATAATTAAGGGATCCTACACTAATATGTGGATTTCATTGTCACAATGGATATTTTCTTGGGATCAAACTTTTATCAGAAAACCCTTGAGTAAGTCAGTGACCTGCGTGGGTCATAAAAACATAATTATACGACTAGAATAGGCAAGCTGGTAAACCTGACAAATCTTTTAAAATATGATGAGTAGTTTCTCAGATTGTCTCCTACTATTATTACTATTACTTATTTACTTTATTATAACAGAGATCGGAAAAATGTGAGCTAATTTACCTAAACTTCAAAGAAGAGAGACACGGTTGTTGTCTGGTGGGCAACTGCCCGATAGTTGATATTCGGACTGTTGTTTTTGTTCAAATTGCAAGGAGAACTTGGCTTGCGCGATGCAGGATTTCGTTGGTAGTTCGTCGCTGACAGGATAGATGGCGTTACGGTACTTTTTGTTGCCGCCCAAATTTAGCTTCTTAGTTCTTCATGTGGCGGCATTGATGCCGCTACAAGCTCACCTTATTCCGATCACGGATTATACTACATTCTGCCAGCGACTTCATCAGCGCGAAAGTCGGAAACCACCCCAACGGAAAACTCGGGATTAAAAGGCTATATTGATAAATAAGCCCTTATCCAGGACATGATCTACAAGGGCCTGAGACAAGTTTAATTCAAATCCGTTAACGGCCGGTCTCAATAATGTATCTACCTTTTCCAACTTCAAATTAGCTACCAACAGTAGCTGAAACGTCATGTTACAAAGGCAAACAGACAATTACCTGTACATTAAAATATTATTATAGATTAGCATAGATTTACCTGTGACGGAACAGGATTGTCAGCACAGCAAATCTTCTTGATTGCGCCGTAGCGGTCATCCCTAGCCGAAGGACAGATGACCACCACGATCTGCAGATTAGAAGTGATGACCTTCTTCAGGTTGATGACGTAAGAGTCCGTGCGGTCGTTCGGCATGCGAACCATTTGCGGCTCGGCCACGTTGATGCCCATTGGACGGCAGGAGCGCTTCACTGTCTCTAGGAAGTCCTGTGGAATAATGTTATTTTTAATTTAGTAATCAATTTAAACTGTCAATTCACTTCAACTATAGAACAAATGAGTCAGAAAAAAATTCCGCCCTGTTTCCTGCCTAACAAAAGCAAAAAATTCAAGCATATCTCTGGTGGAAACGCACCCTAAGGCTGTGGTTTTTTTACTTGATTTTGCTGACTTGGAAGATTTTTCCACTCCTTTATTCTTTTTTACCGCATATCCCTCTTTTTTCAACCTATGTTGCCTCACTCTCAATGCTGCGCGAATGTCTCCCCCATATGCTTCCACTCTTCCCAATGTTGTTGCCTTCTGCGGCCAATCTACCATTTATGTGACCTTCTTCTGTGAGTATAATAATAAAATCAACTTACATGAGCAACTTGCTTATCCCGATCAGTGTACAGAATGACCCATTTCATGATATCCATAGCTTGCATCACATGTTGCCTTGTGACTTCTCCATTCCAGTCGGCGTTGGGTTTCCCTGGCACCTTGACGTTGTTACCGAAGTAGAGCGTCTCAGGCTGCAGTGTGCGCGCGGTTAGGTTGATGGTCTCGGGAGCTATGCTTAGACCCCAGCCGGCTAGACGATTCCTTGCAGTTTCATTTTTCATCACTGTTTCGATATACTGAAAGTTTTAGAAAATGGTGTTAGGTGTAGGATAGGATTCGCTCGCCTTTGTACAAAAGCTGTCATGTCATGTTTTTATTTTTATGTTTATTTGTGTACAATCACCATATATAATAAAACAGTCGCCCGCCGCGTCTATCTGTCTGTTCGCGATAAACTCAAAAACCGCTGAACGAATATTCATGCGATTTTCGCCAATGGATGAGGAAGGTTTAGGTGTTGTATAATTCGTCCCGAAATTTCTACGGGAACGGGAAAATATGGGATAAGCGCGTACGTCGTGGGCAAAAGCTAGTAAGGAATAAGAATTAAAGAATTAAGTTTTTGTAAATTAATATTTTTAGTACTTAATCTTGTAACAAAATGTGGACAAAAATGTGAAAACTTAGATTTTGATATCAGCTATTTAAATCAAGATTCAGTGTAGAAGCTATGAATTCTTGACACAAATTTGACGTTATTAGGGGATTTGCCTCAATAAATTCTTAGAATGTTAAAAAATTAAATGGACTGTTTGTTATCAAAATATATAGGCATTTTTAAATATTATGTGCTTTAATTTGAAGGAACAGGGTTTTTTCTGACACAAAACTGACCAATTCTCCAAATTGAGTCACAAACAAATTACTATAAAAAACCTCATAATAATTATAATTCTTGCCTTTTTGAAAGCCGCATGACGCTGGTTTGGTGTGATCTTGGTATACGTAGCGACATCCTTCATCAATCTAAAGTTGCTTCGTTGATCGTCAGTGAGGCCCGTCAACTGACACAGTTCAGGAATGAGGCATATCATGAAGTCAGTTGGTTTCTCCTGGCCTGGCATACGTTTTGAGTCTCTAGAATAATGGTGATTTATCAATATTACACTGTACTGTAACACTAGTGCTACTCGTTGATATTATTATAAAATGAAACTATGTTCAAGGTTTCAACTTCAAAATATATTTGGCATCTGCCTTCAATGAACGTTGGTACCGGAGTGCCAAAAGAAAACCAAACATATTTTTATATTCCTATTTCAAATTCTCTTTTACTTTTCGCCAGACGCTTCCAAAAGGCTACCTTCTCTGCCAGAGACCTGGAGCCAAGGATATCCTCGTCACAGTATTAATGTCAAGGGCATATAGAGTCAATATAGCAACAGTTGATATGTGTTCACTAATTTTAGAATTTCTTTCCAGAAACTATGATAGCTGTGATTATTTTGGCTGGTCTAGTTCCCTATTGAGAATGTTGATCTTGAGTGGTAATTTGTAAGAGTAAATTACCTGGATATCAGCAATGGCTGATCCCAATCCTTGATTTCAATTCCATAGTTGTTCTTATAGTAATCAATGAAGGAAATCTGGACAGGTTTACCATCTACTGTCTTCTCAAATGTTGATTTTGGTGACTGTGTGTCATCAATACTGTCTACCCTGTAAAAAGCATATGAAAGTATAGTTTTAATGTTAAACAAAAGTCTTAAATGTTCTGGAAATGGATTATCTTCACTGTCCCCCTTTCTTTATCCCCAACTTGCGACCCGCCCCTGCTTCGCAAAGGGTTCACATTATACAACGTGAAACAGAATAAACGCAATACCTCTTAAGGGGTCATTGTACTCATTATTATGAAAAACTTTTACTATGGGACAAACCCCAAATCGCGAAAAATAAAATCAGCTGTTCAGTACATTTTGTCGAGTTTTGCGCACAGAAATGTATGGGACGGTCGATTTTTTTTCGCGATTTCAGTGTTGGTCCCGTAGTAAAAGTTGTTCATAATGATGAGTACAAAGATCCCTCAAAAGGTATTGCACGTTGTATACATAAACCTTCATCGTTTATCGCTTTTTTGGTTTTTTTATTGGTGAAAGCCATATTAAAATTTGTTGTGTGGTTAGAATAAGTAAGCGGAGAAATAGACAGGTGCAGACAGCAACTCCGTTCAATACTATTTAGAGATTAATTCGAGGTTGCTGGGATTTACTTAAATTCTTGATTCACTTGAGACACCAATAATAACTTCTTTTTATACTTGGTATGTTTGGTTATTAAGAACAGACACCAGCACATCTAGCTACAACAATCCGTCAAATTTCTTTAATGGATTTTCAACTTTAGCGCTAAATCATTAGGTTCAAGGTTGATTGGGATTTTTTTAGTTTCGGGTAGTTCGATGTGCTGGCATCTATCAACTATACTTTGGAGATGTCTAATTTTCCATCAAAATCAACCGACAATAATTAACTATTAAACTGTCATACACCACGCTTACCTAAACATTTTTTTGTTATACATGGTCATGACTGAGCAGCCGACCAGTCTTTCGGCCATCGCTTTCTTCCAGCCAGCCCCTTCGGCTTGAATGGTCTCTTTTATAAAGGATAGCACTGACTGAGTGCGGAGAACTTTGTGGGTGGAGTCCAGAGTCAACATCAGACCTCCTTCGTACTCGTCGACCGCTGTTACATACCTGAAAGGTGAATTTATGATTTTGTCAAGATTTGTAGAAGGAATCTTAGTAGCAGCCTTTTCCAAGCAATTTAGTCGAGTGATGATTGTGAATTTTAATAGTATTGTTTTCACTTTCTGTGCCCTAAAGTAGTACACGCAAGTTTGAAAGTTAAGGGCTTGGGTAGATTCAAGCTTAATGGCGGCTCGCAACACGATGCGATTATGCACGATGAGCACTAGCAAATTCATGTGACAGCGGGGAAGAGCGCTCAGCTAAAGCGAACTAAATATTGTGTTTTGGGATTGGGATATGATGATCGACATTAAACTGACTAAACTTAAATCGAGTGGGTATGGCAACAACAAAAGGTCTGATTTTTTGTCGTCTGTTCCGAATATTTGCTGTTACAGCGAGATTTAACTTTTGTACCTTCAAATATTACATGTCAAATAAAGCGAAAAAAAACGAATTGTCAAAAATTTCATACCCGGGCCAAACTTCCAGTTTATGCTGTGGAATCTGGATACCAGCTTTATCATTAAAATGATCGCGATTAATCCTTACAAGCTGCAAGTCCTTCATAATACATTTAAATATCACATTATATATATGTATCATTTCACTCAGTTTACGGGTTCTACGGAACACAATCTATAACAAGAAAAAATACGATTTAAAATACACATTACGGATCAATTCACCTTTGAACGCCATTGTCACGTATACATGACAAGCATGCGCATGCCCTGTACGCCGAACGTCACAAATTTGTGACAATAAATACGGCGAATTTGTGGCTTGGCGTCGCGGGCACGCCGCCGATGGCTCTGGCGTTCAAAAGGTTAAAACACCATACGTCTTCCGAAAAATTGTCACGGATTCCGTGGAATTCGAAGATCAATAAGTTTTTTTGTGTTTGTATGGTCACTAATATTATTTCCTCAGACAAGCTTCTTCACATCTTTATGTAGAAGACTTTTTTTTTGTTTCAAGGGTGCTTATTGATATACTTACAGTCAATCTAACTTTGCTGTTATCAAAAGGATTGGTGGACACCAAGTTAAGAGCTTCTTCAGGCAGTTTATGTGGCACATATAAAGTTGTACCGTCAAATGTCTTCTCTTTGAAGTATTGACGATGTTCTGAAAAAAGAAAGTGTTGTGGATATTCGTCCTAAGATTATACACGAAAGTACGTTAAGTAGTAACTTGCATAAAATTGCAGCATCATAGACATGTGTCTATGATGCTAAAAATGAAAAATGTATTTCTTGAACACAAATGGCCCTTATCAGTATGTACTGATAAGGGCCATTTGTGTTCAAGAAATACATTTTTTCAACATCTTTCTCTTCAAGTTCTAAAGGTTGGTACAAAAAGTAATGAAAGTATCACAAATAGCACATCCATCCAATTCCATCCAACTAGCTTATAAGTACAATATCGCAGTATGCGATATTGTACTTATTCAAGTCGGCTGTGTTGCTAAACGCTCCGTAAATAAAATTGCTAAAGTGAACAAAAAGTGAACAATACAACAAAAAACTTATACAGTGACATTCAGTGTTCTACACCCAATCGATCAATATGGATATTGACTGTGTTAAGTGAAAATAAGTGTATAAAAACACTAAAAAACTTCATTACAAATCTGTTAACATTCAAACTTCTTATCTGTAGTGCTCACGGCAAACAAAAGACTGGACTTTGGACCCATCAGCACTCCTACCCGTCAACAGTCTAACTAAATTAAGACTCACCATACAAGAAGTATTTTAACGACCGATATTAGAAGCGTTTATAGCTCCCTCAAAAACGGTCGGACTGCCGTGATGTATGTCTAGAGTTCGAATCCAACAGATCATATTACTTTTTGTATTTTTTTTTCTCTTCTCTGTTACTGTTTACATTTCTATCAGAAGTCAATGTCTCAAAACAGTGTCACTTCTCCAAAAACAAACACTAGTATTAATTTTAGCCATACTCAGTCGGAACCTGACATGCAAAAAGCACTGTCTGACTCGCTTGGTATCACCAGCGCTTCAACCAGTCAGAAACAGTCCGAACCTGACATGCAAAAAGCACTGTCTGTCTCGCCTGGTATCGCCGACGTTTCAATTCGTCAGAAACGTCCACGCATAGACACCTCCCCCGATATCAAGCACGCAGTTAAGCCGCTGACTGAGGAATTTCTGCAGACCATTCGCCGAGAAATAAGAGATGTAATGTCGACTGAAATTTCAAAATCAATCAAATCTTCTATTGCGGAGGAACTAGGGGATTTAAAGGAGGCTATGTCTCACATCCGCAAACTCGAAGCCTCGGTTCAGTTCATGAGTGACGAGTTCGACCTGGTGAAAAATGAACTTCAAGACTACAAGGATACCAACCAACGCATCCTAAAAGAAAATGAGCTTCTTAAGCATACTGTGTCAGACTTGTCTATTAGAGTTAACCTTCTGGAACAAAACACTCGTCAACAGAACATAGAAATCAACGGGGTGCCTGAAAACAAATCCGAGAATTTGATCAGTACTGTAGTGCAACTGGGAAAGGCCGTTTCAAGCACACTAAAAGAGAATTGCATTATATCCGCCGTTCGTGTCAGGAAACTAGACCTGCAAAGCACTTCTCCACGGGCAATAATTGTCAAGATGAATAGTACATTATCCCGTGATGAAATCTTAGCGTCCGTTATGAATTATAATAAAAAACATCCGGACAACAAGCTCAACTCCCATTTGTTAGGATATGGCGGCGTGAAAAAACCAGTATTTGTGTCCGAACACCTCTCGCCACTCAATAAACAGATTCACGCAGCTACTAGGAAAGCTGCCCGTGTCAAAGAATATAAGTATGTGTGGGTCCGTGATGGCCGAATCCTTGTTAGAAAAGCCGATGGGGTACAAGCCAAACAAGTGCGAAGCCTCGAAGCTGTTGAACTGCTCTAGCAAACTCTCGACCATGGCTTTTTTTTTTTTTTTTAAGGAACATGATACATTACCTTTGATTTCAAATCTCCCATTCAAGATCTACTACCAAAACTTTAGAGGAATAAGAACAAAACTGAGAAACATTATGCTCGCAGTACAACGCCATCAATACGACGTAATTATTGCTACAGAAACTTGGCTCGACGATGCAATAAACGACGGCGAAATATTGGACTCTAGATACACAATATATCGTAGAGATAGATCCTCAACTCTCCTGGGACAGAAAAAGGGTGGTGGCGTGCTAATCGCTGTATTGAAGACAATCGGTAGTATTCGCATGGCAAAATGGGAAACTGACTCCGAAAATTTGTGGCTGAGACTAATTATTACGGAAGAAAAAAGGACGCAATACTTGAACGTCTGTGCAGTATACTTGCCTCCACCTGTACAACTACAAACACTGAACACTTTTCTGGAAAAGGTTACCTCTGTAATCGATTTAACGGGTAGCCATACACTCATAGCTGGAGATTTTAATCTGGGATTCATCAAGTGGGAGCTGGATAGCACCAACCCTCAGTCTGCAAGTATGTCCGCAAGTAATTATAATAACTCGTTAGGCTACTCCCTGGTAGATTTTTTATCTCTTAACAGCTTACAACAGCTAAATCATGTAAAAAATCACCAATGTAAATCTCTAGACCTAATACTGTCTAACTTCCACGGTGTAGTTGTCCATGAATGTTCTGAACCATTGTCAACAATAGACCCCTACCATCCCACCTTGTGTATTGAGATTACTGGTGTATCACCAACATTTTTAAAATGCAAGCTCTCTGCAAAGTTTAACTTCCGCAAAGCAAACTACCAAATAATTAACGAGAGAATAAATCAGATTAATTGGATTGTAAATTTTGCCCAATGTCAAGATGCCAACGCTATGGTAGAAGAGCTCTATAAGATATTGGACAACATCATAAGTTCATTTGTGCCAAAATCCAAAATAAAATACCATAAATACCCAATCTGGTTCCCTAAAAGTCTTGTAAACATTCTGAAAGAAAAGGAAAAACTTAGAAGACGTTACAAAAAGTATAGAAATCCCCGTGACGACTACGAATATAAATTATTGAGCCTGAGAGCCAACCAAGTTATCAAAAGTAGCTATGATAATTTCACAAGGAGGATGGAGGAGGGCATAACCCATAATCCCAAGCTCTTCTGGTCCTTCGTCAAATCAAAAAAATCAGGCTCAAGTGAAATGCCATCGGAATTGAAGTTGGGCACTGAGGTGGCCACGTCGGGTGACGGTATCTGCGATCTCTTTGCGCGTCACTTTTCGTCTACATTTATTGAATCGGACGCCATGCACACTGAACATCGCTCTAATGATACGCAGATCCACTCTTGCAATACCTTGGGTAGCATTGCTTTTTCGGAAAAAGACGTAATCAGAGCACTAAGAAAGCTTAATGTATGCAAAGGTGTAGGTCCAGACGGTCTACCACCTATATTTGTCAAAAAATGTGCAGTAAGTCTATCTCTTCCACTCAAAATAATATTCAACCATTCTATTAAAACTTCTCAATTTCCTGATAAGTGGAAGCTAGCACATGTAGTTCCCGTCTTTAAAAGAGGGGAGGCTGATAACGTAAAGAATTACCGACCTATCTCTATTTTGTCTGTATTTTCAAAAGTTTTCGAGTCTCTCTTATGTCCTATTTTAACCGCTCATTCTAAAATAGAAATAGCTCCACAACAACATGGTTTCTGCGCTCGAAAATCCACTACGACCAACTTAGTTCATTACGTTAACGACCTTTGCAAATTAGTAGACTCACGCAAGCAAGTCGACTCTATTTACACCGATTTTAGTAGTGCGTTTGACAAAGTGAACCACAAAATATTGCTGCAAAAGCTGTCAAACCTCGGCATAATTGGTCCACTTTGGCTGTGGTTTAAATCTTATCTCACAAATAGAAAACAGAGAGTTGTATTAAAGGGTCATCAGTCTCTACCTTACCCTTCAAAATCTGGTGTCCCACAAGGTTCCCATCTGGGCCCAATGCTGTTTATTGTGTTCGTTAACGATATAGTAAACAGTATTAAACACAGTACCTGTTCCATCTTCGCAGATGATTTGAAACTATATCGGGTCATTGATACAAATACAGACATTGCCCTACTCCAGGAAGACCTTAACTCTGTTCATAGTTGGTGTACTAAAAATCAAATGTTTCTTAATGCAGATAAGTGTTACCATATAACATTCACAAAAAAACACCTCACGCTTAGTTCTTCATACTCGCTCAACGGAAAAGAACTTCAAAAAGTCGACAAAATCCGAGACTTAGGCGTTCTCCTTGACAGTAAGCTTACCTTCGTACCTCATATTGACGCTATTGTTTCTAGAGCTGCTAAAACACTTGGATTCATAAAAAGAACATGTTACGACTTCAAAACTGTCCAAACCTTAACAGTACTCTATAATTCACTTGTACGAACTGTTTTGGAATATGCGTCATCTGTTTGGAATCCAATTTATGGTACACATGTGGATCGCATAGAACGGGTCCAAAAAAGCTTTACGCGCTATCTGCGGTACAAATCTGATAGCTGTCCTCTGGACGCTGATTACTCGCAAAGGCTAAGTCACTTCAAAATGACAACCTTAAAACAGCGAAGGCATACTAACGACCTGATTTTGCTTCACAAAATCATTAATGGATCTATACAAGTTCCTAAGCTTCTCGTCGAAATAAAAATATCTGTCCCTCGTCACAGTTCTCCCAGATCTGAACGCATCCTAGATGTGTTCACTCCATCCCCATCAAGAACTAACCTCGGACATTCGGCACCAATGAACAGGTTGATGAGGTCGTACAATGAGCTCCATACACGTTCCAGTAGCATTGACATCTTTGCCAACAATATATCACAGTTTCGTAAACAACTGTTACTGGCCCTCGGTGGCCACGGTTAATATCTGTACTCTTAATATTAACATTGATACCATAACTTACTTTTATATTACCATTACTTACTTTTTATTATTTTAGATTGACTGTGTTATTAATATTATTTAGAGCTTCAAAATAGTTTTAGTTATTTCTTTCTCCTTTTTTTTAATTTAAATATTAAATTTTGTTTTCATGTAGTTATGTTTTCCTAGCCTATAATGTGTACTATGTAATACTTTAAAACTTGAAACATGTAAATGCTGTGCACACCTGTAAGTGACAAATTCACTCTAGATTTAAGTTTAATTGTTACAGTACCTCATAAAATGTATTAGTGAATAAGTCGTTGGAGTGCCATAAATAAATAAATAAATAAATAAATAAATAAATAAACTAGCTTGAAAACATACATACTTTAAATAAAAACGTTATCATGAACATACCATAACGATACATAATACATACCCTTTTGAAGTTGGTAGCAAATACACCAGTGATATCCAGGGTTGGCATGATTAAAACAGTGTTTAAAACAGTTTGAATTTAAAACGTGTTTTTTATCACACGTTTTAAAACACAGATTTAAAAAAGTTTGAAAAATTGTTTAAAAAAAATAAACCAAGCTTTAAAACTACTTTTCATGGCGAATGAATGGATTTGTCACCGGAAAATGGCAAACGCCGTAAGATTGTAAATAATCGCGTGAAAACTATTTTTTCGAAATAAGACACGGATATATTGGAAACTATTGAATTTGGATGGGATTTGTTGTATAGAAAACAATTTTGTTTAAAGAGAAATTATAATCTTATCAAGATTTATTACAATCTTACAGAGTCTGCAATGTTCCGGTGACACATATAAAATAAAAATAAATGAATATTTATCTTACATAGCTTACATAAAACCAGTGATGAAACTCTATGCTATTGCTGTTTTATTTTTGAGCTTTTATTGGCATTGTAATTAAATAAAACATTATCTTTGTATAAGTATATATATATAAGGCCCGGATTTATATGGGACAAGATAACACCTAGTTTTGGAACATGCATTAGATTATTCAAAATTTCAATTTCAAACAGAAAGGTACGAAAGGGATCCGTCATTGCCCTGTATTTAACATCATAGGGCATCGCCTCTTTGGATAAGCTGCTACAAATAATAAAGCTTCAGAAATATCTTTACTCGTGAGGGTTTGGGCCCTGTACTTAAATTTGCTGCAAAATGAGCTGGAGACATTGCGATTTCATAATGAGCTTTGAAATGTCTTAAATCATCCAGTAAATACTCGGTCTCGCGCAGTCGTACATTCTCACCCTCAAACACATTTTTAAGCTCTATTCACGCTTCAGTCACTTCGCCAAAACAGCAGGATGTCTTTTGGTAGATATCAATTATAACTGCGATATTTTCCAGTTTTTTGTAGAGCCTGGGCTTGTTGCTTCAGCGCCATGTCATTTACTTTCAATGAAATTAACAAATCTATTTGAATTATTTAAGGCATATATCTGACATTATATGCCAATTATCAAAACAAAACTTTTAAGCAGTCAGCCATTGTGTTCCACCGTACGTGTTGTGGTATAACAATTGCTTTTCCAATGCAAAGCAATTGTTTTTGCGTTATATTTGGCAGATACAAAGTGAGTGTATTTGAAGTACCACATTATCGACTTAACTTTCTCAGTTATATCTTCTGCATTCAAATCCTGTGCTAGAATATATAGAAGGTTTAATATGTGTGACGAACAGCCGTAAGTAAGTATATCCTCGTGAGAAGCTAGTTCTTCCTGTTGGGCCAAATCTCGTCTCATACGGCTCATATTTGCTGCGTTGTCTGTCGCTCATATGTCACTACACTTCGCACCGCGCTTTTGTAAGTTTCGCATTGGTTTATTGCCGCAGTAGTAACTTTAACCAAGTAGTCAGCTGTATGGCTTTCGGTGCCTGTGTCTATTGTATCAATTAAATGAGTTGAGTTTGTCAATACATCTGTGACACAGATTATCGAGTCCCGCCTGACATTACTCCAACCATCAATTGATAGATTAACAACTTTGTTTTTCAACTCATTTCTTATGCTTTCTTGGGTCGAGTTGGTGACCAGCAATATATTTTCGGTTTGGAGGTTTATATCCTGGGCGTAACATTTCCATTAATTTGAACTGTGGGTGTTCTACGTGGTTATAAGGCGTATTAGTAGCAAACATATAACGAGATAATTGTAAATCAATTTTCTTATCTTGTTGACTTGTAGCAATAATACATTTTTTGTTTGCAATGTTCAAGCTCGCGCTGCTGCTGGCACTGGCATTTTTTGACTGAAGAGTAGTAACAGATGTGGATGTAGCAGAATTATCTGAAGATCGAGAAGAACCAGCATCACTCAACAACTCCTCCTCCACGTCCTTGTCCGCGTCAAGATTTGCATCAGTGTTAGAACCGGTGGTGGTGCTACATTGAAGAACCAGCATCACTCCACAACTTCTCCTCCACGTCCTTGTCCGCGTCAAGATTTGCATCAGTATAAGAACCGGTGGTGGTGCTACATTGAAGAACCAGCATCTCTCAACAACTCCTCTTCCACGTCTTTGTACGCGTCAAGATGTGATCAGTGTTAGAACCGGTGGTGGTGCTACATTGAAGAACCAGCATCACTCAACAACTCCTCCTCCACGTCCTTGTACGCGTCAAGATTTGCATCAGTGTTAGAACCGGTGGTGGTGCTACATTGAAGAACCAGCATCACTCCACAACTCCTCTTCCACGTCCTTGTACGCGTCAAGATGTGATCAGTGTTAGAACCGGTGGTGGTGCTACATTGAAGAACCAGCATCACTCAACTCCTCCACGTCCTTGTCCGCGTCAAGATTTGCATCAGTGTTAGAACCGGTGGTGGAGCTACATTGAAGAACCAGCATCACTCAACTCCTCCACGTCCTTGTCCGCGTCAAGATTTGTATCAGTGTTAGAACCGGTGGTGGTGCTACATTGAAGAACCAGCATCACTCAACTCCTTCCACGTCCTTGTCCGTGTCAAGATTTGCATCAGTGTTAGAACCGGTGGTGGCGCTACATTGAAGAACCAGCATCACTCAACTCCTCCACGTCCTTGTCCGCGTCAAGATTTGCATCAGTGTTAGAACCGGTGGTGGTGCTACATTAAAGAACCAGCATCACTCAACTCCTCCACGTCCTTGTCCGCGTCAAGATTTGCATCAGTGTTAGAACCGGTGGTGGTGCTACATTGCTGGAAGTGTGCCTCCATTCTTTTCACAAGTCTAACTAGTTCTTTCTCACATTTTCTGCAACACACCCTATTAGTGTGGTCTTTAGTGTGGTGTTTTCTCCCAAATTGCATGCTTTTTGCGTCCAGGAGTTGACATTTTTATGAGGTGTTTATCAGTCGCGAGGTTTAATAATGAAATGAAATATTAGAAAGGCACTCGTATTTATAGGATTCATAAGTAAATGCCCGTCGGTAAATTCCCGTTAAGAAAGTCCCTAATGTCGGCTGTCGAAAGATTCCTCGCCGGTATAGTTCCGCTAGGAAAGTCCCTATGTCGCCTAATTTAAAAATCAACATTAGTTAGAACATACAGGGTGAATGAAAAGCCAGCCTCATCTAGCTTAACGTACCAAAAAAGATTGACGTGTAAAAGTGTAATGTTTAACCTACTTGCAAAATAAATATAATTTATCATCATTTAAAGCGTTCAGTATTGATTTTATGTTGCGTACCTGTAGTACGCAACATAAAATAAATGTTTTTACATTGATCGTTTTTTGTAAGTATTGTATTTACTATGGCGAATTTGTAAAGATCTAGTCTAGAAATGAAACATTATAGATCGAATTAATTTTAAATAATGCCTTACACTAAAAATAACAAAAAAAAAACAAACAAAACACATTTTAACTTATTGTTTTATACATTAAAAACTAAAACTGTTTTTTTTTGCAACCCTGGTGATGTCTATTCAACAAAGGTCAACTAATTTACTTCAAAACAATAATCTTACCAGCCAGAAGCTTAAAGCGCAAGTTCCTGTAATCCTGGTCCGGATCGTATCTCACTTCATACTCATATACATTATTCTCTTCAAAGTTAAGGTATATGAAATTGGCAGTCACTTGAACGGGAGTCCCGCTTGTGCCCTTCATAGTAACTGGGGGCGTGTCTTTTACTTCTCGCTGCAAAGAGGTTTCATCATAAGATTACAGGCCTGATTTCAAGTAATAGCATTGGTACAAACATGGGCAAACTCAAAGGAAAAATTGATTTGAAACCAATCAAATCTATTGTTTTCACAAATTAATTAAACATCCGCACTGTTTGTATATGTGACTTTGTATATTTGCAAACGCACCCACGATACAGGAGAAATTGTTAAGTCTTAACAACGTTTTTTTTCGAACGGAGAAAAAAAAGCCTTCCGAGGTAAACTCTAATTAAGTCCCATTTTTTAAGGAGACCAGTCTTTTTCTATGAATTAGCACAAATAAATACTTCTGTTTGCTCCTGACAATATCAGACAACCCGAGAACTAACAAACACGCTGAAGTAGTGTTGCAATCAAACTCAAGTGTATGAAATGGATCAATGTGGCAGTCATTATAGAGAAGATGTAAGTATAATAGAATAGAGAGAGTTGATAAAAAACTATTTTCCAAACAGATCCCATTCCAGGCGGAATAAAAATAACCAGTGAGTTTTTTCTTAGCAAATATGTGTTAGACCTGTGCAAGGGATATTTCCAAATGCTATTTATTGGCAACACTCGCTTGCAGAGTGCATATCTATTTAAACTCGGTACGTGAAACAAAAACTTTGTACCCCATTTTACGAAAATTACGTCGACGACGGAGTATGTTTGGCACAGTTTAAGTTTATATAAAGGAGTGCAGAAGCTAATAATTTTTTAAAAAAAACCTTAAATTAAATTATTCCAAAAATACAGCACTATCAACTTACATAGGCCCTTTTCTTCGTTTCGTCCCCAGGTGGTTTGGAAATGGCCACAGTTGTTTCAGCCATTTTCTGCGTTAACTCCTGGACGTCTGACTTAGGACTTGCGCTATCACCCGCCGCCTTTGAAGCTTGTCTGAATAAAAAAAAAAAACAATCAAACATTGTACATTACCTATACCTACAGAATCGGTGACTGGATCAACGTTTAACTACGAGTACTAGGGGAGGAAATGCGATTTTTTCCTGCTGAAATTTTGGCTGTCTGTTTGTTCCGGTTCTGAAAAGCCTGGACCGATTTTGACGGGAATTTCACTGGCAGATAGCTAATGTTGTAAGGACTAACTTAGGCTACTTTTATTTTATAAAAGGGATTAGGGTTCCGTGCGAATAATATAAAAGTTTTAAATAGTTTTAAACCATGTTGATCGCTAAAACGACACGGTGGATGGAGATCCGATCAAGTGGCGGAAGGCTATATAGAGAACTCCATTCAAAACCAATTTGATATCAACCGGCGTATCACAGAACGCATCAATATACTCCCAACTAGCCCACGACCATCGACATCAAGGGATTATCGAACTCAGCTGATTCTCTATTCAGAAGATTCGAACGTTACCTCAAACCTGGAACTACTTGTATCTCCCACGTTTACCACCCCATAGATAACTCAACATTCATCTTCACAGAGGACTGGAAGTTGCCAGGACAAAAACATCTCATTAAATATCCAGAATTGTACAAAATTTACATTTAACACGTCACGGAATTTTCTAGTAGGTAATGAAAAACGATTCATAATTTATTGTCCAGGTACCTACGAAGGGATTTTAAGGAAAAGACAATGAAAATTTATCTGGCATCGATTCTAGTTCAAAAATTCCTGTCAACCGAAGAGGAGCGGAGATCCACTCCGCTCCTCTCCTTCCAGTCAGCCTAATGTGGACCTGTGGTCGTTTGTTTCGCCCAGATCGTCCCACCATCAACGGGATTTGCCGCTACGCCATCTGGCTGTATCGAGGCTCCACATCGTGACTCATAGGTCATTTGGAATGCGGCATACAACTACTAACAACATTTTACTTTTTTATTTACTTTGCTTCGCTCGGTTTTCGCATTTAGAACATATCACGTTCAATTTTTAGATCAATGAAAAACAAAGGTAACGAAAATTTAATTTTATCTATTCTTAGGATATAAATATTTTACGTATTTACTTACAGAGATTGTAACAACTTCAATCCTCTTCCGGCACCTCTCACCTGAGGAGGAAGGGCGGTCGGGCTGACGTCAGTAGCAGGAGAAAACTGGGTTGGCCCTTCAAGAAAATACGTACACCTTATAAAATATTCCAAGGCTTCTTTTGAAGCCTGTCTTAAACTTACACAAAACAAACCCATCTTTTCTTTCTTTTAACTACTTAACAAGAAGTTAAAACCTTAAAACATAAGATTTAACCGACCTTCCTATCTCCCGCTTTTCTGGGAAATTTGCTCCATACTTGGACTGTTGTTTTCGTAAATCCAAAAAATGTTTGTAGTGGAATTTTAACAATATCACGAAATAATCCATAGCTGATTACGATTTGAATTAGCAATGAATTATCAACTGTGAAATGGAGTTTAAAACACGTTTATCCCAACCACCCACAGTGAAGTTTTATCAGAGGGAAAATCAATGACGTCAGTAAACCTGAGGGCTAACTTGTGTTGTCCAATGACATTAAAATGCAAAAATCGCCAAAATCGACTTGAGCGGTGTTCTTTGCTTTGCGACAAGAACAACAAAGAGCAAATAATAACAGCAACAAAAATGACAATGCTGACAAACCTCCTGGTTTTTGTTGTGCCTTCGCAAACAGCATGGCAGCCATCTTGCCCCTTCCACCAATCGAAGAGCCCAGACCAGACGTGGCGGACGAACATAGCTGTAATTAAATACGAATAAACCTGAGGTGGTCTGCAAAACAGCAAGGCAATTGCGTAAGGCGCAAATCCACTCATGCAATGCCATTCATTTTCATAATTCATCAGTATTCAGATAACTGAGTAGACAAACTTTAAACATAATTATGCAGCATTGGATTAAGAATTTCCTTCGGTTGTCATAAAGCCCAGCTGCACAATAATTTAACACGCTTAAGTTCATAGCACACATATCAACTCGGAAAGGGATCATCAATTAATAGGGCCTTAAACTGAGATTCGTGGTTTCCCCACAAAACTTCTTTACCGTAACTCTCCACTCAAAAATTTCCTGAACTTGAATCTAACAATTCTTACACTATGAAGCTATGAGCTTCGGATGCTACGTAAAATTACAGTTAAAGAACTTTATGAGGAAACATCTCACCATTCATTGGCAATTTATTAATTTTGTCAAACGATAAGATAAGACTGTAAAGATTGTCAGAAGATGACTTTTTTCTGTTTCATATTGTTTGTTGCCCTAAAGTGGGACACTAACTGGCTGGTATTATTCATCATTCTAATCGCAAGGGCACTTGAGGTTTACTTTATCAGTGTCATTAAATACTTAAAAAAGTGATCTCTCAAGTTATTATGACATTATCATTATTTTACATCAAGTTACTGGTTTCATTATTGTACAGTCTCCTGTATTAATTTTTTTGGCACTGTAGTTGGTACCAATATTAAACTTAAAAGAACCTCCGCCTTTTTTGGGAGTTGGTTAAAAGTTGATTAAAAAGTACTTACCCAAATTCTTTCTTATAATAATCCATTCTGTGGCTTGAGGTCTTATAGTAGGCGCCAGATAAATGTGGAATAAAGAATATTGACCTTTCCCTAATAACTGCTCATAGGTACCTGAACAATTAAATATGAATCGTTTTTCATTATTAGACCATGTGAGGGATCACGAGACATGATGATTCGGGACAGTTTTGTGTCATTAATTCCGTTTTTCAAATTAACAATGTCAATAAATGTAGGTGGGTCAATGACCGACATTCCACGATTATCTGGCGCTTACTATAGTGCTAGTTTTTAAACAAACTCAATTGTGTTATAGTAAACTTTCACTATTTACTTTTGTTATTTTTTTTTTTATAAGTTTGCAATTGGCTTTAAGCCATAATCAAATCTTTTCTGAGAAGGATTTAGATTGGGTCACTATTGTTTGACCAGATAGAGCTTTATCCAGACATTTACGTTATAACACAATTATGATGTGTCTCTCTCTCTCAAGTCAAAAAAAGATCTCTAAATAAGCTTGAGATTGACTTCAATGTCAAAATTATAATGAAGAAATTTAACTTACACTAGGTGGAAAATTTGGGCTTGAGGTGCCTACAAAGCTTGGGCTCGAGGTGCCTGCAACACTTGGGATCGAAGTGCCTGCACAACTTGGGCTCGAGGTGCCTCCGAAACTTGGGGTCACTGTGCCAATAGCACTTGGAGCTACACTGGGAGCTGCACTAGCATCTGGTGTTGACTCCGGAGACGCTTCATCAGATGTCGAGCCCATTTGGGATTTTTTCAGAGCTTGGAGAAGGGCCAAGCCCCTGCCGCGGCCCCTTGGGTCTGCCATTTCGTCCTGTTGTTGAAAGAATTATAAATCATTTATTACATTCTTTCTACTGTGTTTTTAGAAGCAACTCTGTAGTTGCTTTTATTGAAGACTGTAACATAATTGATTCAAAAGCAAAAAGGTTAACCTTTTGAACGCCAGAGCATAAACGCATTGGCGTGCCCCCGATGATAAGCCACAAATTTGCCATACTTTTTGTCACATGTTGGTGACGTTTGGTGTACAGGGCACACACTTGCTTGTCATGTATACGTGACAATGGCGCTCAAAAGGTTAAGCAACTTTTCTTTTAGATCTGTGCATGACTAATTCTGGTGAAAGAGCTCTCAAATGCAAAAGCTTAAGATAACTGTAATTTTTTAGCATTACAAATCTACTTTTAGACTGATGATCAGAGATCGGAATAGGTAAACTATGTCATGATTCCATTTATGATTCCGGTATTTTAGAGGAGGTATTATCAACTCAGTTACTTTACATTAGGTAAATCTACTCTACCTATTCTGATCTCTGCTGATGATGGAAGAGTAATGTTATGTAGGTAAGTATGTACAGGCAAGATGATGGCAAGTGAAAACATTGGAAGCAATCTATTACAAGGTTAATATTATCCTAATGTGGTAGCTATTAGGAGAATTACAAATTCAAATTATTCTATTTCTCAAAGGCCTAAAAACAAGGACACAACGTCCAAACCTAATGCAAAGTTTGATTTGATTTTGGCAGTCCAAAACTTGGGAAATAAGGAATTTATTGGCCAGAGCTCTGTAACATAGGGCGATAACAATTTAGTTATTAGGAAAATTGTTACGACGCATCGGAATGTAATACGAAACTTGAGGGTAGGCACCAATAGGTAGCCAGTAGCCACTCGTAAGTATAAAACTCATAACCTTTTCTTACTGTTGGAGGTATCACTAAATAGTGTCGACGATAATCACACTTATTACTCAGCACAACATGAAGTACTGAACACGATAGGTATATACTTCGATAAAGTATTGGAAAAACGGTAACGAATGCTAAATTGATACTTACAATTTTTGAACCAGAAAAGTTTTTTTACGATCTTTACGTATATGAGCGTAGTCAAAACTATGCGTACTAAGTAGAAGTAAAATTGAATTTCACTAATAATAAGCAAAAAATATTGCCTCAACAGAGCCTGATCTTTTTGATTTGATGAAATAAAAATCAAAAACAGCAACAGTATAAACTCAATAAACAATTTTTTTTATGAAAATATAACTTTTTCTTACGTTTTCTTTCTTTTTCTGTTTCGCTTTCTTTTTATTCTGCCTCTGAAAAGTCTCAACTTTCGTCTTCCTTCTATTCTAAATCAAGCAAGCGAGCGAGATCAAAACTTACTCTGTGCAAGCAAGGACAATATATACCAATCACAGACTAGATTGACGAATGTAGAGTTGTACATAGACAGAGAGCATCTGACAGATGGAAGAGACAAGAATAAAGCTTATTTACACTAGACTTGTGTGACTTGTTGTGTTGTGTCGTGCCGTGAAACACGATCACGCCCAGGATCATGATTGTTAAAATAACGGCAGGTAGAAAACATGAAAATACCAGAAACCAAAAATACAGTTGTCTTGTCATTATTTATATTATAGTTTATTTATATTGTTGTTGAAATCAATACATTTGTGAAAAGGAGATCATCCATCCTTTGGTTGCGTGCTTGAACAAACGAAAATTCTTCGAGCTTCTTTGAAAGGTGAATCATTGATCGTGAATGTTAAGCTCCGGCCAAACCTAAGCAAACAATGCGACTGCGAAGTGCGAAGTGGAAACGTGACGCCGCTCGTGTCTGTCTATGGCACCTTGCACACCTTGAAATGAAAGAGTTATTTGAAGGTATTTGACGGTTTGAAGGTATTTGTAGTCATTTGACGGGCGGAGCGGAAGGCCCCGACCCTTGCTCAAGCCAGCCCACGCCGCTGAGCCTGTAGTCTTAAATTCGCCCCTTAAAGTTCTCATATTATTTTACTCCACGATGACAGAAAATACGAGAGACATGTTTGAAGAAAGTGTGAGAGAACATTTTATTTTGTACGATTTGAAAACCCCAGGGTATTAGAATTTACAAAAACAGGATCAAATCGGTGCGCTGTTGGGAATAGATAATTAATTTCCCTCATTCTCAGCCTCTAATAAATTAAGACGTGCGGCTTGGTCACTAAACAAATTAACGCACATGTCACCCAAGTGTTCACGTCTAGTTTCGCTTTGTAGACGCTCCCGCTTCACTTCTTGCGACCCGCATTCAGAGCTTCAGTTTATCTTGGGATAAAGTATTTTGCTGATTTTTACGGTCCATTTGCGTACCTAAGTGTCCATGCGCGATTATTTCATTTTTTCGTAAAAGGTAATGTGTTGAACTTTTCAAACAGTAGTTTATAATGCTCAGGTTTAGCTTTAGGTCATATCGTTCAACTAAAAATGCTCCACCATCGACTAAAGTCACTGCGTGTAGACCTTGCATTATGAATTGGGAATAAATATCATGACCACCAGAAAATACTTCGATACCCTAAGCTCTTTTACCAAAAATATATATTTAACACCAAAAAAATTAAGCCTAAAAAAATAATAGTTCTAGCTGTTTTATTCACGACTGTAGTTCAAATTGTATTTGGGGACCAATATAGTAAATGATCACCAAATTTTTGCGAGCAAATTTCTTCTTTAATAGAAAAAAGAGATTTAGAGAAAGAGGTTACTCGGATACTAAATATTTGGCTTATTTGATAGGGTAGCAAGATGTATAAACTTTGATTTTAGTTTAAATTAAAATGCGGTTTTATATTCTGGTGATCATTTACTATTTTTGCCTGTGATATTTTACTAAATCAGGTGATTCCGGGGCATTGTGTTAGTTATACCAACTAGAATGTCAGTAATTCAGTATAAATTGTCATCAGTCATGTCAGTGCACTGTGTGACTGTCAATGTCAATCTGTCTCTGTCAATCTGTCAAAAAGTTAAGTTTTATTTGTGCATAATCGGAATCGCAATACGTACAATTCTGAAGTGTTTCAATTTTGCGATCGGCTTTATTGTAAATACGCAAACGATGTTGAGAAGTTTATTGAAAATTCATAGAACAGGTAATCAATGCGGACGATTTTGCGCGGCCACTTTGTTTAGGTAAAACATGTTTATCTTTTTATCATTTCGTTATTGAGTGCATAATTTTAAGCTTTCTAAACTGCACAATAAGCACTATGTATCTCATTTTAAGTTAACTGTTATTTAAGTTCTTATGAGAATAAAGTTCTTTAAACCCAAGAAATTTGCCTCGTGCTTCTTGGGCCCTCATTTATGCTTCTATCCAACTTGCTTGGTTTTTACCATGAAAAGAACAGCAGCAGTCGTGTTTTTCTAAAAATACCATTTACCAAAGCTTTTCTGTCTTGCATCATTGGCAGCCTTGTTCCACCTAATTCAAATTATAGGCCATGTTTTCCTGTTCTCAACTAGATCCTATAGACAATCTTCAGAATTCCAATCTTATTTCTATTTTCAGCCAAAATAGCATCAAACCATTCAGTGGGCTGTCACAAGCTGTTCAAAAGAATGTCTACAAGAAGGTTCCTATTTTCAACACCTGCGTCTGCCGGACTATGTTCATACAGACACAGGACACTCCTAATCCAAACAGCTTGAAGTTTCTTCCAGGAGTCAAAGTGCTGGAGACGGGACAGACAATGGACTTCCCAAATATTGGAGCAGCCCAGTGCAGTCCTTTAGGTAGGTGTTTTCATTTGCTATTGACAAAAGTAAACCGAAAGTTATTGTTACTAACAGAGCACACACAAATGTTTTTTTTTTTAAATTGCCATAAGTACATATGATTGGTGCAAAATATTTTGCCTGCAATATCTGTTAGTTAGCATTATTTCTGCAGTGAAGCCTGGCTTTGGATTTAAGACTAATTCTTTATTGTTTTTTTTTTCTTGTGTGTCATGTACACACACAATATTGCATGCCAAGTATTTTTATTTAATGTTTTTTATTTATATTCTTACGTTAATTATTTAGATCCGTGTATGCTTGGTTATGTATAAGCCTTTAATTGGGTGTGCATTATTGAAAAATGTAACAATTTTTATATTTTATAAAGTTTTCAGTATTTTGTAACACTTGTTGGTGAGACTTAAATAAAAAATAAATTTCAGCAAAAATGATATTCCGCATTGATGGTGTGAAATCAGTTTTCTTTGGCCCTGAGTTTGTGACAGTCACCAAACAGGATGATGATGTAGACTGGAGACTGTTGAAGCCTGATATATTCGCAACCATTATGGACTTCTTTGCCAGTGGCTTACCAGTTATCATAGATGCTAAACCTTCGGGAGATACACGTAAGTTCTCTTTTTCACTTAATTGTGTAACTAAAGTCAATTCATTTATTTCAACTAGACCATTTAAAGGCAATTTTGGATAAAAGTAAAATAGTATAGTGACTAGTTGTCAAGGTACCCTGTACCCGAAGACGAAGCGTTGGAAGGGCTCCCACAAGGTGGAGCGATATCCAGGATATGATATGAAAACCCCTGGAATACACTAAATGTGAGATGCACAGGACTGGTAGATGTGGCAACACTTTGGGGGGCCGGTGTCTAGCAGTGAGCGTTTTTCGGCTGAAATGATAATTAACTAGATATTAATATAATTAAGCTGTAGAATTTGTTTGTTTGTTCAAGGGTTTGTTTATTTGTTTGAACGCACTAATCTCTGAAACTACCAGTCAGATTTGGAAAATTCTTTTTGTATTCTGACCGGTTATTCAACCGGTTCTTGTGGTGACACTTGGGGGAGGCCTGTGTCCAGCAGTGGTCGTCTTTTGGCTGATATTATAAGCATTTTGCAAAAATGTGAGGTGTCAGCATGTAAGTTATGTAAGTTGTGTTGACACACCATGATTGCAAATGCTGCCATGACATGAAATTTCGCTATACTTTTTTTAAGGATGGGAAATCATCAAATGACTTCTTTCCGCTTTGGGTGGAGCGGAAGGGCGTGTCAGACTCTTACTGACTAAAACCCATCCGTGTTCCTTCTAAAGCCCTTTGCGTTCTTGCCATATGGATTTAAATATGTAATATATTGTTATGTTACTCAAAAGGTATTTGAAACATTTCCAGAAATAAACGAAGATGATGACGAGATAGTCCAAATGATAAAAGAGCTTCTAGACACTCGCATCAGGCCTACAGTTCAAGAAGACGGTGGTGATGTTTTGTTTGTGGACTTCAAAGACGGAATACTGAGGCTGAAGATGCAGGGATCTTGTTCTTCATGCCCTAGTTCCATTGTTACTCTGAAGAATGGAGTGAGTTAAAATATTTTTTGCTAGCACTTTTCTTTCGGCTGCGTAACACTTAACAACTATTTTTACTTAAAAGGAACATGTAAGAGTAAAATGTTATCAATGGTCGTAGTAGATAAAGCTATTTCTTGTACTTGCGTTACGTTATCTTAAAATGGACACTCTCGGGATTCAAAATATATATTATTATCATAAAAGTTAGAAATTACTTTGTGAAAAGCTGTTCACGAGAAAGTATAAGACGGACACGTTTCAGGTTAATATTTTAAATGAAAGAGACAAAAACATGTGCTTTCCTCTGGCGGCGCAGCCCGCTATTGTATTATTTTGTGACCACTAGTCATGTCGCGCGTTACACCTGAGCGGCAACAACGCGTGTGTGCGCATTGGAAGTTAGCAACGCGATGTTAGTTTAACAACGTCGTTCGCTCACTATCTACCTATACATAAGACAAGCATTCTTTTATCATTGTTAATAAAAAATCAAAATTTATTTTTTCGAAACTGGAGTTTCAGTTAGAGTCCTGTGGAATGTCCATATTCACATCAACGTTTGCAGTCGTTGAACCAAAATAGCTGTACCTACTCCGACCACTGAATATAATACATCTAAATAGCAGCTGATTCAGTTCCCAGTAATAGTAGTAGAGCTTAATGCCATGAATGTGGCAAATATCCACTATTAAGTACTACTGAGATTTTCAAACTGGAAAAACACTATAATAGTGGGATCTAAACCAGGATCTTAGCAGTCTGCCCATTAGCACAGAATATATAATAGTACTACGTACAGAAACTTTACTCCTTTGATCTTGAAGAAAGCCGCTTTTATAATAGCCTACAAAATCACTTGAAACCCCACGCGCAAGCTAAATTGCATTTAATCGCCGCGCTTGAGAGTTGTTATCAATTTGTGTCAGTTCTCGTCCGCAACATACCTACGCTGCTTGACCGAGTACTAGGGCTGTCCGGAAAGAAAAATAAAATACAGTACATACCTTTTAATACTTTTGTTGTATTTATGAGTAGTCTATCTAGATCTATCTCAAAATATTTAAAACAAAAATACTATTTGAATAGGTACTTTCCTACCTTAGATATTTATCAAAGCTAAACCTGGCTGTGTAAATGGAACTACGTAAGTAAATACCTAACTATACTATAAAAATAATATTAATATTCTAACTACGTAAATACGGGTGTCATAAATAAGAATAACAAATGTAAACATTTCGTAGGTAGGTACTTACTTACCTAATTAGTAATTACATGTAGACGTGCATTACTATATCTTTCGATGTCCTTTAGAAGTGTGAAACACAATCATAAGGCACCAGGCGTCATCGTAGGTAAGCGTACAAACGAATCGAACGATTAAAATTGAATAACGTGCGTGCGCTTCGCTTGCGAAAACCATACTGAATTTGGTCCGTCGGAGGACCGAGACCGCCCAGTCGGGCGGTAGGTAATTATAGCGCGCAAGTACATGGAGTGACGGAGGCCTGCCATTAGGCCATAAACAAAAATATCAACTTCAGGTCCTTTTCCCCAGTTACTTGGGGTTGTGCAAAATATTTTCTTCATCCATTTCATCTTGTCATCCACATCATTAAAATCAAATAAGCAGATTTAATATCCTAATGTTGAATTCTCTTCCATTTCAGGTTCAAAACATGATGCAATTCTACATCCCGGAAGTGGTAGCTGTTGAACAAATCGATGACGAAGGTGACAAACTTAGCGAGAAAGTATTCAAAGAATTTGAGCAGCTGAAAACCAAAGAGAATGCGGAACCGAAATAATAGAATCTGTGAATAATTATGTAAGTAGAAACGCAATCTGTATATTTGTTTTTTTTTTGTGGATATTATTTGTGAATAGAAAATAAATTGTCTATGTTGAAAATTATTGTGATTATTTGGAGTACCTGGTAGAGATATAGCTCAATTATAGTAAAAAAGATAAAAGTTACGAGCTCACAGAGATCATTAAGTTGTTACAAGTTGCAGAGTTACGGCAATTAAAAAGAAGAGAAAACTAGGTATTCTTAACCCCAGATATATAGTTTCAATTAACTAGGATTTTTTACAAAGATAATAAACAATTCATTAAAAAATCAAGTTGGGGTACGCGTACGTCCCAGAACATTCAAAAAGCGACTTTGAACACGTTCAGTGCGGGAATTTCGGCTCTTTAAATAAAAAGTCTTTATTATAAGTCCATTGCACTTTTATTATTCAAAAGTAAAAGATTTTTATTAAATCTGAGTATCTTAGGCTGCTTTCCAACGAATTCGACGAATAAACATTGCATAATTTTTTCGTTATAATTTTACTATAAAATAGAGATCGACTATTAATTAATTACACATTCTTAGTTGGAAAACCGTCTCTGTAAGTTTCACACATAGAAATATAAATACTAATAAGTAGCCTAGTTAAAAGATATATTAGTAGTTGTCTCTTAAACTAAAAGTTATCAAAAACTAATACTAGCTCTTAAACTAAAGTCTAAAATTACTATTGTTTGCAAAACCAATAATATCGATATTTTTTTATGTCTTTTAAATAAATGAAATATCTATTAAACTAAACAATGGCAGTGTTCCATTTCATAATTTGAAACTAAATTAATTTTTCAAAAATTATAAGCTATATTTTATGATGACGTACAGTCAATAGCAAAAACTATGATTGTGATGTCGCATAGGAATTTACAAAGATGTCGTGAGTTGATTCAATTATAGAAATTAAGTTACTTCTGCTGTTGACTGTACCTACAAGACGTATGTTAAAAATAGACATAAAGAGACATAATGTGAAATCATAAATAGGATTCATAGTCTAATTATTATAGGAGAAAGGAAGAAAAAGTGTGAGTTTTGTTTGCGACGAGCATGACACGTACCACATTAAAGAAAAAAAAGTCCAAACAAGTATCACAATAAAACAGGGTTTTGCAAAAAGTCGTTACCAAAAGGATGGCTAATTAAAATAAAAACAATAGCTGTACTTAAAATTATAGTTGGTACAATACTGTACTGTTGATCTCGGTAGGTAATCTAGACAAAGATACACTTGAAACCAGTCAGAATCATCACTTAGTTTCATTATTTTCAGACGAATATATTATCATGTCAATCTCTTTCCAAATCACATTGCTCAAATTACATGTCTATCATAATTTTCTAATTGATCATGGTATTAAAAGAATCACAAATAGTGGGCGTTGGGCCAAGGCCACGAAACATTCCATTTAACTTGTCACATTTCTAGCAATTGTACTTCTAATATTATCTACTTATAATGTGAAATTAAACAGGTATCGTAAATGCTAACTGTTTAAATTCATTTTAGGGTGCCTTCGTAACTGGCATTAGTCTAGAGTAAGCGTTCGTAGAGCGTTTGCGCTATCGAAAAACGTTTTCAGAAAAACTTAAAAATAATACCAAAAGGATACTAAAACAATTTGATAAGTAAGTAAGCATAGAATTAAGATGTCTGTAAGTCCGATTTATAAAACTTATATTAATTGAAAGAAAAATTATTTTTATTCGATTTTATACTGTGTAATCAAGGTCATGACAAGAATTTTCGGTCATGGTTCACCAACCCCGCAATAAAATAATTATGCAGCGTCTACGACTCGTCTACGCTGGTCAAACGCTCAGTACGAAGACACTAGGACCAAATGTTAATATAAAGATAAGGTGTACGTGTGTGCATCAAGGGTTGCACCTACACACACAACAGGATGGGAATAAGAACCAGTCCATGAAGATACCGGCGCAGTCGTCATTGGGGTCGTAGGCGAGCAGTCGATGCCATTTGTACTTCTGTTCGCAGCCGCAGTCGCGGGTACATCTTGCTGTTGTAGTTTTACTGAAAAATATTAAAAGAAAATTTTATTAACTGGAAAAAATGAGCTGGCGATGCCTAGTTCACGGATATCTTTATATCAGATTGTAGTGTATTTCTAGACCGTATTGTCAGCCATGCAGTAGGTAAATTATATTTTCTTAACTTCTTCAAATCTGGAAACACCCAGATTTAAACAACTTACCCGTGGGTTTCAAGAGAAAAGAACGAGAAATTATGTGTAATAATAATATGTACATATGCGGACCCTTAATTCAGGCTTCTTTTATGGAGGCACCTAGTCTATAGATAGATCATATACACTGTGATCTCGTTGTAATTCGCTATTAATCGTGCGTTAAAACTCTGAAGACCACATAAACGTGACCGTAAATAAAATTGCCCAATCTTCCACCAAAAGCACCTATTGTCTGTACTCAGTATTTCAAAATGAGGTGTTAAGATTATTATCATTGCGTAAAGCGAGTGCATTTGAATGCAATGCGACCTACCTGCACGTTTCCTGATGTATCGCCTGCTCAAAATGCATAGTGTTGACGATGGCACGCAGCTTTCTCGCCGAGTTGAGTGCCCAATACGGCGTCATTATCTCCGTCTTGCTCTCGCATGCGTCCACTCTGAAATTACGAAATGAAAGGTTGTGAATAGGTGCCTTCAAGATTGATGTCACGAGGATATTGTCAGAAAAGGGTAAATACTGCAGTCACTGTGGCTCAAAACTTGAAAGGAGTTATGAGCTTCCGAAAGTTTCCAGAAGTGGAGAAAATGTGGTCATCATAACAGGAACAGTTAGTAGAACAGTATTTATCATCATCATCATGATTATTATTTAAAGTATTTTTCGACCTGCTTCATTTCAGGTAAGCTTTTGCTAAGTCTTTACTGTTTTGTACTACTCTTTTCCCTACAATCTACCAATATAGATTGTTGTCAAACTAAAACTATCTCGTTTTCGGCTTTCCTACGCTCTTTTAGCTTCTTAAGCCTACTCTCGAGCTCCTTTCAGATAGAGATCTGCTTTTCCTGACGTCGTCAGAATGTCGTCTTGTTAAATAAACACTAGCTTTTGCCGACGACTTCTTAGCCCATATCCTGTTTTTCCCCGTTTCCGTTGGAATTTCGGAAAATCCTCCCTCACTCCCAAGGAACCTAAATGCCAAATTTCAGCTCTCTACGACCAGTAGTGTCGGCTGTGCGTTGTCTGTGTAGGTATATTGATAAATAAATTTATTTAAGTCCACAAATGTTAGTCACAAATATATCTTGAAAAGTATGTTGGTATAGGCATATTACAAAAAGCTAGGTACATAAAAGTTGGATTGTCATGAAATCTTTCGCTTGAGTTCAGGCTAGGTTGCTACTCTATCTGACCATAATCCGAACGAAAGCCTTCCTGCCGAGTCATACTTCTCAGCAATAACTTGAAGTTCTGTTGTACTGGTTCGCTTGCGCATTATAGCATGGAAGCCATCAACCCGTTTTGCCAGCGGTATCCTTAATACGCTTCTTGAGCTCACCCAATTTTACCTGTATTCTATCACTACGTATTTTACCTACCATCACCACATCCCAACGGCACTTGACTGGTTTTATATGACGAAAAACTGTTAAATAACAAACCTCCAAACTCACCTGCCAGTATTATTAACCGCTTGCGCATCAGGCAGCGGTGTATTCGCAGCCTGCCGCACATGTCTGAAGTAGGAGTCGCCGGTAGCATCATGCATGTCCGGAACACCCGGCGCTCTCCTCACCCTGTTCCCCGCCGGCGTCGTAAACGAACCGTACATCCGCTTTATTAAAGCTTTGTTCTCGTCTATGAAGTTCTCTATTTTATCTCTGAAACAGGGCAAAACATAATTAAATGATGGTCTGTTGTTTGACTAGGCTTCTGGACTTAGGCCTGGGCAGCCCGTACTCCCAAATAACGTATTTAAAAAAGAGGGATAAAAGAATATCTTCTTTTCGTGTGGACGGTACATTTAATCATAACGCTTGGGACCAGTAGATGACCACGTTTATTGCTGTGACTTTTGCTCAGGTCATTTAAGGTAAACGGACAAGTTGGACATAACCTGAACAGGAGCACCGCACTCGCGCTGGTCTAAATTGGTTTTCCGATTCGGTCCAAATCCAGAACCCACTGTCGGAGGGACTCCCGACACAATGTTACACACGTACGTACAGGAACTCCGAAACAATGTTTTTGTCCTCAAATTCCATACTTCGGAAACTGTCTTCAGGACTAACCTACTAACAATTTTAACTTACGCCATTTTTACCGATTTCGAAGAATTGACAATCTGCCCAAGTATGAGGTCTTCTTCATGTTCGATTCTGTCATACCTGGACTACTTTTATCTGGATTTGCACTAGCCTATGTTGAGTTAATCGGCTCCAATAGCTCCATAAACTTGAAAACAGACTCATCACCGAGGCATACACATAGTCACATAACTAAAGCCTACAACATCCTTTATACTCTTCAGACGCCCTTAGCAACAGAACTACAAGTATTTATACTCACAATGGATAGGTATTGCCAGCCGTTGGACAATACAACTGGAAGTTACGCTTCACGCACGGAACCCCTCTGATGATTTGACCTTGTAACTCGTAGCCCAGTGCTAAAGATAGCGCTGTCCATAGTATCTGGAAATAATTACAAAAGTAATTAAGTACTTGAGTAAGTTACGCGACGTAAGTGTTTTTCCTAAAGATTATAATTATAAAATTCCATGTTGACCAGATACTAGAAAAATAATTTGATTTTGAAAATCAGTGGAAATATTTGCCGACCAGCAAGCCCGATAGTTTTTGGGCAGTTGATCTTGATATTCGAGCCACTGGTTCCTCAAGCCATAATCTAAAATGACGAAAGGAAAAGACACTGACGATGAAGTTTAGCGTCAGAAAACAGATTCAACTGCCTGTTTGAGGACAGAAAAGTCGATTCGGTTCGATGTAGGATAGCTGATTTTCATTGTACCTAATATTGTTCATTGGGGCCATTTACACCTACGCGTTGCTAAAAGCATGAATTGTTCAGAATGCGTCCTTTTCTCACTCTTTATGTGCTGTTGCGGCCATCCTTTTGTTTTAGATGGTATATGGAGGGTAGATACGAAATTAGCATTTCGTGGTCACTATCCAGTAAAAATCGTAACACGTAAGTACCTATGTTTTGCGATTTTTACATTTTACATCCTGTAGGTATTAAATTTATATTAATAAGTAGTCATATTTATGAACTATGCGGAAGTTATTAGAACATTGTTAGGTGGTTCAAAGTAAAACAACTCGCAAGGCAAGTGACGCAGTGACAGACTGAAGTCGTAACAAGCAACGATAAAAAAACAAAAACGTTACTAAAATAATAAGAATCAACTAACTACGTAATTGTAATGCTATCAGCTGTTTCAATCAAAAGGAAAATGCTTTAACGAGTCTTTATGTTTAGGTATCTATGCAATTATTTTTAGGAGAGACTATAAATGAATTAAATTTGGTTTTAAATATTATGGTAGTGCAGAAGCCACATTTTATAACAATCTCAATGTGTGATATATCAAGTAAACTAGTCGCACCTTATAATATGCCTAAGGAAAAAATAATATTATATTGACTGCACATAAAACATGTAAAGCTTTTACAATCACTCCTTGCCAATATAGCACTATAATGTATGAACATTGACACAAATAACTAAACATAGCAATTTATCTTCCTACTTACAACTAAACAAATAAAAATAAACTCACGCTCAAGCAGAACAAATCCATGTCCGGTACTGGATTAGTGTTTTAATTAATACGTCCTGCTACTGCAGAGTGTACTAATTAACTGAACGGATTCCAAATAAAAAACAATAAACAGAAAAAATCACGTTTAACTCAGCTCGACCTTACAACACTGGAGCATATTCTCAAGATACGTCCGGTGATATACGATGTAAAAAATCCAAGTTTTCCGCCGCATAAATACGATTTTACAGAACTATAAACCTTAAGGCCTCACAAAGTGTAAAAAAATAAAATTTAATTTTGCAATCCTCTATTGTTATTCTAGTTTATGCATAAAATGTGCCTGACATAAAACACTCATTGAGATTCAAAATAGCCAGCGACACAAAACACGTACCCGCGCGGAATATTGAATTTCTCGTGCAAGAATATCTACTTTATCATATTTAAATATAAAAAAAATGTTGTATGCATATTTATTGCAGTGATTTATAGCGAATTTAGATTGCGCAATATAAATGGAAAACTGGATCGTGTCATTAATTTAGCAAGCGCTCGTTATTTAGCAATTCTAAAGTTATCCAGCATATTTTAGACGCAACTGTGTCAATAACCTTGCATGGAATGAAATAAATTTGCATACTTATTTACAAGCAAAAAAAATCAGAGGAGCGAGGCGCCCATCTTATGGCGCTTCAAGTTTGCAAATGATTTATTAGACTTTATAGTTCACTCTGTACGACTGTAAACTGTTTCATTACCAATTGTAAAGTTCACAGGTGTAGCACTTAAAAATCATTAGCTGAAGGTTTACGATGTTTCGTAAAAAATACTAACTTTATTGACTTGTTTAATTGTAAGAAATATTCCCAGATCCATCGTTTAAATTTTAATGTCTGTTAACGACCGTACAAAGGTCAAAATAAAACTAATTGAAAAAAATGCTAATTAATTTTTGCTATGTATAAGTGCTTTCAACGTTGCTCAATATATCTTAAGATATATTAGATGGTGTTTCCCGCTATGTAACTCGGTGAGTTGTTAGTGCCGAGTGGAGCATTTAATTTAAAATTAAAATACTTGATTCTCGGTAGCAAATATACGGATAATCGATTTGTCATGTTTCTTTGCTCTTGATTTATAGATAGAGATTGAGAGTATCTTTTCTAACATTTTACTGTTTAAAATGTATTTTTAGTCTATTGTGGCCAGGTTTAAATAATTCCAGATTTAAGTGGGCGACATTTTGGTTGTTCTTTCATTTTATTTTCTTTTTAAACGAGTCTTAAGTGTGTAAAGTCCACCATGATACCCGTCCTGTCCCCATTAAATTGTGTAGGTAGGTAGAGGTGTAAATTAGGCATTGAGAATAAAATACTAAAACGATTCAATTGTTTTGTATTTTTTTGCCTCCTTGGCGCCAGTTGGCACGTGCAAGATAATCCCTTGAGATCATTCGTGTCACGATTAATTTTCGTAATTTATTGATATTTGATGATCGATTAGCCTGTTTTGGTGTGCACTTAATCTACATATAAATTTTATTCAAACAACTTCCTATTTAATCAGCAATTAAGCCTTATGTTAGTTACTTATCAATAAATAGATAATAAATTATTATTTTTATTTCTTTATTTGTGTTCATTAGGTCTATTCTAAGATTTAGTTTCATTAACTCTGATCGAAGGCCGTTCAGTCCGACAATGAGGCTATTTACCAGACTGCAAAAGTTCGGATTTTATTAACAACGCCTTCACTTCGTGGTAGCAACGAACCGTACTTGGCTGCATTCGACATAAAATGGCAGGCACTTACTAGTGCCATGCACAAATTCCTTGACGGCTCAAGGTAATGGTCCCATCAACTTAATTTCGAAGTAACACATTATATTAATGCTTCATATTACCTTTAATGGCATATTTCAAACGCACGTGACGATGCGCGACCTGCCGGCCTATTCGGTAAACATCTCACTGTATATGTAACCTTAGAGGTGGAGTGAGCATAAAATGATCCGTCGTTCCATCTGAGGGCCAATGTTTTACAAATTTTTAACCAACAGCTTTCGCATCTCAGTCGCAATCTGTCAAAAAAGCCTGAATTTTCATACATTTTTAGCAGATTGCGACTGAGATGCAAATGCGAACGTTGCTTAAAAATTAGTAGACATGGCACTCTTGTTTGTGTAGATTAATAGTTTACTCATTCTTCACTTCACCTAAGCTTACGCGGTGAGAGGTTTACAGAATCGCACTGCAGGTTGTCGACTGTCTTGAGTTTCGCGCCTATTCCAATCACGTTCACCAATGACATCTTGATGTGACTCACGCAGTTTACTTGAAACTCAGAATTTTATTCGCTTATATGCGTTTGTATGACGAAGGTGTAGTCAGGTTTTGCATTTTGATTGTCGTACAATATCATTGTCACGCCTATGAGATGTTGGCAGAGGTTTAAAGTCGCCGTGTGACCACAAATCGCCTATAATGCTGGCCGTGGACACGACGATGTGGGGATGCATTTACCTCAAGCGACGTTGCCATAAAATATTTATCAGTGTTATTTTTATTTTAGGTATACTACACTACATACTCGGTTTTTCTTTTCCACTGTTGATTGTTAAAATGTATCTACTAAAGTAGGTATTGCAAACATATTAAATGGCTTTTTTACTACGGAGGATCGTTGACTGCTGTCACAGTAACATTTCTAAGCCTATAGTAGGCGCCAGATAATCGTGGAATAACGGTCATTGACCCACCTACAATTATTGACATTTTTAATTTGAAAAACGGAATTAATGACACAAAGCTGTCCCGAATCATCATCTCTCGTGATCCTTAACATTGTCTAATAATGAAAAACGATTCATATTTAATTGTTCAGGTACCTATGAACAGTTATTAGGGAAAGGTCAAAGTACTTTATTCCACATTTATCTGGCGCATACTATAGATTAGAAGTCTTGAGTATTTAATAAGTAGGTACCTACCTATTCATGTAATTATGTCCACCTATGTTATGAGCCTTTTTATGTTTTAGCATAAGGACTTTGTAAACCCAGGCTTTTTGTAAAATAAAGGAGTTATTTAAACTGCTTGGATCGAGATTTATAAGATACTTTAACCAGTAGAGGGTAGTGGGTGAAAATTAAAGCAATAGTTACCACTATGCAAGCGAGCAGCTTGGTGGCGAATAGCGTAGTATAACCATGCCATAGAATGCCAATAGACATATGTAACCAGCTTAATGATTATAATAAACGAAAGTGAGAGAACAAAGAGTTGCTACTGCCTACTCAAATAAAATCGGGCACAAAGCCTCTTGATTAAACTTAAAATTTACATATGAGTGATCTTTTAAAGCTGTTATTGTTAGCTTTAGTATCCCTAACCCTAAGGTTTCCCTATTTGATCTAGAGACTGCAAACCGCGGCTGCTGACCTTGTCTGAGTACCTACTGGGACGGACAAAACGTTACTGGGTTTTTTCATTACACATTTCTCTACTCTCTTGGTCAACTAACTATGGGAGTATAGGAACGGAGAGTGCATCTATGTTTGTGCAGACACGTGTACACACTATAATCTCCTTATACTCCTGCGTATTTGGTTTACGTTCATTGTGGTAGGCAACCCTGGTCGAAAATCAGCCGGGAGGTTTTTTTTTTACTAAATTCAGTCTAATGACACTCATTTTACAAAGGTGTGTTTTCGATGTCGTAAATCTAGGGTTCTATTCAAAATTCAAAACAAAAAGCGGGTTTGGAAAAAGAAGCGTCGGTGAAAAGGACTTAACTTTTGTTGTACATTGTATCTTTGGTGATCGTTACAGTTTTCATCACATAGATAAATTCTCGTATTTCCATGGGAACACAGAATCAGAAGCTGCTACAATACGTACATTCCTAGACTCACGATTCAATCCTAACATATTTTTCCAAGACAGCAAAAGTTTTAATGAAAAGGTGAACGCACCTCGCCGTAAGGCAGTCAAATAAGGTTATAAATAATGGCGACAGCATGCCATGTATCATATATATCCGTCACGATTTATATTTTATCGCATAGACTGAGGTGCCCACGCCTCTGACTCACAGTGACTTAGATCCAAGTGGCGGACGCTTCTACTGAACCTACGCTGTCGCAATTTTAATAAGGCATTGTATAAATAACAGCATTATCGGAAATGTAGTGCGGATTATATAGGTAGGCTGTTGGGACGTGGCTGTTTTGAAGATCTAGGAAAGATTTTCTGTTAGAGGTAATACCTACGGCGAAGTATAATATGAATATGATAATCCTGGCTACTGGAAGATTCCTTTATCGCCATTTTAGTAAGGCGTGCTTATGGTCAAGTTTCTTTTAGTTAGGATTGAAATATTAAGTAACTATACGTCATAACAAAAACGTATAGTTACACTTAGCTATTATTAATTTGTAAATATCTGTGTCGCACTGAGGTTTGCTGTTAGAAAATCAAATTTTGGGTTAAGCTCGTCTTTAATGTACCCAGCCTGTCCCTTGCTGTCCTCCCGAAATGACGCCGCTAAGCCGAGGTCCGTATCCCACAGGGGATGCCCTAGCGAGTGGTCATTTAGTTTAATTAAGCTTAGTTTGTAAGCCCTGGCTGGGAGCCTTAAATTCATTTGAGGCCACCACAGGATAGTCCGGTTAAGCAGTAACCAGTCTTAGAGTTGGGAACTGAAAGTGGCCATCGACAAAAAAAAATAAGATCGCCTTTGTAAATACGCTGTCCTGATGGGTTTATATGTTTTTCTGTGTGCACTAAAGCAGAAGAATATCTACTTATTCAAGCGTCCAAAGCCGACAAGTCTCACTAGATGGACTGTTGCAGTTTTGATAGTTAAGTTGACGACGCATCACTCGCAGAAAACTGAGGTATTGACCCTATGTACGAGAAGGTTCAGACGGTATAATCTTATCAATACGATGACTACGACAACGAAAAAGTAGGCTATTGGCGTCTGCACTTCACATCGACACCGCCACATTTTACTACAATGTTGCAGGAGTTGCATAAGCGAAGACCTATCCAACTAAACAGTTTATTTGGCTATTCAATCGGGCGCCCTAGAATATTAGTTTCTGATTTCAATCTGTGCAGCCAGCATGAATATTGAATTCTTATGAAACCTTAGGAAGACGTCCCACTTGCATTAAAATTACCATGATAGAAAATGGAAAACTCACAAAGTCGTGAATCATTTGTGACAAGTGTGATTAGTCCACAAGGGTCAAAGTGCTGTGTGCATTGCAAAGCATTACTGTACCACACTTCGGGTGTTGACTCTGCTCTTGTGACGGTGTTTCTACATGCAATTAGCACCTTTACATTACGTAGTCACTAACTTTGTTTGGTAAACGATATCACAATATCGTAGAAACAAAATGTTTGAATGTTGATGAAATATTTTTGGAAACTTTTCGAATGCCTACATTGAACGAAGATGAAAGGAGACATCATCTTCATGCCCTTCCTTGTCCCGTGTTAGGTACTTGGGTGGCACGTCATCCTCCATCATTCACTCCTTTTTCTTCCATTTCATTGGTCGCCCAAACCATTTTTTCTTTCACCTCTCCAACCACAGTTATATTCTTAACTCTTTTAGTGACACGCGTTGAAGGAATAACTGGCATCAAGTGCATCCACGGTATATCAGGTTAGAGACGTCATCAATTCATCATCCTCCACTGTCGCAGCACACCTTTGACCTTTATAGGTTCATCTTTAGTTGCCAGTGACCATATTAGCATACCGAAACTCCTCCGTACCTCGGAAATCACGTCATTTGTATCTTGGTCAGTCGCTACGGATTGTCAGAAGCCAGAAAATCTGACACCAGTATTGCCAAGAAGTACTGTGTTACCCAGTTACTGGGTTGTTGAGGTTAGAGAGGCAGTCGCGCCTCGTAAAATATTAGTATTCAGCTGAATCCGGTTTGTCTAGAAGCCGACCCCAAGAGTCGGGAAAAGAGAGATGATAATGCGCACTAACACTTGCATACCTTTTTAATTTCTGTATAGTCACAAATATCACTACTATAATTTCATCTGTGTGTAATGAAAACCTGACATTTCTCGGGGTTGCAAAAAATGCAAATGCAAACAATGCATCATCTTCAAGAACCAAGGTTTCTAAGTAAACCGATATGACTGAAACGTCTCCATTATTCAACATTTTGCAATTTTAATATCGTCATAGAAATTCATTTATTCAGATTTATTTATTAAAAAAACAATGCAATCTTCGGTCGACGCCATTCCGTCTGTCTGTCAGCTGAGATTGATATTTGTGAAATGTCCGTAATTACTTTACAATGTTGCCATAACAAATAAAGGTATTGTATGTCGTTCGGTATTTATACCTTTATTTTTTATAGGCATATATTTAATTATAAGTATGCAGGTCATGATTGTAGCTTAGGAATTAGACCAACGTGGAGCGCAAACTCAATAATTTATAATAAATTTACAACATCATGAAAATTTTAGTAACTACGCCCTAAAATCTAGTCCTACGCTAGATGTAAGAACCGTTTAGGTGGACTATAAAGTTTGTAGGTATCTACCCAGCTTTAATTATTCAGTATAAACATAATAGGAAACCCAGGAAACTTGACACCTACGACTTTTAAATAAACCGTTAGGTACAAATCTTCGCCCACCATGAACATTATGCATTAAGCAATATTTTGTTTAACCCAAGCCTTCGGAAACGTGACGAACAATCATTTGTTTTGTCTTTACTCAAATAATGCAGTTTGTTTAACCCAGCTATGACAATTTTCATTTGCTCAAATCATTCAGCGACTTGGTAGTTATGTTCATACTACATATTTGCGTATGCCATAAAATACGCAGTAATTACTCCTTTGTGTCAACGCAGTGGGTAAACATTTTAAACTTATTATACAAAGTTTGAAGTCTATGATTAAAATCGTTTCGTTGATGCTCTTTTACTACGACTACTTTACTCTTTAAATTGTTCATGTTGCCTGTGAAAAAATCTAATTATGGATGATAGAGCATGGTTGTCTATTTATAGCATGATCTACTAGCACCTAATCAAATAATACCTTACTCTTGATTTGGTCTTAACACCACGTCACGTTTAGTAATGATGCGGTCGACGATGGTGAACGCTCAAGGCCGCCTTCAATACTCCCAAGGGTTCTTAACTACAATGATGATTATAAAGAGTTCTTACAGGTATTTGGTAGAAGGAACCATTGTTGATCGTCCGGTACGACGTCAGAGGCACCACGGGAACTGATCCGTTGCGCAGGAGTATTGGACCCTGGAGAGGAGTCACTGAAGGCTGGCCTGAATCTGAAAAACACAAATTAATGATTTACATATACATGTGCGGAAAAATTGTTTTTAAGGTCTATCTACCTGTACGCAATAATTGATAGAGGTATTAAGGATACATAGGCACGATAGGTGCCCGTTTAAAAACTGTATGAGCTACAGAATCTGAAAAGGATAATTATGCACTTTACACACTAGTCTTAACCCTTTTTCAAGATAAAGATACAAAAACTTACATAACAAACAACCACAAACTTCAGACAACATGAGAAATTAACAAATTATAGAGCAATTTGTATCGCATCATCCGACTAACACCGCCGACACCGACGTGCTCATACGCATACGATTAGTTGTAAAACAACATAATTTCATCACTCGCTGTCTCGAAGGTGCGTCACCAGATCCAGGTCATGTTACGACACTACTAATCTTCCACATGTTAAGGCCATGCTTCAATGGCCTAGTGGTTATGAGTAAGATTGGTTAGTCTTGTGAACTCCTGCGCAAATAAACAGGATTATTGTCTTTCATTTTCACAGAAAGCAGCGAGAGAAGGGAAAACTTAAGCCGCGATTAATAAAGATTCACTTGGTGTGCTCTGGCTTAGATATATTCTGCAGGATCATATCTTGCAGGTGGGCCAGTTGTGCGACATTGTATTAACCTTTTGAACGCCATTGTCACGTATACATGACAAGCAAGCGCGTGCCCTGTACGCCAAACGTCCCAAATATGTCACAAAAAGTAAGGCGAATTTGAGGCTTGGCGTCGGGGGTACGCCGATGTGTTTATGCTCTGGCGTTCAAAAGGTTAATCTGGGCCTTATACCTGGTTTCACTAGCACTAGGCGACACAAACACTTGGCAGTTGGGTCTTAGTAATAGTCACACAGCTTATTTCAGAAAGAGTTTGGCGTCCTTTGTTTGAAATAGTTGTCGTTGGTCCCGGCTGTCATTTGCAGATCTTTGGCAATCGTTACGGATTGTCAGATGCTAGAAAAATCTGACACCAGTCTTGCCAAGATAGACAGATAGACAGTCGCTACACGTAAAATATTGGTAATTAGCTGAATCCAGTTTCACTGGCAGCCTCAACAGTTGGGTAAAAGCTAAGCACATGATGATTAGTTGCCTTTAGTATTGGAGTTTCATCCATAGATACCTACGACCAGCCTATCTACGTCAATTCATCAGTGACAAACTATCTTCCTAAGGTCACAAGATTCACGCAATTATGTAAGGCCATCACTAAGCGTGTATAAAGCTTTCCGTTTCCAATCATCAATCAGACGACGTTAAGCACGATCGATCTGTTTAATTATTTATAGGTATCTACATTTTATATGTCAACTATATAAACACAAAGACTCAACACAAACATAAAATAACTAAGTCTAATGGTTACATAAATAACAGACATGCATTGAATTCCAATAGGTCCAACAATATAACCCTGAAGTACTCCCAAGCTCCATTAAACACTTAGCCATCGAAAATTAAAGTAATGTTCCCGTAGATATGGGTAAATAAGGTAATTCTTCCAAACAAAATACCGACATTTATATCACTTCAAACTTCTTCTATTTATCTTTATTATTGGAAAACCAAATAAGACCATTATATTCTAGTAGCAGCTACTCTTTCATATTAGGTTAATTAAGCAGTTTGTTTTCAATTCAATGGACTGAAATCTAGATACATATTTCTTAAAATCATACCCATTAAGGACCACAGTTTACTCACGACTTGGTAAACGAGATACGATACAAACCAGTTAACTGTTTTATGGCATTAGTAATAGGAATTATGCAGTTCATGAATAAGGGTTTGGTGCTCGATATTGTCAAACGCTTTAGTTTAGTCTATGTTGATTTTTTGATAAACGAAGCGGGAGTCTATCTGAGGTAATGATAAGATTTTTTTTCCCTAGTGATCAAAGAATTTCCATCGTTACAAATAATGAGGCTAAAAACAAAATTATCCTCCGAACTCTCAAAAGATGCTAAGACTTTTTTTGATATACCTTAACCCCAAACGGGACAGCTTGAGATACATCGCAGATTTATGTTTGAGTCGATTCGAGAATTTAGTCGCAAAACCAAATTAGTCTCGAATGCTAATTGATAGGTCATGGGATCAAATCATGATTGCAATCATACTTATCTGATTTTACTTGAAGAGGCTAACAAGAATATCTCTAAAACGTGCTTCGTTACAAGTGTTAATCAAATAATAGCTAACGAGCTCACATTTTACACTAGTGTTACAAAAGCTTTAACTCACAGAAATATTGTAATAACTTATTAAAACACATGATTTTATGTAATCAGCAAGGTCTTCTTCTCATATTAATCATCTTCAATGTCAGTTACGTACAATGAACTGATCTAAATACGAAGGAGCGCATCGTGAATATCATATTTATGGAATAATTAATATTAAATACGGAGACGCTTTGCTGGAGATTCTTAGAGACTTTAAGTGGATTTCTGATAAAAGCCTCTATTTGGAAGCGGTAAATCTAAAGATTGATGGTACTATACTAATTGCCTAGACAGAAGCTAAAAAATGAATGGGTAACACTACAAAGCCTCAGAAACTACCTACAACTGATTGTACCTTTTATTTTGTACGAGTAATTACTTACAAAATAAAAGGTACAATGAGTAGGTACTCAATTAAGGAATGAAGAGTCAATTATCGAAAATACGTTAACAGTGAAAGTTTGGCACGTGATATATCATCATGTGATTAATGTTCATGTTTAACCGTCATCGGCACTTCCTAAAGTGGCAATATTTGTCTCTCTTACTTATCAGTCAACACAGCGTAACGTAACGTAACTATTAATTTACTGTTTTTGCGATTTTGAGCATCCGATCATCACAATACCAGGCAAAGGCTTTTCTCCAGCTTTATCAATCAAGGGCTAATATGATAATAATAACCACGAGTTCGTATTGTCCAGCTCATTCCACCATCTTCTACGGTGCTTGTCACGAGTCACGACACCTGGAGTCCTGGCTGTATGAGATCACCAAATACATACTAAGTAGCTTATTTGCCACTGCGGGCATATGACCAACGTTGTGGTCAGCCCAGTCCCACATTAACGTTGTGGTCAGCCTAGTCCCACATTAACGTTATGGCCTTTTGATCTGTGTTTCAGAGCCCGGGTCGCAGATTATCAGCTTAAATAAAATACTTGGCTGACACTTATTCATTCATTTACTACTACTTACTAGTACTCTAAATATTCAAATCAGAATCGATTTGAATTTGTAGAACGTGTAAGTTTTGCTGCAGTGCTCAAATCGAGCCAGACTTTTTTAGTCAGCCTGCATGATGTAATTCAGCAAGCAACCTTTATGTACGTACTTCTTTAAAGATTGATTTCGCCTTATAACCCGTGCAGCTTGTATAGTAAACCTAACAATTCATTGGTGGAGAACAAAGAACAAAACAGGACTTTAGAATGTTTATTGCCATTGAAATTATTTATTGAGCAGTCGTGACTGTCGCTGTAAAACTACGAGTAGCTTTGGACTTTGGTTCCGCTTATGTCACCACTAGCTGCCGCTCGCGGCTCGGCCCGCGTGAATGTCGAAAATTATTGCAAGGGAACATACTTCCGGGATAAAAAGTATCCTATAATATCCTAGTCCTATGTGTTCTTACAGATTATAATCTTCCTCTGTGCCAAATTTCATCAAGATCCGTTCAGCCGTTCTGACGTGATTGTGTAAGAAACATCCATCCATCCAAACACCTAAACTTTCGCATTTATTATATTACTAGCTGCCGCCAGCGGCTCCGCCCGCATGAATGTCGAAAATTATCCCAAGGGAATATACTCCCGGGATTAAAAGTATCCTTTGTGTTATTTCAGACTATAATCTACCTCTGCGCCAAATTTCATCAAGATCCATTCAGAAGTTTTTGCGTGAAAGAGTAACAAACATACATCCATACATACTAACTTTCGCGTTTACAATATTAGTAGGATAGTATAGTATTGTAGTATAGAAATATAGATTAAGTCCAATGTTACAGATTTTTGTTGACACTCTTTTAGACTTCTTACTTAGATGTTTTGCAGTTTCCACTACACTACTTCATACTAAACATGCGTTATATTAAATGTAATAATCATTGGAAACTGGCGCAAATTGGAACTGAATACATTCAATTTTTTTTTACACTTCACGTTTATTCGTTCCATGTATCTCTATGATCAGATGATATATAAGTCTTCATCAGTCTTTGAGTTAATTTCACCAATGTAACTGCTCGCGATCAACACATCACAAATCTAAACGCGTTTCAGAACTCTCAGTATCAATATTTCACATCAATGATAATTCTAAAAGGGAAGCCAAAGAAAATAGGGATGGATTGCATGAGGAGTGATGTGAAAGAAAAGAGAGTCAGTGATAGCTTAACGATTGACAGGACAGAATGGAGCAAGAAAATGTGTCGCGCCGATCCCAAGTAACGTTTATGGTAACGGCACGAAGATGGTGAATGAAGACACTGAAAGCACTTAAACGCGTTCAATGCCATTCAGAGGAACAATCGCGTCATTCTTGTCCAGGGTTGGTATGTGTAGAAAAAGTATAGTTTAAGAAGTTGCTGATAGAATGATTGCCACCAAGACCTTCAAGCGTTGGCTGGAAATAGCTGCTTAAGTGTTGTTTTTTTTTTTAATTTTAACTTATTGACATTTTTATTTGTATTGAATTATATTTTTTATTTTTATCATTATTATTAATTTAAAAAAGTTTTTTTTTTTTTTAATGTGATTATGGACCTTGTATGGTCTGCAATAAAGATGTATTATTATTATTATTATAAAAGTGCTGATTACGTACAGTTTCATTGATAATATTAGCCTTTACAGTTCACTTCCTTCCCTCTGGTATCAATTATCAGTATTATCAGTATCACACATATCTACGAGTAGGTAGGTATGTATATTTTCTTTAGCTCGCCTCTTTTCTTCTATATATTTACCTAAGCACTAACTACCATTTAATATAAAACATTTCTCTAGTACGGACAAACAGAAAACACATTACAATACTGTCACCGTAAACAACAGCAATGAATGATATATCTATATCATAAAATAAATTTAATATATGCAATAATATGTGAAGTGTTTGACCTTCGTGTTGAACTTGACAGTAAAAAGGGCTCTTTATGCTTGGCATAACAACAAACAAACATAAAAACGTAATAAGTACGTATGGGCAAACTTCCGGACTTATTGCGTTTTCCTTCCTAATGATTGAGCAATTAAAAATAATTGAACTCTATTTAAGCGAATTACGTACTATTATGATATGAATTACGACAGTGGGTGTTCAAGCGACTTGTTGGTTTGAGATCAGTCATTAAGTGGCAAAAACTATTGTAGACGCGTTTAGTTTAACATGAAGGGTTTTTACTTATATAGGCCCCATTATGACATTGTTCTATTTAGATATTAGAAGTGTCAGTTTTCGCCCTAAAGTCTATCTCAAAACTTATCCTGCATGTATAGCTATATTTTCTCTCCTCATTGCATGTTTAATATTAAGGGCAACAAACGGAACCCTATTCCTTAGCCTCCACTGTCCGTCCGTCTGTCAGCGGACTGATTCTTATGAAGATGAACCGTTATAGGTAGACAATTGGAAATTTGACAGTGTGCGCATAGAAATTTCAATTGCTGATATATTTTTTATATTGCCGTGTTTTTTCTGTTTATGCAATTTTCCCATTTTTTATCATTGATAGATTCGCGTTTGTCACCATCTCGTCTGCGACAGTGTTCTTTGGAAATTATGAAATTAAGCGTGTTTCCTATTTCTACAAGTGTTGCAATACTTTTTCCGATCAGTGTATATTGAGGCCTAATAAAACCAATAATCAATCGTATTCCGACCTTGCTTTAGTTAACGATCTGTTTCTCAATGTCATAGAATTTCCACACGAAAATAAATTTACATTTTAAAGATTGCCAAGACACGATCGGAAATGGTATAAGTGGTGTTCGTAACTTATACATATATCTATGTCAATCAGAGGAGTGTTCACTGCTGATTAGGTTGGCATAATCATAGCATATAAAATATATATATGATCATACTATACACTCATAACAGTATTTTTTTAATAGCCTATAGTGACCCACTGCTGGGAAAAGGCCCCCATATCCTTCCAGACACTCTTCTCCTACGACACTTCGAACCAGCCTTGGTGGTGCGCGTCCAGGTCATCCCGCCACCGCTTTCTAGGGCGGCCTCGGCGACGCCGTCCATCCCCTGGCACCCGTTGTGTCAAGATTTTTGCCCAGCGGTCATCATGCATGCGGCCAACGTAATCCGCCCAATCCCATTTGAGCCTGGCAGATTTTTTGCCCACGTCTATCCTATTTTTTAGAATCCTGTTTTCGAGCGTAGCTTGGTGTTCCTTACTCTGTCTTTTATTTTCAAACACAGAATACTGCGGTTCATTGCTCTTTGGCATATCCCAAGGCGGATTTTTTGCGACTCGGTGAGCGACCAGGTCTGAGTAACACAGGTTAGAATGGAAAGATACATATATCGATGAGTTTGCGCTTCAGGGAGACCGGGAGATCACCCTTCATTAGGCGTTTTCGATGCGGCTTTCGATTTCTCTTTCCTGCTCATCCTTTCCTGTTTTCGAAAGAAACTAACTGGCCCAAGTAGATATACTCATCGACATAATATATTTCCTGCCCATCTACCTCGACCCTACGTTTACTGCTATTTGTCATAGTTTTAGTTTTAGACCGATTCATCGCGAGTCCCACCTTGAGGCTAGACGTGCTCAAATCTTGGAGCATGGTCATTAGTTCTACAGCTGTTGGGGCAAAAAGCATTATATCGCCGTCAAATCGGAGGTTTGTTAACCTCTTATTGCCTACTTATAAGAGGTTAACAAACCTCCGATTTGCCGGCCAAGGGCATTGTGGTCTTCCATGAGGCTGCCAGCAACGTCGGAAATATCTCCTCAAGAGTGCTCGTAAACAATTTGAGAGAGAGCGGGTCACCCTGTTTAACACCCCTCTTTATACTAAAAGATGGTCCCGAAATTTGAAGTTTAATGTTGGCAGAGCTATTGTGGTACATGTTTCAAAGGAGATCTATGTACTGTATTTCAAGTTCCTGATTTTCCAATGATCTTAATATTTCGGGATGCTTAATGCTATCGAAGGCCTTCGTATAGTCTACGAAGGCTAAATATAGTGGTTTAATATAATATATTTAACCAAATATTAAAAAAAATAAACCACTGTATTTTTTTAATATTTGGTTTAGTGTCTGAAGTTGTGGAAAAACTAGGTCGAAATCTGGCTTGTTCTGGTGGTTGATGTTCATCCAGTTTCCCATCTATACGATTATGTATGACCTTAATGAATGCCTTATAGATGTCAGATGTAAGACTAATTGGCGACTAGTTCCCGATTTCAGTTTTGTCACCCTTTATGTGCAAAAAGATTATACTTGAGTGGCACATCGTCTTTGGAATTTTTCCCGATTCTAGTAGGGTGTTAAATAAATTTTTGAGGTGGGGCAACAAGGTGGTAGAGCCGATTTTAAGAGCTTCGGTAGTAATTCTGTCCTCCCTGGGACTTCTATCGTAGCGCATGGTGGTAAGCGCTCTATGCACTTCGTAACCGGTTATTGCGGGAACGGAATCTGAGGTATGATATTCTGTATTACAAATGGGTAGCGAGAGGTCTGAATATAGATTTTTTATAAAACTTAGTCGCTTTATCCATTATTTTATGCCTACTATGGTGTTAAACTCCGTCATTATATACTAGACTATTAATTCAAGCTTTGCCTTTAGTAATTCCATGTTTTAAGACCCTTAGAGATGAATGTTTTTCCAATGCAATTTTAACTAAATGAGAATTAAGATTTCTCAGATCTTTTCTAATGCTTCTTTTGACCTCTTTGTCTATTGATATTAAATCGAATTGTTGAGCGAACTAATTTGTGATCGGAGCTGTATTTGATTTTATTAATAGCACTAAAATTCTTGATTATTTGCTTATCTGATGTCAAAACGTAGTCTATTTCGTTTCTAGTAAAACTGATAGGTGCAACGTAAGTCCATCGTCGTTGAGGTTTCTTTAAAAATAGGCTGTCAGCTATATGCATGCTCTGTCCAAAGGCAAACTGCATTCAACGAAAACCTCGTTCGTTGCGGTCCTCTAAGCCAAAGTGTCCGAGAACTCCGAGAGTATCTTCGCTGTCCTGTTCTTGCCTCTGTGTTTAGCGTTGAAGTCCCCCATGAAGATGTTCCAGGTGCTCTTATTTTCATCACATGCTCGGGTGACTAGGTTATAGAAGTCTTCTACGTATTCATCGCATGTGCAGTTGTAGGTGCATAAACTTGTACAAGAGTGATCGTTTTGTTAGACGTAAGTTGGAATTTGAGTACCGCGACACGTTCAGATCATTAAATTCGATAATGTTACCCTTCCACTTCTTTGCCACTATACACCCCACTCCGTGATGCCCACTGGTTTCACCGAAGTACAAGAATATAACATCATCTCTTTCTTCCGTGTGTTCGCCCTCTCTTCTAACTTCTGAAAGACCCATAATGTTCCAATTGATATCTTTTAAAGCATTTTCATGCTCTGTCGTTATTTCGTCCTTCATCAGTGTCCGAATATTGTAAGTAAGAATGTTAAGTGAATCGGCGTCTGTTACATAACTTGCCGTGGTCATTTGACGGTTAGTTGATCTCGCCCGGAGATTCTTAGCTCCCCGGCCCAGGGCCGCGCCAACGCCCGTCCACGCCAGCACAACCACTGGAGTCGCCGGGTACTTGGTTCTATCTCTAATCGTTGCTGGCCATGCTGGTCCAGTGCGTGTTAGCGGGTCGCCAGAATCTCGTTTGTTTGTCGGCAGGGTGCACCACTTGCAAGTGAGGTTGGCTTGGGTCCCGAAAGATATTAGTTGGGACCCTTACACCTCTATAACTATAACAGTCATTATGAATCTTAATTTATCTCAACATCATTTTACAGGCACTGGTTAGAATAATGCAGGTGCAATATCTTAAATAGGGAAAGTTGTCTAAAGTAAGAAAATCCTGTCTAAAAAAATGTTGTTTTTTTACCCAACGCCTTATCTGATCAAATTTATGGTAATGGGTGGTATAATTTATTTTTTGGTACGGACTTCCTAGAAGAAAGTTGTTAACATGCAAAAGCAGTTTTAGTCCAGGCAAATTATAAATTAGGCTTAGCCTGGACTTTGCAATATTAGGAGTATGGTAGTGAAGTATTTTAAAATGTATCCCGGAAAAATTTAATCCCTGGATGTTCGTTTTTTTAAAATAAAACATCAGCTATTTTCAATAATAACTCGATGGGAAAAATATTAACTGGCATGTTGGTTTGGAGCATTAGTAGAAGAGATCAAATTTTACAAGTATGTAGGTCAGTAAATTAAACATTAAAATCTGTGCAACTATCCTATTTTATAATATATAAAGAAAGAAAGTAGTTAATTTTTAGTTAAAGAAAGTAGTCTTTCTTTAACTAAAAAAAAAACTACTCGTGATTCAGGCAAAAATATAACTGAATTAAATTGGGTTTAATTTCACTTAATAGGCCATGTCTTAATTAATTATAAAAAAAGTAATTTAAAACAATTTAACCGATTTCAAAACTTTATTTAATTTAATTAATAACTAAACTCAAAAAGTTGTTGGCATATTTACTTTAGATTTTTAAAAGATAAAACTTCTATTTCTCCCTTGCGTCGCGTGCAAAGGGTTCCAAACGTATGGAATTTTTGTAACATGTTATTTTAATACTATCTTAAAGGTTTTCCTGTAATCTATAGGCGCACCTGCATCTGTACCTGCATTTTTTTCAGGCCCGGTAGTTTCGGGGAATGGTCATTTTTCGTATTATTTCTTAAATAACTTCAAAACTATTATAAAATTATAATTCAAACCGTAACCTAATATTGTACAGTTTATTTTTTTTTGTTTTCTAGTTTGTCACCCAAAAGTGACCCCCTTACTTTCTCAAAATTTATTTATTAACGTAACGCGTCCGTGTTTCGGTCACAGAAGATCATATGTATACGAAATTTCAACAGAATCAGCTGTGACAGACGGACCGACAGTCATAAAGACAGACAGACACCCGAGTGATCCTATAAATAAGGTTTCCGTTTCTGACGGATGTTCGGAACCCTAAAAATCGTTTGGCTCCCAAGTTACCAGAGTCAACATCGTTGCATATTAGCTCTAGTACATCCCATTTGAAGGAACGCACTAAAAAAAAATACCAATAATCCTATAAAAAACCCGGCCAAGTGCGAGTCTTTACCAAAAGTTGACTGGTAGAGAATGCCTTGTTGCATTAAGTCTGCCCATGTACCACTATAGTACATAAAGTTTAAATAAATAAATAATAAACCAAAAAAAACACGCTTTTTAATTTTTATTTAATTTTATTATTTGTTGTTATAGCGGCAATAGAAATACATACTCTGCGAAAATTACAAATGTCTGCCTCTTACGGTTTTTGAGATACAGCCCGCTGACAAACGGATGGACAGCGGAGGCTTGGTAATAGGGTTCTGTTGGTGACCTTTCGGGTACGGAACTCTAAAAACTAGCTTCTTCCAACGTGCAGCGGCAAACGAACCTTACTCCCGGGATAAAAAGTAGACAATTGCGTGCTATTCCAGACTATAATATATCCTATTGCCAAATTTCATCCAATCCGTTTAGCCGTTCCGTGATTGAGTAACAAACATCCATCCATCCATTACATTTATAATAGTAGTAAGATCATTAAAAAAGGATTTGTTCCGAAACCTTCGCATTAATTAAAATTAAAAGAGAGCTTCTGAATCGGGAAGTTCATGGCGACCTCATTCTAACGAGTAGGTAGAACGAAAATTAATAAGTTTTACGACTTGTTTATTCAGCTGATTATATTATCTGCAGCATCAATTAGAGCCAAAACGCATCACCATAACGTTTAAATAATTACTCGAGTTTCGTTATTCCGTCTGTATTTTTTGTTACCGAATTAGGTCATCAACCCATTATAAATATTATTTATACGTCCGTTTATCCAAATGCTAGGAAATAAGTCATGTTTAAATATGGAACATTTGTCGATGGCCGAACAGTTTTTTTTTTGTGTTGACTTTTGTCAATGAGTTACGGTCTTACTTAAAGTTATAACATAATCAACAATTATTCTAATTATTGGGCCCAAAAACAGGCAATCGCTTTCAAAGCTTTTTGTATTTCTACAGCGGCTTCCATCAAAATTGACTCGCCTAAGCTTTTTATGTTGATAGCGTTAATAAAATACATTTTAGACTTTCTGTCATTGTTAATTTAGATTAAATTTGTACAGACAGTCTTTCAGATGACCTGACTGACAAAAAGTTTTCGAGAAAATTGCCCGTGAAAGATGGACTGACACTAAAGCAGCAGCTCTCTGGAACGCTAAATAAGCCGTTTTTAGCACAAAGTTGTATTCCACCAATTTAACATAAAACGACAAAAATTTTATCCTAGCACTTGAAACTGATTTACTCAGACCATATTACACAATTCAATACCTACAAAGTCAGTGTTAATACACAAAGAAACTGGTCCAGCTTACCGAATGTAAGGTCGGCATTTGAAAGGGCTGTCTGGGATATTTATGCGTTTAATTTTCGTTAGCACCGAGGACTTTGGGCTAAGCTAAGATAAAATAGACGACTCATAGCTTAAAGCTGGTGGGTTTTGCCTGAGGCTAGATAGAATAGATTTATGCGCGACACAATACACGAAACGTGGTCAAATTATGTGGGAAACTTTGTACTTAGATCTAGAACTCTAGACCGTGCGTAGTAACCTACTTGCCGAAATTTTGACAATTTGAGGTATGGTTTTATGTAGCTTGTAGCGAATACAATAGTGAGGTGGCAAAGAAAAAAAAACAGTTCAAATACTCACAACAGTTGCAGCAGTTTAAGGTTGTCATAATTCCGATAATACCGAAAATGGCACAAAAACACAGAAAAAAAATCACTGTTACTTTTTAACACTCTTTGCGTTCTTTTTGCCAAAAGTTTCACTGCTGTTCTAAAGACGAGAATAGAGCCTGCTTTGTTGTGTTTAATGATTGGACATCAAAACTGTGAATCGTAAAAGTTCTATCTGCGAAACCGTTGCCGGTTGTCGCGCCCCTCTAGTGAGTGTTACGAGACGAGAGAATACTCCTCATTACGACACGACAAACTTACCATACACTTACATAAACAATGTCAATGATTCGGTGCTACTAGGATAAACATTTTGACTTCAGTAGTCGATATGAGAATCTGAATAATTTTGACTAGGTACGCGGATTTTCAAAGGTTATCTAGCTACTTTTTTGTAAATTATTAGCTTTTGCCCGCGACTTCGTACGCGCATATTTCTATTCGATTTCGGGAAACCCTCTTAGTGCTCCCCTACGGAGTATAGGGAAGCTACATGCCAAATTTCAGCTTTCTACGACCAGTAGTTTCGGCTGTGCGTTGTCTGTTAGTTACTCAGTCACTCAATCAGTCAGTAACGGAAGAATTATATTTATTATATTGATTATTAAAGGATTAAAAAACTTTAGATAAGTATTTAATTAAAATGAAAAGGTAGCAAAAAAATATACAAAATAGGACGAATATGCAATTCTTAATTAACCACAGTAAAGCTTTAGAAACCTAATTTTACTCACTAACATCGAACAAAATTAACGAATAAAAACCCCATTTTATAAAAGCATAAAACAAACAAATTCGGCATACAGATAACATTTACGTAATGACATCATTGTCTATAGCTTTTGTTTTTGTTTTAGCAACAACAGGATTACAAAACAACATATTAAAATTCCGTTAAAAAAAATCTCAGTCATAATTCCGCGTGTGAAATGTTTCATGAATAGTGAGGTTATTCGCTTAATTCCGAAGTGGCGAGTGCCCCGACCTCTCGAGATGATGTTACGAGTTCGAAAGTGAAACCAAGGTCGCTGTTCCAAGTTTTTATGTTACTTACCGACGTCTAACTTGCAGACATGGCTGCAACTTACACGTCCCACAAAAGTTATGTGAATGGCCGGTGTCATACGGAAACGATCATCAGAGTTAGGTAACTTTATAAAATATTTTAATCCAGATATTACCTCGTTTTCCATCATCACGTAACGTGTTGACATGATGAAGTGGAACTACGGAATTTTGTTAATGAATGAGCGAGTATTTTTAACTGTTCTTTTTTGGAACATTGATTTCTATATTGAGTTTGCTGTAACTTGTTGCAAGATAACGTCGAATACTTTTATCTAAATGTGAAGTGTTGTTTAAGTGGCAGTAGTCATTATTGCATTTAAACCAGTTATTTCTGTGTTTGATATACAGATGATACCTCGAGTGTTTTTCAACTGTTACTGGCTGCATGTCAATTAATTATACTATTGTTATGAGAATGGGAATCCCTGAGGGTCGTATTTTTTTATGCTGATCTTGAAATAGAATAAATAAAGAAGAAACTAGCCGATGACAGTTTATACAAAAGACATGCTGTTCGCAGTGATTTTGGTGAATAGTAATTTTAATCGTGTGGCACATAATTCTCAGGCCCAAGGCAAAATTAACCCTAAAGTTGTACCTACCTTTAGTGGCACCCAAAGCTTATTTCAGAGTGTGCCCCCATGTAGGTGCTATTGCATATGTCACCGGAAAATTGCAAACGCCGTTAGATTGTAAAATATCGCGGGAAATTGTAAACTATTTTAGACACGGATAAATTGGATACTATTAAATTTGGATGGGATTTATTGTATACAAAACGATTTTATCATAATATATCGAAAAATTATAATCTAATAAAGGTTTATTACAATCTTACGGAGTCTGCCATTTTCCGGTGACATATTCACCGCGCCAGGTAGAGGTAAAATGTAACAATTAATTTCAGTTTGATCTATAAATACAATGCTTTGGAAAGGAACGAGAACAAAAACGTAATAAAAGTGGCACTGTTTGAGAATGATGGTATTCCTGTCTAGGTCACACTTGCATATCTGGGATTGGCAATTAATGAATTAATTGCTGAATTTTGAATTAGTTAATCATTAAAAAGGTAAATAAAAAAAGAACCTGACCATGTTAAGAAGATCCAAAAAAAAAAAACAAAAAACAAACTCTGACAAGAAAATATTAGCCAAATATATCTTTAGACAATATAGTTGAAACCACAGAAAGCTACATGGCAGTTAAAAAAAAGAAATATCAGGAATTATTTTGTAGTAAAAGAAATCCTTGAGTGATGATAACTCAAATAAAACGGTTTATGTAAAACAAACCACAGGATACATTGGAACGACAAATAAGGACATAGTATACCAAGCACCTTATTGAAATGCTGTATAAGGAAAAAAAGAAAAAAATGTATTCAATTCAAAAGTGAAAGGAAGGAGGCAGACCAATTAACGTCTCGCGCATATATACCAACCACTTATACTTTCAAAAGGTGGAGTTGGAGCGTAATATGAGTAAGCTTATGACAATATCTGTAAAGTAAGGTATCTTGCAAAAGCCCCAGCATCCCAAGAAAAGGTGTAACAAAGGTGCTCTAAATTCTATCAACAAGTTCAATGTTGCAATATCAAATGAGTTGCTATTCTCTTATTGTTCTACTACCTTGACATTGAAAATTTACATTGTAACGTATTATAAACTAAGATTATCTTTATTATTACATCAGATCACGTTTTGTACAAAAATGGATGATATTATGGTTCGTATTACGTAGCTTTTAAGGAAACTTGTCGTTGTCGCGACCGATGGCGACGCGATAGGCCCAATTTTGATTGTGAGCTCAAATTCGATCGCATTACGCATGCGTGAAAGAAATCAGTGTTTTTGAAAGCAGGTTTACGAAATTTCAAAAATATTTGTATGCAATAGGAATATTTTGAAAAAGTGGTGTGAATACTAAGGGACATGAAATCCCTAAAAGATATACAAGGCCGGGAACATGCCAACAACGAAAAGACAGTGATAATGTAACATTTACTAAATTGCCAAAAGAAATGACAGACAGCTCCAATTTAACCAAGTTCCTTCACTTAATCGATAACAAGGAAACAAAACATAAGCCCGAAGGCGACAATGCAAGCATTGTACTGCAGTAGACTGTCCATTGTATATATGGCATTGGCGACCGGTTAAACGATCGAAGGTCTTTGACTTAGATAAGTGAAACGTGTTAGTATGGAGGTACTCCAATTACTATGACCTATACATATCTGCATAGGTAATAACTTTGGAGACACCGATTTGACGTTGTTGATTCGATGATAAGGTATGTGTTCGATTATGGCACATACGGAAAGTTGATCACAAAGCCCGACTACCTACTGTGTGGCTTAAATTGCAACGTCGAGTCCTACTTGTAAAATATAGGTTTGATATTCACTACCGAAATGTCAGGTGGTCAATTCCGCCCATTTTTATCGTCATCGCTGACAGAATGTCATTTGCTTCTCAGCTTTCCGCTTAATGGATTAATGGCTAAAGCTTTTCAGTTGCCCAAAATATTATGGACAAAACTCATATCAGCATTGCGGTAGACTATGTTGTGTTGTGTACTTGTGTATGTTTCGAAGGTCATTATTTAAATTGATCGAAAATCAGAATTTTATTTAAATTCTTCGCCAGTATTTTCAAGTGCAGCCGAGAGTAATGATTGCTATCAAACATTTAGGTGGCAAAAGAAGCCGTGATCAACAAACGGCCGTTTATTTGTTTGTTTGACAAATGCTCGACTGTTGACAATATAGAACCGCAAGGATTTCCTATATAGTCGAATAAACAAAAGCGAGAGATAAATCAAGGTAAAAGATTCTACTTCAAGGAAGGTTAAAGAGTACAGATGTTGATTATTTCACGTTCTACCCGGACTCGAAATTGAAGCACAAAAATTGGTAATATGATGTATATTCATGCCTAGCCTAAAAATAACTATTACTTGTTTGTTATCCTATTTTGTACACATTAATTTTAATCTTAGAAAAAATGCTTACCCAGACTTGAGTCGTCGTAATATTCGTCATCGTCATAGTCGAGGACCGCGTGTAACTGTGTTTTTCCCCCAGTTCCACTTGACTCCACTTTAGTAAAACCTCGCGGTCTTTCCGGAGGATTCTGTCCATTCTCGCTACCACCAGTTTTGCTACCCTGATTACTAGGCGGCCTGGACGGAGCTGGCGTAGTACTACTAGGCGGCCTGTTAAAATTGAAGTTATTCACATTTTGATTCGAATTTTCATCGAACCTTCGACTAGATGGAGGGTTTGGCTTTGTTGCCGGCGGGTAAACTGCATCAGCGTACCCAGGGCTGTACCCCGGACCTGGCGGGCCCTGGTTCATTCTCTTTTGTTCATAATCATAGTCCCCAGTAGGGTCGTGAACGTATTGTCCCGTGTTATCGTACTGTCCTGCGATTTCGTACGGTGAATTTACTTCTTTGACACGCTGGTTTTCTATCTGTACGTTAAGTCTTGAGTTTTGTTGGTAGACCTGTGTATGTAGGGGTGCACCGTAAGGGTTTTGTGGAGCCTCATTTTGGTAATGCGTATACTGGTTGGCTGGTGGTAGGTAGGCTGTGCCGGCACGTTTTCTGACTTTGGGCCTGCGCTGGTTTGGTGGAGTGAAGGGCTCATTCTCTGGTTGTGCGGAGATTGTGTCTTGTTGGTATTCGGCGGGAGAGTAGAGTAGGTCATCGAGGCCGACTCGGAGGGGAGTCGAGGAGGTGGGCACGAACGCCGGCGTGGCCGCACCGACGCCCGCGAGCGAGAAGTTTGTCAAAGCCATAGCCTACACACGCGGCATTGACGCGAAATGTCAACTCACTAAGTCAACAGCCGCGGAGCTGTTACTAACGCGCACGCATGTCGTGAACTATTTGATAGTAAGCACTAACGTTTTCTCATTTTTGGAACAGAACACAATGCACTGACACAATTCACTGCTTTAACTTGTCCACCGTTGATCTGCAACAAGAAAATATTGTTATGATTAGTATTGAGTTTTTAAATCATGAGTTATAATTTTTTTTATGAAAACAATCGTAAAATTATGTTAGAAACGACACATAAACTGGGCGCTGTTAAGTACAAAGATCCGATTTAAGTTATCTTTAACTTTATGACCGTGATTTATATTGTTAAATCGTATGTCGAAACTGAACCATATATCGTGCATTGTTGTAAACTTTTATGGCTGGATTTCCCCTAAGTTTCGTGATATCCTTGCCACATTACAAATGTCATCGATTTGAAAGGCGAATCGTGATTCCATTTGATGAACACGATTTTGGAATTGAACCGGGGAAACCCAAACATGATCTAAAATAATGCAACAATTAAAATTTATTTATAGGAGGTTATCTCGAAAAGTACTGATCCGATTATGAAAATTGGAAAAAAGCCTCCAAGTTATAATCGTGGTGAATAGTTCTAATTTCGCTTTGGCCGTGGGGCACACAATATTATTGTTTTGAATTAAGTATTCTTATATGCATATATGTAACATTGTGTGTTTTGTATTTATTTTATTTCTTTCAGTAGGTATGTAAATTTATACCGGTAACTTATGTTTTTTTCAAAATAAGGGTTCACGATTGTAGTAACTGTATGATATAGGTACTGTCAATATCTAATTTATATAGTGAGATAGGTTTAGTCAACGCGATTTTCCTGTTAATTCAGAACTGGTCGTGTGAACAGAATAGTGCGACCGCGGTTTGAGCACATAATTGATATATTAAACTAAGTCGTCCCTTCACTTAACATTTGGAGTTACTGCAAATAGAATATTGTTGAGTTACATATTTCTGCTTATTTGCAATATTATAAATGCAAAAGTGTGTCTGTCTGTATGCCTGTCACCTCTTCACGCTTAAACCGCTGAACCGATTTAGATGAAATTTGGTATAGAGATAGTTTCGAGTTCAGGGGAAGGACATAATTTTTATCCCAGAAATCATCCTTTAAGGGGGTAAAAAGGGGGGTGGAAGTTTGTATGGGGAATCAATAACCGCTCAACCGATTTAGATGAAATTTGGTATGGAGATAGATTAGACCTTGGAGAAGGACATAGGCTTTTGTCGACAGACCTTTTGTCGCGAGAAAAGGGCTTGAAAGGGTTGAAATAGGGGGTGAAAGTTTGTATGGGAGTACGTCTTTATTTAAGATAAAACCATGAACCCATAGGTACTCGATAAAAATAAATAAATATATGTCCAAGCGTTTTTGAAAAATTAGTATCCTAAATATAAAAATGGCTGCCCAAAGTAAATTTTCCACGCGGACGAAGTCGCGGGCAAAAGCTAGTTTTTATAAATCTGTACTGTACGAAGGCCTACCTGACTACCACGGAATGAGGGTAGTTGTTTCCTATTTGCTTTTTTTTAAGTTCATGGTTTATAAAGAAAATAGAGACTTTTCCTGGATAAAAAAATATATATGTATTATCATTGTTTTGGGGTTTTCCTGTTGACAGTGATAAGGATGAATTTTTCGATGCCCTATGTTTAAGTGCTTCCACTCCCCTTTTGATTCTGCTTGAACATTTACACATATTTTCTACAATTTTTAGTTAGATTATAAACGGTAAATATGTGACAAGTACTTTGATTTTCTCGAAGATATTATAAATGCACCGTCAATACAAAAGAATGCTGTCACATAACGCACGTATAAGGAGAGGTTGTGACTCAGGTTCACGGCAGTACAGAATTTTGGTCAATAAAGTCTATGTTTTATTTATTGTGTCTCATGTTAATGTTCACTAAAAGGTTAATATGACATAATACGACACATTGTGTCTTTTCTTGTCAAGTAATATGAAGGAAGAAAACTAAAAGCCTTAAGGCGCCCATTACACGGTAGGTTTTTCTGTCAGATTAACCACAGTCAAGGCTGTGATTGACGGATATGCTATCGTCTAATGCAGTGAATGATAGTTGCATGAAATTGATAGACGAAAATCTGGATATTTGATTAGTCACGACTTTAAGTGAATGGATATGTTATTTATATTTTGATGGAATGGGTCCTTGTCCGTTTTGGAATCCAGTATACCCGCCAATAATGTATCGTCGCAATATTTAAGATTTTTTATAGTAACGGTAATTTCGATTAAATTCCTTCACTCACCATCAATCATGGCTTTTGGAATTTACTAAAAAGTAACGGTCCATGGTGTACATAATTAAGAATAGTTATTTTTTCTACTAATCGATAAGGTTTTCGCTAATTGAAGATTTGACTAATTGAGAGTTTATTTGAATATCATATCGAAATAAAAGAAGGATGCCAGGACATAGGTTAGTTTAAGTCTTCTCGGAAAATAAATTTTTTGAAGCAATTCATTTTCTCTTTCTTCTCAGTATTATGTACCTATTATGTGTTTTGTGCACATAATAAATATGGTATTATTCTAATATATCTGACGATAATCTACAGCGTGACTATAATAAACAGTATGCATACCAGCATATGCGCATATACATTAAGATATTCAAAAATATGTAACTAGTTTACTTGTATAAAAACATGTCGATTGATTTATACTTTATATTTGTAAATTCGCAGCGATCAACAACATTTCTGACATTTAATTGATTTCGTTATTCGGTTTGCTATCAATTATATCGAGTATTAAGCAAAACATTATGTGCAAACAGTTTTCTCACGCTTTATTTTATCTGTGGGACTACTAACTTTTATATCTAGTACTGCTGCAATCGATATGAGTTGCTTGGGACCGGTCGAAGTGGCGACGCCGACAAATGGTCCTAGGCTTCGGATGAAATGAAGACGATGATGAATGCTTCAAAGTTCAATTAATATAAAGTCCTTGATTGTAGGCACTTCTCTGACTCTGTGTTTGTTTGACTTTGTACAATTTTAATTATCTAGAATCTAATGTATGGGACCTGAAAGTAACTGGTGAATTCTATAGGTACAGTTCTGATCATCAACAGTTCATTGCCATCATCAAATTTATTTAGACTGCGCGGCGCGTCGCATGTTTGGGTTAGCACTCGACGGAATTGGGACGCACCGTGCTACTACACAAACTCGTGCGATAAAACTTAACGCGCGCAACATGTCTCCTACTTCTTTTCTTCTCTTATCTCAGAAGTCATGCCCTATCACGACACTTCTGCTTTTCCTTTCGAAAAATATTTTAATGCTAGGCGTTACATTTAAAAATGTACGAGTCACACAACTTTACCAGTAATTGGTCAATCAAACGCAATTTTCGCGTAGATATAATTTTATGTATTCCGATCAGATATTACGATTAAATCTAGTTCAGTTCTTGACCATAATCTTAAAAGTTGTATCGGTGAAACCTTGGCACACTAGCACACGTGGTTATACAGTTTGTTAAGAAAATGTTTAGTAAAAGGGCACATAGCAGCGAAGTTTGTTTGTTTCATAGAACTCGGAGTCGCTATACCGACAGTGACTATTATAGATACCTATGCCAATACAAATTTTCTTTTCGAGATTCAGATTAAACATATATACAAGAATTGCTCGTTTAAAGGTATTAGATTAGATAGACAACATGTTTTACTTCGCATAGACTTGCTTTCGTTAATCAATGCCACTCACAGGCTCGCTTGAGTTGTATGGTAGAGACCGACCGAAGGTTCGGTTTCGGTTTCGGCCAAAAATATAATTTCAGCCAGTTTCGGCCAAAAATATAATTTCGGCCACAGTTTCGGTTTCGACCAAAAATTGACCGAACCTTCGGCCCCGTCGAAACTCAGTATTCTCCATTGTCGTGCGTCGTTTGGCTAACTTCGGATGTTTTCGTTGCCTGAGATCGCTAGTACGTAGACTAGTTAGGATTTTTAACAGAACGATACAAGATCTCAATAAATTATATTAATCATTAGAATATTGTGAACACGTTTAAATAATATAAATAAATCATTATATTTGTTACCAACTTTATTTATATTTCTTATTTTATTTTAAAAAGTTTACTGTGATTATATGTATAAAACCAACTAAATTAACATCTATAGCATGATAATTAAAATAAAACATGCTATTATATAAAAATTATAATTGATATTACATGTCCATCCAAGTTTCGGTTTCGATTTCAGCCGAAACTGAGATCAGAAACGAAGGTTCGGTTTCGGCTGAAAATCCTGTTACGGTCAGACACTGTATGGTGTAAGAATTGACAATGCCGTCTGTCTCGATATGCTGTAAGCCACCGAGGCTCATCGGTGTTCTGTGGTTCGAATACATTATTTTATCAAAGTGATTGAACGACTGTCAACTGTCTTACTATTAATTGGATGGGTGCCCTGTGTTCACTGCAAGGTTATGTGGTTAAAATTATGATAAGGTATCTTTGGATTTAGATTATTGGATCTCTATTCTTCTTTAGGGGAAAAACCAGGATAGTTGCCACACTTTTTATAAAAATATATAATTATTATATATTTAGTTAGTTGTCACTTTATTCATAAAACGGGTAGGTACTTTGGTTTATTATCTTCAAATTTGTGAAAGTAAAGAACATTATTTTTGATATTTCCAGAATATTGGCGATTTTTGTCGACCTCTAAATTTGTGCTATAATCTATCCTTATATATATGGGATAGATGTAACACGGTCTACTTAGTTGTCGTTGTAAAGTCTCTCTATTGATAAATAAAATAACATGTGATTCATCCGCGAAGCTAGAGTAATCAAAATCGAGGCAACTATACCCATTTTTTTTATTTTTTTTTGATGTCGGTGGGAAATTCTCATGGAAATCCTCCACCCTGGGGCGGGTGGAGGGGTCTGTCAGACTCTTACTGACTAAAACCACCCCGGTGTTCCATCTCCCACCTACGCCGGGGATCGCGGGATCGGGAGGAGTGAGGTGTTTGACTCCCCCCGCTACGTCAAAGAGGGGCGCACGGGAACACCACGCGCCGCCACCTCGGGTCCTGATGAATCGGGGGCGACGGACATAGGTAACTATCCTGGTTTTACCCTACCCGTATATGCAAAATCGCCATTGTTCTTCCTCTCCGTATCCCATTATTTAGATCGTTAACCGTTAAGATTTTAAATTTTGAATTTAGTAGACAACTTGTAAAGTTATAACTTTGTATCTAAACGTATTAACTGCCTATGGAAATCTGCAGCATCAAGGGTAATAGATGGCTAACATTACCTTTAAAGTTTCACGTGCTCTTACGTTGTACTAAAAATATCATGCAGGAATAGAATTCGATACTATATCAGTAAAAAAATCGTGACCAGAAGAACTTGACATTTTTCAATAACAAAACAGATTACGCTGCGAATTTTGAAGTTCACTTGAGTATGCACAAATTTGGCATGACCCCGTGAAGACACGTTTGACACTAACTGCTATCGCCGAAGAGCATCTAGATCACGCTTGCGCGGGCGCAAGGACCGTGGGAAACGGCGTCTGCGCATTATGGGAAACATTGTACAATTGTACTAATTAACCAGGAGAAAAACTGTTATATAACGAGGTATGTGTGTAAGGGGATCGTAACCTAGATTTTTTGACTGTAAAAAAGTGTCACCGGAAAATTGCAAACGCCGTAAGATTGTAAAATATCGCGTGATTTTTTCTTTATTTATTGTAGGTACTTATACAAAACCATTTTTTCTTAATATATCGAGAAATTATAATCTAATTAATATTCATTACAATCTTACGGAGTACGCAATTTTCTGATGTCATAAGCATTTCGTAGTAATGTTCTTTGCGATGAAATCATTTGTTTATACACGCTGAAATTTTAATGTTTTTTTTCCGCGGCAGAACGATTAGCCATCAGTAGTACTATCGTATCATAGAGTTAAACTTAAAAAATAAAAATGATTTTGGTTTTAAATAATTAAAATATATACAGGGTGTCCCAAAACTCAACGTCAAGCCGAAACGGGGTGACAGGATTGATCATAACCATCACGAGAAAAATCTGAAAAAAAATCTATCCCATGCAGTTTGAAAATTATGGGCATTTTAAGAAAAACCTAGAAATTTGATCAAACTGTACCATTTTTCGGTTATTGTGGTTATTATTTTTTATTTTTGTTCATTTGAACTTTAGAAACGTAATCCTAAATAACATTTCTAGAATCCCAATAAAAAATAATGACACAATTGCCTCAAGTTCCCGAGAATTGAGACTATTTGTTAAACTACGAATTTAAAATTTTCAAGATTCGTCGACTTTGACAGGCCCTCCTATAAAAAAAATGTACTAGAGTGCCTTGGCAAGTAGCATTAAAAGTTGGCGCATTTAATCAGAATTCTAAAATGGTACAATACTTGTTAGTTCCATACAATAGAAAAGAGTAAAAAAATTAAAACCTCAAGTAACCCGATTTTTGCTATCAGATTTTACTCAGTTAAAATGTTTTTAATTCGCACAAGCTCTAGGTAGGTTCTTAATTTTAAGGCAAAATGATGAGAGAGATGGATAATGGGTATGTTTGCCATGAGTGAGCGAGACAGATAGTGACGCCACGCATTGAGACGGAGATGCGTCGTTTAAACGAGTGCGAATGAAACAGATAGATGCTATGGCATCTATCTGTTTCATTCGCACTAGTTTCAGCCAAGCAAATGGCTACGCTACCAGTCCGACACCAACCAGTTAGTACGTTTCGCTCATTCGTCTACTGCGCACGTTCGTATTCGTATTAATTATTTTACTAATTTTACTAACTTTTTTTCACTTTGGTAAAAGTGGCGTCACTATCTGTCTCGCTCACTCATGGCGAACATACCCATTATCCATCTCTCTCATCATTTTGTCTTAAAATTAAGAACCTACCTAGAGCTTGTGTGAATTAAAAACATTTTAACTGAGTAAAATGAGATAGCAAAAATCGGGTTACTTGAGGTTTTAATTTTTTTACTCTTTTCTATTGTATGGAACTAACAAGTATTGTACCATTTTAGAATTCTGATTAAATGCGCCAACTTTTAATGCCACTTGCCAAGGCACTCTAGTACATTTTTTTTATAGGAGGGCCTGTCAAAGTCGACGAATCTTGAAAATTTTAAATTCGTAGTTTAACAAATAGTCTCAATTCTCGGAAACTTGAGGCAATTATGTCATTATTTTTTATTGGGATTCTAGAAATGTTATTTAGGATTACGTTTCCAAAGTTCAAATGAACAAAAATAAAAAAGAATAACCACAATAACCGAAAAATGGTACAGTTTGATCAAATTTCTAGGTTTTTCTTAAAATGCCCATAATTTTTAAACTGCATGGGATAGATTTTTTTTCAGATTTTTCTCGTGATGGTTATGATCAATCCTGTCACCCCGTTTCGGCTTGACGTTGAGTTTTGGGACACCCTGTATACATATTCATAAACTTCAAAGCGTAAGAAGCAATAGTAGCTTACTAGACGTGACGTAGGTAATACTGGCAGAGTGGCGGCGGGCCGACAAAGTGAAAAGCGATTCATAAATGTTCAGAGCAAAATAAGCTCTCGCGCGCAGTAATTTTTTTGACGTGACAACGTCTAATAAATCGATGAACGCCGGCTGCACGCACGAAAAAGGATGACTCATTGTAACGTTACGATCATTTTATCAATGTTTTGTTTATCACAATTGTTATTCTGCCATTTCTTGATTTTAAATTTATTATTTTTCATAAATTGATGTATTATGTAATGTATTTACAATGTCGCTGCGGGAAAACAACCATTAAAATTTCAGCTTGTATAAACCTTGATAATTGTCGGTATAAATAAGGGAAGACCAAAGGATCGATGAATAGATTGTAAGAAAGATGGCATGGCTAGAAAGAAGACGACTTGTGATGACGGCAAATATGTATGTCTATGTATAGAAGAAGATACGACACGGTTGGCGCATTGGTTGAGCAATTGGCTGCTGCGCTGCGTGTCGTGGGTTCGATTCCCGCACGGAACAAGTATTTGTATGGCCTACAGATAGTTGTTCCGGGTCTGGCTGTTCGTGTATGTGAGTTTCTATGTTTGTAAACGCTAGTAAAATTCCTAGTGTGGGGAAAGGTTTAAAAAAAAACAACAAAAAAAAGATAGGCTTTGGTGCGCGGACTCCAAATAAATTGGAATAAGGGCAGAAGATTTACGTTGAAATTCTTCGCAAAGTGGTTTATTGCAAAAGAATGAGATCATGTGAATTGTTCTATTGCACTCCATATATCGAGCTAAATCAATCTCCCTAGCCTTTTTCCCAGCTATGTTTGGGTCGACCTCCGGTCTAACCGGATGCGGCTGAGTACCACTTAAATACATGAAGCTACAGACTACCTGATCTCCACAACCCAGGAACTGGGTACCACGATAACCCTAGTGATCAAGACTATCAGGTTTTAAGTCTCGTATAAATTATTGTGATATTTCGCTAGGATCATGGGGCTCAATTAGTAGCATGCGGATATTTTTTTCTAGATCTCAAAGGCGCATCAGCCGCTGTTTCCGTTTCGGGACCTGAAAAAAAAAAATCAGTAGGTAGGGAAAAATATTGGTAGGTTTATATTTTTTTTTTGTTTCAGGGGGAAACCTACAAGAGACGCCTAGCCTTTTGAGGAAAAAGATCAGACAGTGTGGGATTTTTACCTTAAAAACGACCCCGGTAATCACCATCAGCATATGGAACCTGTGACCTCTTTTGAGATCACCCCGGAACTACTTCTGAGCTAATCTACTATTAAACCTATTTATTTAATAAAACATGTTTTTTGTATTATTTCAGTGGAGCGATCTCACAATCTCATGGGATAGGTCAAGCACCTCGTCAGCTCGCACCAATGTCAACTAGATTTTTTTGAAGCCATTAAAAAGCAATTAGGTACTAAGTGCGTTTGCTGAGTATCTATTTAGTGTGTATGTATTTACATAGGCAATGTAATTTGATGCGACAATGGACTAATAAATTGCTTGTACGTATTTTTTATTTGATTAGTAACTAGTTTCTGTCATGGCAGCTGCTTCGCCCGCGGGAAAGATGAAAATATCCTAAGGGACATACCTACTCCCGGTATAAAAAGTTTACTATGTAGGACGATATTGTAGTAGTTATACCGGGAATGTCCAGGACATGTTCTACTCGTGCGTGTGCTAAGTTTAATTGATATCGTTCAGCCGAAAAGACGTGATAAGTATGTTAACAGACCATACTGAAACTGATAGAATTCGATTCGCAATTGATTTCAAGAAGCTTTATAGTAGCTCGTTTTAAAGCTTACATTTGCACATTTTGTGTGCGACAAACACGTTTCAAAATTTGATTTTTATAATCTCCAAAAACTCGATCGTATTTATATAATCCGTATATATATCTGGAACACAACTTAGGATAAAAACGTTATTTTTGTATTTAAATATCTTTCATACGTTTCTAGGTTATTATTAAAACACGTTATCGAAGTGAGACCTATACTTTTTATCGCTTTTGTATGGATAAAAAAAAAGTTATCCATTCTTTACGCTTGCGGAAAGCAAATTAATGGAGCAGCAATAAGACCAATGACCAATAGGCAATGAATTATAAGCTATTCATAATAAATGTGACATTAAAGAACCTACAAAGCGTTCAAACAATGACGTAAATCGTTACAGACTGATATAATATAGAGCACTTCCTGACTAAACTGGTTGTAGTAGGTGTTTAACTGCCTATAGATTATACGCGTAGTATAGATACTTGTCAAAACAATAGGAGGAAGCAGTGTGTCTAATTTGCCTTGGGGTGTGTCGAATCGGCCACGACGAAATGATCCCGGTTCTGTACGTGTATTTACTTATCTAGGTAGCAAAATGCGTGTCGGTTCCGCGTGTCGTTTGTTGACAGTCGTAACTGGTACTCAGAAGCCCGTAGGTAAGTCTGACGACCATGTTTTACGAAAGGTGCCCAGTGACTACATTGAAAAGCAGTCGGTCCAGTTGTTTAATATTGACCTTCTGAATAAATGCCTATGATTCGAAAGTTACCCTTAATAGTTCTCAGGAGATCAGCAAAGTAGTAAAGATCAGGTATTAGCTTGGCGTGCCCCAAGTGCCCATACATCTTTAGGTACTTTAGAGGGGTTCACCCTTGTTTGATAGAACGATTGATATAATATTACTAAATCGAATTTTAGTTGCAATAAAGTCATTTCGAAGAATTATTCAATTGACCGAATAATTCATTGGTAAATTTTTATTTAGCGTAATTATTTATTTGAACTAATTTCATTTGAACTAATTTCATTTCGCCGAATTTTCAAATGCACTAATTTTATTCTTTATACCCTATACACCTGCCACCCTCAACTATTGTTACCAGGAGAAACTGGATGCAATCTGGACTTTAGGGCACCCCGACTCGGATAGGTTAGGTTAGAAGGGGATGGCGCCATCCCCTTCGTGGTTATTTTTTTTATAAACCACCCAGAAGTAGGAGCCCCGCGAAGCGGGGCTCCGTCGACCAAGCCCACCCTCGACCATGCATAGAATATTTTAAGGTTTGGTTAAGTGTTAAATACATGGTTATACCATCTGAACATTACATCAAATGAACATTATACCTTTTGATCATTAGCGCAAATGTTGTTATAGCAAATAAATATTCGATGAACTGAAAATTCTGTCAAACGATATTATACAAAGTGATGATTTTCTTAAACGTTGTTCGATTTAGTAATATTATATCAAACGTTGTTCTATAAAACAAGGGTGAACCCTTTAGAAGATGTAAAGAATGCCACCTATGCTGCAATTAACGTAGTCACCTACTGGGGCCAAACAATCTAGGGAGTAAACCATAGCCTAGAACAGAAGAAGTTGATAGCTCTTTGAAATGTTGAAGAAGTGAACAGCATACACCATGTAGTATGCACGATCTAGATAATCTACAATTAAAGAGCGAAAATAATAGAGAAGTCACGTTGAATTTGGCAACACGCAGGTGGTTGGAAAATAAATAAGATGCAAAATAAACCTTGAGGTGCTTGTTATGCTACATTTTCATTCCTCGACTGTAGATACATGTAATGCATTAGGTGCAAAAATATTTACGAATAGTTACTGTCGCAGATACGCAGTACTTACATCAGAAAAAAATCATCTGACTGTTACACATTCAGGGCCACTTGCATTCCTTTGGGCTGTTCGAATTATGGCCGCAAGGTCGCAGATTGTTACCGACTTAGAATTAGCACAAACACATGATTTTATATCGTTTAGGCCAGCCTGTCTAATGTACAACCTAGTTAGTAAAAACTTAGGCTTACAAATACATCACAATATAAGTTACACTTTATACGGGATGATTTTTTAAAGTGTGTGTGGATGGCCAAATTCGAAGTTATGAGGAATATCGAAAAACAATAAAAGAAGTTAAACACTAAAACTGCATCATTGGACTTTTGGGAAAATCGGTATTCCTAGCCAGGAGTCGTGTTGGTTGATTTTGAAAAAAAATTACACATGCCCTGTATTATTCCTTATTAGCGACACTTTCAAATGGTGATTTGAAAGTGTCGCTAATAAGGATCAAATTCTGGGAAGTAATAACACATGGCAAACTAAAGGAAAGAGCTCTTTTGAACAAAATCCTATTTAATTAAAAAAAAAAACATCATAATTAAAAAAAAATCTATGATGCAGTTATAGTTTTCATCAACATCGGTCCCGAGAATCTCCAGTATCATTGGATTTTTTAATAAAAATATCAGTTTTGGCTGTGGTAGGTAGGATTAGGCCGAAATTTAAAAAGTAATTTGTTAAAAATGAGCGCTTTCCTTTAGTTTTCGTGATTTGTTATTTCATTTGACCCTGTATATGTGAAAACATTAATGATAAAAAGTGTGAAGTAGGCGGTATTACCGCACAGGACAATCTCTATAGATATACCACACGCGTACACCTACATAATGTAACATAAATTTTATTTTAGGACGCTTATGTACCTTCCCACTTTTTAAACATGAAGTTTAAATAGACAAAATAAATATTTGATCAAAGTAGGGTTTTAAACTTTTAACGCAAGGAAGTGTAACAATGCAAAGTAACAATATGACTTTCAAATTAAAGCGATGAAACGTTTATATAAACTATTAATTAGGTACATATTTTCCTTTGTTCGAAGCGCTTATGTAATCAAGCAAAGGTTGTCAACGGAACTAATATATTTAAATTAAATACTACATCTTGACAGCTAACACTGACATTTAAAATCAACAAGTTAGCAAGCAATTGAAGATGAAACTACTTAATGTACTTGTTGAATGAAGGATAGGTACAAAATTAAATTCAATGCAATTATTTTGCATTTATTTAAATTTAGTTTTGTAAATAGAGTTAAAGAATTGGCATAAATATACTTATATCAAAGTGTAGTGGAAACTCTGAAGAAGAAAAATAAACGAGCAGTGTAGATACTATGCAAGTTTGAATGGGCCATGTAATGAAAATCAGTGACTCAAGAAATGAAGAGGTTTCTAAGCCAATCCTAGCTTTACAAGTTATTTCGTTCCTGAGCCTATCCCGCGGGAACCTTGCATTTTACGGGCCAATAATGACCTATGAGATTGCCACCAACCTTCTCGAGTTCTTTTCGAGTCGATGGTGACCCTTAAACACTTTGTGCCCAGTAGTTGGCCACAATTGTTGTGGCATCTGTAGCATTCATTAGGTTACGGAAGAAGACAACCCGGGCGTCGGGAGTCGCAGGGCGTTCCCCGGCCACCGTAGGTGCGGGCCTGTGAACGGCGAGCGTTGGGTGGCTCGCTGTCCGATCACCACCAGGCCCTGGTCGATGGCGCGTTGTATTCCACGCGCGCCTCAAAGAGATGTCAGCATAGGAGACGGGACCCGCTAGGGCCAGAGCCTGCCAGGGTTGAGGAATTTGTTCGAAAGAGTCACCGCGGCCCGCAAAGGGCTTTAGAAGGAACACGGATGGGTTTTAGTCAGTAAGAGTCTGACACGCCCTTCCGCTTCACCCAGAGCGGAAGAAGTAATTTGATAATTTACCATCCTCAAAAAAAAAATCATTCATTAAGTCCTCAATGGTGCAGGCCATATTTTGGACGGGGGCACCGCACTGACATTTGGTGTTTAGTGGGTCAGTGAAACCCCATTTTGCCAAGTTGTATTTGCAACGGCCTACTTGAGTACGCAATCGATTGAGTGCTTTCCTTATAGGCCACTGCAGTTCATGTCCAGGTGGCAGGTGATCCTGAAGTTTCAAGAAGTGGGGTGGTGGTGGGTGCTGTTCTTCCCGCTACTTGCTTCTCACTGGTACATGGTTGGTCTTGGATGGCCTGTGTGCAGCGAAGAAAACTGTTCTGGCTCTTAAGTCTACCCGGAGCTGAAATTATTATGGGTCCGTGTAATCGGATTCCTGGTTATTTTTCTCAACCACGCATATGAAATCCCTTTGTACTATTGGAGGTGCAATACCAATTATCGGGTAAAGTTTGTTTAGTAGAGTCGGCTTTAGGCAACTCGATATTATTTAACACGTCTCGTTGAGGGCCAACAACCTAACAGCAGTTTACGTTTTTCTGTTTTAAAAAGATTTCCTAATAAATATTAATCGCAGACCTTGTCACAATCTAGATCAGACACAGATAAGATATTTTTTTCAAAACATCGAAGAACATGAGATTTATGTGACTATAAACGCTAACGTTGATTAATAAAAAATGGCTGCCCACGCGTTCTGATTTCAATATTTTAAAAGATTTATCTTTAATTTTGTGTTTCTTACATAAGTGGAGCAGTTTATGAATAATGTTATCGCTATGGTAACAAAGGTTAGCTACTTTATTTATGAATTTAGCTTGATATAATCTGTAACATGGACTGTCTTTTGTTGAGGAAGAAGCATACATTGACTTATACAAAAGAGTACGAAAATAAGAAAAAAGCAAACATAAAAAAGTATTTTACAAACGAATATGATCTGATGATACGATCGACTGCCAAATAAAAACGCTGCAAAGTATACGATAACTTTAATTTCGGATGTCGGTGTTATTCGTTTTTTCCGACACTGACTTCCGAAATTAAAGTTATTTTAGGGAGTTTGTTGAATTTGTTTGTAAAAAGTTTTTTATTTGTCACATTTTAGTGATGGAAACAACGTTCGCAGTCGCATCTCAGTCGCAATCTTTCAAAAGAGCATCAATTTCCATACTGTATACTGCGAAAATAACTTAAAAAATAGTGGATTTCGTTCGAAGTTTTCAGTATGAAATCGACGATAGGTGACATAATGATAATCTTTAAAACCGATCAAGGCGCAGGTATGATCAATATAGACAAGTTGCTTTTACAAATTGCACGGTTTTGTTATGAGTGGCGCAATAAGTTACAGAATCAATACGTGACAATCTTTTGACTTTTATTCAGTTCCATTTGTCTTTCGTGGACCTCCCTTTCATAAGAGTCAGTCGTCTGAAAGGCCAAGGCTGTTTGCGTCGTTCGTTCAACTTTACTAAGGAATCTGTCGTGTCTCGTGTGGCTTATTGCAATCTGGTGGAAACTACTGGATTATATCATGAAAGCTCCATCCTATATCTATATCATGAGGTTAGCCGGATATCTTATTTCCAAAAAAAGGTACTTAAAAGTTTCAAACAAGACACATTTCAAGCAGTCTTATGCAATTGGTGCATATGTCGCTGGCAACTCGCTTTATCAGCCGTTTAATTGGCGGCCTAGCATTGAATTGAACGGCGCCGTTTGATCAGCGGCCTAAGTTTCATCCCATGCGTCTTATTCAACATTTAACGAACGGGCTGGCAGATGCTTAGGCGGTTCACAGTATTTGGTAACCGTGTGACGAAAATATATGAAATACTAGCTGCCGGCCGCGGCTCTGCCTGCGTGAATGTAGAAAAATTATCCCAAGGGAACATACTCCCAGGATAAAAAGTCCTATCTGTTATTCCAGACTATTGTCTTCCTTTGTACCAAATTTCATCAAGATCCGTTCAGCTGTTCTGACGTGGTTGTGCAACAAACATCCATCCATCCAAACATTAGCATTCATAATATGTATTAGTATAGATTTGATTCTGGGAATTCTAAATTCAAAGAACAATCAGTTTCAGTATGGGGTTTTGTATGGTGTCGGACGTAAAGGAATAGCACAATCCCATCACTTCCCGTGGGTGTCGTAAGAGGAGACTAAGGGACTCACCGGAGAATGAGTAGCAGCTTTCTATGTGCTTCACCAACCCGCCTGGGCGGGGTGTTGGGGGGCCAATGTCCAGCAGTGGACATCTTTCGGCTGGTATGATGATGATCAATTTCTACATTCTAACTTCGACGATGGCGACTTTCAGCCATTCAATTGGCTGCCTAGCCTTTTTTCATTGAGAAAAGGCTAGGCAGGCAATTAAACGACTGATTAAGCCAGTTGGCAGCGGCATATACAAGTGCAAATATTATGAAGTATATACGCATGTGCTCCTTCTGGGGCAGTCGAGTAAAAATGTTAAGTAACGCACTATGCTTTCACTTATGTTGTGAGTTCCGTTTTCAAATGTCAAAAAAGGTATCTATTGCTGTTGGCTATTTTTAAATATCAATATCTATAGGTACATATAATAAATCTGTAGAAAATTCGTTTTTGTATATCGAAAATATTTCGGAAAAAAAAGACCCATTTCCAGATTTTTTGTCTATTTATCTGTTTGAATTGTAAAAGTTGTTTTGTTTGGGTAAATTGGTGTTGGTTCGGTCTTGGTTTAAAGTAGGTACGAAGTAAAGATTCTACTTGAATTTGGATAAGTACTTTTATTTACTTTGTAGTTTGAATAGTGGCATTCGTTCGAAAGTTTGTCTTTGGTGTGAAGTACGAAGTATAGATTCATGAGGAAGGCTATAAGGCTATACGGGAATGGGAAAAAAAGGTTATGCGCGTACGAAGTCGCGGGCAAAACATAGTAAAAAAATAAACAATTAACCCGCGTCTCACGACTGGGCTAAAGTAATAAATGAAAGGAATGTCTAGCTTCTGTCTGTCTGTCATTTAACACCTTGTTATAGTGACTTCATTTATCAGTATTATCGCCGCATTATGCCTACCATACAATCAGATAGTACATAATTTTGGAAAGCTATGCTAAATAAAAGTTATGCAAAAATACCGGCCTACTCGTACCTACTGAATTATATTGGGTTATTTTTCAACGACTAGCATACTTCTTTCCAGGCGTGAGTACTATATATAGGTACCTATCAATTGTTCAGTACAGTTTTGTACAATGTAGGGAAACTGGGGAACAGCTGTTTTGATATTTTTTTTGATTTGATGACATGATAAAGACAAGTAAAAAAAAATTGTATCCATAAGTAACTTATCATTCCGATACCAATCAGATATAATCCATAAAGAGGCAATATCAGCTGTTTTCTTCCGGACCAAGTTGTCAGAGCCTCGGGCATTTATCTTCGGATTTATCGGCAGATGAATCGCATGTCAAGTCATATCGAACGATTCAATTTACATACGCATTGCCTGCTATATCGATAACAATTACATATGTATGTAAATGTCTTGTAACACGGTGGTATTTATGTACTCTGTCAGATTTTACTGTAAGGAATTGGAATATTGATAAACTCAATATGCCAACTACATTTTTGAATGCAGTATACAGCGCTTTTTTCTTTCTTAACTGGTAAGTATGTATATTTTTCAATTTTCATTTTTATGATTCACTGACTAATAGATATTGCACTTTGCAAAGAGCAAGCTGGACAGCAGAAAGGGCATATTCTGTCGCGACTGTTATTGGATACTGCCCAAGTGAACCTGACTGAACCAATACAAGCATCCAATGGACTTGAAATCAGAGCTGTCTCGGGAAGAACGAGTACAGCTGAGTTTTGGCAGGTCCGACCATTGAGTTTTTATTGTTATAGAATAAGAGGGATTTATCGTGAGGGCAGGAAGGAGTTTTATATATCTCTCATCTACAAAATGTGACTTAAGGATCTGTCCTTGTAATTCCACTCTCAATTCTCGTTTAATTTGATAAAATCAAACGCCGCGCCGCCAAAGACATAACGGAGTTGTTATGGTAGGCGCCAAATCTATTTGGCGCCTACCATAGTGAGGTGTACAGTGACTGGAAAGGCTGGAATGATTTTTTAAACATGACATTTGTCATTGGTTAAGTGGCCTATTACTTAAACTAAATTCGCCAAAGGAAAATTATTCAAAGCTGAAACTACAAAGTTGGAGATGGTAAGACCCAGGCTACAATCACATTCAAAATCCTATACGACCTACAGCCACCATGTAGGTTAGTGAATGGGCCACTTTAACCGAGCAATGATTGTGAAGTGCTCGTAAGGAGGCTGAGATACGAGATGGCCCGATTCAATCAATCAACGTTGCGTCACATTTAATGGTTTTTGTTAATGAATGTGCAATAAGTCTCACTCACTGTTAACTATCTACTGTTCACGATGTGTTTTTAACCGACTTCAAAAAGGGAGGAGGTTCTCAATTCGGTTGCGTTTTCTTTTATGTTTGTTACCTCATAATGTTTGTTACATTCTAGGAACTTTTGGTCAGTTTTGTTTGAGCTAATGGTTGATTTTTATCTGAATCTGTCTTCTTATTACCACTTGTGCGTATTTTTGCAATTCATAACTCCGTCATTTATGAACTGATTTGAAAAAATCTTATTATGTGAAAGGATATGATTTCGATTGGTCCCGTAGAAATTTCATCTAAATCGGTTCAGTAGATTGGTTTTTAAATCAAATAGCTGGAAAAAATACGCAATTCTGTTTACTTTGATGACATATATATTATCATCGAAGTAAATGGAATACCCTATTTTGCTTTCTTGTGACTTTACAGTATTGTTGTTAGGTGTGGGGTACCACTAAACTAACTTTAATTTCGTAAGTCGGTGTTAAAAACGAAGAAACAACCAAAAACACCGACTTCCGAAATTAAAGTTATTTAATAATTCGTAGTGTTTTTGTTATTTGGGAGTCGGTTGTATTTTTATCAAAAAGTTTTTAATTTTTCAAAGGTACAGTCTGCAGGATGGTTTCGGAGTATCTCGCTTTCGAAAATAATTCAGTAGCCACACAGGGTTTTTTTTTAATTAAATGCAATTGTCTTTCCGAGCCTTAGGTATTAATCAAATACCTGATTTATGCAAAAACGAACTCCCACAACATACAGCTGTTCAGTACATTTTTCTCGCATAACTAGGCAAAATTAAGGAAATAACTGTTTTATTTTAAGGGAGCGATTTTTTGCTAATTCGTTAAGTAAGGGACATATTATCTAAGCTAAAAATATTTTTATAAGCTTTTTGAACAAAGGTTTTGACTTTGACAATCAGAAATATATTCACAGGAACGTATCGATTACCGAACATACAAACATACAGGATCACATATATTACTTTTACATCATTAGTAAGATTCTTCCTATCCTAAGGATAGAATAGTGAAACTTGAAACAATAAATTACAACTTATTTTTATGGCTACTCTTAAATTTCATATTTAACAGTAACCCTATTATTATGTTAACTTATCTCACGATTAAAAGATATCAAGTACCCTTATACTAAAATCACAGAACAAAGAAAGTTAAGACCAATTAATTTTATTATATTTTAAACACTCATAAAAAAATGCCAAGTCAAGACATTACACGGCAATATGTCATATCTCTTGTACCAATAATGATAATTACCTACGGATTGATTAAATCTTTATTATTTCAATCTAATCAACATATAATATGTCCACAGGCGATTTGGAGTACTTGAATATCAACTTGCGTAGTCCGTGTCACACGTTCCGATCGTTTTTTTGTTTCAACCAGGAAATAATACATTAATATATATTTTTTCTTATCTCCGACCTTAAATCGAAAGTCCGTAAGCAATTAAAACAAGTTTTAATGAGTGAGAATTTAAACATACATCATTATTATGTATTCCGGGTTTAATGCCTTGTATAATGTGACATGGGCGCGTTTTCGTGGAAATTATAAGGGCTTTTTGGTAACAGGAAAGAAAGTTGATTGTTTTTAATAGCTCTATAATAAAGAGGTTTTTCCGTTCTTTATATTGGCCGTTTCCGTCGCCGTATATCGGGGAGAATATTTAACACTGGCTTATCCTATAGATGTCTCAAAGATATTGCATGTAGAAAATCATTTAAGCCGTTGAGTAGTTACGAGTTGACATAGGAACGGATATACATACATACAGCTCAAACACATAACCCGCCTTTTCGCCGCAGTTGGGTAAATAGAAGTTTCGGCAGTTTCTTACAAGACGTTGGACTTCCGAAAAGTATTCACACAGAGCGAAAAAACAAAAATGGATTCTGAATCTATGAGCCAGATTTTGTGTTCGGAATCAAATGCTCTAAGGAGAGTTTTCAGTGATTTTGAATAATGCTAAAATAGCGTTATTCGGAAGCAAAAACTACCGTCATCTGTTTGGCACATGCCGCAAAGACTTAAATTTAATTGATACTTAAGATAAGGTACACGTGTTTATTATGACTTTGCTAAATAGAACTCAATAAAAAACTAGATCACATATAATTTAAATTACTTTACGCGACGCAAAAACGTGCATGTCAATCCGAGCATTATGTATTAATTTTTAATTAATTACTACCCGAAGAAAAAGTCAATTAGGACCGATTTTTTTTCTTAAGGTTTTCTAATCGACTGTTAACTTTTCAGATAATATATTATAATATAATGTTTTTGAAAAAGTATTTCTACTTGGGTTTGCTCCCAGTGATTTTTCCTTGCTTCCCGCAAAAAGGATAATGATAATGATAAATGACATTTATTTTGTAAGCAGGTTAAACATAACACTTTTACACGTCAATCTTTTTTGGTAATTTTTAAACTAGATGAGGCCGGTGACATATTAGCAAATCATCCTATTAGCAGAACGTTCTTAAAACAAGAGAATGAGAAAAGTACAGTCATACAGCACATTCATATAAGATTATGAAATGTTACAAGTAAATACCGACAGTTTTTTTACGCAATCAATTCATAAAATACTGTCTCCCAGTCTTACTAACTCTTACTTACTTACTTACTAATTATCACAACAATCAAAATCACAATCCATCTCCTGGCTTTTTTCCTATTTGGGGTCAATCCTCCTGATAAATTCTCTGAAAAAAAAAAACAAGACTGGAAAACACTAGGTTCGATATCCCCAGTGAACAACCTCGTTTTAATTCCGCACATATTTTTCAGCACTTATCAAAAAAACTTAAGTTACTGAAACAAACCAGGATAACAAAACTGTTGTTAAGAACTTACAAAATAAATAAAATGTACCTAATGCAAGTCTTATTAACCAGTGACGAGCCTGCAATTTATGATTTTAATTAAATTATTATAATGATACTTTAAACAAATATTAAAAGGGAACGTTACATTGTGATCTATTAATAATTTACAAGTGATTTATGTATGTGATATTAATGTGCATGAATTTCATTGTCTGTTAACACGTATGCAAAAATTCATGCACGTATTCACGATTTTTAAAGAATTGCTTGACCATCTTGCTGAAGCAAACAATGATGAATTGCCCAACTGTGTAGGTAAACAAAGTTACAGTGACGAAAGAGGTCCGAAAATTCAAGCAAGAAATGAAAGAAATGTTTTAGGCCATGAATGACTTCAAAATCTGGATCATGTATGTAATACTAACATTTCATAAAAACTTATTGGACGTCCTTCGAAATATACACGTCGCTGCCTGACTGGTTTATTCAGCCGTATAATTGGCTGCCTAGCCTTTTTATTCAGCAACCTTAATGACATCCAGCTAATGCGTCTAATAGAACATTTAATTAACGGGCTTGCTGTATGCTTACTGCTTAGGCCGTTCACAGAATAAGGTAACCGTAGATTTATTCAGGTATATAGTAGTTAGATATTCAAAATAAAAAAAAAAACAATTTTAACACTTTAACCTCGACGACGGAGACCCGCTGCTGGATTCCTATTTCTATCTGCAGGGTTTAAATTAAAGGAAACTAACGTGAATGGCATGACGGGAGCAAAGTTCACTCGCATGTAGATGTCAATGTATACGTTTTTATAATAAACTCCCTAGCCATATTAAAGACCTTAGGATTAATAAATTCAAATTATTTATAAAACGTAAGCTATGCCAGAAAGCTTTTTAAACAGTTGAAGACAAAAAAGCTGCTTCAATGATGTACATGGCCTAATCTTATTCTTATCCATACGTTTCTTATTTTTAGACAGTGAAATTTTTTCATTCTCTTTTTTGCATTCTTTTGACATTAATGTTTACGTTGTGAAGTATTATATTTTTATTATTTTGACATGAATAAATAGTTTGTAAAGTTTTTTTTTATTAAATACATTTTTGTGACTACGAGGACTAAATGGGTTTTTAATTTCTTTTATTTTTTTCTTCTTTCAAGTATTTTTAATAATTTCTGTCAGTTTGAGTACTTTTGCGGTCTACCCAAATGTCCTTTCTTTGGCAGTGTTCAAGTCGCTGAGCTCCTTATTGTTTCTAAGTTGAGCTACTCGTCTACTGACAAAGGCTTGCACTGACTGGACAGGTCCACTCAAATCTGTCACTTTCCTCAAAAGGTCACCTCAGACATTAACCTACATGGTTCTCATAATATGATTTGACCGGTACGGATTGTATGGACTTTAAAAAAGACTTTTACCTCTGAGTTTGTTTCGGTGTTTCTTCTCAGGGTAGTCAGTTAGGAAACACCGGCCTCATCTAGCTTTAAATGGCCAAAAAATATTGACGTGTTCATGTTTAACCTACTGCTCATCATATTAGCCGAAAGACGTCCACTGCTGGACATAGGCTTTCCCCAAAAGGGGGAATTTGCCATAATCGCCGCGCCTGGCTGGCGGGTTGGCGTTGGTGGGTGTGGTAAGACGACTAAGGGACTCACCAGAGAATGGACAGCAGCATTATCTGTACATTGCAACAGCTACACTGCACTCAAGCTCTCATCATACCATTTGAACCTAACCTATCCGTGTTGGGGTGCCTTACGCTCCCTGTGCCTTATGTTTCGTTACTTGCCTAGGCAAGTCATCTAACGATATCGAACCAAGTCATTTGCCTAGCTGTTCAATTAAATGCCGGGATGCCACTGATGCCGCTGATTAAACGGCGCCGTTCAACGAAAGGGCTAGGCAGCCAATTAAATGGCTGATTAAGCTAGTTGGCTGCGACATATATTTTAATTAAAAACATCCCAGGATCCGACCTTTCAAAAGACAGATGAGTCAGTTAGGAGAATATCAGTTAAAGACGCAAAACTGTACTTCCGTTTCTGCACCTACGCTTAAAACAGACAACTATCTTCAACCTTTTGGCTACGAACCTATCCGTCCGACTATCTGACTATTCCAAATTATTTATATTCCTGCAAATAATTTGACTATAATAAATACTTTGCGCTGTAGAGAAGAACTTTTAAATTATGCAAAAACCTGGGTACCTATCTGCATAAAAACTTTTTCCATTTATTAATTTCATATTATCCAATAATCGTTGAGTATGTAGTTGCGTTATGTCATTAGTTAACTTTGTAACCGAAACTCAGAGACGAGGCGTTTGCGTAAATATTGGCGACAGAGCCTCAAGGCTGTTCCAATTAAGCTATGGTCTGACTAAAAATAAAATGCTTAAAATAATCATTACACGAACACAAATAACAGTGATCGGTCCATTACGTCCGCAATCGTAATGATATTTGCCAATCGATTTTTTGTTATCCATGAACTTTTGTTTGCGAGTACCCTGAATTTGTTTAAAGTTCGACCACCCGATTCACCCAAAATGACAATTTTAAAGCCATGCAGTACATTCGAGAGAAAAAGTCAATTATTTTGTCATCAATTTGGGCATTACGTATGTTAAGTAACAACATGGTTTATTATGAAATCAACCGAATAAGATTCAAAAATCGATGCGACCAATTTTGTACTTTATCACTGACGATTTAAAGCACATTGAACTAAAGTTTTTGACAGATTTCCTTGAAACACAGAATAGAACTTAAAGCAATTGATTTATGTGTGAGTGGTCCTCGTACAGTGTTGTGTTTATATACATATTATTTTGCATTTGTTTAAAATTAAAGCAGCACGCGGTAAAACAATGACAATAGAATTTATTCATAGACGGTATTACGAAATAAAAATACTTGAAACAAAGTTGACCGATAATATATATTGATAAGCTTACCTTAAGTGTCCAACGCCTCAGAAATATCACGAAAAAAAAAAAACAAAATCAACCAGTCCACTTTCAATCAACTGTCACGTTCGAATTTTCAGTTTAAAAACGCACTTTGAAAAGTGAAGTTTTGGCGGGTATTGTGTAAGATGGCGCTAACGTCGCACGTGCGCTTGCGCGGGCGATCTCGCGGGCACTGATCGAACCTCCTTTCCTTTTACTTCGAGACCTCTGTCTGCAGTGACACTGGTCAGTAGAATAGATCAGCATTCGACTTCCGATGATGTATGCATGTTCCGGTTGGGAATTGTGATTAGTCGCGATCCATTTGTAATAGGATATGGAAATTACGGGGCTTGAAATACCCCCATTTTTTTAAAGGAATAATGCTTTAGATTTAGGTATCTCACACTGTTGGTTAGGTATATTTCATGACTGTCCCTTTGAAAGGATGTGAGCTGAGTCAACTGCATAAATCATTTAGGATTAAGAAAACCCCCAAATATTAGGTAAGAGGGGTACCTACACAATAATAAAGGCAAACAATAATATCAGTAACAGATGTTTGTTATTTTATATAATTATGAATACCGATGTTAAATACTTAATTAAGAACTTTTGAAGTTCTGTATCATTACTTTCCTTAGAAAAGACATCAACGAAACCATTAACAAAAATAAAATAAATAAATTATTTTGTATGTTAAATAATATGAGAAGTCCTATATAAATAAAAAGTAAAATGCTGATATATAAATAATCAGGAATTTCTCTAAAATATATACCTACTGTAGTAACATCATAAACTCGCAAACACCAAATATCGCTAGATTCCATATCCAAGATTAAAGTTTTAAAATTCATTATGACTTTTAAACATAATATTCTACACAAAGAAAACAACTTACACAACGATCAAAAAGTATATATTTTATAAAACTTTATTACGTTATCGAATAACAGAAACGAATAATAATATTATCATTATGAAGACGATTATGAGTCAGTTGTGTGTTTAAAACATACTTATATGCGCCATTTTATTGCTAATGTGAGCTAATTGAGTTTCCGTGCATGTTATGGTATAATAGTTGATTCAAATAACAGTGTACAATGCAGAAGTTTCAAACAAATAGTCTGAAACTTCTGCAAGCAGTTAGGTTTTTTCAAGCAGTCTGAGTGCATCTCAGTCGCAATCTGTCATAAATGTATGGAAATTGAGGCTTTTTTGACAGATTGCGACTGAGTTGCGAATGCGAACGTGGCTTAAAAATGAGTAGAATTGGCACTCAGGTGGCATTTAATTTAGTTCAATGACAGATTTGATATCACTAACTGCATCAGACTGCTCGTAAAGTGACGTGTTTGGAACTTTTTAGCCGTTTTTGCGGGTAGGGTTTTTTGTAATATAATAATAATACAAGTATTCTTTTTTTTTACTTTTTAGTTCGTTAAATTATTGGAATCGTTTCTTTGAGCCCTTTATTTTGTACCTCACATGACAATGTAACGAAAAAACATTAACCACCTTCTGGGCCAGTCGGATAAAATTGCATTTCCCATGCATCTTAGCAATTATTGCCACCATGTGAAGGTAGTCGTCGTCCTTTTGGGGTATTGGCCCAGATAGATATTCACCATAATTATGATATGCTGGTGGACAATGCTACCGTCTTTGAAACACATTATCATATCAAGTGATTGACTACGACTAATTCCTCTGTATATTTTTCATAGAAATCAGAAGTGCAATCAAGAATATAATCACCATAATATTTTCGAAGTATTTTAAGACTCGTCATCCATTTTGGTACTCTTTCTGCAACATGTAGATTGAAATAATTTAATGCGACGCCATGTGTTCAGTTGTCCTCATACGCAAAATAAATGACAATCATATTGAAACGCCGTGTGGAGCTTCTGTTATTCCCATCTCATATTTATTTATCGATGGTGAATCGTTTAGCTTTAGAGTAATAATAAATAGTGACCCGTTGGCGATTTTACATACTTGGATGTAAAATACAAAAAGTTTTTTGCATGGCAACATACATTTTTTTCATCAACACTCTCATCATACACTATTCACTCTTTATCTGTGGCAGTCTTACCCAGAAACTTTGTACCATAGTACCAGGACAAAAAAAACAGCTAGCTGGTCAACTTTATAGAAAAACTTGCAACACTAGCCGTTTCAAATCTGACAATCGAACGTCAAATCTTTGTGCAGACGCCAGGACATCAAATTACAACAATCTGTCAAACTTTAATAGATTTTTAACTTTATCGCTAAAGCAAATCAAGCTACCCGAAACTGTCAAAAATTTTACAGTTTAGGGTAGCTTGATGTGCTGGCGTCTATAGTTTCTTTATTTCTTTTATAAGCAATTATTACTGTAGAGTTTTTGCAGTGCTAATATTTTTTATAGGTACTCATCCAACCGATCCGTATGCAGTAGTCGTTTTTCGCTAAAGACGAGTCTAGTTTGACAGGAAAAGAAAAAAGATGACCGTGTAATGAGTTTGGACACGGCAATACATTTCGTTCAAGGGTTGTCACTGCCACTGTGGAGTTAATATAAATTTTTGAAAGAACTTTATGTTAGATATCTTTAACCTATGATCTGAATTGTTAGGCATATATTCAAAGTTCTTGTGAAGGAAATTGCCTCCTCTCCCTTCGAATGAAAAACTTTTCAGTTAATGTTAACAAATTCATTAGCACTGTCATTTTGATTGAGTCGAGTAAAGGAAATGACTTACAATATAGTGGCCAGTTATAGAGAAGACGAAATCTTAAATTGACAACATCATCGAATAAATAGTTAATTTATATCACTAATCATTGAACCCCAGAAACCGGGCTTTAATCAGCTGTTTCATTTTTTAACACTAGCATTTGCCCGCGACTTCATCCGCGTGGAATAGTTACTTTGGGCAGTCATTTTTATTTTTAAGATACGAATTTTTCAATAAGGCTTGTAAATATAGTTATTTATATTTTTCAAGTGCCTAAATAAAAAGTTCATGGTTTTATCTTCAATAATGACGTACTCCTATACAAACTTTCAGCCTATATTTCAACCCTTCCGAGCCCTTTTCTCGCGTCAAAAGGTAGCCTATGTCCTTCTCCAATGTCTAATCTATCTCCGTACCAAATTTCATCGAAATCGGTTCAGCGGTTATTGATTCCCCATACAAACTTCCCCTTTACTATATCCTTTCACGGGACTCAAACTATCTCTATACCAAATTGTATCTAAATCAGTTCAGAGGTTTAAGCGTGAAACGGTAACAGACAGACAGACACACTTTCCCATTTATAATATTAGTATGAATTAGTATGCATTGACTTTAGAGGATAATCGAGAAATACGTTTATGCAAAATAAACTAATCGTAATGAATCATCACTCGTAAAATAGTCGCGTCACTCGTCTAAGGATTATGTCACAATTTTTTTAATTTTATGCTCTTACACCGTAGTGGTAAATAAAATGGTATTACTGTAATCGTTTGTGATGTATTTGTCTTTGTAACAAGACTCATAGTTAAAGCAACCATATAAGTGGAATTATAATTATTACACGGCTATTGACTGATCGATGCCGTAGTCGCAAGGCACATCTACTGAGCCTAGGGATCTGGGATCAATTCCCAGATCGGGAAAAAAGTTTAATTGTGTTGGGAAACTCGGAACAAAAAAAAAGGTTATGTGACACGTAAAGCCGTTGGTTCTGCACTTCGGACCATGATAGTTTTTTTTTGTTATAATTTTTCGGTCCCAATATATTTTGTTATCTTTATTTTTTTAAATTGTTTTTTTATTGATATTCCAAATATATATCGCATAGTATCAAATGCGCACACATTTCTGCATTACAATATCTTCTGCATGGTGGTTCTGTATGGTGTCGGATGTAAAAGAATAGCATCATCCCATCACTTTCCATGAGTGACGTAAGAGACGATTAAGGGACTCACCAGTGAATGGGCAAAAAAAAAAAAAATTACTTAGTGCAATATAATATTTCTGAACCATAATATATCCTGCGTACTTGGCTCATCTCCGATGAGATTCAAAATTCTGTCAAAAATTGATATGTATATAATATGTAATCCCAATAGATAAAATTACTTAGGCTTAAACTTTATTTAGGCCAAACCCAATTCACAACTCGGACAAAAAAAATATAGAAAGAATAGTACTAAATCAACTCTGAATAGACAACCCTGACGGCAAAGTGACCAGTTGTAACATCCGTAAAGTATAGCAGTGCCCGACTTTGGAAAAACCACGTCTGAATAAAAATTCATTGTTTGCCAGACACACGGTGTCGCGTACGGCCAAACCCTCACGATTAAATAATCATTCGTTATTGCAATCTATTTCAATGCACTTTGGGTTTACAATTCTTTGAAATGATCTAATGAAATGCTGCGGCAGATAGGTTTGGAGCCTTTCTTATCTAAAAACGAATAAATGATGTAATATAATACGAAACTCGTAGTTCCTATAGATTCTATGATATATTCGTCACAGATCGCCAGAAGCTCTAAAGCCTGACACCCAGATACCAAGCAGTAGCGTATTACTCAGTAAATGGGTAAAATTTTAAAAACAGGCACGCAGCTGCATCCAAGCCAACCAAAACATAGGGGTCTGATTAATATGACCCTATTTTTGTTCAATTCAGTCTTACATTAGTTTGAAATCATACGAATGTATAAGTTAAACAAATACCTATTTATTTATAAGTAACTGGAACAATATTTCAAAACTAGATGATTCATAAAAGAACGACCTTCCTTGTGACAAGGGAGTTCGAACTTTTCTTTTCAAACGAATCAGTTGAGTAAGACAGGTTGACTCACAAGTGCATAGGTGTACCAAGGTTTCTGTTCAAAGAATGCAGTAAAAGTTTATCTTGTATTAAGTGGTCATAAAATCGGTGTCTGGCACTTATTTAGAGTTCGGAGAGCCTTCAAAGTAGCCGCAAAACCCTATATTTTATCGATACACTTCTGAAACTACGTTGTTCCACCTCTTGTTACTAGCTTTTATTTAACATTTCGTATGTAAGTTGAGATCTGACGCAGAATGTCCCATTCGCTCAATGTCCCATTCGCACAATGTCCCATTCGGACAATTTCCCATTCGCACAGTGTCCCATTCGCACAATGTTCCATCCAGCAGTAGAGACATATTGATAATATACTACGTTGTTCCAACTCTTTTAACTAGCTTTTATTTACCTTATATTGTATTCATTTTTCCCAATGCCCGTCTAAATTTGTAAATCATTTTTCGACCATTTTTTGATATCCGATTGAGCTGAAATTTTGCATGTACCTTTAGTTCTAGTAACAATACAATGTGCAATACTCAACATTATAATAATTTCAATATGGCCGCCGCTCCAAGATGGCGGATTACATTTCTTTTCAACCGCTATAACATGGGTATCAAACGAAAGAGATTGAAGCTAAAAGCTTGTTTAAAAAAGAAATAGGTTTTTTTTAATGATGAGCACAAGTTTACTTGTTTTTTGGGACTAGCCTTGCACACTGCAACCCCTGAGAACTAGTAACGACCACAAGAAACACCGAGTTAATGAAGCTCGAGGGGACCCAGAGAAACGATCCAACAATGACAATTATCAGAAAATAACAGCGGTGGAGTAAGAAAATCATATTTTCCACTAAGTTAAGTTTTCTTTACAGTATACCATTCTTCCTGGGCTTTTGTTTCAAACTCTTCCCCTTTACCTTAATGTATGTCTTCGAATTGTCCATCTTCATTAATCCGAAAGTCAAATTTTACAATTTTGCTTTCATATTTTTATAAACATTTTCTTTTGTATTTGTCATACCAGGAGCAAACAAGTCTAAATTTTGGAGGTCTAAACTCGTTGTGAACGAATTGAAGCACGTTTATTTCGTTCGTCATCAAACTTATCTTCACGTAACATCAGGTAAGTACACAAAAAGTGGCTTGGCACGTCATAGTCATGACGCAAACCTGACTTTTATTTGTACTATGTTCACTAATGTTCTTTGTTATGGTCTAGTAAGTACGAAAGATTAGTAGTTGGGAATTCCTTGTTTCCGTCTATGGGGATTTCTCTTTGCATGTCCGTTTTATCGAACCGGACAACATGATTTTACATAAACGGTATCTTAAGTGGATTTTCATTCATTCTTTTGTTGTAGTTGTCATTGGATTATTGCAAACTCCTAAAAATATTTTGAGAGATTGTAAACTTTCGGCAAATTTTCAACTGAACATTTAGAATACATTTTTACGCATCAAAATTTGATAGTTTATAATCTCTCGAAGTCTTTCCGAGAAATTGTGGAATAGCAAGTAACGAAATGTAATTTCAATACTCTAACCTCGACGACGGAACTTGAACTTTTTATACCGGGAGTATGTTCCCTTGGGACAATTTTTGAAATTCACGCGGGCGGAGCCGCGGGCTACAGCTAGTATAAGATATTATATAGAAAGCAGTTGGCCCGCACCAGAAACACCTCCGTCTCCAGTAAAGGACAGAGCGCCGGATGCCATAATGTAAATGAAGACAGGCCTTTATCCAGATGATTGATTGACACGGTTATGGAAAATAGGGTAAGAAAACCCATAAACATAATGTAGATAATAAATTCCGACCGTGGTATTTCCATGCGGAACTTTAAATGTGTTGGGAGTGTAGGTGAGTATTCATAAACATTAATTGCTTATTGTTACTATAGTAGTATTGTTGTAAAACTTTTATGTTATACTCGTGCCTAGTGTAATGGTTTCAACACGTTGAAGTCAGAAATGACATTAATTTTTCAATATTTATTTATTACTTTACTCACACAAACGTGGGTTGCGTTTTTAGTTTCAGGTATAACTGAACTGACATATGAAACTCTACTTAGGCTTGAAAACCTGTCAAACTTTGGCGGTAAAGTTGAGCTTGACACGTTCTTAACTCTGAATTCAGAAACCGGCGCGGCAGCGCTTAGACCATTTTACAAAGGTGTTCAGTTATTTTTGTGAGTAAGTATATAACTTTTTGTATTTGTTTTTACTTTGAGTATAAAACTACTATACGGGATCGGATGAAATTAGGCATAGTTTACACTCTGAATTAACATTATACATTTATCATACATTTACATAATGCTTTTTATCCTCGGGAGTACGTTCCCTTGGGATGATTTCGGACTCTCACGCCGCTGCCAGAAGCCAGTTTATAATAATTCGTTTTCCTATCCCTCTTCTGCTGCCAAGATTTTCCGGAAAACACATATTCCGATTAAAAAATCAACCCAGTGATACCAATTGTCACTTGGTCGCTAGGCTTACGAAGATGGTTAAATTAATTAAGCTATTAAAAACTTTTTAAGTACTCTAATCTTGTATCCACGACAATGTGTCGTATCCGGCTGTGATTATGGTAATTATTTTATTATTGGTTTATAATAAGAGCTCAATAAAACTTAGTGACGGCAATATGTCACGGTTGTCGCCTGTATTACCGGCCGGCCGAGTTAAGGCACAGTGATTCACTTGAATGTCATCATAAAACTCTTGTTGCAGGGCTGGTTTCATGCTTACCGATTTTCACTGTTTTCTATGTTGGAAATGAAAGTTGTTTTTATGGTTCCATAAATATAATAACCAACGGAACCCTTTTATCACGAGTCCGCTGTAAGTCTGATAAACTATCATAGTTACCGATTTAAGTAGAATATCTATCTACTAGAGGATTTTATCAATTTTGTTTTGAATTTTTTTCAATCTTAGGTGTAACATTCGAAATGAATTATTTCGCGATCTATTTCCCGGCATGAAACGATAACTGTGCCTTAACACAAGTCGGTAGCGCCTTATTGTGAGGGCGGGGCACGTTCTCCGCACATTGGCCTGCTGCCTGTCTGAGTTGGAATGTACTCAACTACCTAAATGAACACTACCGGTTATAGAAGTATAAATCACTGCCTTAATAATTATTGAAAAAAAAAACTGTAAGAATGCCTGATATGAAACTCGCCATATCCAAAACAAAAGCCTCCACACCTTTATTACAAGTCTTTTTAGAGGAAATTTCCTCCACTCCACTCGACTCAATCACCATGAAAACGAAAAACAAAATTCGACTAATGTCATCAAATAACACGCTATAACTGTCAATGTCAACACCTGCCACCTGGACATAAACTGCAGTGGCCTATATGGAAAGAACTCAATCGCATGCGCACCCTAGTAGGCTGCTTTTTTTTTTTTTTTTTTAAGGATGGGATATCATCAAATGACTTCTTCCGCTCTGGGCGGAGCGGAAGGGCGTGTCAGACTCTTACTGACTAAAACCCATCCGTGTTCCTTCTAAAGCCCTTTGCGTTCCAGGGCCGCGGTGACTCTTTCGAACAAATTCCGCAACCCTGGCAGGACCCTAGTAGGCTGCTGCAAATACAACTTGGCAAAATGGGACCTACTAGACTCCAAATGTGAATGAGCCTTGCCATTTCGCCCAGTTGTTGCAATGCCCCAAGTGCCCTTACACCTGCACCATTAAGGACCTAATGGGTACAAATTGTTGAAGGGTTCTCGAAAAGAAGAAGAGTTTCAATTTGATTGAGGGAGTTTGAGTTGAGTGGAGGCAATGACTTGACTGAATATGTCACTAGGAGTCGGAGTATTAATAATACTAATAAGAATGTTAGCCAACGGCTTAATAGCCACGAGCCTCGACCAACACCTCAGGAGGCTCTCGTTAGGCAGCTTGATCAAGGGCTTGATTCAGAAAGCAGTACTTCTGGACACGGCTCGCATTGTTAGGAGGTTCATCTCTCTGGAGCCCTGACCTGTAGCTTGGACCTTGTTCCTGATACCGGTGGGCTAATATTTTTTAATGTTTGTTTTTGTATTTTTTAAGAAATATTTAAAAATGTACAAAATAAGTTTAAGAAAACGAATAAACGGAACAATAATAAAATCGTTTATTTCAGGCATTAATATCTATAAAATCAAAATTGGAACCTTATACTAAAACAAAACTTGTAATTAACAAACCCTCCATTTAACATCAAAGAAGCCAAAATAAATGTATCCCGTGATTGTAATGTAGGTATTAAAACCCACCTTGCTTTGTTACAAGCTGCCCGTGACTTCGTTGAATACATTCAAAACTTCAGTCAAAGGCTTTCGTAGTGCATGTTTCTAGCTCTAGGCTATTGTCAGTCAGTCACGGAGTTCCGTACATAAGTTCCGTGACTGATCAAACGACCATATACTATTCTATGCATAGAAAATTAAAAGTAAGTCAACAATTCTTAATTAGTGTTGAACGGTTAAGTTTCGGCTGTAGAGTTAGAAATAAATGTTTTAGTCACGATTCTTTGATAAACTGTCGGTTATTTAACATTATAATAATATCCTTTTACAATACAACTCACTATGGTATGTCAATTTAAATTGTAATTAATTATTCGAAAGGGTATTTTCACTGCCGGTTTAAACGTTCATGTGTATGCAATTATATTTGATTAAGTGCTTACGTGCATGGAGACACACACACATTGATAGTAATATGTGTATGAAATATTATGACACGTCGACACACGTGGGCTGTCAAACTGATGCAGTTTATTTGAATGAAGGCATGAAACTCTATGCGGTTTAGTTTAGGGAGACATGCCTTACATATTTTCTGAAATCTTAATCAGTAAACTGCTGTCATGTCTCATGTTAATGCCAATCATTTAAATTGCGTGTGATTTGACAACACATTAACTTGGCAACCAGGAAACCAGGGTAAGAGCTGGCTATATAGACTATTTTAGATTAGAAGAGCCTAATAGCTAGCGGATTAAATACAAAGAGGGAGGCCTTTGCCCAGCAGTGGGACATAACGGGCTAATTAAATAGACAGATATAATCTAGAAACGGTTAAAACGAACCTCCGAATGGCTTCCATTAAATGCCAAAATACATCGCGGCAGACCAAGGCGAAGATGGCGAGACGAGCTCGGCTCCTACCGAAAGGACTGGCCTCACTTAGCAAATGACTTAGTTGTGTGTAAAAGGGAGAGGGAGGCTTTTGCCCAGCAGTGGGACAAAATAGGATAGAGATATAGTCCTTAGCAGATAGATTGCAAAAACAGTAGACTGCGGCTGAGTAAAAACGAGTTCTTTTATTTGTCGCTTCAGCCCGTTGGTTTTAGTATCCCAGTCTTGGGTCTTCCTTATGTTGGCTTAGGAATAAGCTGTCAAGATGGTCTTTGGATTTATTCGGTTCGTGCTATTCATACAATTGTTCATATGGGTACAAGGTCCTTAATGTAAGCAATGGACTCCAGACCTCAAAGTTCTCAGCTTCCAAAGTTAAAATGCGTATCCATACAAGGTGTGCAGAATTAGTAATAGTCAGTGGTGAATGCGGCTACTATCTGTCATAATTAACGTCGGTCTAATGTCGTGAGATCATGACTGTTTCGTTACCGACCGGGAGCAAGCCAGGGCTGCCTGACACCAACAATATTCTTGATTGGAAGATAATCATTGTTCTGAGCTAGAAAAACATATAAATAAACAAAACCCATACATTGAAAATTCCCTCCACTAACGCTCATTTACGAAAGGTAATTTTTCGATGAATGTTTTCTTATAGACCTTGAAGGACAATAGATGATGGATCCAAATGATCCTATGCGCAGTTACAACCGCAGCAGCTGTCTGAAAATTATTAAACTGATATTAGGGAATTGGTTGTCTTTGTTATAAACATGTGAAGGATAGAGATGAAACACAAGTAGCCTAAAGAGTAAAAAATATAAACGTTGATTCATTGAGAAGGAGAGACAGACCACAGAAAGGATGGATGGATTGTGAGGGAAAAGGTTTGAAGGCAAAGGCAGTCAGTGATAGCGTGACGGTTGATAGGACAGAATGGAAGAAGAACACGTTTCGAACCGGCCCCAAGTAGAATATAATGACTGACAAAAATTTAAACTTATTATAACTGTATGATAAACTAATTTCACAGGACGTGTTGACAGGTTCAAAAGATCAGTAAGGCTCACAGCTCGCCTAGTGGGTGGTTCTGTATCATAGCTACCATACAGTATAAGTAGGTAGCACTTTCGGCAACCCTATATTGCACGTGAATTGAACCAATAAATTATGTTTAGATCAAGATTAAATAACAATTACAAGCCATTTTAGTGCGGTCACCTGCTGGGTGACACCTGATTCGAAAGGTGACATGAACAAAGCGAATTCAGTGGCTTTGCTGCCATGTTGAGTAACTTCGGTAATGTCTGGTGTGGTTTAAAGAAACATATATCTAAATTATAAAGATTGAATCCTTTTATTTTACAACGTAACTAATTACAATATAGAGCTTAAGAGTTAACCAATGGGCGAGCAGATCAGCGATAAAAGTGATAAATGCTTAGCAGACGAGGACCTCTGGGTGGATATAGAGAAGGAGAAAAATATCCCGTAGACATCACCTTTAGAGTATTTCTGGTCAAAAAGAAAGTTTATGAGTGAATAAGATAAAAAAAACCACTACATGTTTTTGGAGCTGTATGCTGATTCTCTCATTACTAAAAGAGCATGCTAAAAACGAGACAACCAACTAGGTACTAATTGCTAGAAGCGGGTAAATTTGCAATAATTTAAGCCCACAGGCCAGCAGTTGGACTGTTGTGTCTTTATTGCTATACTTCCTTATGGAAGTTCTGCAAGTCGGATATTTCTATGATGAATTTTAATTTTTTGTCGGTATCTACGTAAGTAAGTTGTAACCGACCAGCTTAACTTCCTATTTCCCATTGGCTAGTAAAGAGAGACAACAGCTAAAAATAACGTCCCAAATTTTGTTACCAGCTCTTCCTAATTATATTTTGTATGGGAAAGTGAGTTTGTTTGTTTGTTCACTTCAATCGCCGAACCGATTTTGATGAATTATGGGACAGAGACAGATTGTGCCCCCGGGACATATACGTTATAAGCTCACTTTAGCGCGACCGAAACTACGGGCAAAAGATAGTATGTAGGCTATCAGCTGTCAAATCTAATAAAGAATTACGCACAATAGGCCTCGAGCCGATCAATTTGCTACCGGATCAAAATAGTTTCTTTAGCGTGTTGATATAAATATTAGATTACATTTATATTCATAAGTCGAGATCTCGAGACGGAACACTTGGACGGTGGCCCGCGGAGCATTTGTCACTTGTGCGAACCAAATGCATAATTTAATTATGCTCCCGATAAGCTTGTGGAAAACTATTACAACGTACAATAGCAACGTCACGCTATGGTATCCTAATAGCCTCTGGATCGTGCTCCGTTCTGATGATAAAATCTGATAGTAGGATACCTTTGACCTTACTTGAATCAAAAATAGTTATAGGTTTGACTGTAGAAAGTCTTATTGATAAAAGATCCGTTAGTGGGTGTCATACATTATGACTAATAACCATTATTTACTGGTCGCTGTGGATATTTCAGTAGATATTGCTTTGCTGAGAAGGACTGAGATCCCGAGTTCTAACAGCAAATCAAATCTGGGATCCCACAACGGGAATAACAGAGACAGCTTGGTCAGGGCCGCAGATGTTCAATTAGTGTCGTCGTACATTATATACTGATATTAATAATAATAATGCTTATATAAAATACTCATGAAAAAAAACTGAATAACATATCTGTAATTTTTTTTTTTGTTTTTTTCAGGTATGTAATTCGTTTTTTTTTTCATGCGTATTTTTAAGCATCCGGTGTCTCAATCAGTTTTCGGTTCACGGTAGTGAGCATAAGTATTCTGTATTAGAACTGGCATTCCGTAAATGGCAATTTCATTACCTTTAAAAGAATTATTTATTCTTCTCTTGTCAAAGTGATTCATTCGATGTTATTTCCATCGGCGCATACGCAAGTTGTCAAGTGAAAATATCTATAAAACTAGTTTTAAAATTAAGTGCGTGTCAAAGAGACGAGTAAATGATATTAATTGCAATTGTTCCGAGTACAGGAAACCACTTCCATGAAATATAGAGTCGTTAGACCGGTCCATCGCGACTGGGTTAAGATTTGTTTACGCAATCTCTATTGTTATCACTTCGGTTGAGTTGAGGAGTGTTTTTTTTTTTTAAGGTTGGGAAATCATCAAATGCCTTCTTCCGCTCTGGGTGGAGCGGAAGGGCGTGTCAGACTCTTACGGACTAAAACCCATCCGTGTTCCTTCTAAAGCCCTTTGCGTTCCAGGGCCGCGGTGACTCTTTCTAACAAATTCCGCAACCCTGGCAGGCTCTGGCCCTAGCAGGCCCCGTCTTCTATGCTGACATCTCTTTGAGGCACGCGTGAAACAGAACGGGCCAGGAAAACTTCTTGCATGAAATAATGAGTGGTTAGACCGGTCCATCGCGACTGGGTAACTTAGATTAAATTTGTTTACGCAATCTCTATTGTTATCACTTTGGTTGCGTTGAGGAGTGGTACCTACTATTGTTAGGAGGGAGGGGAATTATGACTAATGATAGGTTTGCTATAATTTCAATTACATTTATGCAAAAACTTCGTCTTTGTCTTAATGGTTATACAAAAATACAACCGACTTCCAAATAAAAAAACACTACAAAGTATAAAATAACTTTAATTTCGAAAGTCGGTGTTTTTTGTTGTTTTTTCGTTTTATTACACCGACTTCCGAAATTAAAGTTATTTTATTCTTTGTAGTGTTGTTTATTTGGAAGTCGGTTGTATTTTTTCACTTTTTAGTGGTACCCCACACCTAACAACACCACTGGAATGTCACAGGAAGGCAAAATACGCAATTCCATAAATTACGAGTTAATAGGTAAAAAACATAAAAAAATTATAAATAAAGAAAAAATACAACCGTCGGAACACGTCCTTATGTTTTAGAAGTCGGTTAAAAAGCACAACTCATGCTAGGATGATACTTCTGCTTCGTCTACGTTGATACTCCGCCATTATTAGGGCTCGTATTATATCGTACCAGTGTCTATAGTTTTATACAGGATGAATAGGACTATCCATTTTTCACTACGGAATCATTATAGCATTGGCACAATAAGGCTCTTGGTCATTACAATGTCTCGGATTGAGGGCTCAATTCTCATTTGTCCCACAGGAGCTTTGCTCTGCACTAAGACCACATAGGCTAAAAATAATTAATTAATTCCCCACACCTTTGTTAGTTCACGTTTTGTTATTTTACATAACAACCATATTCTTATTTACTACCAATACAAATGCCACCGTACAAATACCTCAGTACATGATTTTATACTTATGTTCTATATAGACAATGACTAGACACAGACACCGACATTCCAGACGTATTCTGAACCGAATCCTTTCACTCCATGACATTATGAATTCGGCACTACTTGTTCTCAGAATAAGCCTCACAATGCTTGGCAAAAATCTGTTATTTAGTACTCAGGGCCACGCCGACATACCTAAGAGTCGATGACGGGGCACTTCCTATATTTTAATGAGCGAGATATACCGTACTACGTTCGTATGCAAATTGGGTATCGGAAAACTAAAATTGGACTAGGCAGGAAAAAGTTGATTCCAGTAGTACCTATATTGGAACTTGGTAGTTACTGTCCTTGATTGAATTAAAGTAAATGGACCGTAGTAACAAGAGCTGCAAGGCAGGCCTAATTGGAGATGGCAAAAAGATTTAGAAAAATTGGTTGTGTGTAAAGTCGGTTTACAGACGATAGTTTAACGTGATAACGGCAACGTCATAACAAAACATTGTCGAAAAGATCGTAACGTTACAATGAGTCATCCTTTTTCGTGCGTGTAGCAGGCATTCATCGATTTATTAGACGTTGTCACGTCAAAAATTATGCGACAGCAAAAACCTTATTTATTTAAAAATGTGGAAAATTTCGTGAGTGCTTGAATAATTTCTGCCTTTCAAATTGTTCCCAAAGGGTTTGGAAGATGAAGGAATGTCGATGGCGCCAAGTCGCTAAAAGGTCACACAGCGGAATGCCGCGCAAGACATTCTGATGGCACAAACCGTGAACTTTCATTTGAAAAACAGACAAATACATCCAGAAATGAATGGACAGATTTCTGGATTGCCACTTAATTCTGGATTTATGAATGACAGACTTATACACAGTAAATGTGACAGTTACTGGTCGACCCATTGCAAGAGAATTTTTATAAGCAATATAATTGGCAAAAAAGTTAGTGTTCATGGAATATCTTAAGGCACAATTACACTCGTTCTCCCAATTTCGATTGCCTGTGGATGGGCGAACAACCAAGTGTAAATCAAATCGTGGTTGAGTTCGCCCATCTTCGAATAATCTAGTCCAGCTTCAGCTACTCGAGTTCATTCAAACTTTTCGTAGTCGTAAGCCCGTATTCCATGCCACGGTTGCGCAATTGTTCGAAATAGTTACCTTCGCCCTGGAACGCATAGGGCAATGGAGGAACACGGGTGGCTTTTATTCAGTAAGGTCCGGCCTATTGCGGTTTCATGTTAAATTTCATGCTATTATTTATTTAACTTCAATTACTCTCTGCACTTACAGTAAGTACCAACACGCAGTTTCATGGTGCGATGAAACCGCTCGCGCGATAAGAAATCGTATGTCCTGTTTTGGAGCGATGCGATCACAGTAGAAATGGTTCTCAATAGAGATATACTTACAGTTTTTGCTATCGGGCAATATTGTAGTTATTTTTACAGTGTTCTTTCCAAACAGTGGGCACACACTTTATTAAGTTTTCTTGGCGGGCCGTCGGGCAGAGCGCACACTGTGGTACTCCTCTCTGGACCCTCTTCTTCACTTGGTCGAGCTAGCGCCATTAGAATTAAAAACTAACGAAGGGAAATTTGTACGGCAACAAAAAGAACCGCAACGCCGTCTATCCCGCCAGCGACGAACTGCTAATGAAATCCTGCATTGCAGTATCAGAATTTTCCGTGCGATTTGCACATGTACCCTGAATGTCAGTCACCGGACTCTGTCACTTGACAACCGTCCGGTCAGAGGATCCTCTCCTTTCAATGGAGGTGTGCGGGACTCTGCACCCTGTTCCGCATACCCTCTAAACATTCAGTACTGATCGGTATGTTTGATCGGCGGTCGTCCGATCAATACGATGCGTTGATGGTCGCACGACGAAAACTATACATAGGACATTCAGTAGATAACAACTCCACCCGCTCCGCCCAGAGCGAGAGGAGTCATTTGATGATTTGCCATCCAAAAATAAAGCCCCGTATTCCAGTGCGAAGACCTGTGTAATGCATCGGGTGCCCTAATTCGAGTAAAGGCTTTCGAGCACCCGAATACAGACCAACGACCATGTGTAATTGCGTCATTATTTTCTACTTCAATTTAGGAAAAGAAACCAATGAGCCAAACCAAAGAAAAAAACTTTCACTTTACGTTCATAAATATTCCACGACGTATATCAATGAACTCTTTACCGTTTCAAGATGGAGGCTAATTAGTTTTCGGCTTTTCTCGTCCAACAATGGCAGCTGGCCTCGGGTAACAGGAAGCTGGTGAAATGATCAATCAGGCTTGTCCTTCTTAAACTCACCACGCCACTTCCTCGACAACTGTTTGGATTGATGAAATGTCATGCGCTACGGTTGCCATGGCAAAGGTAGGATGGTGGGACAGTCTTCTCCATTGGGGAGTTTTTTTTCGAACCGCCTATATTTATCCAATGCAGTTTTTAATGAATATGTCATAAATCTGTGGATGTAGTCAGTAAGAAGACAGTCAAATAATACCTAGTACCCAAGCCTTCGAAGGGACATAGGTGCAATTTTAAATTTTGAAACTTCGATATGTCCAGCAAGCTTCACTTTCAAAGGCGTATGGTTACCTCCAATATATTATAGTTCATTCCATTTATTACGGGACAAGAAACATCTACAATATTAAATGTTAACATACCAAAAATTATAAGGTTTATACAGTAGATAACAATATTGCAGCCCACTGCACTATCCGCATATCAAAAAACGAAATATTTGGTAATGAGTGCCACTAAAAAGCATTATTAGAAATACAGTAGGTACCTACATATTAAAATTATTACATCATTCACAATAAATAACTAATAAATTAATTACTTAGACTATAGTAGGCGCCAGAAAAATGTGGAATAAAGTATATTGACCTTTCCCTAATAACTGCTCATAGGTACCTGAACAACTAAATATGAATCGTTTTTCATTATTAGACCATGTTAAGGATCACGAGAGATGATGATTCGGGACAGTTTTGTGTCATTAATTCCGTTTTTCAAATTAACAATGTCAATAAATGTAGGTGGGTCAATGACCGATATTCCACGATTATCTGGCGCCTACTATATAAGAAAAGTAGTACTTATCCTTTTTCATTTTTCATCCTGTCCTTTTCATTTCTTCGTGTCTTACAATTTTCGTGAACAACTAACTATTTATCTATTTTATCTACATGTACAATTGTAGAGTACCTATTGGTACAAGGTATCCTAACTAATTTTGTTATGTTTTCGACGCCTAAATCGCTAAACCGATATTCATAAAATTTACCAGATAAGATTTCTTTATTGAATCCGTACATACCTACACTAGTAGTTGAGTATCTAGTTAATAATACTTAGTATACATGCATGTTACAGACCCAACGGTTTCTCTATGAAAATAATGTTCTGTAAGAAGTCTCGATACTCAAGTATAGTTGGAAATACAAATCGGAATTTCGAATAAACTTCGCTAGAAATGGTACTATCTATAGGTAGGTAAAACGTGCATAAGTATATTCATGGTCACTCTATACGCAACGGTGACATTTACTTAGACGTCGGCGACGCATTGAGGCATTGAAATGCGTTGAACAAGTGTGATTAACACGTGCTGGCATTATCCGGACACAAAGTACTTACACCAGCTTTAATGATCCAGTTTCGTTCATTAAATTACTTAAGCAATGCTTTATTAACCTTTCGAAGTTTGAACGCCAGAGCATAAACGCATCGGCGTGCCCCCGACCGACGCCAAGCCACAAATTCGCCGTACTTTTAGTCATACATTTGTGACGTTTGGCGTACAGGGCACGCGCTTGCTTGTCATGTAGGTATTCGTGATTATGGCGTCCAAATCCAAAGGTTTAAATTCTGGCTTAGGTACTTTCTGAAACAAATGTATACTATCCATACTTAAATTCAAAAGTAACTCTGTCCGTCTATCTGTCTGTCCGTTTGTAACCTCTTCACGTCTTAACGGCTGAAAAGAATTTCGATGAAACTCAGCAAAAGGGTACAACACGATAGGACATAGGTAATTATGATATTTTCATCCCGGGAAAAAGTATGTTCTCCTGTGATAATTTTCGATTTTCACGCGGGTGTCACTGGCAGAAGCTAGGTGTATGTGTATGTGCAAAATCGATTGTACCTAGGTCTGTTTTATTAAGGCTAGGAAATCATCAAATGAGTCCTTCCGCTCTGGGCGGAGCGGAAGGGGGAGTGTCAGACTCTTACTGACTAAAACCCATCCGTGTTCCTCCGAATGCCCTTCGCGTTCCAGGGCCGCGGTGACTCTTCCGAACAATTCCACAACCCTGGTAGCGCTTAGTACAGTTTTACAGATTATTTGATATTTAATTTTTCTTTTCTGAAATGGTAGGTACTTTAAATAAGTATAAAAGAATAATAAAATTCTATCGATTCGTATTCTAAAAAATTTCAACCATTTATGTAAAGGTGGGTCAGCTAATTGGGGAATTGACTGTACAAGTATCTACAAAAAGAAAATGATTTTAAGAAGAAACCTAGTAAAAGAGCTCAGAAAAACTAGTTTCAGTCCGTGACTGGCTGAGCCATCAGATCAGTGATCATTCTGTCTTCTGTTTTGTGTGAAAACGCTCAGGTTTAAGACAGAGGAACACCTATACAACAAGTAAAATGCATCTATCAGCAAGGGAGTGTTATCTTATACTCACACTGTACATTTTCAGTTGCCAAGGTTGCGGAATTTGTGCGAAAGAGTCACAAGTACCCATTTGATGATTTTCCCATCTTTAATAGAAAAAAAGGGATACAAAGCGGAGCTTGGGCCAAACACTATTAGCGGATTCGGTTATTCCAAGTTCTAAAGGCATTTTCTATTAAACGTAGATTCTATATATATTGTTGTTTTGCTACTTTAACGCCATCTATCCTATAAATCAAGAACTATCAAACAGCAAGCCTTTGGTGGCTATCCGTTGTGTTGTGTACGACTGTACTTCAGTTCTGAGTTGTTGAAAATGTGAACTAGATGGCGTTACCTGCTAGTTGAGTTGGTGTTTATCTTATTGGTCAGTTGAAAATAAACTTGATCTATCACAATCTCATATTTATTATGTGTCGAGTCGCAGTTAAGATTCGATGAATCAGATATTATCAGTGATTCAGAGTTGTTTAATATTATTGCCTTTTGCTTGTTAATAACAGCATAGATACCTTTAACGGTTGACTTAACCCATTGATAATACTTAGTGTTTCTTTAAACCGTGGTGCTTGTTAACTAGGCTTATCCCAGGAGACGTCCCTTGATGTCTATCGACCTAGATCTGTTCTGTCTATTGTTTGATATGGAAGGAAATTGGAAAAATGTTTTCTTACTCCCTTCGCTGTTCTTTTGTTTCGGGTTCCACTTCCAAAACAGTAAGTTGAAATTGTTACTCCAAGAACTTCATTTAAATAGGCTATTTTCTGATAGTCGCCTCAGTTGATTCTTACTTTCAGGGTTGCAGTACCTAGTCTTCGCTGACCGATCTCTGCTAAAGTAAAGGAGGTCCCCAAGAAACGTGATTTTTTCGGTAATTTGTAAGGAAGAGGAACAATGTGCTGAGCCTAATGAAAAAAAAATGCATTCAAATTCAACTTAGCCAGGAAATATTGCGGATCGATCACTTCTGGAGAAAGAATGCATTGAATGGGTAACTAACTATTAACTTGTAGTACTGATGACGAACTGTTATCTACCTAGAAGATATGTGTGTTTTTTAGTACTGTTCTTAAGTAAGTGATATTTATGTCTTTATTGGGAATAAAGTCTCTTTAAACCGAATTCGACTTGCACAGTTTAATTCTAGTTTTCATTCTCCTGTGTCCATGTTGTTTAATTGCGTCTTACCCTGCATATATATTTTATAGTAGACAACCTTCTCAGAGGCACTTTTGACCTTACCTGATACTAAAGATTAAGAGTGGATTGCTATAACTTACCTGTCGGTAACTTAACTCTCTGTCGGTAAGTAAACTTATTTTCACTGAAACTGAAAAATAATGTGAGTAATGTCTTTTCAAACTTCCTAGGAACTGGATATTCGAAAGTGATAATGAATCACTTGAAAACCATTAAATAATCTATTTTGTTCCATAAAACGTTGACAACAAGGTTGCATATGGCTTGATAAATGACAAAGAAACCTTGAATGTTTTTCCTCTTGAACGTGCATAGGTACCTACTTATTTGCCTAGATTAGTTCAAGTGTGATCCTTAATGACGTGTAAAATTGGTGTACCTAGTTATAAAACTGGTGTATATGCTTATATGACACATTGAAACATTCATTACATCAACAGGTATGTGATGGACCTAATTTGCATCAGTTATCTATAACTAAGTCCAATTCTCGTACTAAAAAAAAAAAAAACGTTTAAAAAAAAACAACCGACTTCCGACTTCCAAATTTAAAAAAAAACACTACAAAGAACAAAATAACTTACATTTCGTAAGTCGATGTTTTTGGTTGTTTCTTCGTATTTTAACAATTTTATTTATTTTTCACTTTTTGGTGGTACCTCACAACTAACAACACCACTGGACAGTCACAGGAAAGCAAAACACGCAATTTCGTTAACTTGGATGATATATTTTCTATTTCCTCCTGCTATTTTGATTTAAAAACCAAACTACTAAACCGATTTTGGGTCTATGGGACCAATTGGAACGTATATTCTTTCACATGAAAAAATATTTTTTAAAATCGGTTCATTAATGACGTTATGTGAGGTAACAAACAAAAAAATACAACCGAATAGAGAACCTCCTCCTTTTTTTGAAGTCGGTTGGAAAAGCGTTCAAATTCATGTCGCAATATCATATCAGCGACAATTTATGTCAAAAACTTGTGATAATGTAATGATCTTAGAGCTGTTTTTCGCTGTATTTGACAGCAATGCAAATGCGAACGCGCCTTAAAAATATGGGTATTGCCTTTTCTCTCTAGTCATTGTCTTGTTTGAATTTGGAGCTACTTACGGCCGGTTTCATAACGAATCTACCTTTAACCAACTGTAAAATTTGTGACCATAGTTTCGATCTAGGGTTGTCCAATATGTTAATGGATCTAGTAAAAATATCTTAATACAAGCCCAGAGACTAGAGTTGAATTGGATTGAGCTCCTCCCCTTTACGTCCACATAATATTAGTATTTTATAAATAGTATGATATTAGACATGTTTCATATATATTCATATATTGAATAAAGGCTTATTTAATCAATAAATGTCTTTATTTCTATGTATTCATAATAATGAATACATCTTTGGGTTAATGTTTACTACGTTGTGTGTGGGAAACAATTAAAAAAAAATTAACGGGTTGCACTCCGGAAGTGCCGGCCATAAGTGAAAACTTGAACATTAACGTTGTGCATTTTTTATATTTTGTAATGGTTAGGGAATAATTTCGCACGAATTGCATAAATATGCATGCATTGAGGCATACATTTTCGCCGCGCAGTAGAAGAGAGGGGGATATTACTTCCTCTCCTACGCTGCGCCGACGGTCTACTCTCCGTCCGTCTTACGAATTGTCGATCAGGTCACTTGTCCTCGTGGCTAAATAATAACGGCCGCACGGGTCGATCTCCAAGGTTAAGCAACGCTTGCCGAGGTTGGTCTGTGGATGGTTGACCATCTTAACATACCGAGACTCCTCCGTGCCTCGGAAAGCACGTTAAGCCGTTGGTCCCGGCTGTCATTTGTAGATCTTTGGCAGTCGTTACGGATAGTCAGAAGTCAGATAATCTGACACCAGTCTTGCCAAGGAGTACCGTATTACCCAGTTAATGGGTTGTGGAGGTCTGGTAGGCAGCCGCTCCACGTAAAATACTGATATTCAGCTGAATTTGGTTTGACTGGAAGCCAACCCCAATGTAGTTGGGAAAAAGCTAGGCAGATGATGATGTCACGTGTCCTGACGCTAGTTTAACATTTTTTACCCATCCCAAAAAGTGCACAATGCCGCTGAAGAAGTTTTTACTTCAAAAATATCTAAGAATTGAGATGGTATCATCTTTTCTTTTCCGCTTGGGAAAACAGGTGACATGTTATGTTTATTATTATTCTTTGCCATAGCGAATCTAAAACTCATTTCGCAAGAAAATGCTGTCATCAGTATGCTGGGCAGAGCGTCTTGCCGTGAGGTATGACATCATTAGCAACCTGTATGGTATGGTCAGTGACGTGTGGCGAATGGAAGATAACAAATTTCGTATTTGTAATTCCTGTTACGGGGTCTGGACAACTGTCGAAGACCACGTTTCCTACTGCAATCAGCTCAAGCTGCAGTAAGACAGCGAGCTATCGGGGTAGATATATTGTGATTCATCAGCTATTAATGACCCTCAATATAATTAATCTTGCATGCGAGTTGCTTGCAGGTAGAAGCGCAGCCTAAGAGGTTTTGAAGAAGAAATGTACGGGAGCTAAATCAAAATGAGTTAATGTTTCCATCACCATTTCAGCCAAGAGATATCCACTGCTGGATATAAGCCTTAGGAGCGCATTGGACGGTCCTGTGCTTTTTGTTATTTTTATTTTGTACAAAAAGGTACAAGACCACTGTTTTAATTTGCTACAGAGGGGCTGAATTCCTCTGAACATTCAGTAATAAAGCCAGAATCGCCGCCGCCGAGGGAGGCCCAGGAAACGCTGGTGAAACTTACGAGTTCATGGGAGATTGGACGGAAAAGAAAAAAAACGGGAAGAGTGGAAGGCTATGGAGGAGACCATTGCCCAGCAGTAAGAAAATAAAGGTTAAAAAAAACGAAAATGTCTTTTTTTTTACTAACTTCAAATAAAGGAGGAGGTTCTCAATTCAGTTGTATTTTTTATGTTTGTTACCTCGTAACTCCTTCATTTAGGAAGTCATTTGAAATATTTTTTTTCATGTGAGAGTATATATACGTTCCGGTTGGTCTCATAGAAATTTTATCAAAATCGGTTCGTTAGTTTGGTTTTTAAATCAAAAAAGATGGAGGAAATAGGGTAATGGATCGAATTTCAGTTCAAATTAAAATTAAAATGATATGAAAAATCTAATGTGCTGTTCACCAAAATAGTTTTTACCTAATAAGGACTTGTTTGTCTTAAAGTTGTACCCAGTTCAAATTCGAATATTTTTCTTGAGAATAAAACGCTGTTATTTAAACCATAAACCTAGTTAAGTACAAAAGTAATGACACGGTAATAATTTAAGTTGAAAAATATCCTGTGACCCACTAAGGTGTTTGTAACCGGAGCAAACTACAAAGTGAACTCTAACCTAGCAAGATAAGATTCAGATTACTATGATAAGTCACGGTGACTTGTTATTTCCGATTACCTCTGGTTTTATAGAGTCATTTATTTCACCATAATAATACAAGACTTGCTATTGATTTTGTTTGTATTAAGTTCTTTCAAGTCCAGGGATAGTAAGCTAAATTTAAGGGGAATATAAGTTAAAGGGACCTTCGTCACATACTTATGACGGTACCCAGTTGCCTATTGACAAATAGGAAATAACAAAAAAAAATGGCGACTCAAGACACAATATTGTGGTTTTAATTATTGTGCAATTCTCTGGTGTGTAATAAACGCATATTACGCACAAGGAGAGAACTAAATACATACAGATGTTTTCGTATAAGACACTTGATTGTAACAGTACGTGATGTAAATTGATGTGCAGTTTGTATGCAATATGTAACATAGAAGTTACAGGTGTGAAGAATTGAAGAAGTCTTCTTGCAGCTGCTATTCTTATTTTCGATTCAATGGTTAACTCCTTAGATTTTTGGGGCCTAGTAACCTACTAGGCCCCAAAAATCTAAGGAGTTGACGCTGACAACTAACGTGGCCACCTGGCCACGTCAGTTGCAGCGTCGGTGGCATTTATCAAATCCCCCAAAGTACAGATGCATGGGCCCTTGGACACTCCTACGTGTGGCTCATGTTCTGAACAGGAGAACCGCACTCACATTGAGTATCCGACGGGTCTATGTAACCCCATTTTGTCAGGTTGTGTCTGCAGCGGCCAATGGCCTACCGGGGTGCGGAAACGACTGAGTCCTTTTCATATGGATCGGATCACGTCCAGGTGGCAGATGTTCCTGGGGTTGCAGGTAGTCGGATGATGGTGGATGATGTTCTTCCCACAGCTTGGTTCTCACATTAGGTGGACGGTCCTGGATGGCCTCTGTGCAACGCAGAAAACTCTCCCGGCTCTTAATACTACCCGGGACTGTTGAGTGACCGTAGAGAGGATGTCGGGTATCGGATTCTTGGTCCTTATTTTCAAGCGCGCATGCAAAATCCCTACTGGTGGTGAAATACCAACCAACAGGTTAGTTTATTGAGCGGAGTCCATTTAAGGCAACCCGATATAAATCGACACGTCTCGGTCAGCATTGCAACTTCTGATACAACAAATAAGGCAACAGAGGTTCAATAAGGGAACAGAGGGCTAATCCCCGTATTTTCAGCGTTCGCATCGCAGGATGAAATTACTGAAGACACCTCTAATTTCCCTACATTTTGACAAGTTTATGATATTGATTGTCGCTGAGATAATTAATGCGAGATTGTCTTTAATGCGAGCCGAGAGAGTAATTTGTTCAAACAGGCTGGTTCAAACAGTTTTATAAAATTGGTATGAATGTCTGTAGGAAAATTTGAGCAAAAATTAGTTGTCAAATGGTATGAAGAAGTATGAAATTTCGTATTTCTATTTGATGAAACAGTTTGATCGTACTGTTGGATCAATTAACTTGAACGTCTATGGCCCGCATAAGAATGAGAATTGGAGTTGGTCATCTGATGATGTGCAGTTTTGTATACAAGAGTTTTATAAAAGAAACCCAAGTATCATGCAACGTCACAATATTTAATCGTTGGGCGATAACACTCCATTTAAACAAAATATGAAGAGCACTTCAGATAGAAACACGTCAGCGATAATAATTGCTGAAATGTGCTCTACTTCGTTGTAATAACAACCAATAATCGTAAAACTGAATGTTACCGTGAAGTAGATAGAAGAAATCCTTGTAAAGAATGACAAAAGTTTGAATGTTATGTCCTGCGAACGTGGGTGCCACATAGTTTCTTGATGGAACTTTACTGCCTGCGAGGCGACGACCCACTATTTAATCTGCTTCAAAAAAGGAAGTTCTCATTGTTTAGGTGTATTTTTAGGAGCAAAATTTAACTGCAACATATTGGTACCTACAATGATTTTATTACAAATGGAATTCCCACGATCCACTTTTTACATATTTGTCAGCAAATAATGTTTAGAAAGAGTATTCTCGAAGAAATCTAGAATTTTCCTTTTCATTAATTCCTAGTAAAGAGTATCTATGTGTGTGTGACTTAAGCTGGCAAGTAGGTAGGTTATAGGTATCAATGTTAAGGAGCAACGTTTTTTTTGGATAGTAAATCATCATATTTATTTATTATTCATTTATTTATTTTCGCTTTAGTTACTCTCTGCACTTACAGTAAGTACCAACACGTACAAAAACAATACCCTCCTATACTCCTCTGGGCGGAACGGAAGGGAGTGTCAGACTCTCACTGACTTAAACCCACCCGTGTTCCTCCAAATGTTTTTTTTGCGTTCCAGGGTCACGGTATCATTTTCGAACAATTCCGCAGCTAAGGGGCAACCTTTGACTTAAAACCCTGAAATGTGACTAAAATAGATCAAAATAAACATGAACGAATGAAGAAGGAAGGCTAAAGAAAACGCGGCCACTACCCACGCACCTCCACTTGGTGACTACGCTACCTCCGCGTGGTGTCTACCGGTCATTATAAGGTATCTACGCGGAAAGGCCGCGAAAGCATGAAGATGGTATAGCTTGATGGGAAGATTTTATTTAACAATTCTGTCGGCGTTATTAATAAATACCCATACCATGGCGAAACTGTAAGCGTTCCCCATTGTTTTACTACGGGACCCTAAATGGTTAAAAAATTCCTTAGCTGGAAAATACAAAAGAATAGCCTCAATTCGTGCTATAAATATTAGCTGTCAGCAAGGTGGTAGCGAAACTGACAGCTCAAGGCACGTCGGAAGTTCCTTCATAAAGTGGTGGAGGCCATCAAAATACACTCCAAAAGGAAAAGATGTTTAGGGGAGAACGGGGCTAAAAGTGTTGCGGGGAAATTGTTCCCCTGTAATTTAACAATCTACTGTACGTTATTGACCAAACTAAGGTAGTTGCCATCGGTGCGCTGCAGCGTACCGTTTTATGACTGATTTACTTGATATGTTTATCTCTTTATTTTCATAAAGCCTATTTCAATCGGAACAGCTTTCCCGCGGCACATTTAGCCCTGCTCTCCCCTAATTTTGCCGTCGACTCTTACTAACTAGTTCTACTAATTTAAATGATATCAAAAATGTTTGGATTTTTTGTATTCAATATACCACAACTGTTGCATACTTTAATTCACAATATTGCAACACCAACATTAAAATGCAAATTATCATGTAAACTGTGGCAACATTCTTCCCTTCCATCTGCGACACTGGTCCAATACAAACGTGAATTCTACTTGTACGCCATTTTATTTCATCTTCCTCGGCACCAACGTACCAGCACCTCATAAGCATCAACACGATTACACTGCTGCACAACAACAGCTGAAGATATTTTAACACAGACCATGGTTAGACAAAAGATACCTACTGTTTATTTCGAAGGTTGCAAGATCAAGCAATATGGCTGGGTAAACCTGCCTCAAACACAGAAAGCTTCATTTTCTTGTCAGATTTACACACCAACACAGACAAAGCAAAACAATTGAAGGGGGCACAAAGATACCTATCTTGAAAAACTGACAGTCAAAGCTGCCCCGAGTACCTGACCTGTCGTGACTGTTTATAAACAGGGTCAAATAGGGTGATTTAATAAACAAGCCATTGGCCTACTTAGATAGGATCCGAGGCGCCTCCCTTCCCGTTTGCGAAGTTAGGACGACTAGCGCTCCGTTATACGGAAAAATTTCAAGGACTGAGAATTCTGTGGTATGGCTTACATAATACTGTCGGTTTTTTATTGGGTTGAGTCATCTAAACTGAACGATAGTTATAAAGAGATAAATTGTTTGGTTGTTTTTATATTTGTAAACTAGTTTTTGCCTGCGACTTCGTCCGCGTGGAATAGTTACTTTGGGCAGCCATTTAAATTCTAAAAATACAAATAAAAAAAATGATTGAACATTATGTATGTTTATTTATTTTTTATCAACTTTTTTACAAAGGTTCATGGTTTTATCTTCAATAATGACGGCCTCCATACAAACTTTCATCCCTTCAAGGCTTTTTCTCGCGACAAAATGTAGCCTTTGTCTTTCTCCAAGGTCGAATCTACCTTTATATCAAATTTCATCCAAATCGGTTCAGCGGTTTAAGCGTGAAGAGGTAACAGACAGACAGATACACTTTCTTATAATACTAGTTGCCGCTCGCGGCTCCGCCCGAGTGATTGTCGAAAATTATCCCAAGAGAACATACTCTCGGGATAAAAACTATCCTATGTCCTTTTCCCGGACTCAAACAATCTCTACTAAATTTCATCAAAATTGGACCAGCCGTTTGCGCGTGAAGCAGTAATAAACAAACAAACAAACACACACACTCACAAACTTTCGCCTCTATAATATTAGTGTGATTTTAGTAGCTTGCTAGCAATCATTGTGCGAACGAATCTTGATTTTTTAAGGTGCTATTTTGTAACTACAGATATTCTTATTATCTATAATTATAGAACTATTTGCCGTATTTTTCGGAATTCATATATGTGAACCAATTTTCAACTGAATGGGCCAATTTGCTCTGAATCTACTAGAGTAGATTCGGAGCAAATTGGCTGTGACTGTGACAGACGGACTGACAGACCCAGGAGTGATCCTATACTTAGGGGTTCCGTCTTCTAATTTGTATGGAACCCAATTATTGTTAACACTCGACAAAACATTGGTGTGTTTTAAGTTTAATACTTATTTTATCAGCTAGGCTACCGCTGCGTGTCCCGGAAAAATGGCTCCTGGGTCACGGAAACCAAGCTTCGAAATACAGCTAGTACTTAATCACGGTAAGATAATGATGATGATAGGTGATATCATCAGATCACAGATTAGATGAGGTTTTTTTTTATAATCTCTCAGTTGAATTGAGGAAAACCATCGAGCAGGTCTAGGTATCCATGTTATCTTTTGCAGAGTTGAAGCTAAACATAGCATCACGCCGGTATTCCCCCGGAGGGTTTGGCATGTGAACATACAATTGTTTATTTTGAACTCATGAAGATTTAGAGTTCAGCTGCAACCTTGGGGTCTTTAACGGCCGATCTCGATGACGTATCTACCTTTAACCAACTGTCAAATTAGCTACCAACAGTACCTGAAACTTCATGTTTGAAAGGCAAACAAAGAAGCCAAACAATAAAGGGAAACATGACGTTTCAGCTACCGGCCGTAAGTCAAGAGTAAATATGTTACTTCTATGCAAGCGTCTTTCATCGACGACCACATTATCGCTCTCTATCTGATAAGATTGAGGTCACGGCTAGCCAAAGCCCATCAATAATAAGAAATGCTTCTTTGACTACTGCTTGCTATTTTGTACTCATACCCACATTTCGACGTTATGTATTAGGGGATGAGCCTATGTCATCAACTGAGCGAAGAACAGATTTCGGGCTGGTACTGAAAAAACCTGATGGAAAAACCTTATAACACTTCGCTTAACCCGAGAATTAAACCTAGTACATCATATTAAGCATTAGATCTTGCAATCTTTAGCTTTACGAGATAGGAAAGATAGGAAAAAAATCTTGGTAATCTGAAGCAACATCCTTAACATCAATATTACTCTGGCCCATTCCCACTGATTTATTGCTCTGACTTACTGGCATGTAACAGGTAGGTTATCGCTATCCAATGAATTGGATGTGTAAAGAGACCTTGATCTTACAAATATTTATTTTTTGTACTTAGTTTCCAAAAATTAGAACTGAACTGAACACAAATGCATCGTTATAGTACGGATTTTACCCGGCTGCACCAGAAAAACGGAGATATTTTTTTTGGCAAACACCTTTTGTAAATGATTGAATTTAATTGTAACTTGACTTATCTTGATGAGGAACTCTATACACTTTACACTTGACTCACAGGAATTTGATTGCTGAGCAAAAGTTTTTCAAAATCATATTCATCGCCATTACAGCTGAAAGACGTCTACTGCTGGAAATAGGCCTCCTCCAAAATGTCACTACGTCGACCGGTCCTGTGCGTGTAGCATCCAGGGTATACCCGCGGCCATCACCAGGTCATTGGTCCACCTTGTGGGAGGCCTTCCAACGCTGCGTCTTTCGGTACGCGGTCGCCACTCCGGAATCTTACGACTTCATCGGCTCTCTGTTCCGCGAGCAAAGTGTCCTGCCCACTGCCACTTTAGTTTGCTAACTGCAGAATTTTATTCAATACTTACTTTAATTAGGTAAACGAAGCGTTGGTATTATAAATCACCTAGTAGGTCCACCCAAAGCGGAAGAAGTCATTTGATGATTTCCCATCCTTAAAAAAAAAGGTACGTACTCCTTTTTAATATTTCAAAGTTGCAAAAAACATTACATAGCAAGTTTCATAATAAAAAACAGTGTTGCCGCTGAATCAGCGTTATGAAATTATAACAGTCTCAGCAACAATATAATTTATTAAAAGAAACTTTTAAACATTCATTGTTCGAACCAGTACCAACTGATTAGTTTTCCAACTGTTTAGCTTATGACCAAAGTTCAGGAAAGTTTTTATTCATTTTTACCTAGTCTTAGAGCCAAGACAGCATAACTGCATCCCGTGTCCTCGAACATATTGCAACTATTACTTTTTATGCTTTCCTCATGCGGTTTCGCTCCACCACCGTGATACTTGAAAGTGCACTGCAAATTGTGCCGTATGATACTTTGACTTACTTAGTTCATGCATTCTGACAGCCATAAAACTACCTTCAAGGAAATCATAAATTCAACAGAAAGATGTCCAGTGCTGGACATAAGTCTCCCTGGCTAAGTGGTCAAACGCAAACACAAAGCATTAAGTTCAATTGAACCAATATTTTACAGGCACTTTTAAAGTGTTAGGTCGGTCGGTCAATGTTCTAAAGCGGTTCCAATAACATATCTACCTTTAACCAACTGTCAAATTAGCTACCAACAGTAGCTGAAGTGTCGTATTTTAATGGCAAACATGACGTTTCAGATACTTTTGGTGGCTAATTTGACAGTTAGTCAAAGGTAGATACGTTATTGGAACCGGCCGTTAGACGAAAAACGTGTAAGAAATTCCATGGACAAATAAATTGAATAGTTACAAAGTAATGAGTTACATAAATGTTGAAATTCAGCGAGATTTAAATAAAAAATAATAGATGTTTAAGGATCTTTTACTATCTGCAAGTTAAGATTATTTTTATCAGGTTCTTATTCTCTTGATAGTGCCGGTTAAGCGATCAATGTTCTTGTTGACATAATTCAACTATTGTATTAACAAATGAATACGCAATTGCTGTTCAAACAGGGCTGATAAGAATGTGACCGCAGTACAAATGCTCACTTAAACAAATTGTGTTCAGTTACAAACCGTGAAGCTGGTCGCAAAGTTAACTAGGTAAGTTTCGATGAAAATCAGTTTTGGCAGACGGACGGAAAAACGAATGGGAATTGGGTTTTTCCAATTTTGGTATGGAAAACTGAAAGGAAATGCATTGAAAATGACCCAATAGAAAGTAATTGGTAGCGAAGAAGGTTGATATTTCGGTTACCGGTTGCAGAACAAGAAGTACCTAATCTAAGTTAGTTTACATTTAAGAGAGTCCTATTTCTCGAGATGAATTAATTTTAAAACGAAAGATAGTTTAGAAAGATAGAATGAGCAATTCTAAGTTTATATAGAAAGTGAAAAATCACTCCTATTTTTTAAAAACGATCTAAAACCTTTAAGTTTTTTGACCATGGTATATGGAATATAAGTAAGTACGTATACGTTTAATTAAAGTCGAATAATTCATTTCCCAAGCTAGTTTTTTTTTTAAATACCGTGAGGAGTAAGTAAACGTTCTTAGTGCGTATGTGTAAGTATGAAAAGAAAAGGTATCTAGGTATATTCACAGCTGACATTAAGTTTGAATTGAACTATAGATACCTACTTGTTTTTAGTATCTTTACCTACTAATAATAAAGCTAAAGAATTTGTTTGTTTGTTTTACCCATCGTATTTGAAAAATGTTTATATGTGTATATGGTAGCCACAATTATTGGCTATAGGCTATACGGGAACGGGGAAACACGGGATATCCGCATACAAAATCGCGGGCAAAAGCAAGTAAACATATAAAAGTAAACAGGAAAAATAAAATAATAGTATAAACTTCGTCTAACAAGTAATAACTCCTGAACGTACGATGTATGATATCGTCTTGTGTGTCATAATTAATGTTACCTATTTGCCCTGTAGCATAGGTACTTACCTATAATGTTTTCCTTTGAATAGGTATTCATCATAGGTTAAATTATGTTTTTACAGGGTGTGTGCCTGATGGGATTTTCCATCGGCAAAGAGGACGGACTTCGATGTAAACTTTTATTCCCTATTTACCTTCTTTTCTGGATGATCCGTCCTTCGTGCTCACCGTTGTCCGTTGTATAAGTGTGCGTGCATTTAATGCTTCTACTGTTTAGGTTGTATGTCAGTGAACTCCTCCTAAACGGCCGCACCGATTTTGATGAAATTATTTGTGTGTGTTCAAGGGGATTCGAGAATGGTTTAGATTCACAATTGGACCCTGTAGGTGCCGCTGCAATCGATTTCTATCATTTTTCGTCATACACAAAGCAAACGTTCGAACAGGACAACAGCAATATAGCTATAACTCAACCCAAAGCAAAAATAATCATCAAGATCGGTTAATAAACAATAAAGTTAAACCCGAATAGATAACCCCAAAAATATGTTAATTCAGATTTACTTGCTTGCATCTGTGTACCTCTTCACATCGTACCGGTGTGATGCTATGTTATAATTGTTATAAATTGGTGTAAATAATAAACAGACATGCGATTTCAGCAATCCCGGGTAATTTGCTATCATTTATTGAAGAGTTCCGTTGCCTACCGAAGTTCTTTACCAGATCTTCACCAAATTGAAATGGGACCAGTTTGTAAAAATACTCTTCCAAATAACAAAATAATCATCCAAATCGGTTGACAATTGGCGGAAATATCGCTGAACAAACATTTTTCCTGGGATCCCAGCATCAGATCCTGACTTATACCTTCCACCATCAGCTCAGCAAGATGACATGTTGATAACCAGTCACAATTATCTGAATTGCGTTAGAAAGTAAGTATATGAAAAATATTGTTAATACCTTTAAAATTTGAGAATTGCCCTCGATTTCCCAGGGATTCCATCATCAGATCCTGACTTGGTGCCAATGGGACCACCACAGGAGTAAACTCTTTAAAAAAAATTTTGGGAATCGGTTCACAAATGGGGGAGAAATCGGTGAACATACATAAAAAAAAAATTAAGTCGAACATAATAACCACACATTTTTGAAGTCAGTTAAAAATTAACCCCTATTTCTCCTGGTCACGCTATAACTTGAAAACGGCTTGACCGATTTGGCTAATTCTTTTTTTTTTGTGTTCGCTAGATTACAGGGAAGCTGGAAAAACAAAAAAAAATGATAGGTAGTTAGGGTAGGTAGGTAGACAGATAGGGTAAGGTAGGTGGTAGGTAGGTATGTTTGTATAGTAAAAATAAGATGAGATATTTATTTTGTTAAAATGGGTACAAAACACGAGCTAGGTTAAGCTCGTGTTTTGTACCCATTTTAACATTTATGTAGAAATGTGCGAATGCATAATAATTTTCCGGGAAAAGCATACCCTAAAACTTTCCTCAAATATATCCGTATTCCTTGTATCAGGTAACCAATTGATCATTTTGTTATTTTTATCCAAGAGGGTGTTTAAAAAGGTCAAAGTTCACGTCTGTGGCTGATGACGTCACATTGTCTGGGCCCGAACGGAAAAAACGAATAACAGGTTCATAAATAATTCTTGGGTCACATATAAATCTCTAAGAGAACCTTGCTTATATATAATACAGACTCTTACTGACTAAAACCCATCCGTGTTCCTTCTAAAGCCCTCTGCGTTTCAGGGCCGCGGTGACTCTTTCGAACAAATTCCGCAACCATGGCAGGGGACGGCCGAAGCTAGTAGTCAATACTGCTAATGTGTAAAACCAAATGATGTCATGTGTAGGACCTATTTACTATAGTTGGATATTCTTTCCATTGTTATGGTTGTCTACAATATCTCGATAAACTACTATGAAAGAGTTGTCGCAGCCATAGCTCCGTCGCGGATGGATTTTATTCAGTAAGAGTCTGACACGCCCTTCCGCTCCACCCAGAGCGGAAGAAGTCATTTGATGATTTCCCATCCTTAAAAAAAAAAACCGTGTTCCTTCTAAAGCCCTCTGCGTTTCAGGGCCGCGGTGAATCTTTCAAACAAATTCCGCAACCCTGGCAGGCTCTGGCTCTTGCTGACATCTCTTTGAGGCGCGCGTGGAACACAACGTGCCATCGACCTGGGCCTGGTGGTGATCGGACAGCGAGCCACCCAACGCTTGCCGTCCGCAGGGCCGAAAATAATTTACCTAGTTATCATTTTCCGTTCTAAAATTATTAGTATACAAATTAAGTATATGAATACCTATTAATAGCGTATTATTGTCAAATTCAACGTATCTAAAAGCCAATTAACCATAGTTTATCTGCTTCGGCAACAGTCGTCAATTATTATTATAATTGTTTTTATTTGTCATATTTTATTTCCTTGTAAAACCTATTCGTCCTTGCTAAAATGGTATTGTTAACATAAATTAATAATGTTTTACTGAGAAATATGGAGGCATCTACTACTTGTGTCACAATAGTAGGTACGTTTATTATTTTCGTTATTAATTAGTTTGAACCAGGAATATGATTCAATTAAACCAGTAGGTGATTAAAGGGATTATTCATCTAATTCTGCCTATAAACATGAATGTACTGTGTCACTGATTTCATAGAAAAAATAGTATTAGTTTATTCCGAAATAATCACATTTTCTGGAAAACTTTTCCAGTTTTGCTTACCCTAAGAACCTTCACTGTAACTCGGAATGTTACAAATACTTTTTAAAAATCAAATTTAATATACAAATCAAATCAACACAACCGTTATCAATCCATGTGATTACCAACGAACAATACCTATATAATTTCTATTTAAATAGATAAATATACAAAAATATGTAAACAATTTTTAAAGTTAAGGTAGGTAACACTTCTGCAATAACAATTCCGGAATATATTCGAAACAGTTACGTAACACGTACGTACAGTAGAAACGCAAAGAGCATTTAGAGGAACACGGTAGGGATTTCGTCAGTAAGTGTCTGACACTCCCTTCCACTCCGCCTAGAGCGGAAGGAGTCATTTGATAATTTCCCATTCAAAAAAAAGGTAACACTTATCAACATACTTTTTATCTAAAGTTATTTTGTTTTAAAATAAGATAGACATCTAATTTTCACTCGAGGCTGACCGTAGTCTAGTTTTATGCCTGGACAATAGCAATAGACTCGCCCTAAACATGGAGCTTATGACATAACTGACTTAATGTTACTGTAGAAGAATCCTGCATGACCCTTAGCGTGATGTTTTACATTGTTTACACATTTTATCTCTCTAGAGTACTATTTACATTTCGCATGACATCATCAGAACCCAAACCAGCGAGGTGAATTAATGGGACCTTCAATGAGACCATCAAACATAGGAAGGTGACACATCTTGTCACATGCATTACGTCATGATTGGGTGTGACTATGAAGATACTATAGCTTCTGCTAGCGACTTCGAACGCGTGAATGTCAGAAGTTACCCCAAGGGAACATTCTCCCGGGATAAAAAGTCGCTTATGTGCTATTCCAGACTCTATTTCTGTGCAAAATTTCATCCAGATTTGTTCAGCCGTTTGGGCGTGATGGAGTAGCAAACATCCATCCGAACATTCGCATTTATATAGTATACATATAAGAAGTAGGACTAGTAAGAAATAAGATATTTTGTATTTATGAAGAAATTTGTCGTGTTAAAGCGGCTTTTCTTGTTACCAAGAAAGAAAATGGCGTTCGTTTAGCCGTTTTTAGAGGCTCTACGTATGCATGTGCTACAAATAAGGTCGCTGCTTGAAGTGCAGTTGCATGGCGACTTAGTACTTAAGTAGTTCATTTAAAACGTGTGAACGATACCTGCATGTTTAATTGTTAACGTAGCAGAGAAAATGTGGTGAGTTACTCGCCAAAGTTTTTTATACTTATTCCTGATGACCCCAATCTTGAACTCGTTCTCGCCAGATAGTAACCGATGGATGAGGTCACACTAATTTCATTATTAGAGCTAAATACTAAATGAATAGTTTTGGGAGTCCACATTTGTGATCAAGACCATGGACCAATTTACCGTACCAAAACGTAAACATTACACAAATCACGGATGCATAACGAGCAGACATAATTATAAAAGTAACAATGGCACATCGGGCATCCATTACTGAATGCACAAGTTACCAGGCACACATACCCTATTGACAGGTCACGTAACCATGACGAAAGACAACGTTTGTTGAATTTGTTATGAGGTAACATGCATATTTTGAGGTCCATTCCACCAAATAGATAGGTTCAGAAGACATCATTATCATTTCAGACGAGAGACTTCAACTGCTGGGCATAGGCCTCCAACAAAGTGCCAAACTTAAGTGGCAGAACGAATGGTCAGTAGAGCCGTAAGGTTCGAGAGTAGTGACCGCATATTCGAAGACGAAGCGTTGAAAGGCCTTTCACGAGGTGGACCGATTACCTGTTGGTCTATTCAGTAAACCTCTAATCGTTGAAATACTGTTGGAGTGAACTTGAATTAAACTGTCATTCCATCTTGATTGCACAGATTGACAGCTCACGTCATGTGCACTTCACCTAAGCTTACTTGCTGACGTTTTTACACTACAGTACTGGTGAAGGCTTCGGGACTGCGCTGGATTCGCCCAATACAATGAGTGAAAACTAGCGCACGCAAACATACTCGTAGACGCGTATGTATGGCAATGCCGATCAAACAAGTTTGCATTTGCTCTACGCGAGGTTAAGCAATACTATGCGCTATTTGTGCGTGGAGTTTTCGATGCCAGCCTTCTGGACCTGACTTTTATTATGAGAACATACTACATAGTAAGTGTTGCAGCATCACGGAATTACGGTCCTTATATTTTGTTCGCTGAGCGCATGGATCGTGATGCGATGAAGAATATGACCAGGCCAGGCAAAATTCTTTTAAAAAATAATAAGCATAATCGCCGCCGCCGGTTGTTATTTAACAGTTTATATTTCGAAAAAAAACTGAATTCCACCATTGATCCACATGGTTTTAAATTAAACAAACAAATCTAAAATTTACACACTGTAAAAACGCAACTGCTGATTTGCTTCAATTTGATCATAAAATGAATAACAATGGCTAAAATTAGTGCGTGCTCTTGCTCAATAGCTCAATCCAGGCTGGACCAGTCTGGAGTGAGCTATTTAATGAGTCTTCGAATACATACTGTGATAAGGATAACAATCAATCCATCTCTCAAGTCTGCAGGTGGCAACTAGTTATGGTCGCTAATTGTTGAGGTTCAGAGTCCCAAGTGGTCTATTCCGGTTCATGCCATGTTGTTCAGTGATTGGTAGCCTATTGAATGCTTTGTCGTGCTTCACTCATCTCAACAAGACAAAATAGTGCCATCAGGTAATGAAGTGTCTCTTGGGCCGGTTCTAAATTGATAGTCCAAGATCCCAGAGCCCCCAGAAACTGGAGCCCAGATGTTACTTATTTTCGAAGTATCAAAATGTGTGGGATATTATAGTTTTGGTATTGACCTTGAATGCACGCATACCTGCTAACTTGAACCGTCAAATTTTAGTTAATTTTTGTCAGGATTTTAAGCTTAAATAGAGTTTGACACATACTCAAATTTAAATTCCTAGTTTGGGGGTTACTGACGATTTGACATTAACCAAAAAGGAACATCGGTTTCGGTATTAGCATCGGTATTAAGTAAAGTACGTACCTAGATAAGGGCTTGTGCGAATTCATTATTTCACATTCAACCACTCTTTGTATTTAGAGCGTCTTCATACGAGTATCAGTAAAAACGCGCGTAGTTCAAGAAAAGACAATGCTAATAGGTTTACAAAGTAAGCCGCCCAACCGTGTGAAAAGGTCGTTTTCTGGCGTGGCATTGAATAAGAATCATCAACAAGATCATTTTCCTGTTCTGCCTACCTGAGTCAGGTCTATAAACAATCGCCAGATGTAGATTATTCATAAAACATAACATAATTGTCACACTGTGTATGAGAAATCTGAAGTGTCGTTCGACGTCCCAGTTCATCTTGTTGTGGATCTCACAAAAGACGTATAAGTAGGTAATCGCTTTTGCACTAGATTTTCTTGTTCCTATTTCACCTTGAGGCTCAATCAACGCTAACGATAGTCAAAAGTCTAAATGCTCAGGATTGACCACGTGACATTTAGGCGTAGCATTCCAACCCATTCATCTTGACAAACGCCATCGCTGATCAAGTATCACTTTGTCCAAGTTCTTTGTTCCTGAGTCTAGTTCTGAGACGAGATCAAGTATTCTTCTGTTCTCCTTTATTATTGAGCAGAATTCGTCGAAATCTATTGCTCATGATGCGTATTATTGAACAATATTCGTAATAACATTGTGCATAAAACTTTGATTTAATTTCACCACATTTAATGCGGTATAAAATATGGTAAGTATGCATAAAATGAGCGAAATGACACTTTTCGCCATTTCGCATGCAAATATTCAAAAATTTTGGTGCTTATATAACAAGCTAACCTCAATACCTACAATTGAATGATTAAATAAAGACAATGTCATGGAACCATGTCCAGAAGATTGTACTGTTACTGGTAGAGTTCTTTTTAATGCACCCCAATAAAGAAAATGAAACATTTTAAACAGAGTGCCAAGAGTAAATGCTTCTAGAATTTACTTCCATAAATTAATGCATTTTCTGGCATTGTTTCATATTTTCAACTAAGTAGTTGTGCTTGCATCTTCTATCGCGACAAATTAGGAAAGGATAGGTACCAATATCATGTCTGTTTCTAAATATGTTTTGAGTTATTTCTTTCTGGAATAGTAGATTCTGTAACTACAGCCTAAGAGCCTTCAATCTGTTTTGCTACATTATTGTCTCCTTTTTCCTTACCAAATGTTTTATAATACAATTATATCTTCAGAGATGCACTGCACACAAACCCACATCTTGTATGTACTATCCGCAATAATCTGCATGTCATACAATATACAAATATTAGTATTTAACAAGCCGAAATTAAACTCACAACCTGTAGCTCAAAAGTCAACAATACTCGGCTTGAACACTGAAACCTCTCTGAAATCTCACAAATAATGAATTAGGTACATTTTATCTTTTTCTGAGGGTCAATTCTACTAATTTTTTAGCAACGTTTTGCATTCGCATGTCAGTCGCAATCTGTCAAAAAAGCCTCGATTTCCATGCATTTCTGACAGATTTCGACTATCTTCTCTCGCCCTTTTCCTTTTGTCGGCAGAGCGGCGGCGCACCGGCAAAGTGAAAAGCGATTCACTTCACATTCATTCATGTTTAGAGCAAAATAAGTTTTCGCGCGTAGTAACACGCCATTATCTTGCCTGCAAGTTCGCGGTGAGTGAGGCCCCGCGCATCGCGCGTGGCAACTTTTTATGTTGTACCTTTCAGCTGGTTGATACGCGAAGGGCAACGCCCGCGGCCGCTTTGCGCGAAACTATCGCAATGTATAACTATTGGTTCAATTATTATTCTGCCATTTCTTGTTTAAAATGTATTATTTTTCATAAATCGATTGTATTGGGAAAACAACCATTAAAATTTCACGCTTTTATATTTTTTATTTAATATGGGTTGCTCTTGACTGTAGTCTAGGTCATAGATGACAGAGACAAAGTCAACGATGGAGCGAGCTTACCCAGAAGAAGCCTGTTCACTCTAATTTTGAAGAGATTAGGGTTGTATGCGTTCGGAAACACAGACGCAGGCAGAGAGTTCCACTCCTTTGCTGTGCGCATTATAAAAGACGTTTGGAAACGATTATTGCGAATTGGTGTCTGCACGCTGTATATATTGTCCTACGTTTTAAGATCATGATTTTAAGTTCTACGTTTGAGCTTATCATCTTCATTAACCTTTAGACTGGTACCGACCAGCAGTGGACTACTCCTGGTGGACCTAGGTGCAGTAATCTACAAACAAACGAAACTACTTGGACTACGAACATGAAATTTTGCACAAGGCTTCCTTTTATAATGTAGGTAAGCATTTGGAAGATATTTTTGGTAACTCAACTTGTAAGGGGGTGAAAAGGGGAAAAATCATATATACTGAATCTGCGCAAACGAAGTCGCGAGCGAAGTGTTAATACACATATAAACTAACAACTTTAACAAATATTTCTAATTTACTTTATCATCATCATCATCAACATCATCATCATAGCAGCCTAAAGACGTCCACTGCTGGACTTAGGCCTCCCCCAAAGGGCAGTGTAGCTTTTGCAATGCGCAGAGAATGCTGCTGACCATTCTTTGGTGAGTCCCTTAGTCAAATCTTACGACACTGTTGTGATATTTGGTTGGAATAGTATTAAATATATTATTAGTAAAATAAGAGTTAGAAAAAGATGCTGAATGACAAGAGTGTTTATTTCAAGTAAGTAAGCAATACATTAAGAAAACAATATATCTATAAAAACAAGTCCGCACAACAGAGGTTATACTTTTCTACAACAGCCGCCCTTAATCGAAGTTGTGCAAGACAAACACACTAACAGAAAACAAAAAATAATAAAACTAAGTTTCTAGACCTAAGCTAACTGTACATCGTTTGTGTACTATAGGCCCTAGTGGCTTTGTTAGCACATCAGCAGGCATATCACTAGTTTTCACATATTCTAACATTATAACGTTATCGGATACTTTTTCCCTAATAAAGTGAAAACGAGTATCAATATGCTTCGTCCTGCTGTGGTGTACGGGATTTCGAACCAGATTAATGGCACTCTGACTGTCAGAAGCTAAGTTAACTGATGAAAGTTTACCTGTTATCTCATAGATAAATCGACGCAAGTAACACGCTTCCTTCGTGGCAGACGCTAGTGCCATATACTCTGCTTCCGCCGAGGATAAGGCAACAGTAGGTTGCTTCTTGGACTCCCAAGATACAAGACCTCCACTCAACTTGAAGGCGTACCCAGTATATGATCTTCTATCTATCGTGCAGTTTGCCCAGTCAGCGTCACAATAGCCTTTTAAGGGGTTTCCGCTTCTCCTATAAACCAATGAATAGTTTACAGTACCCTTTAGGTACTGCAGAACCCTTTTTGCAGCATTCCAGTGTTCCTTCGTATAACACGTATTATACTGACTTAAGTAGCTCGTGGCGTAGGCGATATCGGGCCTAGAGTTTACCGAAAGGTACATTAGACCTCCTATTAAATTCTGATAAGGATAAGACTCTCCAACTTGTCCATCGGTTCTCCTTTCCATATTCTTTTTAACTAAAGGAGTATCCACTATCTTGCAATCTTTCATGTTAAACTGATCCAGTAACGATAAAATATAATTTCTCTGATTTACTTTTATACTCTCGGAATCATATTGAATTTGTAAACCTAAATAACATTTTAATACTCCAAGATCTTTCAGAGAAAAATATTTCGACAAATCCTTTTTTGACAATGTCAAATGTCAATTCAGATTTAAAGAAGACGATTATATCATCGACAAAAATACCTAATATAACGAGTTCTTCACCAAAAAGTTTCGTATATACGCAAGGCTCAGAAGGAGTTCCTGTAAAACCTATTTTTATAAGCGTTTCGTTTAACTTTTTGTTCCAAGCTCTTGGCGCCTGTTTAAGGCCGTACAAGGATTTACGCAACAAACACACCTTGTTTTCCTTGTCTTTTGCTTTGAAGCCAAGGGGTTGCTCCATAAAAACTTCTTCTTCTAAGTTTCCGTTAAGGAACGCGGTGTCAACGTCTAAGTGTTTCATTCTTAAACCCATCTCTGCAGCTAATGCAAACAAGGTGCGGAGAGAAGAATGACGAATCACTGGCGCAAAAGTCTCGTCGTAGTCTACGCCTTTAACTTGCTTAAAACCTTTGACGACGAGTCTGGCTTTATATTTAGTGACATTACCATAAGCGTCCTTTTTAAGTTTGTAAACCCATTTACATGGTATGACCTTTTTGTTTGGTCTATCTACTAGTTCCCATGTGTGGAGTTTTATCAGAGAGTTGTACTCATCAGCCATCGCATGGTGCCACTTATCAGCATCGTCAGCATGAGTAGCTTCATAATAAGTCGTAGGTTCATTTGCATCATCCGTCGACAAATTATAAGAAAGAAAATCTGGTGGTTTTCTGTTTCTCGTGGGATACCTCCTCTCCTCTTCCAAACTAGGTGGCTCTTCATCTACACTAGGAAGTCTCAGCTCAAAGAATGGTTCTGGTTCTCTCATATTTGCTGATTCTTCTGTACTTTCTACATTTAACTGTGTAGTTGGCTCATCTATAGGATCGGCACTCTCAACACAATCGAAAAATTGCCAATCGTTATGTTCAGGTTCCTTATTTTCAAATAACAATATGGAATCTGACTGTACCACAGGCTCAGACTGCCTCTGCTCTTTCAACCCTGTAAAGCAATTTTCAAAAAAGGTTGCATCTCTGGACGTAAACACTTTTCGTAGGTTAGCAGGATTCCTAAATATATAAGTATTTGGATTTTCTGAATAACCGACAAAAATCGCTTCCTTTGCCTTTACGTCTAACTTTTTCCTTTGACATGAAGGTATATGTACAAGTGCTCTGCATCCAAACACTTTCAAATGACTGAGGTCATTTCTACAACCACACCACCTGTCCTCGGGAATTTGACCACCTAAGGCTCCTATTTTTCAGGTATACGGCAACTTGGAAAGCATCTTCCCAGAATGCTTTAGGTAGTGAGCTTTCTGCTAACAACGTCCTCGCCTTCTCTGTAATTGAGCGGTGGGTACGTTCAGCTACTCCCACTTGTTGAGAGCTGTACGGCGCCGTCGTTTGATGTTGGATACCTTTAGAGGCAAGATAATCATCGAATTCCCTATTAACGAACTCTTTACCGCCGTCAGTTCTAACTGCTTTAATTTTCTTATCTAATTGATTTTCAACAAAGGTTTGGAAAATATTAAATTTATTTTTAACCTCTGTCTTGGAAGAAATAAAGTAAGCAAATACCTTCCTTGTATAATCATCAACAATAGTTAACATAAACCTATTCCCCTGAAAAGAGGTTGTAGACACAGGTCCCAATAAATCCATATGTATCAGTTCTAAAGAAGAAGTAGCTCTGTTATATGCTACCTTCTTAAAAGGTTTCCTTGCCTGTTTTCCTTCCACACAAGCGATGCAACTGCTTTTATCTACTACACTAAACTTTACACCTACCTCGTGATTCTTCAGTTGGGTCATGCCTATACGACACAAGTGTCCTAACCTCTTGTGCCAGAGTTTGTAACTAATATTCTGACAGTCAGAGTGCACATCCTGCGTCAAATGATTACTTGCCACATCTTCGGGAACATTAACAGTACCATCTACAACGTACAGTCCACCACAGGGCGAGGCATGAAGTACCGAATCACCTGTAAAATGAAAATGATTAGATTTATAAAAGTTACATCCATTTTTATCAAAAATACAAACAAAACCCTTATCAACAGCTTTCTGCACAGACAATAAGTTAGCTTTTAAGTCGGGGACAAAAGCAACATCGCTGATCTTGTTGATTACGTTCTCGGGTGTATTCATTGAAATGTCTCCTATGCCGCAGCATTTAATCTGCTCTCCGTTTGCGACAGTAACACTACCTTTATTCTGTATCGTAATGTTCTGAAGCCAATCTCGTCTAAAACTCATGTGTTTAGTACAACCAGAATCTACGTAAAATACCTCCTTGCTTGAGCAGCCAAAAGTATTGAGAGCTGTAAACGTTATGTTCTTAGCTTTCTCCGTTTTGCCTTTCTCCTTGTTTCTCAGCGGACAGTCAGGTCTCTTATGACCAGGTACTTGACACTCGTAGCAGACTATTCCCTTCTTCTTGGATTTAGGCTTCTTCTTCGCATGAAAAGCGGAATCTATAGATATAGCTGCATCTTTAGACATCTCATTCAGCAGTTTTGTCTTTACTAAGTCAGTAGTCACGTCTATATTACAACTTTCTAGAGCCATAATGAGAGGTTCATATTTTGAAGTGAGCCCTCCCAAAAGTATAGCAGCAATAGACCTATCCTCTATGACAACATCAATATCCGCAAGATCCTGTGCGGTTGATAAAACTGCATAAATGTACAGTTCAATATTTCCGAAATCTGACAGACTCAACCTGTACAGTTTTCGCTCTAAAGCTAGTCTTCTTCCCATTCCCTTATCTTCAAACGCCTGTTGCAAGTATTTCCATGCTTCGGCTGCAGTTTTCGCACATCTAACGTGAGTAATAGCTGCACCGTCAACTGTTAAGCAAATTTTTGCAAGAGCTTTCTCGTCGTTGCGTACCTTGATCGAAGCAGGGGTCGTGTCACCATCCGGATAACCACTAATTGTTACCCACAAGTCTTCGTGTAAAAGGTAATTTCTCATCTTAAACTTCCAAGTAGGATATCCATCTTTATTTCGAAGACAAAATGATGGAATCGAAGATGAATTCGACGTAGAGGGATTAGACTTATTAACACTCGAAGCATCTCCAGTTTCACGTGACATTTCGACTACTTGTGTGACTAAAATTTTTAGTCACACAAGAAACTCAACTAATTTTATTACAAATTATATTTTAAACTCTTCCACAGCTTCGTGCTGATAACGTGTTGTGATATTTGGTTGGAATAGTATTAAATATATTATTAGTAAAATAAGAGTTAGAAAAAGATGCTGAATGACAAGAGTGTTTATTTCAAGTAAGTAAGCAATACATTAAGAAAACAATATATCTATAAAAACAAGTCCGCACAACAGAGGTTATACTTTTCTACAACAGACACCCACGAGTGATGGGATGGTCCTATACAAATATTTTAAATAGGTAAAATTATTCGTTTGTCTCCATGCTTGTCCATGATAATCTGATACGCACTGACTAGGTTACTAAAATTCATTCACTAATGGAAAGCTACTATAAAGCCGATTGTAATAGGCTAGTTTGTATCCCGGAAAATGCACTATTCTTGTGGAATAAGCCGTAGGATAAAACTAGTGTAGATACCTATGACCAAGAGAAGCAATACTTGCAAGAACCATATACGGTGGACGGCATGCACTGCTGTCTACCATAAATGTCTCACCAGACCCATAAACTTTTATCGTCTAAGTAATTAAGGTAACAAATCTATAAACTAATATAATAAATCTGAAGAGTTTGTTTGTTTGTTTGAACGCGCTTATCTTTGGAACTACCAGTCAGATTTGGAAAATTCTTTTTGTATATTATAGCCACATACATGAAAAATGCTATAGGTTATACGGAAACGGGAAATTCCTACGGGAACCAGAATAACGGGATATGCGCGCACGATGTCGCGGTCAAAAGCTAGTTTTTAAATAAACCTAAATTTCTCAAGCATAAGGTTGGCAACGAGTCTTAATTTAATTACACTACGACTCGTTAAGCCAATAAATTTTCTTGGACCAGGGAGTTTGGAAACTTTAAATTTTATGGATATTTTTTTGCAGGCAGGAGTTGTTACTGCAAATGATTACCCATCATAGTTATTACTGCAATTTCCATAGACTTCATTTTTGTAATATCATGTGATAATTACAAAAAAATATGTTGTACCTATGTATCATTACTTATACATAATAAAGTGACTTCGGATAATCCATACTAATATTATAAATGCGAAAGTAACTCTGTTTGTAACGTTTTCACACCTAAACTGCTAAACCAATTTTAATAAATTTTAAAACTTAAAGATTTATTTTACCTTAAAGAAGGATATGTATCTATATCTCCAAGGTTGCCTAAGGAATTACTAAGGATACTATATATCCCGGGAGTCCATTCCCGTCGGATTTCAATCCAGCAAAGGTTAACTATCTATATTATTATAATATATATAATAAATAAAGTAAAGCTGAAGGGTTTGTTTGTTTGAACGCGCTAATCTCTCGAACTACCAGTCAGATTTGGAAAATTCTCGGAAAAAAACCGGGATATGCGCGTACGAAGTCGTGGACAAAAACTAGTGTGAAATAAAACCTACATTATTAGGTAAACAGTGCTTGTGCAGTGATTTAAAAGTTATAAGTTATAAGTAAAAAGTTGTAAGTTATATTTTAAGTTACAGAAGATATCGGAAAAGGTAGACTATATTTACCTAATCTTCGTGGAAGTAAGTAACATACATAGAGTTGATAATACCTCCTCTAAAATCCTGGAATCAGAAACAAGACGATTGTATCACGGGATTTAAGAAATTGCAAATTACTTATTGAGCTTTGAATACAATTGAACAAAATTATTATATTGAAGAATCTTATTATGTTTTTAGAGTTCCGTACCTACTAAAACTGTTAAATTAAATAGCTTTGTTTTCGCACAACTCTTTCTTCTTTTGCGCTTACGCTTTGTCAAAAAAGCTTAGTCAATTTGCGTATGCTCTGTACAAATTATCAAAAACGGTTGACCGCATTACAGTACAAATAACTTATAATGCTTATGTGGCTTCTAGCATTAGGTACGGAATCATTTTCTGGAGCAACTCTACTGACAGAGAAGTTGTCTTTAAAGCTCAGAAGAAATGCTTGCGATCGTTTACCAAATTACAATCGATTGATAGTTGTAAACCATTTTTTATGGAACTTAATTTGCTCACTCTACCTTCAATGTACATACATATATGAAATGGGAGTGTTTGTTCACTGCAAGTTGCAATTATTTGAAAAACTGCGCTCTCGCCGTTATCAGAATACCATTCATGTTACCTCTCATAAAACCGCATTTTTCAGCAAAAGTATGCTAGGTATGACCCCAAAAATATATAATAGTATACCAGCAGAAATAAAGAGTGTCTGGGATCCTTTTAGAGGTCTCTGTTTAAATTTCTATTAGATAGATGTTACTACTCCATCACTGAGTTTACTACTGATAAACAGAGGTATGTCGATTCCGACTTGCTAATTAAGAACTTTTCATTTTATTTATTGATTAAGCATGAATGTGTTTATTTGTCAAGATTGTAATGACCTGTTTACTTAACTGACATATTTTTAATTGAATTATTTGTTTAATGTAATGACATGCCATCTGAATTGGAACTGTAATTTTATTGTAATTGTAATTGCTTATTTATGTAAATTTTGCACGCCATATATTAGACAATGTACCATTTGTAACCAGACCTATGTTTAGTAAAATAAATTATTGATTGATTGATTTGATTCTTCAAATCAATAATTTGTTACTATACTCAAAGTCCAGTTCATGCTTTCATAATCCCGGGTTTTAATTGTCATGATTCCATTTATGATTCCGGGATTTTACAGGAGGTATTATCATCTCTATGTTACATACTTCCACGACCATTGGGTAAATATAGTCTACCTATTCCGATCTATGGTTATCAGTCTGTTTCATATTGCTTGGCTTCCTGTGATTAAACTTGCGGATATTGATGTTGGTCTGGGTAGACTGATAAACGAGGGAATGAAGAGATAAATAATAACTCTGCTTGCTAATACAAAATCGGTTCGCATTTTGCATAGGTAACTCAATAAAGACTAATTTAAAAAAAAAATCATACATTATGGACTTACTTATTAATAAAAGACACAATTTATGAAAAAATAATACTTGGAAAAGAAAAAAACTTGACAAATGTAGAGAACACCTAATTTTTATTTTGCTCGATTTTGACATCTCGTCTTTGATTGATACATAATAAATATGTAATGCCTGGACAAAATTTGCATCCCCAAATAATAATGTTATGACCCAGCCTGTCCCTTGCTGTCCTCCCGAAATGACGCCGCTAAGCAGAGGTCCATATCCCACAGGGGATGCTCTAGCGAGCGGTCATTTAGTTTAATTAGCTTAGTTTGTAAGTCCTCGCTGGGGGCCATAAAATCATTTGAGGCCACCACAAGATAGTCCGGTTAAGCAGTAACCAGCCTTAGAATGCTGAACTGCGAGTGGTCATCGTCAAAAACAAAATTTGCATGGTTTTAAAAAAACGGGCAGGGTAACATCAGGCTTATTTAGTTTGTAGAATTATGTATGAGAAATCACGTAATCCGGAAAGCGTGACATTCGAAAGCACATCTTGTTTTGGTACATTACGTCAAGACACAGACGCCCACAACATTTGTATTATGTGTATTGCTTGCTAGCCGACTTGCTCCGGTTTTACACAGCCAGCCTTGACTCAGCGAATACACAATTGTTCTCCTAGAAACGATCTAGCTTTAAAAACTCAGACTAAATTCGTTTCAGCACTTTTCGCTCGAACAGACAAGCTTTGAGATAAACAAATCAGGCATACTGACTATGAATGTTGACTATACCTGCCAAGTATCGATGCGTATAATATTTTGTTTTGTTACGAAGTCATATGAAACAGCAGATGTTAACCGATGCAGTATTAAATCATACCGAAACCATCTCCAGAAAGCACATTCTCGTTCTTTAAAAAAACCGGCCAAGTGCGAGTCGAACTCGCTTGCGAAGGGTTCCAAAAGAATAATATATTTTAACATGTTACTTTAAAGTCACAGAGTTCGTATAAGTTTTCCTGTAATGTATAGGTAAAATTCTGTATTTTTTTCAAAACTTAAGTCTCAGTAGTTTCCGAGATAATGGTCAATTCACATATATTTTTGTAAAGAACATCGAAACGGAATATTTAAAAATATAAAAAAAAAACTTTTGAAACTCTTTCGATGAGCCCTTTTGATTTGATATGTCACAATGTGCAGTAGGAAAACCGTTATCATTTTACCCCATAAAGTGACCCCATTTTCAAAATTGATTGATTATCGTCAGCCGTCCGTGTTTGGGTCACAGAAGGTTATCGTGTACCAAATCTCAGAGGCTGTGACAGACAGACAGACAACCGAGTGATACTTCTTCCGTTTTTGTATTCAGAGCTTGGAGCTCATCGGACCACAAGACGTACGGTGATGCGCCACCGGTATGGTGGTGGTGGACATGGTGGACATCCCGCCCACAAGCATAAAACGTTTTGGGAACACATTCATTGTGCGTACAGCTAAGGGGTGGAATTCCCTGCCAGGGTCTGTGATTCCTGATAGCTATGACCTGGGAGTCTTTAAGTCAAGAGTGAATAGGTTACTTCTAAGTAAACGTGCTCCATTTTCGACCAGATCATCGCTTACCACCAGGTGAGACAATGGTCAAACCCGTACCTATCAATAGTAAAAGGAAAAAAAAAAGGTTCGGTTCCCTAAAAACGTTCAAATTCAAGTCGCAATATCATCTCAGTAACAATCAATGTCAAAGACCTTTCAATATACAGGGAAATGGAAGGTGATTTGATGACAGTTTGCGAACGCTCCTTTAAAAAAATACGAGAATCCCTTCAGGTCTATTTTTTCTAAGGCCGGAGGCTGCCAGGGTTGCGGAATTCTTTCGAAAGAGTCACCGCGGCCCTGGAACACAAAGAGCTTTAGAAGGAACACGGATGGGTTTTAGTCAGTAAGAGTCTGACACGCCCTTCCGCTCCAACCAGAGCGGAAGAAGTCATTTGATGATTTCCCAACCTTAAAAAAAATAACCTACAAAAAAAAGTTCAATGAAAGGTCTATTTAAGAGTAACATAGGAGCTTTGCAAACTTTTTACAATTATGCAATGTCTTACGTCAGGTTATTTGGAACTCAGCTTCTTTAAAGGACTCCTTCATTTGCAAACTGGGAGCCCGACTTATGTATATCAGAGCCATCTGAATTTGGCATCATAGTATCTGTCGAAGGATATATATATTATTATATATTCTTGTCATAAATGCTATAGGATGGTCAGACTTTCAAAGTACCGATAGGTTTGAGTATTCATAGAATATCTCCCACATACTTGGAGAACCATTGTTGAAGAACCAGAAAAACTTGTTATTCTTCAAGCAATGATGTCAATAAAAAACGATGGGACAAGAGTCTAGTAAAAAACAATACCATATAGGTAACCTTGAATATTTTCCGTTGATATCCTGCCCAAAGATTTAGTACAAGTATATTTCTTTAGTCGGACAGTACTGTGGCCAAACGTTTGGGAATAAACATAAACTGTCTTCTCTTTTATTTCTTTGATCATTTTTAGGAAGAGCTTTTTCTTGCTATAGATAAATATTTTCATGGACATTGGCGACTTTATCGTCGTGATTCCCAAAAATAATCAAATTAATTTTATGTAACCATAAACAAACATGTTACAGATGACAAGAAATGATTGAGCAACGCAAAATTCAACTCAGCACAGAACATACGTAATGACAGTACCTATAGAGGTAGAAGGAAAAAACATAAGCCAAGGAAAAAACCTTACGTAGTAAAGATATTCAAACAATTATCCTCAAAATGTATTAGGGTGTATTTCCACCAGAGTTTACGAGGACGCGTAGCGAGAGATGTGTGTGATACTTATCTACCAATAAAATTACGTCATTTAAATGTTTTTTTTTATTAATAAACATTATTATTCGCTTTATTTATTTTCCTTACATACTAATTTACATTTTTAAATATTTCTTAAAAAACACACATTAAAAAAAATATATAAAAAGCAGTAGTCCGCCGGTCTCGGGAGCAGGGTCCATGCTTAGGTTAGGGCTCCAGAGAAAGAAACCTCCTCACAATACGAGCCGTATCGAGGAGTACTGCCTTCTGTATCAACATTATTATTATTATTATGTTCCAAGCCTCACACAAGCCAGTTCTGTTAGAAAATAATTAGTGGGAGCAAGCCATTGGACTCCAGAGAGACTGTCATTCTTTCAGCTATAACGATTAACGAAATGGATAGGATTGACCACGTGATATTTCGATGACGTATCACGCAATAATTTTGAAAAAGATTATCGTTGATGACAATATAACAATTTCAAAGACCGTAACTATAACAGTTTCTCGACAAATGTGCGTGAGAGATGATATCTAGTCTAGCTTTTTTTATGAAAAAAGGCCGTTTTCTTCTCTTTCTCGAATAATTTTGGTGGATATTATGATGAGTGTTACACAGCTCTCTTCACCTCCCGGCACCAACCAACATCATCGTTCGTTAAACTTTGCGAACCTTTAAAATATGACAGGGCTTTATATCCTATTGATAAACAAAATGTGGGTGCTTACAAAGATACAATTTTTTTTTTTATATCTTGGGACAACTCACACACGGTCATCCGATCCCAAACTAGGCAAAGCCTGTGCTATGCCAACCAGACAACTGATAAACATACTTATATATTTCTAAATACATACATATTATAGACAAATTACACCCAGACACAGAACAAATGATCATGCTCATCATACAAAGATTTGTCCTGGGTGGGAATCGAACCCACAACCTCCGGTTTAGCAGTCAGGGTCACTAACCACTCGACCAACAGGCCAGTCAAAACTATTTAACGCTACGCCTAAAATATATACTTCCGTCCGTAGTTTGATGGTACTTTAGTAAATAATTGTGCGTTGATGATATCATGTACGTGTACAAAACCTTATTCTGAATAACTGACACCGAAGTATTAATTTTTTTCACGATTTCTTTACTAGCTGTCAGCGAATCTAGATATTATTTTTCTGCGTTAATACAACTTCTTTATAAAATCTCTAAATCAATATTTTTAAGATCACCAGGATCTTCAAATATTAATTAAACGCTACCGTCGAATTATAACCATGAAGAACCTGGCGATCGAGATTGTTCCAAATAGGAAAGTTTTCAAGTCTTAAATGAAGAATACCAATAATATTTACACAATAGGTACTGAAACTCTTTAATTATCTTTGTTTATTATTTATTTATTTAATACACACACAAATGTACAGAGGCGGACTTAAGGCCTTAAGCATTGATCAGTTTCGGTCAACTTTTGGAAAATAAATAATAAATTGTTTTATTTGGGATAAATACTGGTAACTGTTTTCTGTCGATATTAGCTTCTTTTACTATGAATCTTACAAGAACTGCGAGGAGTGTACCATATTTTATGTTGTTCCTTTCATTTAACCAGTAGGCTCTGAAGAAGCTCTGTTCTTTCCCCTTGATCTTGCTATACTGATACTGCTCTCCTCGCATGTTTTGTCATAACAAATACTAAGTAGAATTGCAAATATTTTACCAGTAAGTTTTATCGGATTATTCTAGGAGCAGGATATACATATTTGGTAGAAAGGTCAACCATGGATTCTGAGTCTTGGCTGCAGTGATGTCACTTGTACTGTCATAAATAAGTTATAGACACGTATCCCCACACTACGTGACGTCCTTGACAGTAGTCATGCACACACACAAAAGGTGCATTCAGTGTCATATTTATTAAAATACAGGTGAAGGAGAAAATAAAAGATGGATTAAATTCGTTGTGCTTCGAAAAAAGTGCTAGTAAGTCAAAAGGACTGACATGTCATAATAAAAACAAACTTTAAACTGTCAAAAGTATGATAATTGCTATGATTGGTTCCACAGAATCAACAGCCAATCAAATTGCTTGACAAAATGAAAACACACACATTGAGTTCTCTTAAAAAAGCCGTTGAGGCTTTTAGGAAATGGAAGTTATGAGTTTAAGCTAAATCCATATTAGCATTATGTAATAAGTAACGTGAATGTAAATGATACGTAATTCTTCTCAATTTCTCATATAACGCAATATTCATAATGCTGCTTTTTATGACGAGCAGTAAAAGATTTAACCAATGAAAACACGCGGAACTTTTTCTATCATCCGATATCCGATATATATTTTATCATCCGATTTCTATCTTTTTTTGTTGTTTAAGAGGTTATATTTTAAACTTGTGTTTTCCAATTCAATGTTTTGTTCATTTGCGTTCATCCACAATCCCACCTAATATATGATGAGGTACTATGGTGTAGTTGACGATGGAGAATGATGAAGATGCTGGAAGTGTGCGAAAACAGACTGTCCTCAATAAGTTCCGAGAAGGGTTTACCCTACGTTACGTGTAAATGCGTTGGTCGGCGTCGAGCTGGCGGGCGGGCGCGGCATTCAACGTCTCAGTATCGTTCATCCGTGCCCCGGGCTCAGTCGTTTGCTGTGATTTAAACAAATATACAAGAGAAAATGGCAAGATACGGATTCACCGCATTGAACCTAGCCGTTCTACTGGCTTTATTTGAAATTGGTATGTATATATTTTTTTTGCAAGTCAATTATATTTTGTTTTTTTTATCGCACTTTTGTGTGTGAGTGTACTTTCATTAGTTTGGCTTAGCTGATTATCTAGATGCACTTCAAAGCAACAACGATAAGATTATTTTTGTCACTAGATATGTACTACCATTATCTATTTTCATTGTTACTAGCTTTTACCTACTTGTGTCTGTTTTGATTACATCGTAATTTCGTAGGTAGTAAATGCAGGATATGTTAAGTAACTTTGTTCTGTGATCTTGGTCTGAAGCTTAACTATGACATCATTTTAAAAACAGGTTTTTAAAATGATGTCATAGTACTTAAAGTAACGATACGGCATCATAACTACACAGAGTCGATTTTCTAATAATTCTTATTTTTATTTTTAATGCAAAGTTGTATAATGATTTGTCAAGAACCAAACGAAATCGTTTTTTTGTTCCTTTGATTATAAAACGTTTTCATTATCGCATGCTATGCTTGACTGGAAAATATGAAATGCTATGTATTTATACACACAGTGCCAAGAAATTGGGTCAACTTTTGTGCACGATTGTACCTATAAAACGTGGATTTTAACTGCATTTATTTTAGACACAGTGTGTTCACTTTTCATAAAATTTGCTTCAAAATAATCGATTTTATGATAGAAATGCATTTTTTAATTTAAATCAGTAAGAGAAGACAGATAGTTAGTAGTACGGTCGGCATCATCAACTTGTTACCCTTTTTCTAGAAGTGTTCTAATGCATGAGAAGCACCCTTGATTCAGCTGTTTGTATCTATAGGTTGACATCAATTTTGACAGTTGTACCTACTGTGTAAAAGATTGTAGGAAAGTTTCAAAATAATAAATTTAACCTCCAATCATAGAGATGAACTTACCACTATAAAGATCCAAAATGTTTTAATGTATTAGATAAGTACAGTTGTCAACAGCATTTTCATTCATATGAAAGCCACATAAAACTATTTGGCAAGCGATGAATAAAACTGAAAAAACAAAAGAGTTTCGACAAAATTGTGTTTTGTTTTTTTTTGTTTGTATGAAATAATAACATGAATGATATTATGTACGAGAAAATATGTTATACAAAAAGAAATATATGAAACCTATGGACAGTAGGTAGTTTCTTATCATATATTTTTTTCGTATAATTTGTTTTTTACTTAGGTTATCTTATCAATGAAGAAATGTTATTTTTTATTATTTTAGATTATGATGTCATGTTTCTGATCTCGTTAAAATGTTTCGTTCATGTGCACTGGTAACGCCTTTACCTGTTATTTTACATGACTTTACGCACTTTTTAGGGTTCCGTAGTCAACAGGGAAACCTTTTAAGTTTCGCCATGTCCAAGCCATGTGGTCTTCTGGAGTGTGGACCGCTCTGTACATGCTGCCTTAACATCCTTCTTTGTTGCGTCGGTCCATCTTTGCCCGCGGCTTCGCTCACGTTCAAGTTTTTTTTTTCGCAAAAAAAGTAGAATATAACTTCCTCCAGTGTTCCATCTATCGCTGTACTATAATTAATCAAAATCAATTTAGCGTTTTAGGCGTGAAAGAGTAACAAACAAACACACTTCAAATGTTCAGGGTCTCATAAGTTTTTTTTGAATTTTGGCACAGAATTAGATTGACTATTTCTGTACTAAAATTTATCAAAATCCTTTCAGCGATTTAGGCGTGAAAGCGTTATAAACAGACAAACTCATTTCACTATAATAATCAAGACCAACAGACACATTGTATTACGGACGTCGAAATAAATAGGATATAAATAAATAGATAAGTTAGATACTAAGGCTTGATGTTAAGGGAAATTATATACCTAATGGATAAGGTTTAGATTTAAATAAATAAAGACTGTTCATAGCAGGGATTTTATGTATAAGCAATAGTGTAGGGATTGTTTTAATTTATGTTTAATAAAGGAAGATTGTAAGGTGGCACAGAATTCGGTCGTAACACGCTTCGAGCAGGTCTGAACCTGTCTAAACAATAGACAGATGCGCTCGCCTCTGATTGGTCAGCGCTAAAACGACTCGAACTCCGCGCCACCACCCGCGCTCTGATTGGCCGAGGCCTAAGCGCCCACGCTCACTACCTGTGTAAGTAGGAAATAAGATAAAAAGCGGGTGGCTTGCCGCGCTCGGTGTCATTCCGTCATTCGTCACTCAACCGTCAGCAGCAAGCCAGCCCTGGGAAAATAAACAAGATAAAGAAGTTCCGAAGTTTAATTCAAGAAAATACAGTCCACCTCGTCATTTGGTCCTTCGAGCCGGATAGCAGATAGAAGATAGAAAACCGCCGGTCGAAACGAACATCTACAATGAAGACTAGAAGCATTTCGGCCAAGGAAAGTGAATCCGAATCGGGCTACGATAGTCGCCGCCATCTCGCATTCGAAGAGCCGCCTAGGTCGCCGTCGACCATCGCGTCCGCGCTCCCGCGCCCACCGCATGGTGCGCCCGCGGCTGGGACCGATCCCGCCGCCCCCGCGCTCGCACACCCCGCCACGCCCGCGGCGGGGAGAGTTGCGCCGACGACGTCCGATGGCGCCCTCGCCGCGCCGGCTCCTCGCGTCCCGACGGGAAGTAGAGCCACCGCGACCGCGACCGCGTACGACTATGGTGAATCGCTCGCCACACCATCCACATCGCGTTACCCGTTGACGCGCGCCGTGTTTCGAACCCAGGAATCAGTGAGAACTATGACAGCTGCGCACGATGTTTCTGTGAGGGATACAGTAAGTACGATAAGGTCCAGAAGATCGTACAGTAGTGACGTGGCAAGAGTGAAGAAGGCAGAATACGAGGCACAGAAGAGAATCGCTGCGATAAGGAACGAGCAATTAGAACTCGAAAAAGCACTCGTCAACAAGCGACTCGAATATGAAGTGTCGACGATTGAGGCAGAGGCAGAGGCTCGTGAAGAAGGCTCCGTGCACATGAGTGAAGACAGGGTGGACGAGTGGCTTCAAAGTGTTGACCGAAGTCGCCCTCCAGTCGCGGATCAACCGCAGAGAGAAGCGCAGTTTCCGCATCCCGCCGCCATGCACGCCGCCCTCGAACCTGCCACTTACGTCGAACCCGCCGCACGTATCGAAGCCGCCGCACCTGCCAGGAATGACCAGAAAAGGCAACGGTCGACCTCGCGTTCGCCTACCAGAGGAGAACGCCGAGTTGGAAGAGGAATAGAACAGTTGGCCGACGCGTTGGAAAAAATGATTCACGTACGCCCGCCGCCGCGACAAGTGACTGAGCTGCCCACGTTCACGGGAGCGGCTACTGAATGGTTGCCATTTAAGGCGGCGTACGACGACTCGTCGAATTTGTGCAAATTCACGACAACAGAAAATTTGGCAAGACTACGCAATTGCATTAAGGGTGAAGCAAGAGAAGCTGTGTCCGCGCTCCTATACTCCGCGTCTGACCCGCAAGTGATCATGAAGACACTAGAACAGTATTACGGGAGACCGGAGATACTCATGAATCGAGTGATGGAAGATTTGAAGAAGTTACCTCGACTCACGGGTGCGGCCAGTGAATTAAATTCGTTCGCAGTGAAACTTCAAAACATAGTGTGCGTGCTTTCCAAGATGGACAATCGTGGGTATATATGGAACCCGATGCTAGTTCGCGAAGTTGTAGAGAAACTGAGCCCGCACATAAAGTCAAGATGGTGCGATTACGCTTCTGAAACTGCGGAATCGTCGCGTGAACCGGAAGTGATATTGTTGTCCAGATTCCTGATGCGGGAGGCTGACCGAGCCATGAAATACGCCTTCACTAGCGCGACGCCCGCACCCGTCCAGAAGAAGGAAATGAGAAGCGCGCCACAATTTAACGCCAAGAAGAAGTCGGGTCGGGAAGTAGTTTACGCGACATCGGGAAAGGAGGAAGAAAGAAAACAAGAGTGTTTGTGTTGTGGCAGTGATCACGAGGTACCGAAATGTGCAAAGTTCCTGAAGATGAGCGTTGATGAAAGATGGGATTGGGCACGTACTGCCAAAGTGTGTTTCAAGTGTGTGACAAGACGCCATCGACGCGAACATTGCCGAGCGAAGCGATGCGGCAGAGGAACCTGCAGCCGCCCACACCACGCGCTGCTGCACAAAGATCGAGAGGAGAGAGAGGCACCGCCAAGTGATAAGCCAGATAAGTCAACTGATACCGAGAACCCACACTCGCAGGAAGCGGTAATGACCGTCTCCGCGTCAAATAATGTGTCGCAACGCGTATTGCTGAAAATGTGTCCCGTGTTATTAAAAGGGCCCGGCGGGCAAATATCGACGTTCGCCCTACTGGACGAAGGCTCAACAATATCGCTCGTCGACGAAGAACTAGTACGTCGTTTGCACATAAGCGGACCGGTCTCTACTTTACGTATCCAGAGCGTGACTTCACAACAACAAGAAGAACAAAGCCAGGAAGTCAAGTTACAGATACGTGGCCAGAGCGGTGAATTCCAAGAACTACGCGCACGAACAATGAAAAACCTGCGACTTCATGGTCAGACGATGGACAGGTTAAAACTCGAAAACTTTCCTCACCTCCAAGACATACAAAGCGACGCATTCTACAGAGAAGCTACACCGATGGTACTGATAGGTGCGGACAACTGGCACCTAATAGTCACGCGAGAGTTACGCATGGGCAAGAAAAATGAGCCTGCAGCATCCTACACTCAGTTAGGATGGGTGATCCACGGGACTGCGCCACGCACCACGCTGAAGGAACAAGAGGGACAAGTCGTGCTACATCTATACGATGTGTCTGCAGCGAGACAGACAGATGACGTACGTCGTATAGAAGAGTTAGTAAAGTCACACTTCAGGATTGATGCCCTAGGAGTTTCTTTGGCCAAGAAGATCAAACCCGAAGATCAGAAGGCAATGAACGTGGTTCAGGGAACACTGAGAAAAGTCGGTGATCACTTCGAAGTCGGGTTACCATGGCGTGATGAAGACGCTTCGATGCCCAACAACTACAGCTGTGCCCTGCGAAGATTAAAGATATTAGAGAAGAAGATGGATTCATCACCAAACTTTGCAGCACAGTATAGCACTCTGGTCAAAAACCTACTCGATAAAGGATACGCCCAGGAGTGCAACGGAACGGAAGAAGGAAGTAAGAAAGTGTGGTACCTGCCGCACTTCCCGGTTGTAAACCCAAATAAACCGGGCAAGATACGTCTAGTGTTTGACGCCGCACATCGATACAGTGGAGTGTGCCTAAACGACTATCTACTAGAAGGACCTGACCTCTTGAAATCGCTGCCAGGAATATTGTTTCGATTCAGAGAGCGTCCAGTAGCCGTCACGGCAGACATACAGGAAATGTTTCTCCAAGTGAAGATAAGAGACCAAGACCAGGCTGCGCAGATGTTTCTCTGGCGAGGTGAGGAACGTACTAAGCCACCGAAGAAATATAAAATGACCTCGATGATCTTCGGAGCCTCGTGTTCACCTTTCATCGCGCACTCAGTACGAGACGCCAACGCAAGACTGTACGCGCAAGAATACCCTAACGCCGTGCAAGCTATAACAACGAGCCACTATATGGATGATTACGTAGACAGCGTGGCAACCGAGGAAGAAGCAATTAAGACAGCGCGTGAAGTCATTAGAGTTCATCAGAACGCCCACTTCAATTTGAGAGGTTGGTGCTCAAATAAACTCAACGTGTTGAAAAGTATTACACCGGAGAAGCTGGCACACGACACAGAAGTAAGATTCGGACAACGAGAACAAAATACGGACAAAACACTAGGCCTACTTCGGCAAACAGGCTCAGACGAGCTAGGCTTTAACACTGGATTGAGTCGGCTGTCACCCGAAGTGAAAACTCGAAACAGAGCGCCGACTAAACGAGAAGCCCTTGGTGCAGTGATGGCAGTCTACGATCCTCTAGGACTCATCAGCCACTTCACAGTCACCGGCAAGATCGTGCTCCAGAACTTGTGGAGACACGGCATCGGATGGGACGAGGCAATCCCAGAACAAGACGCGCAGCACTTTGAGGAATGGATACAAAGTCTGGACGAAGTAACGAAGCTTCGCATCCCAAGGTGCTACGATAAGGGCCCAGACGACCTCATGGACCTGCATATTTTCTGCGACGCTAGCGAACAAGCATACGCAGCTGCAGCCTACTGGAGAATCCAGAAGAAAGACGGAAGAGTGGATGTGAGGCTGGTCGCAGCAAAAGCAAGAGTGGCCCCCCTGAAGCTAGTTACTATCCCACGACTAGAACTACAGGCAGCAGTGATCGGCGCACGACTGGCGGAGACTATAATAAAGGAGCACCGTGACAAGCCCAGAAGCGTGATCTATTGGACAGACTCACAAACCGTCCTACGATGGATCGAAAAAGACGCCGTGAAGTACACACCGTTTGTGGCCCACCGCCTGGGTGAAATCGCGGAGCTAACTGACGCCAGCCAGTGGAGATGGGTACCCACCGATCACAACGTGGCAGATGACGCTACACGCCCTAACTACACCGTACGAATGAAACCCGAAGACAGATGGTTCACCGGTCCCGCGTTCCTGTACAATGACGAAGAGTTCTGGCCAAAGGAGAAATCCAAAGAAGACACTACCGGAGACGAGTCAACGTACGTGATAGTCGAAGAAAAAAGAGAACGAGAACGACCTTCTCACCTGCCAGACATAAATAGATTCTCTTCTTTCGAAAAATTATTACGAGCTACAGCCATGCCATTCCTTTTCAAGGCAAAGTGTTACGATAGGTCCAGCCAAATGACCGTCGACTTGATCGAAAGGGCCGAGAAATTATGGCTGGAACAAGCACAACTGGAAAACTATGCCGATGAAATACAGTTACTTCGAAAAGGAAAGCCGGTACCCAAGTCCAGCAGTCTGTATAAACTGGACCCTTACCTAGAGGATCATATTCTCAAGGTCAGAGGGAGAATCGGACATGCGGCAGTCAAGGAAACGAAGAAAACCCCGGTGATCTTACACGGCAAACATCCGTTCACACGGCTATTGGTAGAACATGCACATCGCAAAGCTGGGCACGCTAATAACGAGCGTGTAATCAATGACTTAAGACAGCGGTATTGGGTCGTCAACCTACGCCCTACAGTGCGAGCCATAGCACAGCGATGCCAGCTCTGTCGAATAAGAAAAGCTACGCCAGTGAAACCAGTTACGGGAAACTTGCCAATGGAAAGAATCATGGAGACGCCGCGGCCCTTCACCCACTGCGGCACCGATTATTTTGGACCGATAACGGTAGTCATCGGAAGAAGACACGAAAAACGATGGGGAGCCCTGTTCACCTGTCTGACTACGAGAGCAGTGCATCTGGAATTAGTGTCGAGCTTATCTACCGACTCGGCGCTAATGGCCATACGAAGAATGGCAGCTCGACGAGGTTGGCCCAGAGTCATGTACTCAGACAATGGTACCAACTTTAGAGGGGCAGACGCCGAACTACGAGCGGCGTACAAAGAGTGGACGAAAGATTTCATTCCATTCGGACTGGAGCAGCGCATGAAATGGAAGTTCATCCCACCAGGAGCGCCGCATATGGGGGGAGCCTGGGAACGACTGGTGCGCTCCGTTAAGGCGGCGCTGGGAGCGACGCTGCACCAAAAAGCGCTAAAAGAAGAAACACTACTGACGCTGCTGACAGAGGCCGAGCACTCCATAAACTCTCGACCTCTAACCCATGTCTCTGTCGATCCCAAGGATCCGGAGGCCCTCACGCCTAACCATTTCTTAATAGGTACCTCCTCGGGCCTTCCCCGTACCGGGCCTTGTGAGGAGGCCAGCCGCAAACAATGGAGAGCTGCCCAGGCGCTCGCCGACCATTTCTGGCGGCGCTGGGTAGACGAGTACCTGCCTACGCTGGTGCCCCGGGGGGCGTCAGACGACCAACGACGACCCCTTCAAGTCGGCAGCTTAGTCGTCATCGTCGACTCCTCACTCCCGAGAGGAACGTGGCCTCGAGGCGTCGTGGAGGCTGTCTACAATGGTCCGGATGGAAAGGTGCGGTCAGCTGACGTCAGAACTACAGCGGGCGTCCTACGACGTCCAGTTACGAAGCTCGCCGTCCTTCACGTAGAAGATTAGGCTACGGTAGCCCTGCGCCGGGGGGAGGATATTACGGACGTCGAAATAAATAGGATATAAATAAATAGATAAGTTAGATACTAAGGCTTGATGTTAAGGGAAATTATATACCTAATGGATAAGGTTTAGATTTAAATAAATAAAGACTGTTCATAGCAGGGATTTTATGTATAAGCAATAGTGTAGGGATTGTTTTAATTTATGTTTAATAAAGGAAGATTGTAAGGTGGCACAGAATTCGGTCGTAACACGCTTCGAGCAGGTCTGAACCTGTCTAAACAATAGACAGATGCGCTCGCCTCTGATTGGTCAGCGCTAAAACGACTCGAACTCCGCGCCACCACCCGCGCTCTGATTGGCCGAGGCCTAAGCGCCCACGCTCACTACCTGTGTAAGTAGGAAATAAGATAAAAAGCGGGTGGCTTGCCGCGCTCGGTGTCATTCCGTCATTCGTCACTCAACCGTCAGCAGCAAGCCAGCCCTGGGAAAATAAACAAGATAAAGAAGTTCCGAAGTTTAATTCAAGAAAATACAGTCCACCTCGTCACATTGCTTAATATGACACATAATGAACCTTCAAAGAATTGCCCTTCATTGCCCTGATCACCTTAATTGTACCGCTTAACATCTCTGTCAACCATATGTCGTAGAAGGCAATAAGTCTGTCACTTAAACGGTATCGTTCAACCATTTGACAAAATTGTTAAAAGATGCTATGTATAGACTAGAGAATCATCATCATTCTGGTCCTGATAAAAATGAAAGAAACAAAAAAACTGTTGCGCAAGAGCTTTCCTTTCTATAAATTTCCGCAGCGACCTTATAAAAAAAATACTAATGTGTCCACCATTTGGTCGTTATAATTCGAATCGTTCGTAATTCAAAAGCTTGTGATAACTGCAGTCAAAGTTAATGAGTTGATAAGATAAGAAAACCAACAGATAAACAAATAAAAATTATTATAAAAAACAGCAATAACATTATAAAAATAACTGGATTAATGGTTGTCTGAATAAAAATTATAATTATTATGTGACGAGTGTAATCAAAATTGACTTTTAAAAACGAGGAAATACCGACAGACAAGGTAATACGGCAGGGATTCAAACAAACAGTTTTTATATTAACTATTTTGCTGTAATCAATTTGATCCTGCGCTAATTATAGGAATTAAAACAGAGCATTTAAAAAAGGTGTCAAATCCAAGTTAGTTTGCATACAAACTATTACTATCCTTATCAATATAGCCGGGGAACTTGCGTAAAATTATGTTGCAGTGCGATCAACAAAGTTCGCGAAGATTTGCTTCAAAGCTCAGGGTTTATTATTTGAAATCAGTATGCGATTTAATTAATTAAAATTTCACCTGCAAAATACTTACCGGTAAAGACGATGCTGGATGACGTGATATAGAAACAGAAATAGATACTTTCTCATTTGTAATCGCTAGAATGGTTATGGATAACCACTTAATAAAATCCGCAACAGGCAAATCCACGAATGTAACAATATCTATCGATAACCACTTGTTGACGGCAATTGCCAACATTAAAGTATTTCTAATACTGATACAACGGTAGATGATCGAACTCTTAGAGTGAGTCAACGCTGAAGATAGAAGTCACATAAATAGAAAATGGTATTATCATCAACATGTCAGCCAAACGCAAGTCCACTACAGAACTGACTGGCCCTTACAAAGCATTATGCAAACAATATAAACATGAATCTGTACATTTGATAGTCGTTCCTGCTGCTTGACAAGACCTAAATTAGTTCCCCATAAAGGTGACTCAGAAACCTGCTGATCGAATACTTAGTTTTTAGTTAAGTAACATATTCTGTAAAATAGAATATTGGAAAACATACACAATATATCTTTAAAATTACTTGGCATGTATACTTTTAAAGATATCGTAGAATAAATTCATAAGTATACAACAATCCTGTAAAAAAACACTCCTTGGATTGTTATTAAAAGAAACTTATTTTTCGGATATCTTTGTCGTCCACAATCGAACTTAGTCCAAGCATTTTGTTTTTCAACTGGCTTACTATATTTTAGACAAAACTTCACTCATCGATCGCTTCAAACGTCAACCTTTGCTGACCCAAAATCGCCTATTATGAAATTAAATTCGTTCTACAAACGTGTTTATAATATAGATGAACCTAAAATTGCTGGAAGTTATCCAAATTTTTACGATTTTGCGCAACATATGCTAGTAAACTATGTTACAAGTAGAATGTTTCGTAGACATCTCCTAATACGCCTGTGTTCCCATTTTACGACCTGATACTGTCACAGAAATAAAATATCCAAGTATTGTGTTGTCTTCTCATATGGCAAGAAAAGTTTTCATGCTCAGATTTGTATTCAGAATTTGTATTTAATATTTAACCATATAATATTCGTGACACAGAAGGAACGACTATCTCCTACCACTCGGACTTGATTAAGACTACTCTAGGGCAAAAAATAGCTCAAGACAAATATGTTTGAAGGAGAAAAGGGATACCTTTGCCCAGCAGTGGGACACTATACAAGGCTAGCAAAAACAAAACAAAAAAACAGCCAAAAAAGTGAACACGAATAGATTCTAAAACACAACATGTTGTTACCAACAAATAGAGCTGCATTTTGGCGACCCGTTTTACTAGCATATTTTAGATTTATGACTCCTCCAAGAACGTAGGTGACATAATGTTAGTCAGAAACCATACGAAGCAAACGAATGCCATCCACAACTCCAAATATCACTAGATAACCGTGAACATCAATCTTTCCGCCTACCGAGCGTGATTATTGTGTCACTATTGTGTCAGAATAGATTGTTCTAGCTGTTTGAGCTAGTAGCAAAACCATTCGCAGGCAGCTTAAGTGCAGGGCAGGTCAAGGTTATAGTTAATAGATGCACTGCATATGGCTCAAAATCCCTTGACAGTTCCCGTGACATTTCACCTTTTGACAAAATTGATTGTTTGGTAACCTCTGTTGAATGAACAAAGTAAGGCTTTCGACTACGTATTTTTTGATGCAGTTCCTTGAGAACTGTAATTGATCATAAAGTGAGCTGTCAATCCAAGTTATCAAGATGGAATGACAGTTCACTTCGTGATCACTTCACCCAAGCCTTCTTTTCGATATGTTTACAGAATCGACCGGCTGAAGTAAAAATAAAATGGCGTCTTCATTTGTTGCAGTTTACAATGTGGTGGTTTTACGATGTTTTCAGTTCTGTTGCTAGATTACAATGTAGCTTTAATGTTTTGTCTGTAGGTACTCAAATTATAAAGATACTAGACTTTTTACGATTTCAAGCGTAGAGTACCTAAGTCGTTCCCTGAAACTTTTTGTATCGTGATCGTGAATGATATGACCTACAAGACACTGGAAATAAGATTGTCAAGTTTGATGACGATGTTTCTGACGCAGTTCAAGGAAAAGCATATTTATCGTTGTGTAGTCTATTTTTTAAACAAAAGACGACCAAGACTCTTAACTGTTCAGTATACGCAACGCATTCGTTGTAAAGTAGTTGAAATTAGTAATCTGCCTAGGCTGTTGGACTCCATGATAATATATTTAATTCGTAACAGTACCTACAACACTAGTTTTTTCTCTATGGCTTTCTGTCTTGTAATTTCAGATGATAGCAAAGGTGTCTTTATCGAGTATAGCTTCTAAATTCCCCCTACTACTATCTATTTTTTGTCGTAACTTCTTTTTAATTTACAAAATACCTAAATAAAAACTTACTAACAATTGTAATAACTAAAATTAACAAATACACTACACATACAAAAAAGTAAAATATAGCACAAAAAATTCGTCTTCAACGCTTAGACGAAGCATTGCCATTCAACAATGCCGCCAGTCTCTTGGGCACATTATAATCAGTTGACAGCTTTGAGGCAGAATTTTTAAAGCTATATTTTAGTTTGTTGTAAGAAAAACTCGTATATTATTGGAATTCTTTATGTTCCAGTCTTTTGCCAATGGTCATTTCTGTCACAAACAATCCGTAGAAGTTACGAGTTACAACCTTCCAATAGAGATTAATATGGATTGCTTGTATCTCGATCGGACGTAAACACGGCGATATATTTAATATCGATGACGACATACTGTCTTACATCACATCCATATTAGTCTGCCTAACTGACTAACTTTGTTTACCGGTCTAGCTTCATATTCCAACATTATAGAAAAGCAAACGTGACCATATAAACACGTATTGTCATTGGTCTTTTCTATTATACGTACTTTATAGCGCATTTTTACGACTTTCTTTTATATATCCCACTGTTTTCATGTGAATCTGGGAAATAAATAAAATGGTTATTTGTGATAGTATTTTATGGCATTTGACGTTGCATACAACATAAAATAAAAAGGAGTAAGCAAGAACAAGATTGAAAAATAATTCTAGCGTTATAAATGTCCAATGAACATAATTTAACCACTATTTATTTTATATCTCAAAAGAGTAACCGTGAAGTTTCTTGACGGTTCTACTCCATAAGAGACGACAAATTCAATCGTTTGTTCTGTAAGTGACCATGTAGACCTATGAGAAATAAAACACTGAAGTTTCAATCAAATATTTTGATCTGTGGGTACCTATAACCTACACAACGTCTGGTGTCGTAGCAATGTCGCAGCCAACTAGCTTAATCAGTCGTTTAATTAGTTGCCTAGCCTTTTCATTGAATTTTAATTTCTGGCCTAAGTGAAATACCGGCATTTAATTGAACAGCTAGACAAATTCTTGTTAATTTCGTTTAATGGCTTACCTAGCTAAGTACCGGAACATAGGGCACAGGGTGCTTAGGGCACGACACGGATAGGTTAGGTACAATGATATGACGGGAGCTAGAGTTAGCGAGCGAAGCGAGCGAACTTAGCTTCCGTCAGTCATGCTCCGTCGCAGCATTTCCTAAGTACTAAATAAAACTATGGGGACAAATCCACGGTACCTTACACCCAAGCCAGAGGCTATAAGATTCAACTCTTGCGGCACACAAACTAAAACAAATGAAGTACAGTAAATAATTATGTAGTAGTATTTAATAAAGCCTACTTAAGAGACGTCACTTACAATAAAATTAGTAAACTATTCTCGTACTTTAAAAACGTTCATATTCAAGTAGGTTACTGAAGGTACATTCACAGCAATATAATTTCAGCGTCAATGAATGACAAAGAAACTCCTCCTTTTTTGAAGTCGGTTAAAATATTACCTACTTCTGGGCAGTCGAGGAAAAACTTGACAACTTGTCAAAATGTAGGAAAATCAGAGCTGCTGTTGACAGATTGCGACTGCGAAATGTGAACGTTTAAAGGACGAGAATATCCCATTACTCAGATGTAAGGTACCAAAAGAAAAACATGAAATACGAGTAACATAACATCGAATCAGGAGTGTTTTATAGCTATGTTTTGACTCCGACATTCCAAATTCAAATAGTCAGAGCCATGACCGTGTCGCTGTTTTTTTTTTCGCCAATTCCAGCCAGTTGGCTCCAGTTGATTCTGTATTGTCCGTTTTTCCGGTTGGAGGGTCCAATTTTCCCGTCGGGACTTGAACTGTACCTACTCTACAGAGATTTTCGCTTGAATTTAAAAGGAGCAATATGCGTCCATTTTGAACTTGGCCTTGATAAAACTTCGATGTTTGCTGTATTAGGTATCGATGTTATTTCTATGATTTTTTTTATATGAAACTAGCGACCCGACCGGACTCCACACAATTAAACACAACAACCATTCCGGCCAGTCTCAAATGATATTTAATACATGCGGGAATTTAAGTTTCCACAGTGAAAACTCACTGTTTTTTTCTCAAAACTTTTTTTTAAGTTCTTAACTAGATCTACTAGATATATATATTATTATGGCGTAGGCGTATAAAGTTTCATTACAATCTGTTAATTCATTTCCAAAATAAGGACAAGCCAGTACCTAATATGAAATACCGCGAGGAGCTCTTATGTGACTATGATTCATTACAAACTCTAGTACTACTAAAATTTGTCACTCAAAATGTTTAAAATTCTTATAAGTACTACATATTGTACATGTACCTATAGTACGTGCTACGTTTACTAGTAAGTACTTGAGCATGGATTCCTAGTTAATGACATGGCCTTGGAATGTGTTGTGACTTGTGACTCATATGGTCACCGTCATCGATCATTTGTACTCTGTACTAATAGGATTCCGTTCGCAGGAATAAGGATATATTTGTGTTAGAATCTGCTCGAAGGGTGACGTTTACCTATTGGCCCTATATTTTCCTTAAATCGAAATCTCACCATTTCTTTACTTATTTGTAAGTACAGATCTATGCCAGCACTTCAAGCTACCCGAAACAGTAAAATTTTCCGAATCAATCAATCAATAATGATTTAGCGATAAAGTTCAAAATCTATTAAAGAAATTTGACTGATTGTTGTACGCCAGCACATCAGCTGGCGTTTGTACATACATTAATCGTCGTCTACCGCGAATCAATGATAACAAATGGAAATAGTCACCTTTACACAGTAGCAGTAAGGACGTTTTTTGCATACGTTTGAAGACAACTGCAGTTGACAGTACAAAAGTTGCCAGTTCAATAATTGATTCCTGACTCGATTAATTCATCAAGAAGTTTTCCGCTACACTTTACAGCTTCGTGCATCGATATGTCAGCAACCAATTACTTCAAACAACTTTTCAGCCTTTTACGAGATTCTCCCCAAATATAGCTTCAAGGCGAAACCTTTTAAAATAGTTCTGTGTTACCTACTCGACATCCTATGTTTAACATTAACCCGTCGAGCTTGAGTTTCGATTTGAGAGGGATGATGTTCCGAACTTATGCCACTGGAGATTTTGATGCATCGAAACAGTGTACTGTCGCACTCATAGGTCATTATCGATATCTCATCTAGCATCGTTAATAAATAGATGGATAGCGTTGATAAATCCAAATTTTATGAGATTCAATCAAAATACAGGTCAACAGTGTTGTCGTTTGTCTCAAAAACGTATTGGAAAACTACTCTACTACGTTTTAAAAGCATTATGATACGGGTGTAGAAGCAAGACATATACTATGTACAACGACATTCTATGATAATTCAATAATAATATGACCTTGTATGTATACTAAATCTGACATTTCAATTTGTTATTTAGATGGTGTAATTTAGCTTCAATTAATCTGTGAGTCTTAAAGTCGTAATATTTGCACACCATCAGGTAATAGTACAGTGTATCTATCGTACATTATTTGTAACACCTTTATCAACCTGTATTATGCAAATAAAATATTTGATTGATTGATTGATACTTCACAACAACAACGTGACGCATAGCACTATCCTTTTTCTCTACGGATCTTAATGGTATTGGCACCTCATACATAGTAGGTAGTGATAGTGTTGTTGCATAGAGAGTGCGACAAGACGTTGAGGCATTATCTTTACACTATTTTAGAAGTAAATGCGAAAGTTTGGCTGGATGGATCTTTGTTTTTCAATCACGCAAGAACGGCTGAACGGATCTCGATGAAATTTGGCACAGAGATAAATTATATTAGTCTGAAATAGCGCTGGGATTATGTTCTCTTGGGATAATTTTGATTGCAGAAGCTAATTTATACCACGAATTCGTTTTAAAATAGTCGTTTTTGATTGAAAGTATACTGAAGCTGACGTTTTCGAGCAAACTTCATTCGCATTATAGTCTCCGTAGACTACTCACAATGCTAAACAGTCAGAACATAACTCATATTAAAAAGGTCAACGTTCATTGACTTTAAAAATTAGTTGCGATTAGTAGGTGGCCATAAAGTGTCATTATTAACACGGTGTCTTGTGATATACATAAATGCACTTAAAAATTTGGACAGACTCCAAAATGGCGACGTGAAAATGCGCAATGTACCTACACCTCGTAGTGACTGCTAATTTACGAATAATGTAACTCCATAAAGATGAATAATAATATAATAATATAATATAATATATCCTGGGACAACTCACACACGGTCATCCAATCCCAAACTAGGCAGAGCCTGTACTATGGCAACCAGACAACTGATAAACATACTTATATATTTCTAAATACATACATATTATAGACAAATTACACCCAGACACAGAACAAATGATCATGCTCATCACACAAAGATTTGTCCTGGGTGGGAATCGAACCCACGACCTCCGGTTAAGCAGTCAGGGTCACTAACCACTCGACATTCTTTAAAAAAAAGCGGCTTATATTACTTTGTACTGTTATTGTGACTAAAGTGATTTTACTTTAACTTTGTTTAAAACAATCATCAGTATTTATGTGCTATAATTATATTATTTAAAAAAAATTGGTGTAGCAACATATATAACAATGAGATTTTGAAAAAGGTTTGCACACATCATTATATCAGCCAAAAGACGTCCACTGGTCGTCAACAACCGGTCCTGTGCGCCTCGCATCTATTATTATATTATGCCATTCTGATTTCATTCTCACAACGAAATCAGAATGGCGACGGAAAGGGATAGTACTATTATTTTGTTCTGGATAGCTACGTCACTCTCTCACACCGAAATCCTGTGGGTTTTAAGATGTCATAATGCCAAGGCTTTTTCTAAAACTCAATGCTTATATTATAGACTGAAACCTGGCACTCAACATTTAAAAGTGACACATACTCGTTAAAAGCTCGAAAATATCAACCAAGGAATTCGAAATACCTAATTTTACTCGTAAAATATTACTCCCACTGAGTAGAAGGTAGGAAAACCTCCCACTTTTCATCAAATAAAACCATTGTTTGCAAACAAATGTGTAAAAAGTATCGTTTTGCCTTCGGCAGCAAAAAACTCGTTTTTCTCAAGGTAACCGTGTGCTCATGGCCTTATTATATAAATGGCGTTGTATGACATCACCAGTTTGGAAATGAATGGTACCTATTTGTGGTACCTAATATGTAGGTACTATTAGTTATCACATGTTCTATACGTTTGCTTGTTAATATTGTCATATAAATATAATACCTTACAGTGTGTTTTCTTTACTTATCCAATTTGGAAAACAAATATCGTGTATGGACTTTACAAAATAACACACTAATGGAAAAACACATTTGCACGAAATTCAATTTAATCATCTTTACAATAGTGTATTGGTATTTTTATTGCTTCAATTAATGAAATTCAATTAATTGATAATAATTTATCAGTGTATTAAATGCTTATGTAGGTTCTATATTTCCATTGGCTTGTCACTGGGAAACAATAGTCCCCAGTCATTGTTTATGAGATACTTGAAATTTTACTACTATTTTAATCATACATACACTCATGTCTTTTTCCCAAAGGGGCAGGCAAAAACCACAGAATATACCACCGCCATCCAACCGCACACCCGCACATCAAGCTACCCGAGACCGACAAATTTTTCCAGTCAACCTAATGCTTTTAAGATAAAGTTGAAAATCTATTAAATAAATTTGACAGATTGTTGAAGCTCGATGTGGTGTCGTCTGTCAGGTACAGCAGTGGTACATAGGACTACTTAATGATACAAGGCATTCTCTACCAGTCAATCTTTGAATTACAAAGACTACACTGCGATAAGTGTACAACAAAAAAAAATCCGAATCAAAATATAAACCCGTGATGGAAAGATAGAAGATATAATTCTAATCATTTTTTATATTTTAAATACTAATCCAACTTAATACACTTAAAATTAAAATTAAAATAAAAACTCTTAACCAAAATATGGCGTCAAAAAATTCGTCCGCATCGCTATCGACTAGAACATCACTTTTTTATTAGTTTTACCTATCACAAATTTCACAGAGCAATGACAGAAGTATGAATACAAAGTACTTGTATACATAAGTCCTCCACAATATCCATTAGGTCATAGACACTTTACTCTCTAGGTGGGTGTGAACGCACTAACCAAAGTAAATGAATCCAATTTACTGTTTAACTAACCTCTTGGACGTGAGTGGTGACTAACGGATGCCCTCTTAACCTCCGACAATGGCGATGATATTATTGCAGCCACTGAACTCAATAGTTAAAAACTGACGCCCATAGTTCGCGCACTACTTTAATATATTTTTAGCTCAATGATTCGAATCTTGTGAGATTGTGACACGGCTTACCTTTAGAAACTCATCATCATTTCTTTTCGTATTCACCCATTGCTGTGTATAGGCCTCCCCTGAAATGTCTATGGCCTCCATTTTCTTCCACAACACTCCTTGATCCCGTGCGTTCCTCATCTAGATTTTTTCGCGTGATGTTGTCAATATCTTACACAATTTAACACAATTTGGCCGGGCTTTTGCTATGGTCATACCACCATTTGGTCATAGCTCTACTGCATCGGTCCTCTCTATGTCTAGCCAGCTAACCTGCCCGACGTCGTTCGTGTCGTATACTTTCGTCCGTCACCGGATTTCAACTGTCAAATTATAAACATTCTAAACATGCGTGTCACATTACTATTTATTGAGAAAAGCTGCAGATACGATGCAGAATCTACGTATCGTTTTTTATCCATTCCGCGATTTTGAGTATTTTTTTACACATACTATTCATAGGCATAAATTATGCACCATCTCGATTTTTTTTTCCAGTCATACTATTAAATAAAAAATCTATAAATGTATTATATCTATTCATTTGAAGAGAACTCCCAGTTCTTTGCAGAAGGTGGATTAAAAGTTTTCCTTTGGAATAAGAGCCTTAGAGAATGTCGGGAACTGATTTATAAGACTACTGTATTACTACTACACTCCTGTAGTACACTAATGTAGTGAGAAGTAATAGAAACGAATTCCGTGGTGACATAAATACAAAATACTAAACTCGTAAAACAACCCTTTGTGTCTATAGTCACTGCTAATGTTTTGAAATTCTTGTAAATCCTACAACAATGACTTGTTTTGTTTCAATAATATATTGTCCTCGTTTGTTTTTAATAAATGTGAATGCCACATAACAGCTTCCTTTGGTTGCCATATTTATAAAAAAATGTATTGTATGTATTTACTATTGGCATAACGAGAAAAGACACTGACTGACTGACTTATAGAGATAGGTAGGTAAATATTTGATTTGTTGCTTGAAACAACTTCGAAATAATTTCTACAATAACATGAACTTTTTGCTATCAAAGCATGGTTTTGTTGAGTAACAGTTCGCATACGTTTAATCTAAACGTGACGAAAATAACCGTTACGCGATTCTTTGTTAACTAGAACGCTTATTAATAGGAACGGGCTCGAAATACATAGGGATTCTCACAACTCGACTGAAGATCTGCCGGGCCTTTTCCCAACTATGTTGAGGTCGGCTTCCAGTCTAACCGGATGCAGCTGAATACCAGTATTTTACATGATGCGACTGCCTCTCTAACCTTCGCAACCCAGTAACTGGGTAATGCGATACCCATTGGCCAGACTGGTTCAGATTTTCCGGAGTCCGATTAGACCCCGGAAAATCTGACTCGTAACGAGATTCAATAATGTTCAAATTACAGCCAGGACCAACGGCTTAACATGCTTTCCAAAGCAAGGAGGAAACTCGATATGCAATGGATGGTCACCCATCCACTGATTGACCTTGCCAAGTGTAGCTAAATTTCGAAGTTCGGCTCGTGTGCCTGTTATTATTTAGCCGCGACTGAAGTTTTTTTTTTTTAATATCTGCTAATTATAATTGGCACACGCTAGGAAGTAATTTGTTAGGTGGCCGGTATTGGAATCCGATAACGGGGTCTGATTATATTGACCTACAAAATGTTGCGTCATGTGTACATTTTACCAAGAACTGGGTTTAAATTCTGATGTAGAAACTGGCAGCTTGTTTTGTACATTATCCAGCAGATGATTATCATCATCCAGATATTTCCTGCTGCAAAGTGAGATGAGCCACTGGCCAAATAATATTTTTCAAAATTATCGTTGTAGTTCTAACTGTAACTCAACAGCTATCAGAAGGCCAATTTTCGTTCTAAAGGACTTGTCACACTGGATGCGTTCTGCGTCCTGCGGTCCGGTCAACTCGAACGCTACCCGCACTCTATGTTCGATGTGACCGGACCGTAGGACGCAGAACGCATTCAGTGTGACAAGTCCTTAAACTACTACATTGTCGCGTGTACCTACCCCATAGGTACATAGGCAAAAAAACGGAAAGACTTTATAGTACTTACTATAAAGTAAAATAAAATCTTTTCTACTTAGAAAAGATTTTATTTAAGTATATGTGATTCCTTGAACATGGTTTTGATTCCCTAACGTTCTACGGGTTAAAAATCTTGTCAAAATGTAAGAAATAAGAGGTGTTTTTCTTAGTTTGCGACTGAGATGCGAATGCTAAATATCCTTAAGCTACGAGAATTACCCTTCTGATCAATGTATTTTCTTTTTGCCGTACATATCATGATGAGAAACAAAGTAAAAGGATATTGCCCATCGCGTAGAAATTGGTTAACGATCTGACTTGACATTCGCTTCGGCTAAAACGCTAACATTAACCCGCATCTAGTTAGCTCAGTACAAAACTGACCTCAATACATTCGGGAGTAGATCATAGAACGTAGCAATAACTGTAGGACTGTAGGTACCAACTAGTATAAAACTATCGTTTACTTATTGATCTGTTTGTCTTGCTCAATAGAATAGATAAGTTTTCATATCACAGCAATAAAAAGTTTTCCACTCTCTCCCTTGTTTTGTACGATACTAGATCAGTTTTATGAGCCCCTTAGAAGCCTGTGAATGTCGAATCTTGTACTTGGGTCGTTATTCCACTACGGTGACTTCTGGCGTAATCATTACGGTAGGTACGAATGGTAGGAGTATTTGTAATCATATCTAGTGTTATTTTTATATGGAAAATTGGAACTTGGTGCTCATGTTTCTGCATTTTCTTTTGACGTTGATTACAAAGCTTCTTTCCCGTGGGAAAACGGCATGAGTTTACTTATGAATGACGATGTATAACAATGCACACAAAACGATGAGACTGTTTATTACAAGTACTCTTATTAATTAGAGTACCTAAGAGCCACAAACCACGCGAATTTTAATAACATCAAACGAACGAAGTTTCCACGATGTTGTAATATGACGATGCCGGTTGATCCACACATATCAGGGCCGTGACCGGGACGTGTCCGTGGTCTGACACGTCCCGGGCGCGGCCCGGACACCGACGTGTTTAAACGAGTTCATAAAAAAATGCACGTACCTACCGAAATTTTTTTGTGCTCCGGATGGACCACGGCCCAGCCAAGTCCCGGGCACGGCCTGGATATGTGTGAACCAACTTTTAGTGGTCCCAGATTGTTGTTATTCTTGACTCTATTAGCAGATTCGAGGACGCTAGTTATCCACATGACGTTATACATTTTATGACTGCCGCATCTAGCGAGGACCATGAGAATCTTCGTTTATCTAGTGATTTTACGATCTTGCATTAGTAATAACTATTTCTGATGAATAACTCATTCTTTGTTTTGTTTCATAATAATTTGTAATTACGTTTATAAACAATGTGAGGTAGTATCGCGTGATTGCAGCAATAGTAATCTCTTGCAGAAGTTTTCTTGATTTACAATCAGTACATGCTTTTTTCTGCGGCTTGCTCTTGTGGTATCCCATTGTAAACCACAAGAACAGGGTTTTTTCTAGGATTAAAGCTTATGGCACTTGGCAATTTTAGAGCTTTATAATCAGATCAGTATACATCCACAGATAAGCTCCTAAATTAAAAACACATACAATATTAGGTTGGCCACCTAGACTTATGATGTCAGTTTGGATTGCATGAACGGTTTCTACAATCTTTACTCACATATTCCAATTGATTCGAAACATTTTGCTATCTGCACAAGCTGATCGAATGGGCTTTAGGAATGCAACATATTAAGATACATCGAACCATCTCGCAACGACAAAATCAGACAAAAAGCGAAGAAGTAAGAAAAACAAGATTTCCTCGTCCCTCCTTATAAAGCAAGAAACAAGACAGTCGGTCTATTCTGCAGTGCGATTCTGTAAACCTCTCACCGTACAAATTTAGGTGAAGTGACCATGAAGTGAGCTGTCAATCCATACAAACAAAATGGAATGACAGTTCACTTCATGCTCACTTCACCTAAGTTACACGGTGAGATGTTGACGGAATATACCGGCTATCAATATGAACATAAGTGAAGTGAGCTGTCATTGACAGCTCACATGATCACTTCACCAAAATGTTCACGGTGAGATGTTTACAGAATAGCACTACAGAGCTAGGCAGAAGTTTATATTTACCTACTGTTGTTTTAATATGTTTTTCTTTTCTTTCCAGGGTCATGCTTACATTGTTATCAATGTAATTCCCAACAGGACCCCGCCTGTGGAGACCCCTTCAAGGGCTCTAAGCATTTGGTGGTAAGTGAAATAACATCTCAAGTACCTAGTCACTATTTATTAAAAATAAATAATTTTTAATATTTTGAATAACTTATGTTATCAATTAAATTAAATTTAAATTATTTCATAATTTTAACTTAACTTGCTTGTTTTCATTTATTTTAAAATCAAATGTAACCTACAAAAAAAATAAATTTATGTTTAATGTAATTTCTATTTGATGTAATGTCAAAAGTTTATAAGTTATGTACACCTGTAAGTGACATATTTACACAGAACAATGTCCAATGTAAAATTTACGTAATATCTTTTGTAAATATGTAGTTGGTGTTCCTCAATAAATAAACACAGCATGCCTTGTTAATGATTCACTGTGTAATGATTCACAAGGCGTTTTTTATCATCAAAGCTTTCCTATTAAACAAAATATAAATGAGAAAGAATGCCTAGTTCTCCATAACAGTTATAAAGAAGTGGGATCTAATACCAAGACCTCTTGAAGTTCCTCAAATCATAACTCCTGTCATTAATAACATTTTTCAGTTGATAAAGTATTTTTTATGATTTTTTTTATAAAAGTAGCATTGACACCACGCTATTATGCACACGTAAATGGTATAATGACGGCCATACTTCTTATCCTATGCCCATGTTCTTTGCTTAATCACTTCCATTATATAAATGAGAAAGAATGCCTAGTTCTCTATAATAGTTATAAAGAAGTGGGATATAATACTAAGACCTCTTGAACTTGAAGAAGAGAACTCTTGTCATTAATAACATTTTTCAGTTGATAAAGTATTTTTTATGTTTCTATAAAAGTAACATTGAAACCATGGAATTATGCAGACGTAAATTGTACAATGTCGGTCATACTTCCCATCCTATGCCCGTGTTGTTTGCTTAATCGCTTCTATTGTATCTGTTCTAGGACTGCATGACTCAAGACTCCATCAACTACAACACGCTGTACCTGCGCAGTGTCCTCCCTGGTGAAGTGTTCGGCAGCGTTGTCGGAGCTCCCAGATACTGCCACAAAATCGTGATGCGTGAGTATAATTGAATGTCATTATGATGTCTATAAAATCTGGAGACACCGGTTGTCACAAACAGAGGTGAATGCTAAGAGACGTATTCGTAACAGTCCTTTTATGAGATGATATGGCTTGGAAAGAGGTCAAGACTGAGATGATGACTAATAGAGAACTATGGAAGACTCCAAAGAAATTAGTATGCAGGGCAAAGTATTATGATGATGACTTTCTTATATCTAAGCCTTAACCGTAGTTTTACCCGTATGCTTGGATTCTTGTAAACTTATTTTTTCGGAACCAAACTGTACTAGTTAAGCCAGAACCATCTCCTTTGTCGATACTCGTTTCCGAAACATGAATTGTTGACATCTTGCCCCGACTTGGCGCCAAAAATTGCCACCACGAGAAGAAATATCCAAGTTTAGTACATGCAGTTAGATAGCACCATGTAGAAATTGAGCACCTGGCTGTTGCTTTTGGACACTATTAAGTTTTGTGCCTATCCCTTTTATCATATCCGACTAACGCTTCTGTTTTTATGGTATTACAGAGACTGGAGCCGTAGTCCGCACATGCTTGGACGCCAACCCCGCCGACATCAACCACACGTGTCGCTCCCTGGAGAACACCTCTAAGATGCCCAACACCGACCCCAGCAAGAAGATCAAGCACTGCAGCGTGTGCGACAAGGACAACTGCAACGCAGCCACATCGCTGTCCTTCTCCCTCCCACTCGCCACTTTAGCTCTCATCGCCTCATACTTGATCTGCAAGCAATAATACCTAACAGACTTCAAAGCAAGTGAACAATTTGGTCTAGCTTAGGCACCTTGAGTGTACCGCTTGCAATTGTTATTAAAATGGGGTGCCAAAAATCTCGATTTCAACGTTCACAGTATTTGTTACATACATAAGCAGTGTATATTCATTGGTCAAGCCGATAATGCCTTTAAAATTACCATCGGACCGTCCAATCGATTGTTTATTTGCTTTGTTTGTTTATTTAGTGTTGTATCTAAGGTAGAGTATATAACGTGGCTGAAACACGTTGTGTCTTATAAATTATACTGACACCGTTAAGTACCAAAAGTAATAATGTAACCAATATATTGTTAGTGTTGATAGCAATAAAATAAGCTGTACCTGGGAATTGTTAAGTAGATTAACACATTTTAAAAGAAACTATGAATTAAGACACGTGTTTTTAAGAGATGGTGTATTTATTTATGAAGTTCACTATGTGTATTTAATATAGCAAACACTATTGTGGAAAACAATACCTTTTTATTGCATGACATACATTATTGATAAAATCATGGAGCTACAATGGTTGTTACATGTTTAGCTTAAAGTTTTATGTGATTAATTCACACATCGTTAACGAGACATTGAATAAGCATTTATGTATTTATGTATAGTTAAAGGCCGTCCTTTTAATGTGTATGTATGTATTTTTAATAAAAATGAAAGAAAATTATGTTTTTATGTTATCCAAACCCTACTACGTCGTTAAATAGTTTTTGATGCAATCAAATAGTGTCCTGTCCAAGTATGGCAAATAACACCGACTCAAAGACATCTCTCTGAAGTTTCACATCTGCCGTGAAACTTCAGAGATGAGATGTCTTTGAGTCGGTTATAATAAGACACATCATAAAGAAGAAGTTTCAAAAATCACACACCTATTACTATTGACTATTTAGTTATATTATTGGTTAGACGGAAAGCTTTGGATAAAAGCAAGGCAGCACACAATCATATAAAGAACTGCATAATCTCATAACGTACAACCCAGATAAGTCAGTGTACATGGTTTTTGAAAGCCCGAACAACTGGTCCGATTTGCCGCCGCTTCAACTCTACGGTACTGCGCTGTTAAAGGTCGACAGCGTGAAATACTTGGGTCACGTAATAACAGCCAACCTGTCCGATCACGCTGATATAGATAGGCAGAGACGAGCCATCTCGGTGTGTGGCAACATGCTAGCGAGGCGGTTTAGTTGCTGTAGTGACGCTGTGAAATCGCAGCTCTTCATTAGTTACTGCACAAGCGTCTACACAGTCGAGTTGTGGGCTAATTACACCAAAGCTGCACTCAGCGACAAGCGAGTGCAGTACAATGACGCGTGGCGCGCTATGTTCCGGCTGCCTCGGTGGTGAAGCGCGAGCGCTATGTTCTGCGAGGGCCGCGCGCCCGGCTGGCCGGCCCTGCTGAGGAGCCGCTCGGCCGCCGCACGCTCCGCCATACGTCGCTCCGCTAACTCCTTGGTGGCCGCGGTGCGAGACTGGGACAACAGCCCTCTTCATCAAAGGTGGCAGTCCTACCATACGCCGAAAACATGATTCGTGGCGTCCAAGTTTGCATTTGTCATGTTTTTGCAACTTATATTTTATTATTTACTCTTATATTTTTATGTGTGCTATTTGGATGTTAATCTGGCAATTAACAATTTCATTTCATTTTTATTTCATTTCATAAAAGGTCGAATGTTAAAAATTTTAGATGGAAAAGGATGATGATAAAATGATGAATGAATACGATACAGCACTCATAGGCACAGTCAGCGACAACAATCGATAAAAATCTTAACTCTTATCTAGTAGTTTCTGAAATGCTTAATAGTAGATCTTATTATTTTGTGTCAATTTAGATAATGTCTAAAAAACGTAAATCGACATTTTTTACAAGGTCCTAATGCTAACAAAACAGGAATTTTAAAGAGTATAAACTAAAGACTCTTAACACGTTCAGACCGGCGTATACCACCGGTGGAGCACGGAGTATTTGCTGGCACGGCGAAGTGTACCACCGGTGGCCACTTCACACTATACTTTCAATATACTAAGAAATTCGGGCCGCTTTGAGAGAAGGTGTTGTACTTACCGTCCCCGCCTAGTAAAATTGACAAATTTTCATAGTGCAGCTCAGGAGGTGGATATTATTTCGAAAAGTAAACAAAAATCAGTATTGGAAAATTGTATTTATTAGAAAAAAAATGACATAATCACGACATAAATTGTACGAATTATTTATGATAACTTACGTTGAGAAAATGTAATAATCAGAAAATTAAATCAAAATTGAAAAAAATATAAAATGAAATGCCATCATGGATGGTATAAAATGAAAATTATTTTGTATGAATCGTATTGAAACAATCCAAACACATTGGTTTTTCACACGCAGAGCATTGTGCAACAGAAAATCTCAATAATTAGCTGGCGGTACACTTTAGGGTTTTTCTAGGGCTGGTATAGTACGACGAAAGAGAGAGAAAGCATAATTCCTTGTCTAATCCTGCCCGTGTCCACCGGTGTCGCACCCTGCCCGGCAAGACTTTTGGTTCATGGGGCGGTGATGTAGGTACCACCGGTGGCCATATGAAGATTTGCGCCGTAGGATACCAAGTACCTACTCATGAGGTGCCGGTCTGAACGTGTTAATAATACTTTAGAGAGAAATTGCTCAGAATAAGTTCTTGATTTGGTTATCCAGGATATGCAAATTCAAATGAATCCATCGTTGCCACTACACGGCTTATCAATGTCATCTTGGCGTTATTAATTGCACCTGCAGTGGCGTTTTGTAACGTTGAAAGTTCTTCAGCAGGCTCGATATATTCAGCCAGTGAGAGATATTGGAGGAATTGCGTTGCGTTATGCGATCTTGACTGGTCTACACTTGCCCAAATTTGATGGCAATGCAAAGAAGAAAGAGGCCCTGTCTTCTTTCATTCGTCTGACATGCCATGCAGTCAGAAGTCGGGAGTTAAAAATGAATTATGTGAATTTGAGGGGTCCAACGCGTATCGACGACAAGTTACAACGTTTCAATGTACCATTTACGTGAACTAAAATAGAACTGGCTGCCAACAAACTAAGTACTCAAAACTATGCCTTTATATCCTATTAAAGGTTTATTGATTTATAGATCATTTATCGTAAACCATTGTGAATCACCAACATCAAGAGCCGATGATACTCGTAATGTTGGGCACTTGTAATTATATAAATGGTGTTTGAAAAGCTGTCGATTTTAATACAAACTCAAAAATGATATAGCAACACGTAAGTCCCACATGAAATACCTAGCAACGCTTTTATCAGCAATTTGGTAGACAACATCAGACTCTGACCTGCAAGTGAAAATCCTTGAAACACTGTCTGACCTGTTGAGAGTCAATCGGGGAATTTCTGTTTAGATCTCAGTACTTTCAACCATTGAACCAACGAGACAATATCAACTTGCCATAAAATAATGACGACGATGATGATCTGACGTCACTTAAAGGGAAATAGAGAGGGCTATGTTTGCCGCTCGGAGTAACAGTTGTAGTTAGAGTCAAACGTCCTTTATTCTTATGGCAGGAAAACGAAGATTACCGACAAAGCCCGAAAACTTGACAAACTTAAGTGGAGCAGAAAGGGGCCAAAAAGTTCTGGACTGACAACCTTGTACTGGAAAATGCAAATTTGGAAGGCTCTTCCCACAAAGTTTATGTAATGTAAGTGGACCGGTGACGCTTCGGGAAGGCCTATGTCCAGCGGAGATCTTTCGACCGAAATGATGAACACAGGCAAGCATTTTTCGCACTAAAACCATCTTAATACTGCTTCAACAGTCTTATCTACTAAGTACACAATAGAGGTTTAACTAAACCCGGGGAGTCCCGTAATCGCATGTTTGGCCCAATTCTTTGTCACAACCACCTGTATAATTTTATCATTGTGTTTCTCCTTTGATATAAAAGTAATCACAATACACAGATAATTCGCACTTGTGGCAGACGTTTTAACGGAGTATTATAACTAGAACATTATAACTACAATATTAAAAATGACAAAGTTTTTCTATATTATCTCATTGGTGATCGTTTGTGTAGTCACAGGTATGGTTTTCTTTCCTTAATTTTTGAGCTTTCCTTAAGTTGAAATCCAATCTTTTTTGAGAATGCGTTAAACAACGAACAGGATAGCAATAGGGATATTGTGTTGTCTATATTTATTGTATGCCTGTGTTAATCTTTATCCTCATCTGCCTAGCCCTTTCCTAACTGTATTGGGGTCGGCTTCCAGTCAAACCAAATTCAGCTGAATATTTATTAATCTTCATAAGTTCCTCAATTTTGTCAACTTTTGATAATTTGTCATTTTACTGTAGTTTTAACCTCTAAATTCTAAATCGTTTTCTTCACTCGAATCAATCACGTTGACTGTTACCTGTATCTTGTTATATCTATTGATATTGATCGGAAGTATTTTTTGTTGTCATGGCGATTGATTCGATTGGAGAGGAGGAAGTGTACTTCAATAGGAAAGAAGATACCTAATCATTAAGATAAATATGCTTCAGTCATCTTGTTAAAGGGGTTGAACAAGCAAGTTTTGTCAATTTTACGTCTGGTTACTGTACAAACAACCTTTGATGTCAATCTGTACTAGTTTTCAAAAGATGTATAGAACCTAAACCAATACTTGATTCGTTTGTTTAAACTATTATTTATTTAAACTAAAATTAATCTAAATGATATTAGGCAGAGAGTTAAGAATTGTCCAATAATTACCTAAATTAAAGCGTCCAAATAAGTAGGTACTGGATTTTCGTGATTAAATGTCTGAGAGCTAAGGTAAAGAACCTTATGTTTTGTCTATTACTAGGGTAGGCAAAGACCACAGCCGGTCAATTCTGCCAACATCTTACCGTGTACACTTAGGTGGAGTGAGAATGAAGTGAGGTGTCATTCCATCTTGTTTAAATGTATTGACAGTTCACTTCACCTAAGCTCACACGATAAGAGATTCACAGAATCGCACACCTGAGTGCCAATTCCCGTAATTTTTAAGCAACGTTCGCATTCTAGTATCAGTCGCAATCTGTCAAAAATGTATGGAAATCGAGGCTTTTTTTGACAAATTGCGACTGAGTTGCGAATGCAAACGTTGCTTAAAAACACGCCATCTGCTACAATTCTTACATAGTCCTTTCGTTCCTTTCCTTTTTTGACGTTTGACAATCGCCTTCGAAACGCTACCGCTGACAAAATGTCACTTGTCTAGCTAGAGCCTCTGGTCATACACATACGCTGGTTGCGGGTACTACACACCTTCTTGAAGAACATAACTGATATGATCTATGTATTTCCATCTTGGGTGTCCCCTCCGGTCATTTCCACTTACCTACCTCGCCTTTTTTGTACCTATATGTAAATTACTATACCATCTCAACATACTCTTTTCGATTTCACTGACTCGAAGGACCTCTGATGTCCTTCGTAATATACCTACTAGTTTTTGTTTCTACAACTTTGAATGATAAATTGAGTAATGATGAGATAAGCAACGGTCTGGTCAGAAAGAACATGTATGTACCTAGTCAGTGAAATCGAAAAGAGTAAATATGTTGAGATGGTATAGTAATTTACATACATTGCCTGGGAATAGTGGCAGTTGGTTGATTTCCATTTTGTCACCAATTACAAGTAAATGTTAATTTAGATTGAAAACCAATGAAATTATGTTGTTGTATATTATATCAGACAAATAGCCCTTGGGCTCTAGGCAGAGTAACATTTTTACAGCTACCAATTAGTCAAACTTTTCTTATTCCGATCGTCGAAAATCGGAGTCGAGGTCGATACGCAAAAATACACTATATCAATGGGCCAGCTAGCTTCGTTACACAGTAGACAGGACAAAGACATAGACCGTCGATCCGAAAATTCTTGCAAGAGCTACTGGTCCATGAAGCCGCTTATGAAGGGCGAGCTTCCTACCTCACTGAAGTGCAAGCTCGTCGACATGTGTATCCTGCTTATCCTATCCTAACCTTGGTCTTTGACTGAGGCTCAGAAGTCCAAACAAAGGTTTTCCAAAAAGCGAAAATGGAGCGTAGAATTTTAAAAATTAAACTCACCGATCGAATCCGCAGGCCTTTGCCCAGCTGGGACAGTATTGGTTTGGGAAAAAAAAAACTTTTTGATGTTTGTACATTGACAGCTCCATGCAAAGGTAGTCTGTAAGAGATTTCCCTGTCCAAAAAAACTGCTCATTGTACCGTTGTTGTTATAAATGTGTGTTTGTGTTGTTGGGTGTACAGACGCCAGGTGTACAGACGAAATCAAGCTACCCATAACTGTAAAATTTTCCCAATCAACCTTGAACCTAATGCTTTAGCGATAAGTTGAAAATCTATTAAAGAAATTTAACAGATTGTTGTAGCTTGATGTGCTGGCGTCTGTACATTAAATTTTACTACTATTATAAATACGATATTTTGGATGTTTGGATGGATGGATGTAGATCCCTTCTTTCGCATAATGTTTTATTTTCTTAATATACTTTGGCATAAAGATTTTGGTATATTTTTTTGGTAGGTATAATAATACTTTGCCATAATTTTTATTTGGCATACAGTTTATATTGACATAATTAATTATCTTGTAGAATAATTTGTTATGACTATTAGCATAATAGTAAAATTTCAAGGAAATAACTTAAACGAATTTAAGTTATTGTTCAGGAAGCAAGTACGAGCGAAGCGAGCTCGGAACTTGGGGCCCCACGACTCGGACAGGTTAGGTTAGAAGTCGTGGTTATTTTTTTTAACTACCCAGAAGAAGGAGCACCGTCAAGCGGGGCTCCGTCGACTGGTCCTCCGTAGACAAATTAAAAAAAAATCATTTGTTGTAACTACAATGTAAAGTGCCTACAAATTTCATTAGAGCATTATTGTATAAAAATGTGTATTCTCTAATACACATTTTTATACAACACATCTACACACAAACAAAAGGACATTTTAGGAGTCAATTATTATGCGTACCTATTTGTTTTATCTATAAAAAAAAAGTTTTAATAGGTATCATGATAGGTAAATAAATTAATGCTTTAGAATGTTATGCTTAAACTTTATTTTGATCAGAGAAATAATGCTTAAAAATTTGCGTAAGCTGGTATGCGTAAATAAAATAAGGATAAACAAAAGTATGCCGTGTTATAATATTATGTCTTAAAATTATATGCAAATGGATAGGGAACCGATGGATGTTTGTAACTCAATCCCGCTGGAACGATAGAACGGATCTGGATAAAATTTGGACGGAGATAAACCATGATCTGGAATAGTACATTGGCTAGGCTTTTAGTCCCTTTGCGGACTTTTTTCGAAAGAGTCACCGCGGCCCTAGAAGCAAAGGGCTTTAGAAGGAACACGGATGGATTTTATTCAGTAAGAGTCTGACCCGCCCTACCGCTCCACTCAGAGTGGAAGAAGTCATTTGATAATTTCCCATCCCTAAAAAAAATGGCTTTTGATCCCGGGAGTATGTTCCCTTGGCATAATTTCCGACATTCCTACCCTTTAGGGAAACCCTTTAGGGAATAAGAACGTGTTGTGATGTAACGTTTATTTTTTTATCAAAACACAATTCCCAGATGGCTATTGTCAGTGTTTATAGTACCTACGTGTTGAAATATACTTAACAGATAACATGCCATACATAAAGGGGAATCGTTATCTCTCTTAAGTAAACGATTACGATTACCCCTATTTATTATCCTTATTGCATTGCATCACATTTTGAAAAATATCTTCTTCTTATCTGCTTTTGCCCGGACTAACTCTAAATAAGTGTCCACGGATTGTAGATGAATCCTTTTAAGATTTGTTAATAAAATCCTTAAAAGTTACAATAATAATTATTAATAATAGGAATTATTCTTAAGTAAAAAAAGTGTGATTTTATTTAGTCCGTCAGTTAGGTAATCGAAACATATTGGACACGTATTTTTGCTTTATTAAATCAATAAATATTAAAGGATAAAACGCATCAAAGATCAGGAGTTGGGCTTGTGACGTCATGTTTAGGTGAAAAGTGTACTCAAATGTGGCAAAACACGGGTTTTCAATGCACTGTATCGTCTTTTTTTTTGGTTTACGTGAAAAAATAAAAAATACCTGTCCAAAATTTTTTCGACACGTATTTTTCTCCGTCGGACTTATTAGTTTTTTTTTTTTTTAAGTCATCTACCCTATTGATTATCTACTAGGGTCGTTTTAAGGGAAAACTGCTTAATTTTGCTATTTTTAATTATTTTCAGCTGATGCACTAAAATGTTACGCGTGTCGGAATTGCACTAAGGTAAACTCAAGTCAAATAAAAACATGTATAAGAGAAAACAGAACAACAACTACAGAAGTCCCGACGAGTCCAACTACTGAGCCAGCTGAAACTAGCCCTGACCCATCGGCGCCCAGCTCGAGCACTGACCCACCCTCGAGTAGCCCGAGCACTGACTCACCCTCGAGTAGCCCGAGCACTGATCTACCCTCGAGTAGCCCAAGCACTGATCTACCCTCGAGTAGCCCGAGCACTGACTTACCCTCGAGTAGCCCAAGCACTGATCTACCCTCGAGTAGCCCGAGCACTGACTTACCCTCGAGTAGCCCGAGCACTGATCTACCCTCGAGTAGCCCGAGCACTGACTTACCCTCGAGTAGCCCAAGCACTGATCTACCCTCGAGTAGCCCGAGCACTGACTTACCCTCGAGTAGCCCGAGCACTGACTTACCCTCGAGTAGCCCGAGCACTGATCTACCCACGAGTAGCCCGAGCACTGATCTACCCTCGAGTAGCCCGAGCACTGATCTACCCTCGAGTAGCCCGAGCACTGACTTACCCTCGAGTAGCCCGAGCACTGACTTACCCTCGAGTAGCCCGAGCACTGATCTACCCACGAGTAGCCCGAGCACTGATCTACCCTCGAGTAGCCCAAGCACTGATCTACCCTCGAGTAGCCCGAGCACTGATCTACCCTCGAGTAGCCCAAGCACTGACTTACCCTCGAGTAGCCCGAGCACTGACTTACCCTCGAGCAGCCCAAGCACTGATCTAACCTCGAGTAGCCCAAGCACTGATCTACCCTCGAGTAGCCCGAGCACTGACTTGCCCTCGAGTAGCCCGAGCACTGACTTACCCTCGAGTAGCCCGAGCACTGATCTACCCTCGAGTAGCCCAAGCACTGATCTACCCTCGAGTAGCCCGAGCACTGATCTACCCTCGAGTAGCCCGAGCACTGACTTACCCTCGAGTAGCCCAAGCACTGATCTACCCTCGAGTAGCCCAAGCACTGATCTACCCTCGAGTAGCCCGAGCACTAATCTACCCTCGAGTAGCCCAAGCACTGATCTACCCTCGAGTAGCCCGAGCACTGATTTACCCTCGAGTAGCCCAAGCACTGATCTACCCTCGAGTAGCCCGAGCACTGATCTACCCTCGAGTAGCCCGAGCACTGACTTACCCTCGAGTAGCCCAAGCACTGATCTACCCTCGAGTAGCCCAAGCACTGATCTACCCTCGAGTAGCCCGAGCACTGATTTACCCTCGAGTAACCCGAGCACTGACTTACCCTCGAGTAGCCCCAGCACTGATCTACCCTCGAGTAGCCCGAGCACTGACTTACCCTCGAGTAGCCCAAGCACTGATCCACCCTCGAGTAGCCCGAGCACTGATCCACCCTCGAGTAGCCCGAGTACAGATCCAGCCCCGAGTAGCCAGAGCAATGACCCATCCTCGAGTAGCCCGAGTACTGATCCATCCTCGAGTAGCCCGAGCACTGATCGATCCTCGAGTAGCGCGAGCACAGATCCAGCCCCGAGCACTGATCCAGCTACAACACAGGACGAGGTATTTAAAAATAACCGTTTTTGAGCTTTGAGCTGGTAGCTTAGTAATCTCCAATTCAAACCCTGTTGCAATAACGATAAAATATTTTTTGAACTTATAATGTTGGTGTTTCTCGTTTTTTGTAAATATTGTACATGTATGATAGGCAAACAGAAATACACCTAAATCTCTTTTTGTGGCAATAAAAAAGGTCTTGAAGTTTTTTGAGTTTAAATTTTATTTTTTATAGGTAAATTACCGTGGCAGACGGTCACTGCTGCAGTTTAGAGAGGAGGTGACAGAATCAGAACCTCAATGCATCGAAGCAGCTTATGAAGGTAACATTTAAAAATACATATATAAATATTTAAAAATAAAATGAAATTACGAAACAACTTGGCAGCAGCAGCTACCAAGCAAGTGTTTTGACCATAGATATAATAAATTTATTTTTCTTATATTTCTATAGTTTTGACTGATACCAGTTATTACTAACACTGGGAACACATTAATGAATGCCTATGCCCTCGGCGCTTAGCCGAGCTTACAAAAACATAACAATACGCCAAAATTTAGGGGTAATCTTGTGGAAAAAACTAGGGGTGAAATTATTTATATTGATTTTCAGAAAATGGTTTAACGAACTTTATCCGCGACTGCTACTACGCACCGGAAGAATCAGAAAATGTAGCGGATTCTACAGAAGTATGTCGTGATGTAGTTGGGCCCAGTGGAACCATCGTGAAATGTAAGATGTGCACCAAGGACCTGTGCAATGCTTCAGGAAAAGCGGCAACAAGCATTTCTTTGATAACAGCCGCCTTGATACCAATCCTTTTTTTTTTCAACCTGTAATCTAGCTAGATATTTTGGGTAAAACCAAAGTTACATCATCGAAGTACCTTTTCAGGCATTTTGAAGAGTACGAAGGACTTTTAAGTCGTTTAGAGAATGAACGAAAGTACTTAAATGATCTAAAATGTTCTTAATCTTTATTTTAGTAACCTAAGGAAGGAGGCTGATTTATTAATAAATAGTTTTAGAAGCGAAAAACTAATTGTTTTTATACCTCTATTAGTACCTTTTATTGTTATTTTTTTACAATAGTCCTGCATGTCCTACATTTGTGGGAGATACTTTGTGGGAGAAAATAAATCTTTATTATTAACTGTTTGTTTGTTCTAAGTGTGTTAATGATTTTCATTGTTCTCATATAGCAACTTTACCCCCAAATATCTTGGAAACGTGACACAATCGTGCACCGCAATTTTGATACAAAATCAAAATCGCGGCTCTGTGTTATACCAGCTCCCATACAAAAATGTTCGTTCCCCTTTATATAAACATACAACATATAGATTTGTTTTCTCCCACAAAGTACCTACAATTACAATAGATTGGCGTTACAAATATTGGATTGTTTCATCGATAACCGCGATTTTGAAAAAAAAAAAACAAAATGGCGGCCGGTTTGCTATGCCACAAAAGTTCTATTCTTTTTTCTATTCCCTTTAGTTTTAGCGTCGCTTTAAATAATTATAATAAAGAAGAAAAATAAAAGAACTTCACTGCCACATTCATACTATTTTGGCGATTAAAACTGCAACTGATAAAATGACTTAAATTTTTACCTTTTTCTAAAATAAAATTGGAAAATAACCGATGTATTAATCATAACGTATACGGTGCAACTGCAACTGCAACTGCAAAACAAAATTATGAACATTATTTCTGTAAAGAGTTTTTATTGAGTTTGGATTCTTCTGCATAAATTATGCGCCAGCACTGCCAAAAATGCAAATAATGGAACTGTTATTCCAGACACATCAAGTTTTAGAAAAATATCAGATTGCCATTATTTTACTAATTTTAAGTCAATTTCTGTCAAAAATGTAGGGATTGCGAAATGCAAACATTGTTTAAAAAACTGGCCAAGTGCGAATCGGACTCGCGTGCAAAGGGTTCCGAACGAATTTCAGTTTTGTAACGTGTTATTTTAACAAAATAGACTTTTTATAAGTTTTCCTGTAATTTATAAGTAAATAAATAATATCTGCATTTTTTCAAAGTTTCGGAGATAAGGGGGAATGGTAATTTTTCGTCTTATTTTTTGAATAACTTCAAAACTATTTATTTTAAAATTATGAAAAAAACATATTTAAAACACTTACAAAAAGTCTTTTAATTTGATGTGTCACACGGCATAGTTTGGAATATTTTTTTTTAAATTTTCTGGTTTGTCCCTCAAAAGTGACCGCAATCAAAATTTATTTTTTTAACGTCCGTTTGGGTCATAAAAGTTCACATGTGTACGAAATTTCAACAGAATCGATATAGTGGATTCGGAGAAAATTAACTGTGACAGACAGACAGACACCCGAGTGATCCTATAAGGGTTCCATTTCTTAAGGATATTCGGAAGCCTAAAAATTTGTAGAATTGGCTCTCAGGTTTATTTGTGTCGTATCTTTCTAAAGTTCGTTTGTTTGTTTATTATAACTTATACTCGGGTTAAAAAAAAACCTAAAATTATTTTGTTATATTGATTTTAAGTGCAAGTTACTTTTTATCCTTAACATGTTGAATAGAATAAAAAATTTGGCATCTATTTTATTTATTGTTTTAGTAAGTATGTTTAAGTTACTCTTACGTAGGTACTGTGAAAGCTCTATAGATGGAGAGCTACAAAGACTCGAACATAGTACCCATTTCATAAAATGTCTGAAATTTTACGCCAAATTTTAGACTTGGCAATATTTAATGGAGCAATGTTTTCCTGATAAATTTAGTACTTAGTTTATAAAAACACTTTACAAAAAAACTTTTCAATGCCTTGTTACCGGCCAAACGAAGAGATTTATTTAGTTGAATTTAGAACGAATCGGGGAAAAGTCAGCCAAAGAAAAATACAGTCTGGCAAACAGAATACGTACTCTGGTCTGATCGATTAAGAAAGGGCGATATCGATTTGAGGGGTTCTGTTAAAACTTGAAGAGTAATACAGTAAGAGTTAGTACCTAGATGATTGGTGTTCACATCCCTCGTGCTTGGTGCAACAAAAAAAAACTACGTCAATCTCTTCGTTCTAAGACCAATTCTTTATCTTTGTCTTTCTAGGCCCGCGCCTTCAGTGGCCGGGAATCACCCTACGACTCCCGACGCCCAGGGCGTCTTCTGCGGCGGCTGGGCATGAGGCTTGCCTCTCCCTTACTCCTCCCGCCTCCTCCTTCGCTTGTAATACTGCTTCTCAGAAAGAGGTGACCATGGATTGAACCAGCGCCGGACGTGAGAGCTTGCCATCACCGATCGCCGTTACAAGGACAGGGCGGATGGAAAAATCACCAATGTTGAATTTTGTCGCTATAGGCCGCACCTTTTACGTTTACGCACGTGTTACGTACATTTGATGTGCTACACTATCGTTAAAAGGTACTAAGAGCGACAGTGTCGAAAACGTCGAATTTGAATGGTTATAAAGCAAAAAATAGACAAGGACTGGGTCCACTGGACCCAGTAGCGATTCTTTACTCGCTGTGTTAAAACTTATTGATTTTATTATCTTTTTTAAATTATGTTCCTATACTCACTCTCAGCGTTACATTGGATAAAAATCTCGATGTCAATGACCTGCCGTTATCCACCATGGTTTAGTGAAAAGTGAATAGAGAAAACGGTTTCTGTGGCACCTTGCTTTTTCGAAAGGGAAAAGCAAACAGCTATCCTCCTATACACGTTTGAAATACTTTAAAATGCACTCTTTATCAACCCTAAGAGATATAACTGATAGATTGTTTGTTTATAAACTCCTGAGACATAAAATCTACTGCCCTAATCTACTGAGTCTCCTAAAGTTTCGTGTCCCATCCCGATATCCACCAAACCTCATCACTCCGAACCTTTAGTTGTAGCACCCAGAACGGTTGTAGCACCCAGAACCTTTCTGCGTAGGGGTGGGTCTAACCCACCCCTACGCAGAAAGGTTCTGGGTGCAAACTCTCCGATTCCACGCCTTTGTACAACGTTTAACAGTTGCAGTGATCTGATAAATAAACACCACAAAAAATTGAGTAAATTTAACGAATTTATTATTCAGCACTATTCTATCTAGTATTTAATTGATGTCTGTTGCTCTAATGTTTTAGATTTAAGAATGTGATATTTTACAATTTGTTTTTTTTACCCGAACTTAATTGAATGTATTAATCATAAGTTGTAATTTGCATAATTTATTTAATTTTATATTCATTGTTATAACATCATTTTATTTATGAACATACCTATTGATATTACTAGCTGTTGCCCATAATACATTTTTCATGTACGTTGAAAAATTCAAATTCGGCGTTGCTTACGAATTATTGTATGAGATTTTTTTTTCGTGTATGTTTCCTAAGTTTTAGTTATTCTGCTATTCGGGGCAAAGACAAATCCAACAGACTAAAGATGTTAAAAATCGATCCAGCTGTTCTTGATTTATAAATAGTGTAACTAACCCGACCTATTAAAAAATAGGGGTTGGTGGTAGAAGGGTGAAAATTTAGGGTTGTATTTTATAAGTGCCAATTCATAAATAAATTAAAATAAAAAGCAATTGACAAAAAAAAAATGGGTTGGACCACCTTCACCACTTAAGGGTATGAAATACACTTTACGTCCTATTCTCAGACCCACTGAATATACACACAAAATTTCATGAGAATCGGTCTTGACCGATTCTCATGAAATTTTCCGAACAAACACTGTGACATGAGAATTTAATATATTAGGGATTAGTAATTAGTAATGATTTATTGTTAAACCAGAAATAGTGCAGGTATTTGGTGTTAGCCTATAAGAAATTATTACACTTATAAATGTAGGTATAACGAATACATTTACTGTAAATGTCTTGTGTAAACGATAGTTTGCTAACCAAAGTAGTATTTTTGATTTGGATGTCGGTTGAATTTTTTTTTTATTTTTCACTTTTTAGTGGTACCCCACAACTAAATTGATATTGTTCCCATGATGATCAAATCATCAGATTTTCAAAAATATTCTTCCGAACAAAAAAAGTATCATCCAAATGGGGATCCACACGCAAAGCTCAGCCCAAATGTCGCTACGGGAACGATGGCCGCTGTCAAATCGTATTCGCGTTGTTTACACTTTGGTTCTTGCATTTTTTTTTCTGTTTTAAACCAGTCTGCTAGCGTTTTTGACAAAATGTATTGTACCTGGAAGGTTAAAGAATTGAAAGACGAACTGAAAAAACGAGGAGGAAGGATAACTGGAACTCCTAAAGTTTCGTGTCCCATCCCGATATCCACCAAACCTCATCACTCCGAACCTTTAGTTGTAGCACCCAGAACGGTTGTAGCACCCAGAACCTTTCTGCGTAGGGGTGGGTCTAACCCACCCCTACGCAGAAAGGTTCTGGGTGCAAACTCTCCGATTCCACGCCTTTGTACAACGTTTAACAGTTGCAGTGATCTGATAAATAAACACCACAAAAAATTGAGTAAATTTAACGAATTTATTATTCAGCACTATTCTATCTAGTATTTAATTGATGTCTGTTGCTCTAATGTTTTAGATTTAAGAATGTGATATTTTACAATTTGTTTTTTTTACCCGAACTTAATTGAATGTATTAATCATAAGTTGTAATTTGCATAATTTATTTAATTTTATATTCATTGTTATAACATCATTTTATTTATGAACATACCTATTGATATTACTAGCTGTTGCCCATAATACATTTTTCATGTACGTTGAAAAATTCAAATTCGGCGTTGCTTACGAATTATTGTATGAGATTTTTTTTTCGTGTATGTTTCCTAAGTTTTAGTTATTCTGCTATTCGGGGCAAAGACAAATCCAACAGACTAAAGATGTTAAAAATCGATCCAGCTGTTCTTGATTTATAAATAGTGTAACTAACCCGACCTATTAAAAAATAGGGGTTGGTGGTAGAAGGGTGAAAATTTAGGGTTGTATTTTATAAGTGCCAATTCATAAATAAATTAAAATAAAAAGCAATTGACAAAAAAAAAATGGGTTGGACCACCTTCACCACTTAAGGGTATGAAATACACTTTACGTCCTATTCTCAGACCCACTGAATATACACACAAAATTTCATGAGAATCGGTCTTGACCGATTCTCATGAAATTTTCCGAACAAACACTGTGACATGAGAATTTAATATATTAGGGATTAGTAATTAGTAATGATTTATTGTTAAACCAGAAATAGTGCAGGTATTTGGTGTTAGCCTATAAGAAATTATTACACTTATAAATGTAGGTATAACGAATACATTTACTGTAAATGTCTTGTGTAAACGATAGTTTGCTAACCAAAGTAGTATTTTTGATTTGGATGTCGGTTGAATTTTTTTTTTATTTTTCACTTTTTAGTGGTACCCCACAACTAAATTGATATTGTTCCCATGATGATCAAATCATCAGATTTTCAAAAATATTCTTCCGAACAAAAAAAGTATCATCCAAATGGGGATCCACACGCAAAGCTCAGCCCAAATGTCGCTACGGGAACGATGGCCGCTGTCAAATCGTATTCGCGTTGTTTACACTTTGGTTCTTGCATTTTTTTTTCTGTTTTAAACCAGTCTGCTAGCGTTTTTGACAAAATGTATTGTACCTGGAAGGTTAAAGAATTGAAAGACGAACTGAAAAAACGAGGAGGAAGGATAACTGGGAAGAAAGCCGACCTTACTGAGAGGTAAACTTTTATTTAATAATATATTATTTAACAGTGATATGCTCTAGATTTGGATATTTTTTCTGTAGTTACGTGTTAATTGTTACTTGAATCATCGTAGGAAAATTTACGAAAAATGAGAAAACATTACTTTAATGATAAAATGGTATTGTTTATTTTTTAGGTTAGAAGCTTATGACCGAAATTTTAATTTCGGTAATCAAAGCCCTCAAGCCTCTAGCCAAGTAATTGACGTTCCTGCTGCAGAACTTTATCACGACGTTAATAGTTCCACCATATTGCCGAAGATTACCAAACAACATATTCAAAATTACTTTGACAGGTATGTAATATAATATTATTTCCAATGATACAGGTAAATTTTGTTTGATACCTTTGTCCAGTACTAATTTTAACATAATGGTTTTTATTGCAGAGTGATGCTGTAAAATTGCGTGAATTTTAGGTTACAAAATGTATTGAACTGACAGCTTTCAATGGCCATCACGACGATGCGCCACCTATCGTGATAAAATGGCAGTGAAGATCCCCATTGGTCGACAATTGGCGTAAATATCACAAAACAAACACATAAAAAAACAATCGCATTGAGAACCTCCTGCTTTTTTTTAACTCTAGTAAAAATGTATCGCATTCACCACGTGACATTTCGATAGCACATGTCAATGTCAATCACAAAAATAAGAATTTTTGACGTTTTGACAATCACCGTCGCCACACTATCACTGACAGAATGTCACCTATAACTCGTAAATTTGATTGCGGGAGGTTGAGTTGAGTGGAAGAATGATAAGAGAATCACGTTTATCACACACTATTGTGAATCACCAAAATCCAGAAATCAATGATAATGTTGTTGAACACGTGTAATTAATTATGTATATGGTGTTCGAAAAGTTTTGCGACTATAATACAAAATTACTAATTTATAACAGAATACTACACCCAAATTTCAAATCAAGTGATAATAAAAAATCAAAATCATTTATTCGCATAAAATGTGATAGAAATATTACAATAAAATTAATTGAGCGCAAAGACTCAATCCGCTATTTAATAATGGTATGCAAATTGCAAATATTAAATGCATACAAATATAAAATAAAGAATCCGTAGCACTCAATATTTTTTTTTATTATTTGGAAAACTTACAGCTAACAAGACATTCTTATTTATTATGAACAGATTTTTGTATATAATTATATTTTAATATTATTATATCTTTTTACAATGGCAGCGGCATTGACAGGTCATAGTCGGGAGCAAATCACACACGAAACAGCACAGACTGGAGCAACTGGGGACACCCAAAATTGAGTGAGACCGTCTGAATTGCGGGAAAGGCCTGGCGCTTGGAATCGTGAAGTATGGCAGAAAAGAAAGGAGGTGGTCCAATAGCCACCGAGTGATTCCGGGTTTATGTATCATCTCCTGTGTGTGTGCTAACACAGGTGCATTCACAGGTGATCCTTTTACGCTCGTAGTCCTAAGAGACGGCAATCTCGCACGACTGAGGAGAGATCAGGGGCAGGTTCAACGGCTTAAGTGCTCTCCGAGGCACCGAGATATTGAAAAAACCCAATAACACTTTTTACCCGACCTGGAAATCGAACCCAGGACCGTGGGTTCGGATATATACTATTATGGTGATAATGGCAAAAAATTCGTCGGAAAATATTACGCACGAGACATGACTGTATATAGAGAGTCTTATCTTGTTAGAAAATTTTGTAGCTGTAGTGCAGTAATAGAGTAAAGTAGGTATTAACTCATCTGGGGAGTCCCTCAAACGCACGTTTAGCCAAGTTATTTGTCACAAGAGTCACATACACCTGAAAGGATTTACTATCATTGTGTTTTCCATTTGATATAAAAGTAATTACCATAAGGAAATAGTTCACATTTGAAGTAGACGTTTTACCAGATTATTTTATTCTAGAACATTAGAACAATGGCTAAGTTTTTATATATTTTCACGTTGCTGATTGTTTGTGATATTATTGAAGGTAAGGTTTTCCTTACAAAAATATTTTTATTTTTTTTATTTTAATATATAATTATTTTTTTGAGTACTAATTTTGAAAATTTTAAGTGTGTCATGCAAAAACTATAAAAAGTCTTATTATAAATACATATTAGGTATACAGGGTGAATTTTAAAAGAAAGCGTGGATCGCCAAATCGGAAACTAAAAAATTGTATTTACATTTCTGACTAAACATAACTTCCTAAAAACCGTAACTTATATTTTTACAAAAATCCAATGATGCAGTTGTAGATTCTCGGGTTCGATTTTGATGAAAACTAAAACTGCATCACAGATTTTTGTAAAAAATATCAGTTGATATGGTTTTTTTTGAAAATTTACTAATTTAGTAGTAGTCAATCGACACAAAAAGAAGAAGAAAAATAAAAGTACTTACAACGTGTAGGTACGGTGCAACAGAATAGACACAAAAAAAGCTGAAAGGGGGTCGTTGTGCTCACCATTATGAACATTTTTTACATTAGGACCAAACCTGAAAAAGTGAACAATAACAATAAAAATAACTGTTTAGTACATTTTGATGAGATATCCACATACATGTATGAGGCAGTTGATTTTAAAGTACAAAATTTCTTAACATTTTGCGGTCGTAACCATTATGGAAAACGGATCGGCAAATCGTAATTTGTGCGCCTTAATCTATACTATACTAATATAATAAATCTGAAGAGTTTGTTTGTTTGAACGCGCTAATCTCTGGAACTAGCAGTCGGATTTGGAAAATTCTTTTTATATATAATAGCGACATTCATGAGGAAGGCTATAGGCTATACAGGAACGGGAAATTCCTATGAGAATGGGAAAAAACGGGATAAGCGCGTACGAAGTCGCGGGCAACAGCTAGTTTTTTATAAACTTAGGGCATATTCAATTACTATCACCTTTAATATGGCGAAATTTAGAGCCAACAAAATTGCATTAATAGTTGTGCTATACGAAGATTAATCGAGAGATATTATTAAAAAAAGTATTTAGAATGATTTTACAGCTATTTTTCAGTTTCAGCTTTATTAATATTATCAACACATTTTTGTCGTTTCTATACTTTTAAATATATATCGAAGAAATCTAATATTTTCGTCACCTCTTAAAGTGACGTTAGTGTGTTAAAAGTCAAAACAGAAGTCAACAGTCAAAACGTTTATTACAATTAGGCCATTAAACGGCACTTTTGAACGTCAGCATTTACAGTCATTAAAGTGTCTCGTTAATAAAGTCTGTCACGTTAATAAAGTGACTCTACTGTCCATTCGGAAAGGTAGATTCTTATGGAGAAGAACGGACAAGAAACTCCATAGTTACTCTTTTCAAATAATGATTTTACAAAATTTGGTATACAAAAATTAATTTAATATTATGTGAGGACGTTAGTAACAGTTGTTCGAATATTTGTTTGCTAGTAAATGGCGGCAAAACATGTAATTTTTATAATATGTTTTTGCTACTGAAATATTAGAGAAAGAAAGAAAAAAGTATTTAATTGCCACAAAACGACATACCCACCCACATACATAATTATTGGCAATAAATTAGTTAGTTCTCCGAAAAGAAACTCGCCTCCAAAAAAATAAACGTTAGGTACTTTGTTGTTATCAGTTACGATTTTTATTATTTTCAGTCAACTCACTACGATGTTACAAGTGTCATGGTTGTCGTAACGTCAACTCAACCTTTATAACTACATGTCGGAGACAACAGAAAACAACTACTGTTGCCCTTAGCAGTCCAAGTTCCAACTCAACAGCACTTAATCTGAGTTCTCCTTTACCAAACAACTCAACAAAAGAGCTCCCGTCAGAAACAACTATTAACGACCCGACTATTGAACCGTCGACGCTTAGCAGAAGCGATGAACCGTCGATGCCTAGCACAAGCAACAAACCGCCTAGCATAAGTGACAAATCTTCAACGCCTAGCACAAGCGATGAACCGTCGACGCCTTTTTTTTTTTTTTTTTTGTTTTTTTTTTTGATCTCGGGGGGAAATCCTCATGGAAATCCTCCACCCTGGGGCGGGTGGAGGGGTCTGTCAGACTCTTACTGACTAAAACCACCCCGGTGTTCCATCTTCCACCTGCGCCGGGGATCGCGGGAACGTATGCGACATCCGCAATCCCCGGCTGGTGCCAGCCCGCCACTGCGGGCCACCTCGCGTCGGCGAGGGGAGTGAGGTGTTTGACTCCCCTCGCTACGTCAAAGAGGGGCGCACGGGAACACCACGCGCCGCCACCTCGGGTCCGGATGAGTGGGGGGCGACGGACAGCCCCAAGGCCGCCGCCCCTGGACCCAGTTAGGGGGGCCGGAAGAGGGCAGCGTATGCCCTCCTCCGACGCCCGATGCGCCTGCTGCGGGCAGGGAGAGCGGTTGTGATCTCCCTCTCCCTTTCCGCAGCCTCCTTCTGCGCGATAACTGTCTCGCAGAAGGAGACCACCGCGTCCCAGGACTCCTCACCGCCGACCATAGCATGGACTACGGCCGGCAGCGAGAGGTCACCGCCTACAACAGAGATGAGGGCACGGCGCGGCTCCTCCCAAGCTGCACACTCTGCAAGCGTATGCCGCACCGTGTCCTCCCGACAGTCGACGCAGTGGTGGCATCGAGCGTCCGGCTCCCTGCCTATGCGACACAAGAACCTCCCGAAGCAGCCATGCCCCGAGAGGACCTGCGTCGCACGGAACGACAGGGAGCCGTGCCTTCTCCCGAGCCAGAGGTCGAGCACTGGCCGGATGGCCTCGATGGTGATGAGGCCGGCGGTAGGGCTCGAAAGCCTGTCCCGCCATTCCGCCACCAGGACCTCGCGCAGAACCGTCGACGCCTAGCACAGGTGACGAACCGTCAACATCTAGCACAAGCGATGAACCGTCGACACCTAGCATAAGCGATATAACGTCGACGCCTAGCACAAGCGAAAAACTAACAACTCCAAACACAAGCGAAAAACCGTCGACACCTAGCACAAGCGATGAACCGTCGACACCTAGCACAAGCGACAAACCGTCGACGCCTAGCACAAGTGACAAACCTTTAACGCCTAGCACAAGCGAAGAACAGTCGACACCTAGCACAAGCGAAGAACAGTCAACATCTAGTACAAGCGATAAATCTTCGACGCCTAGCACAAGTGATGAACCGTCGACGCCTAGCTCAAGTGATGAACCGTCGACGCCTAGCACAAGCGGAGAACCAACGACTCCTAACACAAGCGATGAACCGTCGACACCTAGCACAAGCGATGAACCGTCGACACCTAGCACAAGCGATAAACCATCGACACCTAGCACAAGCGATGAACCGTGGACACCCAGGACAAGCGATGAACCGTCGACACCTAGCACAAGCGATAAACCATCGACACCTAGCACAAGCGATGAACCGTCGACACCTAGCACAAGCGATGAACCGTCGACACCTAGTACAAGCTATGAACCGTCGACGCCTAGCTCAAGTGATGAACCTTCGACGCCTAGCACAAGCGATAAACCATCGACACCTAGCACGAGCGATGAACCGTCGACACCTAGCACAAGCGATGAACCGTCGACGCCTAGCACAAGCGATGAACCGTGGACACCCAGGACAAGCGATGAACCGTCGACACCTAGCACAAGCGATAAACCATCGACACCTAGCACAAGCGATGAACCGTCGACACCTAGCACAAGCGATGAACCGTCGACACCTAGAACAAGCTATGAACCGTCGACGCCTAGCTCAAGTGATGAACCTTCGACGCCTAGCACAAGCGATAAACCATCGACACCTAGCACGAGCGATGAACCGTCGACACCTAGCATAGGCGACGAACCGTCAACATCTAGCACAAGCGATAAACCATCGACGCCTAGCACAAGCGATGAACCGTCGACACCTAGCACAAGCGAAGAACAGTCGACACCTAGCACAAGCGAAGAACAGTCAACATCTAGTACAAGCGATAAATCTTCGACGCCTAGCACAAGTGATGAACCGTCGACGCCTAGCTCAAGTGATGAACCGTCGACGCCTAGCACAAGCGGAGAACCAACGACTCCTAACACAAGCGATGAACCGTCGACACCTAGCACAAGCGATGAACCGTCGACACCTAGCACAAGCGATAAACCATCGACACCTAGCACAAGCGATGAACCGTGGACACCCAGGACAAGCGATGAACCGTCGACACCTAGCACAAGCGATAAACCATCGACACCTAGCACAAGCGATGAACCGTCGACACCTAGCACAAGCGATGAACCGTCGACACCTAGCACAAGCTATGAACCGTCGACGCCTAGCTCAAGTGATGAACCTTCGACGCCTAGCACGAGCGATGAACCGTCGACACCTAGCACAAGCGATGAACCGTCGACGCCTAGCATAGGCGACGAACCGTCAACATCTAGCACAAGCGATAAACCATCGACGCCTAGCACAAGCGATGAACCGTCGACACCTAGCACAAGCGATGAACCGTCGACACCTAGCACAGGCGACGAACCGTCAACATCTAGCACAGGCGACGAACCGTCAATATCTAGCACAAGCGATAAACCATCGACGCCTAGCACAAGCGATGAACCGTCAACATCTAGCACAAGCGATAAACCATCGACACCTAGCACAAGCAATGAACCGTCGACACCTAGCACAAGCAATGAACCGTCGACGCCTAGCACAGGCGACGAACCGTCAACATCTAGCACAAGCGATAAACCATCGACGCCTAGCACAAGCGATGAACCGTCGACACCTAGCACAAGCGATAAACCATTGACACCTAGCACAAGCGATGAACCGTCGACACCTAGCACAAGCAATGAACCGTCGACACCTAGCACAAGCCATGAACCGTCGACGCCTAGCACAAGCGACGAACCGTCAACATCTATCACAAGCGATAAACCATCGACGCCTAGCACAAGTGATGAACCGTCGACGCCTAGCACAGGCGACGAACCGTCAACATCTAGCACAAGCGATAAACCATCGACGCCTAGCTCAAGTGATGAACCGTCGACGCCTAGCACAAGCGGAGAACCAACGACTCCTAGCACAAGCGAAGAACCGTCGACACCTAGCACGAGCGATGAACCGTCGATGCTTAGCGCAGTTCAGCACGAGGTATAAGAATATTTTATGTATGTATGTAATTAAATATACAACGTGTAACAGAATAAACGCAATAACTCTTAAGGGTCATTGTACTCGTCATTATCAACATTTTTTGCTATGGAACCAACCTTGAAATCGCGAAAAAAAAATCGACTACCCCATTCATTGATGAAACGTACTAAACAGCTGATTTTTTTTCGCGTATTCGTGGTTGATCCCATAGTAAACATTCAAATCAGTAGTACTATCGAATCATAAAGTTAAGCTAAATAATAAAAAAAATATTTATTAACTTGAAAGCGTGAGAAGCAATAGTAACTTACTAGACGTGACGTAGGTACTACTCGAAACAAACGTACCGCCGTTCGCTCTTTTCACTTTGTCGGCAGAGCGGCGGCGCGCCGACAAAGTGAAAAGCGATTTGGTAAATGTTCAGAGCAAAATAAGCTCTCGCTCAAAGTAATGCGTATGTCAGCTGTCAGTACGTAAACATCAGCTGTGTTTAATAATTAACAAAAAGAATTGATCGCGTAATTCATGACCTCTTGAGCACTAAATATTCGTGATATTGTTTTCCACTGAATGTATCAAGTGTAAATAACAATGGAACAGTCCATTGTAATCTTGAATAATCATTAAATCAAACAGTGTAAAGTCAAGCTTGAACTGTGAAATGTCGTCAAACTATTATTAAATTGTTACACTTTATAACAATTGTGAACGAATTGACTTTGTGAAGTGACTTATGGTAAAAAGTGGAATCCTTCTAGTGACTCAGAGTCATAGTGCAAAATAATTTAATTTTCGTATCTACCCACCGCTACATTATCTTACTTCTATATTTTTGCCACTACTGGAACTGTATTTCGCAAAATCTCGTATTGTACGATTAGCCTATCCGTACAAGTGCGCCGCACTGTCGGGCTTATGTTCGAATCCCACAAAAGACGAAAAACTTTTTGGAGTGTCTGGGAGAATAAGCGCTGCACTACGAGGCTCTAGAATCCCACTAACAAAACGTTTACCTTTGGATTCTCGTTTTTTTAACTTGAATTTTTTTTAACAACCATTCTGCAATGGCATCATTTGGTGAATGTTCTAGATGTCACGTATAGGTAACTAGCTAGAGTGAGTAAATGATGCCAGCAAACTTAGCTCCCGTTACACCATTCATGTTAGGTCCCTTTAATTTTATTGTTGTATTAGACGCATTGGCTGGATAATATTAAGGCCGCTGAATAAACGGCGCCTTTCAATGAAATGGCTCTAGGAGCTCGTGGCTTAAGAATAACAGCCGCACGAGTCGATCTCAAAGGTTAAGCAACGCTTGACGTGGTCGTTCTGTGCACGGGTGACCATCTTAACATTCCGAGATTTCTTCCGTGCCGTAAAGCCGCTGGTCCTGGCTGTCATTGGTAGATCTTTCAGTCGGGTTTCAGTCAATCGTTACGGATTGTCAGAAGACAGAAATTCTGACTTTTACTTAAAGTTATGTTTGTTGCTGTCATAATTTTTTTTTCAGAAATAAATTAAAAACTTGTAAAATAAAGATATTTCGAGTTATGTGGCTTGGCTGGATTCGAGATCTGATTCCTTTTGACAATGAAAGCGTACAATTTTCGGTTATTAAGGAATACAAGCAACTGAAAATTGTACTCGTAATCTGCCCGTGTTTTTGACCCACTTCACCTTTGAAGTCACGATAATTGGTGACAGTAAAACATGACATAAAAATGGCATTTACCTATAGGGTATGTGGGTGAAAGTTACATATTATGACTTATTTTATAATTTTGATTCAGAACCTAAATTTCCTTTTTGTGGCCTTTATACTGTAACTTCGGTATTGTAAGTGTCCATAAGTTGAAAGATGTATTTTTATTTATTTTAAGATTTACCGAGGAAAGCGATCATTGCTGCAGTTCAGAGAAGATGAGGTGACAGAATCACAACCTCAGTGTCTCGAAGTAGTTTATGAAGGTAAAATTTCATCATCATCATCATCATATCAGCCGAAAGACGTCCACTGCTGGACATAGGCCTCCCCCAAAGGAGTGGTTTGCCATAATCGCCACGCTTGGCAGAAGGGTTGGTGATCGCAGAAAATTTAACATCATAGATTTTTGTTTTATTTATACATAGATAAATTTTTGATTTTGTCTATTTCAAATCGTTGTTTATCATTTTTTAAATGGTTAAATTGTATCATTGAATATATATCAATTTTATACTACCTATAGCTTTTACAACAAAACATGAAAGTACAAATATAAAGTACAAATTTGGGCTTCTGCTGATTTCCCTACTTTAAAAACGGTATACTATGCTCTAGCTCACTCAATCATAACCTATTGCATAACAGCCTGGGGCAGTTCTGGGAAATCCTCATTACTGCGAATGGAAAGAGCGCAGAGGGCAGTTTTAAAAGTTATGGCCCACAAACCTATCCGCTTCCCCACAAATGAACTCTACGCAATATGTGGGGTACCAAGAGTCAGACACTCATTTGTGCTTAGCACCGTACTACGTAAGCACTCCGAACTGACTTTCGATCCTGACCTCATTAAGCACAGACGAAGGACTAAAAGAGTCTGTTTACTTGAGTCAGTCGGCATCGAAGCAGTTAGACGTCAATATACAAACCTAAGCTCTATTTTGTACAACCGAGTAAATAGTATATGTAATATTTATTCACTTGGTCTGAGGGAATGTCGAGTGACCGTTGATAAGTGGCTTCATACCCTTACTTATGAAGAACTTGAAAAGTTAATTAAAACGTAATTAAAACACATATACGTATGTAAACATACACACACACAACACAACATAAAACACCACACTCACACACTCACTTTCAACACCCCCCACGCACAACTCACCACACCCACACACACGCACAACACAGCACATCACACGCTTGCCTATTATGATTACTATACCATTTCGCTTTTATATTATTACTATCCTTTATAATTTTTCATTTAAGTTAATAATAATTTCTCAACCCTGGAGCACTGACGCATAAACATTTTTGTAAGGGCGTTAATGGCTGCGACACAGTTTATAACTAATGCAGTCATTATCGTACATAATTTTATTGTAACTTGTGTTTTAGTTCCAATAAAAGTTATTATTATTATTCCGTTTATTCATTTTTTAACTTATTTGTTACATTTTTAAATATTTCTTAAAAAAACAAAAACAAAAAAAAAACATTTAAAAATATAAAAATAGTAGCCCACCGGTATCGGGAACAGGGTCCAAGCTACCGGCGGTCAGGGCTCAAGAGAGAGGAACCTCCTAACAATACGAGCCGTGTCCAGAAGTACCGCTCTCTGAATCAGGCCCTTGATCCAGCTGCCTAACGAGAGCCTCCTGAGATGCTGGTCGAGGCTCGTGGCTATTAAGCCATTGGCTGACACAACTATCGGTACAATGATTGCTGAGTCCACATCCCACATGTCGACAACCTCGCGAGCCAAGTCAATATATTTGATTTGCTTATCTTTCTCGGCTTTCACGAGGTTCTCGTCATGCGGAACGGTTATGTCTACAATCATTGCACGCCTCTCGATTCGGTCCACCACCACTATATCAGGCTTATTGGCAACAATAGTCCTGTCAGTGATGATGGACCGATCCCAGTACAATGTGATATTGCCATTATCGAGAACTGGGTCGGGCGCATACCTGTAGTACGGCACCTCCGATTCCACAAGAGAGTATTTCAGAGCAAGTTGCTGATGGATAATCCTGGCTACAAGGTTGTGCCTATGCAAGTATTCTCCGTTAGCTAGACGAGAACAACCAGAGACAATGTGGCGAATCGATTCTCCCGGACGGTGACATGCCCGACATATGTCAACCGTGCCGTCCTTCACAATAAATCTTCGGTAGTTATTCGTCATGATAACTTCGTCCATAATTGCACAGACAAAACCTTCGGTTTCTCCAAAGAGATCACCGAAACGCAACCAGGCTACGGACGCTAATTGATCTACGTCGGGCCCATGTAGGGCCCGGAAATAGCGTCCGTGAAGTTCCTTACTTTGCCATACCGCCCTGCGATCGTCAGTGTCTAGCACCGCAGGTTTGCGCCAGTTCTCATTTGCCAAAGAGAGCGGAGTGAGTCCCTTATCCACCGCTACTACATCTCGATGTATACCCACATCGACAGCTAGGAAATATTCCCTGAGACTGCATATCTCGCGATTGTGGAGAGTCTTAGCATTTAAGAAGCCTCGACCTCCACACTTTCGCGGGATATACAGTCTCATTACTGACGACCGTGGGTGATGCATTCGATATGCAGTAAGCAGTGTACGGACCCGCCTATCCAGGGCGTCAAGTTCCGTTTGAGTCCATTTGAGTACGCCGAAAGAGTGCATCAATACCGGCATGACCCAACCGTTGAAGGCGCGCACCTTGTTTCCGCCTGATAGAAGGCTATTGAATACCTTCTTCAGGCGGCCAAAGAAGCGCTCCTTCAACGATTGCTTCATGTCAGTAACATTGATACCTAACGCTTCCGACATACCCAAATACTTGTAAGTTTCAGTTGAAGAGAGGGATCTGAGGTTTATGGAATCCGAGAGTTGAGTTCCCACGGATTCCATAATCTCCCCACGCTTTACATGCATGACCGCACATTTGTCCACACCAAACTCCATCCTGATGGCACTACTGAAAGTTTCAGTTACCTTCAGTAGCTCCATCAGTTGCAGATTACTGGGGGCAAAGAGTTTCAAATCATCCATGTAAAGGAGGTGAGATAAAATCTGACCACCTCTCTTCAACCGATAGCCCAGCCCTGAATTCTCCAGCAGTGTGCTTAGAGGGTTCAAGGCTAGGCAAAACCAAAGCGGACTCAAACTATCGCCCTGAAATATACCCCGCTCGATCTTTACCGGTTCGCTGTTCCTCTGGATATTTCGACATCCTGGATAGCGAAGAACTGTCCTCCATTGCCCCATACACGACATCAGGAAGGTGCGTAGCATTGTATCAATTTTATACAATTCTAGCACCCTCATGAGCCATGTATGAGGCACCGAGTCATAGGCCTTCTTATAGTCTATCCAACATGTCGACAGATCCTTTCGGGAACGCCGAACCTGTTGGCTAATGGCCATATCAATGAGGAGTAGCTCCTTAGTACCGCGGGACCCATTCCTACATCCATTTTGAGAGACAGACATGATGTTGTTGCTGTTAATATGATTATTAATTTTAGCTCTCAAAATAGATGTAAGAACCTAATAGACCGTCGGTAGACACGTGATCGGTCTATAATTTTTGGGTTCCGCGGTACTACCCGATTTGTGGAGCAGGTGGGTAACTCCTGTCGTAAGAAATTCGGGTAGCGAGCCGGACTCTAAGACAGTTTGGTACTGAGATGCCAAACGAGCGTGCGACCTTTGTAGCCACTTAATCCAAAAATTGTGCAGTCCGTCCAGCCCTGGAGATTTCCAATTAGGCAACGGACGGACTGCACGGGCTACATCTTGGGGGCTGATTGTGATTGCCCCCATTTCTTGCAATGGATCGCACGCTCGTTCGACCTCTCGAATCCAATCACCTTCGGTGTGACTGACAGGCACCGACCAGATGTTGCGCCAGAACGAACACATGGAGTCATCATCCGGCAGGCGCGTGTCAGTCACACCCTGGTCCGGTTGCTCCCAAACCCTATATACCCACCTTTCATTACTTCGGAATGTGCGATTCTGGGTGTATCGCTCCACTCGCCGCCTATACCTACGAATACGGTTTGCCCATGCATACACTTTCTGCTTCAGGAAGTCGATGCGCTCTGTGACACGTGACATATAATTTCGGGGGCTGATATCAGTCCCCGAAAACGCCCGTCTCACAAAACGCATCACTCTAGGGCGAGTGTTGCCCTCCCTGAAGCAGATTAGTTTGCCGATTAGCGCTCTGGTCCCACCGATACGACGCTCGATCCTGCACTGCCAAGCCGGTACGGCTGGTTTTGGTCGTGTAACTCTATCATTACTCATTTTGACATGAGCTACACGACATGCCGCTGCAGCCGCGCAGTACATAATCGAGTGTGTATCAGTGAGGTCTTCGCAGTCATCAAAATAATTTGACAACTGCGAATCCAGAGCAGCTACCAGCGCCCTATTTTTGTTATGCATGGGCAAACGAGGTAAGCGTGGTCTTAGTTCAGGCGGTACGTAGCGATATTCCCGAATAGCACACTCTAAAGCACTCCTCAATTCCTCATTGCACTGGGTACTTACGTTTGTAACCCTGTCATTACTCTCCTCGTCAGCTGGGCTGGACATTTGCGACTGCGGTGGTGCCACAGTCTGCGACGAAGGAGTAATGACATGGCCACAAATTTCCATTCGGAGGCGATCAAGCACACTGTCATCCAACATACGGTTACGTTGGATGACGCGCACCTGATCCGACAGTCGTTGAGCCGAAACGTTGACAACTGGTTCAAGTACCTGAAACAGAGAGAGCATCCGACCACGGTACGCAGTCAGGTTAGTTCCCCCCTCTGTAGCCCCAAAGTATGAGCGCATGACATTTTCATTGATGGATTGTGTCCATCGCATGCGCTGCACACTTCCGCCGGGAGCTGGGACCCTATCAGAGGCCGGTGGGCCTCGAGGTCCTAAGCCGTCCGGCGGCCGGCGTCCTCTTCGCCGACGTGCAGGTGGTGGCGTCGTGGGCGGTGAGAAGTACTCGTCGCTCGAGCTCGACGCAACTGCCACGGCCGGTGTCACAGCACTCACAGTGGGGCTGGGTTCCGGCGGCGGCGAGGCAGAGCTGAGCGACGAGGCCGAAGGTGATGGGTGTGTGGCTAGGTGACGTGCCCGGCTTCTCGTCAGCATGTCATCAATTACACAGTTTCTGCGCCATATGTTAAATGTTTTTCAGTTCTATTGTTGTGTTATTGGTTTTTTTTAGTGGTTTTCGGGTTCAAGTTGTTCATTTTGATGGTTTTTAATAGTTTGGTTTAAATAAATCACAATAAAAATCGGCGAGAAAAAATTTCTTGACTGTCTTCTTGACAGCCGGGCCACAGATTATATTATTATTATTATTATTATTATTCTCTTTATTCATTTCACTTACATACTAATTTATATTTTTAAATATTTCTTAAAAAAACACACACACACACATTAAAAAAAAACATTTAAAAATATAAAAAGCAGTAGTCCGCCGGTGTCGGGAGCAAGGTCCAAGCTACCGGTGGTTAGGGCTCCAGAGAAAGGAACCTCCTCACAATACGAGCCGTATCGAGGAGTACTGCCTTCTGTATCAGGCCCTTTATCCAACCGCGTAACGCCAGCTTCGACAGATGGTCGTCGAAGCTTTTGGCCATCAGGCCATTGGCCGTAATGACAATCGGCACAATGACAGCCGAGTCCACATTCCACATGTCGACAACCTCGTGTGCTAAGTCGAGATACTTGATTTGCTTCTCTTTCTCAGCCTTCACGAGGTTCTCGTCATGCGGGATGGTAACATCGATTATCATTGTGCGGCGCGCTAATCGGTCTATCACCACTATGTCAGGCTTATTGGCAACAATAGTCCTATCAGTGATGATAGACCGATCCCAGTACAACGTGACATGGTCATTTTCGAGAACTGGGTCGGGCACATACTTGTAATACGGTACTTCGGAATCTACAAGTTTGTATTTTAAAGCAAGTTGCTGGTGGATAATCCTGGCCACTTGGTTATGCCTGTGCAAGTACTCGCCGTTAGCAAGACGAGAACAACCAGAGATAATATGTCTGATGGACTCACCCGGACGGTGGCATGCCCGACACACGTCAACCGTCCCGTCCTTCATAATATGCTTCCGGTAGTTGTTCGTCAAGATAACTTCGTCCATAATCGCACAGACAAAACCTTCGGTTTCCCCGAAGAGATCACCGAAACGTAGCCAGGCCACGGACGCTGAGAAATCTACATCGGACCCATAAAGAGCCCGATAGAAGCGCCCGTGAAGCTCCTTGCCTTTCCATACCTCCTTGCGGTCATCTGTAGTAAGTATCACAGGTTTGCGCCAGTTCTCTTTAGCCATGGACAACGGAGTGAGTCCCTTGTCCACTGCGACCACATCTCGGTGCATACCCACATCGGCTTTGAGAAAATATTCTCTGAGACTGCACATCTCACGGTTGTGGAGAGTCTTAGCATTTAAAAAGCCTCGACCTCCACACTTCCGTGGGATGTACAGTCTCATCACCGACGATCGTGGGTGATGCATCCGGTTTGCGGTCAGCAGTGTGCGGACCCTCCTATCCAGGGCATCGAGTTCGGTTTGAGTCCATTTGAGTATGCCGAAAGTGTACATTAATACCGGCATGACCCAACCGTTGAAGGCGCGCACCTTATTTCCACCCGACAAAAGGCTGTTTAAAACCTTTTTCAGGCGGCCAAAGAAGCGCTCCCTCAGCGATTGCTTCATGTCAGTACCGTTAATGCCCAACGCCTCCGACATACCCAAATACTTGTAGGATTCGGTTGAGCTGAGGGATCTAACCTGTATGGAATCCGAGAGTTGAATTCCCTCAGATTCCATAATCTCCCCTTTCTTTACATGCATGACTGCACATTTGTCCACACCAAATTCCATCCTGATGGCACTACTGAAGGTTTCAGTTACCTTTAGTAGCTCCATCAGTCGCAAATTGTTGGGGGCAAAGAGTTTCAGATCATCCATGTAAAGAAGGTGAGATATGGCCTGACCACCTCTTCTCAACCGATAGCCTAGGCCTGAATCCTCCAGCAGTGTGCTTAGAGGATTCAGAGCTAAGCAAAACCAAAGTGGACTCAAACTGTCGCCCTGAAATATTCCCCGTTTAATCCAAACAGGCTCATCACTCCCTTGGATCGGTTGACATCCTGGATAGCGAAGGACTGTTTTCCATTGCCTCATACATGACTCAAGGAAGGTGCGTAGGGTTGCATCTATTTTGTACAACTCCAACACCTTCATGAGCCATGTATGTGGCACAGAATCATAGGCCTTCTTGTAATCTATCCAACATGTCGACAGATCCTTGCGGGATCGACGAACCTGTTGGCTTATGGCCATGTCTATGAGGAGTAGCTCCTTAGTACCGCGGGACCCCTTCCTACATCCATTCTGAGAGGCGGACATAATTGAGTTACTCTCAATGTGCTCATTAATTTTCGCTCTCAGGATAGATGTAAGAAGTTTATAGACCGTCGACAAACAAGTAATCGGTCTATAATTCTTGGGTTCCGCGGGACTACCTGTCTTATGGAGCAGGTGGGTAATGCCAGTTGTTAGAAACTGTGGTAGCGACCCAGACTCTAAGGATGACTGGAATTGAGATGCCAGGAGCGCGTGTGAGCTGCTATACCACTTCAGCCAGAAGTTGTGCAGTCCGTCCGGTCCAGGAGATTTCCAATTCGGTAACGGACGGACTGCTTTGGCTATATCCAGTGTGGTTATAGTAATTTTTTCCATTTGTGGTATAGCTTCGCACACGCGCTCGACATCGCGCATCCAGCCACCCTCAGCGTGACAGATGGGCACCGACCAGATGCTGCGCCAGAATGTACTCGTGGCGACATCATCCGGGCGGTAAACGTCTGTCACACTTTGTTCAGGTCGCTCCCAAGCTCTGTATACCCACCTCTCATCGCTCTGGAACATGCGGTTTTGCGAGTATCGGTCAACCCGCCGCTTATACCGCCGAATACGGTTTGCCCATGCACAAACTTTCTGCTTCAGGAAGTCGATGCGCTCTGTGACACGGAACGTGTATTCTCGGGGGCTGATTCCAGTCCCCGAAAACGCCCGCCTCACAAAGCGCATCACACGTGGTCGTGTGTTGCCCTCCCTGAAGCAGTATAGTTTGCCGATGAGTGCCCTAGCCTCATCGATACGCCGCTCGATCCTGCACTGCCAGGCTGGTGCAGCAGGCTTCGGTCGTATAGCTTCGTCACAACTAGGAAACTTTACGTTTGCTATACGACATGCCGCAACAGCCCCGCAAAACAGGATTGAGTGCGTATCAACGAGGCTCTCGCTGCTTTCAAAGATGTTCTGCAGCAGCGAGTCCAAAGCACACACCAACGCCCTATTCTTTTTGTGCATAGGTAAACGTGGTAGTCGGGGCCTAAGTTCGGTCGGTGTCAATCTATACTCGCGAAGCGCATCCTCCAGTGCGCTCCTCAGTCTATCGTTGCACTGGCTACTTACCGTGACAACCCTATCATCTACCTCATCACTACCGTTGTTGAGCCGCGGTGTGATTGCGCCACTGGCTGGCGCCTGTACCACGGTCTGTGTTGGGGTCGAGATGATAAGGTTGCTCAGTACCTCTGAGCGCAGCCTTTCAAGTGCGGCATCGTCCAACCTGCAATTATGTTGGATGACCCGCACCTGATCCGACAATCGTTGGGCCGAGACGTTCACAGTTGGTTCCAGGTCCTGAAACAGAGACAGCATCCTGACACGATACGCAGTGAGGTTAGTTCCCCCCTCTGTAGACCCGTAATATGCGCGCATGACGTTCTCGTTCATGGACTGAGTCCATCGCATGCGCTGCACACAACCACCGGCAGCGGGGACCCGGCTCAGGGCCGGTTGGCCCCTAGATCCCAAGCTTCTCGGTGGCCGGCCTCTCCCCTGCCGACGCACAGGTGTTGGCGACGTCGGCGGGGAGAAATACTCGTCGCTCGAGCTCGACGCAACTGCAACCACCGGTGACACTTGTGATCCGATGTCCGGCGTTGGCGAGGCGGAGCTGAGCGACGAGCCCGGGGGTGGAGGATGTGCGCGTCGGGCAGCTGCTCTTGTTATCATACTCCAAGTTTCATTCCATCATTCCTCGTAGTACGTACGTTAAACGTAGGTATCTAGGTAGTCATAGTCATTCAATTTTCATAATGACATATGTCATCAGTCTGTACTGCATATTTTCTTCTATTGTGGCCATTTTATTGGCTTTATGATGTAATAAAGTTTGTATTGTAAATAATCTGTTTGTTTTTGGAGGTTTTGGGCGAAAGAAATGTGCATAAATACAATCAAAAACTGTTATTTTAAATTTAAATTTGCTTGTACGGAAATAAAACTTGTGTTGACATCGGGAGTTGCCAGTTATTATTATTATTATTATAACATGCCATAGTCAAGTCTAGTTTATGATGAATACAAGTAGGTACTTACCATTTATTTGGGAATAAATTTTGAAATTGCCTAGTGGTTAAAACGACGTGTGAAATTGAATTAATTTTATATAGCGTTGAGGACGTATTATTTTGAGGATATGTTTTAGTTTGTTGTTAGTTTAGTTGATTTATTTATTTTAATTTTTAGGGTTCCGTACCCAAGGGGTAACCAACGGAACCCTTTTGCTAAGCCTCCGCTGTCTATCCGTCCGTCTATCTGTCAGCGGGCTGTATCTCAAGAACCTTAATAGGTACACAGTAGAAATTTAGACTGAGTGTGTATTTCTATTGCCGCCATAACGAGAAACAAAAAAAAAATTAAATTAAAGGAAAACATTTAAGGGGGCTCCCATACAAGAAACTGTTTTTTTTCGGTTTATGGTATGGAACCCTTCGTGGAGTCCGACTCGCACATGACCGGTTTTAATTGTAATTTTTTTTATTTTAATAAGTTCTTGTGTTTCCTCTATACCAAAAAAAAAAAATACTTACAGAAAATGATGTAACGAAGTTTTACCGCGGCTGCTACTACGCAGAAGATGAAACAGAAGAAGATGAAACAGAAGTATGTCGTGATGAAATTGGGTCCAGTGGAACCGTCAGGAAATGTAAGCTGTGCACCAAGGACCTGTGCAACGCTTCAGGGAAAGCAGCAACGAGCATTTCTTTGATCATATCCGGCTTGATATCATTTTTTTTCTACTTCAATAATCTAGCCAGGTTTTTAAGATAAAGTCAAAGATTCATCATCCAAGATAGAAAAAGTTTATTTTTTGCGGTCAATTTTTGTGAATAACGACCCTCATTTACTGTCTGCCCCATTTAATTTCTCATTGAATAACTAACATGCATACAAAATTATCAACTATTTTTTTATTTTATTATTATATATCATATTTATTAGTTTATTATTTTAGCATTTATATGTATTTTATTAGTAATATATGTATTATCTGTATATTCTTTCCGAAATGTTAAAATTCAATTTTGAATCTTATTTTTATTTATTGTAGACCTACCACAGTATAGTCTTTATAACCCAAAGGTTGACTGGTAGAGAATGCCTTGATGCATTAAGTCCGCCCATGTACTACTATTGTACATAAAGTTTAAATACATAAATAAATATTTCCATAATGATAGTACCTATTAGCAGTACTTAACATTATGTTAGTAAAGACAAATAAAACAACTACAATTTATATAATTCAATTTTTTCTTTCTTTTTTTTCTGTTCTGGTTTCTTTGCAGACATTTTGTAAAAAATTTGATCATTTTAAGCGGTATCAAATAAATTAAACTAATTTGATGGAAGTCATATTCTTATTATTATTCCACATAAATTTTTAACCTATTTTCTGCTTCCATCTTCTTATCTTTGTATTAAATATGTGTACATAAATTGTTAAATAAATAAACAAATTTATGTCAATTAATGAGGCAGGCAATTAATAAAAAAAATTGAAGGCTAGTAAAAGTATGCTAATAACTGAGGTAATAATAAAATACCAGTTCTATCAAGTCTTTCTTTTTTCCCTGTTTACACCGCTGTATTCGCAACTTTGTAGTTATGCATATTTTAGGCATTTTTTTTTTAGTTAACATCTTGCTAGTCCCGCACTAGGAATTTATCCTATGTCGTGGGCGCGTTTACAAACATACAAACTCTCATACACAAACAGCCAGACCCGGAACAACTGTCTGTAGGCCATACAAATTATTTGCCTAGTTTGGGAGACAGCAGGCTATGTACTTCTGTTGAATTAACTGTTCCTTGTTCTAGCTATTAAGACTCTGTAATTTATGGTTGTGTTCCAAATAAAAATTATTATTATTATTATTATTATTAAATATTTGTTCAGTGCGGGAATCGAACCCGCAACACACAGCGCGGCAGCTAATTACTCAGCCACTGCCCCAACCGATGATTGTTTATTGATCACATTATTTTGTAGAAATGGGTGGCTATTCTAATAACTTGCCAAACAGTTGCTATTTAAGAAATAGCCGAGGCTCATCTGTGTTTGCCCACAAACTTGGGTAATTAAATATCTCCTGTGTACAAGTCCACAGTCTAGTTGTACTAGTCTCCGTTGGGATTGGCGACCGTGATCGAAATCCGTTGGGTTTCTTTCACTTCACACCTTCACTTTCTTTTGCTTTCCTATCATAGTCCAATGGTACGGCAATCCAATTCGTAAGAAGAGATAGCAGTCGCAGTGTGCGACCACAAGACCATCGAGGCAGTTTATTTTATTAAGGATATATTATTAACAGCGATAATGAACGTAGGTATAACGTATCGTATAAGGCAGGACCACTTCAACGTATCGAAGTTTTACAAGTCGACAAAGGTTTACGTTATTATAATACTAGCTTTTGCACGCGATATCGTACGCGCATTCCCGTAAGCCTCAAGAATGTGGTTATGATACACAAAAATAATTTTCCAAATTCGACTGATAATTCCAGAGATAAGCGCGTTCAAATAAACAAACACTCAGCTTTATTACGTGGGGCATACTGAAAGTTTCTGGATCTGGCCACTTACAATAAAATAATGAAAAAAAACAATAATAAAATTCGAAAATCTCTTTGGGGATACGTTATTTTTTAATTTGCGAGACTGTAATTTGTTTTTTCATTGTGGCGTCCTTTCGAAAATTGTGTTTCGCTATGAAAATGAATTTAACTCGCGAACATTTTCGTTCAATGATTTTGCTGTGGCTTAAGTCAACAAGAGAATTGGCATTTGGTGATGAAGCACTCTGTCGCAGCTTGGTGTATTCAAGGTTTGGAGAATTTAGACGTGGATGTGATCATCTCCATGACGAGGTACGTGAAGGTCGGCCGGCGACTGCGGTTACAGACTCTAATATTGATACCGTACGACAACTTATTGAAACTTACAAAAAAATACTTGTTAGCACATTTGTACTTTTATTCATACAGTATCGCTTGAAGACCAAGGGACAGTGACTGCAGATTGGTTGCCCAAAGTCTTAGAAAAAGTACGCGAAAAACATCCTCGAAGCAATGTCCTCCTTCACCACAATAACGCATCCTCACATTACGCTGAGGTATCGGAAGCGTATTTGAAGGCTTCAAATGTGGAACTGATGACACCTTACAACCCGGACTTGGCACCCTGCGACTTTTTTGTTGATTCCAAAAATTAAAGACAAGCTTAGAGGCACACGTTTTACGAGCCCTGAACCGGCGGAGAATGCGTTCCATGAAGCCATTGAAGAGGTTCCTATGGAAGGTTGGTCCAACTGCTTTGTACAATGGTTTCAGCGAATGCAAAAATACATTAATTGCGAGGGAATATACTTTGAAAAACAATAAATGTATCGGAAGTCTTAGGTATATCTAGTCTTATTTATCAGAATCCAGACTTATAGTATGCCCTAAGTATATCAGTATAGATGATACATAATATTCCATAGATTGTATACTGCAATTTAAATGTTATCAATTTGTTAGTCAATGAAATTATAAAAATTTTGGATAAAGATTACATTTTCAATGTTATAAATATCTTAAGCTGCCAGCTGTCTTTTACTTAATCACGCAGGAACGGCTGAAGGGATCTAGATGAAATTTGGCACAGATATAGATTATAGGCTGGAATAGCACATAGGCTACTTTATACACCGGGATTATATACACGCGGGCCAAGCGGCAGAAGTTTTTTTATTTTGGTAAGGTTTTTTTTTGTAAAAAAACACTTTAGTTAGAATATTTGCTAAAATTTAAAGCAGAAAAAATGGAACAGCTAATAAAACGTTTACAATAATAATTATGCGACAATAACAAAATTAAACGAATATGTTATGAACAAAGGAAATCATCAAATGACTTCTTTCGCTCTGGGTGGAGCGGAAGGGCGCGTCAGACTCTTACTGACTAAAACCCATCCGTGTTCCTTCTAAAGCCCTTTGCGTTCCAGGGCCGCGGTGACTCTTTCGAACAAATTCCGCAACCCTGGCAGGGGATGGCAGAAGCTGGTAGTCAATATTTCTTGATGTCATGTGGAGGACCTATTTACTATAGTAGGATATTCCATTGCTATGGTTGTCTAAGTACAATATCTCGATAAACTACTATGAAAGAGTTGTCGCAGCCATAGCTCCGTCGCGTCGTCAAGGTTAGAATGTTGAAATTGATTGTTGTTTGAATTTAGAATTACAAAAATTCAATAGTTCATATATTTTCGTCACACGGTTACCCTAATCTTAAAACGGCCTAAGCATCTACCAGCCCGTTCACTTAATGTTGTAAATTAGACGCATTGGCTGTATTGATTTATTAAACGTTGGACGCTGCTTTGTAGAATGTATCGTCACCACAATCCGGCTGAACGTGAGGTAGCCGCATTACATTACACAGGCATTTTTCAATCCGTGGCGCCTGTACTTTAAAAACAGCGTGTGTCTTTTAATACGATATGGCTGCGAAAGAGTTACTCTGAACCTTTTCTTTAGGTGTTTCCTTATCCTATTAATCTATGAAGAAGGGTGTTGATATGTATCTACATAATAATATAGAGGGGCATGTACGTACTCACGTACTCGAAGATTAATTATCAAGTGTTGAGTTCGATTCGATGCATTTATGCACACATGGTGTTTGAAAATGTTGTCCATCCTGACTAACTACTCTCTGACTAAGTGAGTAAGTTTGTTTGTTACGTATTTAGGCCTAAATCGCTAAACCAATTTTCATGAATTTTAGTGCAGAAATGAATGGGGACCCTGGTGACGGTTATAGACCACGGTCAAAAACTAGTGTTTTAATCCAAATCTAAACTTCTAAACTAATATAATAAAGAGGAATTATTTATTTGTTTGCTTGTTACGATTTGGCTCAAAAACTGCTAAACCTATTTTAAACATTCTTTCGCCGTTAGAAAGCTATACTAATTATTATTTCAACACATGGCCTACTTCCTAAAAATGAAAGATCCCTACGAAAATTCAAATAATGTAACCCAAAGTAGCAAAATTTTGCTAAATAAATTCAGTATTTGGCGTGCGCTGAGAAAACTATTGATGATACGTAAAAGTAATGTACTACATGATTGAAGTACTCATTATTACTTATTAAAAAATCTGCGAGCGTATATGTCTAAATATTATGGTTAAGTAACAATGACCGCTTTTTGTTCAAATTATTCAATCAAAACCAGGGTAGAATGGAAAAGTGATGATTTTGGTATCATGATGTGAATCCTTATCCATTATAACGATTTGATAATTAAGGTTGATTATGTACATGTAAATTACAATTTAAATTATTCAAATCGGACCTTTCGTTTAAAAGTTACAGGAATATATACATAAAAGCGAAAGGTGACTCACTGATTTTATTCACGAAATCTCACAAACTACTGGATCCATGAAGATGAAATGGCACGGAGGTAGATTATAAATAGGTGGCGTCAGTCGAGAAAGGATTTTAGGAAACTCTCCGCATAAAGGGGTGAAATAGGGGGTGGAAGTTTGTATGAAAACACTTATTCCTTGGGCGAATGTACTTGAAACTTGGTACGCTTGGTTGCCAGTATTATTTTAGAACTACCAACACGATTTAGGGGTTTTCAAGTTTTTAAGGAAGAATGTTATTTTGTTTTACGGGTTAATAAACTTGAAACTTAGTACAAATACTGAGCTAAATAAATAAAAAACATAACAATGTTTAGGTGGTGGTTTGTATGGAAGGATTTTAATGTTTGGTCCGATGAAGTTGAAACACGGCATTAATGATTTTGATGAAATGTTTGAATAACATGTATTTAGATTTTACGAGAATAAACTACTAAAGGGGTGAAAAGGGGTCATGAAGTTTTTAAGGGATCACATTATTGCTTGCTTCAATTTACTTGGAAAGGTGTTTTAACAATCTAATAATGGTATAATTAATGCTGATCTAACGATTTTTCATAATCAACCCCCAACGGGGTGAAGGGCACACCAGTTGTGCTGATCCTGGGATCACAGGATCACCAACAAAAGTGGCTGACTAATTAATTATTAATAAATTGTTTCGCGTAATTTTCAAAAACTACCCGTTAAAATCCATACCTTGACGGGGCATTGAAGTTTCTAGAGTACCTACTAAATCCGCGCGGACGAAGTCGCGGGCGAAGTGCTACTATATATATATAAAAGAAAGGTTCCTTGGTCGCTTTAGTCTTTGAGAAATTTACCCCAGTAATTTTCTTAAATGTTTTACTCTTTTCATTCCCCTTGAAATAGTTTTATATAATAGTTTTTTTTTTATTTTATAGCAAGAAACTTAAAAACGAAAACAAATCAATTTTATTCATAAACGTCCAAACTTATAAGACTGTAGAAAAACACTACAGTAGAAAGTTTCGAAACAGAAAAACAAAGTCCAATCTTGAATGACATCCACATACCAAACTGCAAATTAGTAGGTTATCGACTTTTATTGTGTAAATATTTTCCTGGTTTGAAAGTATCTTTGATTTCCATATATGACGAATGTTGTAGGTTCCATCTCTCTATCCGTATAAACAACATGCTGTATAAACATTATGAAAATCAATTATTCATAATAACATCATTTAAGTATTTACAGCAATCAGAAATTCAGAACACAATTATAGTCATTTCGTTAGTAGTGCTCGCATCATAAACAGATTTTTTTTTAAATAAAGGACAGTTACATGTTAAGGACTTACGGTTAATTTTGAACTTAAATGCAAACATGGCCACCGCCATTACGTACCTAAATGTTACTTACAAATAATTTAAAAGCAGTGAGTGATTCTGACCACATGTTATAATGGGGAAGATTTTATTCGTTATTATAGTGATAGTGACGTTTGGTGCCATATTCCAGGGTATGTTTTCTTTTATTTGTTTATTTTTAGAATGTACATTACTAACTTAAAACTATTTACTTAAACTGTTTATATCTACTAAACCTGAATAAACAAAAACAAAATAAAATGAATACTTATACAAAAAAAAGAAAGGTTCCGACGAATTGAGAACCTCCTCCTTTTTTTGAAGTCGGTTAAAAACAAAATACACTTCGGCGTCGTTAGTTTATTTTTGGATGGAAAAGAAAGTAAAAAGAAATAAGAAGTTTTTTTTTGTAGATATTTAAGAAGTAGCGGGAAAGTGTCTGCTGACTATAAAAAAAAGTAAAATGTGTCCACCAGAAATGATTAAAGATTATATTGTGATTTTTCATCATTAATTACTTCTACAGATGCAATAAGTGCAGTGAATAAATTGGGAAATCCACAATTCCATATGCGTTTTACAGCCGAGCATTATTTGTAGTGCCTACTACTTAAATGATAAATGCATGACTATACCGTTCAGTGACGCAGCGTAATTGTTTTCAAATCAATGACTATTAACATGTTTCATTGAATGCTCCGATGTTATTTAACCAAATATTTTACTCAATATTTTTACTTTTTAATACATACTGTAGCGAACCTAATCTAGAACTGTTTTTTATTATTTTTACTCGGTGTGACCTTGGTAACCTTAGCGTAATTGGCCATGTTACCAATCCAATTGTCCGCCATTTTTTTTTCAGCAATTGCTTTTTTCGAGCCACAATGTTTTTGTTTGAGGTGATACGGCAATGTGCGAAGCAATTTTAATTGGGTTACTTATTACTTATATTGGTGATGCGACGCTGGTATATCTAGCAACAACTACTAGGCTGTTCCAAAAGTGATATCGGGTATTATTAATACAGCAATGAAAATAATTAATAATTGTGTTTGTCATTTTCACCTTTGCTGTGAATCAGTCACAGTAAAACAATCAATTAGGTACATAGATCATCGGAGTCATTTTTCAAAAATGGACATACATTTTGTGAGAGTCGTTTAGGAGTAAAAAACACTACTGAAAATTCACATTGACTCATAGGAAACATCAGGGGTCTATGCTCCTCCAAATGCCAAGGATACAAAGCTGTTGCAAATCGGAACCTGCATGGAAGATGAACATGTGAAGGCCATACATCGATGACTCTTTCCAAGGATAACGTCAAAAGTTGAAGATGATTTGCAAGCAGACCGAAAAGTTAGTCATTAAGCTTAGTTAACAGGGGTCCCAAATTGCAGGGTTCAGAAGATCCGTACTGAAAAAGATTGCAACCGCTAGGTGCCGAGAATGTACATCGTCGAACCAACATCGAGCCAACAGTTTAAGATGGGTTTGGTACACATTTTTTTCGGAGATTAGTTAGCGTTTAGAAAACTTGAACGGCTTAGAACGGCTTTTTCTATAGTCCATTCTAGTTCGTTCTATAGTCTATCTTGAGTAAGCAAAATCAGTTTTAACCTTAACTGTTTTTATATAAGGAAAAATATTACTTTTAGATCAGCCTGGTACTTCAAATTTTGGTCATCTGCTCGGTGTTGACATAACGTCGAGTGAAAGACTACTTACTGCAAGAAATTGCGCAATCAAATACAGCAGAATGCTAAACGAAATGCAAAGTGATAAAAATTAAGCAAAACGATACTCCCATGGGATGTATAGCAGTCTCTCCTCACAAAAAGGCTAGAATGTAAAAACTGTCTAGGGATTAGAAATAAACAAAAAAAAAGAAGAATATTGATTAAGATAAATGAATTTTTCCCATTATTTTTAGCTGACGCGCTGAAATGTTTCGTTTGTAAAGGCTGTCGATATGTCAATTCAAGCCATGTTGTGACATGTCCCACAAGAAAACCAAATGTCACCACAACATTGCTTACAACAACTAGCACTACAACAAGACTTCCCACGAGCTCAAGCACAAAAGCACCAATAAGCTCCAATTCCCCACCGACTGCAACAAATACAACTGCAAAACCGACTAAAACTACCACAGTAGAGCAATCAACACAAGCAACAACTACCGTAGAACCACCTTCAAGCAGTACAGATGCAAGTTCCACTATATCGCCAAGCGCAACTGACGCAAGTACAACTCTAGACCCGTCAACGAAAGCCACCGATGCAACGACCACTGTAGAATCATCTTCAAGCACTACTGTAGAGCCACCGACAAGCACGACTGATGCAAGTTCTACTCTAGAGCCGTCAACTACAACCACTGATGCAACGACCACTCTAGAGCCATCTTCTAGCACTACTGAAGCAAGTTCAAGTTTCGAGCCTTCGACAGGCACCACTGATGCAAGTTCTATTCTAAAGCCGTCAACGACAACCACTGATGCAACGACCACTGTAGAGCCATCTTCTAGCACTACTGAAGCAAGTTCAAGTTTAGAGCCTTCGACAGGCACCACTGATGCAAGTTCTACTCTAGAGTCGTCAACTACAACCACTGATGAAACGACCACTGTAGAGCCATCTTCCAGCACCACTGATGCAAGTTCAAGTGCGGAGCCATCGACAAGCACCACTGACGCAAGTTCTACTCTAGAACCGTCAACGACAACCGGTGATGCAACGACCACTGTAGAGCCATCTTCTAGCAGTACTGATGCAAGTTCAAGTTTTGAGCCTTCGACAAGCACCACTGACGCAAGTTCTACTCTAGAACCGTCATCGACAACCACTGATGCAACGACCACTGTAGAGCCATCTTCAAGCACTTCTGAAGCAAGTTCAAGTTTTGAGCCTTCGACAAGCACCACTGATGCAAGTTCTACTCTAGAGTCGTCATCGACAACCACTGATGCAACAAACACTGTAGAGCCATCTTCAAGCACTTCTGAAGCAAGTTCAAGTTTTGAGCCTTTGACAAGCACCACTGATGCAAGTTCTACTCTAGAGCCGTCAACGACAACCACTGATGCAACGACCACTGTAGAGCCATCTTCTAGCAGTACTGATGCAAGTTCAAGTTTTGAGCCTTCGACAAGCACCACTGACGCAAGTTCTACTCTAGAACCGTCAACGACAACCGGTGATGCAACGACCACTGTAGAGCCATCTTCTAGCAGTACTGATGCAAGTTCAAGTTTTGAGCCTTCGACAAGCACCACTGACGCAAGTTCTACTCTAGAACCGTCATCGACAACCACTGATGCAACGACCACTGTAGAGCCATCTTCAAGCACTTCTGAAGCAAGTTCAAGTTTTGAGCCTTCGACAAGCACCACTGATGCAAGTTCTACTCTAGAGCCGTCAACGACAACCACTGATGCAACGACCACTGTAGAGCCATCTTCTAGCAGTACTGATGCAAGTTCAAGTTTTGAGCCTTCGACAAGCACCACTGACGCAAGTTCTACTCTAGAACCGTCATCGACAACCACTGATGCAACGACCACTGTAGAGCCATCTTCAAGCACTTCTGAAGCAAGTTCAAGTTTTGAGCCTTCGAAAAGCACCACTGATGCAAGTTCTACTCTAGAGCCGTCAACGACAACCACTGATGCAACGACCACTGTAGAGCCATCTTCAAGCACTTCTGAAGCAAGTTCAAGTTTTGAGCCTTCGACAAGCACCACTGATGCAAGTTCTACTCTAGAGCCGTCAACGACAACCACTGATGCAACGACCACTGTAGAGCCATCTTCAAGCACTTCTGAAGCAAGTTCAAGTTTTGAGCCTTCGACAAGCACCACTGATGCAAGTTCTACTCTAGAGTCGTCATCGACAACCACTGATGCAACAACCACTGTAGAGCCATCTTCAAGCACTTCTAAAGCAAGTTCAAGTTTTGAGCCTTCGACAAGCACCACTGATGCAAGTTCTACTCTAGAGTCGTCATCGACAACCACTGATGCAACAACCACTGTAGAGCCATCTTCTAGCAGTACTGATGCAAGTTCAAGTTTTGAGCCTTCGACAAGCACCACTGATGCAAGTTCTACTCTAGAGTCGTCATCGACAAACACTGATGCAACGACCACTGCAGAGCCATCTTCTAGCAGTACTGATGCAAGTTCAAGTTTTGAGCCTTCGACAAGCACCACTGATGCAAGTTCTACTCTAGAGCCGTCAACTACAACCACTGATGCAACGACCACTGTAGAGCCATCTTCCAGCACCACTGATGCAAGTTCAAGTGCAGAGCCATCGACAAGCACCACTGACGCAAGTTCAACTCTAGAACCGTCATCGATCCCCACTGATGCAACGACCACTGTAGAGCCATCTTCAAGCACTTCTGAAGCAAGTTCAAGTGCAGAGCCATCGACAAGCACCACTGACGCAAGTTCTACTCTAGAGCCGTCATCGACAACCACTGATGCAACGACCACTGTAGAGCCATCTTCAAGCACTTCTGAAGCAAGTTCAAGTTTTGAGCCTTCGACAAGCACCACTGACGCAAGTTCTACTCTAGAACCGTCATCGACAACCACTGATGCAACGACCACTGTAGAGCCATCTTCAAGCACTTCTGAAGCAAGTTCAAGTTTTAAGCCTTCGACAAGCACCACTGATGCAAGTTCTACTCTAGAGTCGTCAACTACAACCACTGATGCAACGACCACTGTAGAGCCATCTTCCAGCACCACTGATGCAAGTTCAAGTGCGGAGCCATCGACAAGCACCACTGACGCAAGTTCTACTCTAAAACCTTCAACGACAACCGGTGATGCAACGACCACTGTAGAGCCATCTTCTAGCAGTACTGATGCAAGTTCAAGTTTTGAGCCTTCGAAAAGCACCACTGACGCAAGTTCTACTCTAGAACCGTCATCGACAACCACTGATGCAACGACCACTGTAGAGCCATCTTCAAGCACTTCTGAAGTAAGTTCAAGTTTTAAGCCTTCGACAAGCACCACTGATGCAAGTTCTACTCTAGAGTCGTCAACTACAACCACTGATGCAACGACCACTGTAGAGCCATCTTCCAGCACCACTGATGCAAGTTCAAGTGCGGAGCCATCGACAAGCACCACTGACGCAAGTTCTACTCTAGAACCGTCAACGACAACCGGTGATGCAACGACCACTGTAGAGCCATCTTCTAGCAGTACTGATGCAAGTTCAAGTTTTGAGCCTTCGACAAACACCACTGACGCAAGTTCAACTCTAGAACCGTCATCGACAACCACTGATGCAACGACCACTGTAGAGCCATCTTCAAGCACTTCTGAAGCAAGTTCAAGTTTTGAGCCTTCGACAAGCACCACTGATGCAAGTTCTACTCTAGAGCCGTCAAAGACAACCACTGATGCAACGACCACTGTAGAGCCATCTTCTAGCAGTACTGATGCAAGTTCAAGTTTTGAGCCTTCGACAAGCACCACTGATGCAAGTTCTACTCTAGAGCCGTCAACTACAACCACTGATGCAACGACCACTGTAGAGCCATCTTCAAGCACTTCTGAAGCAAGTTCAAGTTTTGAGCCTTCGACAAGCACAACTGACACAAGTTCAACTCTAGAACCGTCATCGATCCCCACTGATGCAACGACCACTGTAGAGCCATCTTCAAGCACTTCTGAAGCAAGTTCAAGTGCAGAGCCATCGACAAGCACCACTGACGCAAGTTCTACTCTAGAGCCGTCATCGACAACCACTGATGCAACGACCACTGTAGAGCCATCTTCAAGCACTTCTGAAGCAAGTTCAAGTGCAGAGCCTTCGACAAGCACCACTGACGCAAGTTCTACTCTAGAACCGTCATCGACAACCACTGATGCAACGACCACTGTAGAGCCATCTTCAAGCACTTCTGAAGCAAGTTCAAGTTTTGAGCCTTCGACAAGCACCACTGACGCAAGTTCTACTCTAGAACCGTCATCGACAACCACTGATGCAACGACCACTGTAGAGCCATCTTCAAGCACTTCTGAAGCAAGTTCAAGTTTTAAGCCTTCGACAAGCACCACTGATGCAAGTTCTACTCTAGAGCCGTCAACTACAACCACTGATGCAACGACCACTGTAGAGCCATCTTCCAGCACCACTGATGCAAGTTCAAGTGCGGAGCCATCGACAAGCACCACTGACGCAAGTTCTACTCTAAAACCGTCAACGACAACCGGTGATGCAATGACCACTGTAGAGCCATCTTCTAGCAGTACTGATGCAAGTTCAAGTTTTGAGCCTTCGACAAGCACCACTGACGCAAGTTCTACTCTAGAACCGTCATCGACAACCACTGATGCAACGACCACTGTAGAGCCATCTTCAAGCACTTCTGAAGTAAGTTCAAGTTTTAAGCCTTCGACAAGCACCACTGACGCAAGTTCTACTCTAGAGTCGTCAACTACAACCACTGACGCAACGACCACTGTAGAGCCATCTTCCAGCACCACTGATGCAAGTTCAAGTGCGGAGCCATCGACAAGCACCACTGACGCAAGTTCTACTCTAAAACCGTCAACGACAACCGGTGATGCAACGACCACTGTAGAGCCATCTTCTAGCAGTACTGATGCAAGTTCAAGTTTTGAGCCTTCGACAAGCACCACTGACGCAAGTTCTACTCTAGAACCGTCATCGACAACCACTGATGCAACGACCACTGTAGAGCCATCTTCAAGCACTTCTGAAGTAAGTTCAAGTTTTAAGCCTTCGACAAGCACCACTGACGCAAGTTCTACTCTAGAACCGTCAACGACAACCGGTGATGCAACGACCACTGTAGAGCCATCTTCTAGCAGTACTGATGCAAGTTCAAGTTTTGAGCCTTCGACAAGCACCACTGATGCAAGTTCTACTCTAGAGCCGTCAACTACAACCACTGATGCAACGACCACTGTAGAGCCATCTTCCAGCACCACTGATGCAAGTTCAAGTGCAGAGCCATCGACAAGCACCACTGACGCAAGTTCAACTCTAGAACCGTCATCGATCCCCACTGATGCAACGACCACTGTAGAGCCATCTTCAAGCACCACTGATGCAAGTTCAAGTTTTGAGCCATCGACAAGCACCACTGATGCAAGTTCTACTCTAGAGTCGTCATCGACAACCACTGATGCAACAACCACTGTAGAGCCATCTTCAAGCACTTCTGAAGCAAGTTCAAGTTTTGAGCCTTCGACAAGCACCACTGATGCAAGTTCTACTCTAGAGTCGTCATCGACAAACACTGATGCAACGACCACTGCAGAGCCATCTTCTAGCAGTACTGATGCAAGTTCAAGTTTTGAGCCTTCGACAAGCACCACTGATGCAAGTTCTACTCTAGAGCCGTCAACTACAACCACTGATGCAACGACCACTGTAGAGCCATCTTCCAGCACCACTGATGCAAGTTCAAGTGCAGAGCCATCGACAAGCACCACTGACGCAAGTTCAACTCTAGAACCGTCATCGATCCCCACTGATGCAACGACCACTGTAGAGCCATCTTCAAGCACTTCTGAAGCAAGTTCAAGTGCAGAGCCAACGACAAGCACCACTGACGCAAGTTCTACTCTAGAGCCGTCATCGACAACCACTGATGCAACGACCACTGTAGAGCCATCTTCAAGCACTTCTGAAGCAAGTTCAAGTTTTGAGCCTTCGACAAGCACCACTGATGCAAGTTCTACTCTAGAGTCGTCATCGACAAACACTGATGCAACGACCACTGTAGAGCCATCTTCAAGCACTTCTGAAGCAAGTTCAAGTTTTAAGCCTTCGACAAGCACCACCGATGCAAGTTCTACTCTAGAGTCGTCAACTACAACCACTGATGCAACGACCACTGTAGAGCCATCTTCCAGCACCACTGATGCAAGTTCAAGTGCGGAGCCATCGACAAGCACCACTGACGCAAGTTCTACTCTAGAACCGTCAACGACAACCGGTGATGCAACGACCACTGTAGAGCCATCTTCTAGCAGTACTGATGCAAGTTCAAGTTTTGAGCCTTCGACAAGCACCACTGACGCAAGTTCTACTCTAGAACCGTCATCGACAACCACTGATGCAACGACCACTGTAGAGCCATCTTCAAGCACTTCTGAAGTAAGTTCAAGTTTTAAGCCTTCGACAAGCACCACTGATGCAAGTTCTACTCTAGAGTCGTCAACTACAACCACTGATGCAACGACCACTGTAGAGCCATCTTCCAGCACCACTGATGCAAGTTCAAGTGCGGAGCCATCGACAAGCACCACTGACGCAAGTTCTACTCTAGAACCGTCAACGACAACCGGTGATGCAACGACCACTGTAGAGCCATCTTCTAGCAGTACTGATGCAAGTTCAAGTTTTGAGCCTTCGACAAACACCACTGACGCAAGTTCAACTCTAGAACCGTCATCGACAACCACTGATGCAACGACCACTGTAGAGCCATCTTCAAGCACTTCTGAAGCAAGTTCAAGTTTTGAGCCTTCGACAAGCACCACTGATGCAAGTTCTACTCTAGAGCCGTCAAAGACAACCACTGATGCAACGACCACTGTAGAGCCATCTTCTAGCAGTACTGATGCAAGTTCAAGTTTTGAGCCTTCGACAAGCACCACTGATGCAAGTTCTACTCTAGAGCCGTCAACTACAACCACTGATGCAACGACCACTGTAGAGCCATCTTCAAGCACTTCTGAAGCAAGTTCAAGTTTTGAGCCTTCGACAAGCACAACTGACACAAGTTCAACTCTAGAACCGTCATCGATCCCCACTGATGCAACGACCACTGTAGAGCCATCTTCAAGCACTTCTGATGCAAGTTCAAGTGCGGAGCCATCGACAAGCACCACTGACGCAAGTTCTACTCTAGAACCGTCAACGACAACCGGTGATGCAACGACCACTGTAGAGCCATCTTCTAGCAGTACTGATGCAAGTTCAAGTTTTGAGCCTTCGACAAGCACCACTGACGCAAGTTCTACTCTAGAACCGTCATCGACAACCACTGATGCAACGACCACTGTAGAGCCATCTTCAAGCACTTCTGAAGTAAGTTCAAGTTTTAAGCCTTCGACAAGCACCACTGACGCAAGTTCTACTCTAGAGTCGTCAACTACAACCACTGATGCAACGACCACTGTAGAGCCATCTTCAAGCACTTCTGAAGCAAGTTCAAGTGCAGAGCCTTCGACAAGCACCACTGACGCAAGTTCTACTCTAGAACCGTCATCGACAACCACTGATGCAACGACCACTGTAGAGCCATCTTCAAGCACTTCTGAAGCAAGTTCAAGTTTTGAGCCTTCGACAAGCACCACTGACGCAAGTTCTACTCTAGAACCGTCATCGACAACCACTGATGCAACGACCACTGTAGAGCCATCTTCAAGCACTTCTGAAGCAAGTTCAAGTTTTAAGCCTTCGACAAGCACCACTGATGCAAGTTCTACTCTAGAGCCGTCAACTACAACCACTGATGCAACGACCACTGTAGAGCCATCTTCCAGCACCACTGATGCAAGTTCAAGTGCGGAGCCATCGACAAGCACCACTGACGCAAGTTCTACTCTAAAACCGTCAACGACAACCGGTGATGCAACGACCACTGTAGAGCCATCTTCTAGCAGTACTGATGCAAGTTCAAGTTTTGAGCCTTCGACAAGCACCACTGACGCAAGTTCTACTCTAGAACCGTCATCGACAACCACTGATGCAACGACCACTGTAGAGCCATCTTCAAGCACTTCTGAAGTAAGTTCAAGTTTTAAGCCTTCGACAAGCACCACTGACGCAAGTTCTACTCTAGAGTCGTCAACTACAACCACTGATGCAACGACCACTGTAGAGCCATCTTCCAGCACCACTGATGCAAGTTCAAGTGCGGAGCCATCGACAAGCACCACTGACGCAAGTTCTACTCTAAAACCGTCAACGACAACCGGTGATGCAACGACCACTGTAGAGCCATCTTCTAGCAGTACTGATGCAAGTTCAAGTTTTGAGCCTTCGACAAGCACCACTGACGCAAGTTCTACTCTAGAACCGTCATCGACAACCACTGATGCAACGACCACTGTAGAGCCATCTTCAAGCACTTCTGAAGTAAGTTCAAGTTTTAAGCCTTCGACAAGCACCACTGACGCAAGTTCTACTCTAGAACCGTCAACGACAACCGGTGATGCAACGACCACTGTAGAGCCATCTTCTAGCAGTACTGATGCAAGTTCAAGTTTTGAGCCTTCGACAAGCACCACTGATGCAAGTTCTACTCTAGAGCCGTCAACTACAACCACTGATGCAACGACCACTGTAGAGCCATCTTCCAGCACCACTGATGCAAGTTCAAGTGCAGAGCCATCGACAAGCACCACTGACGCAAGTTCAACTCTAGAACCGTCATCGATCCCCACTGATGCAACGACCACTGTAGAGCCATCTTCAAGCACCACTGATGCAAGTTCAAGTTTTGAGCCTTCGACAAGCACCACTGACGCAAGTTCTACTCTAGAGTCGTCATCGACAACCACTGATGCAACAACCACTGTAGAGCCATCTTCAAGCACTTTTGAAGCAAGTTCAAGTTTTGAGCCTTCGACAAGCACCACTGATGCAAGTTCTACTCTAGAGTCGTCATCGACAAACACTGATGCAACGACCACTGTAGAGCCATCTTCCAGCACCACTGATGCAAGTTCAAGTGCAGAGCCATCGACAAGCACCACTGACGCAAGTTCAACTCTAGAACCGTCATCGATCCCCACTGATGCAACGACCACTGTAGAGCCATCTTCAAGCACTTCTGAAGCAAGTTCAAGTGCAGAGCCAACGACAAGCACCACTGACGCAAGTTCTACTCTAGAGCCGTCATCGACAACCACTGATGCAACGACCACTGTAGAGCCATCTTCAAGCACTTCTGAAGCAAGTTCAAGTTTTGAGCCTTCGACAAGCACCACTGATGCAAGTTCTACTCTAGAGTCGTCATCGACAAACACTGATGCAACGACCACTGTAGAGCCATCTTCAAGCACTTCTGAAGCAAGTTCAAGTTTTAAGCCTTCGACAAGCACCACCGATGCAAGTTCTACTCTAGAGTCCTCAACTACAACCACTGATGCAACGACCACTGTAGAGCCATCTTCCAGCACCACTGATGCAAGTTCAAGTGCGGAGCCATCGACAAGCACCACTGACGCAAGTTCTACTCTAGAACCGTCATCGACAACCACTGATGCAACGACCACTGTAGAGCCATCTTCAAGCACTTCTGAAGCAAGTTCAAGTTTTAAGCCATCGACAAGCACCACCGATGCAAGTTCTACTCTAGAGTCGTCAACTACAACCACTGATGCAACGACCACTGTAGAGCCATCTTCCAGCACCACTGATGCAAGTTCAAGTGCGGAGCCATCGACAAGCACCACTGACGCAAGTTCTACTCTAGAACCGTCAACGACAACCGGTGATGCAACGACCACTGTAGAGCCATCTTCTAGCAGTACTGATGCAAGTTCAAGTTTTAAGCCTTCGACAAGCACCACCGATGCAAGTTCTACTCTAGAGTCCTCAACTACAACCACTGATGCAACGACCACTGTAGAGCCATCTTCCAGCACCACTGATGCAAGTTCAAGTGCGGAGCCATCGACAAGCACCACTGACGCAAGTTCTACTCTAGAACCGTCATCGACAACCACTGATGCAACGACCACTGTAGAGCCATCTTCAAGCACTTCTGAAGCAAGTTCAAGTTTTAAGCCATCGACAAGCACCACCGATGCAAGTTCTACTCTAGAGTCGTCAACTACAACCACTGATGCAACGACCACTGTAGAGCCATCTTCCAGCACCACTGATGCAAGTTCAAGTGCGGAGCCATCGACAAGCACCACTGACGCAAGTTCTACTCTAGAACCGTCAACGACAACCGGTGATGCAACGACCACTGTAGAGCCATCTTCTAGCAGTACTGAAGCAAGTTCAAGTTTTGAGCCTTCGACAAGCACCACTGACGCAAGTTCTACTCTAGAACCGTCATCGACAACCACTGATGCAACGACCACTGTAGAGCCATCTTCAAGCACTTCTGAAGTAAGTTCAAGTTTTAAGCCTTCGACAAGCACCACTGATGCAAGTTCTACTCTAGAGTCGTCAACTACAACCACTGATGCAACGACCACTGTAGAGCCATCTTCCAGCACCACTGATGCAAGTTCAAGTGCGGAGCCATCGACAAGCACCACTGACGCAAGTTCTACTCTAGAACCGTCAACGACAACCGGTGATGCAACGACCACTGTAGAGCCATCTTCTAGCAGTACTGATGCAAGTTCAAGTTTTGAGCCATCGACAAACACCACTGACGCAAGTTCAACTCTAGAACCGTCATCGACAACCACTGATGCAACGACCACTGTAGAGCCATCTTCAAGCACTTCTGAAGCAAGTTCAAGTTTTGAGCCTTCGACAAGCACCACTGATGCAAGTTCTACTCTAGAGCCGTCAAAGACAACCACTGATGCAACGACCACTGTAGAGCCATCTTCAAGCACTTCTGAAGCAAGTTCAAGTTTTGAGCCTTCGACAAGCACAACTGACACAAGTTCAACTCTAGAACCGTCATCGATCCCCACTGATGCAACGACCACTGTAGAGCCATCTTCAAGCACTTCTGATGCAAGTTCAAGTGCGGAGCCATCGACAAGCACCACTGACGCAAGTTCTACTCTAGAACCGTCAACGACAACCGGTGATGCAACGACCACTGTAGAGCCATCTTCTAGCAGTACTGATGCAAGTTCAAGTTTTGAGCCTTCGACAAGCACCACTGACGCAAGTTCTACTCTAGAACCGTCATCGACAACCACTGATGCAACGACCACTGTAGAGCCATCTTCAAGCACTTCTGAAGTAAGTTCAAGTTTTAAGCCTTCGACAAGCACCACTGATGCAAGTTCTACTCTAGAGTCGTCAACTACAACCACTGATGCAACGACCACTGTAGAGCCATCTTCCAGCACCACTGATGCAAGTTCAAGTGCGGAGCCATCGACAAGCACCACTGACGCAAGTTCTACTCTAGAACCGTCAACGACAACCGGTGATGCAACGACCACTGTAGAGCCATCTTCTAGCAGTACTGATGCAAGTTCAAGTTTTGAGCCTTCGACAAACACCACTGACGCAAGTTCAACTCTAGAACCGTCATCGACAACCACTGATGCAACGACCACTGTAGAGCCATCTTCAAGCACTTCTGAAGCAAGTTCAAGTTTTGAGCCTTCGACAAGCACCACTGATGCAAGTTCTACTCTAGAGCCGTCAAAGACAACCACTGATGCAACGACCACTGTAGAGCCATCTTCAAGCACTTCTGAAGCAAGTTCAAGTTTTGAGCCTTCGACAAGCACAACTGACACAAGTTCAACTCTAGAACCGTCATCGATCCCCACTGATGCAACGACCACTGTAGAGCCATCTTCAAGCACTTCTGATGCAAGTTCAAGTGCGGAGCCATCGACAAGCACCACTGACGCAAGTTCTACTCTAGAACCGTCAACGACAACCGGTGATGCAACGACCACTGTAGAGCCATCTTCTAGCAGTACTGATGCAAGTTCAAGTTTTGAGCCTTCGACAAGCACCACTGATGCAAGTTCTACTCTAGAGCCGTCAACTACAACCACTGATGCAACGACCACTGTAGAGCCATCTTCAAGCACTTCTGAAGCAAGTTCAAGTTTTGAGCCTTCGACAAGCACAACTGACACAAGTTCAACTCTAGAACCGTCATCGATCCCCACTGATGCAACGACCACTGTAGAGCCATCTTCAAGCACTTCTGAAGCAAGTTCAAGTGCAGAGCCATCGACAAGCACCACTGACGCAAGTTCTACTCTAGAGCCGTCATCGACAACCACTGATGCAACGACCACTGTAGAGCCATCTTCAAGCACTTCTGAAGCAAGTTCAAGTGCAGAGCCTTCGACAAGCACCACTGACGCAAGTTCTACTCTAGAACCGTCATCGACAACCACTGATGCAACGACCACTGTAGAGCCATCTTCAAGCACTTCTGAAGCAAGTTCAAGTTTTGAGCCTTCGACAAGCACCACTGACGCAAGTTCTACTCTAGAGCCGTCAACTACAACCACTGATGCAACGACCACTGTAGAGCCATCTTCAAGCACTTCTGAAGCAAGTTCAAGTTTTAAGCCTTCGACAAGCACCACTGATGCAAGTTCTACTCTAGAGCCGTCAACTACAACCACTGATGCAACGACCACTGTAGAGCCATCTTCCAGCACCACTGATGCAAGTTCAAGTGCGGAGCCATCGACAAGCACCACTGACGCAAGTTCTACTCTAAAACCGTCAACGACAACCGGTGATGCAACGACCACTGTAGAGCCATCTTCTAGCAGTACTGATGCAAGTTCAAGTTTTGAGCCTTCGACAAGCACCACTGACGCAAGTTCTACTCTAGAACCGTCATCGACAACCACTGATGCAACGACCACTGTAGAGCCATCTTCAAGCACTTCTGAAGTAAGTTCAAGTTTTAAGCCTTCGACAAGCACCACTGACGCAAGTTCTACTCTAGAGTCGTCAACTACAACCACTGATGCAACGACCACTGTAGAGCCATCTTCCAGCACCACTGATGCAAGTTCAAGTGCGGAGCCATCGACAAGCACCACTGACGCAAGTTCTACTCTAAAACCGTCAACGACAACCGGTGATGCAACGACCACTGTAGAGCCATCTTCTAGCAGTACTGATGCAAGTTCAAGTTTTGAGCCTTCGACAAGCACCACTGACGCAAGTTCTACTCTAGAACCGTCATCGACAACCACTGATGCAACGACCACTGTAGAGCCATCTTCAAGCACTTCTGAAGTAAGTTCAAGTTTTAAGCCTTCGACAAGCACCACTGACGCAAGTTCTACTCTAGAACCGTCAACGACAACCGGTGATGCAACGACCACTGTAGAGCCATCTTCTAGCAGTACTGATGCAAGTTCAAGTTTTGAGCCTTCGACAAGCACCACTGATGCAAGTTCTACTCTAGAGCCGTCAACTACAACCACTGATGCAACGACCACTGTAGAGCCATCTTCCAGCACCACTGATGCAAGTTCAAGTGCAGAGCCATCGACAAGCACCACTGACGCAAGTTCAACTCTAGAACCGTCATCGATCCCCACTGATGCAACGACCACTGTAGAGCCATCTTCAAGCACCACTGATGCAAGTTCAAGTTTTGAGCCTTCGACAAGCACCACTGATGCAAGTTCTACTCTAGAGTCGTCATCGACAACCACTGATGCAACAACCACTGTAGAGCCATCTTCAAGCACTTTTGAAGCAAGTTCAAGTTTTGAGCCTTCGACAAGCACCACTGATGCAAGTTCTACTCTAGAGTCGTCATCGACAAACACTGATGCAACGACCACTGTAGAGCCATCTTCCAGAACCACTGATGCAAGTTCAAGTGCAGAGCCATCGACAAGCACCACTGACGCAAGTTCAACTCTAGAACCGTCATCGATCCCCACTGATGCAACGACCACTGTAGAGCCATCTTCAAGCACTTCTGAAGCAAGTTCAAGTGCAGAGCCAACGACAAGCACCACTGACGCAAGTTCTACTCTAGAGCCGTCATCGACAACCACTGATGCAACGACCACTGTAGAGCCATCTTCAAGCACCACTGATGCAAGTTCAAGTTTTGAGCCTTCGACAAGCACCACTGATGCAAGTTCTACTCTAGAGTCGTCATCGACAAACACTGATGCAACGACCACTGTAGAGCCATCTTCAAGCACTTCTGAAGCAAGTTCAAGTTTTAAGCCTTCGACAAGCACCACCGATGCAAGTTCTACTCTAGAGTCCTCAACTACAACCACTGATGCAACGACCACTGTAGAGCCATCTTCCAGCACCACTGATGCAAGTTCAAGTGCGGAGCCATCGACAAGCACCACTGACGCAAGTTCTACTCTAGAACCGTCATCGACAACCACTGATGCAACGACCACTGTAGAGCCATCTTCAAGCACTTCTGAAGTAAGTTCAAGTTTTAAGCCTTCGACAAGCACCACTGATGCAAGTTCTACTCTAGAGTCGTCAACTACAACCACTGATGCAACGACCACTGTAGAGCCATCTTCCAGCACCACTGATGCAAGTTCAAGTGCGGAGCCATCGACAAGCACCACTGACGCAAGTTCTACTCTAGAACCGTCAACGACAACCGGTGATGCAACGACCACTGTAGAGCCATCTTCTAGCAGTACTGATGCAAGTTCAAGTTTTGAGCCTTCGACAAGCACCACTGACGCAAGTTCAACTCTAGAACCGTCATCGACAACCACTGATGCAACGACCACTGTAGAGCCATCTTCAAGCACTTCTGAAGCAAGTTCAAGTTTTGAGCCTTCGACAAGCACCACTGATGCAAGTTCTACTCTAGAGCCGTCAACTACAACCACTGATGCAACGACCACTGTAGAGCCATCTTCCAGCACCACTGATGCAAGTTCAAGTGCGGAGCCATCGACAAGCACCACTGACGCAAGTTCTACTCTAAAACCGTCAACGACAACCGGTGATGCAACGACCACTGTAGAGCCATCTTCTAGCAGTACTGATGCAAGTTCAAGTTTTGAGCCTTCGACAAGCACCACTGACGCAAGTTCTACTCTAGAACCGTCATCGACAACCACTGATGCAACGACCACTGTAGAGCCATCTTCAAGCACTTCTGAAGTAAGTTCAAGTTTTAAGCCTTCGACAAGCACCACTGACGCAAGTTCTACTCTAGAGTCGTCAACTACAACCACTGATGCAACGACCACTGTAGAGCCATCTTCCAGCACCACTGATGCAAGTTCAAGTGCGGAGCCATCGACAAGCACCACTGACGCAAGTTCTACTCTAAAACCGTCAACGACAACCGGTGATGCAACGACCACTGTAGAGCCATCTTCTAGCAGTACTGATGCAAGTTCAAGTTTTGAGCCTTCGACAAGCACCACTGACGCAAGTTCTACTCTAGAACCGTCATCGACAACCACTGATGCAACGACCACTGTAGAGCCATCTTCAAGCACTTCTGAAGTAAGTTCAAGTTTTAAGCCTTCGACAAGCACCACTGACGCAAGTTCTACTCTAGAACCGTCAACGACAACCGGTGATGCAACGACCACTGTAGAGCCATCTTCTAGCAGTACTGATGCAAGTTCAAGTTTTGAGCCTTCGACAAGCACCACTGATGCAAGTTCTACTCTAGAGCCGTCAACTACAACCACTGATGCAACGACCACTGTAGAGCCATCTTCCAGCACCACTGATGCAAGTTCAAGTGCAGAGCCATCGACAAGCACCACTGACGCAAGTTCAACTCTAGAACCGTCATCGATCCCCACTGATGCAACGACCACTGTAGAGCCATCTTCAAGCACCACTGATGCAAGTTCAAGTTTTGAGCCTTCGACAAGCACCACTGATGCAAGTTCTACTCTAGAGTCGTCATCGACAACCACTGATGCAACAACCACTGTAGAGCCATCTTCAAGCACTTTTGAAGCAAGTTCAAGTTTTGAGCCTTCGACAAGCACCACTGATGCAAGTTCTACTCTAGAGTCGTCATCGACAAACACTGATGCAACGACCACTGTAGAGCCATCTTCCAGAACCACTGATGCAAGTTCAAGTGCAGAGCCATCGACAAGCACCACTGACGCAAGTTCAACTCTAGAACCGTCATCGATCCCCACTGATGCAACGACCACTGTAGAGCCATCTTCAAGCACTTCTGAAGCAAGTTCAAGTGCAGAGCCAACGACAAGCACCACTGACGCAAGTTCTACTCCAGAGCCGTCATCGACAACCACTGATGCAACGACCACTGTAGAGCCATCTTCAAGCACCACTGATGCAAGTTCAAGTTTTGAGCCTTCGACAAGCACCACTGATGCAAGTTCTACTCTAGAGTCGTCATCGACAAACACTGATGCAACGACCACTGTAGAGCCATCTTCAAGCACTTCTGAAGCAAGTTCAAGTTTTAAGCCTTCGACAAGCACCACCGATGCAAGTTCTACTCTAGAGTCCTCAACTACAACCACTGATGCAACGACCACTGTAGAGCCATCTTCCAGCACCACTGATGCAAGTTCAAGTGCGGAGCCATCGACAAGCACCACTGACGCAAGTTCTACTCTAGAACCGTCATCGACAACCACTGATGCAACGACCACTGTAGAGCCATCTTCAAGCACTTCTGAAGTAAGTTCAAGTTTTAAGCCTTCGACAAGCACCACTGATGCAAGTTCTACTCTAGAGTCGTCAACTACAACCACTGATGCAACGACCACTGTAGAGCCATCTTCCAGCACCACTGATGCAAGTTCAAGTGCGGAGCCATCGACAAGCACCACTGACGCAAGTTCTACTCTAGAACCGTCAACGACAACCGGTGATGCAACGACCACTGTAGAGCCATCTTCTAGCAGTACTGATGCAAGTTCAAGTTTTGAGCCTTCGACAAGCACCACTGACGCAAGTTCAACTCTAGAACCGTCATCGACAACCACTGATGCAACGACCACTGTAGAGCCATCTTCAAGCACTTCTGAAGCAAGTTCAAGTTTTGAGCCTTCGACAAGCACCACTGATGCAAGTTCTACTCTCGAGCCGTCAACGACAACCACTGATGCAACGACCACTGTAGAGCCATCTTCCAGCACCACTGATGCAAGTTCAAGTGCGGAGCCATCGACAAGCACCACTGACGCAAGTTCAACTCGAGAACCGTCATCGACAATAACTGATGCAACTACCACTGTAGAGCCATCTTCAAGCACTTCTGAAGCAAGGTCAAGTTTTGAGCCTTCGACAAGCACCACTGATGCAAGTTCTACTCTAGAGTCGTCATCGACAACCACTGATGCAACAACCACTGTAGAGCCATCTTCAAGCACTTCTGAAGCAAGTTCAAGTTTTGAGCCTTCGACAAGCACCACTGATGCAAGTTTTACTCTAGAGTCGTCATCGACAAACACTGATGCAACGACCACTGTAGAGCCATCTTCTAGCAGTACTGATGCAAGTTCAAGTTTTGAGCCTTCGACAAGCACCACTGATGCAAGTTCTACTCTAGAGCCGTCAACTACAACCACTGATGCAACGACCACTGTAGAGCCATCTTCCAGCACCACTGATGCAAGTTCAAGTGCAGAGCCATCGACAAGCACCACTGACGCAAGTTCTACTCTAGAGCCGTCAACTACAACCACTGATGCAACGACCACTGTAGAGCCATCTTCCAGCACCACTGATGCAAGTTCAAGTGCAGAGCCATCGACAAGCACCACTGACGCAAGTTCAACTCTAGAACCGTCATCGATCCCCACTGATGCAACGACCACTGTAGAGCCATCTTCAAGCACTTCTGAAGCAATTTCAAGTGCAGAGCCATCGACAAGCACCACTGACGCAAGTTCTACTCTAGAGCCGTCATCGACAACCACTGATGCAACGACCACTGTAGAGCCATCTTCAAGCACTTCTGAAGCAAGTTCAAGTTTTGAGCCTTCGACAAGCACCACTGACGCAAGTTCTACTCTAGAACCGTCATCGACAACCACTGATGCAACGACCACTGTAGAGCCATCTTCAAGCACTTCTGAAGCAAGTTCAAGTTTTAAGCCTTCGACAAGCACCACTGATGCAAGTTCTACTCTAGAGTCGTCAACTACAACCACTGATGCAACGACCACTGTAGAGCCATCTTCCAGCACCACTGATGCAAGTTCAAGTGCGGAGCCATCGACAAGCACCACTGACGCAAGTTCTACTCTAGAACCGTCATCGACAACCACTGATGCAACGACCACTGTAGAGCCATCTTCAAGCACTTCTGAAGTAAGTTCAAGTTTTAAGCCTTCGACAAGCACCACTGATGCAAGTTCTACTCTAGAGTCGTCAACTACAACCACTGATGCAACGACCACTGTAGAGCCATCTTCCAGCACCACTGATGCAAGTTCAAGTGCGGAGCCATCGACAAGCACCACTGACGCAAGTTCTACTCTAGAACCGTCAACGACAACCGGTGATGCAACGACCACTGTAGAGCCATCTTCTAGCAGTACTGATGCAAGTTCAAGTTTTGAGCCTTCGACAAGCACCACTGACGCAAGTTCAACTCTAGAACCGTCATCGACAACCACTGATGCAACGACCACTGTAGAGCCATCTTCAAGCACTTCTGAAGCAAGTTCAAGTTTTGAGCCTTCGACAAGCACCACTGATGCAAGTTCTACTCTAGAGTCGTCATCGACAACGACTGATGCAACGACCACTGTAGAGCCATCTTCTAGCAGTACTGATGCAAGTTCAAGTTTTGAGCCTTCGACAAGCACCACTGACGCAAGTTCTACTCTAGAACCGTCAACTACAACCGGTGATGCAACGACCACTGTAGAGCCATCTTCTAGCAGTACTGATGCAAGTTCAAGTTTTGAGCCTTCGACAAGCACCACTGATGCAAGTTCTACTCTAGAGCCGTCAACTACAACCACTGATGCAACGACCACTGTAGAGCCATCTTCCAGCACCACTGATGCAAGTTCAAGTGCAGAGCCATCGACAAGCACCACTGACGCAAGTTCAACTCTAGAATCGTCATCGATCCCCACTGATGCAACGACCACTGTAGAGCCATCTTCAAGCACTTCTGAAGCAAGTTCAAGTTTTGAGCCATCGACAAGCACCACTGACGCAAGTTCTACTCTAGAGCCGTCATCGACAACCACTGATGCAACGACCACTGTAGAGCCATCTTCAAGCACTTCTGAAGCAAGTTCAAGTTTTGAGCCTTCGACAAGCACCACTGATGCAAGTTCTACTCTAGAGCCGTCAACGACAACCACTGATGCAACGACCACTGTAGAGCCATCTTCCAGCACCACTGATGCAAGTTCAAGTGCGGAGCCATCGACAAGCACCACTGACGCAAGTTCAACTCTAGAGCCGTCAACGACAACCACTGATGCAACGACCACTGTAGAGCCATCTTCAAGCACTTCTGAAGCAAGTTCAAGTTTTGAGCCTTCGACAAGCACCACTGATGCAAGTTCTACTCTAGAGTCGTCATCGACAACCACTGATGCAACAACCACTGTAGAGCCATCTTCAAGCACTTCTGAAGCAAGTTCAAGTTTTGAGCCTTCGACAAGCACCACTGATGCAAGTTCTACTCTAGAGCCGTCAACGACAACCACTGATGCAACGACCACTGTAGAGCCATCTTCCAGCACCACTGATGCAAGTTCAAGTGCGGAGCCATCGACAAGCACCACTGACGCAAGTTCAACTCTAGAACCGTCATCGACAATCACTGATGCAACTACCACTGTAGAGCCATCTTCCAGCACCACTGATGCAAGTTCAAGTGCGGAGCCATCGACAAGCACCACTGACGCAAGTTCAACTCTAGAGCCGTCAACGACAACCACTGATGCAACGACCACTGTAGAGCCATCTTCAAGCACTTCTGAAGCAAGTTCAAGTTTTGAGCCTTCGACAAGCACCACTGATGCAAGTTCTACTCTAGAGTCGTCATCGACAAACACTGATGCAACGACCACTGTAGAGCCATCTTCTAGCAGTACTGATGCAAGTTCAAGTTTTGAGCCTTCGACAAGCACCACTGATGCAAGTTCTACTCTAGAGCCGTCAACTACAACCACTGATGCAACGACCACTGTAGAGCCATCTTCCAGCACCACTGATGCAAGTTCAAGTGCAGAGCCATCGACAAGCACCACTGACGCAAGATCTACTCAAGAGTCGTCATCGACAACCACTGATGCAACAACCACTGTAGAGCCATCTTCAAGCACTTCTGAAGCAAGTTCAAGTTTTGAGCCTTCGACAAGCACCACTGATGCAAGTTCTACTCTAGAGTCGTCATCGACAAACACTGATGCAACGACCACTGTAGAGCCATCTTCTAGCAGTACTGATGCAAGTTCAAGTTTTGAGCCTTCGACAAGCACCACTGATGCAAGTTCTACTCTAGAGTCGTCATCGACAAACACAGATGCAACGACCACTGTAGAGCCATCTTCTAGCAGTACTGATGCAAGTTCAAGTTTTGAGCCTTCGACAAGCACCACTGATGCAAGTTCTACTCTAGAGCCGTCAACTACAACCACTGATGCAACGACCACTGTAGAGCCATCTTCCAGCACCACTGATGCAAGTTCAAGTGCAGAGCCATCGACAAGCACCACTGACGCAAGTTCTACTCTAGAACCGTCAACGACAACCGGTGATGCAACGACCACTGTAGAGCCATCTTCTAGCAGTACTGATGCAAGTTCAAGTTTTGAGCCTTCGACAAGCACCACTGACGCAAGTTCAACTCTAGAACCGTCATCGACAACCACTGATGCAACGACCACTGTAGAGCCATCTTCAAGCACTTCTGAAGCAAGTTCAAGTTTTGAGCCTTCGACAAGCACCACTGATGCAAGTTCTACTCTAGAGTCGTCATCGACAACGACTGATGCAACGACCACTGTAGAGCCATCTTCTAGCAGTACTGATGCAAGTTCAAGTTTTGAGCCTTCGACAAGCACCACTGACGCAAGTTCTACTCTAGAACCGTCAACTACAACCGGTGATGCAACGACCACTGTAGAGCCATCTTCTAGCAGTACTGATGCAAGTTCAAGTTTTGAGCCTTCGACAAGCACCACTGATGCAAGTTCTACTCTAGAGCCGTCAACTACAACCACTGATGCAACGACCACTGTAGAGCCATCTTCCAGCACCACTGATGCAAGTTCAAGTGCAGAGCCATCGACAAGCACCACTGACGCAAGTTCAACTCTAGAATCGTCATCGATCCCCACTGATGCAACGACCACTGTAGAGCCATCTTCAAGCACTTCTGAAGCAAGTTCAAGTGCAGAGCCATCGACAAGCACCACTGACGCAAGTTCTACTCTAGAGCCGTCATCGACAACCACTGATGCAACGACCACTGTAGAGCCATCTTCAAGCACTTCTGAAACAAGTTCAAGTTTTGAGCCTTCGACAAGCACCACTGATGCAAGTTCTACTCTAGAGCCGTCAACGACAACCACTGATGCAACGACCACTGTAGAGCCATCTTCCAGCACCACTGATGCAAGTTCAAGTGCGGAGCCATCGACAAGCACCACTGACGCAAGTTCAACTCTAGAGCCGTCAACGACAACCACTGATGCAACGACCACTGTAGAGCCATCTTCAAGCACTTCTGAAGCAAGTTCAAGTTTTGAGCCTTCGACAAGCACCACTGATGCAAGTTCTACTCTAGAGTCGTCATCGACAACCACTGATGCAACAACCACTGTAGAGCCATCTTCAAGCACTTCTGAAGCAAGTTCAAGTTTTGAGCCTTCGACAAGCACCACTGATGCAAGTTCTACTCTAGAGCCGTCAACTACAACCACTGATGCAACGACCACTGTAGAGCCATCTTCCAGCACCACTGATGCAAGTTCAAGTGCAGAGCCATCGACAAGCACCACTGACGCAAGTTCTACTCTAGAGCCGTCAACTACAACCACTGATGCAACGACCACTGTAGAGCCATCTTCCAGCACCACTGATGCAAGTTCAAGTGCAGAGCCATCGACAAGCACCACTGACGCAAGTTCAACTCTAGAACCGTCATCGATCCCCACTGATGCAACGACCACTGTAGAGCCATCTTCCAGCACCACTGATGCAAGTTCAAGTGCGGAGCCATCGACAAGCACCACTGACGCAAGTTCAACTCTAGAACCGTCATCGACAATCACTGATGCAACTACCACTGTAGAGCCATCTTCCAGCACCACTGATGCAAGTTCAAGTGCGGAGCCATCGACAAGCACCACTGACGCAAGTTCAACTCTAGAGCCGTCAACGACAACCACTGATGCAACGACCACTGTAGAGCCATCTTCAAGCACTTCTGAAGCAAGTTCAAGTTTTGAGCCTTCGACAAGCACCACTGATGCAAGTTCTACTCTAGAGTCGTCATCGACAAACACTGATGCAACGACCACTGTAGAGCCATCTTCAAGCACTTCTGAAGCAAGTTCAAGTTTTGAGCCTTCGACAAGCACCACTGATGCAAGTTCTACTCTAGAGTCGTCATCGACAACGACTGATGCAACGACCACTGTAGAGCCATCTTCAAGCACTTCTGAAGCAAGTTCAAGTTTTAAGCCTTCGACAAGCACCACTGATGCAAGTTCTACTCTAGAGCCGTCAACGACAACCACTGATGCAACGACCACTGTAGAGCCATCTTCTAGCAGTACTGATGCAAGTTCAAGTTTTGAGCCTTCGTCAAGCACCACTGACGCAAGTTCTACTCTAGAACCGTCAACGACAACCGGTGATGCAACGACCACTGTAGAGCCATCTTCTAGCAGTACTGATGCAAGTTCAAGTTTTGAGCCTTCGACAAGCACCACTGATGCAAGTTCTACTCTAGAGCCGTCAACTACAACCACTGATGCAACGACCACTGTAGAGCCATCTTCCAGCACCACTGATGCAAGTTCAAGTGCAGAGCCATCGACAAGCACCACTGACGCAAGTTCAACTCTAGAATCGTCATCGATCCCCACTGATGCAACGACCACTGTAGAGCCATCTTCAAGCACTTCTGAAGCAAGTTCAAGTGCAGAGCCATCGACAAGCACCACTGACGCAAGTTCAACTCTAGAACCGTCATCGACAATCACTGATGCAACGACCACTGTAGAGCCATCTTCAAGCACCACTGATGCAAGTTCAAGTTTTGAGCCTTCGACAAGCACCACTGATGCAAGTTCTACTCTAGAGCCGTCAACTACAACCACTGATGCAACGACCACTGTAGAGCCATCTTCAAGCACTTCTGAAGCAAGTTCAAGTTTTGAGCCTTCGACAAGCACCACTGACGCAAGTTCAACTCTAGAACCGTCATCGATCCCCACTGATGCAACGACCACTGTAGAGCCATCTTCAAGCACTTCTGAAGCAAGTTCAAGTGCAGAGCCATCGACAAGCACCACTGACGCAAGTTCTACTCTAGAGCCGTCATCGACAACCACTGATGCAACGACCACTGTAGAGCCATCTTCAAGCACTTCTGAAGCAAGTTCAAGTTTTGAGCCTTCGACAAGCACCACTGACGCAAGTTCTACTCTAGAACCGTCAACGACAACCGGTGATGCAACGACCACTGTAGAGCCATCTTCTAGCAGTACTGATGCAAGTTCAAGTTTTGAGCCTTCGACAAGCACCACTGACGCAAGTTCTACTCTAGAACCGTCAACGACAACCGGTGATGCAACGACCACTGTAGAGCCATCTTCTAGCAGTACTGATGCAAGTTCAAGTTTTGAGCCTTCGACAAGCACCACTGACGCAAGTTCTACTCTAGAACCGTCATCGACAACCACTGATGCAACGACCACTGTAGAGCCATCTTCTAGCAGTACTGATGCAAGTTCAAGTTTTGAGCCTTCGACAAGCACCACTGACGCAAGTTCTACTCTAGAGTCGTCATCGACAACCACTGATGCAACAACCACTGTAGAGCCATCTTCAAGCACTTCTGAAGCAAGTTCAAGTTTTGAGCCTTCGACAAGCATCACTGACGCAAGTTCTACTCTAGAACCGTCAACGACAACCGGTGATGCAACGACCACTGAAGAGCCATCTTCTAGCAGTACTGATGCAAGTTCAAGTTTTGAACCTTCGACAAGCACCACTGACGCAAGTTCTACTCTAGAACCGTCATCGACAACCACTGATGCAACGACCACTGTAGAGCCATCTTCCAGCACCACTGATGCAAGTTCAAGTGCAGAGCCATCGACAAGCACCACTGACGCAAGTTCAACTCTAGAACCGTCAACGACAACCGGTGATGCAACGACCACTGTAGAGCCATCTTCTAGCAGTACTGATGCAAGTTCAAGTTTTGAGCCTTCGACAAGCACCACTGACGCAAGTTCAACTCTAGAACCGTCATCGACAACCACTGATGCAACGACCACTGTAGAGCCATCTTCAAGCACTTCTGAAGCAAGTTCAAGTTTTGAGCCTTCGACAAGCACCACTGATGCAAGTTCTACTCTAGAGCCGTCAACGACAACCACTGATGCAACGACCACTGTAGAGCCATCTTCAAGCACTTCTGAAGCAAGTTCAAGTTTTGAGCCTTCGACAAGCACCACTGATGCAAGTTCTACTCTAGAGTCGTCATCGACAACGACTGATGCAACGACCACTGTAGAGCCATCTTCAAGCACTTCTGAAGCAAGTTCAAGTTTTGAGCCTTCGACAAGCACCACTGATGCAAGTTCTACTCTAGAGCCGTCAACGACAACCACTGATGCAACGACCACTGTAGAGCCATCTTCTAGCAGTACTGATGCAAGTTCAAGTTTTGAGCCTTCGACAAGCACCACTGACGCAAGTTCTACTCTAGAACCGTCAACGACAACCGGTGATGCAACGACCACTGTAGAGCCATCTTCTAGCAGTACTGATGCAAGTTCAAGTTTTGAGCCTTCGACAAGCACCACTGACGCAAGTTCAACTCTAGAACCGTCATCGACAACCACTGATGCAACGACCACTGTAGAGCCATCTTCAAGCACTTCTGAAGCAAGTTCAAGTTTTGAGCCTTCGACAAGCACCACTGATGCAAGTTCTACTCTAGAGTCGTCATCGACAACCACTGATGCAACAACCACTGTAGAGCCATCTTCAAGCACTTCTGAAGCAAGTTCAAGTGCAGAGCCTTCGACAAGCATCACTGATGCAAGTTCTACTCTAGAGCCGTCAACGACAACCACTGATGCAACGACCACTGTAGAGCCATCTTCAAGCACTTCTGAAGCAAGTTCAAGTTTTGAGCCTTCGACAAGCACCACTGATGCAAGTTCTACTCTAGAGTCGTCATCGACAACCACTGATGCAACAACCACTGTAGAGCCATCTTCAAGCACTTCTGAAGCAAGTTCAAGTTTTGAGCCTTCGACAAGCACCACTGATGCAAGTTCTACTCTAGAGTCGTCATCGACAACGACTGATGCAACGACCACTGTAGAGCCATCTTCAAGCACTTCTGAAGCAAGTTCAAGTTTTGAGCCTTCGACAAGCACCACTGATGCAAGTTCTACTCTAGAGCCGTCAACGACAACCACTGATGCAACGACCACTGTAGAGCCATCTTCTAGCAGTACTGATGCAAGTTCAAGTTTTGAGCCTTCGACAAGCACCACTGACGCAAGTTCTACTCTAGAGCCGTCAACGACAACCACTGATGCAACGACCACTGTAGAGCCATCTTCAAGCACTTCTGAAGCAAGTTCAAGTTTTGAGCCTTCGACAAGCACCACTGATGCAAGTTCTACTCTAGAGTCGTCATCGACAACCACTGATGCAACAACCACTGTAGAGCCATCTTCAAGCACTTCTGAAGCAAGTTCAAGTTTTGAGCCTTCGACAAGCACCACTGATGCAAGTTCTACTCTAGAGTCGTCATCGACAACCACTGATGCAACGACCACTGTAGAGCCATCTTCAAGCACTTCTGAAGCAAGTTCAAGTTTTGAGCCTTCGACAAGCACCACTGATGCAAGTTCTACTCTAGAGCCGTCAACGACAACCACTGATGCAACGACCACTGTAGAGCCATCTTCAAGCACTTCTGAAGCAAGTTCAAGTTTTGAGCCTTCGACAAGCACCACTGACGCAAGTTCTACTCTAGAGCCGTCAACGACAACCACTGATGCAACGACCACTGTAGAGCCATCTTCAAGCACTTCTGAAGCAAGTTCAAGTTTTGAGCCTTCGACAAGCACCACTGATGCAAGTTCTACTCTAGAATCGTCATCAACAACCACTGATGCAACAACCACTGTAGAGCCATCTTCAAGCACTTCTGAAGCAAGTTCAAGTTTTGAGCCTTCGACAAGCACCACTGATGCAAGTTCTACTCTAGAGTCGTCATCGACAACCACTGATGCAACGACCACTGTAGAGCCATCTTCAAGCACTTCTGAAGCAAGTTCAAGTTTTGAGCCTTCGACAAGCACCACTGATGCAAGTTCTACTCTAGAGTCTTCAACTACAACCACTGATGCAACGACCACTGTAGAGCCATCTTCCAGCACCACTGATGCAAGTTCGAGTTTTGAGCCTTCGACAAGCACCACTGATGCAAGTTCTACTCTAGAGTCGTCATCGACAACGACTGATGCAACAACCACTGTAGAGCCATCTTCAAGCACTTCTGAAGCAAGTTCAAGTTTTGAGCCTTCGACAAGCACCACTGATGCAAGTTCTACTCTAGAGTCGTCATCGACAACGACTGATGCAACGACCACTGTTGAGCCATCTTCAAGCACTTCTGAAGCAAGTTCAAGTTTTGAGCCTTCGACAAGCACCACTGATGCAAGTTCTACTCTAGAGCCGTCAACGACAACCACTGATGCAACGACCACTGTAGAGCCATCTTCTAGCAGTACTGATGCAAGTTCAAGTTTTGAGCCTTCGACAAGCACCACTGACGCAAGTTCTACTCTAGAACCGTCAACGACAACCGGTGATGCAACGACCACTGTAGAGCCATCTTCTAGCAGTACTGATGCAAGTTCAAGTTTTGAGCCTTCGACAAGCACCACTGATGCAAGTTCTACTCTAGAGTCGTCAACTACAACCACTGATGCAACGACCACTGTAGAGCCATCTTCCAGCACCACTGATGCAAGTTCAAGTGCGGAGCCATCGACAAGCACCACTGACGCAAGTTCTACTCTAGAACCGTCAACGACAACCGGTGATGCAACGACCACTGTAGAGCCATCTTCTAGCAGTACTGATGCAAGTTCAAGTTTTGAGCCTTCGACAAGCACCACTGACGCAAGTTCTACTCTAGAACCGTCAACGACAACCGGTGATGCAACGACCACTGTAGAGCCATCTTCTAGCAGTACTGATGCAAGTTCAAGTTTTGAGCCTTCGACAAGCACCACTGACGCAAGTTCTACTCTAGAACCGTCAACGACAACCGCTGATGCAACGACCACTGTAGAGCCATCTTCTAGCAGTACTGATGCAAGTTCAAGTTTTGAGCCTTCGACAAGCACCACTGACGCAAGTTCTACTCTAGAACCGTCATCGACAACCACTGATGCAACGACCACTGTAGAGCCATCTTCCAGCACCACTGACGCAAGTTCAACTCTAGAACCGTCATCGATCCCCACTGATGCAACGACCACTGTAGAGCCATCTTCAAGCACTTCTGAAGCAAGTTCAAGTGCAGAGCCATCGACAAGCACCACTGACGCAAGTTCTACTCTAGAGCCGTCATCGACAACCACTGATGCAACGACCACTGTAGAGCCATCTTCAAGCACTTCTGAAGCAAGTTCAAATTTTGAGCCTTCGACAAGCACCACTGACGCAAGTTCTACTCTAGAGTCGTCAACTACAACCACTGATGCAACGACCACTGTAGAGCCATCTTCCAGCACCACGGATGCAAGTTCAAGTGCGGAGCCATCGACAAGCACCACTGACGCAAGTTCTACTCTAGAACCGTCAACGACAACCGGTGATGCATCGACCACTGTAGAGCCATCTTCTAGCAGTACTGATGCAAGTTCAAGTTTTGAGCCTTCGACAAGCACCACTGACGCAAGTTCAACTCTAGAACCGTCATCGACAACCACTGATGCAACGACCACTGTAGAGCCATCTTCAAGCACTTCTGAAGCAAGTTCAAGTTTTGAGCCTTCGACAAGCACCACTGATGCAAGTTCTACTCTAGAGCCGTCAAAGACAACCACTGATGCAACGACCACTGTAGAGCCATCTTCAAGCACTTCTGAAGCAAGTTCAAGTTTTGAGCCTTCGACAAGCACCACTGATGCAAGTTCTACTCTAGAGTCGTCATCGACGACGACTGATGCAACGACCACTGTAGAGCCATCTTCAAGCACTTCTGAAGCAAGTTCAAGTTTTGAGCCTTCGACAAGCACCACTGATGCAAGTTCTACTCTAGAGCCGTCAACGACAACCACTGATGCAACGACCACTGTAGAGCCATCTTCTAGCAGTACTGATGCAAGTTCAAGTTTTGAGCCTTCGTCAAGCACCACTGACGCAAGTTCTACTCTAGAACCGTCAACGACAACCGGTGATGCAACGACCACTGTAGAGCCATCTTCTAGCAGTACTGATGCAAGTTCAAGTTTTGAGCCTTCGACAAGCACCACTGATGCAAGTTCTACTCTAGAGCCGTCAACTACAACCACTGATGCAACGACCACTGTAGAGCCATCTTCCAGCACCACTGATGCAAGTTCAAGTGCAGAGCCATCGACAAGCACCACTGACGCAAGTTCAACTCTAGAATCGTCATCGATCCCCACTGATGCAACGACCACTGTAGAGCCATCTTCAAGCACTTCTGAAGCAAGCTCAAGTGCAGAGCCATCGACAAGCACCACTGACGCAAGTTCAACTCTAGAACCGTCATCGACAATCACTGATGCAACGACCACTGTAGAGCCATCTTCAAGCACCACTGATGCAAGTTCAAGTTTTGAGCCTTCGACAAGCACCACTGATGCAAGTTCTACTCTAGAGCCGTCAACTACAACCACTGATGCAATGACCACTGTAGAGCCATCTTCAAGCACTTCTGAAGCAAGTTCAAGTTTTGAGCCTTCGACAAGCACCACTGACGCAAGTTCAACTCTAGAACCGTCATCGATCCCCACTGATGCAACGACCACTGTAGAGCCATCTTCAAGCACTTCTGAAGCAAGTTCAAGTGCAGAGCCATCGACAAGCACCACTGACGCAAGTTCTACTCTAGAGCCGTCATCGACAACCACTGATGCAACGACCACTGTAGAGCCATCTTCAAGCACTTCTGAAGCAAGTTCAAGTTTTGAGCCTTCGACAAGCACCACTGACGCAAGTTCTACTCTAGAACCGTCAACGACAACCGGTGATGCAACGACCACTGTAGAGCCATCTTCTAGCAGTACTGATGCAAGTTCAAGTTTTGAGCCTTCGACAAGCACCACTGACGCAAGTTCTACTCTAGAACCGTCAACGACAACCGGTGATGCAACGACCACTGTAGAGCCATCTTCTAGCAGTACTGATGCAAGTTCAAGTTTTGAGCCTTCGACAAGCACCACTGACGCAAGTTCTACTCTAGAACCGTCATCGACAACCACTGATGCAACGACCACTGTAGAGCCATCTTCTAGCAGTACTGATGCAAGTTCAAGTTTTGAGCCTTCGACAAGCACCACTGATGCAAGTTCTACTCTAGAGTCGTCATCGACAACGACTGATGCAACGACCACTGTAGAGCCATCTTCAAGCACTTCTGAAGCAAGTTCAAGTTTTGAGCCTTCGACAAGCACCACTGATGCAAGTTCTACTCTAGAGCCGTCAACGACAACCACTGATGCAACGACCACTGTAGAGCCATCTTCTAGCAGTACTGATGCAAGTTCAAGTTTTGAGCCTTCGACAAGCACCACTGACGCAAGTTCTACTCTAGAACCGTCAACGACAACCGGTGATGCAACGACCACTGTAGAGCCATCTTCTAGCAGTACTGATGCAAGTTCAAGTTTTGAGCCTTCGACAAGCACCACTGACGCAAGTTCAACTCTAGAACCGTCATCGACAACCACTGATGCAACGACCACTGTAGAGCCATCTTCAAGCACTTCTGAAGCAAGTTCAAGTTTTGAGCCTTCGACAAGCACCACTGATGCAAGTTCTACTCTAGAGTCGTCATCGACAACCACTGATGCAACAACCACTGTAGAGCCATCTTCAAGCACTTCTGAAGCAAGTTCAAGTGCAGAGCCTTCGACAAGCATCACTGATGCAAGTTCTACTCTAGAGCCGTCAACGACAACCACTGATGCAACGACCACTGTAGAGCCATCTTCAAGCACTTCTGAAGCAAGTTCAAGTTTTGAGCCTTCGACAAGCACCACTGATGCAAGTTCTACTCTAGAGTCGTCATCGACAACCACTGATGCAACAACCACTGTAGAGCCATCTTCAAGCACTTCTGAAGCAAGTTCAAGTTTTGAGCCTTCGACAAGCACCACTGATGCAAGTTCTACTCTAGAGTCGTCATCGACAACGACTGATGCAACGACCACTGTAGAGCCATCTTCAAGCACTTCTGAAGCAAGTTCAAGTTTTGAGCCTTCGACAAGCACCACTGATGCAAGTTCTACTCTAGAGCCGTCAACGACAACCACTGATGCAACGACCACTGTAGAGCCATCTTCTAGCAGTACTGATGCAAGTTCAAGTTTTGAGCCTTCGACAAGCACCACTGACGCAAGTTCTACTCTAGAGCCGTCAACGACAACCACTGATGCAACGACCACTGTAGAGCCATCTTCAAGCACTTCTGAAGCAAGTTCAAGTTTTGAGCCTTCGACAAGCACCACTGATGCAAGTTCTACTCTAGAGTCGTCATCGACAACCACTGATGCAACAACCACTGTAGAGCCATCTTCAAGCACTTCTGAAGCAAGTTCAAGTTTTGAGCCTTCGACAAGCACCACTGATGCAAGTTCTACTCTAGAGTCGTCATCGACAACCACTGATGCAACGACCACTGTAGAGCCATCTTCAAGCACTTCTGAAGCAAGTTCAAGTTTTGAGCCTTCGACAAGCACCACTGATGCAAGTTCTACTCTAGAGCCGTCAACGACAACCACTGATGCAACGACCACTGTAGAGCCATCTTCAAGCACTTCTGAAGCAAGTTCAAGTTTTGAGCCTTCGACAAGCACCACTGACGCAAGTTCTACTCTAGAGCCGTCAACGACAACCACTGATGCAACGACCACTGTAGAGCCATCTTCAAGCACTTCTGAAGCAAGTTCAAGTTTTGAGCCTTCGACAAGCACCACTGATGCAAGTTCTACTCTAGAATCGTCATCAACAACCACTGATGCAACAACCACTGTAGAGCCATCTTCAAGCACTTCTGAAGCAAGTTCAAGTTTTGAGCCTTCGACAAGCACCACTGATGCAAGTTCTACTCTAGAGTCGTCATCGACAACCACTGATGCAACGACCACTGTAGAGCCATCTTCAAGCACTTCTGAAGCAAGTTCAAGTTTTGAGCCTTCGACAAGCACCACTGATGCAAGTTCTACTCTAGAGTCTTCAACTACAACCACTGATGCAACGACCACTGTAGAGCCATCTTCCAGCACCACTGATGCAAGTTCGAGTTTTGAGCCTTCGACAAGCACCACTGATGCAAGTTCTACTCTAGAGTCGTCATCGACAACGACTGATGCAACAACCACTGTAGAGCCATCTTCAAGCACTTCTGAAGCAAGTTCAAGTTTTGAGCCTTCGACAAGCACCACTGATGCAAGTTCTACTCTAGAGTCGTCATCGACAACGACTGATGCAACGACCACTGTTGAGCCATCTTCAAGCACTTCTGAAGCAAGTTCAAGTTTTGAGCCTTCGACAAGCACCACTGATGCAAGTTCTACTCTAGAGCCGTCAACGACAACCACTGATGCAACGACCACTGTAGAGCCATCTTCTAGCAGTACTGATGCAAGTTCAAGTTTTGAGCCTTCGACAAGCACCACTGACGCAAGTTCTACTCTAGAACCGTCAACGACAACCGGTGATGCAACGACCACTGTAGAGCCATCTTCTAGCAGTACTGATGCAAGTTCAAGTTTTGAGCCTTCGACAAGCACCACTGATGCAAGTTCTACTCTAGAGTCGTCAACTACAACCACTGATGCAACGACCACTGTAGAGCCATCTTCCAGCACCACTGATGCAAGTTCAAGTGCGGAGCCATCGACAAGCACCACTGACGCAAGTTCTACTCTAGAACCGTCAACGACAACCGGTGATGCAACGACCACTGTAGAGCCATCTTCTAGCAGTACTGATGCAAGTTCAAGTTTTGAGCCTTCGACAAGCACCACTGACGCAAGTTCTACTCTAGAACCGTCAACGACAACCGGTGATGCAACGACCACTGTAGAGCCATCTTCTAGCAGTACTGATGCAAGTTCAAGTTTTGAGCCTTCGACAAGCACCACTGACGCAAGTTCTACTCTAGAACCGTCAACGACAACCCCTGATGCAACGACCACTGTAGAGCCATCTTCTAGCAGTACTGATGCAAGTTCAAGTTTTGAGCCTTCGACAAGCACCACTGACGCAAGTTCTACTCTAGAACCGTCATCGACAACCACTGATGCAACGACCACTGTAGAGCCATCTTCCAGCACCACTGACGCAAGTTCAACTCTAGAACCGTCATCGATCCCCACTGATGCAACGACCACTGTAGAGCCATCTTCAAGCACTTCTGAAGCAAGTTCAAGTGCAGAGCCATCGACAAGCACCACTGACGCAAGTTCTACTCTAGAGCCGTCATCGACAACCACTGATGCAACGACCACTGTAGAGCCATCTTCAAGCACTTCTGAAGCAAGTTCAAGTTTTGAGCCTTCGACAAGCACCACTGACGCAAGTTCTACTCTAGAACCGTCAACGACAACCGGTGATGCAACGACCACTGTAGAGCCATCTTCTAGCAGTACTGATGCAAGTTCAAGTTTTGAGCCTTCGACAAGCACCACTGACGCAAGTTCTACTCTAGAATCGTCAACGACAACCGGTGATGCAACGACCACTGTAGAGCCATCTTCTAGCAGTACTGATGCAAGTTCAAGTTTTGAGCCTTCGACAAGCACCACTGACGCAAGTTCTACTCTAGAACCGTCATCGACAACCACTGATGCAACGACCACTGTAGAGCCATCTTCTAGCAGTACTGATGCAAGTTCAAGTTTTGAGCCTTCGACAAGCACCACTGACGCAAGTTCTACTCTAGAGTCGTCATCGACAACCACTGATGCAACGACCACTGTAGAGCCATCTTCAAGCACTTCTGAAGCAAGTTCAAGTTTTGAGCCTTCGACAAGCACCACTGATGCAAGTTCTACTCTAGAGTCGTCATCGACGACGACTGATGCAACGACCACTGTAGAGCCATCTTCAAGCACTTCTGAAGCAAGTTCAAGTTTTGAGCCTTCGACAAGCACCACTGATGCAAGTTCTACTCTAGAGCCGTCAACGACAACCACTGATGCAACGACCACTGTAGAGCCATCTTCTAGCAGTACTGATGCAAGTTCAAGTTTTGAGCCTTCGTCAAGCACCACTGACGCAAGTTCTACTCTAGAACCGTCAACGACAACCGGTGATGCAACGACCACTGTAGAGCCATCTTCTAGCAGTACTGATGCAAGTTCAAGTTTTGAGCCTTCGACAAGCACCACTGATGCAAGTTCTACTCTAGAGCCGTCAACTACAACCACTGATGCAACGACCACTGTAGAGCCATCTTCCAGCACCACTGATGCAAGTTCAAGTGCAGAGCCATCGACAAGCACCACTGACGCAAGTTCAACTCTAGAATCGTCATCGATCCCCACTGATGCAACGACCACTGTAGAGCCATCTTCAAGCACTTCTGAAGCAAGCTCAAGTGCAGAGCCATCGACAAGCACCACTGACGCAAGTTCTACTCTAGAACCGTCATCGACAACCACTGATGCAACGACCACTGTAGAGCCATCTTCAAGCACCACTGATGCAAGTTCAAGTTTTGAGCCTTCGACAAGCACCACTGATGCAAGTTCTACTCTAGAGCCGTCAACTACAACCACTGATGCAATGACCACTGTAGAGCCATCTTCAAGCACTTCTGAAGCAAGTTCAAGTTTTGAGCCTTCGACAAGCACCACTGACGCAAGTTCAACTCTAGAACCGTCATCGATCCCCACTGATGCAACGACCACTGTAGAGCCATCTTCAAGCACTTCTGAAGCAAGTTCAAGTGCAGAGCCATCGACAAGCACCACTGACGCAAGTTCTACTCTAGAGCCGTCATCGACAACCACTGATGCAACGACCACTGTAGAGCCATCTTCAAGCACTTCTGAAGCAAGTTCAAGTTTTGAGCCTTCGACAAGCACCACTGACGCAAGTTCTACTCTAGAACCGTCAACGACAACCGGTGATGCAACGACCACTGTAGAGCCATCTTCTAGCAGTACTGATGCAAGTTCAAGTTTTGAGCCTTCGACAAGCACCACTGACGCAAGTTCTACTCTAGAACCGTCAACGACAACCGGTGATGCAACGACCACTGTAGAGCCATCTTCTAGCAGTACTGATGCAAGTTCAAGTTTTGAGCCTTCGACAAGCACCACTGATGCAAGTTCTACTCTAGAGCCGTCATCGACAACCACTGATGCAACGACCACTGTAGAGCCATCTTCTAGCAGTACTGATGCAAGTTCAAGTTTTGAGCCTTCGACAAGCACCACTGACGCAAGTTCTACTCTAGAGTCGTCATCGACAACCACTGATGCAACAACCACTGTAGAGCCATCTTCAAGCACTTCTGAAGCAAGTTCAAGTTTTGAGCCTTCGACAAGCATCACTGACGCAAGTTCTACTCTAGAACCGTCAACGACAACCGGTGATGCAACGACCACTGAAGAGCCATCTTCTAGCAGTACTGATGCAAGTTCAAGTTTTGAGCCTTCGACAAGCACCACTGACGCAAGTTCTACTCTAGAACCGTCATCGACAACCACTGATGCAACGACCACTGTAGAGCCATCTTCAAGCACCACTGATGCAAGTTCAAGTGCAGAGCCATCGACAAGCACCACTGACGCAAGTTCAACTCTAGAACCGTCATCGATCCCCACTGATGCAACGACCACTGTAGAGCCATCTTCAAGCACTTCTGAAGCAAGTTCAAGTGCAGAGCCATCGACAAGCACCACTGACGCAAGTTCTACTCTAGAGCCGTCATCGACAACCACTGATGCAACGACCACTGTAGAGCCATCTTCAAGCACTTCTGAAGCAAGTTCAAATTTTGAGCCTTCGACAAGCACCACTGACGCAAGTTCAACTCTAGAACCGTCATCGACAACCACTGATGCAACGACCACTGTAGAGCCATCTTCAAGCACTTCTGAAGCAAGTTCAAGTTTTGAGCCTTCGACAAGCACCACTGATGCAAGTTCTACTCTAGAGTCGTCATCGACAACGACTGATGCAACGACCACTGTAGAGCCATCTTCAAGCACTTCTGAAGCAAGTTCAAGTTTTGAGCCTTCGACAAGCACCACTGATGCAAGTTCTACTCTAGAGCCGTCAACGACAACCACTGATGCAACGACCACTGTAGAGCCATTTTCTAGCAGTACTGATGCAAGTTCAAGTTTTGAGCCTTCGACAAGCACCACTGACGCAAGTTCTACTCTAGAACCGTCAACGACAACCGGTGATGCAACGACCACTGTAGAGCCATCTTCTAGCAGTACTGATGCAAGTTCAAGTTTTGAGCCTTCGACAAGCACCACTGACGCAAGTTCAACTCTAGAACCGTCATCGACAACCACTGATGCAACGACCACTGTAGAGCCATCTTCAAGCACTTCTGAAGCAAGTTCAAGTTTTGAGCCTTCGACAAGCACCGCTGACGCAAGTTCTACTCTAGAACCGTCAACGACAACCGGTGATGCAACGACCACTGTAGAGCCATCTTCTAGCAGTACTGATGCAAGTTCAAGTTTTGAGCCTTCGACAAGCACCACTGACGCAAGTTCTACTCTAGAACCGTCAACGACAACCGGTGATGCAACGACCACTGTAGAGCCATCTTCTAGCACCACTGATGCAAGTTCAAGTTTTGAGCCTTCGACAAGCACCACTGACGCAAGTTCTACTCTAGAACCGTCAACGACAACCGGTGATGCAACGACCACTGAAGAGCCATCTTCTAGCAGTACTGATGCAAGTTCAAGTTTTGAGCCTTCGACAAGCACCACTGACGCAAGTTCTACTCTAGAACCGTCATCGACAACCACTGATGCAACGACCACTGTAGAGCCATCTTCCAGCACCACTGATGCAAGTTCAAGTGCAGAGCCATCGACAAGCACCACTGACGCAAGTTCAACTCTAGAACCGTCATCGATCCCCACTGATGCAACGACCACTGTAGAGCCATCTTCAAGCACTTCTGAAGCAAGTTCAAGTGCAGAGCCATCGACAAGCACCACTGACGCAAGTTCTACTCTGGAGCCGTCATCGACAACCACTGATGCAACGACCACTGTAGAGCCATCTTCAAGCACTTCTGAAGCAAGTTCAAATTTTGAGCCTTCGACAAGCACCACTGACGCAAGTTCTACTCTAGAACCGTCATCGACAACCACTGATGCAACGACCACTGTAGAGCCATCTTCAAGCACTTCTGAAGCAAGTTCAAGTTTTGAGCCTTCGACAAGCACCACTGATGCAAGTTCTACTCTAGAGTCGTCATCGACAACGACTGATGCAACGACCACTGTAGAGCCATCTTCAAGCACTTCTGAAGCAAGTTCAAGTTTTGAGCCTTCGACAAGCACCACTGATGCAAGTTCTACTCTAGAGCCGTCAACGACAACCACTGATGCAACGACCACTGTAGAGCCATCTTCAAGCACTTCTGAAGCAAGTTCAAGTTTTGAGCCTTCGACAAGCACCACTGATGCAAGTTCTACTCTAGAGTCTTCAACTACAACCACTGATGCAACGACCACTGTAGAGCCATCTTCCAGCACCACTGATGCAAGTTCGAGTTTTGAGCCTTCGACAAGCACCACTGATGCAAGTTCTACTCTAGAGTCGTCATCGACAACGACTGATGCAACAACCACTGTAGAGCCATCTTCAAGCACTTCTGAAGCAAGTTCAAGTTTTGAGCCTTCGACAAGCACCACTGATGCAAGTTCTACTCTAGAGTCGTCATCGACAACGACTGATGCAACGACCACTGTTGAGCCATCTTCAAGCACTTCTGAAGCAAGTTCAAGTTTTGAGCCTTCGACAAGCACCACTGATGCAAGTTCTACTCTAGAGCCGTCAACGACAACCACTGATGCAACGACCACTGTAGAGCCATCTTCTAGCAGTACTGATGCAAGTTCAAGTTTTGAGCCTTCGACAAGCACCACTGACGCAAGTTCTACTCTAGAACCGTCAACGACAACCGGTGATGCAACGACCACTGTAGAGCCATCTTCTAGCAGTACTGATGCAAGTTCAAGTTTTGAGCCTTCGACAAGCACCACTGATGCAAGTTCTACTCTAGAGCCGTCAACTACAACCACTGATGCAACGACCACTGTAGAGCCATCTTCCAGCACCACTGATGCAAGTTCAAGTGCGGAGCCATCGACAAGCACCACTGACGCAAGTTCTACTCTAGAACCGTCAACGACAACCGGTGATGCAACGACCACTGTAGAGCCATCTTCTAGCAGTACTGATGCAAGTTCAAGTTTTGAGCCTTCGACAAGCACCACTGACGCAAGTTCTACTCTAGAACCGTCAACGACAACCGGTGATGCAACGACCACTGTAGAGCCATCTTCTAGCAGTACTGATGCAAGTTCAAGTTTTGAGCCTTCGACAAGCACCACTGACGCAAGTTCTACTCTAGAACCGTCAACGACAACCGGTGATGCAACGACCACTGTAGAGCCATCTTCTAGCAGTACTGATGCAAGTTCAAGTTTTGAGCCTTCGACAAGCACCACTGACGCAAGTTCTACTCTAGAACCGTCATCGACAACCACTGATGCAACGACCACTGTAGAGCCATCTTCCAGCACCACTGACGCAAGTTCAACTCTAGAACCGTCATCGATCCCCACTGATGCAACGACCACTGTAGAGCCATCTTCAAGCACTTCTGAAGCAAGTTCAAGTGCAGAGCCATCGACAAGCACCACTGACGCAAGTTCTACTCTAGAGCCGTCATCGACAACCACTGATGCAACGACCACTGTAGAGCCATCTTCAAGCACTTCTGAAGCAAGTTCAAGTTTTGAGCCTTCGACAAGCACCACTGACGCAAGTTCTACTCTAGAACCGTCAACGACAACCGGTGATGCAACGACCACTGTAGAGCCATCTTCTAGCAGTACTGATGCAAGTTCAAGTTTTGAGCCTTCGACAAGCACCACTGACGCAAGTTCTACTCTAGAATCGTCAACGACAACCGGTGATGCAACGACCACTGTAGAGCCATCTTCTAGCAGTACTGATGCAAGTTCAAGTTTTGAGCCTTCGACAAGCACCACTGACGCAAGTTCTACTCTAGAACCGTCATCGACAACCACTGATGCAACGACCACTGTAGAGCCATCTTCTAGCAGTACTGATGCAAGTTCAAGTTTTGAGCCTTCGACAAGCACCACTGACGCAAGTTCTACTCTAGAGTCGTCATCGACAACCACTGATGCAACGACCACTGTAGAGCCATCTTCAAGCACTTCTGAAGCAAGTTCAAGTTTTGAGCCTTCGACAAGCACCACTGATGCAAGTTCTACTCTAGAGTCGTCATCGACGACGACTGATGCAACGACCACTGTAGAGCCATCTTCAAGCACTTCTGAAGCAAGTTCAAGTTTTGAGCCTTCGACAAGCACCACTGATGCAAGTTCTACTCTAGAGCCGTCAACGACAACCACTGATGCAACGACCACTGTAGAGCCATCTTCTAGCAGTACTGATGCAAGTTCAAGTTTTGAGCCTTCGTCAAGCACCACTGACGCAAGTTCTACTCTAGAACCGTCAACGACAACCGGTGATGCAACGACCACTGTAGAGCCATCTTCTAGCAGTACTGATGCAAGTTCAAGTTTTGAGCCTTCGACAAGCACCACTGATGCAAGTTCTACTCTAGAGCCGTCAACTACAACCACTGATGCAACGACCACTGTAGAGCCATCTTCCAGCACCACTGATGCAAGTTCAAGTGCAGAGCCATCGACAAGCACCACTGACGCAAGTTCAACTCTAGAATCGTCATCGATCCCCACTGATGCAACGACCACTGTAGAGCCATCTTCAAGCACTTCTGAAGCAAGCTCAAGTGCAGAGCCATCGACAAGCACCACTGACGCAAGTTCAACTCTAGAACCGTCATCGACAATCACTGATGCAACGACCACTGTAGAGCCATCTTCAAGCACCACTGATGCAAGTTCAAGTTTTGAGCCTTCGACAAGCACCACTGATGCAAGTTCTACTCTAGAGCCGTCAACTACAACCACTGATGCAATGACCACTGTAGAGCCATCTTCAAGCACTTCTGAAGCAAGTTCAAGTTTTGAGCCTTCGACAAGCACCACTGACGCAAGTTCAACTCTAGAACCGTCATCGATCCCCACTGATGCAACGACCACTGTAGAGCCATCTTCAAGCACTTCTGAAGCAAGTTCAAGTGCAGAGCCATCGACAAGCACCACTGACGCAAGTTCTACTCTAGAGCCGTCATCGACAACCACTGATGCAACGACCACTGTAGAGCCATCTTCAAGCACTTCTGAAGCAAGTTCAAGTTTTGAGCCTTCGACAAGCACCACTGACGCAAGTTCTACTCTAGAACCGTCAACGACAACCGGTGATGCAACGACCACTGTAGAGCCATCTTCTAGCAGTACTGATGCAAGTTCAAGTTTTGAGCCTTCGACAAGCACCACTGACGCAAGTTCTACTCTAGAACCGTCAACGACAACCGGTGATGCAACGACCACTGTAGAGCCATCTTCTAGCAGTACTGATGCAAGTTCAAGTTTTGAGCCTTCGACAAGCACCACTGACGCAAGTTCTACTCTAGAACCGTCATCGACAACCACTGATGCAACGACCACTGTAGAGCCATCTTCTAGCAGTACTGATGCAAGTTCAAGTTTTGAGCCTTCGACAAGCACCACTGACGCAAGTTCTACTCTAGAGTCGTCATCGACAACCACTGATGCAACAACCACTGTAGAGCCATCTTCAAGCACTTCTGAAGCAAGTTCAAGTTTTGAGCCTTCGACAAGCATCACTGACGCAAGTTCTACTCTAGAACCGTCAACGACAACCGGTGATGCAACGACCACTGAAGAGCCATCTTCTAGCAGTACTGATGCAAGTTCAAGTTTTGAGCCTTCGACAAGCACCACTGACGCAAGTTCTACTCTAGAACCGTCATCGACAACCACTGATGCAACGACCACTGTAGAGCCATCTTCCAGCACCACTGATGCAAGTTCAAGTGCAGAGCCATCGACAAGCACCACTGACGCAAGTTCAACTCTAGAACCGTCATCGATCCCCACTGATGCAACGACCACTGTAGAGCCATCTTCAAGCACTTCTGAAGCAAGTTCAAGTGCAGAGCCATCGACAAGCACCACTGACGCAAGTTCTACTCTAGAGCCGTCATCGACAACCACTGATGCAACGACCACTGTAGAGCCATCTTCAAGCACTTCTGAAGCAAGTTCAAATTTTGAGCCTTCGACAAGCACCACTGACGCAAGTTCAACTCTAGAACCGTCATCGACAACCACTGATGCAACGACCACTGTAGAGCCATCTTCAAGCACTTCTGAAGCAAGTTCAAGTTTTGAGCCTTCGACAAGCACCACTGATGCAAGTTCTACTCTAGAGTCGTCATCGACAACGACTGATGCAACGACCACTGTAGAGCCATCTTCAAGCACTTCTGAAGCAAGTTCAAGTTTTGAGCCTTCGACAAGCACCACTGATGCAAGTTCTACTCTAGAGCCGTCAACGACAACCACTGATGCAACGACCACTGTAGAGCCATTTTCTAGCAGTACTGATGCAAGTTCAAGTTTTGAGCCTTCGACAAGCACCACTGACGCAAGTTCTACTCTAGAACCGTCAACGACAACCGGTGATGCAACGACCACTGTAGAGCCATCTTCTAACAGTACTGATGCAAGTTCAAGTTTTGAGCCTTCGACAAGCACCACTGACGCAAGTTCAACTCTAGAACCGTCATCGACAACCACTGATGCAACGACCACTGTAGAGCCATCTTCAAGCACTTCTGAAGCAAGTTCAAGTTTTGAGCCTTCGACAAGCACCACTGACGCAAGTTCTACTCTAGAACCGTCAACGACAACCGGTGATGCAACGACCACTGTAGAGCCATCTTCTAGCAGTACTGATGCAAGTTCAAGTTTTGAGCCTTCGACAAGCACCACTGACGCAAGTTCTACTCTAGAACCGTCAACGACAACCGGTGATGCAACGACCACTGTAGAGCCATCTTCTAGCACCACTGATGCAAGTTCAAGTTTTGAGCCTTCGACAAGCACCACTGACGCAAGTTCTACTCTAGAACCGTCAACGACAACCGGTGATGCAACGACCACTGTAGAGCCATCTTCTAGCAGTACTGATGCAAGTTCAAGTTTTGAGCCTTCGACAAGCACCACTGACGCAAGTTCTACTCTAGAACCGTCATCGACAACCACTGATGCAACGACCACTGTAGAGCCATCTTCCAGCACCACTGATGCAAGTTCAAGTGCAGAGCCATCGACAAGCACCACTGACGCAAGTTCAACTCTAGAACCGTCATCGATCCCCACTGATGCAACGACCACTGTAGAGCCATCTTCAAGCACTTCTGAAGCAAGTTCAAGTGCAGAGCCATCGACAAGCACCACTGACGCAAGTTCTACTCTGGAGCCGTCATCGACAACCACTGATGCAACGACCACTGTAGAGCCATCTTCAAGCACTTCTGAAGCAAGTTCAAATTTTGAGCCTTCGACAAGCACCACTGACGCAAGTTCTACTCTAGAGCCGTCATCGACAACCACTGATGCAACGACCACTGTAGAGCCATCTTCAAGCACTTCTGAAGCAAGTTCAAGTTTTGAGCCTTCGACAAGCACCACTGATGCAAGTTCTACTCTAGAGTCGTCATCGACAACGACTGATGCAACGACCACTGTAGAGCCATCTTCAAGCACTTCTGAAGCAAGTTCAAGTTTTGAGCCTTCGACAAGCACCACTGATGCAAGTTCTACTCTAGAGCCGTCAACGACAACCACTGATGCAACGACCACTGTAGAGCCATCTTCTAGCAGTACTGATGCAAGTTCAAGTTTTGAGCCTTCGACAAGCACCACTGACGCAAGTTCTACTCTAGAACCGTCAACGACAACCGGTGATGCAACGACCACTGTAGAGCCATCTTCTAACAGTACTGATGCAAGTTCAAGTTTTGAGCCTTCGACAAGCACCACTGACGCAAGTTCAACTCTAGAACCGTCATCGACAACCACTGATGCAACGACCACTGTAGAGCCATCTTCAAGCACTTCTGAAGCAAGTTCAAGTTTTGAGCCTTCGACAAGCACCGCTGACGCAAGTTCTACTCTAGAACCGTCAACGACAACCGGTGATGCAACGACCACTGTAGAGCCATCTTCTAGCAGTACTGATGCAAGTTCAAGTTTTGAGCCTTCGACAAGCACCACTGACGCAAGTTCTACTCTAGAACCGTCAACGACAACCGGTGATGCAACGACCACTGTAGAGCCATCTTCTAGCAGTACTGATGCAAGTTCAAGTTTTGAGCCTTCGACAAGCACCACTGACGCAAGTTCTACTCTAGAACCGTCAACGACAACCGGTGATGCAACGACCAACCACTGAAGAGCCGTCTTCTAGCAGTACTGATGCAAGTTCAAGTTTTGAGCCTTCGACAAGCACCACTGACGCAAGTTCTACTCTAGAACCGTCATCGACAACCACTGATGCAACGACCACTGTAGAGCCATCTTCCAGCACCACTGATGCAAGTTCAAGTGCAGAGCCATCGACAAGCACCACTGACGCAAGTTCAACTCTAGAACCGTCATCGATCCCCACTGATGCAACGACCACTGTAGAGCCATCTTCAAGCACTTCTGAAGCAAGTTCAAGTGCAGAGCCATCGACAAGCACCACTGACGCAAGTTCTACTCTAGAGCCGTCATCGACAACCACTGATGCAACGACCACTGTAGAGCCATCTTCAAGCACTTCTGAAGCAAGTTCAAATTTTGAGCCTTCGACAAGCACCACTGACGCAAGTTCTACTCTAGAGCCGTCAACTACAACCACTGATGCAATGACCACTGTAGAGCCATCTTCAAGCACTTCTGAAGCAAGTTCAAGTTTTGAGCCTTCGACAAGCACCACTGACGCAAGTTCAACTCTAGAACCGTCATCGATCCCCACTGATGCAACGACCACTGTAGAGCCATCTTCAAGCACTTCTGAAGCAAGTTCAAGTGCAGAGCCATCGACAAGCACCACTGACGCAAGTTCTACTCTAGAGCCGTCATCGACAACCACTGATGCAACGACCACTGTAGAGCCATCTTCAAGCACTTCTGAAGCAAGTTCAAGTTTTGAGCCTTCGACAAGCACCACTGACGCAAGTTCTACTCTAGAACCGTCAACGACAACCGGTGATGCAACGACCACTGTAGAGCCATCTTCTAGCAGTACTGATGCAAGTTCAAGTTTTGAGCCTTCGACAAGCACCACTGACGCAAGTTCTACTCTAGAACCGTCAACGACAACCGGTGATGCAACGACCACTGTAGAGCCATCTTCTAGCAGTACTGATGCAAGTTCAAGTTTTGAGCCTTCGACAAGCACCACTGACGCAAGTTCTACTCTAGAACCGTCATCGACAACCACTGATGCAACGACCACTGTAGAGCCATCTTCTAGCAGTACTGATGCAAGTTCAAGTTTTGAGCCTTCGACAAGCACCACTGACGCAAGTTCTACTCTAGAGTCGTCATCGACAACCACTGATGCAACAACCACTGTAGAGCCATCTTCAAGCACTTCTGAAGCAAGTTCAAGTTTTGAGCCTTCGACAAGCACCACTGATGCAAGTTCTACTCTAGAGTCGTCATCGACGACGACTGATGCAACGACCACTGTAGAGCCATCTTCAAGCACTTCTGAAGCAAGTTCAAGTTTTGAGCCTTCGACAAGCACCACTGATGCAAGTTCTACTCTAGAGCCGTCAACGACAACCACTGATGCAACGACCACTGTAGAGCCATCTTCTAGCAGTACTGATGCAAGTTCAAGTTTTGAGCCTTCGTCAAGCACCACTGACGCAAGTTCTACTCTAGAACCGTCAACGACAACCGGTGATGCAACGACCACTGTAGAGCCATCTTCTAGCAGTACTGATGCAAGTTCAAGTTTTGAGCCTTCGACAAGCACCACTGATGCAAGTTCTACTCTAGAGCCGTCAACTACAACCACTGATGCAACGACCACTGTAGAGCCATCTTCCAGCACCACTGATGCAAGTTCAAGTGCAGAGCCATCGACAAGCACCACTGACGCAAGTTCAACTCTAGAATCGTCATCGATCCCCACTGATGCAACGACCACTGTAGAGCCATCTTCAAGCACTTCTGAAGCAAGCTCAAGTGCAGAGCCATCGACAAGCACCACTGACGCAAGTTCAACTCTAGAACCGTCATCGACAATCACTGATGCAACGACCACTGTAGAGCCATCTTCAAGCACCACTGATGCAAGTTCAAGTTTTGAGCCTTCGACAAGCACCACTGATGCAAGTTCTACTCTAGAGCCGTCAACTACAACCACTGATGCAATGACCACTGTAGAGCCATCTTCAAGCACTTCTGAAGCAAGTTCAAGTTTTGAGCCTTCGACAAGCACCACTGACGCAAGTTCAACTCTAGAACCGTCATCGATCCCCACTGATGCAACGACCACTGTAGAGCCATCTTCAAGCACTTCTGAAGCAAGTTCAAGTGCAGAGCCATCGACAAGCACCACTGACGCAAGTTCTACTCTAGAGCCGTCAACGACAACCACTGATGCAACGACCACTGTAGAGCCATCTTCAAGCACTTCTGAAGCAAGTTCAAGTTTTGAGCCTTCGACAAGCACCACTGACGCAAGTTCTACTCTAGAACCGTCAACGACAACCGGTGATGCAACGACCACTGTAGAGCCATCTTCTAGCAGTACTGATGCAAGTTCAAGTTTTGAGCCTTCGACAAGCACCACTGACGCAAGTTCTACTCTAGAACCGTCAACGACAACCGGTGATGCAACGACCACTGTAGAGCCATCTTCTAGCAGTACTGATGCAAGTTCAAGTTTTGAGCCTTCGACAAGCACCACTGACGCAAGTTCAACTCTAGAACCGTCATCGACAACCACTGATGCAACGACCACTGTAGAGCCATCTTCTAGCAGTACTGATGCAAGTTCAAGTTTTGAGCCTTCGACAAGCACCACTGACGCAAGTTCTACTCTAGAGTCGTCATCGACAACCACTGATGCAACGACCACTGTAGAGCCATCTTCAAGCACTTCTGAAGCAAGTTCAAGTTTTGAGCCTTCGACAAGCATCACTGACGCAAGTTCTACTCTAGAACCGTCAACGACAACCGGTGATGCAACGACCACTGAAGAGCCATCTTCTAGCAGTACTGATGCAAGTTCAAGTTTTGAGCCTTCGACAAGCACCACTGACGCAAGTTCTACTCTAGAACCGTCATCGACAACCACTGATGCAACGACCACTGTAGAGCCATCTTCCAGCACCACTGATGCAAGTTCAAGTGCAGAGCCATCGACAAGCACCACTGACGCAAGTTCAACTCTAGAACCGTCATCGATCCCCACTGATGCAACGACCACTGTAGAGCCATCTTCAAGCACTTCTGAAGCAAGTTCAAGTGCAGAGCCATCGACAAGCACCACTGACGCAAGTTCTACTCTAGAGCCGTCATCGACAACCACTGATGCAACGACCACTGTAGAGCCATCTTCAAGCACTTCTGAAGCAAGTTCAAATTTTGAGCCTTCGACAAGCACCACTGACGCAAGTTCAACTCTAGAACCGTCATCGACAACCACTGATGCAACGACCACTGTAGAGCCATCTTCAAGCACTTCTGAAGCAAGTTCAAGTTTTGAGCCTTCGACAAGCACCACTGATGCAAGTTCTACTCTAGAGTCGTCATCGACAACGACTGATGCAACGACCACTGTAGAGCCATCTTCAAGCACTTCTGAAGCAAGTTCAAGTTTTGAGCCTTCGACAAGCACCACTGATGCAAGTTCTACTCTAGAGCCGTCAACGACAACCACTGATGCAACGACCACTGTAGAGCCATTTTCTAGCAGTACTGATGCAAGTTCAAGTTTTGAGCCTTCGACAAGCACCACTGACGCAAGTTCTACTCTAGAACCGTCAACGACAACCGGTGATGCAACGACCACTGTAGAGCCATCTTCTAACAGTACTGATGCAAGTTCAAGTTTTGAGCCTTCGACAAGCACCACTGACGCAAGTTCAACTCTAGAACCGTCATCGACAACCACTGATGCAACGACCACTGTAGAGCCATCTTCAAGCACTTCTGAAGCAAGTTCAAGTTTTGAGCCTTCGACAAGCACCACTGACGCAAGTTCTACTCTAGAACCGTCAACGACAACCGGTGATGCAACGACCACTGTAGAGCCATCTTCTAGCAGTACTGATGCAAGTTCAAGTTTTGAGCCTTCGACAAGCACCACTGACGCAAGTTCTACTCTAGAACCGTCAACGACAACCGGTGATGCAACGACCACTGTAGAGCCATCTTCTAGCACCACTGATGCAAGTTCAAGTTTTGAGCCTTCGACAAGCACCACTGACGCAAGTTCTACTCTAGAACCGTCAACGACAACCGGTGATGCAACGACCACTGAAGAGCCATCTTCTAGCAGTACTGATGCAAGTTCAAGTTTTGAGCCTTCGACAAGCACCACTGACGCAAGTTCTACTCTAGAACCGTCATCGACAACCACTGATGCAACGACCACTGTAGAGCCATCTTCCAGCACCACTGATGCAAGTTCAAGTGCAGAGCCATCGACAAGCACCACTGACGCAAGTTCAACTCTAGAACCGTCATCGATCCCCACTGATGCAACGACCACTGTAGAGCCATCTTCAAGCACTTCTGAAGCAAGTTCAAGTGCAGAGCCATCGACAAGCACCACTGACGCAAGTTCTACTCTGGAGCCGTCATCGACAACCACTGATGCAACGACCACTGTAGAGCCATCTTCAAGCACTTCTGAAGCAAGTTCAAGTTTTGAGCCTTCGACAAGCACCACTGATGCAAGTTCTACTCTAGAACCGTCATCGACAACCACTGATGCAACGACCACTGTAGAGCCATCTTCAAGCACTTCTGAAGCAAGTTCAAGTTTTGAGCCTTCGACAAGCACCACTGATGCAAGTTCTACTCTAGAGTCGTCATCGACAACGACTGATGCAACGACCACTGTAGAGCCATCTTCAAGCACTTCTGAAGCAAGTTCAAGTTTTGAGCCTTCGACAAGCACCACTGATGCAAGTTCTACTCTAGAGCCGTCAACGACAACCACTGATGCAACGACCACTGTAGAGCCATCTTCTAGCAGTACTGATGCAAGTTCAAGTTTTGAGCCTTCGACAAGCACCACTGACGCAAGTTCTACTCTAGAACCGTCAACGACAACCGGTGATGCAACGACCACTGTAGAGCCATCTTCTAACAGTACTGATGCAAGTTCAAGTTTTGAGCCTTCGACAAGCACCACTGACGCAAGTTCAACTCTAGAACCGTCATCGACAACCACTGATGCAACGACCACTGTAGAGCCATCTTCAAGCACTTCTGAAGCAAGTTCAAGTTTTGAGCCTTCGACAAGCACCGCTGACGCAAGTTCTACTCTAGAACCGTCAACGACAACCGGTGATGCAACGACCACTGTAGAGCCATCTTCTAGCAGTACTGATGCAAGTTCAAGTTTTGAGCCTTCGACAAGCACCACTGACGCAAGTTCTACTCTAGAACCGTCAACGACAACCGGTGATGCAACGACCACTGTAGAGCCATCTTCTAGCAGTACTGATGCAAGTTCAAGTTTTGAGCCTTCGACAAGCACCACTGACGCAAGTTCTACTCTAGAACCGTCAACGACAACCGGTGATGCAACGACCAACCACTGAAGAGCCATCTTCTAGCAGTACTGATGCAAGTTCAAGTTTTGAGCCTTCGACAAGCACCACTGACGCAAGTTCTACTCTAGAACCGTCATCGACAACCACTGATGCAACGACCACTGTAGAGCCATCTTCCAGCACCACTGATGCAAGTTCAAGTGCAGAGCCATCGACAAGCACCACTGACGCAAGTTCAACTCTAGAACCGTCATCGATCCCCACTGATGCAACGACCACTGTAGAGCCATCTTCAAGCACTTCTGAAGCAAGTTCAAGTGCAGAGCCATCGACAAGCACCACTGACGCAAGTTCTACTCTAGAGCCGTCATCGACAACCACTGATGCAACGACCACTGTAGAGCCATCTTCAAGCACTTCTGAAGCAAGTTCAAGTTTTGAGCCTTCGACAAGCACCACTGACGCAAGTTCTACTCTAGAACCGTCATCGACAACCACTGATGCAACGACCACTGTAGAGCCATCTTCAAGCACTTCTGAAGCAAGTTCAAGTTTTGAGCCTTCGACAAGCACCACTGATGCAAGTTCTACTCTAGAGTCGTCATCGACAACGACTGATGCAACGACCACTGTAGAGCCATCTTCAAGCACTTCTGAAGCAAGTTCAAGTTTTGAGCCTTCGACAAGCACCACTGATGCAAGTTCTACTCTAGAGCCGTCAACGACAACCACTGATGCAACGACCACTGTAGAGCCATCTTCAAGCACTTCTGAAGCAAGTTCAAGTTTTGAGCCTTCGACAAGCACCACTGATGCAAGTTCTACTCTAGAGTCGTCATCGACAACCACTGATGCAACGACCACTGTAGAGCCATCTTCAAGCACTTCTGAAGCAAGTTCAAGTGCAGAGCCTTCGACAAGCACCACTGATGCAAGTTCTACTCTAGAGTCGTCATCGACAACGACTGATGCAACAACCACTGTAGAGCCATCTTCAAGCACTTCTGAAGCAAGTTCAAGTTTTGAGCCTTCGACAAGCACCACTGATGCAAGTTCTACTCTAGAGCCGTCAACGACAACCACTGATGCAACAACCACTGTAGAGCCATCTTCAAGCACTTCTGAAGCAAGTTCAAGTTTTGAGCCTTCGACAAGCACCACTGATGCAAGTTCTACTCTAGAGTCGTCAACTACAACCACTGATGCAACGACCACTGTAGAGCCATCTTCCAGCACCACTGATGCAAGTTCAAGTGCGGAGCCATCGACAAGCACCACTGACGCAAGTTCTACTCTAGAACCGTCAACGACAACCGGTGATGCAACGACCACTGTAGAGCCATCTTCTAGCAGTACTGATGCAAGTTCAAGTTTTGAGCCTTCGACAAGCACCACTGACGCAAGTTCAACTCTAGAACCGTCATCGACAACCACTGATGCAACGACCACTGTAGAGCCATCTTCAAGCACTTCTGAAGCAAGTTCAAGTTTTGAGCCTTCGACAAGCACCACTGATGCAAGTTCTACTCTAGAGCCGTCAACGACAACCACTGATGCAACGACCACTGTAGAGCCATCTTCAAGCACTTCTGAAGCAAGTTCAAGTTTTGAGCCTTCGACAAGCACCACTGATGCAAGTTCTACTCTAGAGCCGTCAACGACAACCACTGATGCAACGACCACTGTAGAGCCATCTTCAAGCACTTCTGAAGCAAGTTCAAGTTTTGAGCCTTCGACAAGCACCACTGACGCAAGTTTTACTCTAGAGCCGTCATCGACAACCACTGATGCAACGACCACTGTAGAGCCATCTTCAAGCACTTCTGAAGCAAGTTCAAATTTTGAGCCTTCGACAAGCACCACTGACGCAAGTTCTACTCTAGAACCGTCATCGACAACCACTGATGCAACGACCACTGTAGAGCCATCTTCAAGCACTTCTGAAGCAAGTTCAAGTTTTGAGCCTTCGACAAGCACCACTGATGCAAGTTCTACTCTAGAGTCGTCATCGACAACGACTGATGCAACGACCACTGTTGAGCCATCTTCAAGCACTTCTGAAGCAAGTTCAAGTTTTGAGCCTTCGACAAGCACCACTGATGCAAGTTCTACTCTAGAGCCGTCAACGACAACCACTGATGCAACGACCACTGTAGAGCCATCTTCTAGCAGTACTGATGCAAGTTCAAGTTTTGAGCCTTCGACAAGCACCACTGACGCAAGTTCTACTCTAGAACCGTCAACGACAACCGGTGATGCAACGACCACTGTAGAGCCATCTTCTAGCAGTACTGATGCAAGTTCAAGTTTTGAGCCTTCGACAAGCACCACTGATGCAAGTTCTACTCTAGAGTCGTCAACTACAACCACTGATGCAACGACCACTGTAGAGCCATCTTCCAGCACCACTGATGCAAGTTCAAGTGCGGAGCCATCGACAAGCACCACTGACGCAAGTTCTACTCTAGAACCGTCAACGACAACCGGTGATGCAACGACCACTGTAGAGCCATCTTCTAGCAGTACTGATGCAAGTTCAAGTTTTGAGCCTTCGACAAGCACCGCTGACGCAAGTTCTACTCTAGAACCGTCAACGACAACCGGTGATGCAACGACCACTGTAGAGCCATCTTCTAGCAGTACTGATGCAAGTTCAAGTTTTGAGCCTTCGACAAGCACCACTGACGCAAGTTCTACTCTAGAACCGTCAACGACAACCGGTGATGCAACGACCACTGTAGAGCCATCTTCTAGCAGTACTGATGCAAGTTCAAGTTTTGAGCCTTCGACAAGCACCACTGACGCAAGTTCTACTCTAGAACCGTCATCGACAACCACTGATGCAACGACCACTGTAGAGCCATCTTCTAGCAGTACTGATGCAAGTTCAAGTTTTGAGCCTTCGACAAGCACCACTGACGCAAGTTCTACTCTAGAGTCGTCATCGACAACCACTGATGCAACAACCACTGTAGAGCCATCTTCAAGCACTTCTGAAGCAAGTTCAAGTTTTGAGCCTTCGACAAGCACCACTGACGCAAGTTCTACTCTAGAACCGTCAACGACAACCGGTGATGCAACGACCACTGAAGAGCCATCTTCTAGCAGTACTGATGCAAGTTCAAGTTTTGAGCCTTCGACAAGCACCACTGACGCAAGTTCTACTCTAGAACCGTCATCGACAACCACTGATGCAACGACCACTGTAGAGCCATCTTCCAGCACCACTGATGCAAGTTCAAGTGCAGAGCCATCGACAAGCACCACTGACGCAAGTTCAACTCTAGAACCGTCATCGATCCCCACTGATGCAACGACCACTGTAGAGCCATCTTCAAGCACTTCTGAAGCAAGTTCAAGTGCAGAGCCATCGACAAGCACCACTGACGCAAGTTCTACTCTAGAGCCGTCATCGACAACCACTGATGCAACGACCACTGTAGAGCCATCTTCAAGCACTTCTGAAGCAAGTTCAAATTTTGAGCCTTCGACAAGCACCACTGACGCAAGTTCTACTCTAGAACCGTCATCGACAACCACTGATGCAACGACCACTGTAGAGCCATCTTCAAGCACTTCTGAAGCAAGTTCAAGTTTTGAGCCTTCGACAAGCACCACTGATGCAAGTTCTACTCTAGAGTCGTCATCGACAACGACTGATGCAACGACCACTGTAGAGCCATCTTCAAGCACTTCTGAAGCAAGTTCAAGTTTTGAGCCTTCGACAAGCACCACTGATGCAAGTTCTACTCTAGAGCCGTCAACGACAACCACTGATGCAACGACCACTGTAGAGCCATCTTCTAGCAGTACTGATGCAAGTTCAAGTTTTGAGCCTTCGACAAGCACCACTGACGCAAGTTCTACTCTAGAACCGTCAACGACAACCGGTGATGCAACGACCACTGTAGAGCCATCTTCTAGCAGTACTGATGCAAGTTCAAGTTTTGAGCCTTCGACAAGCACCACTGACGCAAGTTCAACTCTAGAACCGTCATCGACAACCACTGATGCAACGACCACTGTAGAGCCATCTTCAAGCACTTCTGAAGCAAGTTCAAGTTTTGAGCCTTCGACAAGCACCACTGATGCAAGTTCTACTCTAGAGTCGTCATCGACAACCACTGATGCAACAACCACTGTAGAGCCATCTTCAAGCACTTCTGAAGCAAGTTCAAGTGCAGAGCCTTCGACAAGCATCACTGATGCAAGTTCTACTCTAGAGCCGTCAACGACAACCACTGATGCAACGACCACTGTAGAGCCATCTTCAAGCACTTCTGAAGCAAGTTCAAGTTTTGAGCCTTCGACAAGCACCACTGATGCAAGTTCTACTCTAGAGTCGTCATCGACAACCACTGATGCAACAACCACTGTAGAGCCATCTTCAAGCACTTCTGAAGCAAGTTCAAGTTTTGAGCCTTCGACAAGCACCACTGATGCAAGTTCTACTCTAGAACCGTCATCGATCCCCACTGATGCAACGACCACTGTAGAGCCATCTTCAAGCACTTCTGAAGCAAGTTCAAGTGCAGAGCCATCGAAAAGCACCACTGACGCAAGTTCTACTCTAGAGCCGTCATCGACAACCACTGATGCAACGACCACTGTAGAGCCATCTTCAAGCACTTCTGAAGCAAGTTCAAATTTTGAGCCTTCGACAAGCACCACTGACGCAAGTTCTACTCTAGAACCGTCATCGACAACCACTGATGCAACGACCACTGTAGAGCCATCTTCAAGCACTTCTGAAGCAAGTTCAAGTTTTGAGCCTTCGACAAGCACCACTGATGCAAGTTCTACTCTAGAGTCGTCATCGACAACGACTGATGCAACGACCACTGTAGAGCCATCTTCAAGCACTTCTGAAGCAAGTTCAAGTTTTGAGCCTTCGACAAGCACCACTGATGCAAGTTCTACTCTAGAGCCGTCAACGACAACCACTGATGCAACGACCACTGTAGAGCCATCTTCTAGCAGTACTGATGCAAGTTCAAGTTTTGAGCCTTCGACAAGCACCACTGACGCAAGTTCTACTCTAGAACCGTCAACGACAACCGGTGATGCAACGACCACTGTAGAGCCATCTTCTAGCAGTACTGATGCAAGTTCAAGTTTTGAGCCTTCGACAAGCACCACTGACGCAAGTTCAACTCTAGAACCGTCATCGACAACCACTGATGCAACGACCACTGTAGAGCCATCTTCAAGCACTTCTGAAGCAAGTTCAAGTTTTGAGCCTTCGACAAGCACCACTGATGCAAGTTCTACTCTAGAGTCGTCATCGACAACCACTGATGCAACAACCACTGTAGAGCCATCTTCAAGCACTTCTGAAGCAAGTTCAAGTGCAGAGCCTTCGACAAGCATCACTGATGCAAGTTCTACTCTAGAGCCGTCAACGACAACCACTGATGCAACGACCACTGTAGAGCCATCTTCAAGCACTTCTGAAGCAAGTTCAAGTTTTGAGCCTTCGACAAGCACCACTGATGCAAGTTCTACTCTAGAGTCGTCATCGACAACCACTGATGCAACAACCACTGTAGAGCCATCTTCAAGCACTTCTGAAGCAAGTTCAAGTTTTGAGCCTTCGACAAGCACCACTGATGCAAGTTCTACTCTAGAGTCGTCATCGACAACCACTGATGCAACGACCACTGTAGAGCCATCTTCAAGCACTTCTGAAGCAAGTTCAAGTTTTGAGCCTTCGACAAGCACCACTGATGCAAGTTCTACTCTAGAGCCGTCAACGACAACCACTGATGCAACGACCACTGTAGAGCCATCTTCAAGCACTTCTGAAGCAAGTTCAAGTTTTGAGCCTTCGACAAGCACCAGTGATGCAAGTTCTACTCTAGAACCGTCATCGATCCCCACTGATGCAACGACCACTGTAGAGCCATCTTCAAGCACTTCTGAAGCAAGTTCAAGTGCAGAGCCATCGACAAGCACCACTGACGCAAGTTCTACTCTAGAACCGTCATCGACAAACACTGATGCAACGACCACTGTAGAGCCATCTTCAAGCACTTCTGAAGCAAGTTCAAGTTTTGAGCCTTCGACAAGCACCACTGATGCAAGTTCTACTCTAGAGCCGTCAACGACAACCACTGATGCAACGACCACTGTAGAGCCATCTTCTAGCAGTACTGATGCAAGTTCAAGTTTTGAGCCTTCGACAAGCACCACTGACGCAAGTTCTACTCTAGAACCGTCAACGACAACCGGTGATGCAACGACCACTGTAGAGCCATCTTCTAGCAGTACTGATGCAAGTTCAAGTTTTGAGCCTTCGACAAGCACCACTGACGCAAGTTCAACTCTAGAACCGTCATCGACAACCACTGATGCAACGACCACTGTAGAGCCATCTTCAAGCACTTCTGAAGCAAGTTCAAGTTTTGAGCCTTCGACAAGCACCACTGATGCAAGTTCTACTCTAGAGCCGTCAACGACAACCACTGATGCAACGACCACTGTAGAGCCATCTTCAAGCACTTCTGAAGCAAGTTCAAGTTTTGAGCCTTCGACAAGCACCACTGATGCAAGTTCTACTCTAGAGTCGTCATCGACAACCACTGATGCAACGACCACTGTAGAGCCATCTTCAAGCACTTCTGAAGCAAGTTCAAGTGCAGAGCCTTCGACAAGCACCACTGATGCAAGTTCTACTCTAGAGTCGTCATCGACAACGACTGATGCAACAACCACTGTAGAGCCATCTTCAAGCACTTCTGAAGCAAGTTCAAGTTTTGAGCCTTCGACAAGCACCACTGATGCAAGTTCTACTCTAGAGCCGTCAACGACAACCACTGATGCAACAACCACTGTAGAGCCATCTTCAAGCACTTCTGAAGCAAGTTCAAGTTTTGAGCCTTCGACAAGCACCACTGATGCAAGTTCTACTCTAGAGTCGTCAACTACAACCACTGATGCAACGACCACTGTAGAGCCATCTTCCAGCACCACTGATGCAAGTTCAAGTGCGGAGCCATCGACAAGCACCACTGACGCAAGTTCTACTCTAGAACCGTCAACGACAACCGGTGATGCAACGACCACTGTAGAGCCATCTTCTAGCAGTACTGATGCAAGTTCAAGTTTTGAGCCTTCGACAAGCACCACTGACGCAAGTTCAACTCTAGAACCGTCATCGACAACCACTGATGCAACGACCACTGTAGAGCCATCTTCAAGCACTTCTGAAGCAAGTTCAAGTTTTGAGCCTTCGACAAGCACCACTGATGCAAGTTCTACTCTAGAGCCGTCAACGACAACCACTGATGCAACGACCACTGTAGAGCCATCTTCAAGCACTTCTGAAGCAAGTTCAAGTTTTGAGCCTTCGACAAGCACCACTGATGCAAGTTCTACTCTAGAGCCGTCAACGACAACCACTGATGCAACGACCACTGTAGAGCCATCTTCAAGCACTTCTGAAGCAAGTTCAAGTTTTGAGCCTTCGACAAGCACCACTGACGCAAGTTTTACTCTAGAGCCGTCATCGACAACCACTGATGCAACGACCACTGTAGAGCCATCTTCAAGCACTTCTGAAGCAAGTTCAAGTTTTGAGCCTTCGACAAGCACCACTGATGCAAGTTCTACTCTAGAGCCGTCAACGACAACCACTGATGCAACGACCACTGTAGAGCCATCTTCTAGCAGTACTGATGCAAGTTCAAGTTTTGAGAATTCGACAAGCACCACTGACGCAAGTTTTACTCTAGAACCGTCAACGACAACCGGTGATGCAACGACCACTGTAGAGCCATCTTCTAGCAGTACTGATGCAAGTTCAAGTTTTGAGCCTTCGACAAGCACCACTGACGCAAGTTCAACTCTAGAACCGTCAACGACAACCACTGATGCAACGACCACTGTAGAGCCATCTTCTAGCAGTACTGATGCAAGTTCAAGTTTTGAGCCTTCGACAAGCACCACTGATGCAAGTTCTCCTCTAGAGTCGTCAACTACAACCACTGATGCAACGACTACTGTAGAGCCATCTTCCAGCACAACTGATGCAAGTTCAAGTGCGGAGCCATCGACAAGCACAACTGACGCAAGTTCTACTCTAGAACCGTCAACGACAACCGGTGATGCAACGACCACTGTAGAGCCATCTTCTAGCAGTACTGATGCAAGTTCAAGTTTTGAGCCTTCGACAAGCACCACTGACGCAAGTTCTACTCTAGAACCGTCATCGACAACCACTGATGCAACGACCACTGTAGAGCCATCTTCAAGCACTTCTGAAGCAAGTTCAAGTTTTGAGCCTTCGACAAGCACCACTGATGCAAGTTCTACTCTAGAGCCGTCAACGACAACCACTGATGCAACGACCACTGTAGAGCCATCTTCTAGCAGTACTGATGCAAGTTCAAGTTTTGAGCCTTCGACAAGCACCACTGACGCAAGTTCTACTCTAGAACCGTCAACGACAACCGGTGATGCAACGACCACTGTAGAGCCATCTTCTAGCAGTACTGATGCAAGTTCAAGTTTAAAGCCTTCGACAAGCACCACTGACGCAAGTTCTACTCTAGAGTCGTCATCGACAACGACTGATGCAACAACCACTGTAGAGCCATCTTCAAGCACTTCTGAAGCAAGTTCAAGTTTTGAGAATTCGACAAGCACCACTGACGCAAGTTCTACTCTAGAACCGTCAACGACAACCGGTGATGCAACGACCACTGTAGAGCCATCTTCTAGCAGTACTGATGCAAGTTCAAGTTTTGAGCCTTCGACAAGCACCACTGACGCAAGTTCAACTCTAGAACCGTCAACGACAACCACTGATGCAACGACCACTGTAGAGCCATCTTCTAGCAGTACTGATGCAAGTTCAAGTTTTGAGCCTTCGACAAGCACCACTGATGCAAGTTCTACTCTAGAGTCGTCAACTACAACCACTGATGCAACGACTACTGTAGAGCCATCTTCCAGCACAACTGATGCAAGTTCAAGTGCGGAGCCATCGACAAGCACAACTGACGCAAGTTCTACTCTAGAACCGTCAACGACAACCGGTGATGCAACGACCACTGTAGAGCCATCTTCTAGCAGTACTGATGCAAGTTCAAGTTTTGAGCCTTCGACAAGCACCACTGACGCAAGTTCTACTCTAGAACCGTCATCGACAACCACTGATGCAACGACCACTGTAGAGCCATCTTCAAGCACTTCTGAAGCAAGTTCAAGTTTTGAGCCTTCGACAAGCACCACTGATGCAAGTTCTACTCTAGAGCCGTCAACGACAACCACTGATGCAACGACCACTGTAGAGCCATCTTCAAGCACTTCTGAAGCAAGTTCAAGTTTTGAGCCTTCGACAAGCACCACTGATGCAAGTTCTACTCTAGAGCCGTCAACGACAACCGGTGATGCAACGACCACTGTAGAGCCATCTTCTAGCAGTACTGATGCAAGTTCAAGTTTTGAGCCTTCGACAAGCACCACTGACGCAAGTTCTACTCTAGAACCGTCAACGACAACCGGTGATGCAACGACCACTGTAGAGTCATCTTCTAGCAGTACTGATGCAAGTTCAAGTTTTGAGCCTTCGACAAGCACCACTGACGCAAGTTCTACTCTAGAACCGTCATCGACAACCACTGATGCAACGACCACTGTAGAGCCATCTTCAAGCACTTCTGAAGCAAGTTCAAGTTTTGAGCCTTCGACAAGCACCACTGATGCAAGTTCTACTCTAGAGTCGTCATCGACAACCACTGATGCAACAACCACTGTAGAGCCATCTTCAAGCACTTCTGAAGCAAGTTCAAGTTTTGAGCCTTCGACAAGCACCACTGATGCAAGTTCTACTCTAGAGTCTTCAACTACAACCACTGATGCAACGACCACTGTAGAGCCATCTTCCAGCACCACTGATGCAAGTTCGAGTTTTGAGCCTTCGACAAGCACCACTGATGCAAGTTCTACTCTAGAGTCGTCATCGACAACGACTGATGCAACAACCACTGTAGAGCCATCTTCAAGCACTTCTGAAGCAAGTTCAAGTTTTGAGCCTTCGACAAGCACCACTGATGCAAGTTCTACTCTAGAGTCGTCATCGACAACCACTGATGCAACAACCACTGTAGAGCCATCTTCTAGCACTTCTGAAGCAAGTTCAAGTTTTGAGCCTTCGACAAGCACCACTGACGCAAGTTCTACTCTAGAACCGTCAACGACAACCGGTGATGCAACGACCACTGTAGAGTCATCTTCTAGCAGTACTGATGCAAGTTCAAGTTTTGAGCCTTCGACAAGCACCACTGACGCAAGTTCTACTCTAGAACCGTCATCGACAACCACTGATGCAACGACCACTGTAGAGCCATCTTCAAGCACTTCTGAAGCAAGTTCAAGTTTTGAGCCTTCGACAAGCACCACTGATGCAAGTTCTACTCTAGAGTCTTCAACTACAACCACTGATGCAACGACCACTGTAGAGCCATCTTCCAGCACCACTGATGCAAGTTCGAGTTTTGAGCCTTCGACAAGCACCACTGATGCAAGTTCTACTCTAGAGTCGTCATCGACAACGACTGATGCAACAACCACTGTAGAGCCATCTTCAAGCACTTCTGAAGCAAGTTCAAGTTTTGAGCCTTCGACAAGCACCACTGATGCAAGTTCTACTCTAGAGTCGTCATCGACAACCACTGATGCAACAACCACTGTAGAGCCATCTTCAAGCACTTCTGAAGCAAGTTCAAGTTTTGAGCCTTCGACAAGCACCACTGATGCAAGTTCTACTCTAGAGTCGTCATCGACAACGACTGATGCAACAACCACTGTAGAGCCATCTTCAAGCACTTCTGAAGCAAGTTCAAGTTTTGAGCCTTCGACAAGCACCACTGATGCAAGTTCTACTCTAGAGTCGTCATCGACAACGACTGATGCAACAACCACTGTAGAGCCATCTTCAAGCACTTCTGAAGCAAGTTCAAGTTTTGAGCCTTCGACAAGCACCACTGATGCAAGTTCTACTCTAGAGCCGTCGACTGATGCAACGACTGATGCAACAACCACTGTAGAGCCATCTTCAAGCACTTCTGAAGCAAGTTCAAGTTTTGAGCCTTCGACAAGCACCACTGATGCAAGTTCTACTCTAGAGTCGTCATCGACAACCACTGATGCAACAACCACTGTAGAGCCATCTTCAAGCACTTCTGAAGCAAGTTCAAGTTTTGAGCCTTCGACAAGCACCACTGATGCAAGTTCTACTCTAGAGTCGTCATCGACAACGACTGATGCAACAACCACTGTAGAGCCATCTTCAAGCACTTCTGAAGCAAGTTCAAGTTTTGAGCCTTCGACAAGCACCACTGATGCAAGTTCTACTCTAGAGTCGTCATCGACAACGACTGATGCAACAACCACTGTAGAGCCATCTTCAAGCACTTCTGAAGCAAGTTCAAGTTTTGAGCCTTCGACAAGCACCACTGATGCAAGTTCTACTCTAGAGTCGTCATCGACAACCACTGATGCAACAACCACTGTAGAGCCATCTTCAAGCACTTCTGAAGCAAGTTCAAGTTTTGAGCCTTCGACAAGCACCACTGATGCAAGTTCTACTCTAGAGTCGTCATCGACAACCACTGATGCAACAACCACTGTAGAGCCATCTTCAAGCACTTCTGAAGCAAGTTCAAGTTTTGAGCCTTCGACAAGCACCACTGATGCAAGTTCTACTCTAGAGCCGTCAACGACAACCACTGATGCAACGACCACTGTAGAGCCATCTTCAAGCACTTCTGAAGCAAGTTCAAGTTTTGAGCCTTCGACAAGCACCACTGATGAAAGTTCTACTCTAGAGCCGTCAACTACAACCACTGATGCAACGACCACTGTAGAGTCATCTTCCAGCACCACTGATGCAAGTTCAAGTGCAGAGCCATCGACAAGCACCACTGACGCAAGTTCAAGTGCAGAGCCATCGACAAGCACCACTGACGCAAGTTCAACTCTAGAACCATCATCGACAATCACTGATGCAACTACCACTGTAGAGCCATCTTCAAGCACTTCTGAAGCAAGTTCAAGTTTTGAGCCTTCGACAAGCACCACTGATGCAAGTTCTACTCTAGAGCCGTCAACGACAACCACTGATGCAACGACCACTGTAGAGCCATCTTCTAGCAGTACTGATGCAAGTTCAAGTTTTGAGCCTTCGACAAGCACCACTGATGCAAGTTCTACTCTAGAGCCGTCAACGACAACCACTGATGCAACGACCACTGTAGAGCCATCTTCAAGCACCACTGATGCAAGTTCAAGTTTTGAGCCTTCGACAAGCACCACTGACGCAAGTTCTACTCTAGAACATTCATCGACAACCACTGATGCAACGACCACTGTAGAGCCATCTTCAAGCACTTCTGAAGCAAGTTCAAGTTTTGAGCCTTCGACAAGCACCACTGATGCAAGTTCTACTCTAGAGCCGTCAACTACAACCACTGATGCAACAATCACTTTAGAAGCATCTTTAAGCACTACTAATGCAAATTCAAGTCTAGAGCCATCGACAAGCACCACTGATGCAAGTACAACACTAGAGCCATCGACGAGCACCACTTATACAAGTTCAATTCTAGAGCCATCGACAAGCACCTCTGACGCAAGTACAACTCTAGAGGCGTCATCGACAACCACCGATGCAACGACCACTGTAGAGCCATCTACAAGCACTACTGACGCAAGAACAATGCTAGAGCCTTCAACGACAACTTCAGATGCAACGATCACGGTAGAGCCATTTACAAGCTCTACTGATGGAAGTACGAAGGTTTCATCCGGTTGAACTTTCAGTCCCAGAATTAATCTTCACAGGGCAACCTCACTGTACATCCTACATCGCGGAACTATATTTAAAAATGATTTTTAAGTACCTGCAAAGCCTCAGGGAAAGCAACAATGATGATTGCTCTGATTAAACCATTATTATCATTTTAGCATCATTTAGTTATATAACAAGACTTTTCAGTAAATAATGTTAATTTAGTGTTATTTAAAAAATAAAATATGTGGCCAGCAAAAATGTCGGCACCATAAAAATATGAAAGCGTTATAGTTATATTTTGGAATATTTATTATAAGTTTTTGCAAAGTAGGCCTTAAGAACCCAACATAATATATTATTATGTTTTATGTTGGGACACAGGTGACAGACCTTTCTCTCAATGAGAGGGAGTGTGCTGCCATTTACCAAGCTCGACACCCATGGTCCGTTTTGAAGAAATTACTTAGTTACATACTTATTTATATTGACATTATTTTATTTTAGTTTTGGGTGTTTTATAAGTTTAATTTATATGAGTACTCAAATTAAACTGTTTTATTAAATTCAATAATCTAGATCTAGAAAGTAAAATTTTAGGGGGTATGTTTGTTCTCATACACATTTATGTTGAAGTGCATTTTTTTGTTTTTATTGTAATCATACTTCCTCTTACGTAGTAGTAGTAGTAGTATTAATGATATGTTAGCTGTTTTATTTTGTGAGTTTGGAAATTTTTAACTCGATCTCGCTTATACGGCTGAACGATTGACTGAAGGTTTGGCACTAGACTATGAACTAGAATAACTTATGAATACTAATTTTACCTGTTTAGTTACCAAATATTAGAAGTAGGTACTAAATAAATTATTTGAAAATTTTGAATATGTTTCAATAAAACGGCAATCCCAACATTGTTTGCAATATGACGACGTTATAAATTTTATACTATTTCAATTTATTTATTAGCTATGGACAAAAAAATATAGTAAATTTTGTTATTAAGCTACCGGACCATTCTCTTTATATAGTATCACTGACACGCGTTCTACGCATCAGTGATACGACTTTTTTGAGAATCACTGCATGGAAGCCGTCAGTTCGATTCCGAGCTAACATCTCAATCTCCGATGCCCTACTGAAACGGGGCAGTTTTATCAGCATCCGAAAAACATAATTAAATTGGAGGCGCATGCCATGCAAATTACACCTATTCCATGTCAGAACGTGCTCAACTCACTGGCACTAAGCCCATTTTCGTTATAGTGAACCCGAAAACCATGAAAATGACAACCATGACAAAAAATAATACAAAGTTTTATTTAGCGCCATCTTGGATTTTGATTTTTTGATAAGTTGGTCGAAAACTTGGAAAGCCTACTTAGCTGTGATAGTCCTTTCACGATGCCGAAATCGTTAATTATGTGACTCACGCTCCCACATCAGCCTGGTTAAGGGTTAACAAATTAATGAGTAATAGTCAACCGACTTATAATGGGTTACTGGAAAAAAATCGTAAGAATTCCATACAAAACTATCTTCTATACATATAATAAAATCGTAGATTTGCCGTGTCTGTAGATTTAATATTTTTTCATAAAAATAACAGAGATAAGTTAGAAAAAAAAACAGAACACAAAAGCAATTTTTGAAATTTTTGTCTGTTTGTCTGGTTATCCAAATGTTTGGTTGTTTGTGGCAGCATCACGCAAAAACCACTGATTGGATTCAAAATCTATCTACTTTTTCTCTCATTCATTGTCCTGTCAGTTGATTCACATAAAATCGATCTTTTTTCGATATGCTTTTCGATTTTATTTGGAAGGGTTGTTTAGTGCATCCATAGACAGTTTTACTTACTTTAGTAAGTTACTGTTTTTCGCAAATAATTTTTACCATAAAGCACAATAACAACAAAAATCCACAATAAGAAGAAATATCGTCGAGAATCTACAGGATACACTGCAGGGTTGGTAACATCGGGAATAGATTACTATTATTTTATTTCCATATCGCATAACCACAACGAGAGGTAAAGGAATCATAGCTTAGCACAAAGCGTATGGACTGCCAAAGACCTACAAATAACAGCCGGCCCCAACGACTTAACGGGGACGCATTAAATAAACAAAATATTAACTCAAAATATATAAATATTATTACAAATATCTATTCAAAAAGTACAAGTTGGGTGAAGCTAGATAGAGTCGGTGCTAAAATTAACATCAATAGAGGAGTCCGGCAAGGTGATCCTATCTCTCCGAAATCGTTCATTGCTGTCTTACAGAATATAATGGCAGACCTTCCTTGGTCAAAGCGAGGCATTAATGTCGATGGAAAACATCTTAGCCACTTACGTTTTGCAGACGACATTGTCATACTAGCTGAAAATCCCAAGGAACTGATGAATGATCTACAAACTGCGAGTGAATCTGTGGGATTAGAGATGAACCTTAGCAAAACAAAAGTCATGACCATTAGCGGAATGACGCTTTAGTCATCGACATGCCGCTCGAATACTTCAAACACTACATTTATTTAGGTAAACAAATCTCATTTAAGAAAAGCAGAAACTTAGAAGAAATAGACCGACGGATAGCTCTAACCTGGAAAAAGTATTGGGCTCATTAAGAGATATTTAAATCAAAACTTCCCATCGCGCTGAAAAAGACAGTACTCGATTCTGCAATTTTACCATGTCTTACTTATGGCTGCCAGACCTGGGATATTCGATACAAAGGCGAGAAAGAAGATCCAAACAACACAAAGAGCTATGGAGAGAAGCTGTTTTAAATGTAAAACTGAGCGACAGAGTAAGAAACACTGACATTCGCATCAAGACTAAATAAAGTCACCGATGCTCTCGCTTTTTCACAAAGCCTTAAATAGAAATGGGCCGGGCACGTTTCGCGGTTGTGCAGGGTCTTAGCATTTAAGAAGCCACGACCCCCGCTCTTCCACGAGATATACAGCCCCATCACCAATGATCGTGGGTGATGCATCCGATTTGCGGTAAGCAGTGAGCGTACCCTCCTATCCAGGGCGTTAAGTTCCGTCTGAGTCCATTTGAGTATGCCAAAAGAGTACATCAATACCGGCATGACCCAACCGTTAAAGGCGCGCACCTTGTTTCCGCCTGATAAAAGACTGTTGAGTACTTTATTCAGGCGGCCAAAGAAGCGCTCCTTTAACGATTGTTTCACGTCAGCAGCATTGATGCCCAGCGCTTCCGCCATACCCAAATACTTGTAAGTTTCGGTTGAGCTGAGGGATCTAAGGTGTATGGAATCCGAGAGTTGAGTTCCCACGGATTCCATAATCTCCCTTCGCTTCACATGCATGACCGCACATTTGGCCACACCAAATTCCTTACTGCTGCCACTACTGAAGGTTTCTGTTACCTTCAGTAGCTTCATCAATTGCAAGTTGTTGGGGGCAAAGAGTTTCAAGTCATCCATGTAAAGGAGGTGTGATATGACCTGACCACCTCTTCTCAACCGGTAGCCTTGGCCCGAACCTTCCAGCAATGTGCTGAGAGGGTTGAGGGCCAGACAAAACCACAGTGGACTCAGACTGACGCCCTGAAATATACCACGCTCGATCCTTATCGGGTCGCTGTTCAAGTGTTCACCTGAATCTGTCGACATCCTGGATAGCGAAGGACCGTCCTATTCTGCGCCATACACGACATCAGGAAGGTGCGTAGAACTTCATCAACTTTAAACAGCTCCAGCACCCTCATGAGCCATGTATGTGGCACTGAGTCATAGGCCTTCTTATAATCTATCCAACATGTCAACAGATCCTTTCGGGAACGACGCACTTGTTGGCTAATGGCAATATCGATGAGGAGCAGCTCCTTAGTACCGCGGGAACTGTTCCTACATCCATTCTGAGAGGCAGACATGATTGAATTACTTTCAATATGATGGTTAATATTTGCTCTCAAAATGGATGTAAGAACTTTATAGACCGTCGGTGAACACGGGGCTTTTCCTGTAGTGGGTTATTCCTGTAGTCAGGAACTGGGCAGCGACCCTGACTCTAAGGTAGACTGGAATTGAGATGCCATGCGAGCATGCGATCTTTACAAAAATTGTGCAGCCCGTCCGGCCCTGGAGATTTCAGTTAGGCAACGGACGGACTGCACGAGCTACATCTTGGTGGCTGATGGTAATTGCCCCCATTTCTGGTATCGGATCGCACGCGTGCTCGCCCTCCCGAGTCCAATCACCCTCGGTGTGACTGACAAGCACCGACCAGATGCTGAGCCAAAATGAACACATGGCGTCATCATCCGGCAAGCGCGTATCAGTCAAACCTTGGTCCAGTCGCTCCCAAGCCCTATAAACCCACCTTTCAATGCTTTGGAATGTGTGATCCTGAGTGTATCGCTCCACTCGCCACTTGTACCGACGTATACGGTTTGCCCATGCATAGATTTTCTGCTTCAGGAAGTATATACGCTCTGTGACGCGGGTCAGATAATCCTGATGACTGATATCAGTCCCCGAGAACGCCCGACTCACAAAGCGCATCACTCTACTACTGAAGATATCTATTGAAGCAGATAAGTTTGCCGATGAGTGCTCTAACCTCACCGATACGACGCTCGATCCTAGTCCTAGTCATACCTGACCAGCTGAGCTACACGACATGCCGCTGCAGCCGCACAATACAAGATGGAGTGGGTATCGGCAAGGTCTTCGCTGCTATCAAAACAATTATTATTATTATTATGTAGACTCTTCCACAACGGTCTCACTTTTAGCAGCCTCTATTCCACCACGGCTGCAATTAAAAAGTTGGCCACGTGTATCGAAATACTATATTGCTTAAGAACTTTGTCATCAGAGACGATGGCCTGAGTGTGGCCAAAAGATTCTCTAGTAGCACACCAGCGAGCCGATAGACGCAGCGTCGTTAATGAAATCAAAATTAAATCCCCCCTTTAATTTTGATTTCATTAACGACGCTGCGAATCGATAAAATAGGCACAATAGATATACACACTCTGTGAGAATTTCAGCTCTTTACCTATCACGGTTCATGAGATACAGCCCGCTGACAAATAGACGGACACGGCTTAGTAATAGGTTCCCGGATGGATGCGCTCCTTTAGGTACGGAACCATAAAAATATTTAAGAAAGTAAGTAATGTTATTCGCTTAATGTGGCTCGCTGAATTTCTATCTGTCTTCCAATCTGAGTTTCATAATCACTTTGATACACTTCAACTAATGCATACCTTCAAGCCCATTGGCGCGAACAGAATCCACCCATTGTAATGATAAAGATAACTCTTTCTATAAAAGGATTAATTGAAAATGCAACATCTCACTTTAGTCATTTGCAAAGGAAAATGTCCAAGCTGACGGTGATAGTTTTAGCAGTATTCACTGTAACGATTAGTGTCAGATGTCTTGCGGAACCTTTGGGTAAATCATTTGTTTTATTAGATTAACTCGAATTAATCAGAGGTCCATATTCCAAATCATGTTCTCCAACTCGACTCAAACGCAAATCATTAAATTGACAGCTTCAGCTTGTTTCTTATTGCCATTAATTTCCATGGCGATTGAGTCAGGTGAAGGTCCTTTAAACTGACTTAAAATTTTGATTGTGAAGCTACAAAGTAACATTCAATCAGCAAAAAAAACTTTCAAAGAGTCCAAAATGCCGTTGAAACTCGTTTCCAAAATTCATCCCTGTAAGGGATTGACGACGTGAATTTTTTTTTAAATTTGTTGGGAAGGATGTTTAGAGGAACTACTAGAGATGCTAACTGCAATAAAAAATCTTAGTCCATTCTAATCTATTCTTAAGCCAAGCCGAAACTTCATAGGAACTGCTGAGTCGGGTCATTAAGTTCATACAAATTTTAATAAATATGTCTATGTAAATCTTACCCTAACTAATATTATAAATGCGACAATGAGTTGAGCTTTCACGCCTAAATCACAGAACCGATTATGATGAATTGGTGTACAGATAAATGGAACATGGCGACGAATGATGAATCCGCGTGCAAAAGCTAACTAGATAATAAGCTCCTTTTTTACCATTTGCAGAAGAAACAGAATCACAGCTAAGTCGCAGAGACGACTCAGATAATATGGAATCCGACTCTGAGGACGTCGCTCGATCGGCGGCGCCGCAAGCATATCCGTCTGTCAGTAACCGGTTCAGGTCACCCTACCCACCGAACAAGATTCGGCTGGTCGAATGTTACGCCTGTACAGACTGTCCGAAGGTTTTACCTAACACCACCTCTAAGTATTGCCCGTACACCAATGATTATACAAAAAATAATAAGTGTGTTGTCTACGCTGAGAAATACAATCGTAAGTATTACAAACCCATTCATATCTTTTAATTATTATTTGAAAATAAAAGGGTATTTTCTTGGAAAGAAAAATAAAGTTTTCCAATTAGATTTAACGAAAAAAAATTGGACGCTTATTTTTTTACTTAATCATTAAAAATTTAAAATAATAAAACGCATCAAAGTTCAGAACTGGAGCCTAATGACTTTTTTTATAAAATATGTACGAAGGTTTAACGTCAAGCAAAATTTCAACCCACTGTACCCTATTAATTTTGCCTAATCTTGCCTACACGTAAAATGGCGATGTTTTTTTTTATCGTCTATCCCATGGCGTGGTGCCGTTCGATAGGTCGTTTAAAAATAACAGCTAAGAACTAAAAAAAACTATCAGAGCTAAGTAGGCTTTACTAGTTAACGAGTAATAGTAGACCAAACTTATAAAATGTACTAAAGGACAATGGCAGCCAAACATTGATTTAGTTGAGACAACATTCCTACGTTTTTACCTACTGTCACTTGGCAGAATAAACTTTAATAAGATAATCAAATAACTTTAAAATATTTTTTTTCCGGCTTTAACTACATAGTTAATGTGACACTGAAAAAACGTAGACAAATGTTGAAATTTCAATTCGACGATCAAATTTAAGTCAGCTAAGATTTCGCCATTGTTCTTTTGTTTATTTTGAAAATTAGTTAGATAAAGTTGTTAGTTACGTAAAAAAGGTAAGTCGACGGCATTTTGTGACATGCAACTGCGGAACCCTACACTGCGCGTGGCCCGACACGCACCTGGCCGGTTTTTTTTAGGAATGGATGTTACGCAATAAGAAAAATGCTGGGCCATCTGCTATCTAATCTTCTTTTTTCCAAACATGAACAGCAGACATATAATGGCAATCTGCCCAATGTGGAGAAGAAACATCATTTTCAGTTTCAATGATAACAGGTTTTAAGAAACTATTAAACATTATTCAGGCAGCGATTAATAACAATAAATTTCCTTATAGGCTTATGCCTACACTTACAATCAGGCTTCAGAAATAATATTACTAAAACACTGACCTATATCTGTTATATTTATTCGCTAAAATATTTTAATTAAACGAATTTATTCCCACCTACCAATTTACGATAATATACACGCTGAAATTTTAATGGTTATTTTCCCGCGGCAGAACGATTAGCCATCAGTAGTACTATTGAAACGTAAAGTTAAAGAAAATAAAAAAATAATTTATAAATAAATCATAAACTCGAATGCGTGATAAGCAATAGTAACTCCTTAAACATGACGTAGCTTAGGTACTACTCGAAATACACGCAAGCGCCGCCGTTCGCTCTTTTCACTTTGTTGGCAGAGCAACGACGCACCGACAAAGTGAAAAGCGAATCATAACTGTTCAGAGCAAAATAAGCTCTCGCGCGTAGTAATAAGCCATTAGCTTTAGCCGCGCATCGCGCGCGGCATCCTTTTCTGTTGTACCTATCAACTGGTTGATACGCGAAGGGCAACGACCGCAGCCGCTTTGTGCGAGACTATCGCGATGTATAACTATTGGTTCGAAGTCGCTTTCGAGTTTTGTTTATCACATTTGTTATTCTGCCAGTTCTTGATTTTATTTTTTTAAATCGATTGTATTACCAAGACAATCTCATTTCGCTTGCGATTTCGGCCATGGCGGCCAATCTCAACCTAGGCTAGCCATCGGCACGGGACATATTATAGTGCACAAGTGTGTGCACAAACACAGGTGGCTCTCATATTCCGATGGGACGGCAACCCGACACGACCGGAGAGAGATCTGGCGCAGGACCAACGGCTTATCGTGCTTTTCGTACCAATATTATTAAAGTCTAATTAAAGTGGAATTTGAGATACATTTTTGGTGAAAAGTTATTAAAATACGCTTTGATAGTTACTTGTTCAAAAATGATATTTGAAACATTATTCTATTTATTGCTATCACAAATGTAGGTAGGTAAACCTCAAGAATCAAGAGGCAATTGAAAGTAATGAGTAATCTCGATTTCACCGTATTGTTGTGTATTCGGGGCAGTACCACTTTCACGATAAGGATCGCATTTCTAATATCAGTGACACGAAGCTAATTCCTTTACGTTTACTATATTTCTAACCAAGGGCATCATAGATTGTTCCAAGCGAGTGAAGCAACTGTGTCATATCTTCACGTCTTAACGGCTGAACAGATTTGGATGAAACATGACATACTGGCACTCCACTTAGATCCTTGTAGTATAATGTTCCCTTGGGATTATTTTCGACATCCACTCGGGCGAAGCCGCTGACAGACCCAAACTTAGTTGAAACAAGGCTAGGCAGATGATGATCACATGACATAAACTATCTGCGTTCTTACTACAACTTTGTTCACTGTTTTGTTATTGATGCTTGTGTAGGTAACAGACGAATCTAATCCGATCGGTCTAACAAAATACACAAGCGACAATGTAGACCGACATTTTAATTTGAACGAATTGTGAAATGACTGTTTGAGGAAGGCGGACCTTGAGGCTTTAGCAGTCATACACGGATTGGGATTTGATCAGAGAGGGAATTGCCGTATTTTAATGGAACGTTTGCATTCGCGTTTCAGCCGTAGTGTCGAAAATACCTCGTACTTCGCTACATTTTGAAAAGTTTTGGCATTGATGAAAAAAAAAGTTATAAAAAGAAAAAGATATTTCATTTTGTTTGTTTGGGACAAAAAATAGTTAGGTACATGTTACATTTTAATGCAGGTGATTTAAAAATAGAATGACAAACATGTAACCCACACACCCACACATTGTCCCACTATGGTTTTAATTAACTGTAGGTATCTATTAGAAAAGAAATTGATTCCATTGATGGGCCCGATGTCAAGCCAGCTCTTTGGAACTGAGACCACAGCGCTAAATTATACAAGATTGAGTCCAATGCTCCGTTTAATCTGAAGTTAACCTAACTATTATTAGGTAACTACTAACACCAGTATTAACAATTTCCTTGTAATATTCCAGAGATGGAGAAGGCATGGTACATCCGTGGCTGCGCTTCGGAGCGAGGGTCGTGTACTGACATAGCGAGAGCTCACGAAAATGCAAACGCAAGATTAGTCAAAATGATATACTGTTCGGAATGCGACGGAGACAAATGTAACAGCAACGGAGTTTACCGATCTCTCCCGAACTTTGCAGCTGCAATACTCTTCGTAATAGTTACACCTTTGGCTGGAAAATATGCGCTCTCATAATACTTGGTTGTGAATAATATGGAATATTTGTTTGTTAATTATGATAGTATCTAATGATAGCACAGGTCTCAAGAAAAATCCAGTTCGTAGATATTATGAATTAAAGCGATGTCCGTTATCAACAAAACTTTTTTCTTTCTCTGAAAGTATGTCTAAGTTAATGTTAAGGGCAAGCCTATTGCTATCAACCAGTTAGAAATAAGTATACAGGCACAGCCTTTATCTAGGGGTGAGTAGGTATGTATCGACTGAAAATTACGGGTTTGTTGCAAATTTCGATCATACAGTGCGGCTTATCTATTTATCAACTTTATTTAATTTATTTATCTCTGGTCTGGACTCCAGGCTGCTGCTAAGAAAGCCCTGAAGGGAAAATTCAAAACACATCATATGACGCTTTTCCAAAGACAAGCTCTCCTTTGAATTATGGAGTCTTGCCAGAATCCTCGAAACGATTACTTCTGTAAAATTATAGGGGTTTTGGCTTTAGCAGGGTAAATAATTTCACATGTCATGTCAAATTTATATAACAAAAAAAAACAAAAACATTCCAAAAAGTAGGTAATAGGGGTGTCCTACGTTGGTTCGAAATTCGATTTTCATTAGTCCGAACACGATTGTCCGAAAACACGTTAGTACAAAACTTGTTAGGCCGAAACATTTTAAGTCGAGTGGATGTGAAGTTGGTTCGAACCTTTTCAAGAGTAATTATATCAACATCGACGACCACAGCGACATCTTTGTCATTCAGCTACAATTAAATAGAGCGCCATCTGGTTTGAAAACAGGAAAACGATACTTTAAGTTAAGGTTTATAAAGAGATGTCACTACTGTAGCAACCGCTTCGTACACCTTAAAAATAAAGGGTTGGGCAGATAAGTATACCTATAGGTATTCGTTGGTATTTGAGAAGTGTTGTAGAATTTACTTGATACTGTTACGAGTACCTACTTAGTTCTGGGAAGAGTCTGCGTTATACTTCAACTAACTGACCTTCATTAGTTTCGGGATCTCCTTCCTGAATACGTCTTACGTTAGTCATTTGGAACATGTCCCAGACTTTTATACTAGGTATCTAAAACGCATCCACAGTCACTATATGTACAGTAGGCTTAATATCGATATTTCTAGGAAAATAGTCGACGAGGTGGATTTTAGGTAGACATTGAAGACTTGGATCGTACCTTCATTTGTTAATCAGTGAAATAAGGTTTACAGGTACCTAAACAAGAAATGTCGTCGAGGAACTTCCTTTTATTATTAATTATCCCCTGTTTTGAAGTCCATATAATGGTCAAAAACATTTCTTTGTCTGAGGTGGCTTTTTGAGGAAAGCACCACGCCGGTTTGAGTGGACCTGTCCAGACAGTGCAAGCATTTGTCAGTTTTCTCAGGACTACTAGGAGCTCAACGACTTGACGAACAATATCTAGGTAGGCCGTACAAAGCACTCAAACTGCCAGACAACGTTAAAATTACTCGAAAGAAAAGTAATCTACATAGTTCTCACATATACAATAAAAAATAATAATATATAAAAGGTAGGTACTTCTTGAAGCCTTCTTCTTCTTACCTTCTTATCTGTCGATCTTTTAGGGTCCCGTAGTCAACAAGGAACCCTTATAGTTTCGCAATGTCCGTCTGTCTGTCTGTCCGTCCGCGGTTTAGCTCAGAGACGCTTAGCGCTGGAAAGATGAAATTTGGTTTGGGTATACATATTAATCACGCCGACTAAGTGGTGAAATAAAAATCATGAAATACTTTTTTTTAGGATACGTGTAAAGTTGCAATGTTTTTTTTATCGTCTACCCAACGCAAATGGTGTAAAGTGTCGTTTCGTTAGATAGGTATATTGAGGGTTTGCTGAAACCATTTTTCCATCCTAGTATCCATTTGCGAAATATTAAGCTTTAAAGTGCTATTTTTTTGTTAGAGTCATGTGTCCTTCTGCCAGCTAAACAGTTGTTTTTGGAGACGTGAAAAAAATCATGCTAGTAGCACATATAACGAATTTAAAAGGAAAACTATCACAGCTAAGTAGGCTTTACAACTTAAAAAATGGAACTGGGTAAGTAAAAAAAAAACCATTTGTAATCCAAGTGCAGTTGTAACTTTGTAATCTAATAACAATTAAGTACATTATACTATTTTTCTGGCATGGTTTAGGAGACAGGTAACTACGGAACTCTACACTGTGCGTGGTCCGACACGCCCTCGGCCGGTTATTTTTTATTATTTTAATCGTATTAATAAAACTTAGCACACGGAGAGATCATGTCTTAAAATAGGACATTAAATTTATTCCCGAGAGCACGTTTCCTTTGCAACTAATACTTTTTTTTATAAACAACTGACATTGTCTATTTCGGTACACATGCACCTAAAAATAGTTGCAATTGTGTTCAAAAGTTTTCTAAAGAATGCCGGGACAAACACTCTGAGACAAAAATAGATTTTATTGCAGACTAAGAGCGCATAGTCGACCATAGATTCAATGATTCGTCAACGAATGGCTTTCTAAACTACATAATGATTCCTGTTATAGTGACGAACCTTTTTTGGATTATAAATCTGTTTTTGTGTTCATTTTCGTGGGAGACACTCGCATAAACCTATGCTACCGAACAAGACCAAAGATTATGTAGAACAGTTGCAGCGGAACAGCTGCTCAGCTTCAGCAAGCACAAGTTCGATCATGTATGGAGTTCCTACATCCATGAGACGAATCAGCGAAATACCAGCTGGGAACTCTGGAATCAAAGGCGAGCCGATAAGCAAGCCAAGAGGGTTATTGGCAGCGATGCACTAGAACTTGAAGAAATAATACAGTACGGATACGAGAGAAGAAAAAGTGATGGTGAAAATTCACGTTAAAGAAGTTAATATTCAAGCAAAAGCTAAATAATATAAGCCATGGGTACGTATAGCTCTGCGAACCCCATAAGATTAAAAGCTTGAAGACATGTTGTAACATCCGAAGTCGGATCGTAGAAATTAAAACTCGTTACGAAACGAAAATATCCCATCCAAGTCAGCGACACTGTTTCGCAACACGCGTTTGGGACAAATGCGCCAAAGACCAGATTAAACAACGGATAACAGAGTCGTCAATTCTAATAAATATGGACATATTATGGACTGGTTATAATAATAATCATAATGCTAAGTAATATTATAAATGCGCAAGTAAGTTGTTGTGTTTGATACACTTTCCGACGAATTGGCTGAACCGATTTTGAAGAATTGATGGTACAGGGATCCATCTATCCCTGTGCCCTGGAGACGGTTACTTTCTTGGGAAAATAAAACTTAAATGATAGCGACGCCGCGGTAAGCACAAGCTAGTAAATAATCATTTTATATGTTTTCTATCACTAGTCTCCAAAGCGAGTACCAATAAGACTTATACAATGTTAGTAGCAATAAATAAACTTATGCTTAATCATGTTAATGATAATATAATAAACACAACCTTCACACTACAATAACTTACTAAAAAAATTTCTTCAGTATTCCAGAGATACTGGGACAACAATTTACAAATGCTGTTAATTGTTGTTGTGTTAAATGTTGTTAATTGTTTGCGTTTAAGTTCAGCCTGTCAACAATCACGCCCAGTGCTGTTGGAGCCTGATGGTTGATGATACAATTACCTCCACATCGATGTGTCAGCACGATATTCTTTTCGTATCAGCAAAATTTATCTGTGGTGCAATGATTTTTCATTATATTGATTAATATTTCTTGTTGATGTCATTTTGATGTTAATTACTATATTTGTAATTATTGTAAGAGTGCAATTTTCTTCATTGGCCTCTTTTAAATCATTTTTAGTGGATGTTCTATGGTGGATGGATAAATACGAACTGGCAAAACATAAAAACTCGGATGTTCGATGCGTGCTGTGCAATATTGTTTTGGAGAAAAGAGATACATAGTATCAAACTAATATCATCCGTTTTATTTAGATCTACAATATGCAACACTTAAACCAAATCAAAATAGTTTTGAGAATTCTTTTCCAAATTTTGTCGAAGAAAAAATCCAAAATTTTAATAACGTTTCGGAAAGTTAATCATGTTAACTTGGAGCATCTTTCCAAAACGTTATTGCTGTTTCGCCCCAAAATTAATATATTTCCTTCGTGCTTCCCATTTATGAAAGCACCCCCACCTTTTGGACAAATTGGACCGAATTATCAAGCGTACACTTACTTTAATTTTGAATGTGGCCGAGCCTGGGCGCAAGCAACTCTTCCCATCCGTGTAGGATGCTTCGGCATCCGCAAAATTACCAGTATTGGTTTACCGGCTTTTATATTCTCGGTTCACAGCACTGATAAATTAATCAGCACTGATTGATTTTGACCTGATGTGCTTCACCGAGGCTGTGGAGGCCTGGGGACTCGCTTGTCCGAATTCAAATCCGCCCGACTACCCTTCGTCCCAGAGACGGTGGGATGAGCTCTGCAGGCAGGTTCAGGAAAACCTTATTGCCACATCAACTACTACGGCAGAGCGTGAGCGCCTTCTGGCTGTGTGTGAGTGGGAGTCGGGTCTCCGGCTTCACACACTCCCATCGTCGAAGATTGGCACCTTCTTCGACGATACTACTTTCCGCCTCGCTGCTTGCCTACGTCTTGGCGCTCCTTGTTGTTCTCCTCAACCTCAACAGCCTCGGACATCACGGCCTGTCATGCAGCCGTAGCGCGGGCCGCATAGCGCGGCACGCGAATATTAACGACATCATCCGACGAGCTCTCGAGCCACCTTCGGCGTTCCGGCTGTGTTAGAATCCAATGGCCTGGCACGTGACGATGGCAAGAGACCGGACGGCATGTTGTTATTTTCATGGAAAATGGGTAGGCCATTAGTGTGGGACGCTGCTTGTGTCGATACTCTTGCGCCATCCCATCTTCCTAGCTCTTCGTGCTGTGCTGGCGCTGACGCTGCGGTTGCAGAGAATCTCAAGCGGCGGAAATTCAAACAGGCTTCTTCTGGGTAAGCTCGCTCCATCGTCGACTTTGTCTCTGTCATCTATGACCTAGACTAGAGTCAAGAGCAAACCCATATTAAATTTAAAAAAAAAATATATATATAATAACCTTGTTGTTAGTTATATTTTCGAGCCGTTTGGGTTTGAAACTCTTGGGTCGTGAGGTCCGAGTGCGCATTACTTGTTTAAAAATCTCTCAAGACGCTTAGTTGACACTTCGCGTAACCCAAGGGCTGGCTTTTACCTTGGTCAAAGAATTATCATAGCCACATAATGCAATACCGCCAGTCTTTTGGGTCGACAACGATGCGGATGAATTTTTTGACGCCACATTTTAGGGTTAATTTAGTTAAAAGTTTTTATTTCTAGTGTATACAGTTAGTAAAGTATTTATTAAAACGGTTGTAAATATCTATGTAAATAAATCGTTTTGAATTTGTGATAGGCCCACCATAGTCTAATTAAGTTCAGTGTAATATCTGTAGCCTCATTGATCTTTGGACACGTAGTACATAGCATCTACCGTATTCGCGCCAACTACTGCGCCTTATAAACCGGCTTTAGCATTGATACACAATAGCGTTTAGAACGCTGTGGTTATACAGCATGAAAGTATAACGGTAAGGAACAGAATATTCAGGAATATATAGAATAAGTCAATCAAAAAAGCAATGGGTATTATTGCTCTTATTCTAATTTTATAATTGCAAAACTATGTTATAAAACGGTTGTTGAGCACTGCCGACCACCAAATAGGTAATCAAAAATATTCTTAAAAATGTCTGTTAAAATTAAATGTTTGATGATAATATGATCTTTACGAATCTTATTTTACTTTCGTAATCGCAATGAGACTGGATTTTCGACGATAATGCATGTCATGTGAATAAATCTGAGCGTTTTTCCTGCTACGTTTTGCCCGCCGCGTGTGACACGCTTCTGAGTGAGTCACCGACAGGCCCCTGCAGTTTCATTCTCATGTTCCCGCGCCATTCGCTCGACGAATGAGAAACGAGACGAACGTAATTATTCGTTTTTGTGTTGTTATTTCGTAAATAGTGCCGCGTGACTTTCTACCATAACAATGGCCAACCTCAGCGTATTTGTGCCCGTACTACTCCTGGCTTTATTCATAAAAGAAGGTAAGTTTATTTTTAATTCGGAACTTTAGAAAACGCGCCGTTTTTTAAAAAATCTGTTCTTGAGTTTTGTGTTCAAAATGTGAATGTTATGTTTGCGTCTTTTATGTAAATTAGGGTGAATGGAGTATGGTGTTGCTGTTGAGTTTAGCGTCTTGATATTTTATTATAATTTATGTGGCAATTCATTTATTTCTTTTTGCTACCTAAGTAGTAACTACCTGCCTACGCCTAAGTACATAATAGTTAACAATAAAGTTATCTGCGACCTTTACAACTTTACTTCTGCTTAAATTGTAGTGTAGATAAACTTTTTTTTTTTTTCGTAGAAATTGGCTTGTAAGGTTGAGTAAACTAGTTTAATTCGAATTTTAAAAAGTCTGCAAAAGGACTAAATATCTATAACTCGCTTCCTTTTGATAAAAATAGTGTTAACTCTAATGTTTATGTTGGCACCAATCTTGAAATTAAAGAAATGTATACGTGTGTAATACTGAATAAATAAATAAATAGTAACTGGCCATAAAAAGAGCAGATTACAAAAATAAAAAAAAACTGAAAAGGGGGACAAGACATTAACACAATGGGAACAGATTGAAGGGATACTAACTGTCTAAGTAGGTACTGTAAAATCGCACCTATTGGATGAAATGGCATTGCACTAAGACTTTTAAAATAATAAATTAAATGACTTGAATAGCTTGAACAGATACCTACTAAATCTTGGAATCTGTGTCTGGTCCAATACGGGGGTCTGGTTCAAATCTATAGTGATAGTAGAAAAGAAATAAAGAAACACACGTTTTAGTCACAGGAACGTGCAATGCCTAATGATAATGTAATATTATATATAATATATTATTATGTAATAGTTATGGTATCTATTAAGCTGTTTTGGTCTGGTAAATAACTCAAATAATCAACTTTCTCCTCAATAAATAAAAAACGCGTGTAAAACTCTGCTGAACGAAAATTTCCCGCTTTGCACTTTCTTTATTTTTCCATATTTCACATACAAACATTTGGAAATGGACTAAATTATGTGGGAAATTATATCAGTCATTAGTCATTACCATTTTATGGTGTTTATCTACACTTATGTTTACATTAGATAAAGACGACACAAGCTAACCGCGTCACCCAGTACCTATTTATAAACACATTCTGCCAATGATGCAACTGGGGCTGCCTTGAGAAACGGAAATGTGTAGTTCCTATCTACTATTTATTAACTTTAGTCTATAGCGCCGGAATAGCACCTTAGAGAACGTTTAGGCATTTTTTTAATGGCTTTATTGCACCATTTTACTTACACAAACCATTCGACAATAAAATTGTTCTGTCAACTCAATCATTATTTTGCTTTAATTGCATCAGTTTGAGAAGAATTAAATGTAATCATTCAAGACATCAACTCAAATTGCTATGATGGCATCATCTTCCTTGTAATAATAACGGTATTTTTAAGTTTTACATAAATAATGACGAACGTTATAGTGACAACAGGTTCCAATATTCTGTATCTCAAGTTGAATGACTAGGTATATATTTTCTCAACATTTTATTTTGAACAGTCATTCAATTGACCAAAACTATTTATTTCTGAATACCTCAGGAAGAAAGACTTCATCATTATTGAAATTTAACACTTTGTCATTGATATCGAGCAATTTGCAACCTATTATTAGCACTTTGCAATTTTTCTTTTTTTAATATAATGCGGTTTAGCGTATTTTCCACAGAAACTGGGCACAATATTTATTTATTTATTACAAGCTAAATTGTACACCGAAAATAACATTGAAAAACCGGCCAAGTGCGAGTCGGACTCGCGCACGAAAGGTTCCGTACCATTATCTATAAAAAATGAAAAAAACTCAGGTTTGTTGTATGGGAGATATTTTTAGCTGCAACAGAAATACATCATCGGTGAAAATTTCAACTGTCTAACTATAACGGTTCATGATATACAGCCTGGTGACAGACGGACAGACAGACGGACGGACAGCGGAGTCTTAGTAATAGGGTCCCGTTTTACCCTTTGGGTACGGAACCCTAAAAAATGAAAAATAGTAGCGAAACTTTATTAGACTCCGTAGCAGTTGAATGGGTTCGAAAGAGATAGAAAGTGCGCAGCATAGGAAACGTAGCGTAGAGTGCGAAGCAAAGGGCGAGTAGCCCAGTCTGCAGAGCACAAGGTACAAAACAAAGGGGAGCGTAGCAAAGCAGGGTGTTTAGTAAATGTTGCGCAGTAGCGTAGCGCGTAGTCTAGATAGGGTAGTTCAATTTAATAATGAGTTACTGTTGACTTTTAATCAAAATAGTCGATCTCCTCACTCTCTTAAGAAAAACTAAGGGCCAGCCCTTTGATCCCTTGTCAACTCAACCAGTTCGAATTACGATAAAAAATCGTCAAAGCTTAGTACGATGAAGTTATAAATAATAAGCATTTTCTTGAAAAGTTTCGTGTAAGTACACAAGATTGTCTACTGATAAAAAAAAATCATCTCTTGTTACGTACATGTTATTTGCTACTAGTCGACGAGAGACGCTTTATGTAACCATAAAGCCTCGTGGGCCAGTCCACTTACAACCAGTTACGCCTGTATCGGAATGAAACTTTATTTTTACACTCGTTTATGGAAGAAAGAAGAAAGTGAAATATATAATTCTGTTACGTACGAATTAAGTTTTATAATAGTTACAACATTTTCCGTTATTAGAAAGTTGGTTTTTTTTTGGTTTTTTTTTTAAGAGTGTTAGGCTAGTTTTCCACAGTAATGAAAACGTGAAATGTTTTAAGTGGTTACAACCAACGTTTCATATACTATTTATTTCACAAACAACTTATTCCGCAAATGTTTTATTTTAAAAACACTCGCTTTACAAACATTTATTTGGCAAATGCTTCTCGCAAATGCTTCTTCACAAATGTTTCGGACGATATTTAATCATTTATAATTTTTTCATTTAATCTTATTAATTATAAAAATTGTAATGTATTTATTTCTTACCAGAAATAACAGAGAAAGTAGTTAAATAGTCTACAGACACAATTTATATATATATATTTTTTAATATTCTTTTGGAAAAATCGCGTTTAAATTAAATGTCATTAAATAATACATTTTCTAAACCATTACAACATGCAAGCAAGTATGCAGCATGCAAGCAAGCATGCAACATACAAGTGAGCGTGCAACATACAAGCGAGCGTGCAACATACAAGCGAGCGTGCAACATACAAGCGAGCGTGCAACATACAACCGAGCGTGCAACATGCAGCAAGCATGGTTTCTGTCACGGCTCCGGCAGTCCCACGCGAGCTTATCGTCGGAGTTGGTTTTAATGCTCACCACCGCAGCTTCGGCAGCCTCGCCCCTCCGCGCCTACGCGCGGGCTTAAATTACACTCTAGGGGTAGGGCAGACAAGACGACGTGGAGTCGGTTTTGCAGCGATTCGTTTCTGTCACTAACTTTTGTAGCACAATATTATTGACTTTTAAAGACAATATTTTAATTTAAAGTTAAATAAAATATTGTCTTTAAAAGTCAAAAATACTATTTTGTGTACTTATGTGTCTTTTGAAATGAGTCCAGCGCGCAGTATTTAATAAACTGTAGGCGAGTCGTCCATTAGGTATTTCATAAATAGTTGTTATATCCAATTTCTTAAAAAAAATCACAAGATTAATCGTTCGTTCGTGGAAATACGTAAATCGTTTTTATTCCAAACGCAAAAAATAAAAATAAAAAAAATAATTAATTGTTTGTCAAATAAAACGTTAAGTATCAAAAAAGTTATCGGTTAATTATTTTCTTAAGTGAATTATTTGGTAAAGTTATTGTTGTAGGTATAATGATGAAATGACAAATCATGTTTTTGACAATCGTTGCTTGTAAAATAAAATTGTAAATTAATTTTTGGTGAACTGACTGACAGAACACCGTTTTAATTACTTACCTACCTTAGGTTGGTTTTATTATTACGTATGAAAATAACCCAAAACCAGTGAATCCATCAGAAAATATTAATCCGACACAGAAACAACACAACAATCATAAAGTACCGAAAAGAGAACAGAACAATGGAAAAGAACACCAAGAGGCACCCTTGGTTTTTCTGTGGACTCTTCACGTCTCAACGGCTAAACATGAAACCTTGGCACACGAATACCTGCACCATGTCCTGGAATAGGACATCATCTCCCTAGCCTTTTCCCAACTATATTGGCAGTCAACCGCTGAGAACCAGTATTTTACGTGGAGCGGCAGCTTACCAGACCTCCACAACCCATTCATTGGGTTACACGGTAGTTCTTGGCAAGACTGGAGTCAGATTTACTGGCTTCTGTCAATCCGTAACAAATGCCAAAGATCTACAAATGATAGCCGGGACCAACGGCTTAACCTGCTTTCCGAGCATAGAGAAAATTCGGTATGTTAAGACGGTCACTTATTTAATAAAAATGTTATTTAGTTTGCCAAATGAAACCTGAGATCTATGCTAAAGAGGATGCACTCGAACAATTGACTAAATAATATGACTTAAGTACTCGTAAACTGCAGTTTACACCTACACAAGATATTAAAGAGATCAAATGGAAATATGACATCAGTACTTTGTTTCATACATTTTTAGCTTGAATCTGCTACTGGGGTTACCATACCTGCCGGAAACAACTGTTTTTCTCTTTATTGTAATATGACCTCACCTTCCTATAGTACAGACGCCAGCTCATCAAGCTACAACAACCTGTCAAATTTCTTTAATATATTTTAAATTTTATTGCTGAAGCATTAGATTCAAAGTTGATTGGAAAAAATTTACAGATTCGGGTAGTTTGATGTGCTGGCGTCTGTACCAACCTACCACAATAAGGTAAGGTGATACAGGGTGTTCCAGAATTGTGTGGTCATATTTAAGGGTGATGTTGGGTAGCTGATCGAAATTAAGGAAAAATAACGCTACTTTTTTTTAATTCGACCACAAAATATATCGACTAAAAAGTTCCAAACAAAAGACTTCAAGCAGTCCGATGCAGTTGGTGATATCAAATCTGTGATTTACCTAAATTAAATGCCACCAACTTTCAAACTTCAACGTTTGGAACTTTTTAGTCGTCTTTCGTGGTCGTTTTTTTTTTTTAAATATGGCTCAGTCAGACAGATAGGAAAGCAACAAAAAAATATTTTAGGGCATTGTAATTCTTGATAGTTTTTCAAAATTGCCATACAACAGCATACGGAATACTAACTTTTTCCTATGGCTTCACTCGCGTGGCGTGCTATCCCACAAGCACCGTGCATTTTTCTGGGATAACGTTATATCAATCAGCGTACTGTAACTTTCTATCAGTCAAAGAAACAATTGGATCAGTACTTTCAACTGTTACCTCCTGTAAAACAACCTCCTTATAATACTAGTGTAGACAATTCCTTTCATTCAAATGCAGAGTATCGTGACAAACAACTACGCAATAGTGAAAAAAGTACACGTCGTTACGGAGCCCATAAATATTTAACACCAGACTTAAACGATGCAACACCAAAGGAACCAGTGGCGGTACTTCAAGTACACTTAATAGTACATTTTAAAGTACATGGTTACGGTCGCTTTCACTTGTGTTATCACATCGCCATTGGCTTGACACACTTAGCCCTTCGCTGCTAAAAATATGCGGTGAAGGGACTTTCTATTGCCACAAGATTAATGTATTCATGATTATATCGTGGGTTTTTTTATTTATAAATGGTGGCCGGAAATGTGGGAGAATTGTTTTCTGCGTGGTGTAAACATTGTATAGAACGTGATAAGGAACTGTTTGTATTATTGTTTGATACATTTTAACAAGCTGCCGTTTAACTTGCAATGTTACCCTACATGGGCGTATATAAAAGATAAAGGAGTAGAGAGAGACAGTAGCTGAAACGTCATATTTGAAATACAAACATTATATTTCAGCTAAGTTGTTGGTAGCTAATTTCACAGTTGGTCAAAGGTAGATACGTTATTGAGACCGGCCGTTATTTGAAATAGATGCTTTAAGTTTGAGTAATTGCTCTAGTGTTTGTTCAGATAACTATTTGTTAATATTTGGTGTAGAATCTTAAATGTATTTTCAACACATTTGCTCAAAAAACGCATTTACAAAGCCTGTATACAGTGTTCGAAAGTTAAAAATTACACACCATACAATGGAACGTGTGGTAAAATAAATACTCTCATCTAAGTATCTATTTTACCGCACTCCTCGTAGTATAGCGTTGTGCGTATCCTAAACGGTTTTTATTTATTTCCATACAAAATATGAGAATTCCACCGAAGACTTTCAAATTACTAGAATAAATAAGACGAATGATCGAACCTCCTTGGAAGCGCTTTTGCTCAATACGTTTGCCTCGAACTTTAATACCTACTAAAGAGAAAATGAGACGAATAGAATAGAAAACTTAAAATTAAGATAACTACTTAACGCGCTCGAACGTCAAACGAACGTCAAAAAGTTCGTTTCATAACCAATTGTACTGCTTTCTCGCAAATGTGTTGAAAAACGTTGTATGACACACGTGCGGAAATTGGTTTATACAAACTTGTGACTATGGTAAGTCCTCGACTTCTTCTCGGGCATTTACATTCGTCTACTCGTTTGTAAAAACCAGCTTACCGCACCAGTATTATAAATAACTATTTGGCAATGAAAACGATTTGCTGCATTTAAATTTTACATGAACTATAAATTAGGAGATTGCAGTCTCTTATAGTACCGAAATGCTTGCCAAAATTTATATTTCGTACGTGACAACGAGTTTTCTATTTTTTTTGCGATTGCATTTGCTTGGTGCAAATGCACCTCTTTAATCATGTTAAATAGTTACCAAACAGCTAATTTATTCTAAGTACAGCAATAAATTCCCAAGGGACACTAAAATAGGTACCTACTACTAAACTAGGTCGAAGTGCCATCTCATTAAATAAACTCTGGTAGCCATATTTTTGTAGTAGGTTGGTATTCATGCAATTTAATCATTGAGAATAGACATTTAATCATCGTTTCCGGTACTAAATGGAATTGACATAATGGGCGGGTCCTGTAGCGTGACTTGTTTACAAGTAAGTACTTTCATATAATCTGATAAGTAATTATGATTTTAGTAGGTAATTACTGCAGGACAGATGTACTTCACCGGAATCGAACTCTACAAATAATACTATCGCTACAAGAAAAGTGTTTTATCACTAAAATAGGAATTAATTCTAACCAAGATAGACAGCCGATGGTAGTGCCTACCCAAGGCACTACCATCGGCTGTCTCTGAATTCTAAATATAATGACGTCATCTTCTAAATTGGAATGAGTTTTCTCATCCCATCCGAACTTTTTTATTTCCTACCAGCTGTATCTTTAAGGTTAGGAAATCAGCAGCCAACCTACTGTGATCTGGTAGTGGAATTGTTTGCGGCTCTAGAACGAAAAAGGAATTTATTGGGACACGGGTAGGTTTTAGTCACTAAGAGATTGACACTCCTTTCCGCTTCGCCCAGAACGGGAGGAGGAGTCATTTAATGATTACTCATACAAAAAAAAAAGAGGATCTTTTGGTTTTGGGCGTAGCTGTCGTAAATCATATATTAGGTCAGACAGGTTTCTTCTCTATCCGCCTTATCTAAAAAAAAACAACCCTTCGTTCACCCTGACGGAGAGTATCCTTTGAGGATTTCCCCACAAAAAATGGGATACCTATTTAGTAATTACCTATCTACTTAGGGTTCCCAACCATACTGTTAATAACAGTATAATACTTTTTTTCACTCGCTAATACTTTTTACTGTTCTATAAAAAAAAAGTATTCAAAATACTATTTTTATGACCGCTGGTATTCCTGCCACTTCAGCCTTCACAGAAAGAGTGTTTTCCGTAATTCATGCAAAGTGGCGTGATGACAGGAATAGAGCTTGCATTGATTCCATTAAAAATAAGCTGTTCATAGATTTTAATATTAATTGTTAGAAGCTCCAAATATATTAAACTTATTATATATTTTATTATACTGTTTAGTTATTAATTTTATTTTACTGGTTTGTTTGTCTTGTGCGAGTCCCAAATAAACATTTTTCTTTCTTTCTTTCTTTTTTTCTTCCAAAAAAAATATGTTTTCAAAACGACAAAAAAATTAATAACTACTGTTTACTTTTCTAAAATACTGTCCATTTTAGTTCTTCGACCATGATGAACTTTTTTCTCGTACAAAAAGTTGGGAACCCTATATCCACTATTATTATTATATCTGATGAATGCAAACGTTTAACGGAAACACGCCTCCAAAGAAATCAAAACACAAGTAATTTGAAACTAAATCATAAACCGCAGTTTACTGGCGTAGTTCCACAAATATGAGGTAATAGAGATAAATGTCGTCATCGTTCCCTTCATAATAGTAGTAAAGCTAAAAATACTACGATGGTTGAAGGTCGAAGGAGGTAGATACTACTACGGTTATACTCCATGACATCCTGTGACGAGGAAAGAATGTATAATTTGTCTTCAACTTATGTAAACGCACAAGATTTTGGCCATGTCCTTTCCGTCATTGGAATCATTTAAATCATTTTAATTTCATCAAGTACTAACTCTCCGTGCAGCTTTTTTCCCGTGGTAGGTATATTCTTTTCACAAATAAACATTGAACATTGAATAAACATTGAACCGTGCATTTCTTCGGGATGAAAAGCCTATGCCAGTTGGCACAGTTGGCACATAGCACATCAATGAAATAATTTTCGTGATCGTATCAGTACTTCCAGAGATAACTTCTAAATAGCAATCAAAATAATCCCTATGTTATACTTATCTTTTAATTTAGATTTGTACAATGTGCGTAACAAAAGTAGAAAACCAATTAATTTAACAAATAAATGGAGAACTTATTTATTTAAAAGTGAATAACAATATACACTGGTCAGCAAATAAACCGAGCCACCCGCTACCTAGGAACTCTGATTCGATTTTCTCAAAAAGTATAAAACTTACAACTATCAAAGTTATACCTACAAAAAGTGCGTTTCATGGTGATTAAAATGACTACAAATTAATTCGAAAGTACCGTCAACTCACATTGTAATCAAGCAACAAACACAATGCTAACGATTTGCTCTGTTTTCACCAGAGTTTGAAATTAGCGTTCTTTTTCTCTACAATTATCGAAAGTCGGATATTTCTTATCATTTCTTTAGTTTTTGTCCATCGTTTGCTCAGACGCGTGTGTTTTTGCTTCTTTTTTCGATTAATAATGGATACAACACCTCAGGAAGCAGCTCAAGCTGTAGCATTACTTCAAGTAGGCATTGCGCAACGTGAAGTCGCTCAAAGGCTTCGAATCAGCAGATCTTCGGTGCAACGAGTTTACAGACGATACCTAGAGACTGGAGCATTCGATCGCCGTCCAGGTAAGGGCAGACCTAGGGCTACATCAGCAGCAGATGATCGTTATATCCACCCTACTGTTCTGCGAAATCGCCACCTCAACGCAGTTCAAGTCCAACAAAGTCTGCGTGACGAACGCCAAGTGGTCATAAGTTCAGATACCGTCAGAAGGAGACTTGCTGAACGGAACCTGACCCCAAAAAGAGCTGCAACAGGCCCAGCATTAACGGTAGCACACCGTCGAGCACGACTTGAATTTGCTCGAGAGCATAGGGATTGGACATTAGAGCAGTGGAGTAATGTACTCTTCACTGATGAGACCAGGGTGAGTCTACATGGAAGTGATCGACGTCAGAGAGTATATCGTCGCCCTGGAGAACGTTATTCTCAGTGTTGCATCGAGGAAACTGTTGCTTATGGAGGGGGATCTGTAATGGTCTGGGGCGGCATCTCGTTAACAGCACATACAGCGTTAGTTTTCATCGAACCGACGGGTCGTACACGTGGACTGACTTCTCATCGCTACATTACTGAAATCCTCGCAGACCATGTGGTAGGTACCTTACGCAGGATATATCGGACAGGATATGCAATTGATGCATGATAATGCACGGCCTCATGTTGCTCATGTGGTGACCCAGTATCTACGCGACGTCAGCATTCGTACGATGGACTGGCCAGCTCGAAGCCCGGACTTGAATCCGATAGAACACTTATGGGATGAGCTGAAACGTCGGGTTCGAGCCCGGGTACCTGCTCCAACAAGGCTTCCAGAGCTGCGAATCGCAATTGAAGAGGAGTGGAATACAATTCCTCAAGATTTTATCGTCAGGCTCGTAAGGTCGATGAATACAAGGATGCTGGCAGTTATCCGAGCAAGGGGAGGGAATACGGAATATTGATCAAAAACTTTTTTTTTGATTTTATCTTTGTTTTTGGCTTTAATTTTTTTTTTCACTTTATCATTACTAACGATTGTCACGACTGGAAAACGACTCTTCTTTGTATAATCCTTAATAAACACTGAAATATTGATTAAACCCAATGAGTTTCCTTTCATTTTAATCACCATGAAACGCACTTTCTGTAGGTACAACTTTGATAATTGTAGGTTTTTTAGGTTTTTGAGAAAATCGAATTAGAGTGCCTAGGTAGCTGGTGGCTCGGTTTATTTGCTGTCCAGTGTATGTACCTACGTAAGTGACTTAAATCAATATAACTATGTATATCTACTAAATCTGACTACGTACACATACCTTGACAAAAAGAAATATATTTAGGTTTCGAAATAGGTACTCCCCTATGTCGTTGTCATCCGGAAACGTGCCCATAAAGCCCGTTTTCCACCGCGAGCGGAGCAGACCCATCGATGACTTCTTTGACCTCGCAAGAGAAAACTGCTTCTTTGTGTTTAACCTACAAAGAGTCGAGTGGGAATGACTCAGCGGGCAAAAAGAGTAAAAATGAGCTCGCGGAGTAAACTCTTTCTTGATGGAAACGCAAACCTATTTCATGAAAACTAAGTCCGCTCCGCTTAGCCATTTCCGGCTCATTATTTTGTCGCAGTGAAAATCGGGCTTTAGTCTGACAGCATTGCAACGTTAAATGCCAATGCTAATTTTTTGGTTTAAGAAAAAGCCAGCCATAAATATATTTTTTCTATATAGAATTTGGCTATTAATTACAAAAGACTTCCTTGTTCTATAAAACCATGTGAAGTCTCAATGAAGCATTGACTCATAATTGGATAATGGTCCAAGGACTTACGTCTTATTTTATCCAAGATAATCAGTATGATTCATCCGATATGCGATCTGTTTACTTCGCGAGCACAGTCATCCATTTAGCGTTTTGTCAACTGGGTTGGAAATGTTGGAATTGACTAACTACATGCAACTGTTTTTCATATGATTTTTATTATAAGAGCTCCATTATAAAGCTTTGATTGTTAGCATGTATCTTTGACATAGCTGTGATATCTTGTTTTTCGGTGGAAAACAAGCTGAAGACTCACCAGATTGCTAATAATTAGCACCGTTTATAGCAATATCAGAGTAACCAGAAATGCGTTACCATCCTAGAAAAACTGAAATGTCTCAATGTACCTTTCACTACTTATGTATGATCAACAACCTACCCATCAAACAAGAACTTAAAAACGTTATTTGACGACAGGAGTGTAATCTTAATTTGTGTTTCTTGGGACGAGCCCGCCACACATTCCCAACCACTGCACTTCCTGAAAGCCAGAATCGACAGTGGCGACCACCAGAAAAAACGCCGACTCAATGAAGCTCGACGCGTCCCGGAGAAACGATTTAACTATCTTGGATCACGCAACGAAATTAATCTGAAAAGCAAAGCGAAGGAGTAGGAAAAAATATAGCTTCCACTTCCCTCCAATCAATGTAGTCTAAACTTCTACCTAACTAACTAACTAGCTTCCTTCATTATCATAATTTCAACTGAAAGACGTCCACTGCTGGACACAATATGCCTCCCCAAAGAGTCACCACATCGACCGGTCCTGTGCCTTCTACTAGGCTTCCTAACAAATGTTATAACACAAAAAAAACCCTAAACGAATAAACTACATCAAAATCCACAAAACCAGGAAGTAACAAAAAAGCAATAAGTAGCTGTTTTGTAAAATAATTTATATCCCTTAGATTTATGTCCCTGCCCGCATAATCCCAAATGGATTCATTCAATAAAAAAGCCATGACCTCACGATGAAGCGTGACCAGCTCCATTGTCAGCACAATGGCGGCAAATCACACCATTGGTCAGAATTAATAGACGCCATTGACAATTAATTTACTATTGAATTTGTAAGGAGTTGGTCAATTATTGTATTTAACTGCAAATTATCCCTCCGTCCTCCATCTGGTTGATTTGTTAGAATTATTTGAATATGTATCTGTTTACAGTCTCACTCGTTGCTGTTCTCTGTCTGAGCAAACTAAGGTTTTACGTAATGCTGGCACTTCACTTGGCATAGTTGGCCAAATATTTGCGTCACTTTTTCAATACAAAACATACTTTATGATTTTCGAAATATGGTTAAATTTGTATAGCACAAATGATGCGAAAGTTTGGCCAAATACGCCAAGTTAAGTGCCAGCATTAGAAATAACTAAAAAAATACATAAAGTAAAAAATGCTATTTCAATAAAACGTTTTAGGTCTTCCTTGAAGTTGTTCGTGAAAGCTTGACTACTCAAACTTTTTTATATTTAAGCAATACTCGCCCCTTAATTTCATTTCAACATAGTTCAGATAATTTGTACAGACGCCAGCACATGAAGCTACAACAATTTGTCAAATTCTTTAATAGACTTTCAACTTTATCGCGGGAAAATTTGTTAGTTTCGGGTAGCTTGGTGGGCTGGCGACCTATTTAGGTTTTATATGTTTGTAAAGTTTCGCAACGTATATCATTGGCATCAGTAGTACAAATAATGAAATTATAAAAATAAGTAGGCACTACATCCGCTTCAAAATCATAACGAAACAAATTGGAGTCATATTATTTTCTAAAGCGCAATGACAATTAATTTAAATACAATTGGACATTTAATAACAAAGACAAAGAAAAATATAAGGAAAACATTAAAGTTCGTATTATTAAATGTTGGTACTCACCTACCTACCTATTATTATTATAATAATTTCGTAAAACAATAACTTTAAACTTATATTTTACATATTATTTACACAGCAAAAGGACCTTATACTGTAAGCCAGTTGAACCTAACAATACTTAACAATGTACCTATTAAAGTATCGTTAATGATACTCTAGCTAGTAGGTAGGTACGTTCTCTATAAAAATAACCAGGTAGTAAAGTGTAGACAATATTTTCAGTATTACGTATGAGAAATAACTCGATTACCAATACATTTTTACACACCTACACTACGTTGCAAAAAAAACCAGCACTTGTTTTTACATCCCACAATTTAAAAACAAATGTTGTTTTTGCGACGCTGTTTATTATAATTATTATAACTATAAAGTAGTTATCACATAAAAGATGAAACACCAGCCGGTTGTAATTAAACACAAGTGGTCTTTAGTTAGTCACCTTAAGATATGATATGAGGGCAATGAAGTCAGGTCATGGGTCACTCTCCTCTTTTAACTAGGTACTGTTTAGTATCGTGGGAATATGGTTAGATGGAAAATAGATATAATTTGAATTTGATTAGATGATAAATATAATACAAAAACAAAAATACTCTTAAAATAGTTCAATGTTAAACGTAAATTTTAACCATAATAACAGTGGTTATGGTTCTAAAATTAGGGTTAATCTACTTCTTATTGTATAATAAAGAAGTATATTTTTTAATGCATATTATGTAACAGACCGTTATATTTATTCCAAAAGAATGTAGGTTACCGGTCCTCAAATTCATTCATACATTTTATTAAGTAGGTATCATTTTCCATATTAACCCATCATAACTAGATAAAGATCATGATTTGAATGATCGAATTCGTGGGTATGAATGACTTTTCACATTACGAGGGGCGATTATTTTTGTTTTGTTACTGGCATGGCACTATAAAGTACTTCATAATAGAGTCGGATGTATGGGGGTCCCCTAACAATAAGGGGGCTTATTAACGGCCACTTGGACATGAATCACGTTTTAATTGACGCTTAAAAAAACAAGGTGAGGACTGTTTGTGACACAATTATTTTATCGTCCTTGTTATTTTTAAGTAAGTAAGTGTGGGCTGTAGTTTGGGCCGTAATTTTTTTTATGGAATTAGCAGTAGCACTCATAGTAAACGTCGTTTTTTTTCTATTTTTATGGCCTTTTGTGTCATTAAAGTAGTCTGTTATACTCTTAATGTGCCTATTAAAAATGTCATCTACTTCTTAAGATTTAAAATGGTTGGCTCAAAATTTTACTTAGTTTAATTTTTACAGTTGATGACCATCGAGAGTTTCAAACATCCAGAATGCATTCATGCATGCTACTGGGAATGACTTACTTGTTTAATAAATGAGTAATAACTCTATAGTCCCAAACGACGGCACTCCTATGCACCGCGTTTTATGGTAACAAGGTCACTGGGTCATGTTGTGGATAACACATGTAAGGCTGTAGTTGAAGGGCCCATTAATGGTATTGTGCTTGCCATAAGCAAATATTATTCGACAGTAAACCAGCTTAATGGGTTAAGTGAAAGTTGGCTGGATTCACTAGTAGGGTTGAGGTATGGAAGTATGAGATACAATCTAGGTACTTAGTTCTTTTTACATCAGCTAGTGCTATTCAGTGATCCTAGTGCAAGTTTTTATACGTACTCGATCGCGTTAACGTAAGTTTTAAATTATTATCTAAAATACTGAACAAGCGGTGTATGGATCAGAATGTTGGGCTGTGAAAAAGACGGATGAGAAAAGATTGCATGTAGCGGACATGAGAATATTGAGATGGATGTGTGGAGGAACAAGAATGGATAAACTGAGGAATTAAAGAATATTTAAAGTGGCGCCAGTGACGGAAAAGTTAAAAGGAAACCGCTTATCTTGGTATGGTCTGTGAAGAGGAAGGATGAAATGCATGTTACTAAAAGAGTTATGAATATAAATGCGGTAGGATGGAGAGGGAGAGGGAGGCCAAAGAAAAAATGGATGGATTGTGTTAGGAGTGATACGAAAGAAAAGGGAGTTAGTTATCACTAACTCCCTTTTCTTTCGTACCAAAGTTCGGACAGAAGAAAAAAACGTGTTGCGCCAACCCCAAGTAACATGGGATAAGGGCAGGAAGATGATGATGACTGAACAAGCGCCAACAGAACCGGAAACCTTATTTTTTCCATACAAATAACGCGATCAAGAAGGTAATTGTAAAATCTCGAACTAGGCTTCCTGTAAACATTTCAACGTTGAAACGTACAAAGCTAAAGTAAGCTGTCAATCCATAGCTACAGCCGATCTATAATATAAAGATCTCACCATTAAAGCAGCTTAGGTAAAGTAAGATTGTACCTAGTAATCTGTCCTTCAACCTAAAGCTAGCGATTGACAGTTCACTTCGACGTAAGTTTTACATTTTGACAGAACACTGACACACTTAAAGATCTGTGTGAAGACTTAAAAAGTTCTTCTCCATTCCTCTCTTAAGTGCCTCGTACCTACCTCGATCGTAATCGCATTTGTTTAATTACGTGTGAAATGCTGTAAATAATGGAATTATACTAATGGGTGCCATTAAGAATGCATGAATGGTAGGTATTTCTTTGTGTTTAAAACATTTACTACGAGTATGTTATAAATAATTGTTTGCCTTCATGAAGGCAAACAATTGTTGCGTTTATGAACAGTGCACTTATTCAAATCACAAACTTAACTTAAATCTCCTTCAATGAGGCCAGTCATGAAGTAAGTCATTCTCATTACTTACGGGAGTGGAAAACCACGGGTTTTATTTTATGCATATTGACTTCCTAAGTGAATAAAAATTCAAAATAAAAATTCAAAAATCATGAGTAATTAAGCGGAAGCGAGTGTCCTCCAAATACCGTTTGCGTTCCAGGGACCGAGGTGACTCTTTCGAACAAATTCCGCAACCCTGGCATGGATTGTGTAGGGACCTGACACTTAACTTATTAATAAAAAGATGCTAAAAAGATTCAGGCAATGTCTAAAAACGCACAATGACGGATTCGTATATTTTCTCATTGCCAGATTGCCCTGGCCCATGAGTAATTAATGAACCTAATTATAGGTTAAAAGTCGTACATCTTATATTGGGTTAATGCCAACGATAATACTGAGTTGACCTGTTTTTTTAACAGCTTGTTGGTACTTACAACCTTATTCCCGGAATTGTAAGACATGATTAACCCGAGATTCTCTATTTTCTGTCGTAGGTATTGATTGAGAAACCGGGGAATATAGACCCTAACGACACCCAATGCAGTGCTTCTATTCAAACTTTGTTCCTTCCGTTATCCGAGTGACCGAACGATACAACATAATGCTGCGGGTGTCGCCTCCTACTGGGACCAAACATTAATACAGATAGCCATTTAAAATTAAACTTTGATTAATAAATCGATACCCATTGATAGTTTTTTGAGAACAAAGAGTACTTATACGGTGAACCTAGTTACTTACTGCAAACAAATTAGGTATTGAACCACTTGCGAAACGGAACTCAGCAGAAATTATTTCATAATAAGACTCGTAGGTATTACTTTTTGGCTTAAATGTATTGATGTCAACGCAATTGCTACTGCCATTCCAAAAAAAATTAATTCTTGCAAAATGCCAATACAATCTAGCAAATTTACGACGCTCAATGAAGGTAGACCTACTTATATGAGCGTAGCTCGTTGAACCGCCTTCAAGTATAAATAAACAACCTTTAAACACAGGACTAAGCTAAACCCGTTTGCCTCGTAAGGGCAATAAACTTACCCAATCCGCATAACCTGGTTATTACTGTCTTTAGGCTTTCCAGGTCCCTAATTGGATAGGGCAGAGTACCACTTCTAACCATCTGCCTAGGTTGGAAGGAACTGGCCCTTGCAACCCCGTTTGCCTTACCCAACCATAGGCCCGAGACAAGTGACATTCTGTCAGCGGTAGGAGGGTGGCGAAGGCGTCAAAAATGTATGGGATTGACACGCTGCCGAAATGTCACGTGATCATCATCATCTGCCTATAGTAGGCGCCAGATAATCGTGGAATAACGGTCATTGACCCACCTACAATTATTGACATTTTTAATTTGAAAAACGGAATTAATGACACAAAGCTGTCCCGAATCATCATCTCTCGTGATCCTTAACATTGTCTAATAATGAAAAACGATTCATATTTAATTGTTCAGGTACCTATGAACAGTTATTAGGGAAAGGTCAATGTACTTTATTCCACATTTATCTGGCGCCTACTATAGCCTGTTCCCAACTATATTGGGGGTCGGCTTCCAGTCAAACCGGATTCAGCTGAATACCAGTATTTTACGTGGAGCGGCTGCCAACCAGACCTCCACAACCCATTAACTGAGTAACACGGTAGTTTTTGGCAAGACGAGTCAGATTAACTGGCTTCTGTCATTCCGTAACGATTGCCAAAGATCTACAAATGCCGGGACCAACGGCTTAGCGTGCTTTCCAAGGCACGGAGAAAACTCGGTAGGTATGTTAGGATGGTCACCCATCCACAGACCAACCTTGGCAAGCGTTGCTTAACCTTGATCGACCTGTGCGGCTGTTTTTCTTCAAAATGTCACGTGATCGATCCCTTATGTATTGGTGTTTGGATAATCGCATTCGCTAATAGGATGGCATTTTATCAAGGACCTCAGGTTAAACTTGCTACACTATCATGCTTCTTTCGCCCATAAATGTAGCTGTTGTGTGTAGCTTTTATGCAATACTGCATCCAATTTCGTAAATTCATGCGATCGATCGCAACAAATTTATTTTGTCATTTCAACTTTATTAATTGCGTGTTTTCGAAATTTTTAATTGCGGTTTAATGTCTGAGTAGACTAGGTAAGTACATCAACCCGGTTGCAAACTATAAGCTAAGTTAGTTTTTCATAGTTCGTTTACTTTTCACGATGTTTCATAAAATGGAGTGATTCTTGGAAATGAATGAACGGGTTTTAATTAAAGAGTTTACAGAGGCAGTGAAGTTTTCTATAGAAAGTGAAAAATTACTCTCTTTTTTTCCCTCTGAAACGAAAAATTTCTAAACTGCTGACAGTTTAGAAATTTTTCGAAAAAGAGTTAAAACGTAACGTAACGTCTAAACGTTAAAGGCTCGAGATCTTTAAATATAAAAAATGTATCTCATCTGTGCAAGCTAACCCAATTTAGCTCGTCTCTAGGTTTGCAACCATCCTGGGGCTTCAATAAAGATCTTATGAAAGCTACAAGCTTAAGGCTCAGTCCTTTCTTTATTAGGCAGGATAATCACAATCACCCTTGATCAGGCGGATAAATTAATATAGGGCGATCGTCCTTAATCGAAAGTCGACGAAGCCCCTTAAGTGGCTCCACATCCTTGTTAATACTGGCCTCAAGTTTCACTTAAGATGGGGCTGACACATAATACAACAATATTATGGACTAGCTTTAGCCCGTGCCTTCGCTCTCGGGGTTTGCCGCACGAATCGGACACTTTTTTTTCGGGATAAGAATATCGTCTACGGTCCATGACTCCAAGTGCATGTTCCAAGTTCCGGGAAATTTTAAATAATTTCCTCCGCTCGACTCTTGAAAATTGACAGTAATGGCTTTTCATTTATTGGCATTAATTGAGCATTTTTTCCTTTATCATGGTGATTTAGACTAGTCCAGTGGAGGAAGTTCCCTCAAAACGACTTAGATTAGAATAAGTGTTCGTGTTGCTCTGTTGCTGCATGTGAGAAGGACAACAAAACACACAACAAATCTTCACATTTGTAATATTAGTAGGATTAATAAGGTAGAACAATGCATAATTAGAAGGTATCGACTAAATAATGACAATGGTGGCACAGAATCAAAGTTACAGTCAACTGCACATCAATGCTAACAAATCGACATTGACAGTACCTACCTACATTATGTTTTAGTATAACGTCGATTTCTGTATTGCTTCTGACTGTACTACATGTAGGTAGAGTAGGTAGGTACCAAGAATCTACAATGCGATGATGCAACGCAATCATTGCTCAGCTGTTTCTTTTCTATATTACGTAATAGAAATATGAAAGTATTTTATTCTTTGTGCTTTCATTAAGCTGACGGAAATCTTATACTGATAGAACTTGGTGATTTGATATCGTTAAAGTATTTTATTCGGATTGGTTAAAGTTAAGTACTTAAGTATAACATTTTGGGAAATAAATAATGGTACAAACTTGTCAACTCATATTTTTAAAGATTCTGATTCGTTTTTTATTCACTTATTAATGCGGTACCTACGTATAGTACAATTGTACCTACATATTACTTACCTACTGAAGTAGGTACTTAATTTTTTTTCAAAACACCATAGAAGTTTGGTCTTGTCAAACATAATGGTATAACTCACTGCAAAAGTGTATCAGTGACCCAAATACATAATGTACCTACGTGGTTCACGGATCCTTATAGAAAAATATCAATAGTGTTTAAAATACACTGAGCCATATTGTGTGCAAGTCATTAATAATTCGAACTCGAACCCAATCTAAACAACAATGGGGCATTCCGTACTTGATGGTACCTAACTTTGACCCAGAAACAGTGTTGGGAAACAAACAATATTCGAGAATTTTCGCACTACCCTTTTATAGTTTCGCACTACCAAAAGTGTGTCGCATAAAATTAATTAACAGCATTATTTACTTTCAAAATTGACAAAATACCTTTTTTATTCGTCCTTCATATAATTAAGGACACTTTTTTGACTGCCAAATCAATCTTAAATCGGAAAACCGAAAATTGTTTTTTTTTTTTAAACGCAATCATCCTCAAGCTAGGTAGTAAGTAATTAAAAATTTAGCAACGGATAAAAAATGTGATTAAGACAATTACCTACGGCCAAATAATTAAACAATTCTTATGTTGGTCTCTGCGTCTGACGATAGTAGCTAATTTACCGTAAAATGCAATCTGCCTGCCATCTGGAATCTGAACTATTAACATTCTGTGAATATTGCTAGAAAATTTGTTGTTTGTGTATTTCTATTCTATTCTATTTGTCTATCCTATAACGATAAGTCCTTAGATCGATGTTAGTCTCAATGAAAATCTTTAGGTAGGCTGACCGTGAAAAAGAAGGTTCTTATATCTATTTGTCACAACATTTGTAAACCGCTCAGAAACAAATCAATAACTTTTTTTTAAACAATACAAGCATGCGTGACCAACTCCCTTTTAAAACGACGTAACAGCCAACAGGTATTCCGATTGCGAAACTCTTGATTACCAATACAATGCTCCATCTCACCTCTTAGCGTATGATAGACAAGGACAGTATCGGAGGCTGTACAGCAAAACGTGTGGGTAGGTGCAAACTATTTGAGTCAAGGGAATTGCGTTAGATGTAGAGATGGGCTCAATCGAGTGTTTTCGTCGCATAGTTGTTCAATTAGCACACACCGGCCTCATCTAGTTTCAAATTACAAATTACTTGGAAAAAATGGTATTTTCTAACAAAACAATGTTTTTTTTAAAAAGTATAATTTATATGACAATAGCCAAACTTTTTAGTTTCTGTTGTTTGTGATTAAATTGTTGCATGCGAAGGAACAAAGCATACACCACTCAGGGCCTTAGATAAGATAAGAATTATATTCCAAAAAACACTCATTATAAAAAAAATACCTACCTACAACTAATTAGGTCCTATATTTATCTAACGCATGTTTTTTTTAAAAAAAGAGTAACAGTATCTTTGACCTTTCGATAAAAATTTGGAACCCACCAACAAGAGTGCAATGTTCGATAAGAACATGATTAGATACTTAATAGTAGTTAAACTAATATAGTTAAAAAAATATTTTATGCGAACATTCTAAGATAAACCTACCTACTACATATTCGCATGACGGATTGATTTATTCGAAAGCTTTATAACAAGACATTCGTATCATGTGCCTAGCCTTTTCCCAAATATACAGGGATCGCCTTCCAGTCAAACCGGATTCAGCTGGATACCAGTATTTTACTTGGAGCGACTGACTATCTGACCTCCACAATCCGTTGGTAATACGGTACTTCTTGGCAAACTGGTGTCAGATTATCTGACTTCTGAAAATCCGTAACGTCTCCCAAAGATCTACGAATGACAGCAGGCACAAACGGCTTAACGTGCTTTCCGAGGCATAGAGGGGTCTCGGTTTATTAATACGGTAACCCATCCAAACACCAACCTCGACAAGTGTTGCTTAACTTCAAGATCGACTCGTGCTGCTGTTGATATTTAGCCACGAGCTCCTCTAGCAATAATTAGTAGATAGCAACTACTTATTCTCATAACGGGTTGATTTTTCGAAAACTTTCTACCAAGACGTTCGCACTGTTCGATTTATTCAAACACGTTTGCCCATCACTAGTTGGAAGTTTGGAAGGGCACACAGTAGGTAGGTATGTTTAGGCTTCGCAGTTGTGAACCGGTTGAGGTCTCTTTTTGTTGAAGTCGTGTTAATCAATGACGCACCACTTACATGGGGTTTCTGAAGGTCAAGCGGTATATGTAGAAGCTAATGTGTAGTTATTTACATATGGTACTTGTATGTGGATCACGTCATCCATATTTGTAGATTGAATTGCGATCAGTAAAGGAATTGAGATAACTTATCTACTATGGGTAAACAATTTAGAACCAGAAACTAGCTTATATTATAAAGTTTTGGGTAACAGCCTCACTCGATCTTGAAGGTTAAGCAACGTTTGCCGAAGTTGGTACGTGGATACGTGACCGTGAGTTTTTCTATTCTATTCTAGTTCAGAGTGCGAATAATGTGACGAAAAAACAGGGTTTTTTAACACCCTGGCCCCCCCATCGGCCCTAACGACCATCTGTTCTGCAAGCAATGTGCCTGCCCTTGCTATCGATCTGTAGTAAGTAAATAGAGAAATATATAAGTAAAGAAAATAATGCGAATGTGTGAACTAAAATTAAATTCTGATTAAAAATATAGGTAGGTGCAAGCTTTAACACCCCTAAGCTAAACCCCATTATATTATATTAAATACTAGCTTTTGCCCGCGACTTCGTATTTCGTAAGCGCATATCCCGTTTTATCCCGTTCCTGTGTAACCTATAGCTTTCCTCATGAATGTGGCTAAGGTGGCTATCATATGTATACCAAAAGAACTTTCCAAATCCGACTGGTAGTTCCAGAGACGAATTCCCACCTCTCAACTCCTTAAAGAAGATATTTTCGAAAATCCTTTCTCATACTTAGGTACCTACGTTATAAAATAAGCCTATATTCCTTTCAGCTTTATAAACTTAGTAGTTTTAGATAGGTGCGTTGACAAAGTCAGTCAGGTTTTAAATGAATTTACAAGAAGGTACAACTTTTTTTTTTTTTTTTTAACGATGGGAAATCGTCAAATGACTTCTTCCGCTCTGGGTGGAACGGAAGGGCGTGTCAGACTCTTACTGACTAAAACCCATCCGTGTTCCTTCTTAAGCCCTTTGCGTTCCAGGGCCGCGGTGACTCTTTCGAACAAATTCCGCAACCCTGGCAGGCTCTGGCCCTAGCGGGCCCCTTCTTTTATGCTGACATCTCTTTGAGGCGCGCGTGAAACACAACGCGCCATCGACCCGGGCCTGGTGGTGATCGGACAGCGAGCCACCCAATGCTAGCCGTCCGCAGGCCCGCGCCTACGGTGGCCGGGGATCGCCCTGCGACTCCCGACGCCCGGGGCGTCTTCTCCTGTTGCGGCGGTTGGGACGAAGGCCTTGCCTTTCCCTCGCGCGGCCCTCCTCCTCCTTTGCTAGCATTACTGCTTCACAGAAGGAGGTGACCGCTTCCCAAGCCTCCTCGCTCCGGACCATGGATTTAACCAGGGCCGGACGCGAGAGGTCGCTGCACGGCGACACGGCGGTGCTCAGCCCAAGCAGGGTAGACCTCCACCGTATGCGCCACCGTGTCCTCCGGGCGATCCTCACAGTGCTGACACCTGGGCGTGTCCTCCCGCTTAATCCGAAACAGGTACCTCCCGAAACAGCCGTGTCCGGTTAGTACCTGCGTCAGGCGGAAGGTAAAAACGCCGTAACGCCTCTCCAGCCACTCCTCAAAGAGGGGTCTTATCGCCGCAATTGTGGCGTGCCCAGCGCTGGGTTGCGATAGTCGCCGTTTCCATATCGCCATGGTATCCTGCCGGAGCTCCGTCCGCCGCGTAGCAATTTGCCGTGGCAGCGGAGTTTCGCCCCGGCGAAGCGCCTCCAAGCGCCACGCGTAAACGTGCGCGAGGGCTCTCGCCTCCCATGGCGTTAATCCGGCAAGGAGGCTCGCCGCCTCGCCGGAGACCGTGCGGTATCCCCGGGCCAGCCGGATGGCCATGACCCTTTGGGATGCGTTGAGCTGGCGGGCAGGTCACCTCTTCAACGTCAGTGCCCACACGGGGCCCCATAAAGGGCCATGGACCGCACGATCCCCGCATAGAGCCTCCGGCAGGAGGCGTTTGGACCCCCTAGATTGGGCAGGAGCCGCTTGAAGGCAGCCCCGGCCCGCTCCAGTCTTGGAGCCAAACGTCGGAAGTGCTCCTCGAAGTTCCATCGGCTGTCGAGATCGAGCCCCAGGTACCTAATCGTCGACCCGACGCCGATGTGAACCCCTCCTACCGTTATTTGGGATCCCATTGGTGGCCTGTTCCGAGAACCATAAAAACACATGGCTTCGGACTTGTGCAGGGCCACCTCGAGACCCAATTGCCGGATCCTCTCAACAACTGTCGCAACCCCGCGTGTCATCCCTTCGGCCGTCGCCTGGTGCGACCCCCCCTTCGCCAAGACTAGCGTGTCGTCAGCGTAGCAGACTACGTTGTCGCCGCTAGGGAGGTCGGCGCGCAGCACCCAGTCGTAGCCGATGTCCCACAGGAGCGGCCCCAGAACCGAACCCTGTGGAACACCGCACGACATCTCTCGCCGGTTCCATTCTCCGGCCCTTTCCGTCAGATAGGCCTCGACCACGCGACGGAGGTAGGTCGGCATCCGGTGATACCGGAGTGCCTCCCTGATGCAACTCCAGGGCAGGGAGTTGAAGGCATTGGCGATGTCAAGAGACACCGCCAAGACGACCCTGTCCCGGGACACCGCATCCCCCGTCGTGAGGGCTCTCACGCGCATGATGGCATCCACCGTTGAGCGCCCCGTGCGGAAACCGAACTGGTTCTCCGCCAGATTCGGCCCCACCCTCACCAGGTGCCCGACGAGGCGGTTTGCTATGACTCTTTCAAAGAGCTTGCCCACCTCATCAAGCAGCACGATAGGCCGGTAAGCGGACGGAGAGTCCGCAGGGCGCCCAGACTTCTTAATGAGGACCAGTTTCCCCGTCTTCCAACGAAGTGGGAACTGGCCTCTCTCCAAGCATGCGCTTAAGAACCCCCTTAGTCGAGGCCCGAGAGCCTCCAAGGCCAGGACCCAGGCTTTCCCAGGTAAGCCGTCGGGTCCTGGGGCGGCATTTTTGGCCTTCAGCCTGTTTACCGCAAGAAGGTACACCTACAGGCAGTTATTAATACCACAGACATTTCTGATATTTTTCGAGTCCGGGTGAGATCATGACTAATATGGTACCTAACGCTTTAGGCGTCTCCGCACACTTCAAATTCGCCATAAATTCAAAAACAAGTTTCATCAAAGTATCCTTCCATTGGGCTATCATAAATATTAATAAAACGATACAAGACAATTTCAGTTAAACTGTAGAACTTTTACTCTTCAAAGAAACATTGTCTCATAGTTAAACTCAAATAAATACCAAAATCTCTCCCACACGCCAGGTGTTAACACCAGTGCGATTCTAAAAACATGTCGAAGTGAAAACTTAGACGAAGTGAACGACAAGCAAGCTGTCAAACCATACAAACAAGATGAAATGACAGCTCACTTGTCGTTTACTCCACCTAAGTGTACACGGTGAGATATCGATAGAATTGACCGGCTGTAGCATCACTCGAAACATCCTGACTTCTTCAACATTTTCATCCACCTGCAGTCACCTGTCAAAACACTTATGTTTTCCGTTAAATTGACGTCAACGTCATGTTTACGTCATAACTCCAAAGTTACGTTTTCAAAGTAGAGGATCTTTCAACTAAGTGGTGCCAACTGAGGCCTTAGATAAGGGATTGATCACGTGACATTTCGACAGCATTTGTCTATCCTATTCACTTTTGACGTCTGCTTCGCTGAGAGAATTTCACTTGTCTAGAGCCTCTAATACTTTAATGGCGTGAGTCCATCCTCCAGGAGGCGTGTGAGTCCTAAAAACCCTCATTGTGAAGCGCACTCCTAATACGCGGTATAAAATACAGTGTTACTTCAATTCAAAACAGTGTTTAAATATGGAATTAATCAAATATAGTACCTACAGGTATAAACTCAACTAAGCGACAAGGTATCTACTTGTCATACACCACGGCATTATTCTAGATTGATCGTCACAACACAACAAAGTAATTTTCCTCTTACGCAGTTGCAATTGACAATTGAAAGGGCGTATGTACTTATAAACGCCATAACATTATACAATAAGTCCACGAAGGAATTGTCTTATGTACTTAAGCGACATGATCTGCATACAACATACATAGTTTTGTTTAAATGATCTATTTATCTACTACTGTTTCTAACTGAACAGGAAGTCTTACGATTTTTCTTGATATGGCGGACATAGTCAGGGTTGTTTTCATTTCTGGATGGGAAATCATCAAATGAATCCTTACGGTCTGGGTGGAGTTGAAGGGAGTGTCCGACTGTTGCTGACTAATAGCCACTCGTGTTCCTCCAAATGCCCTTTGCGTTCCAGAGCCCCGGTAGGTAACTCTTTCCAACAATTCCGCAACCCTGTATACAGTAATTTGTAATTCTCATTTATGTTATCGTGTTTCTACTACGAAGTGCTGATGTCATCATGATTCCGTCATGAAAAGGGGATGGAGTGCTATACCTGCGTCTTGCTGCCCTATCGCTCCGTCTCTCTCTCTGATTCCGGAATCATAATGGTTTTAAGAAGTCATAGTAGAGTCCCTGAACGGGAAATTTTACTTACTATTTTTCCTGGTGTAGCGGCTATATTGTACAGGCTGACTTTTTATTCTTTGGCAATCTTTCAGGGGGTTAAAAAAGATACTCATGACCACGAAACTCTCATCATCTGCCTAGCCTTTTCCCAACTATATTGGGGTCGGCTTCCAGTCAAACCGGATTCAGCTGAATACCAGTGTTTTACGTGGAGCGGCTGCCTACCAGACCTCCCAAACCCATTACTGGGTGACACGGTACTTCTTGGCAAGACTGGAGTCAGATTTTCTAGCTTCTGACAATACGTTACGACTGCCAAAGATCGACTTATGACAGCCGGGACAAACGGCTTTCCGAGGCACGGAGGAATCTCATATGTTGAGGTCACCCATTTACATACCGACCTTGGGAAGCGTTGCTTAATTATTTAACCACGAAAATGTGAAATATGAAAAACAAATACCGTTAAAAAAGTAAAATAATATAGAGACAATATTAGGTAGGTAGGTATAATTAGATAAAAAATGTCAACTATTTTATAATTTTGTAGATGCACGAGGTTAATTGAAATATTTTTAGATAATAATTATCTAAAAATAAATTAGGACGAGAAAAAAAATAAAAAAACATAGGAGTCAAGTGCACAAAGTAGGTATTAGGTAGGTACATATTATTTTCCTGGTTATAATAGCGTTAAATAAGGAAAAAAAATGATAACAAACAGTGATTCACAGACCGCGAAAGCCTTGAGAGGTGACCATTCTTTTTTTATTAAAATTAAACTCGAAGGTTACACGTTCGGAGGCATCGAAAAAAATATATTTTCTGTACGGTTACGGTTTTTGTATAAAAACGCAATAAAAGAAACGGTAAAAAGAGATCATAAAAACTTGACGAATTCCTTCGTTCTATTTGAATGCATATTCAACAATTTATGAACTACTTAAATGAGATGACATTCCTCTATTTGTAAAATAGATTTGATATCGTGTTGATTCGGATCACTGAATCGGATGACGCTGTGTCTGCATAACGTTAATAATTTGTGATTTAAATGGAAAGAATAATTATATCAAGGTACCACTTTTCAAGGTAGGTACCTATGATGCTGCAATTAGGTTTCAACCGTTTAAATCCTACGTAAGTACCTATATCTTTGTTCGTTCAGGATAAAGGTAAACTTCCCTTATGATATGCACCTAGGTACCTCTACCTACCTATATTTCGATCGATACCTCATCTATCTACTTACTAGGTACCTTATTGCTTAAGAACAATGTTACCAATATTATTTTAGTTTCGATATTCGGTATGCGACAGTAGCTTTAGCGTGAGTTAAAGGTTATTCCCAAACCTAACATTACTCAGACATACTCGTTGGTACCTAACTAGCTGTTATGCGCGACTTCGTCTGCGTCAAACTCGTAAACCAGCATATAGGTACCTACCTAAATAACTTAGAAACGTAGGGTTCTGCAGAAAAAAAAATAAACCCAGGAGGGGTTTTTTTTTTTCGCAGAACCCTAATTTGTTTATCAATTAAAAGTATCCGTAATTATTCTTTATAACATTATACATATATCTGCCAGTGAACAAGACAGTTTATTTAATTTAAGTATAAGTACCTACGTAGATATATCCAGGTAATAGGTATTACCTGGATATATCTATGTATACCTACTGTAACTACAACTGTAAATTTCATAACAGCCCAATGTACCTACTGAGGAAGCAAAATCAAACTCATTTTTTTTTTTACGGTCATATGACAGATATTTTGTTTCGCCTCCGACTATTTAAATGTTCGACCGATTTGAAAACACTAAAGATAGGTTCACATTAACTATGTCGGGATGTGTCGTGACGCGGAATACTCCAAACAAACGAATCTATTCATACCTACGTCATTTCACAACGATTTCACGCGGACTATTCTGTCAACGACGTCTCACCGTGTTAACGTAGGTGGAGTGAGCTGTCAATCCATACAAAGAAGATAGCGTGATCACTTCACCTAAGCTTACACATTGAGATGTTTACAGAATCGCACTGCTGCTGTAGCCAATCAACTACGTCGGAAGGCACCACGAGTCACGACACACCACAATATTGTGAACCCGGCCTAAGCTATGAATTTTATAGGGTATAGATACTCTTGCGTGCAAAACCACCGTAACTTGTTTCAATAAATTACTTACACGCAAAGACAATCTCGACTTAGGTACAATCATCATCGTGCTTCAAACACATAACGACTGTGACGTCTTTCAAGTTAAACGATAACTTGGAATTTTGCTCGCCCTATAAAATTACGATAAGTACTTAGTCGTGGAACGTGTTGAGGTTAACCTAGAAACGTTATCTCAAACCGAAATGGTTCCTTTTCTTTAATTACACAGTACAGCCGCCACTGTTTTATTACCACTGCTCTCAAAACTGTGATGGAAAAAAAATCCTAGTAACAAGTTTGAAGAAATGAGACATCAGCTGATCTGCACATGGCCTCTACGTGGTGGATTCATCATATCAGCCGAAAGACGTCCACTATAGGCCATAGGCCTTCCCCAAGAGGGGGGAAGGGTTGCCATAATCACCACACTTGGCCCGCGGGTTGGTGATCGCAGTGAAGCTGTTGCAATGCACATAAACCCAGAGAATGTCGCTGCCCGTTCTCTGGTGATTCTGGTGAGATGGGATGGTGGTGGATTAGGTTCAGCCTATTCCCTCTCACGGAGACGAGGCATCTGACCCAGCAGTGGGATCATTATCATGCTGATCATTATCATGCTGATAATGCTTCTGCTATGGAAACTTTTTAATAAATCGCTGCCTTCATGAATCTGGAGACTTGCAGTGGATAATGGACTGCTACCCTCTGATTTGACATCGATTAATGCTAATATAATCGTATAGTGCTAAAACTTTCAGCTTGTACGTACATAGGTACTATACATAGATACGAAGGGTTGAGTTAAAAGGCATTCGATTTAATCCATCGAAACAATAAAGATCCTATTGATATAGGATGTGGAAGGTGTGGAATTCCCTGCTAGAGTCTATGATTCCTGATAGCTACAACCTGGGAGTCTTTAAGTCAAGATTGAACAGGTTACTAATAGGAAAGTGTAATCCATCTTCGACTACATCATCTCTTACCATCAGGTGCGATAGTGATCAAACGAGTGCTTATCAACAGTAACAAAAACAATATTAAAGATAAGTAAAATAAAAGAGAGAAAGAAAATTATATTCATTATGCACAAACTAAGACTAACTTGCTTAGAACTTCAGAAGACTGCATCTCCTTCACTAAAACCCAAGGCGCCCCTAGATATGAATAATGCAGTAAATAACACAATTGCTGTTGATGCTGTTAGGTAACAATGAGAGCAGTTATTGTGCATTCATTGATACTGTTTTTATATGGTAGAACAATGGGCTATGGGACTGTTCTTGAATAAGTAAACCGCTATAGGATAACTGTTTTCAATCGATAAGCAATAAGAATTCAAATATTATGGCCCGCTGCCCTTGACTTCGTTTCAATTTATCTCTACAACCGGTTAAAATTTTGCGTTTTTTCTTCTGGTAGCTTTTTGTGCAGTCTCGTTACTGTTTTGTCCTTAGCTTTATTAAAAAAGCAACGCGATTTGTTTTTCTGGAAGTCTTATCGGGATCGTAGGGTCCCATTTCCGGGAGTTAACAAGGTTTTTTTAAAAGTTCTTCTCAAGGATGAAATGATTTAATTACCTTTAATTAACACCCACACAGGCCACACACAATAGCTAGTTTGATAAGATTTTTAATTGGACCTGTTTGTAATTATGAGGATCACGTTGAACACATAGAGCGACGATGACGTGTGCAAGACTACTGGAAGTCTAGCAATATAAAAAATATTCTGCCATGGTTCTGTATTAGTTACCTATAGGTGTTTTTATTCCACGCAGACGCTAGACAGAGTTTAAAGAAAGGTGTGGTATGTTTTTAAAAATCGCTTCTGCCTTTGTAGATGAACATTTTTCTTCAAGGAAGACATAGTCAACATCCGTTACAATCTCACAATCAACAAAACACAATCATAATTCATGTTTTCTCTTTACAATTTCAGGAGAGCCTGTTCGCTGCTGGACGTGTTCCTCCGACCTGAACCCGCTGTGCAACGATCCCTTCCTCGCCGGGAGGTCAGACAACTCCTACCTTTTCCGTCTGGAGAACTGTGACTCCAATGCTGGGGCCACATACCCGTATCTGACTTCCTCAAAGTCTGCTTGCAAGAAAATGAAGAAATACAGTAAGTTTTTTTTTCTTTACTACCATAGTAGTAGTAGTAGTTTTTTTTTTACCGTACCTTCCATTAGAACGGAGCGAGCTTATTACCATTAATTTGGCACCAATCAAGAATCAATAAACCAAAAGCTCCTTCTCCTTCGTGACAGTGGTTCCACTTTCTTATTTCCATTAACATCATGTTTCCGAGGTGAAACAGTACTATTCGTCGTGTCTACCTCTGTCTCGCTCTTACAATGGAATAGCCTATTTTACTGAAAAATCTAATTAGTCCGTCAGATCGATTTCCAAAAAATATTGAACACGTAATTTTTCCTTTTTCACGTAAATAAAAAATGTAAGACGATACAGTGCATTGAAAAATGAAAACAATGCGTCACTGACTACTGATGGTACAATTATTTTTACCAGAAACGTGTCGTCACGCGTGTTTTCAACGCACTGTATCGTCTTAATTTTTTGTTTACGTTCTAAAAGAAAAAATACGTGTCCGATTATTTTTTTGGAAATTGATCTGACGGACTCATTAGATTTTTCAGTAAAGTACCCTATTATGATGGCATCGGCACGTCATAGTTCATAGCAGAGGGGTAGTACTCAGCCGTGTCGAAAGCATTAGTTTGGCCTCGCATAGATCTATCATGGTGGGTTTGGTATAGAACTCAAGTACCCGCTCTCAGTCATTTGAACCCTCATTTTAGACAAACATTTTCTGATAGAACCGGCCTATGATTGGATGACAAATCATTAATTCAGACAAGGTAGCATTCATTGATCGATAGTGACGCCATTAAAATATTGATTTAATATTCTTTCGACAGCTGACATCATTTGTATTCCATAGTGGCTGAGACTGCCATAGTGTTGAGGCCCTCAAACTATACTGACGTCCGTTGTGGCATAAGTGACATTGATTGTTTACAAACTTGAACGTCACCGCAAAAGTTGACTCAGTAGGTAGTCAGTTGATGGATGAGTGTAGGTATGTACCTACTGTAAAACCATTATAGTAGGTAGGTATGTGCTGCAAGGGATGAGTCAAAAAACCGCAATATTCGCACAGTCTACACAAGGTACCTAGGTATTCGATCGAGACATTAAGTCTGACAAAGCAGGTGCGTTGCCAAACGTGATTGGATGAACTTACCCAGCATTTCAATGTTGCTGGCCGTATCTTAGAAAGTTGCTCAGGAAGCCCTTTGCCTGGTGGGTAGAAACTGGTATCAACCACAATTTCTTACATTCCTTTTATAGAGCGGAAGTGGTCTGAGGCATGGCAGGATATTGGCAAGTACGCAGCCAGCCTGATGTTTTCAACAAAATTAAGGCTAGGTAGTCATGGACAGGTTTATAAATTGTCAAGTTGTTTCATAACAATGTGTTCCTAAAAATATTGGTAATGCTACGGGACTACCTACGCGACTAAGCAATTAATTGCCAAAAAAAACGGTGCGATGAATTTATCAGTAGGTACGTAGGTAGATAGGTAGAAAACCGTGTGCAAATTGCTACATGTCTTGAATAAAAAACGCTGATGTCACTAAATGCTAAAAGTAAAACATTGCATGGTTGTTGTCGTGATTTGTGGTAGCTGCTTAAAGAACGTTCACGACGATAGTGGATAACGACGACTGACGAAACACGAAGTTTGTCGAGGGACATTAAGAAAATGGTTGTACTGTACAGTAGGTAAGTACAACTCCTGGTGAGGGAGGGGCCGGATCTGGCGGAGAACCAGTTCGGTTTCCGCACAGGGCGTTCAACGGTAGACGCCATCATGCGCGTAAGGGCCCTCACGGCGGGGGATGCGGTGTCGCGGGGCAGGGTTGTCTTGGCGGTGTCTCTTGACATCGCCAATGCCTTTAACTCCCTGCCCTGGAGTTGCATCAGGGAGGCACTCCGGTATCACCGGATGCCGACCTACCTCCGTCGCGTGGTCGAGGCCTATTTGACGGACAGGTCCGTCATCTACCCCGGTCACCAGGGAGAATGGAACCGGCGAGAGATGTCGTGCGGTGTTCCACAGGGTTCGGTTCTGGGGCCGCTCCTGTGGAACATCGGCTACGACTGGGTGCTGCGCGCCGACCTCCCTAGCGGTGTCAGCGTAGTCTGCTACGCTGACGACACGCTGGTCCTGGCGCAGGGGGGGTCGCACCAGGCGGCGGCCGAAGTGATGACACGCGGGGTTGCGATAGTCGTTGAGAGGATCCGGCAATTGGGTCTCGAGGTGGCCCTGCACAAGTCCGAAGCCATGTGCTTTCATGGTTCTCGGAACAGGCCACCAATGGGATCCCAAGTAACGGTAGGAGGGGTTCACATCGGCGTCGGATCGACGATCAGGTACCTGGGGCTCGTTCTCGACAGCCGGTGGAATTTCACGGAGCACTTCCGACGTTTGGCTCCCAGACTGGAGCGGGCTGGGGCTGCCTTCAAGCGGCTCCTGCCCAATCTAGGGGGTCCAAACGCCTCCTGCCGGAGGCTCTATGCGGGGATCGTGCGGTCCATGGCCCTTTATGGGGCCCCTGTTTGGGCGCTTACACTAAAGGGGCGACCAGCCCGCCAGCTTAACGCGTCCCAAAGGGTCATGGCCATCCGGCTGGCCCGGGGATACCGCACGGTCTCCGGCGAGGCGGCGAGCCTCCTTGCCGGATTACCGCCATGGGATCTGGAGGCGAAAGCCCTCGCGCACGTTTACGCGTGGCGCGTGGAGGCGCTTCGCCGGGGTGAAACTCCGCTGCCGCGGCAAATTGCATCGCGGCGGACGGAGCTCCGGCAGGATACCATGGCGGTATGGAGACGGCGACTATCGCAACCCAGCGCTGGGCACGCCACAATTGCGGCGATAAGACCCCTCTTTGAGGAGTGGCTGGAGAGGCGCTACGGCGTCCTCACCTTCCGCCTGACGCAGGTGCTCACCGGACACGGCTGTTTCGGGAGGTACCTGTTTCGGATAAAGCGGGAGGACACGCCCGGGTGTCAGCACTGTGAGGATCGCCCGGAGGATACGGTGGAGCATACGGTGGAGATCTGCCCTGCTTGGGCTGAGCACCGCCGTGTCCTCGTCGAGGCGATCGGCGGCGGCAACCTCTCGCGTCCGGCCCTGGTTGAATCCATGGTCCGGAGCGAGGAGGCTTGGGAAGCGGTCACCTCCTTCTGCGAAGCAGTAATGCTAGCGAAGGAGGAGGCGGACCGCGCGAGGGAAAGGCAAGGCCTTCGTCCCAACCGCCGCAACAGGAGAAGACGCCCCGGGCGTCGGGAGTCGCAGGGCGATCCCCGGCCACCGTAGGCGCGGGCCTGCGGACGGCGAGCATTGGGTGGCTCGCTGTCCGATCACCACCAGGCCCGGGTCGATGGCGCGTTGTGTTTCACGCGCGCCTCAAAGAGATGTCAGCATAGAGGACGGGACCCGCTAGGGCCAGAGCCTGCCAGGGTTGCGGAATTTGTTCGAAAGAGTCACCGCGGCCCTGGAAAGCAAAGGGCTTTCGAAGGAACACGGATGGGTTTTAGTCAGTAAGAGTCTGACACGCCCTTCCGCTCCACCCAGAGCGGAAGAAGTCATTTGATGATTTCCCATCCTTAAAAAAAAAAAAAAAAAAAAAAAAAAAAAAAAAAAAAAAAGTACAACTATTTTCTTTATTCTATTTCTGATAGAAATTTGACGACTGGCACAACACGAAGTTTGCCGAGAGACATTAAAATAATTGTTATAATACTGTAATGACGTCACACCCAGAGCGTGACGGGAAAGCTTTAGGTATTCACAAACATTTTTTTGTCATTGATGAATAAACAATAAACACCTAGACCCTCCTTATAAGGTGGACTAAGGGCTCAAGCGTAAATTCTGTGTATGTGGCGACGCTTGGGGGCTGCCAAAGTTGAGCAGTGGACGTTCTACGGTAGAAAAGATGATTGTGACGACAAAAGCTCAGGTCCCGCAGAGATTGAATGTGCCACTAAAGCATAGGTACCTACTGATTTTTTCCCAGTATAAATATGTGGGCCAAGCGTAGTCACGCACATAAATGCAGTTATATTGTAAACATGTAATTATATTCTAGAAAGAAATGACCCATTTTGTAACAAAACATAAGATTGTTATGCCGGTCATGCATTCCAACGACGGCCAATGCGCATTTCTAAATATTTGAACAGATATAAAGCTGGCAACGTTTAATTTGGGACATTGAAACACAATGCGGAAGAAAGTTTTCAAAAATAAGAATGTTTAATAACAAAACCTGTCCAGAGCTTTTGAAACTGACTTTCGATATACACTGGACTAAGGGCAGATATTTTCAATAAAATGGTTTTGTATTGAAAAAATCTAATAAGTACCTAGCCATATTTATTCTTCAGTTTCTTATTTGATTACCTATTGAAAAATCAACCATAAAACTTCAATTGGGATCTTAAATCATGCGCGTACTTATACAATAATAATGACGGTATCGTACAGTACCTACGTATTTACTAACTGTGGCTTCTAACTTTGCTTCCAAGCTGCCATATCACAGAGTAAAAAAACGAGCGAGTCTTACAGTAGTCGCATACGCTGTGTCTTCAACATCTGACGTCTCACCTTAGTAAAAAGCAACATTAACATTAAAAGTACCAACTGACAGCCAACTCGACCACTGCGCGCGCTGCATTGGTCAAATCAATAGCGCGCTTCCTCGGCTTCCTGTTACACACTTCCGTCCCATTTCACGAAATTACCTACAGATTGCAGTAAAGCGAGAGGAAAAATGTTACACATCAAAAACCGATATTATTCAAATGTCGAATGTGTCGTCGTGATTAAAATAAAAGCCCTAGAGCTGAGCCCAGCAGTTTTACGGTTGGTAACTTTGTATTTAAGCGGGCCCTTGTTTATGCGACCAGTTTACATTTGATAACCGTTACTAGACCGTTAGGTGACCCCAATAACACTATGAGCATAATCATTGTTCGTATAAACGCTTTGGTGTGTGCATTATAAATAAATCCTTCAGGTGTATAAATACACCATTATACAGGGTGGAGGCGACGATACAATAAATCAAAACACTAGCAATACTAGTTCATGCATACGAATATGTCGTCTTTTATCACCGATTTGATGTCACTGCACTGCTTGGAATATTTTATTTAGAATATGGTTAGAGAAGTAGTGAATATCTTTGATTAGTTTGAGTTTTATTGACGTTTTATGTAATTCGAAAGTTTATTTTTAATTTCTGTGACAGGATTTATAAAAGTTTCAAAATATTCCTATGAACCAGTAGGTATTACCAGTATTTTCATTTATTGTCGTATCGGCGTCTCCACCACCAAGAGTGGGGAATACCTACTTACAGCACGTAGGTTCAGCGCAGGCACAGTGGTCGCCAACGACTGCTGATCGTAGCGGTCTTGGGTTCGAACCCCAGGTTGTGAGTGTTATTAGGTTTTTTTTGCGTTAATTTCTTAGGCCAGCCAGCCTGGAGTCATTTTTATCTCCCCGTTTAGTAAAAACATGTGCTATATTTTATAGAATTCCCCGTTGGTGTTATACGCCTGCAGTAATGTCGCAGTACAATACCTACACTTAGGTACCTTTTGAGCACTTTCATCATACACGGACTCAATAGTACAACGACTCCCGTTGGAAACTACAATGTATGTTTTATGTGGTTCTGTAGACTGAGATATATATACTTTAGGTAGAACCTACTTCCTCCCCAAAGTATTGGTGTGTGATTCCTCAGTTCAAGCTTTTTATAAAGCGCTCACCAACATAATTATGAAGTCAGAAAATTTATCTTCACGCCTTTTTTTTTTTGTTTTAATTCCTCAATTTTTGCAGTCCATTTTATCTTCAAAATGTCTCATTTAATAATTTACTCGGCTAGATGATACTTCATGATACACAGAAAAAAAAAACAAATTGGCTCATTAGTCTTGTCTAAAATACTCATCTTTTGTCACACAGCACATACGCTAGATAAGTAGGCAGGAAGACAATTTGTGACATTTTCTCATTTCAATGTCAAGTGCTACTGTTAATTATACATACCTACCTACCTGTGTGAATACCTACCACTTCTATTGTTCATTATAATCGTCGCTAATTTCTGATGTCATTTGTTTCGAACTTAATACCACCTTCGGGAACCGGGCGTGACTACTTACAAGGCCATTTACTGTAAGACATGTTTATTAAAATAAATGGTTTAATATATGTGGCGTAGGTTACCTAAGTAAGTAATTAAGTAGTTGATGTGATACCTACTGCGGTGTTAGCTAGGTTTACCTACCTATAGGTAAAGGGAAGGACCTTAATTGTTGCTGATACCAATTGCTGCCAAAGCATACATTAAAGAGTACCTCGTCTCTTCCAAGTAAATAGGCATCGCACCTGTGGTACCCCTGGTATCACAGATGATAAGTCCATAGGCGATCACTACAAAGGGTCGGCTGGTCTAAGAGCACTCATCCGATAAGGTACGCAATGCCAATATCCATGAAGTTGTTTACGATAAAATTCGATCTCAAAACAAGCCCACAGAATAAACTACAAATATTGCGAAATCTTCTAAGGGGGCTAAAAAACCATTCTAAGTTCCAAAGAAGTCAGCCAAAACGAAACTAGAAATGTCCACCGTGAGGTGAAAAAAGGGTTATGGTGAGGTTCGACCCCAAAGGAAGACTGGATAGTATGTGAAGAGTGGTGGCAAGAAGCCTGTACGAACTATGAAGGTGAAAATAAATTTATTTCTATTCACTTTCTAGTGGAGAGAAATAAATTTATTTTCGTGATTACACGAATTGATAATTTAACCTGCGTAGGTACTCTTGTCAACTCACATGCGTACTCTTATCCTTTAGCTCGTGTAACAGTACTTACGCAATTCCCACTTTAACTATTTTTTTATATTCAAATTAAGTAGGTACCTATATCACACTAATCACATCACACTAATATTATAAAGGCGAAAGTTTGTGAGTGTGTATGTATGTTTGTTACTTCTTCACGCACAAACGGCTGGACCGATTTAGATGAAATTTGGTATAAGTACCTAGTGATTGTTTGAATCTCGGGAAAGGACATAAAATAGTTTTTACCCGGGACTCGTCGGGAATCTTTGGCACAACAGACTCTGGATGTCAGAATGCGTGCTCAATATTAGTGCGGTGCCCGTGTTCAGAACACGAGCCACACGTTGCCCATACTTTGGGGGATTTAATTAATGCCACCGATGCAGCAATTATTTTAACATAGCCACCTACTGGGTCCAAAAAAAAAAAGTTAATCGACCATCGATTCAAAACAGAAGAAGAATTAGGCATTTTATCAAGCTAAATCAGGCACAACACAATATATTCCTAGCTGTCTACATAAACTCGTAAACATGCCAAATGCTCTGTCAAACCACGTGGCTTACTCATGTAATACCTAATCACGACCGTTCAAAACAGGAACATAGGTTGCCGCTCTAATAAGCACATATGTAGTACCGACTTACAATGGACCTTTAACTGACCACAATACCTCTGTGACTGCTAACCACCTACAAATAAATTCCAAGGAAGGAATGAACTTTGTTATTGTTATTCTTTAGTCCAGTCAAATAAGCATAGGTACCTACCTAGAATTTAGTCAACCTCGGAATGAGAGATAATAAACTGAAAACACGTAAACACCTTCATTTTGGCGTTCTAAATGTTGTGTCAAGTCTTATATAATTTCGTGTCTGCGACGTACATCGTGTAATTAATAGATTCAAAGGGTAATTTTAATGACTCTGGGTATTAAGACCCCAATAAATTAGGTCACGCACGACCGTAGTTATCCAATTTGTAGACAAATCAGTCTACTTACTGTGGTTAATTTGTAAGTTCCAATGCTACGGGTCCTTTCATCGGAGTGCATCTTAAAATAGCCATAAAATATGGGTTATTTGATTGACGAAAATATAGGTACTTACTACACATTTCAGCGATCAAAATCGAACAAACTTGAATTGTAAATTCCAGAGTGTACCTATTCGAAACGGATACTCTCACTGAGAAGTGTACCTATTGTATCGCTATCTTTAAAGGTCCCTCATCGCGTCTCGGTGTGACCTGACCCTAAAGGTCACTGTCGGATATTTTCAGCGAAGTACTTAGATAAATTTGTTCAAGGTTGTCGACAGTGGTTGTTGAAACTTTTGTGAAGTCGGATAAAACGGCGATGAATGCTGACTGAATGATAATACATAATAGTAGAACTGTTGGATTGAATTCGTCGTTCACATTCATCGAATTAGCGGGACTGTCACAACTGCTTAGCTTCTGGTCCTTTGAGGCGCAGGTTGCAAAAATAATATGAATTTCTCAATTGGTAGCAGGAAATTGTGCCCGTTTTTATGTCAGTAGGCTCGCTTTTATTACATGGAATTCATACAGAACTGGCGAAACGAGCATTTGCCAATGCCTTCTTGGGGGTTATTCCCAGTTGTCGCCACTGGTGACGCCACCACTGGCGACAAATGGGAATATTTTTCAAAAAAAGTCCCAGTTGTCACCAGTGGTGGCGCCACCAGTGGCGACAACTGGGAATGGCCATTCTTCTAGTTCCCAGTTGTCACCAGTGGCGACAGATGGGAAATATAAAGTGATACGCCTCCGGTGGGGGCGATGCTAGAGCTGAATTATAGTGATGGGGTTTCATTATTGTATCACTAACGAAGTTTTAAATAGGTATATTTTATATTTTCTTAAATAAAACTTTTACACGTTACTTGGGAAGATATATATTTTTATAAATCACAATATTTGTATTCATTGAGATTAAAACTGCACAAGTACAGTTTCCAGTACTACAACTATTACAGATCGTATAATTATTTTACTTAAAACTATATTATTAGGTTCTTATCACAAACGTGACGTCTTTTTATATAAACTAACGAAACTTCACCAGAACTGCACGACGCACTTGACCCTGACATTGTTGGGAATGCACTGGTAAGTGTTACGTCACTGGTCTACGAACCGACAACAGCATAGTGGAGGGGGTTGATCGACAGGATCGGAGCGCGGAAGTTATGGCTGATTGTAAATATATTGCAATTATGTACATATTCATTACTATTTAGTTTGTGATAAGAACCTAATAATATAGTTTTAAGTAAAATAATTATACGATCTGTAATAGTTGTAGTACTGGAAACTGTACTTGTGCAGTTTTAATCTCAATGAATACAAATATTGTGATTTATAAAAATATATATCTTCCCAAGTAACGTGTAAAAGTTTTATTTAAGAAAATATAAAATATACCTATTTAAAACTTCGTTAGTGATACAATAATGAAACCCCATCACTATAATTCAGCTCTAGCATCGCCCCCACCGGAGGCGTATCACTTTATATTTCCCATCTGTCGCCACTGGTGACAACTGGGAACTAGAAGAATGGCCATTCCCAGTTGTCGCCACTGGTGGCGCCACCACTGGTGACAACTGAGACTTTTTTTGAAAAATATTCCCATTTGTCGCCAGTGGTGGCGTCACCAGTGGCGACAACTGGGAATAACCCCTTCTTAGCATAATGTTGAGCTCGAGCTTCCAGTGTCCAGCTGTCTAAATTCTAGACTACCCACCCTCTCACTGACTGTTCACCCACTAATTCCTTTTCGCATTTGTTTACAGTTAACGGCCAGATGGTCATCAGCCGTGGATGCACATGGAAGCGTCAGGATGACTACAGCACCACATGCCCCAGCTCCTCCAACGGTCCCAATGAAATCACCTCCTTCTGCGAAACCTGCGAATACGACGGCTGCAACGGCGCTGCCACCATCAGCAAAACAATCGCCCTCCTAGCCGCACCCCTCACTCTCCTGCTCTTCAAGTAACCAACATAACAAACACACCAATACATAGTACAAATATATAGATTTATTTTTATTGTCTACTGTGGGACCATCCAGAGATAATTCCCATCGAAGCCAGGTACCCACCGCGACAGTTTTAAAATCTGTTGATTTCACATCGAATGTTGTAAATTGTTTTTATTCTATTGTAATCTACGAATACTTCTGTGAATAATGTCTGTAGTGAAAGCTTTAAAGTGACTTAATACCATTTCTTATTTCTTTTGCAATAAAATGTAACTTTTGATTGTCACCATGTTAATAGAGCCTGTTCTCACTTGCTGGTTAAGGAGTTATTTCACCTGTAAATATTTTAGGTACGCCTCTAACTTACAATCTCTACAATAAATATATTAAGTTATTATATAAGTATATGAAATATGTATCTAACATTACCTTCTGTTAGCACTAATTCCAATAGGTGCCTTATTTGTGGAAAATTTAGTTGAAAAAATAATTTTAATATTGTTAATAATTAAATCTCCAAATCGATTTATTAGACCACCAAGTAAATGCTAATGTTGTTTTAATAAATTTTATCTTAAATAGTAATGTGTTTTTTTTTTTCAAAACTGGGCAGTGAAAGAAGTCCCTGATTCAAAATGTCAAATTAAACCATTTAAGTAGGTACTTTAAAATATTATTGTATATTTATTTCAACATTATAAAAAGGATGGTTTATACAATATATGGACGGGATTCAGTCTTATAAATCTAAATTATTTGTGTGCAATTTACAAAACAAGCTCTTACACAAGCATTGGTATATAAAATACATAATATATCAAATACATACAAGTTTAGATTAGATGTTCTATGTTAAATCACTATGTTGTTTATAATTCAAAGTAAGCCTATAGGTATGTTGATTGTATTGGCGTTAAACAACTTTCGCAAAACGGAACATTAGCATAATGTTTAGTTTAAACGTAGCTTTCGTTTAATCGAGTCAACGATCGCAGTGTGGGAGTGAAAGGTCAATTTGTGTGGCGCTGCTGTGGGTACTTACCTAACCTTATGCTACTCTAGTCATAATTAACTAGTTTATTGTTTTAACCCCTACTCATTTACTCTTGAACTTTTCAGTATATTGATAAAATTTCGACTTCACGCCTAGCAGCTATTGCGAGCACGAATATCGACATTATGGCAAAGATAAAAACATACAACGCCAGATAACTTTATCTGAGGAATATTTTATTCTCATACAGAGGCAAACATCAAGTTTATTCAACTGCTAGAAGGTATCTGACGTTGGATAAATAAACCCTTCGTGCTGCCGTTGCCACATGACGCTGGGAGAATAGTCGACACGGGCTTAGTTGCCAAAGAGGGAAGAAAGCCCTTGAAGGCTCAGCTTACACTGAGATGCGACAAGTGTGCTTTTTGACGCTACGCGAGCGGTGCTACGAAACTTATCGCGAAGCGTCAAGGCGTACTCTAATTTGCGAGGTACTTAAAGGGCTTTGTAACAATCATTTCCAAAAATAAGGACTTGAAAGTTTTTACGAAACACCGTGAGAAGTGAGTTTAACGGACTATCTTTCTCGCCGCGTCTACTAGAGAAGCAGCGGTGCGTCGCGCTGCACATCGAAGGTATTAGAGCGAGTTTTTTAACGTACAAGTTCGCTTTTGTCAAGTTGTATGGAAAAAAAAGTTTTCCGTTATCGTCACCAGACGGCGCTTATTCAGTTTCAATACAAATTGACGTTTACGCTAACGCGATCGAGAACGTTAAAAAACTCGCACTTAGTCCACAGTACCTACAGCATGACGCCGCGCGCAGGGCCTATTCTCTTACTGAAGTGTGTTCAGACGCTAGCACATCAAACTACAATAATCTGTCAAATGTTCTTAACAGATTTTCAACTTTATGACGAAAGCTTTAGGTTCAAGGTTGATTGGGAAAATTTGACACTTTCGGGTAGCTTGACGTGCTGGCGTCTGTACCTTCTCGTGTAGGAAATAAACTTCAAATTACATCGCTATTTTAAAAATTGCCCGCTTCGCCCGCCTCGTCGCGTCTCGCTATGAGTTACCTTCACATGCTCGAATGTCTGACGTGACAGCATTAATTCACCATTAATCAACATATTATAGTTTTCTTAATTTACTCCTAAAAGCTGAGTAACATTTCATCTAATTTCTATTCTAAAATACATAATTTTGATTTAATTTCTGGGACGGAATTAATTACAGCATTTTGTGCTCTTACACAATATATCAATACATCATACATATTCTTATATTTAACTAGAGAATGTTATCCTCCAAGTCTTTCCATTTATTTTAATCATGGCTATCAGCTTTGACCAATACCAGAAATGCATCAAAAAGCAACAGTTTTAAATCGAAAAGGAGATTCATTCCTTTAAAAATGAAGGCAGTATTCTGCTTTTTGGTTAAGTATGATTTAATTTATTCTTTACTTTTAATTTTCTTTTGTAGAAACTTTAACATTTATTTTAAGTCACACGGTCTTGTACTTCTGTTTTACAGACAATTGCTAGTCCCTTCAAAAAAGAAAGTAAATTCTACACACAGATCCGTTATACTGGAAAATTGCAAACGCCGTAAGATTGTAAAATATCGCGTGAAATTGTAAACTATTTTTTCTTAATAAGACACGGATGTGTTGGAAACTATTGAATTTGGATGGGATTTATTGTAAACAAAACGATTATTTCATAATATATCGAGAAATTATACTCTAATAAAGATTTATCACAATCTTACAGAGTGCAATTTTCCAGTGACATTTGATTTTTTTAAATATCTTTGTTGTGTTCAGAATTCCATTGAATTTTTCTTTTGTAGGTATTAGGTTATCATTACAAAATATTTTACTATTGTAATGTCATTGTTTTATTTTTTATATTTCTATTATTTAAAATTTGCATGACAGAGTGGACGAAATACGAATCCGTCACACTTTTTACTTATTGGCAGTACAAAAGAAGAATTATTCTTATACCTAAATTGAGGAGTTATGGTCAACATTCTTCCAACAGGTCAAAAATTACGATAACCACTTAAGAATACCAGTGGAAAGTACAAAAAAGAATAAAGGTAACGGGCTAAACATTGACGATGAATTACATCCGTCTTTACTGTTACATGTGCAGTATTCTATGAAGATGTTATATGTACCGGTTCTCATGAGACAGAATCTCTCGTCGCCTTGAATTCCAACATCCCCCAAGTAAGCACAGTCTCGGAAGTAACGCCATTCTCCATTAACTGAAAGTAAACATGGGGAAACATTAAGGAAAAGTTTATGTAAGTAACTGTTTTGGTCTGCAATACAGTGTATTCTATGTATCTGCAGCCCTACTATGACATGCTAATGCCATCCAATTCCGATGATGTAAACGGAATAGTGCTATTTGCTATGTATAGCTCCGTCTCCTTCTTAAAGCGGATTTATGATCGTTTTAAGACTTCACAATAGGGCTCCCTGACCACAATCTGTGTGCCTAGCTTTCCAAAATATTTTAGAGTTTGCATCCAGTTAGACTGTATTGTCTAACTGGATGCAGCAGATTTCCAGTGTAGTATGTAGGGAACCTTGAGTAGGTATTGTTTTAGAGTTTATTGAAATACATATGAGTAGTTTTATCACTCTTTTGGTAAAACTACTTCTGGAATCATTAAATTTTATTCAAACTAGTACTATGCCATAAAAATATGGTAATGTGAAGGTTAAGATGACCTTTGTGATCATCTTAACCTTCACATTACCATATTTTTTATTGGTAGTTTTCAACTTGAAGGGAACTTATAGAACCTTGATGAAGAATTAGTTACAAACAGCGACAAAATTCGATGGGCATCTAAAAGTTAAAAAGAAAACTTATCAAAATCTTAAAACACTATAAGTAAAATATGGTAATCAAGCCAATGTTACAAAATATGGTTATTTGACATGTTTCTTTTTATTTAGAAATAAACTTCTGCTATCTAAAAGTTTGTATAAGTTTTCAAAATAAAATTGTTATATACTCCTTTCTATCAGCAAATAATTCTGGACAATAGTACATTTCCAAATTCAAAATAGACTGTGCTATATAATAAAATATTTTACTAATTCAATGAATATAATCTACTGGGTTGAACACAATGGTCTAAATTGCATGACTCTATGCTTCTGTTGACATGGTTTGTATAATATTTAAAACGCCCTAAGTGCACCATGTACGGAATAACAAATAATCTTAACGATAAGTTAACAGATTTTTTAAACATTGATTGGTTAACTAGTTTGTGGCTAAAGCTGCTCAGTGACTATTAATGTTTTAGGTCTTGAAAACTTTTGTTGTTTTGTTCCTATCTACCATACATACCTCTTTCAAAACATATTACAGTTGTAAGTATATGAAAAAAATCTATGCAGTACATACATACAGATTTGACTGACCAGGGCAACTAATAAGAATGGGTTATCTAATGATGCCCATTTCTCCATGTTACTACTTAATGATAACAACAAGTAGGAAAAATATTAAAAATAGGTTGCTACAATAAGGCACTCCATGATCTTAGGAATACAAACCTTTTTGTCTGATTTTTCGGCACATGGAAGGTCGAACTCCCGGCAAATGAGACAACCCCTTCTCTTGTTTGCAGTCTGTTATCGGCACCGTACTGTTGTCGAAAGGATCGGCACATTTCGGGTCATTATTTGACCGGCAATTCCAGCATTTTATACTGAAAACTAACGTCAACAAGTGTTATTTCGGCGTAGCTTAGCTTGGGCGTGACCATTGTTTATGAATGAAAAACTTCACTTACCGTAAGGCACAACGTTTAGAACGATGCAAAGATATATGAAATATCTGACACTGGTACACATGTCGAAAATTAATTGTATCCTTTATTGATAAACGTTAAAATCGCCACAATAAACAAGCATTAATTTCAGTTAGAAATTATGTTCGACACAACCAGTGTGACGTACACTTTTGACAGTTGAGTTGTTCTAGAGGAAGGAATGCAATGGAAACATTGTCATTTGAAATACCGGTTTCTCCTGATGATTTACTCATATACTGCTTTTGAAAATGCTAAACAGGAAAAAAGATTGCCATGTAAATCAATCAAGACAATATTTAGGTAATCGCTGACTATGTGAGCTAGCACTCGATAATTAGTGTATTGACGACAAATAAAAAAAGTGCAACCGTTGCAGTATTTTTATTTGGAAGTCATTTGTATTTTTTTTTTTGTGTAAAAAGATAAATAATTTTCCACTTTTTAGTGGTGATACTCCACAAATAAACTGACATTATTCCCATAGTGAGTGGTTGCGCTATTTGCCGTTAAGGAGTTAATTTGTGTGGCTTCGTCGTTCAGTCCAGGCTCATAGTTTAATATTTACTTTGCTTTGGGATTGACATAAACCTAACAATATGTCACTTTACGATTGTAAGTTGAGGAGGTCACTGGTTTATTTTTGAAGTTCACCGTACAGTGCAAATACAATATAGCTATAACTAAACCCAATGCAAAGAGAATCATCAAGATCGGTTAAGAAACTCCAAAAGATTGACTTTTATGCAAGTGCGTACCTCTTCACAGCGTACCAGCGTGATGTTATGTTATGAATTGGTGTGATCAATAAACAGACATGCAGTTTCAGCAATCCTGGGAGTTCTTTGCTATCATTTATTGAAGAGTTCCGTTATCTACCTCCGAAGCCCTTCACCAAATTGAAATGGGGCCAGTTTGGAAGAATACTCTTCCAAACAAAAAAACAATCACCCAAATCGGTTGACAAATGGCGAAAATATCGCTGAATAAACATTTTTCCTGGGATCCCAGCATCAGATCCTGACTTATACCTTCCATCATCAGCTCAGCAAGATGAAATGTTTATTATCAGGCACAATTATCTGAATTGCTTTAGAAGGTATATGAAAAACATTGTGTGTGCCTTTAAAAGGGGAATGCCGATTTTAGGCCTTGCGATGCCCAAGAAATTTAATTTAGTAAAAAGATATAATATGTAAATTTTACGTAATTAACTCTTCTATTCACGACGCGACACAAGTCAGTAACATTTTTTAATAAATAATAAATATTGAAACGATACAACGAAAAAAACAGACATTTGCTAGGTTGCCAATTTAAATTCCGGGAAAAAATAAAGATTTGTTGCAAAGCATTGATTTGACATTTACACATTTTGTACTTTATTTATTTGTCCTTTTGTTTATAGAAGGCCCAATGCATTCGATGTTACTTGTGGGCACTCAGGGCCTAAATCACTATGGCGGCTTGATCCCCCTTTGAGGGTTGCCGATTTGTCTAGGATCCCATCATCAGATTCTGATTTAGTGCCAATAGGACCTCCTCAGAAGTATCTATAGGCTTTCGAATAAAAATAGAATCATCAAAATCATAATTGATCGCATAACAAAGATCCAACAAAAAAAAACACAGTTGAATTGAGAACCTCCCTCCTTTTTGGAAGTCGGTTAAAAAGGAAACTTCTTGTTACGGTTATTTTTATTTTCTAGTTGTAATTATTTTTACCGATTCAAGTTTGAATGACGTTACAAGATTTCGGTTTCTGGTACAACTCTAAACAAAGTTTGGGTTGGGTGTGTGCAGTTCGTTATTTTGTGATATTTATTATTTAAATAACTTTTTATGACTGAATAACACCAAGATGTTATTAAAAGCGCTTATAATTACGTTTCTGTGCATCTTGCCAGCCGGTAAGTACTTATTGCTATTACATTAAACACAACTTTTGTTATGATTGTGTGCAAGCGTTTCAAAACAGTTTTCTTATTTGATTTCAGTATTTTGCGTAAGATGCTACCAATGTGCATCTTCTCAAGATAACAAGGGTGAAGATAACTGCGGCGCCTACAAGAAATTCAATAAAGAAAGCCATATTGCAGTGGAGTGTTTCAGTGATGAATCTCATATGCCTGGATCTTTCTGCATGAAGCTGACTCAGCAGGGACCCAAAGGATTTATTTGTGAGTTCAACATTTTAAAACTATTGTTTTCACACCTGCTTACTTTTACAACGAAGCAACTGTATTGTTGTTTTTAGTCCTGTATAGTGGTATGGTTGTTATTAGCATCTTGTTTTTATACAGGTTGCATGTGACATTGCATGTGCAATAAAGCATAAAGTTCTTTTGAAAATTAATTTATTCCCACCTAAAATCTTAATCTTCCTCCAATCCATCCCCAAAATGTAGGATGAGTGCCAATATGATCATTTTACTTCCTTCATCTTAATTCCCTTTCTAGCTATATCATATCTCACAATCCATCATCATTCTCTTTCTGCCCTAATCCCATGTTACTTGGGGTACTACTGTCCTGTTAACCATCACACTATCACTGACTCTTTCTTTTATTTAACAACAATCTTTTGCCCGTGACTTTGTACTTGCATATCCCGTTTTTTCCAGTTCCCGCAGGAATTTCCCGTTCTAACAGGAATTTCCCGTTCCCGTATAACAAATAGCCTTCTTCATGAATGTGGCTATTTTAAAATAAAAAGAATTAACCAAACCAGAGTGGTAGTTCCAGAGATTAAAAAAATAAACAAACTCTTCAGCTTTATTATATTAGTATACATGTCAAAGTCAAAGTCAAAGTCAAAAACGTTTATTTCAATTAGGCCATTAAACGGCACTTTTGAACGTCAGCATTTACAGTTCAGTAAAATATATTAATAAAGTGACTCTACTGTTCTTCACACAATCCATTTATCAAATATTTTATGTTAAATTGTCAGGATGTTCTTGATTTTCATGATCACTATTTCAGTCTTTAAATACCTACTACTGGATATACTGACTGGCCTCCCAACTTTTCTACTGGCTGTATTTTCCGGCTCTCTACCCCCTTAATCCAGGTGTGCCTTAATGGGCTATCTATTCGAACATTTTCATTACTTTTTATCTTTCATTATTTATATTTACATTTTTATTATATATTATACATAATAATATATATTCAAATCAAGTTGTAGAATATACAAGTTCAGGAAGGACATTTTGTACTATCTCATGTCTAATATTTTAAAATACTAATGCAAATTCTTCAATACAATTCCAGGGGATGGCAGATGGCGTCAAGTAATCCGACGCTGTGCATCCGTGGCAGAAACAGGAGTCACGGGTGTCTGCAACTGGGGTGTGTATGAGAACGGAGTCTACTGGGAAGAGTGTTACTGTTCCGCTGACGAATGCAACAGTTCCACATTCATTCAATCTTCCGTAATACTTATTGTAGCCACCATAGGTACGGTTTTCTACTTGCACAAATTACTATAGGGTATTAGTACCTTCTAGTATTTTAAATCATGTGCCTTAATGATAATGATAACTCTACATTATGGTTTTTGCCACACAAAAAAAAAACTGTTATTTCTCGACATTTAATACATAGAAAATGAACAGACTTATGTTAAAGTGACATACAATCATGCCCAGACATCAAATAGCAAAGGAAAATGTTTGTAGCTATGTATCGTTTTAAATCGTTTCACCCTACATAGCCACTATGTATGGGTGTTAAATGGCAGCTTTATTTTACTAAATACTTATCACATATTCTGTATCTTGTTCGTATTGATACAACTGCATAGCAGCTATACTTTGTTTGGCTGGATATACTTTGTATACTACACAAACACATCTTTGTATTTAAAAGAAGCTACAAAAATCACCTAATGTAGCCTAAATGACCGTTTTTTAAGCATTTTATAAGCCTAATTATAAGTAAAAATATTAATTTTTAAATAAATTTTATTTTGCTCTGAACATTGTGTGCCTGGAAGCATAATGTAATTTTAACTTAAGACTAATAATATCCGTCCAACCTGTACTTTAAATAAAATAATTCCACTAGATTTTATATTTATGTGAATCTCATACTTTTTGTGGACTAGAAACTAAGAAATGAATGTTACTTGAACTCAATTACTGAATGTATGATAATAATAGTGTTAAGTTTCAAAAATTGATCTTGAACAATGAAAAATAAAATGTTGAAGGATATCTCTGTTACCTGTTAACTGTTTAGCAAATCATGTTGAAAACTTGAAATGAAACAAGTACCTGTGAATGTAATGGAATGATAATTTTGTGTTCAACACCACTTCAATTGACTGATAACAATAAAATATATTGTTATACATTGATTAGCTCGTGTTTTTCTTAAGAAGCGCCAAGGTTACTTACTATAATTCTATGAAAAATTGAGTGTCTGAAATTATATTTTTTATTTTTGCACGTAGCTTACCTACTCATTGGAGGAAGAATTAATTAAGGAGTGAAAGTTCAAAAAACATTTTTTTTTAAATGCAGTAGGTACCTCGAGAATTTGAAATGAGATTCTATTTTTCAATGTCTTTCACGGGACTTCCGTCATCTCGACCAAAATCGCCAGTTGTAGGTACCACAGCCTCCTGTGGTACCTACAATATTTATAGGCGGACATAGTGCAATTTTCATTTAATGTAGCAGGGCCTTTATAACACCTACATAATTCGCACAGTGAGAATGAAAGTAACCGAACTCAAAATCTCAAAATTTTTGGAAGGTTTTTTTAATGATTATTTTATAAACTCTTAAGCTCTTATTTTTTCTAAACAATATATAGGCATCATAAATATGTAAATAGCTGTCCATTTGAAAAAGTTATGACATATTTTATTGGAAACTCCCTAAAATACGAAGTCAATTTTGTGATTTCCCACAAAATGCAAATTTCGTGTTAGGTCACTTTTATTCTCATGGTGCGATATGTTGGCCAGAGAAAGTTACCAACGTCCGACCCAAATATCAGGTAGAACTATGCTGATCTAGCTGATACCTACCTACAGATTGACGCGTGAACTGAAATTTCTATGACGTGCAGTGGGCCACGTCCGCTCATAATTACTATTTATCAACTAACGGTGGTAGGCACTGCACTGTAAACCACTCGACGCACTCCTGAGTAGGTACCTACCTAAACCATGACCTTATAATAAAACAATAATGCTCTGCAGTTTAATTAAGTGACTATCAATCATATGTACTTGGACCATGAAAATAATTTATAGTTGCGCAATACAACTGCTGTTTTGTATGCAATCAAGTGGTGTTAAGTACCTACCCATAAACGGCATGGAAATATTAATAATGCTTCAGTACTCCAACTGAAAACCCTGGAAGTCAGTCGTCTAAGTTGTTGTTATAATATCACACGGTACCTACACACTAAGAATAAGTGATATAACTAATGATAAACAAACGCACATATAAATTGCAAAATCATTATTATCGCCGCATTTTCTATTCACTCGTTGATTTATACTGGGCACCAAAGCAAAAATGAGTTTTACCGATAAAGTGGTTATTGTGACGGGAGCCAGTTCAGGCATCGGTGCTGCTGTAGCCATCAAGTTCGCGGAAGAAGGAGCCAATGTTGTTCTGGTGGCCAGGAACCAAGCAAAGCTGAAAGAAGTTGCCGCAAGATGTCAAACACTCGGCGCGAAAACTATCATGGTCATCGCCGACGTCACCAAGAACGACGATGTCAAGAAAATAGTATTCAACACCATCGCTCAATTCCAAAAAATCGACGTGTTGATCAACAACGCAGGAATAGCTGGGAAGGCTGCAATCTGGGATGGAAATGCGATGGAGGTCTACGACAAAGTGATGTTGACTAATCTTCGCTCCGTTGTCCACCTGACCCACCTTGCTGCTCCTCACCTGATCCAATCTAAAGGTAATATTATCAACATTTCTAGTATTGCCGCCGTTGATGTTATTTTGCCTCAAAACTTCGCTTACTGTACCTCGAAGGCCGGAATGGACCATTTCATGAGGTCCATAGCTCTGGACTTTGCGGCGAAAGGTGTCAGGGTAAACAACGTAAATCCTGGACCCGTGCAAACTGACATTGTTCAGAGTCTTGGTGTGGCCAAAGCAGACTTGGGCAGCTTCTGGAAAAAGATGGAGTACATGACAGCTCTTCGCAGGATTTCGGATCCTTCAGAAATAGGTGACTTGGTGCTGTTCCTTGCTAGTGACAAAGCGAGAGCTATTACGGGATCGGCTTACATCACCGATAATGGAGCATTGTTGAAGAGGAATAGCGCAATGTAATTGATATTTTAAAATTGTTTTTTTTTTTCTAATTTTTGAATAATAGGTACCCGTAATGATGTTTCATATGTATTAGTTTATGTTTCATATGTATTATTTTATAATGTCTGTTTAATTAAAAATCAGTTGCACATGGGCGCTTTTTATTAACCAGTATCTTTCCTGTGGTCTATCCCATAGATAGGAACAAGGAAAGCTCTGAGTGTAGCTACGATAGTGCAGTTTTTTGTGAAAGAACTTGCATAATGGGGTCAGCAGCACCATGAGTCGGTACTCCCAGGTCTTTTTTACAGATTTCGTTTTACCACTTTGTAGGCGTGATTAATTATGTACCACCAGTTAGGTATCCATGCCAAATTACAACTTTCTAATACCTACTAAGCGTCTCTGAGCTAAACCGCGGATAGACAGAGAGATGGACATGGCGAAACTATAAGGGTTCCTTATCTATTTATTTAGTGAACATTTTTGACTTCCATCATATAAAAAAAAAACAGAAATAAAGATATAAAGCTGTCCTTAATCGACCTCTATCGTGATCCTTTACGTTTTATAGTAGTAATGAAAAAGGTTCATAATTTATTGTTCGGATATCTACGATATTAGGGAAAGGTCAACTTTATTGCAAGTTCATCTGGCGCCCACCATAGGAGTTATATTCAGCCTTCATGGAAATTCCTACCTTACTTCCTATTGGCTGATGGCGTAAGTTGACAAACGTAGGAGTGAAGATCTTCACAATACGATCGGTAGTAGCTGGGTGAGACTAGAGAGGATCTGTAGGTATATGTATATCTGTACGAAATGTATAAAGTTTGCTTTGCCAAATGTTAGAAATTTAGGACCCGATATCATCCAAACTACAATGGAGCCCTCATATATCAAGCTTATCGGGAAGGTTCAGCTCTGCCGCTTACGCTGTCAGAAAATTTAGACAATATACTGACATTGACATAGCCCGGTTTGTCTATTTTAGTTATTTCCATAGCGTTATGTCCTACGGTATTCTATTGTGGGGAAAAGCTGCTGATTTACAAAATATATTTGTCTTACAAAAACGTGCTGTGCGGGCAATATATCAGCTTGGGTCAAGAGTTTCATTAAGGGAACTTTAAGAGATTGGAAGTCTCACGGTAGTATCTCAATTCTTTTTTGCAAACATTTTATATATTAGGCAAAACATACATTTATGCACTAAAATGAGCGACATCCACAAATTTAACACCAGAAACAAGCACAAGCTACATGCTCCTTCCCACCGACTTCGTAAGATCCACGACTCATTTGTGGGGCTCGGTATCCGCTTTTACAATAAACTTCCCCTATCTTTTCTTAATCTGCCTAAAGAGAAAGGAACCTCCTCACTATACTAGCCGTACCGAGGAGTACTGCCTTCTATATCAGGCCCTTTACCCAACCGCGCAACGACAGCTTCGACAGACGGTCGTCGAAGCTTTTGGCCATCAGGCCATTGGCCGGAACGAAGCGCCCGTGTAGCTCCTTGCCTTTCCATACCTCCTTGCGACCATCTGTAGTAAGTATTACAGGTTTGTGCCAGTTCTCTCTAGCCATGGACAACAGGGTGAGTCCCTTGTTCACTGCGACCACATCTCGGTGCATACTCACATCAGCTTTGAGTAAAAAAGTCTCTGAGATTGCACACCTCGCGGTTATGGAGAGTCTTGGCATTCAAAAAGCCTCGACCTCCACACTTCCGCGGGATGTACAATCTCATCACCGATGATCGTGGGTGGTGCATCCGATTTGCGGTCAGCGCACCTACCACCTTAACATGTACATTGTGGAATGCAATAAAGAATTGAGTATTGACCCTCCTATCCAGGGCGTCGAGTTCGGTTTGAGTCCATTTGAGTATGCCATAAGAGTACATCAGTACCGGCATGACCTAACCGTTGAAGGCGCGCACCTTATTTCCGCCTGACAAAAGACTGTTCAAAACCTTTTTCAGGCGGCCAAAGAAGCGCTCCCTCAGCGATTGCTTCATATCAGCACCATTAATGCCTAACGCTTCCGACATACCCAAATACTTGTAGGTTTCAGTCGAGCTGAGGGGTCTACGCTGTATGAAATCCGAGAGTTGAATTCCAACGGATTCCATAATCTCCCCTCGCTTTATATGCGTGACTGCACATTTGTGCACACCAAATTCCATCCTGATGGCGCTACTGTAAGTTTCAGTTACCTTCAGTAGCTCCATCAGTCGCAATTTGTTGGGGGCAAAGCGTTTCAGATCATCCATGTAAAGGAGGTGAGATATGGCTTGACCACTTCTCAACCGATAGCCTAGGCCTGAATCCTCCAGCAGTGTGCCTAGAGGATTCAGAGTAGGGCGTGCAAAACCGCAAGGTCTTCAAAACCGGCTTTGAATTCCGGTTTTGAGGGCCCAAAACCGGAAAACGGTGTTAGCCCCGGTTTCGGCAACATTTTTATATTTTTCATATAGTAGAATTTTAATTAGAAAACAATATTCTTAGATACCCACAAAATCTACAAAAGAAACAAATTGTAATCAACCATTTATGCCTTTTTTTTTTAAAGATGGCAAATTCTCAAATGACTTCTTCCGCTCTGGGTGGAGCGGAAGGGTGTGTCTGACTCTTACTGACTAAAACCCATGCGTGTTCCTTCTAAAGCCCTTTGCGTTCCGGGGGCGCACTCGACTCTCTCTAACAAATTCCGCAAGCCTGGCAGGCTCTGGCCCTAGGGGGCCCGACGCCCGTCTCCTATGCTGACATTTCTTTGAGGCGCGCGTGGAACACAACGCACCATCGACCCGGGAACCATTTATGCCTACCAATACCAAGTAGACCACATTAATAGTTTAGATAACATGAACTTAAAATAATATAAAGATTAACTTACTGAGATCAAATCAACAACAAGTAAGTCTGTGGTACCTTTAGTAGGTAGGTACCTAGCAATTCTGTTATCAAGAATTATATAAACAATAAATAAACAATAAACAATATATTTTAAACATACAAAACACATTCATAATCACAATAATATTTTTTTCTCATCTCACTCTCAACACTTGTTGGTCACACATCAAATAGTTGCATGCTTCTGTGAGGTACACATCCCGATGCCCTCCGCCTTCATACGTGGCTTGTTCTACCATGACAAACCCTGTTAGGTCGACATTACACCGATTCTTGGGGGTTTTCCTGCATCAAGCTGCTCTTGAAGAGTTAGCTCATCAGCTACAACTTCAGCGTTGCGGAGGTAGCGGAGGGAGGAGTGTAAGTGGGTATAGGTTGCGTTCGGATATATTTGATGACTCAAAATTAAATATTTCTTGAGTGCGTTCGAAAAAAGTTGATTTATATCAAAATGTGATTAAATAACGGGAAAACCGGAGGTAACTCCGGTTTTGTCTCAACCTCGGTTTTCAACAATCGGTAAATTTTGTCCGGTTTGCACGCCCTAATTCAGAGCCAAGCAGAACCAAAGTGGACTCAAACTCGCCCTGAAATATTTCCCGTTTAATTCAATATAAGCTCATCATTCCCTTGAATCGGTCGACATCCTAGATAGCGATGGACTGTTTTCCATTGCCTCATACATGACTCAAGGAAGGTGCGTAGAGTTGCATCTATTTTGTACAACTCCAACACCATGCGGCACAGAGTCATAGGCCTTCTTGTAGTCTATCCAACATGTTGGCAGATCCTTGCGGGATGGACGAACCTGTTGGATAACGGCCATGTCTATGAGGAGTAGCTCCTAAGTACCGCGGGACCCCTTCCGACATCCATCCTGAGAGGCGGACATAATTAAGTTGTTCTCAATGTGCAAATTAATTTTTGCTCTCAGGATGGATGTAGAAAGTTTATAGACCGTCGACAAACAAGTAATCGGTCTATAATACTTATTTTCCGCGGGACTACCTGTCTTATGGAGCAGGTGGGTAACGCCAGTTGTTACTGTGGTAGAGACCCAGACTCTAAGGATGACTGGAATTGGCCAGGAGCACGTGTGAGCTGCTATACCATTTGAGCCAGAAGTTATGCAGTCCGTCCGGTCCCGGAGATTTCCAGTTCGGTAACGGACGGACTGTTTTGGCTACATCCAATGGGGTGATGTTAACTGTTTCCATTTCTGGTATAGCTTCACACACGCGCTCGACATCGCGCAACCAGCCACCCTCGGTATGACAGACGGGTACCGACCAGATGCCTCGCCAGAATGTACTCGTGGTGATATCATCCGGGCAGTACACGTTCATCACACTTCGTTCAGGTCGCTCCCAAGCTCTAAATACCCATCTCTCATCGCTCTGGAACATGCGATTCTGTGAGTATCGATCATCCCGCCGCTTGAACCACCGAATACGGTTTGCCCATGCACAAACTTTCTGCTTCAGGAAGTCGATACGCTCTGTTACACGGGACGTGAAATCTCGAGGACTGATTATCCCCCGTCCCCGAAAAAGCCCGCCTCACAAAGCGCATCACACGTGGTCGTGTATTGCCCTCCCTGAAGCAGTATAGTTTGCTGATGAGTGCCCTAGCCCCATCAATACGCCGCTCGATCCTGCGCTGCCAGGCTGGTGCAGCAGGCTTCATTGTTATTATTGTTATAACGATAAACTTACAGTTTATTATAATTACTATGTTGACTCTAGTTCATCACTTGTGGTTCACAATCCTATTGTTAGATTATACCATTGCACGTGTTGATTGACTTGTTCATTTTTTTTGCTTGAGTTAGTCTGTTTTTGATGGAGTGTGCTAACCATAGATAATTTTATATTTAATAATAGATATACTATTTTTCTGTGTCATGTAACCATGTTTTTTATGTAACTTACTTTGCTATAAATTTAACTTAACAGACAGATGAGGTTGCTGGGGAGTTTGTTGCGCCACTTCTTCTTCCCAGCTTAAAGACTAGGAAGACGGGCAGGCGTTTTGGGGGACTGTCTTTATGTAGAACTTTGACGTTACGACAAAAAGTGCTGGCACTCAACCTAATTTGAATAAATTACTTTTGATTTTTTGATTTTCTGATTAAATAGTACCTATGCATTTGGAACCTCTTTCTAATTGATCAGCAGGAATTGTTCAGAAGTCCTGCGTAGGTCAGCGGCACCTAAAACCTTAAAAACACCACATAACATTTGTATCAGTGGCACTGAAATAAGTAAAAGAAGAAAATGTTTTATAAGGGATAGGAAAAACTGCTTCATTTCCAACATAGGAATTACGTAAAGTTTCAAAACACATGCGGCATGTGACCGACCCCCGGGACTCTGGTACCGACCTCCGGGAGGATTTACTGAAACACCACATGTTTGTGTCGCTGGTATTGAAATGTGGTTTACCTACCTAGTACCCTAGTACTAAGCAAACGGACCTACACCAAAGCCCACAGCATATCCCTTCAGATATAACAGACAGTAGGTACCATAGATATAATAGATAATATTTCTATGGTAGGTACCTTCTGGTGAGATATTATGTTACCTATAACGTTACATAATATCCGTGTGTTCGTGCCAAGGATACCGAACATGGCCGTGACAATGAACGGTCATGAGATATTTGCACAATACGCCTCCGCGCCACGCCACGCTTGACAAACGAATTGTTACTCCTATCAGATTCCCTTTTACGATACCTACCTAGCTCTACCTGCTTAAGGGAAGGATAGGTAGGAGGCAACATGCGTGACTTGTTCAAATGCATTTTTAAAATTATTTTGGATGACTAGTAAGATAGGAACTCAGGGGTCGTGGAGGTACATGAATCGCTGGATGGGTGACCTTAACATATCAAAATTCTTATTCATATCAAGATTTTTGCACGTAGCAGACACATCGGAGGAAGGATAAATTTTGTGAGTGAACGTTCATAAAACAATTTTTTTGAAATGCGATATTCGAGAATTTGAAATGAGATTCTATTTTTCAATCTCTTCACGGGACTTCCATCAACGCGACCAAAATCGCCAGTTGTAGAAACCACTCGGATGAGGTTTACATATATATTTATTGGCGGACATAGTGCGATTTTCATTTAGTGTAGCAGGGCCTTTTTAACACCTACATAATATGTTGGCCGGAGAAAGTTACCAACGTCCTACCCAAATATCAGGTAGAACTATGCAGATCTAGCTGATACATACCTACAGATTGACGCGTGAACTGAAATTTTTATGACATGCAGTGTGGCACGTCCGCTCATAATTACTAGTTACCAACTAACGAGCGTAGGTACTGCACTGTAAACCACTCGATGCACTCCTGAGTACCTAAACCATGACCTTATGATAAAACAATTATGCTCTGCAGTTTAATTAAGAACCTATCAATCAGAAGCACTTGGACCATGAAAATAATTTATAGTTGCGCAATACAACTGCTGTTTTGTATGCAATCAAGTGGTGTTCCTAAGTACCTACCTATAAACGGCGTGGAAATATTAATAATGCTTCAGTACTCCAACTGAAAACCCCGGAAGTCAGTCGTCTAAGTTGTTGTTATATCACACGGTACACACTAAGAATAAGTGGACACTAACGATAAAATAAATAATGATAAACAAACGCATATAAATTGCAAACTCATTATTATTGCCGCATTTTCAGTTCACTCGTTGAGTTATCTTGGGCACCAAAGTAAAAATGAGTTTTACCGATAAAGTGGTTATTGTGACAGGGGCCAGTTCAGGCATCGGTGCTGCTGTAGCCATCAAGTTCGCGGAAGAAGGAGCCAATGTTGTTCTGGTGGCCAGGAACCAAGCAAAGCTGAAAGAAGTTGCCGCAAGATGTCAAACACTCGGCGCGAAAACTATCATGGTCATCGCCGACGTCACCAAGAACGACGATGTCAAGAAAATAGTATTCAACACCATCGCTCAATTCCAAAAAATCGACGTGTTGATCAACAACGCAGGAATAGCTGGGAAGGCTGCAATCTGGGATGGAAACGCGATGGAGGTCTACGACAAAGTGATGTCGACTAATCTTCGCTCCGTCGTCCACCTGACCCACCTTGCTGCTCCTCACCTGATCCAATCTAAAGGTAATATTATCAACATTTCTAGTATTGCCGCTGTTGATGTTATTTCGCCTCAACACTTCGCTTACTGTACCTCGAAGGCTGGAATGGACCATTTCATGAGGTCCATAGCTCTGGACTTTGCGGCGAAAGGTGTCAGGGTAAACAACGTAAATCCTGGGCCCGTGCAAACTGACATTGTTCAGAGTCTTGGTGTGGCCAAAGCAGACTTGGGCAGCTTCTGGAAAAAGATGGAGGACATGACAGCTCTTGGCAGGATTTCGGATCCTTCGGAAATAGGTGACTTGGTGCTGTTCCTTGCTAGTGACAAAGCGAGAGCTATTACGGGATCGGCTTACATCACCGATAATGGAGCATTGTTGAAGAGGAATACCGCAATTTAACCAGTGCTATGCAAGTGATATTTTAAAATTGTTTTTTTTTTTCTAATTTATGAATAATAGCTACTCGTAATGATGTTTCATATGTATTAGTTTATAATGTCTGTTTAATTAAAAAATCAGTAGGTGCGTGGATGACCGAGCTTTACTCGTCTTTTTTTTTTCTAAAAATGAAACCTAGCTAGCTCGATTTATACCCTGCATACTAAATTTCATGAAAATCATTGGAGCCGTTTCCGAGATTCATATTATATATACCAGAATTGCTCGTTTAAAGGTATCCGATAGATAGATATATTTGCACATGGGCGCTTTTTAGTAACCAGTATCTTTTACCTGTGATATATCCCATAAGAACAAGGAAGGCTCTGAGTGAGTCAAGAACTTGCATAATGGGGTCAGCAGCACCATGAGTACTTTCATATTTTTTTTTAAGATATTATTTTACCACTTTGTCGGCGTGATTAATATGTACCTAAAGGTAGTTAGGTATCCATGCCAAATTCTAACTTTTTAGTACCTACTAAGCATCTCTTAGCTAAACCGTGGATAGACAGATCGATGGACATGGCGAAATTGTAGGGGTTCCTTATTTTATTTATAACACTTTAAGCACACAAATATACAGAGGCGAACTGCCATGTGCATTCTCTACCAGTCAACATTTGGGTGATGCAGAGAAAAGTGGTGGTAGGTGCTGCTAAATGGAGAATTAAAATCGATTGATAATAATGATTTAAATACAAACAAAGGTATGAATATATAAATGATAAATACTAAAATTAACAATGATAACTATTTATTATTTTTTCCTTATTGACTACGGGACCCTAAACACTTCAGTGAACCTATCTAGTAGGTTACCAGCAATAAATTATTATGGTAAACTAATAAAATATATATAAGTATACAGAATATACCTACCTAGGTAGGTACCTAGCTACTTTATTTTTTACCAAATTATTCCATCTTCATTATTTTTAATTATTTACTTAAATATTACCTAGGTAAGTATTGAGGTTTTATCTAAATAGGCTCACCTGTTTAAGTGTATGGCACGCGCAAGATAAATGTGCAATAAATCGCGAAAAAAGAATCGACTGCCCCATACATTTCTGTGCGCATAACTCGACAAAATGTTCTGAACATCTGATTTTTTTTTTGTGTTTACGGGGTTGGTCCCATAGTTGTAGTAGTAAAAATCGCTTATAGTTATGAGTACAATGCCCCCTTAAGAGGTATTGCGTTTATTCTGTTACACGATGTATACGAGGCAGGTTATTATAATTTTCGAGCTCGTTTAGGGCTCTTGCATCCTTTTTTTTTTAAGGATGGGTAATCATCAAATGACTTCTTCCGCTCTGTGTGGAGCGGAAGGGCGTCACAGACTCTTACTGACTAAAACCTATCCGTGTTCCTTCTAAAGCCCTTTGCGTTCCTGAGCCCCGGTATCTCTTTCGAACGAATTCCGGAACCCTGGCAGGCTCTGGCCCTAGCGGGCCCCGTCTTCTATGCTGACATCTCTTTGAGGCTCGCGTGATAATACAACGCGCCATCGACCCGGGCCTGGTGGTGATCGGACAGCGAGCCACCCAACGCTCGCCATCCGCAGGCCCGCGCCTACGGTCGCCGGGGATCGCCCTGCGACTGCCGACGCCGGGGGCGTCTTCTCCTGTAGCGGCGGTTGGGGCGAAGGCCTTGCCGTTCCCTCGCGTGGCCCGCCTCCTCCTTCGCTAGCATACCTCCCGAAACAGCCGTGTCCGGTAAGCACCTGCGTCAGGCGGAAGGTGAGGACGTCGTGGCGCTTCTCCAGCCACTCCCCAAAGAGGGGCCTTACGTCCGCAACAGTGGCGTGCCCAGCGCTGGTTCGCGATAGTTGCCGTCTCCATACCGCCATGGTATCCTGCCGGAGCTCCGTCCGCCGCGCTGCAATTTGCCGCGGCAGCGGAGTTTCGCCCCGGCGAAGCGCCTCCACGCGCCACGCGTAAACGTGCGCGAGGGCTCTCGCCTCCAGATCCCCTGGCGGTAATCCGGCAAGGAGGCTCGCCGCCTCGCCGGAGACCGTACGGTATCCCATAAAAAATATAGTAAACTTAAAAAAAAGTAGTATTTTATGGAAAAAGCAAAAATACACAAATATATATTTATTACTTATTTATTTTTCCGTTTTTTTGCACGTCTTGCATAAAAAAAATGTCTAAAATAAAAGTGTCTTTTATGCTTTATCATTATCACATTCAATTTTTACACTCTTTCCCATACAGGTTTATTATTTTTGGGGTTTTTTTGTATTTTTCGCTTATTAATCGGCATTAGCGGCGCACTTAAACTTGACGTACTGTCGTTATCGCTACCCCATTAACTTAACTATAAGCATGTTGATGGTGGATGCAATAAAGTCAAACTGGAGAAAGAGTCGTTTTCTATCGAGTAGTTTTTTTTTGTGAGTGGCGTCTCGCAGTTCAACCTATAAGGTTGTCGACTGCTTAACCGGGCTTGCCTGTGGTGGCCTTAATATAATATTAAAGCCTCCAGCCAGGGCTTATAAAAAACTTCCAAACTAAGCGACTATACGCTAAGGGCACCCCCTGTGGGGTACGGGCCTCGGCTTGGGGCGTCGCTGGGGGGAGGACAGCTAGGGACTGGCTGGATCGAACTAGAATTATTATTAAGGCATGAATTTAAGATTACAGGCAGCGGCGTGGGCTGGCTCGAGCAAGGGTCGGGGCGGATTTTGACGTGGACGTCGCGGCGGGCCTCGGCTGCGAAGGCGGTCGTGATTTCTATCGAGTAGTGGGGAACATAGGTTGTTATGGGAAATCTACGTGGTGGGACGACTGTTTCTACGGTTCGACTATACGTGCTGCCGCAACCCTAGTAGGTACCTACTGCTATTTCTGTAGAATGAATGGACCTTACAAGAACATCAAATGCAAGTGGTAACACGACGATGGACGGACTGCAAATAAATTGAGCTCGCTGAAGATGTGTTTTTTAATGTCGGAGACGTGGCTAACCAGATATTTATGAAACCGATTATCACAACCCTTCCGACGCCCAAACTAACCCTAGTTTTCCCATACATCGTGCGTAATGCCCAAATTTCCGTATGCGAAGACCGAAATAAGCCAATTTTCTTTCTTCCTATTTTTTAATATAGCGCGATTGGACTTTACAAGCTGTTTGTCACCAACTAATTAATTAAAATATCAACTAGCCTCTCAACGCAAGACTATCTTTCACAAAAAATCTCAATTAACATCACAAATAAATTGATGTACTGTCTATCGTCCCGGTTTCGTTCATTCTATTTTCGTCACAGTTCCACAATGGGACTGTGGCACAATGATTCCGTCACTCAAACTAAATTACTCCTAAGTAAGATTAATTGATTTCTTAAATGGAGTTTAGAAGTCAAATGTTTTAAGTTTCTATCAAGCAGATTAGTTATTAAATGATATGACGATTATAACATGTAGAAACGTAAGACAAAGCGAAACTTAACAATGGAGTGAGAATTTTTTCCTTCATTTACCTAATTATAGACAGGGTTCCGTACTAAAACACATCGAGAATAATAAAATTGCCCTTATATATTCGTCTGTAGCTATGTAGGTACTGTGATATGTACCTTTGGGATTGGTATAGTAAACTAACAGATCCCAAATAGTAAACTAACAGATCTAAAGGTTTTTTAACCGAGAAAATTAGCCAGCTGCATTAATATTGCCTGTGTGGAAAACATGGCTAATAATTCCTAAGTAGTATTCCTAGTTTTTGTGACTAGTGCGCGATTCCGACTCACACATGGCAGGCTTTTTATAGATACTTATTAAATCAAAAATAGGAATATACTGAGATCACCCATCATGTTTAAACATACATATCTACTTAGGTACTTACTTAATTAACACCGAAAACAAGACCTTATAACGCTAATTTCAATTATCTACCTACTAGTTAGAATCTCCACTGATGAATATTAGGATCTTAATAAACACTAATGAATACGCCGTTACGGAATATAGCACCAGCCATATTCCTAATTACCACGCTAGGCAATCGAATTGGTTGTCGAAATACACATGTTGTTATGAACACAAAGATTAGTCTTTGTCTTAAAAGAGAACCGCCCAACTATGTAAGTAAACAATAAAATTAGTAGGTAGCATTCGAAATAGCAGTGTTCCATCATCTTCTTAATTCACAGCTTCGAGATTACTAAAAAGAACCAAATTAAGGCTATCTTTATCATCCATTCAATAAATCCATTCTCACGAATTCAAAATTTCAAAGAAGTCCTTGGCCCTTACATCAAACGAATGAGGTAAAGGAAAGTGGAAAATGTCCTTTTCGTAATGAATTATGGTTGCTCATTGAGCTTTCAGCGGTTCGTCTCTCGGGTGTCCTCGCCTTACTTCGGCGAACATCGGGGCGACCACAGAGCTTTGGAACGCACCGAACGCAATACGGCGTGCCTTGTCTGACTCATAGCTTAGTCAACGCTCCGAGTGAGCAAGCACGCGCTCGCCGGTCTCTCCTACTTGTATATTTTCATTCGAATCCCGGTCGAGGCTTGATATTTTCCCGTAGGCCCGAACCTTCAGTCCTCTGAAAGCCGCGGTGGGACTTCCACATTTCCCACGAACTTCAAACCGGTACAACAGTTTCATGTGGAATGATTAAGTAACCATTGCGATGCTTTGTGAAACTGAGTGATGCTTATGATAATACGTGAATTGTTGTGTTTTAAGTGTTGATTAATTGATAAAATTGTTCGAGGGCTAAGAGGGAACAATTAGTGGTGACAGAAAGAGGTCGTATTACCGTCCTTGTGAGCGGGCATTAGCAAATTTAGGCGCCGTAAGTATATTTTTTTTGTTGTTTTTATTGTTGCACTTATATTGATCGGCGTTTGATTTGTTTTGATGAAGGACGTAAGCATGCTAAAGGTTACGACCCCTGCTCCGGGGCTTGAGGGAGGGAGCCTGTGACGTTATCTAACTACCCCTGTGAAAAAACTGGGGTTTATACCCCTTTATGTCACATTTAAATAGGTTTCGTTCATGATCTTTGTGTTCAAATGCGGGCTTAGCCTATAGTCTAATCTCGGTGGTTGTTGAGTATTTAAACAAAGGCGAACAGTTGTTAGGTACAGGACAATTAACCAAAGTGAACATAACACAAATAAAATAACACAGGAAAATCTAGTCTACTAAATTGTCCTTATAAATCAGGTACCTTGATGCGCGGGCGTCTGTACATCCACTACGCTACAGACACTACGTCTAACAGAGCGGAGGCCTGTGTCCCAGAACGGAACGTTACTGGCTTATTTTGCATGCTCTTAGAAACCCAACCCGAAATGAAGTATTAAAGAATCGTATGCTGTAATTTTTATACTTATAGACGCATTCGTTTTAAACTAGAGATCCTCCTTTTTTTATTTTTTTTTTAAGGATGGGAAATCATCAAATGACTTCTTCCGCTCTGGGTGGAGCGGAAGGGCATGTCAGACTCTTACTGACCAAAACCCATCCGTGTTCCTTCTGAAGCCCTTTGCGTTCCAGGGCCGCGGTGACTCTTTCGAACAAATTCCGCAACCCTGGCAGGCTCTGGCCCTAGCGGACCCCGTCTTTTATGCTGACATCTCTTTGAGGCGCGCGTGAAACACAACGCGCCATCGAGCCGGGCCTGGTGGTGATCGGACAGCGAGCCACCCAACGCTCGCCGTCCGCAGGCCCGCGCCTACGGTGGCCGGGGATCGCCCTGCGACTCCCGACGCCCGGGGCGTCTTCTCCTGTTGCGGCGGTTGGGGCGAAGGCCTTGCCTTTCCCTCGCGCGGCCCGCCTCCTCCTTCGCTAGCATTACTGCTTCGCAGAAGGAGGTGACCGCTTCCCAAGCCTCCTCGCTCCGGACCATGGATTCAACCAGGGCCGGACGCGAGAGGTTGCCGCCGCCGATCGCCTCGACGAGGACACGGCGGTGCTCCGCCCAAGCAGGGCAGACCTCCACCGTATGCTCCACCGTGTAACTAGAGATCCTCCTAGGATGCTTATTAAGCTGGCAAAAGCGTATCTTGCCAGCTAAATAGGCATCCCAGGAGGCTACCGAGAACTGGCAGGAGGTACAGGGACCTACTTACCAGTACTTTCCTAAGTGTTACCATAAAATAAGAAATAACAACGATCAAGGCTCTTTGACGAGAAGCTTTACTATTACTAAACTTGACATTACCTAACGGGCTAACGCTGTTATAGGTTTTCCTTTATAGAGCTCTAGTGCATTAAATTAGACTTTATGGGTGCTCATCATCATCAAATACTTTAACGTCTTCTCTCAGAGCGAGTTGGTAAGTATAAGGGCAGTTACTTCGATTAAAGCATAAGCAACAGATGGCAGTTGGACAATACCTAATTGTTTGTTAAAAGACAAGGTAAGATTACAGGTATTGACCTACAGAACTGGGCAGAATCCTACAAAACCACGCCTAAAGAATCTTGCAAATACTTTGGCGAAAGCTCTTACAGAGCCAGATCATAACAGGTAGCTGAAAAGGTTAGTTGTAATGTGGACCTTGTAAATAAGACATGATGTCCTCAAAATAAAGAGAAAAATCTTGGTGGACAAATTACTACGCCCCACCAAATCTTACAGCAATTCTGCTCATAGTCCAAGGACTGGTCGTGAAGGATCTGGAAGAAAAAAGAAGATCCCTAGAGAAGAAGAAGTCTTGACGATCTCGTCTGAGAAATTGGTGGAATATGAAAAGCGTAGCACTCATTCGGGTGACTGGCGATAAGCGTGAGTCCAGGGATGAATGGGTGATCGGAGCAACCTGACTTCCCGAGCAACCAGATAGATAGAGAACCAGATAAGCATGATGACAACCCCATGGTGGTCGCCACTGATAACGGCAATCTCAGCTTAGCTACGTTCTTGGCATGCTCAATATAATTTGCCTTCAACACGCAAATAAGCATTATTACCTATGATGACTCGGTCTTTAACAAGCCCATTGATTAAAATTAGGAAAAGAAAAGGACTATAGTCTGATAGGAAACTACAGCTTTTCTTTTCTCAGTAGGGAAAGTCTTCCAAGTTTTAAGAACTTTTATTTTCTTTTAGACACGCCCAAGGTTGAAGGTCCGTTAACAAAATCGATCCACTTTGACGCATCTATTCGGTAAACAAGGATCCTCCAGGGGCGGTAAACAGTACATTTTTCTCAAGACTTTCCTTAGGGCTTCGTAGTGTTACGTAGCACTTTTAGCGATTTTGTTACACCACTAAATTATGTACCTATTAGGAGTTGTGTACAAAAAAAAAAGGTGAATCGACTAAAATTCATCAAGCTTGACTTATTTAATTTGAAGATTCGAACTGTTTGTAAATGGAATTCTATCTAGTCGATTATTGTATTATTCAATTAAATAAAAATATTGACGTGAAAAAGAGTTAATTGTTACCTATTTGCAAAAAAAAACCATTTACCTACAAGTTAACCCACTTACTTGTTTACTATTTAAATTATTTTCATAGTTTAACTAGGAAACTCAACCGCAAACCTACACATTATTTGTAACAGGGAAACAAACAAAGTAAATTGTTGTAAGATTTGTCATCATTTTGACGCTACCTAATAATATTTACCTACTTCGACAGTGACAATCTGCGTAGTCTTGCAATTAATAGTACACTATTAATTGCAACCTTCATATATTAATTGGTACCTTCATATTCATGACTCCACAACATCCCAAAATAGCCAAGAACAAGGGAACAGTTAGACATATTACAAATATACTTTAAATCGAGCCAATGGAAATTCCAACTCATAACCAATTCGAAGTGCCGAAGTTTAACAGAGGATATTGATTTTCAAAGGGCGCAAAAACTTTGTGAAGATTTGAATTTACTTAAGTATATATTACCTCCTTCCTAAGAAAACTCGAAGGCAGAGGCACTCAACGTATGCAATGAACTGTACGGACTCGAAGTTTGAAAGAAATAAAAAGAAGAAATAAGCTTCAAGAATACGCTATCGAAATAAATTCAAAGACACGGCGAGATCCGAGTGATCGGGGTTTATTGAAATAACCTTTCCGAGCGGCAATACTTTGGTGTACCTGTACACCAAGTGCACCTTGGGAACTCAGCCACGCTACGATTTGGGTTTAAACTACAGAACTAATCAGGTGGGCCAAGAAGGCTCGGTTTAGAAAGAGAAGAGACTCAAATTTGAGAGACAAGTACAAAACCTGAGCCTTTTCTAAACACGATCGGTGTAAATCCAAAAGTGGAGAACCAGAACCGGAGTAGTCAAAGAAGATGAGCTGATGACTTCGTAAAATAACTAAGAAACCATGACTAATAAAAACAACTATCATAATGGCTAAAGAAGTATTTCTAAAGATCCTAAACATAGCTTTGAGTAAACAAAGACTGACAAGGAAGAATAGGTACAGTAACTGAAGATATCAAAGAAAAATGAAGTAAATAAGTAGGTATAGAAAACAAGTCAACAACACGCCGTATACCTACAAACAATCTATTGATCGTATATACTGCATGTCATACAAGTGCATTCCATTTATTGATGGCAATTAATATTACAACTGCCAAGTTCAAATCAATTTGCAAGATTGAATGAATGAATCACTACTTCACTAGTTTAAAGTAGTTATATTGAACGTGTGTGCTGCGAGCAGACTTCATAAATTTTATTGATGTTTGTATCGGTTGTATGGGAAATTTTAAGAGCTGCTGTTGCAAGGATCACGGTTATAAGTTAGAACTGTAAAATTTGGTTATTTGAACAACATTTCGTTGCTCTTCGTCATCAATTATGGATATTGACAATCTTTAATTATAACTCAATCCTATCCTAACTGTTGGCACCAACCTCCTTAGCGTCCAAGGAAGCTATAGACCCGGGGCCACCAGTAGATAGGGTGGATTGAAATAATTATATGGAAGAGAGAGGCCAAGGATTGAGTCAATGGTAGACCGTTACATTTATCGCTGTTAACTTCGAAGGTGGACTGATCCTGCAGCTCCTCTTTACACCTGTGTGCAGTATGAAGCCATAACAGAGATGGGGCCATCGATGGACTAGAGGAAACGACACAATCATGACTCGTTCGATATTCCTACTCGTACCTAAGAACTACGACCTATTTATGATACTGATCATTTTAGTTTAACCATAAACCATGATGATACATGTTTTTTTTATTATAAAGTTCTCCAGCCCCTATGCAAAGTTCTCTAGCCTTATGCATATCCATAATAACGTTATTTTACCGAGCTATAACTATTCCATGATCATTAAAATGATGACTACATGCTGACATCATCTCTTGTTATAAGTAGCATCGCATTTAAATTTAAAGCAGAACAGGACCTAGAATCTGCCCGCGTCTTCGCCCTAGTGAAAAGTATTTTATCGTCTCTTATTAAGGGAATGTACTACCCTTTGTCCTACTATAGGTCATATACTATCCGATCTGCGTATCCGTCGAAACGTGAAAGAGTACCTAACAGACAGACACACACTTTCGCATTAATAATATTAGTATGGATAACATTTCCGAGCTCATGTTTTAATTTAGTGTTTGCTTAGCGAATTTCCCCAAGGACTTGCAGATAACACAAATACTATGTATCAACATGAAATATTTGTCTCTGGGAATGCACAGCGCAGTCACAGAGCACGTATTTAGAACGTACAGACGCCAGCACATAATGCTACCCGAAACTGTCAAATTTTCCCAATCAACCTTGAACCTTAGCGATAAAATTGTTTTTTTTTTAAGTTTGACACATTATTGTAGCTTGTTGTGCTGGCGTCTATACATTCAACGTATCATAGAGTGGATTCAATTTTCTTGTTGATTCTGGAACATGTAGAACGTGTGTTGCTCTATGTTAATCGATGTTGTTCGGGTCCTCAGCAAAACATGTGTCACGTCGTCCGCATGTTGAACTTATTGCTCGTGTCACTGGCGTATGATAAATGGTATGTTAACTGCCATACTTGATTACTTAAATCACTTGAACTCAGTAGTTTCAGCAGAACGTATAGACATCTGACCGTGAAAAAATGTAAGAGAAGTGAACATGATGTGAGCAGTAAATCCATCCAATCAAGGCCGAATGACAGATCACTTCAAGCTCACTTCAGGTTTTCAAGGCGAGAATTTTACGGAATAGACCGGATGATCGGCTTTTGCTGAGCCTTTGGCAGCCCACCATTCAGACACAGCCATAGGCTTGGATAAACTTACACTTTGTCAAGGAAATGATAAAACTAGCACATGGAACAACGTGATTAATTATATAGGTATCTATAGAAATAGATAAGTTTATAATAATGATAAGTTTATTGAGCCATTGTTACAATTATTACCATTAAATTAGCTTAACTTAGTGTCGGTCTGTAACTATTAACATTTGTACACATTAAGTCTTGCAGATTTATCATTTAAGTCTGAGGAAACAAATAGATACGTAGGTCCGTTTAAAATTTCGTTACTAAAACCTTCTTAAAGATCTGCAACTCATTTGTTAGACAATTTTACAAATAAATTCTTCAATTGACAAATCCATTTCCGAATTCCGTTTTAGAATTGAATAGCAACAATTTTAAAACGTGACCAGTCGTTCATCTCTGTCAGCGGAAGCCTTCTGTCGATGAAATCCTTCGCATTGATATTCGTGACAGAATGTGGATGCTACTGCCGGTCTGCGGCGAATATAGCATTACGAGCTGTCATGTCTGCTCTAGGGATTTGGAGGCTCATGTAATCGGTTAACGGAACACGAAAATGAATGATAAGCCTTACGATTAGGATAACAGGCCAAAATTCGGTGTTGGATTGTATTTTGCACCGCGTTTTCTCTCCAAAAAGGTAGGCTGAGAGGGAAGGTAGGCTTTTTGTGAACTCGCTCTTATGTTTTTGTTTGCGTTTAGGAGAGTCCTGATTATTAGAGTGAAGAACAGTTTTTAAGATAGAGTTTTGATTGATCTAGGCTGGTCCAATCTAATTAGATAATTTAAAGGAGGAGCGACTGTCTGCTTTAGGAACACTATCAATCCAAGCATAGTTAGCTTCAAAAAACAATTACAATTATTTTTGTATAAATCACAAAATGAAAACTGAACAAAAATATGCACTTCAATATTGCTCACATTTCACTAAATTGATTGTGTCTTGGGTTTGCTTTTGCATTCTTAAAACATTCCTAGGATCTATGCATTCATCTAACATATTGTCCCTGACAAAGGGCCTCGCTGATGCGACTTCAGCCAAGTTTGGATTAGTTCACGCTACGCCACTGGATCCAGCAGTTGCGAGATTTGATGATGTTTTCTTCAACACAGGACTGCTGGGTGTATCATGGATCAAGTACTTATGTAGGAAGATATACAGTGTGAGACCAAGGTACAGTTGGTTGCGGCAATTTGGGAACAATAAGGTATGAATTTGTTTGATGATATTAACTTGTCAGTCAAAGTTAACTACTATCTAAAGATAAGGAAATTTTGTTTACATACGGGCTGCGCTTTTGTTATCATCTTGTCAAAGATAAAAGGTACAAGTACGAACGCATAAGGTTTCGAAACCGCAGCGAATGGTAAACAGGGTGGGACACGATGACCTACTATCAAAATAATTCAACACTACATTTTCTCTAATTCAAAAAATATGAGACCGGTAGGTACAAATTTTTGACGGTGTCATATTAGGAAAATAAAAGGGTATTAATCCAATAACACGAACTCAGTAGTACATGTAAGTATTGCTAATCTTAGCCCATTTTCCTCAATGATGAGATAGAAAATGCCTATTTCGATTCTATCCCTAAAACCAATAATACTGGCAACTGCGTCCATAGTCCTAAATCCGTAGCGGGACCAATACATGCTTCCCTGAGCAATGTTTTATAGTCAGGTAGGAGAGCTAACCGACCTACTAATTAGATAAGTCACGCTCCACCGAACACCTAAGCTTGGGCAAAATAAAGCATGAGCAAGTGTGTGACTAAAACGAGCGAGTAACGAGGAAAACCGCAAATAACAGGGCTTTAAATGAATAATACAACATTAACGTCTCTAAAGGATGTATTCTGGAATGGTGATCAGAGTATGCATCATGACTTCTTTGAAAGCTGTACTCAAATCATAGTCATCGGAGATCGGTCACCGAAAACAACCGTTACACTTCTTTTGATCATCATCATCATGTCATATTTTAGTCTATGTTGGATTTATAGAGTTTACATCTAAATATTGTTTCATTTGCCTAAATAAAATAAATAATAAAATACAATATCTACTAAAATAACTATCTAATACTTAATACGTTTTATATTCATTTAGAAGCTTTAAGCGCTATATTTTAACAAATTCCCTGAATACCACACTTACTATACTTATTTATATACTTCGCTTTTCCCAGCTACAATATAAGTGAGAGAAGTAGAAAAGTGTTCAGTGTAAGAATGTTATTAGAACGGGATTAAAATTCGATGAAGCGGCAACAGAGGTTACATTCCTAAATTACATTGTTTTTTCCGCTTTGTTGTTTCTCCCGAGGTGCTACTCAAGAACACAATTTTATTTCGGTGTTAGTGAAGATATTACTATATAAAAGACATTTTTCGTATATGAACCTTACGTTAATTGTCGTAGGGGTATTTTGGCATTTTTGGAAATGTCCCTTACGTCAATTATTACTTCTGATATCGATAATTTTACTATTGATAGGCTCGCAAGGTACACTCGTAGAACATATGGTGTCGAAAGGTACCGGAAGACGCAGCGTTTCAACGCCTCCCACAAGGGGGACCGATGACCTGGTGAAGGCTGCGGGAATCCGCTGGATGCCAGACGTACAGGACCGGTCGATATGGCGATACTTGAGGTAGGCCTATGTCCAGCAGTGGACGTCTTGGCTGAAATTATTAATTATTAGTATTAAGAATATGATGGGGCTCGTTCACCTCATTGGTAATTCGTAAACGATAATTTGGCCGACGATTAAGCGCGCTTGCCTAGAAGTAAACTTTTTAGGCACTACCAGTTTGAATGTTAGTATTGCCATAGCGTAGGCAAGCTATAACGTTCCCACTGTTGGGACACAGGCGTCTTCTCTGTAAGTGGTAGATAGGTACCTAGTGGGCTGTACCGTATCTTCGATTTTTTATTCAAGGTCATGCCGATTTCATATCGTTGTCGATTGCGTTTGTTTTAACCCTTCTTTGCATGATTTTTTAGATTTTTGCGAAATAAATCAGGGTGATGTAATTCATGCTCTAGATTAAGGGAAAAATACTTAAAAAATCCTAGTATATATAAATAATACGAAATAATTAAAAAATAGTATGCAATTCTGCATGTTAAGCTCAGTACTAAATAAATAAAACTAGAATATCCTTGTACATTCTTTATTCTTGGTGATAATTTAGAAAACAATTATTATTCTTATTAAGGCACAAATTAACTCCACATTTACTGCATGATATTGTGGAATAACCTTTGCATTTAGGATATTTGCACCGGAGTGACCCACCTACTTTTGGCCAATGTTCAGAACCATCCCTCCTTATGTCTTTTGGAGGTGGAGGAGCTGGAGAACCCTTTCTTTTTTTTGACAGCAATTCTTCTTCTAGGGTACTGCTGCTAGGACGCCCTCTTCTAGCATCTTTGATGGTTCCTTTGTTGCAAAGCACAAAGGCCAATTCATTCCTGAATTGGCTCATTGTAAGCAGACTATTTTTAGGTTCACCCCTTCCCAGAGTATTTTTTTTATAGACAATCCAAGCATTTATAACTGCAAGATCAAATAAATGAAAAAAAAATCCGCAGGTACCACTTTTTGGATCTCAGTGTTATGTGATTTCTGCCCAAAAAGCTATCCATGAGGTCTACTCCTCCCATATGTTTATTGTATTCTTGGACAATAAATGGGCAAGTAATGTCAATTTTTTCTCGTTTTGCCTTGTCATACCTGTTTACTTTAGCCACTGGCAATGCTCCAGCATAAGTAGATAGCTGACATGTATAACAGGATACCAAAGAACTTGTATAAATCATATTCTGTAAATGTTATAGATGAATTGGGATTACTTTGTATTATATATAAATTTGTTTGCTCCACTAATCTATTCATAAAATCCTTCGTTATGAAATGGTTGAAACATTGATATGGGGTTTCCAGATGTGATATTTCATCTGGAGCAGCAGAACTCCCCAAGAAAGTAATCTTATCTGCATCATACACAAGATTCCTTTTTTTCCATATCAAGTTTCTTTTGTCAAATAAAAAACTGGATGAAGACTGTAAATTGGATGAAGATGATGAGTGTGAGGGTTCCTGGTCTTCTGTGGTGACCTCTTATACAAGAGGAGGATCAATGTCAGCAGCTTCATCTTCCACATCATCATTATCATTTTCCTCCTGCAACACTTCTAATTTCATCAGCATCACGGTACTCATCGTCGGAATCTTCGTTATCAAGGCCATCTTCTGAGAGCCAACCACCTTCTAACTGACTCAAATAAGCTTCAATGTCTCTATCTTTCAATTTTCTCTACAAAAAAATAAAAATACTAAAAACCATTTTCGCCATACATTACAAGTGAAGTTATTGCATAGTGATGTAAATTTCTGTCACATAGTTTTGAGAAATTTATTCAGGGTATTTCAATATAAATTGCACATAATTTAACAGAAACACTAAAAACAAACCTTTTTTTCACTCATTTTCACTTTTATTATTGGATAAATCTCAGATTAGTTTCCTAAAACAATTTATAAATTCACTCGTTTCTTCGAATCACAACAAACAGCTGAATGACAAGTTCAAGGCCTTTTAATTGACAGTGACGTTTGTTTTTTTTTTTGAAAACCGTTTCGTTTTATGCCTTGGTTGTGTAAAAAGTTGCCAGCAACAAACAATTTACAGTACGCCTGTTTTGTATACTTTTTTTTTCCACTAAATGTTTGTGATGTAAATTTCCATCATCATGCAAAGAAGCAGACTAAAGCGACTGTACAAATATTCAGGTCGGGCCATCATTCCATCGACGCTTAACATTAGCACTGAAATGTTCAGGGTTATTTTATAGAATCGTCAGATTTAATTTTGTGTTTCAGAACATAAATAAAAAGGGTTTGTGTTTAAACTACTTTTCTGAAAAACATTACATTCAAACGGTACAATGTACCTAACGAACAGAATATAATATTTTGTTGAATAATTTGTGTGTGATTGAAGAGTTAGAAAAATTTCGGATTTGTACAACGTCATCTCCGTGTAAAATATATATGTATACCTTAATACTAGCTAAAACTGACAGAGCTAGCGCTAGCTCGACTGCCGAGCGTAGGGTGTTCAAATCGGGCAAAAAGTTTCGTCCAGTCGGTATTTTATGACAAATGAAAGAGAGTACACATGTGATGGTGCACACGTGTGCACTATAATGTCGCCTGCGTACTTGGCTAATCTCCGTTGAGATCGGCCACCTTAACCATAATTCAGATAATAAATAATAATAATATCTTGGGACAACTCACACATGGTCATCTGATCCCAAACTAGGCAGAGCCTGTGCTATGGCAACCAGACAACTGATAAACATACTTATATATTTCTAAATACAAACATATTATAGACAAATTACACCCAGACACAGAACAAATGATCATGCATCATCACACAAATATTTGTCCTGAGTGGGAATCGAACTCACGACCTCCAGTTTAGCAGTCAGGGTCACTAACCACTGGACCAACATGCCAGTCAGATGGGAGGACTGTAAACTGATGGTTGGCAAAACTATTCCGAACCAACATGGCGGCCTTTAACTAATACAGGTTCATCATCAACATCATCTTTCAACCGACAGACGTCCACTGTTGCACATAGGCCTCCATCAAGTATCGTCACATAGACAGGTACCTACTGTACCTACGTCTTGCATCCAGCGAAATCCCGCAGCTTTCACCAGATCATCGGGAAACATAAATTACTAATGGATACTGGCGATACTGGTAATCGTCATATCACATAGGTGTTTATTATCTAGATAATCTTCTGTCGCTAGTTCACAACAATGGCATAATCTATGCTTAGTGAATTGCTTGCTACCGAATCTCGACGAGTAATCCTCTTACAGCGGATTGATGATCCATTTGTAGTCGAGAATGGTACGAGCGTTGTCATAATATCGTAAACTATAGTTGTATAAAGGTGTAGCAAATCTATACTTAATATTTATTATTAATGCGAAAGTCTGTCGGTTTGTTACCTCATCAAGTTAAGTTGATGATAGAGTTACTTTCGCAATAATAATAATTCGACTTTTTGGATGAAGCTGTAAGTATTATATATGCATAAATATTACCAGCAAAAGATTACTCACATTACATTAGGTCCTGTCTTCTTCCAAACAAAGCATATTTATTACCACCATGTTTGTTTAATGCGTGTTGGTGATACAGGTTTACATGTTTTTCAAATCCAGGACTTCTCATGTTATTCACCTTAGGAGTGGAGGAAGTCTTTTACCCAGGTGTGGGCCGTGCCTTGAAACGAATCACTTATACTGCTGCAATCACATTCATGAATCCCTTTTCATAGAAGATACAGCTCTGACGTTTACACTTTTATAATTAAATATTCATCCGTAAAGAGATCTCATTATTACACTGCAGTAGCATCTCTGGTACCTACCTACTTAACGTTAACGGCTGCTCAATGCATTTGACCACAATATATATGTATGAATGCTCTCCCGCTTGTGTAATGCAACTCGCAATACGATCGTAAAATAAATTAGCTTTCATTTCGACAATTAGTTTAACAACGTTCATTGAGCCGAATGCCCATTTGTTTTAATAATACTTCTTCGTAGCATTCAGAAATGCCGAACTGGCACTTTTTAATGACGTAATTTTGAACTTTGGTGCCTGAAAGAAAGCATTTTCCGAACTAATCTTTAAAATCTTCATGGGATCATAATGTTGGGTAATTTAGAAAGTCATGCTATTATCAGTAATCTTGATGATGAAAAAATGCAAAGCTATTGACACAAACTCGTCTTTTTGTTTTGTTAGTACAACACAAAATACAACATATTTTTCACCACCCGAAAGTGCCGACCTGATACAAAGCGATCATAACGCGAAGACGCGATCGTCGCGTTAGTTTATTCGGCAAAACCAGAGGGCGCCCTCTGTCGGCGCGACGCCGCGATCGGGTTTGCCGTACAAATGAACGACGGACGCCTTATGATGAGAGTTCTCACGCCATTATTGTTGTCTTTCAGCTATAGGGAGGTCCACCAGCCAGTAACACGCTATACAAACAGGACCGTAGATTAGATAAAAGCTAATATCTATTAGCACTACCTACCACTATAGCTTGCTACGCTTTATCCTTATCTAACGGACTATCCAGTAATTGTTTTCCGAGGAGCGATTTTGTTTACCGTGAGCGCATGAACTTCTAGACTTCTAGAGCAAGCAAACTGATTAAATTCCCCCAAGGTAATGGCGAAGCGTTTTTTGTTTTCATTAAATAACGGATTCGTTTGTTACACTTGGAAGCCATTTTGTTTTGTCGTTTCGATTGTTTAACTGTCACAAAAACGCATTTGCATTTTAATGAAAATAGATACAATAGAGTGCTTCTATTCTTCCACGAGTTCTAACATGAGCTTTTGTTGAAGCTTTCAGAAACTAGAGTCTCAACGAAAAATTAGTCTATTTTTTTCTTTCCTATCGTGAACTCTTTCTCGGAGGACACGGTGGAGTATACGGTGGAAATCTGCCCTGCTTTGGCGGAGCACCGCCGTGTCCTCGTCGAGGCAATCAGCAGCGGCGACCTCTCGCGTCCGGCCCTGGTTAAATCCATGGTCCGGAGCGAGGAGGCTTGGGAAGCGGTCACCTCCTTCTGCGAAGCAGTAATGCTAGCGAAGGAGGAGGAGAGACAAGGCTTTCGCCCCAACCGCCGCTACAGAAGAAGACGCCCCGGGCGTCGGGAGTTGCAGGGCGATCCCCGGCCGCCGTAGGCGCGGGCCTGCGGACGGCGAGCGTCGCTCGCTGTCCGGTCACAACCAGGCCCGGGTCGAAAGCACGTTGTGTTTCACGCGCGCCTCAAAGAGATGTCAGCATAGGAGATGGGGCACGCTAGGGCCAGAGCCTGCCAGGGTTGCGGAATTTGTTCGAAAGAGTCACCGCGGTCCTGGAACGCAAAAGGCTTTAGAAGGAACACGGATGGGTTTTTAATCAGTAAGAATCTGACAAGCCCTTCCGCTCCACCCAGAGCGGAAGAAGTCATTTAATGATCGTGAACTCTTTGTCATTGTTTTGATAGACATATTGCTTGATTTTTATATGTACACATTTTTGAGGGTTTTTCAGAGACACCTGTTAATCTCTTCATAATAAAGATATAACGAAAAATACGCATTTACAAAGCAAACAGAAAATTGTTTCGAGTCAAGTTCCGATTGGTCCATTTCCAGAGAAGCCGCAGGCATGCTTCAAATTAAATTTTCTACAAAATGATAAAAACTCGCTTCGCCTTTCGAAGCGAGTTTTATCATTTTCATCTAATTTACACCTTATTTACATGCCAGTTCGAGGTAATAGATTAGTTTTATTCTATTATGAGGTTTTCGAGGTTAATAAATACTTTCTCTGGAGGGATGTGGGGTACTGATACTGGGGGTGGGGGACTGTAAAAAAGTAAAGAAGACACTATTAATTTTTCGCAGCATATGTTAATTCTAGGCTTCCCATCTGATATATGCAGCTGAGAAAAGATTGCTTATCTGACCTCCTTAGCCCCTTTAAGTTACCCCGATAGGTGAAAATTTGTATCTACATTTCATGAAATGTAGATACAAATTTTCACCTATCGGGGTAACTAAACGTGTTTAGGCTGATATAGGGCATGCCCTATATCAGCCTAAACACGTTTAGTTGAGGAGTTCCTATGGGCATGGCCAACTTCCGGGTGAATCATCAGACCAGCTCCATTATACCATATTATTTGCATTGTTTCCAAAGTTAGGTTCAATTTCAGCTTAATCGGATGACAGGACGTGCTTGAAAAATGTTTTACTAATTTGTAACCGAACACACAAACGAACGAAGCAAGTTACTTTTAAGATTTAAAAATAAAAATTAAGATATCTCAGAACTATAAAACATGATTCTCTTACAAAAACCGCTATTTACATTTTATTTTGTTTTTTTTCGCCACACAATACACAGCATCGCCATTAAGGATACGCCAAATAAGGTTTCAAACAATTCCTGGCAAAAGGGTCGGATAAATAAACAGAGAGCAAAATTAAACCGTTTGTTGCTTTAATCGCGTAGTTTGGTTGCTGTTTCGTTTTTGGGTCCAATATAAACAGTTGTGCCTCAAGTCAACGCTGGCATAGCTTTATTTACGCGCCGAACGCTGAAATCAATACGATGTCATCACCTAAGAAACTGATGAATTTCAGATTCTCGAGAAAATTATGTCTAATAGTATCGAAAGATCTTCGATATGTAGAAGAAATTTAGCTTATAATAGACACGTATTTTGTTGTTCCTATGGGAGTTGAACATGCACAATGGACAGCCTTATCGCTAAAACCAATCTTAACGGAAAACCTTTAGATCATCATCATCATCATATCAGCCGAAAGCCGTCCACTGCTGGACATAGGCCTCCCCCAAGGGGGGTTGCCATAATCGCCACGCTTGGCAGGCGGGTTAGCGAAGCGACCGCAGTGTCGCTGTTACAATGTACAGAGAATACTGCTGCTCATTCTCTGGTGAATACCTTAGTCGCCTCTTAGTCGGAAGTGATGGGATGGTGCTATTCTTTTACGTCCGACACCGTGCAGTCTTTAGATAGACAGCGGCAAATGGTTCCGTATTGATCATCACGTTTGACAGGTTAACATAATGTAGCTTTGTTACTATTGCAAATGCTATATTTAACTGAAGAACCCATATCTCTTTGAGTCGTCTCGATTTCAGAACAAAGGATCCAAACTTAGACAGTCCTTTCTCGAACTATAATTTCTAAAGACGATATGTCATTTAAGATGAGGGATGTGTTCCTAAACTTCCACAATGGATGTCCACCCAGTCCATTATCTTCCCAACTTACGCGCTAAAGTTTCAAGATAAACAATCATTTTGTCATAATTGTAGTGAAACATAATAATACTGGTACCTACATATATAGAATAGATTTTGCATTAATATTGTTACAAAGTAAGAAAGCAATAGGAGTTAATGATGCTCAATAGAATTCGCCTAAAAGGCAAGTTTCCGGGATAAATAACTATAGAAGGAAAGTTTTCGGGATAAATAAAGGAGGTAATGTACGAATTACCATAAAATATCTACCTTTAGGTACATGTCTTCGAAGGGCATTGTATTATTTAATGACATAACAAAACTTCGGCAATAATGTTTTTCGAGTAGGTTTAAATACAGCGTTGAAGTCGTGGGACACACTTCATTCGTATGTAGGAAAGATGAAATTTAATTAAAGGGGGTCTTAAATATTACAAGGATAATCACGACGCGTGCAAAATATAATTGAATTAGCCCTGCAAAGCCATTGAATATCGCCTAGCGATTTCTTCAAGGTTGCTTTAAAATAAATTATTCATCAGATCGGAACCGAGCTAATGCGCGTTCCGTATAATATCAGTGTATCAAAACTATACAACGTTATCATAAGACGTCATCCAACTTTGAGGGTTATTACAAAAGTTTTTGAACCTTTGTTAAGACAAGTTCACAGAACAGTTACTATTACAAACTAAAGGATTGCAGAATACATCTCACAGTATAACAACGGACTAATTCAGTTTTGGAAACTTCAACTAAACACTTGGACCGAGATCAAGAAATTTAAGCTTTGATCAAAGGCGTATTAAACTAACAAGATCTATGGATCCTTGTTTGAATAATGTTGTGGTTACCGAGTAATATACTTGTTAAAGCTATGTATGTAGAATATGAATTCGGCAGAGAAACAGAAGAAACATCAATAGCTACATAGACAATTGAAGAGGTATATACACCATACACCTTGTAATACAATGGTTAGGTATAACGATAAACATGGTGAACTTATTGGTGGAGACTTTTTATGGAACTTGCAACAAGCTTGTAAAACATGGAAACAAACAGTACAATATCTACCTTACTCACAATTTCGGTGTAGTTATCAATATATAAATTGGTTTCCGATTGGTATAAGCCATCAAATTGTAAATCTGTCATCGTCTATCACTTGTACTAAAGCTATTGCGATCATTGGCACACTTGTTAAATTGACGAAGGATACAAAAAATAGAAAGGACATTGGGCAAATGTGTATTTTTTTTTCCATGTAACTTTCTTGAATAAATAAATAAATTAAAAAAAAAAAAAAAAACAAGATTTTTTTTAATCTATTACCGAAGTGTCAAATACGTGTAGATGCTCTTTTCTTTCAATCATCTTGTCATATTTTGGTTGAAATAGCTTTTTTTGATTGAATAGTTTATCTTATAACTTGTAAAAATAGGATCAGTAATTTAGGCGCTACGGTGGAACATACTTACATACATACATAGACTGCTAAAATCATAACGCTTCCTTTTGGCTTTCCCGTAGTCGAGTAAAAATACACATAGTAAACGTGGGAAATTGTTTCTGTAATTAAACACGAACGTCACAAAATTGTTCCCATGCGTTCAAGCATGCAGCCTTTTGTAAATTAAGTCGACGAGTTGAGTGCAAATACGTGTCTGCTTACGTATTTACGTACAAATGTAAATAATGAAACAATTATAAACAACGTTATAATAAATGTGAGACGGTACAAAACTGGTTTCAATGCTATCTCATTTTGCAATGTCTACTTAACAGACCTCGTGTATTCGTGTTACGTTCAGTTTAATTTCAACTTTACTCGTTTGCACACTTAGATATAATTTTCTTGCATCTTGCTTGTCTTGTATTAAATTCTTTTAAAAAAATGAGTTTTGAGAACAAAGTCATTATAGTTACCGGTAGTAGTTCTGGCATAGGAGCTGCCACCGCGATAAAATTGTCGAAAGATTTAGCGAAAATAACAATAGTCGGCAGAAACAAGAGCAAACTTAAAAATATTTCGGAAATATGTGAACGAAATGGAAGCAAACCGTTAATGATCATCGCAGATGTAACTAATGAAGAAGACGCGAAGAAAATCATTAGTGACACAATAGACCACTTTGGAAAATTGGATGTGTTAGTGAACAACGCAGGGATGTTTAACCCCGTGAGTATCCTCGACCCACATGCTATGGAAAAGTTTGATCAAATCTTGACAACCAATCTTCGATCAGGTATATATTTAACCCATCTGGCGGCACCCCATCTCATTGAAAGTAAGGGGAATATTGTAAACATATCCAGTGCTGCTTCTACGGGAATATTCATGCCGGAAAATTTTGCTTATTGTACATCAAAGGCCGGCTTAGATCATTTCACTAGATGTGTTGCTTTGGAACTCGCACCAAAAGGTGTTCGTGTGAACTGTATTAATCCAGGTCCTGTGAAAACTGATTTCATTGAAAAGGTGACAATGGACAAAAGCGAACAAGACAAAATCTGTGCGGACATACAGAAAACCACTGCACTTAATAAAATTGCCGAATCGGAAGAGATTGCAGATCTGGTTTTGTTTTTAGCTAGTGACAAAGCAAAGAGTGTTACAGGTTCCTCGTATACTATAGATAATGGTGCTTTATTGAAATGAATAATACAAATAATTAAAGCGTTAAAAAAGATGGAACATTGTTTTATTGAATTGCACTTTCCCTGTACGCTAATTTTGATAAAAGAGAAAGGGGTTGAAAATAACTGTATGGATTTTAAGTTCGTTATTCCAGATGACAGCGATGTGGAGAAGTCCTTTGATGGATAAGTGCCTCTTCGTATGTATGTCGTTTTAATTCTGTATTGTGTTATTCATTTTATTTTTGGAGTTGGGAATTATATTGTGAATATATGGAAAGTATATTGTGAATATTTTTAGTGCCGAAAAGTTCACTCTATTTATTTGCCTTACACATATCGAAAACATCTACCTCTACTTTTATTTTGATCGTGTGGCTTGCATTTGAATGCTGTAAAAACACCGTTTAAAAACATTACACCGCAAACTGACGGCCGTGCCGCGAAACGTACGGGTTGCTCTATTAACCCAGTTTCGAAGATACACTGTTATTTGAAAAGAGGTTTTAATTTTTTGCTGATCTTGGTGAGATGAAAACATTACTAGCTTGTAACATAAGCAACGAAGGAGTTGCTACATGAAATAGTCTCACTGACACTGAGGCTTGATTTGTTATCTAAAAAATATAGTAAAACGGTGATGAACATTATGACATCTCCCTTACGTACATACTAAATCATTACGTTGTATGATAACTACCTACAGTGCGCTCAAAAAAATCGGACCGGAAACCGGTTTAACAAATAGGTAAAATTTTAATGGTTGATATAACAGCAACCCTAATCTGCCTAGCCTTCCCAACCATTTCCATGTAGCCGAATGTAGTTGAATATGTGTTGAAGCCTAGTGTCAGAATTTTAACGGCCAAAAGCACGGTTGCAAATTAATGCTGTCGTAAAATTATTCGTACCGACTGAAATTGCATACGTGGCCGCATTGTTTTAATTTTTTATGAACCACAGAGTTGCACGAATTGCAGTGTCAACATATTTTATTTGCTATTTATTTTTAGTTCAAGATTAATTCACTTGCATATTTTGGTGTTATTTCTCTCATAACTTGCGAACACAGAAGTTAGATGCTAATACTACGCAGTAGCATGTTGCCAGTGATGACAAACGGAACTGAAACGTGATCGTTCACAATGGGCCTCATCAAAAGGTTTAAAGTCCCTCAAAGGAGGAAATGGCTATGCTCGGAGTTTTCTTGCGTGATCGAATCACGAATGAAATTATTCGCAAAGTATCAAGGTTACCGACCGACATATAGCGAAGAAGAAAAAAACTTAAGTGGCTGTGGGCATTGCTTGCAGAACAGATAGTCGATGGGGTCAAAAGGACCTGATGTAGCGGAAGACAAAGCGTTGGAAAGCCTCCCACAAGGTGGACCGATGACCTGGTGATTCACTGGATGTGAGACGCACAGGACCGGTCGATGTGGTGACTCTTGAGGGAGGCCTATGTCCAGCAGTGGACATCAGGCTGAAATAAAGATGACCACGTCGTAGGCACTGCGCACCTTACCTTTTTCAAGGATAACGTCAATAACAAACACTTAATTTCCTTGGACTGCTGAATCTGATCAATTCTCCATCTATCGTTCAATCACATCATTCAACAGCGCCATTTAGATAGAAGTAATCAAAACAAGTGATTTGAACACGATTAGTATCTTCGAGCTATCTAATCATTGCATCAATTCAGGCATGGGATTGAGTCGGACGAAAGTTTTGTCGAATACGGCAATTTCACGGTTGAACTGGCGCTGGTAGCCCCGAGCAGTCCCGAGTCGCAGCCTGTCTCCGAACTCGAAATACGCGATGCATTGGCGTTTAGATTTCGTTTTTGTTTTGCTGCCATAAATCGAGCAAGAGAATCTCTGTGTATTTCCATACTTCTATCTTATATACTGCTGTCTATATAGAGCTGTATAGCTTCTTCATTTGTTTTTATTATTATTTATAGACTTGCGTTTGACCACTATCTTAAGGTTCGGCAACACGCTCAATCTTGCTTGCGCAAACAGTTTGTGCAAGCATTTGTGCTAAAACTGCAAAAGCCTTTTGTATGGTATACCGTTTTGCCGTCTTAATGCACATATTTGCTTGCACAAACAAGAGCTGGTGCAAATAAGATTGAGCGTAAAAGCCTAGGCTATACGGAAACGGATCCAAATGCCAGAAAGTAACTTATTTACTCTTCATTTTTAAGACCCCCAGGTTAGAGCGATGAGGAAACTCAGACTCCGGCACAAAACTCCACTCGATACCAATACTTAATTTAATTCTTATTTGATGCAGATTAAAAAGGACTTTGTAATAGTGGATGCGCATAAAAAATCATCAAAATAAGCAACAATTACACAGACATCGACGTTGCCTATTTTTGTAAAGATCCGAATGTTATGCCAACAAGCTTGGAAGCTGTTTTTTACAAATCAACATAGATAAGTCTTCGTCATGTTTATAGTAACAAGAATATTTTCTCCTAATTTTATTACCGAAAGCATAAAGGTATGAACGACAGGCTCATAAATTGTACATCGAAAAAATGAGAAAAGACACGCTCCGTTGGCGCGTACATGTTTAAAGAATACCAGGGGTAAGAGTAGCTAACGAAAAAAGATCTACGATGCGAATAAGATTAGGCAAGGGAGATCAGGAGTAACATAATGCTGGGTATAAAACAAGCAAACGCATACGAACGCTAAGCAATCATCGCGCGAATATGCGATCGTCGGGTTCATTTGTAGGGCAAAAACGATCGCGTCGTCACGCCGCAGCAAAGCGCTTTTCGGTTTTGCTGAACAAATTAACGCGACGATCACTTATTCGCGCGATGATCGTTTTCTTATGTAGGTACTGACCGGTGCTTTAGGACGACAACGTCTAACGAATGGGAATCGCCGATGACCACGGCATGCTCGTTTTACTTATGCCGAGTGTAGTAAATGCGAACAAAGCCAAACAAACTGGAATAGTTGTTCGTTGGGGTGCTGTTCGTACAAATGGGAATAAGTCTGTAAAAACGAGCGAGCATGGCTCTCGTCGGCGTTCGTTCGTTTAACCTATACCAGGCAGTACACCTCATCGCCCACGAGGCAGAGGAACATTATGAAAACGTAGGAAGCAAGAAACGTCAGACAGTAATTAATATCACATTCGTACTGTGCTTGGCTGGAAGAGATAATCTCTAACTGAGGACTAGAGAGGTTTATTGTGATAAGGATAATAACACTGTTAATTGGGATTTCATAGGAAACAGAAATAACTACAAGCTAAATTTTATTTATTCATTTAATTTAGGTAACCAACAGAGATACATAAAATACTATATAAAATATGCGTGTCACAGTTATTATGGCCAATTATAGGTTTCCCTGTATAACTGGGATATATGTATAATACATGCGAACGGACTGATGCCAGATATTAATAAAATAATTAACTTATATATTATTAATGCGAAAGTAACTCTGTCTGTCTGATTGTTAGCTCTTCACGTGTTTAAGACTGAACGGGTCTGGGTGAAACTTAGCGCACAGGTATACCATGTCATGGCTAGGACATAGTTTTTATCCTGAGAGTATTTCCCTCGGGATAACTTTCGCCCAGGCAGACAACAGCAGAACCCATTCATACTTACTATTATAAATGCGAAAGTTTGGATGTTTGTTACTCAATCACGCCAGAATGGCATAATGAATCTGGATGAAAGATATTCGAACAGTATTGGGAGCTGGCATAGCCCCCAGTCGCAATTTTGTGTTATTTCAAAATCATGGCGCACAATGAAACATTTATATATGGGTAGAAGCTTAAACAAACAAAAAATGTTAGGAACATGGTGTACCAAAGGACCCGCATATGCATGTTAGATCGTACGCCGCAACTTTGAAAAAATAACAAAATGGCGGCTATGCCACAAAAGTTCTATTATTATAATAATAATAAGTTTATTCAATATAAATAGTTTGTACATGGTATACAGAGTTGTCTTATCTACTTTAAATGCCTTTGGCACAGAGATAGATTATAGTCTGGAATCCCTTGGGATAATTTTCGAAATTCACGCGAGCGAAACCGCTGGCAGAAGCTAGTTGAATAATAAGTCCTAAATAAGTTGGGATAAGAGCTATATTAGTGCCTGACGTCCAACTCTCAATACAGAAAATACTCTAGCTTTATTACTAACTTCAATCAGTTGTAATGCTTACTTGAATTCCAACAACATTTATTTGCGTCAACTATTTTAATGGTCCTACAACAGCTTTACGAAGTGCACTTCACTTGATGTCATTTTTAAAACGTCCTCCAGAGTCCCGGCCTTTCTTCTCCTATCTCAGATCAAGCTATTGTTGAACTTTCTAAAGTTCTATGCATCACTTGCAATTACTTTCACTCCGAGCTTTCCTTATCTATCGTCCGTTAGCTTATGGAAACTTTTCTACATAATATTCCGACTTTTTATTTAGAAACTATTTTGTGCAAGCAGCTTTACTCATGTACCCACTGATTTTACTACCGGGATAACTATACTACAGGGATGGCGAACCTATGGCACTCGTGCTAGTCGTGGCACGCAGCAAAATAATTTGGGGAGGCCTATTCAAGATTACTTAGCATCTTGAATGATTTGCAACAACAGAAATCATGCTGAACACAAAGCTGATTGGCATTAAGATTGCTTTATGAATTTATAGTTACAAATAAAGAGTTAAGTTAATAGCGTCTAGTGTTATTTTTTGTCCATTGTATCACCAAGTCAAGATTTTTGGTGACACGTCACGGCAAAAAATATTTTTGTAATGAAAATGGCACGTTCGCCAAAAAAGGTTCGCCATCCCTGCTATACTTTATTCTTAACTAGGGCATGGTCTACCTGTGTCTCCATCCAGATCCGTTAAGCCGCAAATGTGATTGATTAACAAACATCCCAACGTAAATACATTTTGAATGAAGTACGAAAAAAAGATAAATTGTGACGTTGGAAAAGTGTCACGTATGAAAATAATAACGAACACACAACGTATTCAAATCACGCTGTATTAATATTCCATATATATAAAAAAGAATACTCCAACAAAACACGGACCAAAACTCGCTCTGTTTCATCCCTTTTAAATGATACAAAAGCTCTAAAAAGCAATTGAATTAAATCAGCATTAGCTTCCGGTCAACTTATTTATTGTACCTATACTTTTAAATTCTGCCAAGTTTAATGGTTGCCTTCTTCGTGGGAAATAAAATTAAAGCGGAGCACATTCTTGAACAAAAACTTTTTACGGAGCAGAGCATAAATGTTAGATTTTATGGAATCGGATATCGTTTCTGTATTACGTTTTTACTTCAATTTAATTTCGACTTTTAGGAACTTCTTTGTCTTAAAGAGTTCTGTCAGTTGCATTTCTATACTTTGTGGAATTTAATTAATGCCACCGATGCTGCAATAAACATAGCCACCTACCACCACCTCCTGGTGAACTGACCAGTAGGTACTGGTCAGTTGACCAGTAGGTGGCTTTTAACTTGTGGTGTGGTGTGGGTTTTAACTTGTCTTTACTAACTTAATTTAAGAACTACTAACACTATCGTTTAGGATTTAGTTTAAGCAAAATCCACTAATGTACGTATATCGTTTTGTTGCAATTTAATAATTTTTCTTTCTTTCTTTTCCATCGACTCGAAAATAAGAAAGAAAGAAGTCGTAAGTTAGGTTGATTCTATTAACAGGCTAGCGTAGTCGCGTTTGACTAAGCTCTGGCGGTAGGTGATGATGAGGTGGACGATGAAGCACGCTTGCTTAGAAGTTAGAACTAACTTATTCACTCATGACTTAAAAGCTGTTCTATTCTGTAAGTAGCTCATCGTGCACATTTAGGTGTGAAGTGAGCCTAAAGTGTGCTGACAACCCCTTGCATCTAATGGAATGACAGATCATATTCACCTCACCTAAGTTTTTACGAAAAGATGTTTACTCAAGATACAGAATCACCCAACAGTTGCTTCCATCTTCACTTCTAATTTTCGTTTTTTAATAAACTTGTTCTGATGTAGGTAAATATTATTCTTGATGCAACCACCATGTTTAGTTTGCACATAAAATTATTCCATCTGTAACAGAATAAATGCAATACATCTTAAGGGGTCATTGTATTCATCATTATGGGCAACTTTTACTCTGGGACCAACCCCAAAAATTGTTCATAATGATGAATACAATGACCCCTTAAGAGGTATTGCGTTTATTCTGTTACACATTGTATAGATCCACACTGAATAAATAGTATTACTTATACTATGTATCGACAGCAACATCAATGCATTTCTACGAAGCCTTTTGACGGAGGCAATTATATACATCGAGATCATGTGAGGGGAAATGAGCCTGATGAACGTCAGGATTATTAATATAAATGTAACACAGTAAGAACGGAGCCGGATCAGATTTCAGGACGGTCTCGTTTAAAATGTATTCAGAATTAATTATAATTTTCTTGCTTATATGAGCCTATTTTTGTGCCACATACGAGTATATACCTACAGGTTGGAAGCCAAAAGCTCTTATACTTTGCCGTTAACATTTCGATTTAATGAGTGCATTTTATTTACTGTTGGGTATTTAGGTATGAAAAAATGTGCGAATTTCGTACGAAGATTATTCTCATTAGTTTTTCAAAGTCTTGACGAGGGATACTGGTAAAGAAGAGCCAAAAAATCTGACACCAGTCTTGCCAAATATCATATTTATTATATTATATATCCAACTAGCTTTTGCCCGCGTCTTCGTACGCGCATATCCCATTTTCCCGGTTCCCGTCGGAATTTTGGGACGAATTATACACTTAAACCTTCCTCATGAATAACCCTACCATTGGAGAAAACCGCATGGAAATCCGTTCAGTAGTTTTTGAGTTTATCGCGAACAAACAGACAGACAGACGAGGCGAGGGGCTTTGTTTTATAATAATATGTACTGATGACTGAGTTGCGTATGTCAGAGAGGGAGTCGCTACTAGTACCCAGCTGCATCGGTTGGATTGGAAATCGACCCCATTGTGTTAGTTGTGAGAAAATATTCGCTAAACTACTTTAAACTGTGAAAAATAGATTTTACAACTAAACGTCAAAGGATTCACCTAACATGAAAGACACGGCAAATACCAAACAGGAGAACAATTTTATTCGATTTCTTCATAAACGCTGTTCTCGCACTACAAAATAAAGTTGAAACGATCTTCAAGAATTCGTGTAGAATACAAAACAGAAAGGAGATACAATACAAGCTCCATTTCATACACTCGAGTATTCCTAGTTGCACTGCCTCGATACACAGCTACTGGATACTGAAATCGAATACGAAATCAAATTGCTACAGTGCGATCCTGTTATCGGAACGTAAAATTGGAAAAATGTGATTTGCAGTCTATTTGTAGATGTTTTTTTGCTGCGCTGTAATTAGTTAGTTTGGTACTATAGTAGGCGCCAGATAAATGTGGAATAAAGTACATTGACCTTTCCCTAATAACTGTTCATAGGTACCTGAACAATTAAATATGAATCGTTTTTCATTATTAGACAATGTTAAGGATCACGAGAGATGATGATTCGGGACAGCTTTGTGTCATTAATTCCGTTTTTCAAATTAAAAATGTCAATAATTGTAGGTGGGTCAATGACCGTTATTCCACGATTATCTGGCGCCTACTATAGCTCATATTTTTTCTATTAAATGAGCTGTTTTTTAGGGTTCCGAAGATCCGTAAGAATCGGAACCCTTATAGGATCACTGGGTCGTATGTCCTTCTATCACAGCCAATTTTCTCAGAATCTACGGGGCCGATTATGTTGAAATTTCGTACACATGTGAACTTCTGTGATCCCTTTTGGGGGACAAACTAGAAATAGTAAAAAAAAATACGTGTGGCACTCGGGGACTGCCGCGGTAAAGCTATTGAAAAGCATTTTTTATCAACTTATGCAATTATAATTATTATGTCTTTTTTTTTTTCTTTGATATTAATTCAAGTTACACTTTTTGAACGTGGTGACCGATAAGAAAACAATTATTTTTCTTTTATTGAATAAATTGTCCGATTTCGGAGCAGCTCGTCTCGATCCATGCGAGCTTCGTACAGTCGTACCATATACATGCACGTTAAGGTTCAACTCACTCGTCTAGTCGCACGCACACAAACACCGTGCCGAAGTCTGCCGAACTGAAACGACGTTAGACGGCTTTCAACGCCGCACTGCTGTGCCGGTCGGAGTGGGGGGTGTTAGGTTTATTTTCGTTACGGAATTTCTTGATTCAGTCGCCGCGCTCAAAGCCCGCGATAAAAGCTATGCAATAGCTTAAAATTTTTTCAAGCTGTACCGTGTGACATATCAAATGAAGGGCTTATTATGAGAGTTTTAATCATTTTTTTTTCTTAATTTTTAAAATAAATAGTTTTGTATCTCCGAAACTACTGAGCCCAAAATTATGAAAAAAAATTGTTCTTTAAGTATATATTACTGGAAAATCTATAAGAAGGTTATAGTGTTAAAATAACATGTCACAAAAATCAAATTCGTTCGAAAATCTTTGCACGCGAGCCCGACTCGCACTTGGCCAGTTTTTTTATTTTTTCCTGGTAGAAAATCTGTTCGTTTATGTTCTTGGAAAATGTCTTTTTAAGAACATCTGCTCCGATTTTCTTTCTCAAAGCGGATGGATCTGAAAGAAATGCAACAAATTTAGTCATTGATTTAATAATATCATACTACGCCTGTATTCCCCACAGTGTTAGTCAGCGATGTACGCACTTTTTATTCACCCGCTTGAATATCAGCTACCAAGCAAGGTATACTTATGAGTAAAGCTATTGACGCGGTAAAAACATCAAGTAGTAAAAATTTACAAATCACAGAAGTGAAAGAACACAACAGTGATTTAGTCATCAGCCTATAGCAGCCAACTGCTGGACATAAGCCTCTCCAATCGCGGGCCATTTATACCTCGATTTTTGGCAATTCCGGTGATCCAGCTGATTCGGCTGCTTCTGGCCAATCTGCGTAGATCGTCACTCCATCTTACCTGAGGATGTCCCACGTTCCATTTATAAAATAAATAATCGTCAGACTCACTCTCATAATCCAACGGTAGGTCTCACAATCCGTCAATACACGACTGGTAGGATGAGATCAGGCGCAGGACTAACGACTTTACGTGCTTTCTGAGCACCAGGGTATCCACATCACCAACTTTCAAACTCCAGGCTACTTACTACTTATGGAAAAACCCTGCTTGTAACACTTTTTGCTCGACCTGGGAAACCATTTCTCATTTCAAGTTTTCCATTTCAGAATCACTTTGACTTTTAAATAAACAAACTTTTTGACGAGTCCCTCTTTACTTTGTACCATCGTAGTACTCTTGAACCTCATCTCTTTGTATGCATAATTCAATGGCCATTATTATGGAAATACATAGTTCCCGTGCTACACTGAAAAAGGCTATTATGGTGCTACGCAATGGGAAGGAAGCCATTTGAAGCAAGCTCAAAAATGTTTTTTGTTAGTTTTCAGGACCTACATTTCGTTTCTATATTTTTAAGGGTTGCAAATGTCCGTATGAAAAAACGGAATCCTTTAAGGATCAGTAGTTGTGTGTCTGTCCGTTACAGATAATTTGCGACGTATCTACTGGATTCAGTCGTTAACGTCTGTGGCGCGGACGTAGGTACCCCATTGCCGTCTTAACATTAAGAACTTACCCTTAATAACAATAACAACTTGTATAATGCAAGGTCGATTTTAATGATCCCGATTGCAGAATGAGGTCTTCTATCCAATTTGCACATGTCGTTTTACTCAGACGTCATACTATGCTGACATGTTCTAACGACCGGCGTCTTCGACTGAGCTTCGAACATGTCACCCACTATCTGGATATGTTGACATATCTACAGGAAATCTAGGTCATGCAAAGGGATAGTTTAAGTTTGCACCTGTGACGTTAGAATGAGCATTGATTGTGTGTAGATATATTATTTTCTTTATAAACATCTGTCGAGCGGTCTGTGCGAAAATAGGCTCTGTATCGACTACGATACAGAACCTTTTTTTGCAAGAATACAGAACCGGTTTCTGAATTAAGTGTTTGAAGTTAAGAATGAGTCAAGCCTGACTTTAATGCCTGACATTTTTCAGACAAAAGTAGAATTTGACAAATAACCAAAATCAAATTTTTTATTCACAAATCAAGGGGCAGAAATTGGCACAGGGTGTATAAAGAACCTATTGTTAGTACCTATTCTGTATGGAACCTATTCTTATTAACAAGACTCCAGAAGAGCATGACATTGGCTTTTTTTTTATTTTTTTTTTATTTAGTATGGGTTTGCTCTTGACTCTAGTCTAGGTCATAGATGACAGAGACAAAGTCGACGATGGAGCGAGCTTACCCAGAAGAAGCCGAAATACATCCACTGCTGACCAAAGTCATACAGCACATTCAAGAGTTGCCACATCGAGCAGTCCTGTGCTTCTCGCATCCAGAGGATTCTCGCGGTCTTCACCAGTTCATCGGTCCACATTGCGGGCTTCCTGCGTTAGCTGGCATGGTCGCCACTCCAAAAGCTTGTGTTCTAATCAGCAAACCGTTTCGTTCCGAGCTAAGTGCCCTGCTCACTAGCATTTAAGTTTGGCTATTCTTCGGGCTTTCTCGGTTTATATTTGGGCATTATAAAACAGATTTATTATAATTTCTCTATTCAATACATTTACTGTTTTCAGACTCAAATCATCTATTCAAAGTCTACATTGGAATAAAAATTCTCCATTAGCTCGAGTATTAGTAGTTAGGTTACCTTCGCCTGAAATTGGCTTGTCTCTCCGATCATAAGCATGTTACGTTTCCTCTCACATGGAACATTATCTTATAACTATGAGACTTCAGTTCGTTACACGTACGTATAGTTTCATTACGCCTGAAAGCCTGTCAATGGATTTTCATCAACTGCTTTACATGTTGTAGGTAAAGCTTCCTTTTAAATAATATTTGTCAGCAAAAGGTGTTGTTGTATTTATTCAGATTTTTTAAATTTCAACTACTGCCTAATGAGTATTATTTAGGCATTATTTAATGCAAAGTACATTCATGATCTGCCTCGCCTTTTCCCAACTATAGTGGGGTCGGCTTCCAGTCAAACCGGATTCACCTGAATACTAGTGTTTTACTTTGAGCGGCTGCCTACCAGGCCTCCACAACCCATTAACTAGGTAACACGGTACTACTTGGCAAGACTGGTGTCAGATTTACTGCAAAGTACATTAGAATTCAATATTATAAAACCAAATTATTTGACTTCTAAACCGCTAAATATATTTGTCGGTAGTAAATCAAATCACATATTAATATGTAGGTTCTCAATACAATAAATACATCGCAAAATAATATCAATCTGACCTTCCGAGTACAATAATAACATTTTATATAAATACATTAATAAGGAAGTTTCGCTAAAAACCTTTGGATCGCAGACTTTGCAATAAGTACTTTTAATTCGTCACAGTATATGTGGTCACAATCCACATTCCAATTTGTCTTCCAAACCAGTTAAATCACATTTGACAGTCTGATGATGCGTGAAAGTCCTTTGTACAGCTTTGCCATCCTTTGTCCAGAGACGCTTTGTGTTTTTATATTATGTATCACTGACATATGTCCGTGGAGAATTTTTGGGGTGTATTTTCTGAGACCATTCATAGATATGAAGAATTGACTACGCAATATACTCACGAAATTTAAAAAGGAGGCAAAGCAATAAAAACAAACTTGTTGTATGTGTGTCTTCCTGTTATGGTGGCTCTTCACTTGGCGTATTGCCGCAAATATTTGCCTTATTAATAAAAAAAATACCTTTCTGTCGATAGCTTTAGGGTATATTTTCTATTATCCAAATAACGCGAATATGGAATATGGTAGAGAATGCCTTGATGCATTAAGTCCGCCCATGTACCACTATTGTACATAAAGTTTAAATAAATAAATAAATATTTTGACAAAAACGCCAACTGAAGTTTTAGTGCCAAATAAACGTATTTTGCTTTCATTAAAATACCTATCTCCATAGCTCGTAGTATCGAAGGGGTCGTTGCAACCCATTCTATCTCTTCTGCTTAGCTTTCTCCCAACTGTGTTGGGGTCGGCTTCTAACCGGATGCAACTCCGCATAAAATTACTCGAACTCGCCAGTATTTTCCGCGGAGAGACTCTTCAGTCTACACACATGACTCTATGTCTACAGGAAGTACCTCATAGGTTTTGATTTCCTTACGAACGTCAAAATATGCGTCATAAACAGAGCACAAACGGCCTTATCTTTAGATTGCGTCGACTTAGAAGTTTGATCTTTTCATTGATCCAAGGGGTAGCAGACCTGAGTATTTTAAATCTAATTGGAAATTTGAAAAGACGGACAACAAAGTGATCCTATAAGGTTTACGTTTCTAACCCTACGTGGCCCGAGCGAATAACCCTGCTTCTGTCGAGACAGACTACTAGAAGATTCACGTTCGTCTGAAGAGCGCGTTATTGTTAAGGCACGGGGTAAATACGATATTCAATAAACTGAAATGCTCTTACGGTACGCCTTGCATCCTGTCACTATTTGAACGAACGCAGAATATTTTAGAGCATAGATAGTTTTTCCGCAATGGCAGGGCGCAGACGTGTGTGGAAAAGGGAGAGCAAGGTCTTTGCCCTGCAGTGGGACATAACGGGCTAATTAGATGATATATTTTGAACACCCGATCAAAAAGAGGGGTGTTATAAGTTTAACGTCTGTATTTGTGTGTCTGTCTGTCTATGGTATCGTAGTTCCTAAACGGATGAGCTAATTTTGATTTTTGTACTGTGATGCAACACAGATAATAAATACTGTCACGCCTATAACTATTACTGAGAAAGATTATAATCGAAAGTTTGTGAGTGTGTGTCTGTGTGTATGTTTGTTACTTCTTAACGCGCAAACGGCTGGACTGATTAAGATGAAATTTGGTATAGAAATTGTTTGAGTCCCGTGAAAGGACATAGGTTTTTATCCCGGGAGTATGTTCCCTTGGGATAATTTTCGACATTAACGCGGGCGGAGCCGTGGGCGGTAGCTAGTAATATTATAAATGCGAATATTTGAATGTTTGGATGGATGGATGCTTGTTACTCAATCACATCAGAACGGCTGAACGGATCTTGATGAAATTTGGCACAGAGGTAGATTATAATCTAGAATAACACATAGGATACGTTTTTATCCTGGGAGTATGTTCCCTTGGGATAATTTTCGACATTCACGTGGACGACAGCTAGTAACTTACTTACTTACCTTACCTAATAGGTAAGGTAAGTAGGTAAGTTATATTATTATAACTTATCATTTTGAAATTACGACGCCATTTTCCTAGATTATTCAAGCAAAGTGTACCACGAGTACCTACCTACACTGCTAACTCTACTGCTAGTTGGCAGGAGATTTGTGTGTGAATAGACAATGAAGGTTAAGATTATTCAACGAAATAATATACATTTTGAAAGTCAAAGGCCAATCATGTAAACACACCAAAAATTGAATATTTCATACTTCAAGCTTGCGTCAGCCTGTCAGTTCTACATGCACGGAAGATTTTCAATCAAATACGTAAAGTAACAGAGTCAGAGAGTATTAATTTTACTCTCTGAAGTCACAAAATACAGTACGACTAGTTACTAACGAATAATGGGAGCTATATTCCCCCAACTAGTTCAGAAATCACGACAATTCCCTTTATGAATGTTGATGTACATAATTGTGACAAGCACTCAAACAAAATAACCCTTTCATAATCTGGACAAAACATTCCTATTTCATAACGGAACAAAAGGGAACGCGGGAAAGACGGGTCAACCCTAAAATGCCGACGTGTACCGTCGCGACATAGGCCCTGGTCACAGTGAGGAGCTTGCGCGCATGCTAAGGCTGACGCGGCGTATCAGACATAAAATATGAAACCATCGCCGCCATTTGCGTCGTACAGCTAAGGAGTGGAGTTCCCTGCCGGAGTCTGTATTTTCAAATGGCTGCAACTTCAACTTCAAATCGTTGACTACATCATTGCTTTCCATAAGGTAAGATTGTAGTCAAACGCCAGCCTATCAACAATATAAAAAAGTGAATATGGCGGGGGTGAGTAGTGCTACGTGATGAAGCGACATCGCCAGCGAGCGATTGTCTATTGTTTTATCAGGTTGAAACTAAATGGTATCAACTGCTCGCTACAACTCGCGATGCACTGTCGCGACCGTTCCGCCCGCACACGCCCTAGTCAAGCTCGGTCACTTTGACCAAGGCCTAAAGTTCATTTACATACCACAGTTGTTCTTAGTTCTTGCGTTACTGTCCTAGTTACGTAACGGTTAGTTCGCTTCGCAAACAAAACTCCTGCTGCTTTGATAAAGCTATCGTCGGAGAATTGTGTTTATAAAGGAAATGAGCTGGAACTAGGTAGCTGATGTTAGTAGCTTCAAAAGCTGTAGAAATATATATTTTTATACTAGCAAGCAGTAAGGTACAATTGGATAAGTAGGTACTCACTTTGCATTTCATCTGAAGAGTGAATGGAACTGGACCGTCACGCTCCAAATAGTGATGCTCAATCGGGTAAATTCGGCTCCAGTCGGTCGGTGATGCTGAACCGCGATTACTCGGCGCTGAATCGTGAATACTCGGCTCCAGTCGTCATCAGCTGTCATCATACTGTCTAACAAGAAGTGCATTGTTTCAAGAATTACGTTTTATTATTATGAATTGCTTACAACACATTGACGTGTAAAACCGCCCAGACTTTGCATGGATAACAGCTACAACCTACAAGCTTCCAGTCTGAATACATTTTTCCGACATTTTACACAAAACCAAACCAAACCATACATCTCAGTGCCAATTCTACTAATTTCTAAGCAACGTTCGCATTCGCATCTTAGTCTCAATCTGTCAAAAAACCTCCATTTTGATAGTTTCCATTTGGACTATTGTTGCCAACAAGCCTGACATAGTGGTAATAAACCGACTAGAGCGTCGCGCAATGATTGTTGATATAGCAGTCCCGCATGACGAGAACCTCGTGAAGGCTGAGAAAGATAAACAAACTGAGTATCTTGACTTGGATCGCGAGGTTGTCGACATGTGGGCTGTGAACACAGCAGTCATTGTGCCGATAATAGTGACGGCCAATGGCATAATTGCCAAGAGCCTCGACCAACATCTGAGGAGGCTCTCATTGGGCAGCTGGATCCAGAAAGTAGTACTCCTGGACACGGCGCGCATAGTTAGGAGGTGCCTCTCTCAGGGGCCCTGACCACCGGTAGCTTGGACCCTGTTCCCGATACCGTGGCTACTATTTTTTGCTATATTTAAAACTGTAATTAATATGTAATATAAAATAAATAAATCGAATCATAAACATCATTGTACCGATAGTCGTGTCAGCCAACGGCAATAGCCACGAGCGTCGAGCAACACCTTAGGATCCTGCGGCTCCTGCCTGAGCCTGAAGCTCCCGTTAGGCAGCTGAATTCAGAAAGGCTTGATTCAGAAATCAGTACTTCTGGACACGGCTTGCATTGTTAGGAATCCAGACTCTGATACTAAAGAAAAAGTCCATTAAAATTATACCAACGATCAAGTTAATAAAAATAAAAGTCACAAGTTATGTAGTACCTAATGAAAGTGTTGAGTTTTATGAAAAAAAAAATGCTTTTAAAATAGAGGAAGGGCTGTAAAAGCAATTTGTCACTGGAAATAAATTGCTGGAGAAGTATTAAACAGATGTTACTCCTCGGGGTAGTCCAGCGACTCGTGATCGCAATTTGTAAGCGGAAACACGCAGTAAATTCACTTTTATGTTATTGTTATGTGTCTATTTTAAACGGATACTCTGCTTCCTTTGATTTTTGAAACAGTTAAAATTTGTAAGAACTGAGTGTCAATCCATCTAATTTTGAAACAACGTTGACAAAAATTGGCCCTTAGAGATTGTAACAGTTTCAAGTGAAAATCTATTATAATTTATATATTACAATAATGCCATAGCGATTGTCGACATGCCAAAACACGGGATCGATCACGTCACATTTTGACAGCATTGGTCAATCCCATACGTTTTTGATGTTTTAAGAATCGCCTTCGCTACGTTGCCGCTGAGGCGCTGACAGATTGTCACTTGTGTAGAGAAAGAGATTGAAATGTGTAGGTGGTTAATCGTAAAATTATTAAAGAAATATATTTCTTCATGCACACGCTGCATATGCTGGACTACTAGGTAAGCTACCGTCACTCCTTATGTTTTATTGTCGATAAAATTTCAAGTCATTCCCTACATATTGTAACTAGCTTTTGCCCGCGACTTCGTATGCGCATATCCCGTTTTTAGCCGTTCCCCTATAGCCTATAGCCTTCCTTAACAATGTGGCTATCATACACAAAAATATTTTTTCAAATGCGACTGGCAGTTCCAGAGATTAGCACGTTTAAACAAATAAACTCTTTTGTTATATTATATTAGTATAGTATGCGGGCCGTTAATCTAGTCTAGATTAACGGCCCGCTTCAATAACGTATCTACCTTTAACCAACTGTCAAATTAACTACCAACAGTCTCTGAAATTTGACAGTTGTTTCATTACTTAAAACTGCACAAATTGGACAGTTGATGAAACGGCAGAGCATTCCGAGAATGATTGATGTAGCTAAAGGGAAAGATAAACTTCTACACTCTAAAATGAACTTCTGCCAGTGGCTTCGCACACGTCGATAATTATCTCAGGGAAACACTCCCGAGATAAAAAATATCCTATGATAGATCCCTTTCCAGAGCATGGTCTACCAGCGTGCCCAGGTCCATCCAAATGCGTTCAGCCGTTTAGACGTAAAGACGTAAAAAAAGCCAGGCAGACAAAATTACTTTCACATTTATAATCTTAGTATGGACTTGTACAATTCAATTCCTCTTAAATTACGTAACCTGAGCCGTGGGAAACCCGTAGCTGCCTATCCCTTTAAAAGGTAAATCCTTCTGAAACCTTTTGCGAAAACCACGGGAATGGTGTTCTAAGCCCGAGGATTTCGCATTTGTGTCTTTTTTTCAAAATAACAGAAGTAATAACATCTCGGATAAGAATAGGTAGGTATAAAAAACAAAATGAGATTGAAATGGTAACGTGCCCACCCGCAGGGATAATTATTCAATGAATTATTTTATTTAACTTGTAGCCAATTTTTCGGACACGGCTGTCAAAAACAGCGGAATTGCCGATCCTACGTTTATAATGAAACGGGAATATGATAATGATTAAAATTTAATGTAGGTTGAATTAAAATGTGATCTGTTTATATTTCTACCATTATCTTAATTAATTTAAGCTCAAGTTTTCTTCTTCGGTGCACTTCCGTTGTAAACCTGCCATCTTTATTTCATTCATTCCATCCTTCGTTTCTTTGGTCTTCCAGTACAACATGTAACAGAATAAACGCAATACCTCTTAAGGGGTAAAGTTGTTTGTTCATACTCACCATTATGAACAACTTTCATTATGGGTCTAACACTGAAATCGCATTTATCTGCGCATAACTCGACTAAATGTACTGAAGAACTTATTTTTTTACGCGATTTCGGGTTTGGTCTCATAGTAAAAGTTGTTCATAATGATGAGTACAATTATCCTTAAGAGGTATTGCGTTTACTCTGTTACTTACACCTTGTATATACTCTTACAAGGACACATTCATAATCAAAAGTTTCCTCACGTCATGTTTCTCATTCCTTCGATGTGATATTTACTAAATCGATATGTCACCGATTTTTTCGAGATATTATTAATGATTTTTAGACCACAAAATTAGCCAACATGAATAGCCCAACGGTGCCTTTCGCTACCTAAGAGCCAGTACTTAAACTATGGGACGTTTAAATTAATAAAAGAGGAAAATAAAACCTCGTACGCGAGCATTTCCTCGAAACTCCGCCGACCCGCTCTGTGCCGATAATTTCATGTTAGTGTACGGTACACCCATTAAGAACTTCGCGGAACTTTAATGATCTAAAGGTGCGTTTAGTTATAACGAACAGGAATATTACTCGACCTCTGATTAACAACATAACATGGTCTGTCGATGGGGATACAAGGAAGGTATGAACGTACAAACCAAACCAATTAGGGTTTTACACGTCAATTTAAATAGATGAGACCGGTGTTTCCCAGCCAAATACCCTGTAAAGAAACGCCAAAACAAACTCACATAAAAGTTCCCATCTTTTCAAGTCCATAATAATAACAGAACATGAAATGGTCAAATCATATGAGAACCATGCACGGTAATGTGCGAAGTGGCCTTTTGAAGAAAATACCATAAAGATTTGAGTGAAACTGTCCAAGCAGTTGTCAGTTATCGTGTAGAACAACCTAGAACTTTAAGGAGCTCAATGATAAGGCCAACAAAACCAAAGTAAAGAAAGGATAGACCGCCTAGAGTAACTACTCAAACTGCCAGACCATCATATTGATAATGGACCCTAATATAACGACCTACATGGTCCTCAAATACACAATCCGTCATATGAGAACCGTGCAGATAGGTAAGATGGTATTTTATTTCAAAATGGACCATCGTATTGTACCGTACTACAGCCTAAGGATAGGCTGTACCTTATCCTTAGGTTTTTTTATTATTATTGGCCTAAATCTCACCTGATGGAAATTATGTGGTCGAAGATTGAACACGCTTGTCTTGAAGTAACCATTACCCTTAACATGAACACCTCCAGGTTGTAGCCATAAGAAAACACAGATAATAAATATATATTTTAAGAATAAATGAATTTATTATGCTACAAAATTCAAATTTCAAACTAAATTTAAACCCCACACTAGCATTTCCTGTGTCGTGGGATCTAGTCTATGTCAGTCGCGGAGACACAAAAGACATAAATAATATAACAAAAGGTGTAAGTAAAATGTGTATCGCGTAGTTACATAAAAATGCGAAAGATAAAGTTAGTTAGTCAAAAACTTAGTAGTTGGTATAGTTACAAGATTAAACTCTAATTACCATACCATTAGAAGAAAACGGCGCACACAGGTACGATACAAAAGTTTTGAAGTATTTCCCTTAGTAGCAAGCTCATCTTAGTGAGGGTTCATAAGAGCATTATAGAGGTAGTCTTCAATTCCAGAGGGAAGGAGATTCCCAGCGTTTCTCAAAAAAGGTTTTTAATGTTATGTTATAAATGTGGGAATTAGAACACAGCATAAAGAATGAGAAGGTGACAAGTGTGCGAAAGATAGAGAAAGTGAAACAAGGAAGACGGGCGAGAAACTTTTAGCACATTTACATGGAAACCATGTAAATGTGTGCTCCAATATAAGACTTTGGTTAAAGTGCTACAAGACTTTGTTTTTTCCACGCCTAAAGCATACATTATTATTACTTATTGATGTAAACGCACCATTAGAACGCGACTTAAATGCACCATCACACGAAATGTTAATTTAATTAGTTCCTTGTAATAAAACTGGAAGAGGGGCCTCGTAGCTCAGCCACTGTTAATAAAAGACACTATTAATTTTCCATGGCAATGGATCACCATCATGCAAATTGCAATTTGCTAAATTGCTTCATGAATTATTGGGGACTACTTTGTTGGAAGAAATTCAACTCCGTCTGCAACAAATCAAAATGGCGAATTGTATTCTGCATTGCATTGTAAAATTGATACTAACGAGCTGTTTCTTTTTTTTTCAGATTCAGGCATGATTTGAACAATCGAGGTGAGTCGACGGTTCAGTTCAACTTTTCCTGGAAAAAATATTTTATAATGTATTTTTTTGTTACAAAAATATATAGACGGAGAGTACTTACAACCGATAAACATAAGTCATTGTTACATTACAATGAGAAAATTATAATCAAACGATCTATTTTATTACGGTCGATTGATTTCCTTGGAAACAGATATGCTGAATGTCAGCTACCGTTACAGCATACTTGCTTAGATAGAATACCAGAACCCACTTAAAAAACGTTGACATTCAAGTCAAAAAATCATCCTCAGCGACAATCAAAGTCAATAAGTTGTCAAAATGTATGGTAGAGATGTATTTGGCAGACTGCGATGCGAATGCTCCTTATAAACACGAGAACTGACGAGAAGTGTCCGATTATAGGTACTTAAAATTATACGCGCACTCAAAGTAAAAAATAAAACCGCATAATAACGACTTTTAAATTGAGTATCTCATAAAATAAGGCTGCCAGTTCGCAAGAGGTTGATAACGATTTTTTTGTTTAGCATAAAATGAGTTTCCAGTCGTCGGGGGCCCTCAATGTGAGGGTAAGTAAAAACTCTTTGAGATCGTTCGCTCTTTGAGTGGAAATCACCTTTCCCTTGTTCTGGGATATTGGGAACTCAGTAGTAGGTACTTCGTTTCTTGCTAACTAGATTCCGCCTCTTTTGTCGAATGAATCTTTGTGAAATTAATGAGTGGTTTTTAGTGGATAATTTTTGTGTCCGGTATTTATTGATTAATATTATCTAACTCTTTGTAACACTAAAGTGTACCTATTTCGATTGACACCTAGGCTTTTTTTTTTTTTGAGGATGGGAAATCATCAAATGACTTCTTCCGCTCTGGGTGGAGCGGAAGGGCGTGTCAGACTCTTACTGACTAAAACCCATCCGTGTTCCGTCTAAAGCCCTTTACGTTCCAGGGCCGCGGTGACTCTTTCGAACAAATTCCGCAACCCTGGCAGGCTCTGGCCCTAGCGGGCCCCGCTTCTATGCTGACATCTCTTTGAGGCGCGCATGAAACACAACGCGCCATCGACCCGGGCCTGGCGGTGATCGGACAGCGAGCCACCCAACGCTCGCCGTCCGCAGGCCCGCGCCTACGGTGGCCAGGGATCGCCCTGCGACTCCCGACGCCCGAAGCGTCTTCTCCTGTTGCGGCGGTTGGAGCGAAGGCCTTGCCTTTCTCTCGCGCGGCCTCCTCCTTTACTAGCATTATTGCTTCGCAGAAGAAGGTGACCGCTTCCCAAGCTTCCTCGCTCCGGACCATGGATTCAAGCAGGGCCGGACGCGAGAGGTCGCCGCCGCCGATCGCCTCGACGAGGACACGGCGGTGCTCCGCCCAAGCAGGGCAGACCTCCACCGTATGCTCCACCGTGTCCTCCGGGCGATCCTCACAGTGCTGACACCCGGGCGTGATGGACACCTAGGCTTGCACTGTTGTCTGTAGGTGATATTTATAAACATGCCCGTTGATAAAATGTACCATCACAATGCCGGATTCAGTGTGGGGCCAACCTGAAAATACTATAACAGATGAAAAACAGGAGCATTTTTTTTGAAAACGGAAAACGTAAAGCATTTTTGATGGAATATTAAAAATGTAGGAATTTTGGATCTTTTAATGATTTATAAACAAATTGTATGCTTTGTTTATAAATCACTTTAAGATTCACAATTCCGCGCCTTCAACCAAAATCTCATTACAGGAAAGGCCTTTAAAAATATTCAGGAATCAAATAGAAATTCGATAGCAGAATAATACACAGATACAGGTAACAAAACCAGCCTGAGGAGTCAAGACGCACAAAGGAAATAAGGTTATTGCTACCTCCGGGTCTTTTGTGCCAGGAAAGGGCTAACGTTGCAAAGCAAACAGCCAATAGACTATTAATTCAAGGGATTACTGGAACATTTTAGTTCAAGAGACGGATATTAAAAAGCGATACTGAGAGTTTGAAATCTGTGTATAGGGTTTGATTTTTAGTTGAATAAACTACTAACTAATAATCTTGCCAGTTCTTGTTAAGTAGATAGATAGAATTAAATATTTATTTTTATTAGGTCCTTCCAGATATTTTTGAAAACTGTATAAGACAATCTAGATTCTATAGGTACAGTGACGGTCTTATCGCTGACAGCGGTATCTTACCAGGAAACCTTTGTATGAACTAGATAGTATGGATACAATGGATACTTTCAAAGTCTCCTTAAAACTTCATTTTGTGAATCGACATGTTTATCGTTAAACAAAATTGAATTATTAATCTCACAAACTTCATACAATTCTAAGAACTAAGAAAAACAAGAAAAAATACGAAGCTCATTCTTTTTGAAGTTAATTAAAACAGGGGCTCGGAAATGGCTTCCACTTTCAACTTACGTAAGTGCCTAGGAGAAGTAAAATGGCCGAATGTTTGAACAAACTCCTACTGAAGTGTTGGGACAGAAACATTAGAATTCGGAACTATACAGGGCGTGCCTTTTGCCGTGACACATGGCAGAAAAATAACTAAAACATAATACTCTTTTTGTTGATTAATGAGACTCGGTTCAAATGATAAATGATAATTATTTTACAAACTGTTTTACACGTCAAACTTGTTCTGTCATATTTATCTAGACGAGGTCGGTGTTTCCTTGCTGACTACCCTGAGTAGAAATACCGAACCAAATTCAGAGGTCAAACAGAATTCTGAATATGTAAATTATTTCACATACATGCACTTAGTTCAAGGGTCGAATCGATAATTTCCTATGGAGAAGAACCGGCAAGAAACTCCTCGTATCAAGTAAACACATAACAAAAACGTGGATCGAAATAGTCTAAAGTACCAAAAAATAAATAATTGTAGATATTCTACTTACTAACTTTCCCTGTTAAATGGCAATGAAACGCCTTGCATATTCGTACTATTACAATTTAAACGATGCAAATAGCATTAGACAAACATTTACGGATATGACATCCTCAGAATATAGATTAATGTGTTGTATCAGAGCTATTAATATGCGCCTTGACTTTGAACCGAGCAATTTATGTCTCGTTACCAGAAGCCCCGGCTGCGCCTGCGAATAACGAGCAATTTATTGGATAGCTTTTTGCTGTCCATTTTCCTTTTTAATATTGTTTCCTTTCCTTTGTGGGGTTATTACAAGCCTGTTTAAGCCCCATTATGAACGCTGAATAGATTTGTGTCGGAAACATTGCCGGGTCTCTTGTACAAGTATGGTGTCCGTTTTAATTTTTTTATTGATTGTAAAATAGCAAAAAAATTTCATACTGTCAGCATAAAATAACAAATTCTATTTTGTCGTTTACACCTAAATAATTAACAAACTTATTTATTTAACAATCGATGTCCACATATATTTCAAGCAGATAATGAAGTAATAGAAAAATAGGTACAAAGAAAAAGAAGTAAAAAAAACAGGTATAAGAGGTGTGAAGGTGGTGCTTATTATTAGAAGAAGCGATATTTTTTAAGACATTCATTTAACTAGACAAACACACATACAGATGTACCGTAACAAAGTTAGAAGTCTGCAACGATATTTCAAATATTATTATTTTATACCATGCGAACACATCCGGCGATGCATAATAATGTTTTAGTGATATTTAAACACTAAATTCTAACCTTGAGTTCGAAGGTTCTGTTTTATCATATTCAACCGTTTTCATAGAGATGAAATGAATTCCTCTCTTTATTGTGGCCACACCACTACTATGCGTGGAATTTGTTTAATTTTATCTTCGTACTGTGAAAACAGGAAAGGGTAAAGAAACTAATTTGCATTGTACTTAATTAGGACAAAAACTCATGTTTATATTAAAATATTTCCGGGGAAAGTAGTGGATGAATGTTTAATTTAATTTTTACACGCTGCGTTGTACGCTGGGCGTTTTTACAGTTGTATTTTTGTAAATAATGAGTAGCAAAATTTTCTTTATGAATGTAACAGGCTCCTGCTACCTGAAAAATAACCTTTTAGCTATTTCACACTAATGTTAAGGGTTAAAAGCACCACTTCTTATTTGTAACTCTGAACTAAACCACCAATCCCTTATAGATGTTTTTTTCAGCAATAGCTTTCTACGAACAAAAGGTCTTTCATACGAACATTGAATATGGACTGACCCTGGAATAATAATAGATACAACAGCACACGTGGACGCTGCTAGCTTAGTAGAAGGTACCTTATACATATATGTAGGTATTTTCAAACGACTTCAAAAAAGGAGGAGGTTCTCAAATCGGTTGTTTTTTTTTAAGTTTGTTATCTCATATCTCCGTGATTTATCCGATATCAGATTGGATTTGAAAAAATATTTTTTCACGTGAAAGGATATACGTTCCGATTGGTCCCATAGAAACCTCATCAAAATCGGTTGAGTAGTATGGTTTTAAAATCAAAATAGCTGGAGGAAATAGAAAATATATCATCCAAGTAAGTAGACGAAATTACGTGTTTTGCTTTTCTGTGACTTTCCAGTGGTGTTGTTAGGTGTGGGGTACTACTAAAAAGTGAAAAATAAAAAACTTATTTTCAAAAAAAATACAACCGACTTCCAAATGAAAAAAAACAGTACAAAGTATAAAATAACTTTAATTTCGGAAGTCGGTGTTAAAATACAATTAAAGTTATTTTATACTTTGTAGTGTTTTTTTTTATTTGGAAACGGTGGTTTTTTTTTTTTTTTTAAGTTTTATAATCATGAACTGTCTAGCCTTTTTCCAACTAGATTGAGGTCGGCTTCCAGTCAAACTGGATTCAGTTGAATACGAGTATTTTACGTGAAGCGACTACCTACCTGACCTCCACAACCCAGTGACTGGGTATCAAGGTACTTCTTGGCAAGACTGGTTTCAGATTTGCGGGGCTGTTATTACTGTTATTAGCCACGAGCTCTTAGAAAAGGGTATTTCATAGATTTATTCAATACTAGCTTTTGCCCGCGACTTCGTACGCGCATATCCAGTTTTTTCCCGTTTCCGTAAGAATTTCGGGAAATCCTCTTTTAGTGCTCCCCTACGGAGAGTAGGGAACGTACATGCCAAATTTCAGCTTTCTACGACCAGAAGTTTCGGTTGTGCTTTGCCTGTCAGTCACTCAGTCAGTCAGTAACGGAAGAATTTTGTATATATTGATAAGCTGAACCTGGTAAATAATTAAATCGTAGCGTCAAGGCACGTGGACGCAGCTAGTCAAAAGTAATTGCTCTAATGTACCTAGAATTTAAATGTGAAAGTTCGAGACGTTTGAATTCGAATGTGGTCCATATATTTTTAACTCGATCACGCCCCACGGCCCAACCGCTAAAGGCTTTTGGATGAAACCTGGCACGGGACTGGAACGTATGTAGAATGTAGGTATACCGGATTAGCATTTTTTGCTTTTTTATATCTTAAAAGTATAATAATGTAGGTACTAAACTTCTACATGCTCTTTGGGCACTTTAGACCACTGGCCCAAAGAGCAGAAGTATTGAACATTATGCTTATACGCTACAACTAAATTTGATATTTCTGATATCGATATGTACAGGCGTGTTTACGCCTGTATTATCCGAGGGATGATTCAGTATGTTTGTGTTTGTATGTTGTGTGTTCTAACTTTTTTTTTTTTAATTGAAAGGCAAGCTTGAACCAAAACGAACACAATGAGAAATTATGGTGATCGAGACTTCTCTGTATGTGGATAGGCCTTTCAAAAATTGAAATTGTACCCCAGTACCTAACTATAATTAGGTACTTACATTCCTGCCTATATCTATATTAATATAATAAGGCTGAAGAGTTCGTTTGTTGGTTTGAACGTGCTTATCTATGGAACTACCAGTCGGATTTGAAAAAATTTTTTGTTTATGAAAGCGACATTCAAGAGGAATACATATACGAGAACGGAAAAAAACGGGGTATACGCGTAAGAAATCGCGCGCAAAAGCTAGTTAAATATGAAAATTATTTGATGGAAAAATCTTCCCCATAAATATTCGTAGTTATCATATTACCTATCCGTGCCCATATAAATTACACTTTGAAACTTCTTCCTTATAAGAATTTACTCATCCAAAAAGAAATCATGATACCTATAAGAAGGAGCGCAATAATGGATGAAGAACTTGAATAACTTTTTCCTCTGAAGGTTTCGTTTCAGGATTTTCCTACAAGGAAGTCTTCTTGTAATCAGATTATCAGTATTTCGCAACAAACAAGTCGGGAAGTTTTCCCTTCTTACGAAATGACTCGGATTGATCCAATTGATTGATACCTTTTTTTTTTTTTGATCTCGGGGGGAAATCCTCATGGAAATCCTCCACCCTGGGGCGGGTGGAGGGGTCTGTCAGACTCTTACTGACTAAAACCACCCCGGTGTTCCATCTTCCACCTACGCCGGGGATCGCGGGAACGTATGCGACATCCGCAATCCCCGGCTGGTGCCGGCCCGCCACTGCGGGCCACCTCGCGTCGGCGAGGGGAGTGAGGTGTTTGACTCCCCTCGCTACGTCAAAGAGGGGCGCACGGGAACACCACGCGCCGCCACCTCGGGTCCGGATGAGTGGGGGGCGACGGACATCCCCAAGTCCGCCGCCCCTGGACCCAGTTAGGGGGGCCGGAAGAGGGCAGCGTATCCTCCGACGCCCGATGCGCCTGCTGCGGGCAGGGAGAGCGGTTGTGATCTCCCTCTCCCTTTCCGCAGCCTCCTTCTGCGCGATAACTGTCTCGCAGAAGGAGACCACCGCGTCCCAGGACTCCTCACCGCCGACCATAGCATGGACTACGGCCGGCAGCGAGAGGTCACCGCCTACAACAGAGATGAGGGCACGGCGCGGCTCCTCCCAAGCTGCACACTCTGCAAGCGTATGCCGCACCGTGTCCTCCCGACAGTCGACGCAGTGGTGGCATCGAGCGTCCGGCTCCCTGCCTATGCGACACAAGAACCTCCCGAAGCAGCCATGCCCCGAGAGGACCTGCGTCGCACGGAACGACAGGGAGCCGTGCCTTCTCCCGAGCCAGAGGTCGAGCAATTGATTGATACCTGTTCCAACCGATTTAATGGTCAACCTTATAAGCTTGAAGCTCGTTATATGAGATTTTTAGGCTAGGAAAATCATGAGAAGCTGCATTTTCTCAAGTGGCATCAAAAGGTGGTGACAATGGCTTAATTATTGCTGTATATCTCTAGCTTTACTTATTAATACACTAGATTTTGCCCGCTTCTTCGTACGCACAAATCCCGTTTTTTCCCGTTCCCGCATAGCCTATAGCTTTAGCCTATCATTTTCCAAATTGGACTGGTAGTTCCAGAGATTAGCACGTTCAAACAAACAAACTCTTCAGCTTTATTATATTAGTTTAGATAAAAAAATATTTATTATATCAGTATAAATATGACTTTATTGTCATACCAAGATAAAAGATGAAAGTAACAGGCCTATTTATTATTCTTCAGTTTAAACAAAACTTATCTGACCGAGTTGTTCTGACATCGATCTTTAGTAGGAGACTGCCACACACAAGTGACCGAATGAGACAACGTCCTACAACGTTAAACATTGGCCAAAACCTATCTTCGGCCGGGTACTGAGGGGATCAAAAGACTAAAAATACCAAGGGAGCAGAATTCCTCAATAGTCCGAGAGCTCGCGCAAAAAATTCGTTTATTAAATGCCGTGGTTCGGAGCCGTAACCGATAGCACTCTATCCGCAATCCCGTCGTAAAGTCGTTACTAAAGTCGAATTGGGTCTGTAATAAAACCGTACAACGTCCTAAGGTGTTTGTAAAGTGGTCACGTAACTTTAATAGTGTATGTATAGTTTATATAGAGGGAAAGACAATGATTTCTTGTTTTAGCTTTATATTACAGTGTCCTAATTAATTTTGGGAACAACATGACCTTAATCTGTGTATTCCTAATTTAGTATTTTACTTATACAGTCGTTACGGATTGTCAGAAGCCCGAAAATCTGACATCAGTCTTGACAAGAAGTACCGCGTTACCCAGTAACTGGTTTGTTAAGGTCAGATGGGTTGTCATGTGGTCAGATTGTCACTAGCTCCATGTAAAATGCTGGTATTCAGTTGAATCCGGTTTTACTGGAAGCCGACCCCCTCATACTCGTTGAGAAAAGGCTGGGCAGATGATGATGATGTTACTTCGGTAAAAATAAAATCCGTTGCAATACTGCAAATGCTTGTTGTAGGTTCACTAGCAATCAGTCACAACTTTTATACAACTATTTACACCTATATACAACTTTTATACAACTAGAAACAACGCTGGAACCGTGATTTTTTTCGGAATGAAAGTGTAAAAGTAAAGAATAAAAAGTGTGTTCTATTACTGAAAGATTTTCGTAACCAGATCGGTAGGTACTTACTTCCAAAACTTACCTTTTACAAACGTATTAAGGAGCAAACAAAGAAACAACTGTACTATACTGTAATTTAGTAGTAAAGGTGACATTTTGCAATATGAAATCCGAGCTCCTGAGCAAAATGACGCAGGTACAATGGTAGATATTTCGAACAACGACATTTTCCAATACTGTAGTTTTGTGCCCTGTTTCAGTACTCGACTTCACTGAAAGCTTAAACGTGTTTCTGCTTGAAGCTTTTATTATTTATATGTGTATTAGCTACGCCCACGGATGCCCTGCACTGTCAAATATAGTAAAAACCTAGTCGGATCATAAATGTATTTCTATAAATTAAAAGTTAGACGTCGATACGATAATAAATGAAAACACTGGCAAAACTGGTTAATAGGAATATTTTAACACTATTATAAAACTATCATCGAAATTAAAAATAAACTTTCCAATTGCATAGAACGTCAAAAAAACTCAAACTATTGTGGCGAAATAATCCAAGCAGTCTGTTGCAGTTAGTGACAGCAAATCTGTGATATAAGACATCATATTTGTATGAACTAGTATTGCCAGTGTTTTATTGTCGAATCGTCGTCTCAACCTTGTATGTTGTATGATAGGCCAATGAATTAAAAGTCACCCTGAAAACAGAGTCAGACAGGTAATCCAAACAGTATAAAACAAAGTTACTGCCTGCCTCAATGTTTCTCCGCTTACTTCTTTTAAACCCCACAAACCGAATCAAAATCTTTATACGATTTTCACTAATAGAAAGAGCGATAAACGAGGAAGATTTGTATGGGGGTCAACCTGTTTTATATTTCCTTGGGTGAACTTTATGTATGTCACATCATGACGTGCCAAAGCGAGATTGTTCTAAGCGTCTTGGAATCATGATGGCTTTAAGACGTCATAGTAGGGCCCCTGGAAAATGAAATAGATATGAATTTCCAAACACCCACGATAAACATCTAGATTTAGTTACCGAACTCGGTTGAAACTATCCTAGACATCTAAATATAGTCTGTCGCTACTTGAAACTGTCGGGACGCAGTAGGTACTTGTATCAACCGCCACCGCCGTCAAAACTCGTTATCAGATCAATTGTCCCGCTCGTAGTCAGTTCGTGTTTATCTTCCACCAAATTGACAGGTTTAATTCCAAGTTGACTGTGAATATCAATGCTGCTGAAGCAAATAAACGTGAATTAAACACGTTTGGTTTATTTCGATTTATTTATTACTTTTACGATAGGATAGGAAGGATCTTTGACAGACGTAACGGGTAGTAGGAAGTCCACCAGTTTGCCAAGGGGTATGGGTATGAGTTAGGTGTTACCTAATTACTGGGTGGTGTAGTTCAGATAGACTACTGTCTATCTGCCTTACTATTTAGGCATCGACTGGCGTCCAAGGATTGTTAAAAGTGTTGTTGGTTGTCCGGTGGCATGATATCCAGGTGACGTTATTGCCGTCGCGGGTAGAACCTAGATAAGTGTGGCACAGGAACGTGGGGATTGAATCAAGAAAAGAGAGGACTATGCACTTTTTTTCCCACCTGCGGAGATTGTCTTAGCTACGGCTGCCCTTACCATATATACACGGATATATTAGCCAGCAAAACATAAAGTACACATAAAACAAACGGGACAGGCATGCACACAGTAATATTTCATGTAAGGATAAGGTGAAAGGATGAAAAACGGGGCACTATAAAAAGTTTCCGCCACGCACTTGTGAATGAAATGGCGTTTTTATCATTTTCTCTGCGCCATTCATTACTAAAACAGCCTTTTTATTTCCTACTGTCTCTTCTGCTTATCATCAAAAGCGAAATGACCAATTTACTTAGTAAGAATATGCGTCCATCGAATGATAATCTTGGGCACTCTAACATCACAAATCACTAACGGCTGGTCTCAATAAAGTAACCTTTGACAATATTCAGACAGTTGGTTGGTTGGTTGTCTGACAGTTGTTCAAAGGTTTAACACTATATAAACTTATTAAAACACTTTCTGTCAAAAAATTGTCAAACGTCAATCAAGTGACAGAAACAGAACACTTATTTAAATTCGTTCAGCACTGTACGGTTGCAGTAATATGGTAGATATTTAAATATTATCTAAAATGTGACTACATGAGTGGTGTGCATTTTTTATGATAATTTAATAAAAATGTATTCCCTGAGTTGCACCTATGGTAGGCACACAAATTTCGCTAGTTATGCTTAATCCCCGTATAATAGGGGGCTAGCCTGTTTCCATTACGAAGGGACAAGTCCAGACTCCGGACTTGTATTGAGAAATTCCAGACAGAAAAACAGAAAAACAAATCTCTACGATTTGAGAAATGTAATAAAAAATCTCGCCAAATACACATTCGCGGTACAGGAGGGCCTTTGAACCAAAGGAGATCCACATTCTGCTTAGAATTTTGCTTTCGCATAAAAGCGAACGTGTGTGCAAATGTCGTAAATAGTCGGAAAGCAGTTTTTGCGTCATGAAAGTCACATAGCAAGGCGTAGACCTAGTCAACACAGTCGTTAACTTGGTATAAAAGACGTTAGGGTTAGTTTCAGGTAACATTCTGCAGCGTTCAGACTTGAACCGTATTGAAGTAATGACTTTGAGCACAGTGTGCGTTGTAAAGATGGAAGATTTGTTATTTTACATGATATCAGGACTAGGGTTACGCTTTTTTTAAGAAGTAGTTACCAGTTAAATAGAAAAGAGTACCTATATATTATTATACCTGATTCTAGAAAGGCTAAATAATTATAAATTCTTTATTGCGAGTAACAATGAGACTATATAGTGTTAGTAACAATAAATAAACTTACAACTACAACGTGTAGCAGAATAAACGCAATACCTCTCAAGGGGTCATTGTAGGTACTTATCACTATGAACAACTTATACTATGGGACCAAGCTGAAATCGCGAAAAAAAATCGACTACCCCATACATTTCTGTGCGCATAACTTGACAAAAAAGTAAAAGTTGTTCTTAATGGTGAGTACAATGACCCCTTAAGAGTTATATCATTTATTCTGTTACACGTTGTATGTTAGTGATACAATTACATCAACACACACAACATAATAATCGTTCCTTCAGCATTCCAGCTGAGATACTGGACCAACGGATTCACGATTTAGGAGTCCAGCCTGTCAGCAATCATGCCCAGGATGCTGTTGAAACCAGCTCGCACCCTGGGCACCAAGTATGCACTTCTTTTACGCATCAATGCATAAAAGCAATCAACACGTAATTCCGGAAACATCAAATGAAGAGTCCTACAGTCTTAGAATTCGAAAAATTAGTATTTACCCATCATTGTTTAAATTTTCCCATTACAAACTTTTTATTTTTTATTAAATAATAGTACGATTACTAGACATTTTCTAAGAAGCCATGGTTTTATTTTCTGCCACTTTGCAATTATGACCAAAAAGATAAAAACTTGAGTACTCTGACAGTATTCAATAAATCAAAAGTCAGAGTCAAAATGATTAGAGTATTTTAGCATTGTCTATTGCTTTTGTAGATTATAAAACACGCCTACGCAGAATAGAGTACAATACTCTATATTAGAGCACGGTTGGAAACCTTAATTTGGATTGTGTTATTGTTCTTCGAATAAAATTATCGCAATTTAGGGTTTGGCAACCGACCCTAACCACATTCTTAGAAAATTAAAACTTATATTTTCATCAATTGATCCAGTCAATTGTAGTTATTAAATGTTATCAACAGTTCCTGAAAAACTCGCTGAGCTTACTGTTATTTTTAAACGAAAACATTTATTCCAGTACTATAAATAGTGTAAACTGAAAGAATAATTAAACAAAGACAGTCTTTAATCAGTGCTCGCCTGGTGTGTAAGCAGAACTATAGGTCTCCGTAGACTCAATTACGTGTAATCCAACGCCAGTACCCGTAGCGGAAGCCTTCCCCAACTCAAAGGGTCTATATTCAATGAATTCATGGGAAAATACCTAGTAGTAGATTGACGGTTTAAAAGTTTTTTACAAAAAAAATATAACCGAAGTCGGTGTTTTTAGTTGTTTTTTGACACCGACTTCCAAAATTAAAATTATTTAATACTTTTGTTGTGTTTTTTATTTTGAAGTCGGTTCTATTTTTGTGTATTTTTTTTTGTATGTATTTTACTTTTTAGTCGTGATTCCCAACTAAACTGATATTATTCCCATAAATAGTGGTTGCACCATTTGCCGTCAAGGAGTTACTTTGTGTGCCTTCGCAGTCCAAGTCCAGACCAGCTCATAGTTAAATATCTACTTTGCTATGGGATAATAAACATCGATGTGGTTATTGTGGTTTATGTTACTTTGTTCGTGATTAGTAAAGCCAATTAATTGGTACGTTTGGTTTTGATTTCTATCTGCGGTGCCGAAACCTTGATTGGCATTAAAATGCAGGTGGACACATACCTGACAAATGTGAACATTGGTTTGTTAATAACCATGGAGTTAGCACTTCATTATGTTTCAAAATCACAGTTATAGTGTAGTTTCCATTTCCACATAATTACTGCAATCAAGTTATTGTGTGGGTGCTGACTGCACCCACAAAATTACTTGACTGATTGTCAAACTCTTGACTTCGACATTTTGTCGCATTTCAGGAGACTACGTCAATCATAGAACTTTAAACCTTGTACAAAGGACTTAAGAGCCTTGACGCGTGTTCCTGATTTACAACGATTATAATAATTTAAACCTCGAATATTGTTCATTTTCAATTGTTCTACGCAACAGCAATGTCTCCTTGTTAAATAAGTGCACTTAAACTTTGTTAAAGAAAATTGTGCTGGTAGATTGAAATGCTCTTCAGCTGGCTATAGTGAAAAGTGAGGCGAGGGAGGAAACTTCCTTTCGTACGTGACCTGGAGCTGAATTTACGACTGCTTCAATGTTCTGAGATGTATTTATGTGAATCAACTAGTGTTGTACGAAAAACAGTGGGCTTTTATTAGTGTTGGACTAGGGGCGGATCCAGGATAGTCGTTTGGGGGGACTTGACCCCGCTGAGGGTAGATTTTTAGCAAAGTTAAGTCTAAAAAACCACATAAAATATATAAAATATAACAAGACTCCTTGGATTACTTTTCGTAAATTCCTTAATAACTTCGTTTAGTTGTAGACGCTTGAGCCCCTTGAACCCCCCTGCATCGGCCAATGGTTCGGACATAGTAACCCAAGATACCGACGACGGCGACGGAACGATAGTGCATGAAAACAAGTAACTCAAAATATTACAATCTACAGCAGAATTTTAAGATTCACTTTCAAAAATATATCGAAAACAACAACACCTTGAAAATCACGAATATTAAATATTACTGTAACCATAGATACATACAAAACTCATGTTTACCCGACGCGCGACGCTATGGAGGGTAATGTATTTATTCTATTCGTGATAAACAAAAAATAACTGCTCCAATATTAAAGACATTCCGTATAATAAAGACGTGATAACAATAAATAGAAGTAGGTAACTATAGGTCTTATAAGTTTCCCAAGAAAAGCCGCGCCGCCTCGATCGTAAATAAGTAAATAGTTGGAATCGTTGATTCGTTTGAAATCCGAAGTTCATTGAATTGTTTGATCGTTTCGCCGAAGGGAATAATCATCTTGGCACCTCTGTTATTCGCAATAAACGATTTGTTCTAAAAGGATGGATACAAGAACTGATCAAATACTCGAGAATCGAGAAAACAACACGTTAACTGTACTATGTTATTTTTCGTCTTTGTAGAATATAACTTTGTGGTGCTAAGTGGATGAAAACGCTGCTGCTGAGCATAAGTTCTTCGGTTCGATATCTAGGTCGGGCAAGGCGATAGATATGTGTTTTTCCACTAGGAATTGTTATGCAGTTTGGAATTGACATGGGACATTGACATAACACTATCATATACTCTAGGAACTTTGCATTAAGCAACATCTTTCGTTGGTGGTACAGAGTCGCAGATAGAAATTCTTTGAAAACATTTCCAGGCGTGAGAGTGACTCCATCCAGCGCTTTATCGTGCAATGCGTGATGATCTCTCTATCAAGAGTAATACAACAAAGAAGAGAAGAGAATAACAGGCGAACTGTGGCGTCTTCCTAACTTCAAAGAAAAACAGGCATCATGCCATGTTATTTTAGTCAAATTACTTTTTAAATTTCAATTTTCTATCCAAAATACAGCAGTTATTTGTAGACATAGCGGAGAGCAAAGGCAACATTGTTTTGTGGGACAAACAGTCAAAACAAAAGCTAGATTGCGATACACGATGACATTACGATATTCAACCGAAATACCAATGTTCGTGAGTGAAGTGACCTACTAAAAGTACTACCTGTTGGGGTTCCTTTGAACGCAACTCCAGTTCGCAAAACATTGTTCCCTACCCAAACAAAACATAGCTTTGTTGGCGAAACCATTCACTTTTAAACATTGGCTGTGGCTTCGAAATCACGTTTCGACCTTCTCTGGCAATCCAAATCGTAAGGGAGTGAATGTTTTGTCTCTTCAGTTGCCAATCGGGTTGTCTAGGTTAATGGAAAGTGTTACTGAGGTGGCTTTATACCTGAAAATCTAAGGGAACTTTCTTGTATTACGTATGGTGCGTTTTTGCATTGCTTTTGATTAAGAAATATTTCTCCACTCCTTCCTTTGTGCTTATTAAATTTGCCAAGAACCAATAAATCCTTAACGGAAACTCACAAACAGCAGAAATATCGAACAAAATCCTTGGAGGATTGCGCAACTCACTACTGTTATAAAATGATAGAGTTTTGTTTTTCACAGACAATTCAACGTATCAAAACGTCCTATTCTCAAAACGTCCAATCAGCAAATCGTCCTATCAGCAAATCGTCCTATTCGCAAATCGTCCTGTTCGCAAATCGTCCTATTAGCAAATCGTCCTATTCGCAAATCGTCCTATTCGTAAATCACACTAATTAATGTGTGGTATGACTGTACTATCTCCCACTGTTTTTGTACGTTCTGCTTACACGACGATTTGAGAATAGAACGTTTTTATACAGAGGCTCAACTAGAGAAAAATATATAAACTATTAAGTTTCTTGCAGTTACAGCTGAGATAATCCTACTTCCTAATACCCAATATTGTAAATGTGACAGTCTGAATGTTTGAATGTAGCTTCTTGTTTAATCACGTCTCATCACATCAGGCATTAGGTTAGGCCCTGACTGATATCAGAAGGCCTATTCTCGTACTTAAAATGCGTTCTTATATAAGTCATCAATGTCATAAGTTTGTGGGGAAATTATTTTTTTTTTTGACATTATGCGACAGCGATACGAATGCAAACATTCCCAAAGAGCATTTTCATTCACATCGGAAACATTTTATTCAAACTACTTTTCAGTAAAATATTTTTTCTTTTATTTGTGCAGACCGCAAACTGCAACGCAAGTATGATAAACCAAGTCAGTGTAACGAGCTAATCCAAACTAATCTAGTTTAGCTGGTCTCCAACCGGCTCTGCCTTTGACTACTTCTACAGTGGCTATTAAATCAAAATGATCAAATATAAAATGTTTTTATTTAGTAATTTAGCCAAAACTAATATTTTGACTTACACGTCAATCTTTTTTGTTAGAATCAACAATATAAGACCGATGTTTCCTCTCAGAAGAAACAATCAGTGGTCAGAATTTCTTTATATGTATATGACTGCATCATTAAATGCATACAATTATTAATGTAATAGACAGATGAGATCCATGTAGATTAATGTCTGACAAATTCTTTTGAAGAGAAGCACCACTCAAATTTGAGTAGACCTGTCCAAACAGTTATCTTTTCAGTTATCATATAGCTCAATACTGAGTGTGGGCTGCATATAGTACTCAAATCTACCCATACTACATACCATACATAACCCCAGGATCCTAAACGGAAGCTGAACCCAGATAACAGAACCCATTACAGCACTGTCACACTCAATAAATTAAATACCCCTTTTGCAGCCACACTATCGTCGGGATGGAATCAGAACAGACATTAATTCCCCACTCAGTAAATACAAATCTGATGTAACATAGTCGTTCCGTAATTAACGAGGTTTATGCCAGGGATGTTAAGCAGCTACGTAGCCGTAATCGAAACTGTCGGATATCCGAAATAAAAATCAAGATACGAATCTGAGATAATTTCGGATAGGGGCGAAGTCTAAATGAGATACGTTATGACAGGTCTTTTTGCCCGACCGAGCCAACACACTAGCCATTCGCATCATTTGCAGTTTCTTTATTATTTCTATTGCTTCATTTTGTGTTTTACTTTTACAACTTTATTTGAAAAGTAGGTAATGGATAATTCGAAATAATTTAATATCCTGAACCGGTAAAGTATTATTCCTATGTCTATCCGTATTCAGATCCGACATGCACAGAGAACGCTGCTGCCCATTCTCTGGTGAGTCCCTTAGTCGCCTCTTACGACACCTAATGGAAGTGATGGGATGGTGCTATTATTTTACGTCCGACACCATACAGTACTACTGTACTACTGTATGGCGTATGTACATGTGACAAATAATTCCGACAATTCTTACCCGTTACCCGTAGACTTGTCTGTTCCTTCACGCAACTTCTTATCTTTATCCATTAATTCCCCACTCAGTAAATAACAATCTGATGTTACATAGTCCTTCCTTGGATAACGAGGTTAATACCCATCGTAGTGGGTAATGAAATCAAATTAGTTGGCTCAGGAGTCATGGGGGAATGTGACTGGATGTTCATTTAGTCTTTGTTTGTACGGTTGTACTATAACTTGCTAATGGATGGAACAGTGGCAGGATTTGAACTTACTGACAAGGTGATGAGGACGTGTTGTTTGGTACATAGTAGACTTGTGTCAAGGGGCAGGTCCAGAACCGTCGTTTGGTGGGGGCTTGACCCCGCTGAGGGTAGATTTTAGCAAAGTAAATTCTAAAAAACCACATTAAATTATATTTTGATTAACGCATAACAAGCCTCCTTGGATTACTTTTCGTAAATTCCTCAATGACTTTGTTAGATTGTAGACTACCAAAGATATCTGGGTCTTCTGGGAGGCTTGAGCCCCTCAGCACCCCCCCCCCGGATCCGCCCATGCTCGTGTCCTCTCTAGGTCACCAGTGGATTTATACAAACTTAGAATCAGTCAGTTCCTTCAGGGAAATCTTCTTTGTTTTTAAGTTTTAAAGGTAATCACTGGAAGTATACTGATACGATTACGAAAATGCTTTACCACTGTGTTTGATAGGATTGATCACGGAAAAATGCACGGTTCTTGCGCCATAAGTTGCGGGTGTGAAAACACCGAAAAAGGCTATTAGTGGGGTTATAAACTTAGAATAATATTTATTTTCCATAGCTTGTTAGCTGATTGAAGGGTGGTTTCATATGCATCGAAAGACATTTCTACGAATTTTCCTTTTACCAACAACGGCAGTTTCCGTCATGTCATTGCATTATGGATTGTGTGTGTGATTTATTTATTTATTTATTGCACACAATGTACACACAGTTACAGACTCAACTAAACTTTGTGAGTACATTACCCTGTTAGGGCGCAGCAATCAACTTATAGCTTTTTTTTTATTTATAAATAAATAAATTAGCACGTCACAGGCTAGAATCACTGAATTCCAATATTTGTAGTTCTTGTGAAATCACCATCGTGTAAAGTTATTATAACAGTAATGATGATTGATAATAGTTGGTGATTGGCAGGTCATTCATGTCAAATAATTTTAGCACCTCCTATGAAGTTTTGAACACCATCACAGGTGCTCACGCAGGCCAGAGACAAAAGCTGAATTTAAAATGAAGAGCTAAAAAATCTACCCATTGGGCTTATACACTATTACAGATGATAGTTTGATAAAGATCGATAAAATGATAAAAACAATTAATTGTAAAGCACAAATTCTAATCAATGAACAATTGTATGAACTTCTATTTTTTTTTTCTTTAATTTTACCAATCTTATACCCAAGTATTAAAATAGTAGCGTAGCATTGTGTTTGAACACAACTACGCTACTTGACGACATTCGTAGACAGCTGTTTTACTATTACTACTAAAATAACACCAACATTTCTGACAATAATAATATTTTCTTTGTTATATCTGCTTCTAGCTGACCCCCGTAACTTCGTCTGCGTCACGTGTTTCATTAATGCTCCGCTCTTTTTGGTCGTAGCGTGATTTTATATAACCTTATAGCCTTCCTCGATAAATGGGCTATCCAACACTAAAATATTTTTGCAATTCGAACCAGTAGTTTCTGAGATGAGAGCGCGTTCAACAAAACAAACAAACAAACTCTTCAGCTCTGTTATATTAGTATAGATTCTTCATATTTCACGTTACCTATCAAATCATCTTCGGTTAATAAAATATACAACGTATATAACATGTAACGACTTTGACATTATTATTGTAGTCAGCATACAATATTATCGTCGCCACTGCTACGAGACAGCGTATATACAAGACGAAATGTTATTCCGGATGACATCGTAGTTGATAGTTCTACATAACTACAGTGTGACAGGAGTATGAATATACTTAAATTCGTAGACGACATATAGGGGGTGACTCATGAATATGAAAAACTTTAGCTACGGGAATCCACCTGCCAGTATTATAATATATGAAAAGAAATTAATTCCCTAGAGCATGTCGAAATATACAAACACACCTAAGGGTAACCCTTCGGGTACGTTACCCTAACCAGCATCACATTTTATATGATACTAGTTGCCACCCGCGGCTCCGCCCGCGTGATTGTCGAAAATTATCCCAAGGGAACATATTCCCGGTATAAAAAGTATCCTATGTGTTACTACAGACTATAATCTACCACTGTGCCAAATTTCATCAAAATCCATTCAGTAGTTTTTACATGAAAGAGTAACAAACATCCATCCATCCATCCTTACAAACTTTCGCGTTTATAATATTGGTAGGATTTTTAACTTTATGCCATAGTTAAACTTGCAATCTTCAAGAATATTGAAGATTTTCATTGGATTAAAATTCACTCTGTATAGTGTATACCCACAAATCTAGGTACATAAGTGATATTGCAGTCAACACCACAGCCAGGCTTACGATATTGGAGTTACTTCCTGATTCAGTTATCTCCGCGATTCCCGTCGAATTCTGATTAGCTGTCGCTCTCAATTTACTTTGAAGAAGGAGTACACAGGAATCAATTTATAACCGAGAGTTCAGAGATGAAAATAATTCATTTCATGTAATTTAGTAACTTTAGAAGATGTGACCAAGAACCGAAAAATGAACTTGGAAAGGATGCCTTTGCACAGCAGTGGGACAGTGCGGCCCGGGCTAACTAGAGCTTCATGATACCCACATAGTTATGTAAGGAAGAAGGAAACGTTTACATTACTTACTTAAACTTTTTGTACAGTACAGTAGCAGTACATGGGCGGACTTAATGCAATAAGGCATTCTCTACCAGTCAACATTTGGTTTAAAGACTACACTGTGGGAAATCCTATGGTAGACGCCTGATAAACTTGCAATAAAGTACATTGACCTTTCCCTTATATCCCAAACGATACACGAACAATAAATATGAACCGTTTTGCATTAGTAGAGAACGTAAAGGATCACGATAGAAGTCGATTCAGGACAGCTTTGCCTTTATTTCTGATTTTGGTATTAAAAAGGTCAATAAATGTATGTGGTCAATAACCGTTATTGCACATTTATCTGGTGTCTACCATAACGAATATAATAAATTCGAAAGTGAGTTTGTTTGTGTCGTCAAACTGATTTTGATGATTTTTTGTTCAGAGATAGATGGGTACCTGGAGACGGTTATAGGACACTACAACAATATTTTTATATTCTCAATTCGTAATAAGTTTCATCAAGTTTACCTGTTCTAATAAAATATAAAAATAGTCGTAAACCGTTAGCCAATATCAATTTAAAACTTACCTACAATAATATAATAAATAATATTATATCAAAATATAATACTACACGGTTTCACTTAATCCGATTCTTGAATTAAATCTAAAATGCTAGAGCGCCCGCTGTTCCGCTGCGAAGCGATAAGCGCCCTATTCATTGGGTATCTATTTATTCTGCTGCACAAATATAAAATACATTAGCTTGACTTTGATCGAGCGGCTTCCTCTAAGCTCATAATAAAACCGCAAATATTTAACCTTACAATGAGACTCGGTAAATCGCCATTAAAAATATGTGAAGTTGCAGACGTTATGGCGCCGCGCCGCGTCTACTGGACTTTGAGTAACGTAAACCCCAGTAAGTGCAATATAAATTAAGTCCTGAAAACTGTGACACTGCATTATCATAATAAACATTCAGCATATTAATTTAAAATACGGTCATACACTGCCATCAATCAAATGAATCTAACAATAAAAAAGTTATTGGTTCGTATTTTAACACCGACTTCCGGAAACTTTAAATAAAAAACACTACATAGTATAAAATAACTTTATATTTTATACTTTGTAGTGTTTTTTATTTCTGCAATTTTTTTTAATTTTGGCAAAGTACCTACGCAATCTCGTTTACTTAGATGACATAATTTTTTTAGCTATTTTAATTTAAAAAACAAATGACTGAACCGATTTTGAAATGAAATGATGAAATTGCTATGGGACCAACCGTAAAATACATCCTTTCACTCAAAAAAAGTTTTTCAAATCAGTTCATAAATGACAGAGTGATTAGGTACCTAACAAACAAAAAACATACGACCGAATTGAGAACCTCCTCCTTTTTCGAAGTTAAACATATAGCGCATTTGAATGACTTTTGTTTTTAACTTTTTCACAACAACCAAACTGTCCGGAAAAACAAAAGCAACTTTATGAACATAAGTAAGTATAATAAACTACATACAACACGTCCAAAAACTACGTTTCTCTCACAAAAACACATACTTTTTACTCATGTAATAAAAATAAATGTCACCATTAAGGATAAAAGAACAAAACGCCCGAGCCCACAAGCTGTGATTTCGCTGACGTGAATTTCGCTCATTTAAAAATTCGTTTGAAAGAATGAATACGTAACGAAGTAGGTCAACCGCTTTCATATTATTTATTTAATACATTTTTAATAAGGCCCGAATAATAACGCTCTCACCTTTGATTAAATTCCTTGAAATTCGAGAGGACTGGCCGCTTTTTTTTTGTTTGAGTATACCAAAAATTTTCCTTATATATTTCATTGATGCTACAGGCATTTTTTCTTTTAAAGTGTGTTTAATATGGATTACCTATACCTGAATTTAATTCTTAATCTTTACATATCGAAAAACCCTTTCATACTTCGTTTTAAACCTTCATGTATTATGTTATCTAATTAGTATCGTCCTTGTTATGCCCCTAATAAGCCCACCCTTCAGTAATGAGCACCTTTTGTTATTTTACAATAGCATTTCAGTATACTTCAGAATGATTGATGTACCTCAAGGCAAAACCTTTCCCCTTACGCCAAAAAAAGCTCCCTCGTTTTTACAGTAACCTGAAAACATGTGGTAATTAATTTAGGTGGTTGGTAATTAGCAGTTCCCTTGGGAAAATATAATAGAACTTACACCGATTTCACAAATATATTGAAGTAAAATCATCAAACTTTCTCCAATATATTTCATTTGTAGTAGAATATGCCTTTGCATTAAGATCTGACGAGTTGTAAGTAGCAATACAAAGTAAGATTACTTCCTGAAAAAATACTTTTACTCCCGAAAAAATTAAAACTTTAACCTCACGCAAACAGCCACGCCACAAGCAAGCAAGCAAGCAGTATTATAATGATAAGAATCTGACGCTCAACAAAACCAAATTCAGGCTGATCCCAACAGGAAAATATCAAAATGTGCAGAAAATTGGAGACAAACACGATCTCAGTAACATTTGACACTCTTACGGAATCCATTCCCGTCGCACGTCATGAAAATGAATGCCTCAAGAATAAACGAAACAAGGGGAAACACGATAACAAATATACGAAATCCTATTATGTATTCCCAGATCTTATTTGTATTAACAAGATTATGTGTTATGGAGCCCGAATGACACTGAGCATCTCATCATTTTCGAGGCTATGTGATACGAGGGATATTAGTGTTGGATAACCACATCAGATTGAAATACTCTCATTTGGGGACGGATTAAGTATTTGTTTTTCTTTGGTAATTTGTGGGGGTTTTCGTTAACCAAGTCATCAGAATTTTACAGACTACGAAGAACTCCACTCAGCATCGATCTTTGGAGAAAATAAAAGAAATATATACCTTCACATAATTCTGTGGTCGTAAACTAAACCGATACTAAAGGAGCTACCAATTTACCGAAACGCAGATCAAGCTTTTAAACATAAAAGACTGGTTACAACGCTCTTTTCTCCAAGACCCCCATCTCGTAAGGGTTCAAGAAAAACAGCTGATGCACGTTCTTTCCAAGATTTAGTAGTACGCGGCAAAAGATTCGTTTAAAACGTGCAGTTCTGGACCGCCAACTATTTAAATGGTGAGAATGGAATTTCGATTTGTGGCGGGTGGCAGGGAGCGGAAATCAACGGGTGTGAGGTCAAACACTATCTACACTGGAAATGACTAGTCTGTTGAGTTGTTTTCATAATGAACATTATTTACGCAACTGTTGCTTCAAAACTGGTTTTGAATATCAGTATAATCTACGAATCCCTTAACTTTTAAGCAAAGAATTTCCATAAATGGCGTAGAAATCTTCTATTAAAAGTTACAAACTGAAAAGTCAGGAAGTTTACCGAGAAGATTACACATATTCATTAAAAGTAAATCACGAAAGTTCTGTTCAAACTTCGGACAGGAACGAAAGCGCTAAAGTGCTGCATTTAGTTAGTGAGACAGAATGTCAGATATATCCAGCTCTTACAGAAATAAGAAAAAAATAGTATAAATACTATTTTTTTTATATTTTTTTTTTAAATTATGTGTAGTCGGGGGCACTTTAAACTGAGTATTTAACGATTTTGTTCCCATTGCCCAACTGTTTGAGAGCTAAGTTATTCAGAGAGGGTTTGCATTGAAATTAAAAGTTTGTCCTGAGTCTAATGGCTTAACAATACGACGAATTAATTTGGATTGTGGTAAGCATTTTGAATCTAGATTGTGCTGTACCTAAGTGCTTAATGGGCTAAGGGAGAAGGGATAATTGGATAGTCAAGAAAAAACAATAACTTATTTTTAATTCCTAGTGAATTGACAGTAACTCTACAACCACAAAGCCAATACGAAGATTTTCAAGAAATAAGACTTTAAATCGTGCAATATTGCTAGTGAACAGGACAAAAAATAATAAAGCATATAGAAAAGAAATAGCAAAATTAATATTTACTTCATGAAATCATCAACATTCAATATATCCCTGTCATCGTCATGTGCGTGTGAACTGTGGGACCTTCATTTTTCAGATACTTTTCGAGATCTGGCTGATGGTTACAAATTCGCAGATTTATTCTACAATTGTTTTAGGTCTACGATTTTTATTTTACGACATACTAGTGTGGGACTACAGTCAATTCACACGCACATTCATCATCTGCCTACGTTTTTGCCGACTAAATTGGGGTCGGCTTCCAGTTAAACCGGTTTCGGCTAGATACCAGTATTTTACGTGGAGTGACTGCGTTCTGACATCTACAGCCCAGTAACTGGGTAACACTGTACTTCTTCGCAGGACTGATGTCAGATTTTTTCTAGCTGCCTTCGGCTTAGCGTGCTTTCTGAAGCACGGAGGAGTCTCGATAAAATTAATAAATCCCTGTCTCATCAAGAAAACATAGAACAATTTCACGCGAGTTATTAAAAACTAGCGCTGTTTACAAAACCCGTTCACACATGTCATATAAAGAGGTCTAATTGGACTGCGGTTATATAAATAATGGCTGATACATTAGGTAATAACCAATTATAACTAGTCTAGGTAATTGTTTTAATTAAGCGTATACATAGATAGGTACACAATAACCAACCCAGTCTTTGTTCAACTCATTACTGACGATCAATATTCGGACTACGCTAGTGTAATTACCTAATTTGCGCCTGTTTCATCTGCGCTCACTTCGGTCACTGCGGATTCTGTATCCCCTGTAAATTCTGTAGCCCTGGTACATTCGACGTGGTTCTCATATAAATAATGAATCAGGCTTAATGGTTGTACGGCTGCATGGCTTAGAATAATCGTCGTATTAGAATGTTTAATTCATGATTAGCTGTCGATGTTTGCAGGATTACTGTAATTGCTGGCGTAAAATAGCTTAATATGTTGATCGTTCTACTCTTGCCGAGGTCGCTCAGTGGATGGGTGACAATCCATCTAATACTCATCTGTGCCTTGGACATCACGATAAGCCATTGGTACCGACTGTGATTTGAACCTCTTTGACAGGCGGACATATTATACCCTGGTACTGGTTTGTGGGGGTCAGAGACGTAGACGCTCCGTGTAAAATACTGGTAATCAGAAGCATACGGTTTAACTGGAAGCCCACCAATATTGTTGGGAAAAGGCTAGGCAGATGATTTAATAATAGTAGGTAGCTATAGACAGGTTGCATTAATGAAACTTTAACTAACTGTTTCTTTCACATATAACAAATTACAAGTGCAAAGCAGTTTACCGACAGAGCGGGTTTTTGTTGGTTATTGGATTCAGCAATGTCAATATTGTGACAAGACATTAACTCACGAATTCGTGGGAAATTCCTTACAAATTCTGTGACCAAAATATGTGACTATATCAAAGAATATCCCTAAGGTGCTCTTGTTTACTGGTCGGCTGCATAAAACCCTTAAAATTAAATATATCAACTCATTACTGCGAAAATTGTGTTACCTTTGTGACGCTTAACATGGTGCTCTGCAAGAGCAAAATTCAATATCACGAAAATGTTGTTGAATAATTCATACTTCCTCCTTTCAATGATAATAATTCTGTATATATTCGACATACTTCCGAATTTAAGGCCGGAACCAATGTGTGGACTGAAAGACGTATTTTGGCTCCAGAGTTATTTTATAGTCAGTTTTTTTCACACATGGCGTTTTGGTAAACAAACACGGTTCTCCCACTATGACGTGCCAATACAATCATGATTCCGTTCTGAGAAAGGGAAAGTGCTATTTGTCTTATATGACTCCATCGTCTATATAAGGTGTTAAAAAATTAACTGCAAGAATTGTGTGCATGCTCGGTATCATCTAAACAACGTATGCTAACAAGCTCGTCCCGCCATCTTTATATATTTTTTTATTCTAAACAACTCCTTAAATTTCTTGCAGTTATTGCCTGCATTTTTAACGCCCTATATAAAACAAGCATAGTGCAATCAACTGCACAGCGGTGGTATGACGTGTAGGCCACCGGTTACTTTACTTTGCGAAAATCACGAATGTCCTTTGACTTTTCAAAAAATCCGGTGAGTATATTACTAGACATCTTGAAAATCGCTGTGAAATTGACATCTCGGTAACGGTACCTACGCCATATTTCTTTACCAATTATGAAAAGTAAAGAAAAATACGCTCTAAGGTTGTGTTTTATTAACCGGTGCCTTTCTGTATGTCTCTGGAGGCTTCATTCTTGTTTGATTTTCATTGACCTTAGCCGGTTTTCATTCCGATAAGTCAACAATACGTAGATGAAAATGATTATTCTATCGATACTTTCCAATAGCAATATGTTTACCTAATATATAGGGTGGAAATCTTTCAGGGCGTGATTAGAAATTACTTGTTCCTCGGAATCAACCCTGAAATAGCAAATAGAAAATCAGCTGTTGTTCTTTACCATCTTGTTGAATTGGAAGTAATTGCCGGATTCCGGCCTCATCTAGTTTAAAAATTACCAAAAAAGATTGACGTGTAAAAGTGTTATGTTTAACCTACTTACAAAATAAATATAATTTATCATTGGTCCTCCCGACTGAATTTCTGTGATAGGTGGCAATCTCAACTGGGTTGTCACTCCATCAACTTCCAAACTCCTGGTTGTTACCAAGAAATTCCTAATAGAAAACCCTTATTGTACTTTTTGCTTGACCTGGGAATCGAACCCAAGAACCATCCGCTCGGCAGTCGCACTTTCGACCACGCGCCCAACGGGGCAGTTGACTAATATACTGACACTTTGAATGAGATTAATAGAAATAGGTTGTAGGAAAGAATTCACACTTCTAAAGGCCCACATTCCGCAATGCATTTAGATCAATGTCAGCTTATTGCATTTTAACAGAGGCGTTTCTGTTTCACTTCTCTTTTTTAAAAAGATTTACGATCTAATACCAGCTGTGTCAAGATAGTTCATTCAAAAGGAAGCAATTCGCCGTTGTTTGTTTCATTTAACAAGAGCCCCGAGCTTCTAAGAAGCTATTTAAAGCTCCGTGCAGAAAGTGACACAAATTGCAACACAAATCCTCATTCCATGAACTAGAGGGTCTGTTACAATGAATATAAGAGCTACAGACATCAGCTTTACTTAATTTAGAGTTCGAATGAAGTACATACTTCTCTGCAAAACAAACCTACAGTTTTATGTACGTAGGTACTTTTTACAATAATAGTCAAAATCTTGCACGCCAAACAGTTACAATAAAAAAGGTTCATAAGCCAATAACAGCCGCGGATATCGATAAAAAGGTCGAGAGGAAAAATTGGCGTAGCCATCGTAGCGCGGCGTAGCACTACGCCTACGAAACGCTACGAGGCCTACGCTCTATTTTTACGTGCTACGACTGCTACGAGGCCTACGAGTTTGCCCTTTTTCACACAAACATAAACAGGTTCTGGAGTACAATAGGTACCTACTATTGCCTCGCTAAATACAGCAATGAATGTATCCAGCAGGGCAATTATTATTTTTGTCATACAACTTGGCTCAGTATCAAGAGATTCCGTTTTATACGAGATTCAACTTTTGAATAATGTTACTGCACATACCGTGTGGTTTGCGTGATAATGTTATTGCCAGGAAACTGTAAAACAGTGTGGCTTATTTATTTACGCCTGGAGGCGCACTTCACATTTGTTTACGGATCTTTCGGCTGGCTATTTGAAAACAAAGTGAGTGTTGAAAGGTCAAAATGTGATTGCTTTTATTTCTCTACATAATATAAAAACAACAATGTGCATGTATTCCCCGAAAGATTTGGCAGAGGTTTTATATTTTACTGTGTATAAGTCCCATGTATTAGGGAACTAACCTACTGCTATCAGTCGTGCAAAAATCTAAACTCCGGGCTACTACTGAAAACTAGTACGAAAAACCAATAATACTGCCCGACCTAGGTTTTTAAACCACAACCTCATGCTAAGCGGTAGCGCTTGTGTTGTGACCATGAGATTAACGAGGCAGTCTTTATTTCCGTATATAGGGGTATTATTTTTGTATGTCTTTGTCCACATAATAAGCTTAATCTTCTATACTAATTAATATTATAAATGCGAAAGTTTGGATATTTGGGTGGACGTTTGTTACTCAATCACGTCAGAACGACTGAACGGATCTTGATGAAATTTGGCACAGAGGTAGGTCATAGTCTGGTATAACACATAGAATACTGTTATCTCGGGAGTATATTCCCTTGGGATAGGTTTCGGCAGCTAGTGCGTAAATAACTTTTATACAGCGTTTACGTAGCACCATGTAGAGCGACCAAATTACGGAATTATGATTAACACAGGACGAAGCCAACATTAATACTTTCACTACGAAAGCTTAATATAAAAAAACAGCTTCCTGAAATTAAAGCTATGTCACTCAGCACCAAAACCTGACCTCTCCGCTGCGATATAAATAACGAGGTCTGAGCGGCTTAAAATTGATTCTCCACAAACTGTCACGAAGTGAGGTCGCCCGGGCGGACTAAGGCGGAAGCGCCCGTGGCAGTGGTCGGCCGTAACCAGCTGACCTGGATACCAAACCACCCGACTATCACCTGGAGGCATTTCCCCCTTTTTAATTTACCACAGCAACGCATACAATGTTCTCTAATGGCGCGTTTTATGGTAGGTACAACTTGCGGCGGCTGTGATTTTCCAACTTTAGCGTGTGTACTGGATAGCCCTGAGTAGCCCGATAAAACACTAACAGCGTAGGTATGAGCTAATCATGAAAGATTTTGTGTTTGTGCTCCTGTTGGAAGGCTCATAATATGCTTGTTACTTTTATTTACAAAAACATAACTTAAATTTAAATCGTTAAATGCATGGGGCATGCACAGGGGCGTGGAGATTGGTAGCAGCAGAGAGGGACTTTTGCCCTTTGATTAAATAGATCGAAGCAAACAGCGGGCAGAGTTGGTGAAGAATGAAAACGGTCAATTAAGTAGATAGAAAAAATATATTTTAATGCACTCGAAAATTGTTACCTGTGTAAATATTTTTATGAGTGCACGATGTAACTAAAATACTATGCCTTGTAAACCTATTTAGATGTAAAATATGTAATGTTTACCAGCTATTAATTTTGAAATATAACATGCGCCCTTTAAAACGGGTTACTGCGAAATATAACTTGATATTTTAGGATGGCGATAAATCCGATCCCATTAAGGATTTTGGGGTTCAAGATTTGTTGATTTGGGTAATTTGATACAACATCAGCCCAGCCTAATGGCCGAATCTCGGAGTTAGAAAACAAACTTGTGTGTGGAACTAGCATTAGATTTAGACGCTTTGATCCGTGATGGATTACCTTGGGATCATGGTAATGTAGATGACGTGTGGGTTAGGTTTTATTAATAGTTGTGATATTCAAACGAGCTTGAATATAATCCGTCTAACTATAACAGATAGACCACCGACTTCAGAATAAAGACTTTGAAGTTTAGTATTTGTCAAAGTCTACTTAAGCTTGAACAACTGTCAAAATTTGACATTAAATTGGGTTTGACATGTTCTTCATTCTCAACTCAGAAATCGGTGCACAGATAATACTTAATATAATAATAGTTATTATTATTTATTCGCATAGAACGAAGGTGTAATGAAGGCAGATGTTTTATAATTAGAAATCCGTATACATACATTCTACTTAAAATTAGACAACAAACATTTAGTACAACTTATAATAAAATCAATAAAATAAAATAAAGAATTAAAGATGTCATTTTTTTTCAATTCACAAATGGAGTAATAACATTTATCAATTAATAAGACTCACAATTTATTTTTAAACAGTCGCATGGATTCGTTTTTATTCCATCGGGTATTTTGTTAAATATAATCGGACACATGCACATAACACTTTTCCTTAATAATGCAGTGTTATGACCACTAACACGTAGCATGTTTGTATACTTCCTTCTAACTGGTCGTTTTCTATTGTCAAGCGATTTATTAAAAAGATACATATTTGATTTTACAAAAACATATATTTCGAAAATGTAAAGTGATGGGAATGTTAGCAAATATAAAGACTTGAAATCAGGTACGCAACTATCTGTTACTTTCATGTTACACATTGCTCTTATGTATCATTTTTAACTTTTGTATTTTAGAATTGACGCTACTAAACCACGGTAAGCAACTGATCTGGTCCATATTAAATTTCCCGACAGATTTAACAGCACATACGCTTTTTTTTTAAGGATGGCAAATCATCAAATGACTTCTTCCGCTCTGGGTGGAGCGGAAGGGCGTGTCAGACTCTTACTGACTAAAACCCATCCGTGTTCCTTCTAAAGCCCTTTGCGTTCCAGGGCCGCGGTGACTCTTTCGAACAAATTCCGCAACCCTGGGCTCTGGCCCTAGCGGGCCCCGTCTTCCACATACGCTGCTGTACTTAGTTTTTTGCATCTTTTTTCTGCGTGTGGCTTCCAGGTTAGTTGGCTATCATTAGAACTAAAAATATTGCAACTTACACTTGGTCTACTTTTTGTCCAATGTAATTTAATTTAAAGTTTGCGGTGGTATCCGTTGATGCATAATATTATAACCAATGATAATTAACATCTATAGTCCTTTCAAGTCTATATTAAATTAGTTACCAAAGTTCTCTAGCTTTATTACTCTACTGGGGACGAGTTGTTCCCTGTCTAGGGTATCCGCGTTTTCAGCAGCGCTTCTTACAAAACAATAGCTGTTTTGTCATGAGCTGTAAAATAATAAAAATACCGTACCAACACGACTATTGTTAAACCAACACTCCTATACCGAAGTAGTAAACAAGTCGCAAGGAAACTCCTGTGGCTGTCACAAAAGTGAAATGGAACCACTCGTAATAAAATTGAGACCTCTATTTGGGAACAACAGCCACGTATAACTGTTAGAGAATGGGATATTTACGGGTGATTGACACATTTTCTGTGAAGAAATAATAACGCGATATAAAGAGAATAATGGAACTATCTTTGGTGATGTTGTGTTGGTATGTTTTGATTGTCACTTGTGTTTGACTGCTATACGAATTATGAATCAATACATATTTGAAAGATGTTACATAAATAATACAATACATAAATAAAAATTAAAAATAAAATATAGGAAAAAATAAATAAATAGGTACCTACGTAAATTCAGTGAAAATATGGACAAGTTACACGCTTTTGAAGTTATTCTTACATCCTTTGACGCAAAATGTAGCTGAAATTTAAGTACGGAGTGACCTGGGTGTGATGACACGCAGAATTAGTGATGTCCTTGTATATCATAGATTAAAAAGCGCGAAGAAATCCGTATTTTTTTTTACTGCTTGTTATTTTTTTTTTTAAGGATGGGAAATCATCAAAATAACGTCTTCCGCTATGGGTGGAGCGGAAGGGCGTGTGCTCTTACTGACTCATCAAATCAAAAACCCATCCGTTTTCCTTTCCTTTACGTTCCAGGATCAAAATAGCCCTTTCTATTGGTTGGGAAAAAGCCTCACAGATTGACTGATCCTACCTTTATGCCCTTCTGCGAGTCTGTTACTAAAACCTCGTAAAAGATATAGATAAAACTTTAAAACAAAAGATTTATCTAGCAGTAGCGTTCATCTGCAAGTGCTCACAAGATCGCCACCAAAAAGTTCTCTAATTTACGTAACGTATCATGACACCTATCATCCCCGAAAGGACCTATTTTGTCTTCCCTGGTGATAAGGGGAGGGCTTATTACACAAATCTACAAACCAGACAGCTATTGAGCAATTCCAGATGGAAAAACCCAACATCACGTTGGCCAAACCGGGAGTCGGACCACGAGTCGGACCATGAACTTTATACTGAGCAGTAACGCTTGCAACCACAAAACAAGCGAAGAATTTGTAAACAAAAAGAACCTACGTCCTTTGTCATTTAAAGCGGACTGTAAGATTTGAGGAATGTTTTTAACAATAAAAGTACTTAATCGACCCAAGAAACACGTTTCTTTTTCGTACGCTTACATTGAACATTTTCGCGGTCGCGTGTTTCGCCACCTGAAATTCGTCGCAAAGGGCAATTTATTCTATGGCTTCTGTGTGCCAACCGTCCCCGTGATAAATGGCGCTTGATGAAATATATCTTGCAACAACGTAAACTGTTGATGATTGTACATTATACGACGAAGCCGAAAAGCGAGGTTGTTTATTTGATAAGTGTAATGTTTGAGACGTGCGTTATGGCACGTTATGTGGTTGATGATGATGAGCCCAGTAGGTACTAAAGCTCAGTGCGTTATACTCAGTCGGTCTTCATTCTGGGGTTGTGTCTATGACGTGTTAATTCCATTATTATTCCGTTGTGAGTGGGAGACAGAGCTACAAAGGGATAGTGCTATTCGTCCTACGAATAGCACTATCCCTTTTCACAAGAACCACAAGTGAATTGTAATGGCATAGTTGGACCTCTGTAGTATGCATGCCTTTTCGTGAACTTTTTCTGATAATCGAACTAAATTAATATAAAAGGGTTGCAGAAGCACCAAAAGAATATAAACGAACTTAGTAGACGTGTCACTTTATGACCTTATGCTTATGATTTAACGTCGCTATACTTTCTTTGATGAGAAACTTATCGGGGTTTGTGCTGTGGACGCATATTGTTGATCATGGTTGGTGAAACACGACTATTTTTTATTAAGATGGTTTGTAGTTCGTAATTAATAGATTCTTCTCGTTGACAGAGAAGTAAAAATTACAGAAGCAGGTGTGATTGGCGCGTGACAGGCTTTTGTTTTTTATTTGGCACGGGTCCTGAACCGTGAACACTTTGTCCAGATTCAAACCTCAATGTATTGTTGCAGGAAGGCGCGTGCGCGCGCGAATGGTGGGCAGTGATGGGGGGGCCGCGGCGCATGTCCAGTGCGCTGCTGCTGCCCTTCGCGCTGCTGTCCCTGCCACCAACGGAAGCTGCCAATACCACCACCTACCGGGTACGTTGACACATGATAGACAGCTGAATGGGTGATGTAGGGGGCCGCGACGTATGTCCAGTGATCTGCTGTCCCTGCCACCGACGGAAGCTGCCACCACCACCTACCGAGTACAAGGACCACGTTGATACTCTCCTCATGACAACTGTATCAAGTGCCATTCCGTATATAAGGACCATCTCAGAGACAAAACTGAAAGGTCTCTTAAGCCGCACCATCCATAAGTACCGTTTTTAGTACATACCATCCCTAGGTGAGTACAGAAATGCTGCTTGGCGGCAAAAATAGGTGCCAATTAGCACCTTCCCTTTGAGATCCTTCAAAAACAACTCTACCACTACCTATTACTCAAAAACTCCACAACATCTCAAACTTTTACCGATGAGCAAAAAAATAAACGGTTTTGGGAAACAGTGATATTATTAAGCTATAAGAAATTGTTGGGTGGTAAAAATTACGTTCTTTAAATATAAATATATGACGCGTCGTAGGCTGCGGACGGCGAGCATTGGGTGGCTCGCCGTCCGATCACCACCAGGCCCGGGTCGATGGCGCGTTGTGTTTCACGCGCGCCTCAAAGAGATGTCAGCATAAAAGACGGGGCCCGCTAGGGCCAAAGCCTGCCAGGGTTGCGGAATCTGTTCGAAAGAGTCACCGCGGCCCTGGAACGCAAAGGGCTTTAGAAGGAACACGGATGGGTTTTAGTCAGTAAGAGTCTGACACGCCCTTCCGCTCCACCCAGAGCGGAAGAAGTCATTTGATGATTTCCCATCCTTAAAAAAAAAAAAAAAAAAAAAAAGCGATCAAAAAGGCAATTTCCCCAAACGCCGTTTGTAGCGTCAACCGAGATTAGAGACTGCATCTTTGTTAAAACATTTCAACAATGTTCCATGAAACATAGCTCACGGAGTAGGCGCTTTTCACTTTATTGTTATTCCATGACATTGTGTAGAAAGAGCACACGAAATTATTCTAAGGCACTGCATTTCAGCATTCAAGCTCCGTAATTTGTGGCGTTATGTGACACCAGCACAATATGCCACCAACGGCTTGGATATGTGTTGCCTGTAACTAACACTTGGTTTAACCAAAACCATTCGGTCTCGACTTGAATTCTATTTTAGTATTCAGCTACAAAAATCTCTACATTTCTAGCCATATTGTTAAAAATACGCAACGTTGGATTGTATTGTCAGATGCAGGTATTACGAGAACTATAGCGGTGAATGTCAGGATCGTAGGTACCTAGGCTAGGCAGCATAGAAAACGGGGCTCGCTAGGGCCAGAACCTGCCAGGGTTGCGGAATTTGATCGAAAGAGTCACCGCGGCCCTGGAACGCAAAGGGCTTAAGAAGGAACACGGATGGGTTTTAGTCAGTAAGAGTCTGACACGCGCTATTAATAGTATTTGCCTACTCGTACATACTTACATGTAGGGAACAACACACAACAATCTCCCATTACACCATTCGAGAACAAGGAACAACATTGGTTTCTATTTCTACCATTCTGCATACATAGGCAGGTACGAGACCCAGCTTATTAGTAAAATCGACGCATTGAGCTTTAGAACTGCCACTAAGTAGAAGAGGGGATCGGTGATCTATTATTCTATACAACCAAACTCAATGTGCCATATTACGGCTGCTTGTATCCAAATATTTCAGCACGAATACCTGTATGAGACTGATAAAGCATTTGGGCCCATTTTCGCACCAGCATCGCGTTCACGTTTAGAGCGATGTTCATTCGTAAAAGCTTAAAATTGGCTGTTACGGCCATACGTGCCAAGCCGCCAATGTTGCAGCCCATCGACGTTTTAATTATAAAGCTATCTGGGGGCACGGTAATGCCCAAGCCAAGACGAGACAACGGAAGCGCAGAGCACTGCCTACCTTTTCTCGAAGCGTTTCGTCGTATTTTTGGTACCCTTATAGATTCGGTCTGGACAGTGTTAGAAAGTCCAAATTCTCAGGATATGATGTCAATAGAGTACGTACTGTTAGGGTACTTCCTAAAGTCATAAAAAGCTGAAATTTGGTGTGATAAAGATAATTTTATGTGTCAAAACATGCGTATACATGCAAATTAAGCATGTAGGATGTCACAATATTAATATTTCGTAAGTACCTACATGTTTCACTCGTGAGGCGTACAAATTTTATAAAATTTACAAAAAATAAAAACCGGAATTACAAAATAAATCTTAATAACTAAAGGCACTTCAATCCAAGTTTATAATTGTCAGTACCTAATAAACATTGATAAGTCAGTAAAATAAATTAATCATAAAATGCCACAAAAACTAAGAATTAATAAAATAAAAATTTCAAATAGTGTCAACATTCAAAAAGTCATTTATAACACTTGTCTGTTAATAAATCTCGAATAATTTTAAACAAATTTACCGACAATGCTTTAAATGATTGTGGTATTTTATTATAAATTTTAGGAGCCATACAGAAAACGCTTTTTCCCATTAACGCAGTCTTTGACGTATGCGAACACAGTTGATTATTGGCACGTGTATTACGGGGGAATGTATCAGCTAGTCGTGGAAATATAAATTGATTTACCCTAACAAATGCCGCAATTTCAAAAATATGCAGAGATGGTAGAGTTCATAATTTGTGTTTTTTAAATAATGGCATATAGCTGTCGGTTGACTTTAAATTGAACATAGCACGAAAGCATCTCTGGGCCTTAAACGCTAAAAAATTGGTACCTATTTAGAATATATATTGGTTACTTACAAATGAAACAACGGCCAAGTACGAGTCGGACTCTCACACGAAAGGTTCCGTACCATAAACCACGTTTTTTCGTAAAAAAACACGTTTCTTGTATGGGAGCTTTTAATTTAATTTTTATTATTTGTTGTGATACCGGCAATAGAAATACACACTCTGAAAATTTCAACTGTCTACCTATTATGGTCCTTGAGATACAGCCCGCTGACAGACAGACGGACGGACAGCGGAGGCTTAGAAATAGGGATCCGTTAGTTACTCTTTGGATACGGAATCCTAAAAAATACGTAACACTTCAGCACATTTAAAAAATTACCAACTAGCTGGTTATTAATGAATATAGGATTATTATTATTTATTACAATGCAAGTAATATGTACTCGTCTTGGCGTTACTTTACATGAAACAGTTTTTGGTGGGATCAAATTGACTGAAAGGGTTCGAATATAATCGTAAAGGTACTTGGCAAACTATTTTGATTCTAAACAAATAAAGTGACAGTTGATAGATAGATATTGTGTTGCATATTTTTAAAATGAACTTCGAGTTCGTGGTTGTAAAAAGGAATCTTGAAATCTAACTCATTTTGTCTATTATTCATGCAATTTAGTCAGTCAGAATACCTTATGCATTATTTACATTCAATTATTAACTGCCCATCTGAAATAAACAAACAAACATCATGCATAACCCAAACAATTGAACAATTAATCACATGCATGCTCGGCACTAGTCGCTACCTAGTAGGTACCTACTGCAAAATTCATACAAATGCAGCAGACATTACATACGTTCTGAATACTGACACAAATCATTGCAAGTCTGAATTGCTAACGATCGCCCCATTCCCCAATGAGGCTGGCGTTGCGTAGGTATATATATCTCCCACCTTCAATGGTTCATCGGGTTTACGTCAATAATTATGACCGCCCGAGGGGTGCGTACATCAAAATAGGCATAAAAGGGATGTTTTTATAAAGCTCTCTGGCACCCGCGGAGAGCTGCGTTATTTTTTGTGTCAACATCTTTCTTGAGTACATTTTATGTAAATTCTAAAAGTGGAGTGCTCCCTACAATTTGTTTTAGGAGAGATAAAAATATTCAGGTACCCGTACCAGGCTTTTTCAGGGATTGTTGTAGGTTTCAGAAAGAGTTTTTGTAATGACACTAGCTTTAGCCCTCGGCTTTACTTTCGTGACCTATTCCCATAGAAACCGTATATTTTCCGGGACAAAAAGTAGCTATGACGCATTGACAGTATAGCTCACGTTTGGCTACAACCTCACATCCTGGAAAGCGATGATGTGATCAACGATGAAGCACGGTTGCCTAGAAGTAGCCTATTCACCCTGGACTTGAAGGCAACAAGATTTGATCGACCAGAACCAGTTGCAGTAAGTCTAACAGCTACGCACGCCACGCCATTATTAAGAAAACCCGCAATAAGCCAGGCGTGTATCGAAAAAATTTCTAAATAAACTATCCAAAACTATCAAAGTACAACTTTATCGGGAACAATTTTTTTTTCAACACGACTCAAAATTGGGAACTATAATACCTTTTTTTAAAGCTCATTAAACAAGGAAGTGTCTCCTTTATTTTGTACGTCAAATGCCATATAATATATTAATTTCGAGTAAACTGCCTTAATAACCAAGAGATGTTTCAACATTTATTATGGCATAATTTTTTTGTATAATTTTTATTTGAGGAATTATTTCGTTCATGAGCTATCCGAAAAGTACCAGTTGCCTCTCCAGAGTGGGGATATTTCTAACCATTTGCAGCATTCGTACGTGATTTGAAAAATATCTAAAAATCTTATAAACTTCTATACTTAACTAGAATCCCTATAAGAATATGGAACCTAAGTTATCGGGATGAAATCGTTGCAAATTAGCTCTAGAACAACCCATGGAACGCACTTAATGCAAGTATAGCGGAAGCGCTGGGATTTCTTTAAACATCTGTACTGAACGGTATCCAATCCAGCACCTACTTTGTTGGGACTTACCTTACACCCAATTATGGACGGTATCATTAAGCCAATGAATTCGATACCGGTATTAACTCGCCAAATAAGCTTCCCTGAGGCTTGTGAAACCAAATATTCGTTGGGAGGATCCGATTTTATATAGGAAAATACATATATTTAATTATTTGGTTTTGATAAACACCGAGGATCATAAAAACCTTTATCTTTTCCATGTTTTTTTGGCTTCATTCATGTCAATATTATCATTTCGAAATATGTACGAAGCAACTAGTAAATAACTAAATAGTCCTGTTGGCAACCGCCAACCGTTTCCGTAAAACAAACCAAATTACCTACACCATGCCTCCATGGATTTATAAGCTCTAGGTGACCTTAGCATATTTTATGTATACCGAAGGGTTTTATCGCCTATAACTTGAAGATAAACCTTATTGAAACAAAGATCAATGCTGATTTGACAGTGCAAAAGTGAGATTGTTTGTTTCTTACGGTTTCAAGCGTAAATCTCTTCAAAGTTAGAGTGAACAGGCTTCTTCAGGGTAAGCTCACTCCATCGTCGACTTTGTTTCTGTCACCTCTGACCTAGACTAGAGTCAAGAGCAAACCCATCTCAAATAAAAACTTAAACTAATCTAAGTTGAACTATTTAATATGGGAAGCGTCTGTCCAAAATACGACTAGCGCTCTGGTGAGCTCACTCCAGTGAGAGAGGAAGAGCCTGCCTACCACTGCCGTATGCGTGAGAGAAAGGGAAGCCAGACAGACTGGCACCGTAACGCGTTACGTTACGAAGCGGTTTATCCTCCCATAAGAAGTTATCAGTTCAAAAAAAAAATTAAAAATCGCCGAACCGACATTGATGAAGTTTAATTAAAACAGAGTTAGATGGGACCCTGAAAACGCGCGCGAAGCCGCATGTAAAAGCTAGTAATAAATAAACCTAGTACCAAGTTCCTGACTATAAAAATAACTGCTGAAACGTCGCAGTACTGCAATCTTCCCCACTACATAAAGTAAGGCTTCAATGCAGTCTGGAATTAAATTCTTTAACATGTTTTGCTTAGAGGTACAGAATGTAAACTGAACGAACTATGGAGGTTGTGCAATGTAACTCTACATTGCACAACCTCATAATAGTGCTGAATTTGAAACTGAAAAGAAAAATTTATGAATAGCAACATACAAAAAGGAAGGCAAAAGAGGCAGAGGACGGCCACCTGCACAAGGACAATCAACGATGATAACTAACTATATTGACGATGGTCTTAAAACCAGAAAAGACGCAAAATCGCCAAGGTTGGCGTTAAAGTATCCAGAGGGCTGACCTCAAATAGAGAAATAGCCAGGGGATTAGATACTTTTTTTTTATGGATGGGAAATCATCAAATGACTTCTTCCGCTCTGGGTGGAGCGGAAGGGCGTGTCAGACTCTTACTCTTCCAAAACCCATCCGTGTTCCTTCTAAAGCCCTTTGCGTTCCAGGGCCGCGGTGACTCTTTCGAACAAATTCCGCAACCCTGGCAGGCTCTGGCCCTAGCGGACCCCGTCTTCTATGCTGACATCTCTTTGAAGCGCGCGTGAAACACAACGCGCCATCGACCCGGGCCTGGTGGTGATCGGACAGCGAGCCACCCAACGCTCGCTGTCCGCAGGTCCGCGCAGGGGATTAGATACTAACTTCCGTATTTATTGCTATAATAAATAAAATAAAATTCATTTATTTCAAGTAAAGATATATGCAAGTGCAAAGGTTCTCAAACTCTTCCAATGGTCTTTGTGTTTTCCCTTTCAGCCAATTCGTCAAGAACGGATCACCACGTATATTTTTTGTATAACATAACATTCAAATACTGACAGTACCTACTACCTAATAGGTATAAACATAACGTTATCATTAAACTGGAAGGTATATACGCCTGAAATCTAAGAATTTTCTAAATTAATTAATAAAAGGTACGCAAGCTTTAATATCGTGTTTAATGAGGTCCCTGAAGGGATCTAACGTTTCAAGCATTTTGTAGGTAGTTTCCAATTTGAAGTTCACCCCCAAATATAAAAAATAAACCTGTCATTACATACTTAAATAATGTACAGCGATTATACTATTTATTTTTCAACATACATGCTCGAAAATTGGTTCCTACCGCACTGCTTTTGGCGCTAGCGTGCATATTCTGTTTATCTATCTACCTATAATATAAGTTGGACATTAAAGGCATACGGCGCATGAACGAAATACGCGAGCCATAAAGTAAAAAAGTATTGTTACAAAATATTATGTAGTGATATTTTAATGTTTTTTTTCTTCGTATTGAAATACGTCTTTTGATTCACATGATACACATCTTTTTGGAGTTGTATATGTCACCGGACAATTGCAGACTCCGTAAGATTGTAATAAATCTTGATTGGATTATAATTTCTCGATATATTATTATTAATAAATCGTTTTGTATACAATAAATCCCATCCAAATTCAATAATTTCCAACATATCCGTGTCTTATTTAGAAAAAATAGTTCATAATTTCACGCGATATTTTACAATCTTACGGCGTTTGCCATTTTCCGGTGACATAAAGATATCATAAATTAACAGTAGGCATAACAATATTTCATTCCCACAAGTACACCGCCAAAATCAATGCTAGTTAAGTATCAAACGAAGACTATGTAGGTAGCTCGTTGAAAACTCGTTAGAGACAAATGTGGCATCCGAATTAGAACAAACACTTACCTACTGTCTTACTTAATTAACTAGACACGTGCCTTTAATATAACAGTGACGTAATAATTAGAAAGCAATTGCTTACCTTCAGGAAACTCAATCTTGTAATTTTCTTAGTGGCAATAGCGTAATAATATAGTGATGAAAAGGTAGGATGACAGCTCCTATGTATATCTATAGTTTCTATGTGTCGGTGTAGTGGTGGATGCGCGTTTATATCGATAAGTGATAGTCTCATTAATTAGTTGTACCTACTTGTAATGGATTATTAGCTTCGGCATTGTCGACATATTCAGCCTTATTCATATAAAAATAACCACGTGATAAGTTTCGTTACTACTTTATTCTATATAGAGAATTAATAATCCGCTAATCAGTAATTAAAATAATTAAAATGTTTTTTTTAAAATAAATAAACCTTCTGTCAGAAGAATGAGATTGTCCATTGTCGTTCTATTAAAATCGTAGAACCTACTTACTTGCTATAAGATCTATAGGGAGGTACCCAACAGTCAATGCGGTTGCATCTGCCGAGAGCTGATATGATTCTGGCCATTTGAAGTGGACATTGTCCTTACAAAAAGCTTTGTTCAAACCAGCTTAGACCAACGTTAAGAAAAGTCAGTTGGTAAACATAGTCTAGTCCTAGTCTCAAATAGTTCGAATCCATTTGCTTTATGAAGATTAACGTTTATTACGTCGTTTTTCTTTCATATTTCCTTCGTCTTTCAGCATTAATTTACTTTCCTAAATAGAAATCAATGAGCATAATCCAAAAAATCCTCGACAATATACTTATTGAAGTTTTATTCGATGTGACGGTACAAAACCTCTCATCACAGTAATAGAAAAATAATTACATTATTTGTTGCTTCGTACTTCCAATCAGGTTATGGGTGATCCCAAAATGAGATTAGCGCCGTGTCGACCTAATCCGAGAGTCGGAAAACGAGAAAATATGTTTGTCTCGTGTGTTATTGTTGAAATTACAACGGATGTATAAATTCTGTCGCCTCTGTCCCATCTTTTTCCTTAATTACAAGTCCCGCTGTTGCAAATTTAACCCAGAAAGGGTTAAATTTGCAACAGCGGGACACCAGCGACATTAATACCGCCTGCTATGTGTTATTAAAACAAGCGCTTCCCACAAAAACATTCAACAAGTTGAATTCAATTTTGTGAACGAGTTCCGTGCTCATCTCTCAGGATATGTTAAACATGTTTGAAATGGAATTTGAATGAAAGCGAGATTAGTATGCTAGCGAACGTTCTTTTTGAGGATCGGTATGATTCAAAGCGGTTTTGAAATACATATTATTATTTATGCCTTTTGTACCTATTTATGTATAATTTGCGGTTGGGATATTATGCCTAGGCAACTAGGTAGTTTGACTATTGACATCATGGCAAATAGAGATGTAGATCAATATCTAAGATGAAGACAAATTGAGATAAGGGTAGAGAGATGAATGTATCCATACTTCCATGCTATAATAAATGCGAAAGTACCTGTCTGTCAGTTTGTCTGTTCGTAACCTCTTCACTTATAAATGGCTGAACAGATTTGGATGAAACTTGGCGTTACGTACGTTTTTCTCCCGGGAGTATGGTGCCTTGGGATCATTTTCACGCGGAAGAAGCCACTGCCAGAAGCTAGCAGTACGTAATACTTATATAAATTTGACTATTAGGTATCTACTTATTTATCCACTTCGATCGCTTCTGAGCTCTCAGATTTCTCACAAATTAATGCAAGTTCGTAAGCTTCCAGCCCCCTACTAAAACGCGCCAATGCCATCATGATTCCAGTGTGAGAGAGGGAGAAGATATGGAGCCATGGCGCATCTAAGTACAAGACGAATAACAATATCCGTTTTTTACAAAAGGTTCATGATGGCTTTGGCACGATATAGTAGGGGGGCAGAACGTTTGTTTTTGTGGTCCCTTCATACCCTCATTTATTTGTAGCGAGCCAAAATTAAGGGTTTTTACAAGTAAACATATTAATAGTCCACAACCCCACGACCCAACTCTTGGTTCTTTAACGATTCACTTCAAAAGTAAAACAAATTCTTGCCGTGAGTTATTTGTTCGGCGTGGCAACAGCCAAAGTTCTTGTTATTTTTCAGGCCTAACGTTTCAGAAAGGGAAATTTTGTAACTAATCAATACTCGTTAATTTACTTGAAAGGCGAGGCGTCTATTACAATAACACTGAGGTATTTTCAACCGTGTCTCTTCTTTGTGAGTTTTTCCCTCTGGTTGGAAAATCTTAAAGCTTAGATCACACGCCTTTCGAACTAAATCAAATATACCTAAATACGTTTTACGTACTTGATCGGAATTCCAGTACGATTCTGAATTTCTGCATTGCAATTTCCTTATTTTCGAGATAGTCTCGTTGCAATACAAGTAACTAATATTCTTATCATAATACTTAAATTCACTTATACCTATTGCTTTATACGATTAGGTGAGAGGTACAGAATAAAACATTTTTTCTTTCATGACTCTCAAATAGCCTTGTAGGCTCGAAAGCGAAAATTGTGTGTTTCTAAAAGTGGTTTAATGTTCTATGGAGACGTTTTGAAAAAAAGGTGTAGGTCTGTTTTAAATGGAAAAGAATTACAATAGTGGTTAAACCATTTATTTCTTTTACAGGAAGAAGTAGAATCATCGCTTCGGTTGGTGCACGCAGTAGCCACTGGTGCAACAGGAGCGTTGTGCGTCACACATCGGTATGGAAGACTGAAAGCACCGCTCCACGCTGCGCGATGGGACACTGCGAGAGCCAGGGCAGACCTGGCCGCTAACCTACTGCATCAGCTGGGGCTGGAAAATGCGGGTAATACTAACAGTGTATCTAGAATGTTCACTTAGGTAGTCTTGGCATACTCATGGTCAGTGGTGCATCAGTTTGTTGTGCGTCACACATCGGTATGGTCGGCTAAAGGCACCGCTCCACGCCGCGCGATGGAACACTGCCAGAGCCGAAAGACAGGGCAGACCTCGCCACTAACCTCCTGCATCAGTCAGGGCTGAAAAATGCGAGAAATACATTGTTGCAGCAAAGGTACCTCTGGTAGGCAGCAGGGGCAAGGGCTCTATACAAGTTAGCCGGATTCCCTTCGGATGTTGAACAGTCACAGAAATTTATTTGACGTTATTATGTGATTTATTGATTTGGAATTGAGTCCTGGAGCCTCGCCACTGGTAATAAAAAGTACCTACCTACCTGCATGTCCAACTATGGGTCTTGTTGCTAACCGGCTGCATTAGTTTGGCTCTGGAAGCTTCTTAGTTCTTTTTATTAGAATACTTACATTATCTTACTCCCTGCTGTCTGCACTAACTACATCCACACAGATAGACTGTGGACGTTGAACTAGGGCATGGCAGAGACAACCTCACTATCAGAAAAAAACAAGTGTATGCTGAAGTTGGAATAAATTATTATGTATTATAAGTAGGTAGATACCTACTTAAAATACATAATACCAACATTAAAACTTTATCAGGCTTCTAACTGACTACAGCCTGAAACGATTTCTATCGATATTCTTACGTAAGTCAGAATTTAAGTTACCTTCGGGGCCGGAGAAGTTTCGATAAACAATGGTTCGATTCAAAGAAGGGCGAAAGGGACCGGGCGGCTGCTCGTAAACAACTTTGTTTGATTTGATTTAGCGCCGCTCTTAAATTAATTGACGACCCCAGAAATCAAACAGACGAATCAAAATTATAAACGTTTTGTGTGAAAGCCAAACCTAAATAGGTACTTACTATGCACACGCATACTCAATTTTTGTTTTTTTTTATATATTTTTAGCAAAAGCCGAAAATCCTCCTAAACGAACAAGCTGGGTAAGCCAGAACAGCGTCGGACTCAAAAAAACAAATAAAAGAGGAACTCCTACTGCCCGAAACCCAAAATCAGAAAGACTCTTAGGTCCGTGCTCTATTTTTTGTACCTAAAGAAAAACTGGTGGGGTCGGGTCACAAACAAACGAGGGGCTTGTTTAGCTGATATTTCAAAACAGTCGCTACGACTTAAAATTTTCGCTCATACGAGTCTAAAATGCCTTGCAAAATTAACCACAATAGCATGTCTTTAACTAACCTGCCTTTAAACGAAACAAAGCTCTATGTTGACAATTTATGCCGAAGATGAAAGAAACTTAACCATTATGTTTTTCTCCGCAGAAGTCCTGATGGCGGTGTCCCAAGGCCTAGTGCTAGGCGCGAGTCCCTCGGAGCGGGCAGTAGGGGCTCGAGCGCTGGCCTTGAGGACAGACGGCGTGGTCAACAGTGCCGTGGCCTGGGAGAGATACGGCACTGCAGACCCTGTCGCCGTTGTGTCCCCTCAGCTGGAGAAACCGCCTGATCCTGAATATCCTTGGTAAGAAACCCAACAAACATCATATTAGAACGTTAATCACCTAAAATGTAAAGACTAATGCTGAATACACCAAGAAAATATTAATCAGAACTGTATCTGCCAACCTGTGGCTGAGTACATACGTATCTACTGGATTATGTCTTAGCTGGTAACTATATTCGGAATTTTGTCGAATTTGATCTACAACACCGCCATTAAATGGACACCATGTACTAATCTGAAACACACTAGATACTAATCTGAAATATCCACGATTCCAGGTACGTGTCTGCACATGAAAGTGAAACGCTTCGGTCCCCAAAATTTATGCCATCTCCGCCTGGTGCGACTATGGAAGGCTGGTGGACGTATCCTTACTATAGCTGTGAGGCGAAACGATGGTTGTTATCTTACACCGTGCCTGTCTCAACTATACGCGGGTAAGTGAATTGGTTACCCAACAATCAGTATCTCTGACCTGTAGGTACTGGCCCGTTTGTCTGTAAAAATTTGTCAATCTATGTAAGACTTTGTCTTAAAGTTGGGCTATCCAGCTATTGACGTCATTAAGACTTTTCCATCGAGGTTGACATCCAATCTCACCAAATCCCACTGAACATCATTTATTAAGATAAATCGACTAGGTACCTATGGACTTCTAAACTCCGACTAGCGTGAAATAGGAAGGCTGTGAGATAATAAACTAAAATAAATCCTGACTTTTACATTAGTTTGGGCTACCCTATTTGACCCGCATTGGAATAACATTTTAGTACCTTTACCTACCTATCTCCGTATACCTACCATGGCAGTATCTACCTAATACATTTCCCTCTTATAGATTGAAAGGTATCGTCTCGCTCGACATAGACATATCTAGCTTGGAAATAAACCAGTGCGAGGCGGGTACAGAAGATGAAAATGATAATCAAATATATTCCTTTCACGGGACTCATAAATGCCCCAACGAAACTACTCAAGTAAGTGTATTCAGACCTTGAATTTTATTTATTTATTAAAACAGAATACTTGCCTAACATATTTATCGTTTGTGACTATTTTTTTTTAGTGTGAATACAGGCCAAACAGAGAGATGAGTGTCCGGCACGCTGGCTGGGCGCGAGGATCGTATATTTGCAAATGCCGTCCTGGCTACTACTCGTTACTTCATCGTGAAGGATATAACGGATGCCTTGTTGAAGGTAATACAAACCAAATGCTTTTTCTTCATTTTCATGGAAAACTTCCGAACTTCAAAATCAATGCTTTTACATATTCGTTCGGAAACACCTCAACGACTTGAAATAATCGTGTTCAAATTTAAGTAGGTAAGTATTAACATTAAATTTTAAGATATGCTGATTATGAAGTATTTTATTTTATTACATTATTTTCTCTTGTTTTTGTAATGATCACGTTTATGGCAGCACGGCAAATGTCAAAAATGTTGAATTTGATCATTTTGACATTGGGTTTTTTGGCGGGATTTTGTCGAGTCAAGTTAAGCTATTTTAATTATTCGTAAATTGATTCCTAGTGGATACTGTGATGAAATTGGTGTAGTTTTGTATCTTTCCACTCACCTGGAAGATATGTGGAATAATTGAAACAGGCGCGATCTCGGTTAAGTGGAGCTGTGAATTTTATTGTAGTATTGACTAAGTACCTCACTCGAAACTTACCGAGAAGGCCGAATCGATATATTTGTTACCAGATGACTCCAAAAACCATTAGAATATTGTGTTACATCCGAATTCTAATGCAAAACAAGAAATAAGGAGGTAAGACTAGGCAATACGGTCAAAAGACTATAGCCCAGCTTTCGGGGTAAATTAAAAAGAAAAGAAAAACATTTTGACATTTACTTACAGCCCGCTGCTGTTGATTTGTTTTGTTTAGGTAGATTGAAAACATTTATTTGTTTTGATTATTATAAACTGGCGCCAGCTCACAAATTATATGAAGTAATGTTAAGAAACTAAAAAAATTAGGCACATTTTGAACCTATTTTCATGTTTGCTTTTTTTCAGTTGCATACCAAGAATACGAAGAAAACGGTTTAGAAAACTGGAGCGAGCCATACGAGTGTTTAAAATGTCAGCCAGGCTGCGAAACGTGTCATGGACCGGAGCCATGCCTAGCCACTTATAACTGGCCGTTCCGGTAAGGATACCAAGTACCTAGGAAGATACAAAAAAAATCTCGAAGCTAAAAAGGCCCTGTTACCATTTCCAACTACTTATTTGTGTGAAGTAGGATTTTCATGCCTAATGAATAATATAATGAATAATTTTAGCAAACCACGGGCATATAGTTAATCCTATTATTTTATTATCACTGAGAAATAAATTAAATATTAGGGTTGCGGGCTGCAGATATACTTATACTGCCGTTTATAATTTGACACAATTTATTTAAGCTTACTTTGTAATATTATATTATTTGCTTACCTTTTCAGGATATCTTTACTGGTGATATCAGTAAGCTGTGCGGTGATGACTGTCTTGCTGACGATCTACACTCGTCACCACCGCAGAGTGAAAGTATTCCGTGTGGCCAGTCCTGTGTTCCTCTCCATCACACTCCTCGGATGTGCTATCATGTATATGGAAGTGAGTATGTTCTTCAGGATGTTTGTTTAAGTCTTACAATAATGTGTTTTCTCTTTTATCCACTAGTTTAACCTGGTTATGGTAGAGAATCTTGAAACTGATGTGTTTCATATTCTCTATAACATCCATGATAAGTAAGCACGACTTAAACAACTCCAGAATTTTCTGAAATATTTCAGTGTCTCTTCCAATAAAAAAATACCCAAGTGTTCAAATGAATAATAAATAATACGAAAATTCTGTTTGTTTGTTTCTAGATGGCAGCTATATTCCCAGTGTTGGATAGATACTCCTGTATTGCTACAAAATGGACTCGACACATGGGATTCTGTATCACTTATACTGCACTTCTGATGAAAACATGGAGGTTATTACATATAAAATATACATTTTTGAAATTATTGTTAGGGTTAACAGGGGAGATGCTATTTCTATCTATATTGTATTGTATACAACCTTCACCCATTAACAACATTATGATAACCCTGCCATATAGGTTTAAGAACAACTTTTTTTCTCATAAAAAATTGCATACATAATTCACTTACTGAGAAACAATATCTAAAACTAAAATTAATAATTATAGCGCACAGATATACGTATATAGAAAAGCAAAGCTAAACAGCAAGGAAAAACAAATGTGGGTAAACTGATAACATAAACTTGATCATATGTTAACCAAACACAACATGGATGAATGATTTAGATTTTACTAGATAGATGATAGAGGTGTAAGGGCACTTGGGGCACTACATAGTCATACAGCATTTGAATCAAGTTCTGGTACTAACAAATGTTGCTGATGCAATTAATGTAGCCACCTACTGGGCCCAAAATATCTAAGAAGTAAACCAATTACTGGAAAGAAAAAGAAGTTGAATCATGACAGTATGGAATAAGCTCCCAGAAAGTGTTGTGACAGGTTCCACAGTCCACACTGAACTGCTCAAAGAGCTGATTGTAAAGAGTATCTTTAGATATTTCTAAGCTATTTCAACATGCATCAGCTAATAGCAGCTAGGGTGCCTTACCAAATAACTAAAGTGTTTGTAGTTATTATGTCTTCTCAATCAAAAGTAATGGTAGTTATTATGTCTTCTCAATCAATCAATCTGCCGAGCCTTTCCACAACTATGTTGGGGTTGGCTTCCAGTCTAACCAGTATTTTGCATGAAGCAACTGCATTTTTTATGGAAAGGAAATTAATATTATAAATGCAAAAGTGTGCATGTCTGTCTGTTAACTCTTCACGCTTAAACCACTCATACGTGGTATCGAGATAGTTTGAGTCCTGGGAAAGGACAGAGTAGTTTATATCCCGGGACTATGTTCCCTTGGGATAATTTTCGACATTCACGCGAGCGGCAGCTAGTACTGATATAAGTTTTTGTCTTGACTTTCAGAGTATCTCTAACATACCGTGTGAAGTCAGCTCACAAACTGAAGCTGACAGACAAGCAGCTGCTACAATGGATGGCACCAATTCTTCTCATCATGCTGGTTTACTTAGGAACCTGGACTTTGTCTGCACCACCTGATGCTGAAGTTGTAAGTTCAACTTAATAATCAATTTTTGCCAGTTCTTATTGTTCTAATTCCAGATGAAAAACGTCATGAATAATCAAATATCTTCAGTTCGTTTTGACTTTAAGATATTTAATTCCTTTATTATGTCTTTTCAGATCACTGATAACAAAGGACTGAAATTCAAACAGTGTACATACAATTGGTGGGATCACAGTTTAGCTATAGGTAAGAATTAAGATCGTATTTGTTTAACTCTTACTAACCGACCGTACAAAAACACTTGTAAATGATTTCTAAAATAAAGCCGTTGTATTTGAGATTTCATTAAATATTTCCATGAAACAACTGTTCATAGATGAAGACATTATAGCTTTCCTTTAAATTCTTTATAATTATCTAATGCTCAATATATTATATTTATTTATTGACTCTTCAGGTGAAATCCTGTTCCTACTGTGGGGCGTGCGCGTGTGTTACCGCGTGCGCCACGCAGAGAGCTTGTACAACGAGGCGCGCCTCATCTCCATAGCCATCTACAACATATTCACCGTCAACTCACTCATGATAGCTTTCCAGTAAGTCAAAAAATATTATAAATAATCTTCCTGACTGAATATTGGCCACGGCCATTAGTTTCAACAGACATTCTTAGCCATGTACGCAGGAAATATTATAGCGCACGAGTGTTTGCGGAAACAGAGAGTATTCTCGTAGTCCGATGGGATGCCGACACAACCGGGGAGAGATCAAGCGCAGGATCAACGGCTTTACGCGCTTTCCGCCGCACGGGGGTGTATTTCCAAACTCTGGAGGTCTACTGCGAAACTCTTAAAGGAGAAACCCAGTAAGACTGCACGACCTGGGAATCGAACCTAGGAGCACACGCTGAGCAGTCGCACTTGCGATTACGAAAGTGTATTATTATCAGAGAAATAATAGAAACTGTTTGGTGAGATTTCCTTATGGCAAAAAAAAGACCCAGGTTGGACCTGACCTTGGCATTTCACCGTCTTCGCCATATTGATTTTTTATTCCATTCAATGTTTAAATAAATCCTGACTGAGTTAAGGGATACTTATTAATTAATTAATATTGTATATGTTCCTTACAGTTTACTAATATTGCCTCGGGCAGGACCAGATATAAAATATCTTCTTGGGTTTATAAGAACTCAGTTATCTACATCAACTACAGTTCTGCTGGTGTTTTTACCGAAGGTTAGCGAAGTTTTATTATGTTGTATAAAAAAAAAGTTTTTTAAACAAGCAAGTAGAAAAATAACGTGACTACAAACTGTTGATTGAAGAGTTGGTTCATCTGTAGCCAAAACTTTATTGAAAATCAGGTCACAGTAACTTATTCTGAGTACAAATTTTATGTACTCAGAATAAGTTACTGTGACCAGATTTTTTTGACTTTCAGGAGTTGGTTGGTCGTCGCAGATTGAGTATCAGATCATAATTATTATAATAGTGATCAAATTAATCGTCATCGTCACTGAACCATCATGTAAAATTTGACTCTATAGTATTAGAGGAAGGGTTCTAATTCAGCTGACAAAATTTGACTTAAACTATCAATCATTTTAGAAAAAAAAATTCAAAAGAACACTACAGGCTGTTTCCGAATTCGGTCTTTTCACCTGAAAGACGAGCCAACAAGGTATAGCTTCCTTTGTTCCTCGTGTCAGTTTGGTAACGTCATGGTGTGCGCAGGTGCTGCGCGTGGTGCGCGGCACGGGCGACACGTGGGACAGCCGCGCGCGCGCCCGAGGCGTGCCCGCCTCGTCCTCGCTCAACGGCATCGGCCTCGTGCCCGACGAGCCGCCCGACCTCTACCAGGAGAACGAGGAACTTAAGGTACGTATGGTGGGCGACACGTGGGACAGCCGCGCGCGCGCCCGAGGCGTGCCCGCCTCGTCCTCGCTCAACGGCATCGGCCTCGTGCCCGACGAGCCGCCCGACCTCTACCAGGAGAACGAGGAACTTAAGGTACGTATGGTGGGCGACACGTGGGACAGCCGCGCGCGCGCCCGAGGCGTGCCCGCCTCGTCCTCGCTCAACGGCATCGGCCTCGTGCCCGACGAGCCGCCCGACCTCTACCAGGAGAACGAGGAACTTAAGGTACGTATGGTGGGCGACACGTGGGACAGCCGCGCGCGCGCCCGAGGCGTGCCCGCCTCGTCCTCGCTCAACGGCATCGGCCTCGTGCCCGACGAGCCGCCCGACCTCTACCAGGAGAACGAGGAACTTAAGGTACGTATGGTGGGCGACACGTGGGACAGCCGCGCGCGCGCCCGAGGCGTGCCCGCCTCGTCCTCGCTCAACGGCATCGGCCTCGTGCCCGACGAGCCGCCCGACCTCTACCAGGAGAACGAGGAACTTAAGGTACGTATGGTGGGCGACACGTGGGACAGCCGCGCGCGCGCCCGAGGCGTGCCCGCCTCGTCCTCGCTCAACGGCATCGGCCTCGTGCCCGACGAGCCGCCCGACCTCTACCAGGAGAACGAGGAACTTAAGGTACGTATGGTGGGCGACACGTGGGACAGCCGCGCGCGCGCCCGAGGCGTGCCCGCCTCGTCCTCGCTCAACGGCATCGGCCTCGTGCCCGACGAGCCGCCCGACCTCTACCAGGAGAACGAGGAACTAGGATAGAGTTATCAGCTATTCGCCCTTGGGCAGACACATGGGCGTGCTTACCCTGTAGGCAAACAGGCAAAGCCTACCCTACCACAACAACGGATAACTAAAACAAATGCATTCATTAAAACTATGTAATAAAATAAAACAAAAGTATTAAATAACTCTTAACTCCTAGTAAAATGCTAATAGCAACTTGTCACGCCTGTGAGCGGCCTGTGTGACGTAACTCACACTATAAATGTACTACGAGACGCTGGCTAAGGCAAGACTTCGCTTTGCCTACATGTCATTCATAAATGTATGCATGTGTGTTCATATTTTCATGTGTATGAACAGCACACATGTATAAATATGGGCGTTTCTTAGGCCCGAGGGAGCCGGCCAACGCGTGTCGTGATTGGCTACGTCACAAGGTTTGAATGATTGAAAGAGAAAGGCTTAGCAGTGTGTTGAAAATTTTTACAAACACAGTTATCCACAAAACGACAATTTCCTAACCAATACAGACAGTTAAAAAAGGGTAGTATTGTCAAATTTATACATTTCAGAAGAAATTTTAATTTGTAAAGAATAGCAACAGCCCTCTAAAAATAATTAAAAACTACAGGAACATTTTTTCTCCTCAATTATAAAAATGAGTATTTAGTATCGGCAACCCCGTGTTTTACTGTCTGTATAGATATTAGTATAATCCGGCAAATTTTCTTAAATGCCATTCTTAAAGATGACGATAGGACAATGATAGCAATTTAATTTGGAAGTGTTTTATCGAGACATTTTAAATTATATTTTTTTTAGAGAAGCCATATTGTTTTATGTGACAAGCAATAACCGCGCGAATCTTTTAATAGTGATTGTTTTGAACTTTTTAATTAGTTTTGATTTTATTATATCATAGTGAGTTATAAGTAATTCGTTTTGAAACACAAAGTATTGTAAATATGAAAGTTTATTTGTTTGTTTACTTAAAAATGGTCCTAGATTGTGAAGTTTGTGCTGACTGTGTGTTTGTTTGAGATTAAAAGCAGTAAGTTTTCACAGCTATCGTATAATGATAAGATTCCACTTGTGTTTAAAGGTAGATGTGTGACCGAGTTACGAGAATTTATCCAAAAATACGATAATTCATCTCGTACTCGTCATTTCAATCCTCGAGAGTTATGAAACATATAACTGGCTGTGTGGTTGTGTACACACAAATTAATTATTTTGTTTTTCGTGCATTTTGTTCAATACTTCTAGTAACTGGAGTGAGGGATTTATATATTTGCATAATTTTCATTCCTCAGTAAAAAAGCATAACCGATCAGAAAAACATCTAGAGACTTGCTTAAAGTTAAATATACATTTGGTAAATCACGTATTGAAACTAGTTTAAATGAGTATAACTTAAAGTTTAACACAGATTGCAAACCTTTGGTCATCTTATAAAATATATGTACATACATGCAATGCGAGTCACATGAAATAGGGAAATATTGCAAGTGACGTGTTTTATAACTAAAACTCACTTGGAAAGATATTTGAGGTGACCAAATCTTTCTTCTATTTGCATCGTCAGAATTTCATGATTTGAATCTTTCTTGAAATTTTAAGTAATCTGGTGAGTTTTTGAAGTCATAAGTTTTGAAGTGGACGAAAATTCGCATCGTCAGTATCGTGATTTCAACCCTGATTAATGAGGCGAGTTTTTTTTTGGCATTATGTATGGGCTGGCCTACCCTTAATGTGCAACTACTGCACGCTACTGGGCAGACATAGCCCAGCTTGTTATCTCGCGGCCAGTTCGGTTGGTCGAAATTACCGTGGTTTGTTTTTGAAAAACTCTCATAAGGCACAACTTTTATTTCACCTAAACAGACTCGTTAAGTACTTAATCTTACTCTTTTTAACATTTATATTTTTCAAAACTACAGGAAGAAGTACAAAAGCTAGCAGCCCAGATCGAGTTCATGAAGATAGTGCAGATGGAGATGCACAACCGGCACCTGCGGCCGCGGCCGGGCGGCTACTTCACCACCAGCGCCAACTCCAACGTGCCGCTCAGCCCGATACACCCTAAGACTGTTAACATTTCACAGGTAAACTTTAAGGATCATGCAGGGCGTAGACCATGCAATCTAGCGTTACAAATTCAACAGTAGTAATTGGTATGGGCAGTAGCATCTAGTGGTGCAATTCGAAACTTTTACGTTATAAATACTTGACATGGACACTTTTGTGCTGCCCCCTATAGTTACTTCACGCTCCCTATTACTAACTAGTACTCTCACAACCTAAGAGGCTCGCCAAGTGACATTCTATCAGCGGTAGCGTTGCGAAGACGAATGTCAAACTTTGTATTTAGAGGGTATTGACAAACGCTGTCGAAATGTTACGTGATCAATTCCTCATATTTTGGCATTTCGAATCGCATTGACCGATAAAATGACGCTTTTTTATAGCCTCAGATAGCCAGTTCGATCCAGCCCGTCCCTAGCTGTCCTCTCCCTAGCGACGCCCTAAGCCGAGGCCCGTACCCCACAGGGGGTGCCCTTAGCGTGTAGTCGCTTAGTTTGTAGGTTTTTTTTATAAGCCCTGGCTGGAGGCTTTAATATTATATTAAGGCCACCACAGGCAAGCCCGGTTAAGCAGTCGACAACCTTATAGGTTGAACTGCGAGAAGCCATTCACAAAAAAAAAAAGAAAAGCCTCAGATAGCCTAAAGTGAGGAATACCTATGGCCATAGTTAAATATTTTGGCGCGTTAGTTTTTTCGTACCAATCTTAGGGCAATAGAGCCACTTGTCGCCATTATCAACGGAAAAGGCGTAATTTTTCGTGCATCCATAAATGTGTAATTTCAATCAGAACAGATGAGTGCATGGCTTACCATGTACCTACTGAATATTGAACAGAATGGGACCCGGAAATATTCGAAAAAAAAAGAAATGGTAAGCGATTGAGATCATGTGCTGTGCAGCTATTGCTGTTCGGGGCTTGGGGCTCAAACTGTTCAGCATCTGGTCCTGATTCCACAAACAGTTCTAGTTCTTATCTCAACACTTATTGCAAACACTAATCAGTAACATTTGGTCCAGGACAACACAGAATGGAGTGGACCAGTGTGACTGGTAGCACTGAGCGACAGTGGCTGGTCGTGGCCGGGCCCGGCGGCGCAGCGCGTCACCACACAGGTGGATGCGCGGCCGCCGGCCTACGTGTGACGTCACGGATACCTTGCTTTCTTTACTCACGCTCAGTTCAGTGATCAGACTTTCATTTGCATGTTTTAGTGGCTAAGGAACTTTTTTCATTACACAATCTTCTTATCTTACTCTGTACAGTCGGAAAATCGATCCGGTTTATGAAGTTACGACGCGGTAGTGACATTTAAAAAATTCGAAAAATCTGTAGACACCGAGGGCTGTATGGAGTAGGTAGTTAAACACTGTCTATTTATCTCAAAATATTATATTTCTTTGCTTTGCATTGTGTCAAATCAAGTCGGTTTATAGTCTGAAAATCTATTTCAAGCGATGTTAAATCTTTACTGTTGATTCTTAGATAAGATACTTCATGAAATAATCTGGAAATGGAAATCCTTATGTTCTCGATAATAGGTACATTTGTATTTATTAAATCGCTGTAGAAAAGGCTAGTGGTCAATACTGATTATCGTTAAATACTCATTACTCAGCTTGGACATAGTATTTGTAATTTATACCAAAGAAATATTAATTGTATTAATCAATTTAACATCTTTAGTACAAAGTGTGCCACCTAAAGACATGATATTGTAGTTGTCGACAACTACAGACAACTGTGTTCTTGTAAGACTTGTTATTATTTATATTATCGCTTATTCTAGTTATATCTTCCATACATTGTAATATTATAAACATTCCAAATATTAATTTCGAAGATTTATTCTATGAATTAGTTAGTGTCTAAAGTGTTTAAATGTTATTTCTGTGGTAATGTTACCAAATTAATTAAGTCAAGTAAATGTATGACAAGTGAACATAAAATGATTTTTTTATTTGTAATATATTTGTAGTTATACATATATAAATGTTGGGCACTGGGTGTTCATCCTTAGGACAGACAATAAGAAATAAAAGTTGGAAAAAAAATAATTTCATAAGTCATACGGAATTTAAACTTAACAAAATCTTATTTAATTTAGATTTAAACTTAATTATTAAGTTTGAATTTAATAAAAAACATAACACTTGTTATCAATTATGTGTTGTAAACTAGAACATACATCATAATCCATTTGTATAGTTTTAGGCGTAAAACAAATTGTAAATATGAGTCAAGATAAAGCATAAATTCTAAAGTGTTGTACATAAACTCATTAGAGATGATTAATTAAAGAATTAATTAATTCAATAGAGCAAAGAACACTAGACTCCCTGAAGACTGGGAAACGTACAAAAAAACCCAACACACATTTAAGAAACAAATCAGAACCGCCAGGAAAACTGCTTGGCGGAAATTCTGTGAATCCATAGAATCAAACAACGAAGCCGCCCGAGTAAGGAAAATCCTATCAACTGAACAGGACCGCACTCTCGGCGCACTAAAGAAACCAGATAATTCATACACACAAACAGACCAAGAAACCAGCAGAGTCCTTCTGGAAACGCACTTCCCAGACTGTAATCTTCTTGAGGACAGAGTGTGGGCAGGCGAATCAGGACGAACCCCTGCTGATCAAGACTGGTCTACAGCCCGGAATATAGTAACAGAAGATCGAATAGCATGGGCTATAAAGACCTTTCAACCATATAAATCCGCAGGACTAGATGGCATCTTCCCAGCCCTGCTACAATGGGGGGAGAGCATCATAACACCATGGCTGCTAGCAATCTATCAAGCCTGTATAGCACACAGATACGTACCCCTAGCATGGCGCGAAGTGAAAGTCATTTTCATCCCCAAACCGGGAAAAACAGACTACACACAACCCAAAGCATACAGACCAATAAGCCTGACATCCTTTTTACTGAAAACCCTGGAGAGGCTCTGTGACAGATACATTCGGGATGGACCCCTACGCCAATACCCACTCCACAGACAACAACACGCCTACTCCGCGGGGAAATCAACAGATTCTGCGCTGCACAGCGTGGTCTCAAAGATCGAAAGCGCTATAAACCATAAATGCTCCTCACTAGCTGTCTTCATTGATATCGAGGGCGCCTTTGACAAAACCATGTTTCAGAGTATTAGCAAAGCCCTCGGAAAGCACGGTGTGGACACGACCCTGAGCGGCTGGATCACAAACATGCTCAAGCAAAGAGCTGTACAAGTCACAATAAATAACACAACAAGGGCCATTGTGGCGAAGGGCTGCCCCCAGGGGGGGGTCCTTTCACCATTACTATGGAACCTCGTCGCAGATAATCTAGTTAAAAGACTCAATGATAAAGGATACTTTACCGTTGGCTACGCAGATGACATAACCATAATAATAAACGGAAAACACGAAAACACGATATGCAACCTCATGCGCCAAGCCTTGAAAATAGTAGAGGACTGGTGCAAAGAATATCAGCTAGCAGTGAACCCTGCCAAAACCGAACTGGTCCTCTTCACCAAGAAGAGGAAGTTACCAACACTAGAATTACCACGGTTCTTCGGAACCACCCTCAGCCTTTCAACTGAAACCAAATACCTGGGCATATATCTGGACAAGCAGTTGAATTGGGCGAAGCACACTGAATACACCACCACAAAAGCCAGTATATGCATGTGGCAATGCAAACGCATGCTAGGTAGGAACTGGGGTATTAGCCCCAATACAACCCACTGGTTATACACCACAGTTATCAGACCGATAATCACGTATGGCGCCTTAGTCTGGTGGCCCAGGACCGACTTGAGCACAGCACAGAAAGACCTTGAGAAGCTGCAACGGCTCGCCTGTGTGGCAATCACTGGCAGCATGAGAACGGCACCCACTGCGGCCCTTCAGGCTATGCTGGGACTGCCACCACTGCACCTTATAGTGCAGGAGGAAGCGGCCCTAGCGGCCTTCAGGCTCAGCACAGCTGGCACTTTAGGTAAAGACTCTAGAATCAAACATACACGCATCATGGAAGATGCTGTAAAACGACAACCCATGATGTCATCACCCAATGACAAAGCTCAAAAGATGCACCATTTCCAAAAGCACTATAACATAGTGCTAACACAAGAATCGGATGACCACTCAGGTCCCAAAGAGCTGAGAATCTACACTGATGGATCAAAGACAAGTACCGGAACCGGAGTTGGAGTTTACTCCAGCGACCTCAACATTAGAATATCCAGACCACTAGGAAAGCTCAATACCGTTTACCAGGCGGAATGCGTGGGCATTATCCTAGCGATCCATGCCATAGAAGCCAGGGGAGTCACGGACACTCATATTCGTATACTCTCCGACAGCGCCTCAGTTCTCCAATCCCTAAATAGAAACTACACCACCTCGAAACAAATACAAGAATGCCACGATGCACTAGAACGCGTCACGGTGACAAACCGCAACACCGTGACGCTGCAGTGGATAAAAGGTCACAGCGGATCACTAGGAAATGACGCGGCCGATGAACTGGCCAGGAGGGGGTCTGGTACGATGGCTGTTGGACCCGAACCCATAGTGCCACTCCCCTTCACCCAGCTACGCACGTGGCTACAAGAACATACCCACACACAAGCAGAACGCTGGTGGACCTCGGCACCAGGCTGCAGGCAGTCCAAGGAGGCTATGCCACTCCTAAACAGTAAACTTACCAAGCGCCTTCTGCGACTGGATAGGGGCAGCCTGCGAATGGTGGCAGGGACCATCACCGGACACTGCTCACTGAATAAGCATTTCCACACACTAGGTATAACAGACAGTCCTCTGTGCAGAGCATGCATGGAGGAGGAGGAAACGGTGTCGCACGTGCTCCTTGAGTGCACAGGCGTCGCCGATATACGTAGACAAACGATAGGAACACCAAATTCACTCACAGACACCCTGAACTCTTTAGGAGGACTGATCTGCTTCTGGAGGGAGGTCGGCTGGTTGGAATGACGGCCGCCATGGCCCACGCACAATGGTCCAACATCAGGACTAAGTGCGGAAACCATACCCCAATAGATAGATAGATAGATAGATAGAGATGATTAATTAATGTTTTGTTTCATTTTCCATCTGTGATAAGCAGTATTAATCAATTATTAATGTTGTGTCATGTTACCAAGGTTGTTAGGGTCTTTATAACAAGTGTTTGGCTCGACTACTTAGATATTCTTTTTACTTCATTAATTAACATTAATCAATGAAGTACAAAGAAGTTAGTGCAATTTTAAAAAGGAGAATATGCTACAATATTGCCATACTCAGTAGGTATTGCTTTTCCACCCATAAACAATGTTATAAAGATTCATACAACATGTTATCATTTTATAGATTTATTGCATAACTTAAAAATATAATATTGTAGAAAATCCATTGATTATTATGCTTCAGCTCAGTCAAAAGTGGATGGCAGAGCAGAGGTTTTTTTTGTCATTGGAATAATTACCTCTATTTTCTCTGAGTTAAAGCACTAAGTTCTTTGCACATTAGATCACTGAAAATAAAGTATATTATTCAGTCTTCAGAAAATCTTTTGCTTGGCTGTGCTATTTGGTCTATATAAGCAGAGCCTAGTCTTTCGTCTTCACTTTCTAATTATACATAGAATAGTTAATGTTTATTTTTTGATGCTAGTTGGCTATCCTATCATTTTTGATTTAAGTAAATAACTGTTACTGTGTTCAGTGTGCATAGAATATGTTTCAAGCTTCAATTTAAAGCAGATTTGAAAAATAACATAAAATGGTGAGTCAACAAATTTAGGAAAGTGTAAGTAAAAAAAACATACTGGTATGAAATTATTATTATATAAATTTAATAAAGCTAAGAAAAAGTGTTACATTAAAGTTTGGCAATGGTATTATTAGTTTAATTATTCTTTACATTTTTTGAAGTATTTAAAAACAATTTTGTAAACTTAAATTTAGGTCTTCTATACCAACTATACAATTGTTCATTCATTTTAAATCTAATTAGTTTGATCAAGTACTCAATCACAAATCAATGTTTTTATAACAAGGATAAAATAACTGATGATGGCATCCCATCCCACCTTCATGAAATATGAATAATGAATTCCAGTCCTGAATTCTGTACATACTCTAATACTACATGATATCACAGAACCTATTCCAATAATATGAGAGAACAGTGTTAAAGATGCTTGAATTTCAGTTAGAACTATTTAACATTAAAATAGATTAAGACACAAAAAAATCAAAATCTTTTTAGACAGCAGAGTAAAACTCTTCATTTAAAATGTGCCAGTAGCTTAAGTTTTAAATGTGATACAAATAAAACTAGTACATTATAATGTTTAATTTTATTTTATTGAATATAATTTTACTATTTGAATCTCTTTAGACTTAACTATTTCATGTTCTATGTGCCAAGTTATAAATTTTTGAAGAGAATATAAAAATTAAATGTATCAATTTTTGTATAGTTTTTTTGGAGATTAAAAACATTAAATAGTAATCATGATGTAACATGGGTGTTAATTAGAATTGATGTAATAAGTATTGTTAATCTATGATACTCGTTTCTAGGTGAATTTTGTGTAAGAGGTTCTGTTTTTACATTAAAATAAAAATGACTGTTTCTGATGTTTTATTTATCTAAGCAAATTTAGTGTATTTCTTTTGTTAACAGCTAATATGACACATGGCTTCAGTGTGCATATCTATACTAATATAATATAGCTGAAGAGTTTGTTTGTTCAAACGCGCTAGTCTCTGGAACTACCAGTTAGATTGGAAAATTCTTTTTGTATATGATAGCCACAATGATGCTATGGGAACAGAAAAATGCGAAGTCGCGGGCAAAAGCTAGTATTTTATACACTACTACAGTTGAAACCGTTTCTTATGACTCCGGTTATTTGACCAACCTCACTCAGTGCGAAGATTGGTTTTCACATAAAATTCTTTATAAAATTTTCTATAATGTAATGACTGCTTATTTTGCTTATTGTGACCTGTTTTTAAGGAATTTTGTTCAGTTATAGTGAATGTCTGTTCAGTTATAATGATCTCTAACACCACTGGTTTTCGTGATCATTCTCGTCATCAATTTCCTTGCGACATTTTATGAAATTGTTTCTCTCTATTACACTAAATTTCTAACAAAAATAAGAAGTTGTGTAGTTAGCTTAAGACTATGCTTTCATGCTTTGTATGATGTTCGCTTAGTATGAAGGAAAACTTCCCTGTGTGAGGTGCGGTTTGCCAACAAATTACATAAAAATTATTGGCAAAACTTCTTTGGAACATATTGGCCTACAACTTAACCTTTTTTGAATGGCAAAGCATAATCACATGGCACACAGGGTAAGCTTGTAATTGTCACAATAACATGAAAATGGTGGAAAAAGTTAATTGAGAGGATGCCTGATGTAGCGGCATCTGAGGGTGTTGTAACACTATGTGGAGGCCTGTACCACACAGTTACCTCAGGCTCGGTGTAAGTTTAGGGCGCCCCTAAGACAACCCACTGACCCAGAAATGTTAAAGTTAAAGAAATATGTTAACTCTTACCTAAAAACCATAACATGATAACAAATTCAGAAATTTCATCACAATTAAATAGAATCAGAACAGTTGATCATTCAGGTATAGGATGATAAACTATAAGTATTACAATAGGCAGAAACATAAATTTAACCTTGATAAGAGAGATGATATGAGAAGCTTTAATTATTACTTCCAACAGCTTGGTTATAATGTAGGTACAAATAAGTTGCAGAATCATGTGTCCAGCATCATAACAAGCTGGATTTTCATTCATCAAATAAGTTATTTTGCTTCTTTATAAATGAAGCACTTGCACACAAGAACTGCGTCTCACTTTGCACCACTTTTAGACTGTCACAATTGTCGGCACTCTTACAAAGAAGGTCTATTGCTTCCATGTCCTTCTTCGCTGTCTCACATACTCTCTCCATAGAAGCCAGCTCCTCTTCTTCAGCAGACAGTAAAGCTTCCATAAGAGCACCTCTTTCTACTCTCCTTCTTAGTGAAGCCACCTGCTCTTTTAACTTTTCAAAATCCGAATCCGATGTTTGCTCCAATTGAACTTCATCTTCAGGCAACAAAACATTCTGTGGAATTTTCAACAACCGTTCTATTTCTTCATCAATAGCTCCCAGAGATGGCCCAGCCCGCTCACAATACAAACGAATCAACTTATCACAAGATCTTGTTAGTGTCACTTTATCAGTTTCATTGAGATCCAAAGATTCTTGCAAATATGATTCCATATCCTTGACTCCGTTTGTTATTTTTTGTTCAACCAATTGTCGCACTGCTATTTTAAGACGTTGAGCCCCAAAACCAAAGTGTTGAGTTTCATATTCTTCGTCAGTACCACCGGTCCACGTTTTGGTTTTAATCATCTTGGTCAGTAATTTATCTCAAGCCAAAACTTACCTACTTTCTTTCCAAAATTATTTCGTAAACAACAAAATGTTTTAATTCAAATTTTAACCGAATTAACTCTTAAAAGTCAATGGAATGAACTCAATCTGACAGCTAAACAATTGCCAGGAAATAAAAAATGTAAGTTCGGATATATAATAGATGTCTAAACGCGGTTACGCACTGCACCCGATCCGAATTCATAAAAATACAGATTTGTAAAACTCAGGTCTCAGACTGAATTCGGATACTGCTTTTCGAACTGCATCCGATTCGAATTCGTATACGGATTGCTTGTCGCACTGCATCCAATTCGAATTTGTAATCCGGATCTAGAATAAAAACGCAGGCCGAATTCGAATATTGCTTCGCACATTGGCGGATTACAGGTCTGATCAACCAAATCCAAGCTACTAAGAGGCCATCTTTAAATATGTCTGATTTGAATCCGAGGTGCTGCGAAAGCGTTCATTCAAAAAGTACTATGGCTACTTCGGTCCGTCAAGAAAATAATTCGAAGTTTTCTTCCGGATTGGAGATTCACGGGTGACGCAGAGAAACGGATGACGGAAGTCGGATCTTGTGCGTAAACTACCATACAAATAGTTCTATGACTACTTAGGAACGTATTTCCCCGCGACGCTAGTATATTTCGTTCCTATGACGCCATACATTTTATCTTGTCAGCGCCCTGGCCGCGCGCTCTCTCTGTTTTGTATATCAAGTCCCTTAGATGATCAATCTGTAAACATGAACACAAAACTGTTTTGACGCAGGCGCACGCGTCTGCGTCCTATCGAAATTGGTCATAAGTAAGAGGCACAATATACCGCCCATTGTACACATGTTTTTATAAATATTTGTCCCTGTTCTTATTATGAGGTGTATCTAGACGCCAGCACATCAAGCTATCCGAAACTGTCAAAATTTTCTCAATCAACTTTGAACCTAATACTTTAGCGATTAAGTTGAAAATCTATTAAAGAAATTTGACAGATTGTTGTCGATTGATGTGCAGGCGTGACTCGGCAGGGGATGGAATATTTTATTCCATTCTCCGACATCCCGCTCGGTCACAAAACCCGGCCTTGGTATAATGCAGAGTGCGCCCACGCTGAGGCCCGAAAAGAGTCTGCCTACCAAGCTTGGGTCAAGGCCCGCGACCAAAAAGTTAGAGCACGCAGGGTTCGCGCGAGGAAGAGAGCTTTTCGGCCCACTTTACCACCAATGCTGAAACCTGATGGGTGGCTGGCTCACTCTGCAAGTGAGAAAGCAAATTTATTTGCATCTCTCTTTGCTAGCAATTCACGTCTGGACGCTGGCTCCAAGCAACCACTAACTGTACCTCGTTACTGTGACTCTTCGATGTCGGAGATCGCAGTTCACATAAAAGAGGTCCGAAGAGTATTGTGCAGTCTAGACGTGAACAAGGCCAGCGGGCCTGACGGCATTTCAGCGAGACTGTTGAGGCAGTGTGCGCCTGAACTGTCTCCTGTGTTGATACGCTTGTTCCGCCTCTCTCTTGAAAAAATAACGGTGCCAAAATCCTGGAAGCTTGCGAATGTACAGTGACTTCCAAAAATACATAAGCAATCTCACAAAGTAATAGCTTGACGTTTAGTTTGACTTACGACCTTCTATTTTCAAGTTGTCTTCAACAAGTGATTGTCGTTCATAATTTCGTCATTTAAAAATGAGTTAAGATGCCCCAACAGTTTAGCGCCCTCAGAGAGAAATTGAAATCAATGTGTCGTAAGTTCAAATCCCACGCATGACTTGACTTTTTGTAAGTTCTTACCCGATTGGAAGTAATGGATTAGCAATATATTAAATAATTCTTCAACTTGTTCACACATTTCGTAAAGTTAGAAAGGTGGATCACAAAAAACTAAATTAGGAATTTAGATTTCTGCGAGGTTGACATGAGTGTTATGAATATTGAATATATAGCTTGATCGGAATGAACTGTCGGTTGGTTGAAGTTGTTAGTTAGTGACGTGTGATTAACAGTTTTGTAATATTCTCAAAATGCAGGCAGATATTAGTATTGAAGTGAGGACGACTATTATTGCGCTGCATAAGAGTGGTCTTAATAAAACACAAATATATGAAGAAACCGGACTGAATGTGAGTATAATACCGATTAATGAATTGTAACTTTATAAATTAATCTTTCAATTAAAATTTGTACCTGAGATTATTTGGTAACATATGGCTTAATTATTTTTATTGATTTTTGAATACATCCATCATAACTTTATGAGGCTTAAAAGAGAAATATTAGTGTTTATTATTGGATTTATAAATGCCGAGTTTTATTTTAAAACTATATTAAATAAATATGATAATTAACATATTATTTAAAAATTAAGTCACTTTAGTATTTTGTTAAGTATAGCTGCCTAATATCATTCTTTTTTTGTTTTAGAGAAATACTGTAAGTCTTTGGATAAAAGATATGAGGAAGAGGGTAGCCTTGCTAGTCGAAAGAGATGTGGAAGACCGAAGCTTATTAGCGAGGCGCAGCGACGACATATGGTGGACGAGTATGAAACAAATGGTTTCACACCAACGAGACACTTTGCGGAATTATACGACACCTCGTTGCAAACTGTTCGCCGTGCGCTCCACGCTGAAGGCGTGCATCACAGAAAACCTGCTAAAAATCCCTACTTAACAGAGAGACAAAAACAAGAACGATTACGTTTCGCACGAGATTATTTAGATTTTGACTGGAATACTACCATATTTTCAGATGAAAAAACATTTAAATCCAGGAAAAAAGGCAGGTTTCATTTATGGCGCAAGAATAACACTCGCTGGTGTGATAAAAACGTAATCCCTAACACCGAATCAGGTCGAATTACAATTAATATGTTGGGATTATGAGTGCAGCCTCCTCGCGCAAACAGTTGGACTTATGTGGAAGTGTTAGACTTAGTCATGCTACTACTACCTACTGTGCGCAACATTTACCCAGCTGATGAGTTAGCACAATTTTCATTTGTCCAGGACAATTGTCCTATTGACCGGGCGAGTACTGTGCGTGAGTGGTTTCACAATCACCCGGAGGTAATTCTTGTTCCATCGCCAGCGCGATCACCCGACCTCAAACGATGGTGCAAAGGTGGGACTCGCGGGATGAGAGGTCTACGGAACATTTAAAAACCCATTGCATGGAGGTGTGGGAAAATTTAAGAGGGAGCGAAATATGCAGTAATATTGTTGTGTCCACGCGCAAACGTCTACTTGACTGCATCGAAAATAATGGGGGTTATACAAAATATTAATACTACTTTTTTTTGTTTATTTTATAATAATCAGACCATGTAACTAAATATTTAGTAGATAATTTTAACATATCCGTGATTATCAATCGTTAACGCAACACTATATTAATAATGTTGTGTTTACTTTAGTTTAAAACAGCTATATCTTTTAACTTGTGCCATTGCCTTATCTTAGGAATGCAGTGAACTTGCTACGAATTTTGTTGACAATAATCATGACTCTATTTTGTTTTTTGTTTCTTCTACCCGCACTGTTGTAACATAAATTAATAGTTAGACTTATTTTTCTCATGTAATTGACGATTGTCTTAATGAGAACTAAAGTTCTTTGAACTGAAATTGAGGTGTAGTTTCAATCTTCTTTTCGTCAAGAAAATGAACAAAAGCTATAATCTCAATACATTCAATGTGACGTTACATAAAAATAACATGTTTACAAAGTCTAAATCATATATCAGTTTTCAATAAAACTTGTTGAATAGCAATTACCTTTAATAACTGGCTATCAACAATTATATATTTTGTATTATTAAAATATCCTTTCATTGTTATGTTATTATGAATGGTCTAAGAGGGTATACTTCCAACAAACAATCTTATCAACGGTTACAAGAGAACTTTTTTTGCCTAGGTAACAATTCGACGTCACAATTCTCTTGTTTGTTAATTTTATTTATAATTAAGTATAACAAATAAACATTTTCATTATTATTCAGCACGACTTTATTATTTCCACCTTACATCATCGAAAAAATGAATTACAGAACACTAGTCACTACTAAATAATTGCAAATTACAAAATATGATTAACCTTTTGCGTGTCTACCACAGATTTTTATCGTCCAATCCTGACCAAGCCCTTAAGTGTAACTGTCCGACTTAAGACATTTGGAGCATTTTTTCTTATGTCGAACTGTGTAACTTAAGATACGCAAAAGGTTAATAAATCATATTCGTAATATGCAACTATTCAGTACAAAAATACAATACAATTTCATGAAATATAAAAACAACTTGTTTTTTATATCTTTAGTATTTTCAAAGAAAGAAAAAACAACAACGGACCATTACTAAGATTGGAACTCAGGTTTCCCTGATTGCGAATCCTACACTTAGCCCAAACGGCTACCAGCACATGATATATTAATGCGAATTTTATCAATGGAATGGTAACAACAGGCCGCCTCTGTGACTATGCGACGGGTATTCTTAATGACACAGTAATAATATGATGTTCTTACGCGTAGTGCGACGACAGTTCCTTAGTGTGTGTTATCTGTGGAATGTTAAGATACTCATACACGCGCACTAACCAACAACTAGAACTTACAAAAAGTCTGATCATGCGTGGGATTTGAACTTACGGCACACTGACAACTTGAAAATAGAAGGTCGTAAGTCAAACTAAACGTCAAGCTATAACTTTAAGAGATTGCTTATGCATTTTTGGAAGTTTACTGTACAACCTATGCCAAAAAAGGGCGACCGTGCAGACCCTGCTCATTATCGACCGATCGCCATTACCACCATTCTGTGCGAGGTTATGGAAAGGGTACTGAACAGTAAGTTGCTGACCTACCTTGAAGACAATGATCTCCTCAGTGACCGTCAATATGGCTTTCGCCGGGGACGGTCAACTGGCGATCTTCTTGTGTATGTCACGCACTGCTGGGGCGAAGACATCGAGAAATACGGCGAAGCACTTGCTGTATCGCTCGATATCTCGAAGGCCTTTGATAGGGTCTGGCACGCAAGTCTACTCAGCAAGCTTCCTGCTTATGGCATCCCAGCTGATTTTTGTAGCTGGATATCAGACTTCCTTAGTGAACGGTCGATCCGAGTAGTCGTTGACGGCTGCTCCTCTGACCTCATGGCTATTGACGCCGGAGTTCCTCAGGGGTCTGTACTCTCTGCAACTCTTTTCCTGCTGCACATCAATGACCTGCTTCAGCCTGGTATTGCTATGCAGATGACAGTTCGGTTCAGAGAGATACTTGTCTAACGCAAAAACCAGCGGGGAAGAAGTTCGTTCCTTGAGAGAGGCCATGGTAGAGCGGACAAATTTGACCTTAAGTCTTGTCTCCCAGTGGGGTGATGACAATCTGGTCTCTTTTAACGCCACCAAAACACAAGCATTGCACCAAAACACACCCAGTCTCAACTTTGGTGCCACCATTGAGCACAAAGCCCAAACTGCGGCCAAAAAGCTGAGCATCCTAAATAGAGTGAAGCGATACTTCACGCCTGGACAGCTTTTAACCCTCTACAAAGCACAAGTCCGATCCTGCATGGAGTATTGCAGCCACCTTTGGGATGGCTCAGCTAAATACCAACTTGCCGCGCTTGACTCGGTGGAACGCAGAGCTAAAAGGCTCATAGGTGACGTAAGACTGGTGGATGCCAAGCTTCACAGCTTGGCTCATCGCCGCAAGGTTGCCTGCTTGTCGGTCTTCTACAGATTGTACTTCGGGGAGAGTGTCCAGGAACTCCACGACCTCATCCCACCACCCCCTTCTACCATCGGACAGATGTGAGTTACCAGCCCTACCTTGTTGCTATTCCACCAATTCGCACTAAACGTTTCCAAACGTCTTTTATAATGCGCACAGCAAAGGAGTGGAACTCTCTGCCTGCGTCTGTGTTTCCGAACGCATACAACCCTAATCTCTTCAAAATTAGAGTGAACAGGCTTCTTCTGGGTGCTCGGTCCATCGTCGACTTTGTCTCTGTCATCTATGACCAACGATGTGTCACGTACAGATGTCACATCAAGCTACCCGAAACTGTCCAATTTTCCCAATCAACCTTGAACCTGATGCTGCTGCGATAAAGTTGAAAATCTATTAAATTAATTTGGCAGATTGTTGTAGCTCGATGTGCTGGCTTCTGTACTGTACTACGCCGTTAAGTAGGTATTTCTTTTTCTGTTCGGAAATAAACTAATAGATACATACCTACTTACTTGCTTTACAATTAAAAACTCTTGAAAACTCTGTAATCTATTTTGAAACATTTCAAAAACGGACAAGTGCTTTTTTACGATTTGGAAATCTGGAGTGAGATGTTGAGAATCCTAGCAGTGTTGGATTTTGTACTAAGAAGTAGACGAGAGTAGGTACCTATTTAACCGCGCGTTCCATTCTATGGTGCGTAATTTTTAACTTTCGAACAATGTACCTATACAGGCTTCGTAAATGCGTTTTTTGAGCAAATGTGTTGAAAAAAAATTTAGTCAAAAATAGCCCGTGCGAATGATCAATCAATCAATGCGAACGTGGGCTATTTAATAAGTCTTATATTGATCATCAATTCATTGTTGTGCCATTTGAGAACAGGACTGCTAAAAATTCAATTTGTATTTCTTTGAGATGAAGAAACCACCAAAACTTTAATTAAAAATAAACTTTTCGTGAACTAACCAAAGCTCACAAAGGGCTTTAGTTTATCGGTGCCATGACGGAAATTTTCCATGCAAAAACTTTCCTAAGAAAATCCCTTAACCTTTTTTGCATTGATAATGTCACCGGAAAATGGCAGATTCCGTACCTATATATTATAGAAGAAAAAAAAAATGGTATTTTTCAGCCATCTTCTACAATTATTATGTTTTAATACTTTTGTATGCTAATAAGCTTATTCTACATGAATTAAAAAAGTTTATAATACCTAGATTTTAATAATATGACTCAATATGAATCTTGTTTGTAAGTTTAAACTTTGCTCCCGGAAGTCCTCTCAAGAATTTTAAAATCGTAATTTTATTCAAAACTATAATCTACAAGCTCTTCCTTTCTTCAACAAATATTTTTCAATTCAATTCCCAGACTAGGCATTTATTTAGGTGATTCAATACCTGTTTGAGGTTGTTTGTTACAATACCGATCCGATTTATGGTTTGCAACTTTACATCGTTAGGATTTTAAAACTTACGATAAGTAAGTAGTTAGGTTTTTATTTGCAAAAAATGTGGTAAAGAGATGTTATTATAATATAATGTATATATGTAGATAAAGTATAAGCATTAACATTTTAACCCTCGGAATAACGTCTGCTATTGCACACAAACAAAATTAACAAACCGCGTACCCACTACCTACCTACAGCAGCGAATGAATGTAGGTAGTGCGTCATTCCATTCTCTAGCCAACCGTTTTGCGGTTCCGGCGGTTCGCAATTCACTTCAGTTCAGTTCGTTCAGTAATAGCGCGGAGTTCGTACTGTGTCGACGCTTCCGTTACATCACAACAATAACATAACCTCTTCGTGGTTATCGCGAAAACTTTCACTCGGCAGGTTTCGAATGGATTTCTCATTAGTTTTGAACTTATTGTACTCGTTGTAAGGGTGAACGATAGTTTAATTAAAACTTTTTTGTTATTTTTTGACCGCGTGTGCTAAGCAGTGTTTACAAAGTTATTCGTTTCTAGGTGTAGTGTTCAGTTTGCAGTTTTTGTGTTTTGGCCGTGAACTTGTTGCTTTGAACCGTCTTTGTGGTAAGTAAGAATAATACTTACGTACTTATTTTTGCTATTTATTGACATTTTATGGATAATATCGACGCGCTAAAGTTTTTTATTTGTTACCTTCTTTTGTGTAATGTTTACTTAAGGAATAACGCTTGTTTATATTACAATATAATGTCATGCGTAGTATCTTACTTCCTAGTAGGTTATGAAAAAACCGATAGTTTGATTTTAGATTAATTGTATATTTTTCGTGCAATAAAAGTTACTTACATTAAAAGGGTCGTCAAACTCGTTTTGGAGTGGCCGTAAGTTCATTCATATTATCTTATTGTTAGCGGTTTGCTACCTGTTGGAATATTAAGGTGCCATTGGCTCAAATGTAGGTAGACTAATAGGAATTAAACGCGGCAACTAAGAATTTAATTAGAAGACTACGTGTACGAATGTGTGGAACTTACCTACCCGTCTTAGGTACCTATTATTTAGATTACAGTGAATTCTTTCAATTTTATTGTTGTGACGGAATGTACATTTGTGCGTACAGCGTAAGAAATGTTGTTTGCTAATAATGCCAGCACAGCTTTAATTAATTGCTCTTTTGAGATATTACGGTTACAATTTGTAGCAATACAAAAATAATGGAAGGCACCTGGGTTACCTGGGTACTTAAAAACTACATGAGTAACACACACATCTCCTAATTTGGTTTGGGTAGTAGGTACCTACCTCCCAACTTACCTAGGTTTAAATTTCGATTCAACATAATATACCTAGATACTTTTATCTAGGTATATTATGGTGAATAGAAATTTTAAGTACCTACCTACCTAGCTACTTACCTAGGTTCTTATCCACGTTGACAGGCTTTTAAATCCGGTTCAAAATAAATGTAGGTTTATAAACCTACATACATATTTTGACGGAATATATGAAGCGGAGATTCGATTAAGAACTGTACTTAATCGAATCTCCGCTTCATAAATATATTCCGTTCTGGGCAATTAACGTTCAAACCAATAGGCACACCCCTACCTACTGTGCAGTTTGCACTAATAATAACGTTGTACCTTAACTGTGATCGTAAACTCGCTTGCCAAGCATGTGGTTTTGGCAATAATCTTCCCGCAACTCGACGAAGTCCATTCTCCATAATGTTGACAATTTTACGTTCTGAGAAAAAGAAACGGCCTCAAGATAATAGAATAAAACATCATTATCTGTTATACCTACCCACATGATTCTGAAAATATAGACCGTACAGATTTTGATCATGGATGGTGATCTAGTTCCAGGTAATATGGGTCTAATGGTTTATAGTTCACTTTTTACTCAACTGTTCCCAATTTATTGGAGGTCGGTGCATGACTTCTTGTTCCACACCGAAGAATGTACTCACCTCCCATCACCCCCTTTCTAGACATAATTCTACCTATCATCCTACACAGAATCCCACCATCATTTCATTGGTGTTCCCCTATTCTTAAATCCATCCATATTCATACTCATATTCCTTGCGACATTTGCGACATATTTTTTCCCTTAAAGTCCATTTACTCCAATATATATTAAATCTTTAAAGGAATTATCGGCCCACTACCTAATAAAAATCTTTCGATACGATAAAGTTTAATCTACACAGTAGTTTATCGGTATAAGCACACACGCATATTTTGTTATTGATAAAATAAGTGCGACCATTGCTTAATAACTTGAGTGGAGCAAAAGGTCATTGAATTAATAAAAATATTGTGTCGAAAGACACACGAATTATACTTAATTTTAATACTAAAATGGTTTTATCTACCTGAATTAAACATGTACGAGATTGTCTCCAAAAGAAGGTTTAATGTTACAAATATCCAGACTGGGGCCAAGACCTTGAATCTAAAATAATAAAACGCAACACGAATGTCTCTTAGCCGCCATGAGAAATCGTTATTGACGAAACCATGCCGATTAATGACGAAATAGTAAATCTACCATAGAGTCAAATTACCGAGTCTGTCTCGAATTTTCAATCTACAGACATTCCCAAACAAGGTCACAAACTGAGTGTTACAAAAACCTTCATTACAAAACTAATTTAACCGGCCCACGAACGTTTTTGTCACAACTTATTAAAAACGTCAAGTACCTATCTAAAAAAGTCGAGCGCGGGAAAATTTGGCCCTAGCGCTTCGCATAGTTTCAAAATGGCCGACTTCCAATATGGCATCATGATGCAGCAAACCTAAGCATTTCCCAAAGGAAAGGTTCGTCAACTCAGAGTAATCTGACTGTTACTTTTATCAATGCCACGAGTGCACCATTATGGACTTTACACCACTTATCACTGCAGCGTGTGACGTTGAATATTGATGCAGTCTTGGCCAATGATGATTCAAGATTTTTCATACGAAAGGTCATCGCACCGTTCCCGCGATGCCATTGACATAATGAGATAAAAATATTAAAACTGTAAGATGTTATTGGAATTTGAACTGCCTAATTTCAAGTTTTTGTTTCCTTGGGATCGAGAACTTTGGAAAGTAAGTATCATCTTATACCGGTCTATCTCCTTTGGATTACAGGCGAAGCCTTGGTAAAACGTTGGCTAGGTGTCACAAAAATTCAATAGGCAAATTCAATCCGTAAGATCACCAAGACACGTTAACATTACACTTATAAAAGTTCAAATGATCCAACTAAAACTACCTGCCAGGTAATGTCACCACGGCTATAAAATTGTCGTTCCGCACACCACACATGCTAGATATTATTGCGATTACATGAATCTTCATGAGCGCACGATGTTTTCCTTTGAGACTTGGCATAAAATCCTGCATCTTCAATCTTGATAATTAAGTACGATGCAATCATAAACCGCGACACTTCAATAATTGGGATCTGGTTATATTATGGAAAACTGGTTATATTTGCTGTAACTGGAATAAAATATTAGATTAATGACATCACAGTCCAACTCATCTTCCTGCAAAAGCCGAGGGGCGGTGAAAAATGTAAAATTATTATCCACCAAAAACATACCTACCTAGTCTACCTACTTCGCTGTCACGTGGTTTCCTTATCTTCGTGTACATACATACAAGCTGAAAGGGGCAACTGAAGGAAATCGATTAAGATAATGCTCAACGCCGCTCTGCGTAGAAATGAAACGAACCGTAGTGATGGAAATTACTTGAATAATTATTGTTAATAGGAAACATTTCCGAAAAAAACAAAGATGGAAAAGTGAAAAAGCCGAGAAAGGTTAAATAAGTTGATATATTTTAAGTGATAACTGAAAATAGTAACCAAAACCTCTGTGATAGAGTGAACAAAGAAAAGGGGTTGTTACTCCTACGAGTTTCACCCACTCAGTTAAAGAAAACAATCTAGCTAGCAGAAGCACAAATTATACAGTGCCCTGTAAAACAAAGCAGGAACGTTTTAATCTCGATTATTGACATTAAGTGAAGGCTCAGTTCACAGAGCTTAGAAACCCGAAGCCCCTCATTACGTCCTTCTCGGCCACTTCCTTGATTGCTTTTCGACGCCGCGCGCCGTCCGAACAATTTGTAGTAATCCTCGCCCGTTATACTTAACGTTGGATGAAATTTTCCATTAAATAGACAATATTGAACATCAAAGGAAGGAAACAATCAAATTGTTGATGTAAACTACGACCAATACTATATCGGGAAACAAACAATTGGTATGCTGATGTAGTAATTTGTAATTTTTGTGTCTGCTTAAGAAATGATTGTGAACAGTCATCTCTGCCTCAAATCATCAGCATTTTGTACACGTTTACTCGACCAAGAGAATGCTATGGTGTCTTCACTAGGAACCTATTTTCTTTTTAGTTTCTCTGATCTTATTGTGCGTAGACTGGCTGAAACAAATTGTACGTACGTATCTACTTGTAACAATCAATCTTTCTGGAACCACAGTTTACATATATTCAATTAAAATAATGAGGCTGGTACAAGCAGCCATCCGTAAGTTCATCGCTTGGCATTCGGGATCGTATTGTTTGTATATTTCCATATGCACTATGCAGAGCCATTATAAACGTTCTGTGGGAATGTCAAACTATAAACTATCCTACATAAACCGACAATAGCGCAGCTGCTTGCGAGCTTGCGATCCTGTCCTTAAGAGTTAGGATGCAGATCGAGGCCTCTCATCTTACTACTACTTCTATTCGTATTATTAACTTGCTTATAAAGTAACGGAGCATAGAGCTATAGATGAAGACTTGATATGGTTCTTGATAAATCGTCTTGTGCATTGGAAAGTGATGATGTCATCATCGTTACAATTCTAGCTTCAAAAACCAAACAGGTTCCATCCGTAACATGATTAATATCAAACCCACCTTGTCCTGCTGCAGTGAGTTCACGATCAAGGTCCAATATGTCTGGAACTAGTATTTCTACTTGCGATCTACAGACCGTGTAATAAGATAGTATGTTCTCGCGTAACGTATATTATTTATTTATTTAAACTTTATGTACAAAAGTGGTTTAGGTATTCGCATGCAAATTCACCAAGTTTTCGGAAATGTTCGCAGTTTCATCTGCGACATTAATATACATTTTTGCTGTTGCTTATATTTTTACTAACTTCTTCGTTCCAATGAGTTCATAATACTTGCCGGCTTACATAATTCTAAATTAACATTTTACTGCTTTCTAGCGTCTTTCAAAAATCAGTGATAAAATCAAAATTGACGACTTATTGAGATTCGTCTAGCTCAGGATTTGCTTGCCAAATTGGCATTTGTAATGCAAACGATCACGCAACTATTTCTAGTCGTCTCCACGTGTACGACATATTCATATTTTTGGAATATCTATCGCCGACACAGGCTGGGATAATGTGGTCGTGTCCGTCTCCGTTTATCGGTCCAATTTGTGCCGGAGTCTTGCATCGTAATTAATACTCCGTATAACACAGGAGCAGTTCCACAAAACTCATTGGAAATGAATAGAAATTGTTTATTCTGCTTCTATTAAAAAATAACAATATGAGGTAAAGCCAAAAACATAAAAAAACGCCTATTTAATATACAAAACAAAGTAGAGTTTCAAAATGAAAATTTTAGGAAGTTTTGATTTTTCTGTTCAACAAAAACTATTGAGGTACAAACTGTAGTCCTGCAGTGTTCTACCGTTCAGTACTACGCATTTATCACAAAGATAACACGATAAATTGTTTTTACCAAGGAAAACAAATTAACACTGTCGAGAATGACTAATAACCGGTCATAAAGTTGCAGATCAAAATATTATGTTAACTTGTTTACGAGGTCATCATTTCCTTTTTGTATCGGCACGTGTTGCTCCATCAACATTTTTTGTGTGTAAATAACTTGTACTACACTAATTATAACAAGCTTTTTCTGTGGCTTCGCTCCCACAGAAACTGCAATTTTTCCATGATTAAAAGAAGGTGTAACACTCATTCCTATCAACGTAGAGCTATTCGTAATCGGATCTACTGCCAGAGTGTCAGTGCTACCTTTTACAAAAAAACAAAAAGGTAATATTGCAACATCTTCATAATATTAATTTCGGAGTTTTGTAGATTTAAATGATACTTCTAGTTTAAAACTAGCTCTAGATTCGTCAGTTACTCTTGCGTTTTTGCTCATCAGCCCACATAATGCGAGCTCGCTTCTACCTGTAACCTTATTTGGTGTTATTTATTGCTTCAAATTATATAGGAAGGCTTAATCTGTTTAGAATTGTAATAGACAAATACAAGTCTTAGTATTTCTAGAGTTTTTGTCAGCAGATATTACATTCTACTCATTAAACCAGTGTGAAATAATCATCACTTTATCAAGTACCTTTTCTGTTATGTGGACAAAAATTTTAAGGCAATCGATTAATTACTAGTGGTCGTCGAACATTGTTAGAAGTTAAACAACTTATAAATACAGTAGAATCCTTACAAATGGTATGCATCGAATGGTTCGAAAATTTTGGTGTTGGATGCGAGCCAAAACAAAGTTTGTTTAACCGATCGGAGCATTGACAGAAACATGCTTTGCACTGAATAGAATTAAACTAATATGAGGGGTCCCTTGTTTAGAGGAAAAAATATTTTATTGAACTGTAATGAAGAGCAGGTAGGTTCCTCTTAGTTACTCTGGGGAATATGTCCAGCACAAACTGCAATTGCTATCAATTTCTAAACCATACCTGATGATTGCATCTTCGTAGCTATTGGTACATGAAACAGGAAGCCGATTTTCAGCCTTTCAAAGTTTCAATTTTACGCGCGCTGTAAATGTACTAGATTTCATTGATAAACCTACTATTAATGTTCACCTTGCGTAACCCGGACATGATCCCACAACAGACCAAGAACTGTTATTCAAGGGACAGTAGTAAAGCAATCCATCGACCCCCACGTCAATAACCTTCTACAAATAGTCCCTAGCACCCCTTAACTAGTTATGGTCCTCGTAATGGCCGCCAACGCCTTGCTTAGATAATAAAACGTCTTTTGTTACTTAAGGTACTTACGCCGAAGTATCGGTTATGGGGACTTACCTCTCTTAATGTGTATCTATCTGTTCGTAATGTTTTCCTCTATTGATGATACTACCTTAATAGAAGATTCGACTTCATTGAACACAGAAATGATTTTGATTCAAAGTTACTTGTAGTCGCCGCTGCGCGACTTCTTCTTCCATCATCATTCACAGCCAGATTTCGACCACTGCTGAGCCTCGACTTTCCTTGTGCCAGTCCCCACGTTCCTGTGCCAGCCTCATCCAAGTTCTACCCTTTGACGGCAACAATGTCGTTAGCCTGCGTCGCTGCCGGACGACCCAAACTTCTTCCAGCCCGCGGACGCCACTCGGTCACTGCCTTACTCCACCTTCCATCGCTGCGCCTTGCCAGGTGTCCTGCGCAGCTCCATTTCAGTTCCGTTATACGTTTTGCCGATGTTGAAAACTTTCGGACGTCTTTGGATGTCGACGTTTGGAACTCCGGTTTATTAGCCGTTCGTCTTCTTCCATGTACAAATCTCTATATCTGTCATCATCTCAGTATTCCTCTCCTTTCTTATTTAGGCTTCAATATCATCCACAATACGTTTTAAACAAAATGTAATTTTATAAGATTCGGCTAAGCCACAAACATCTAATCCTTTAAACAGTAGACCGGATCTTCGAATATTTTGTTAGGTATGAATGTGTTTTCTGCATTCAAGCTCTGTAGGTGAGTGAACGATAACAAATCAAACCTGTTTCTTTGGTTCATCGAACTGATGCATCGTTTAACAAGAAATCAAAGAAATAACGTGAACGTTCAGTATTTACAAAAATCTCCGATTCTCCATCAGCATGTCTTATTTCATTCATTTATTTCAGCTGTTATATTATCATCTTCCAGCCATTGTAAGCATAAAACATGTATCCAAATAGAATGCTGATCTCATTAAACATTAAGTTTTCGTCCAACGGCTAACATTCTAGGCCGAATTTTACGATGATCTAACACTACTTAAGTCGACTCACGTACTACTTAGAAAATAACACAGGCTTTGTGGAAGCATTAGCTTTCTATTGCTTGTACGAGACCATTTACATTTAGATCAAAGAATAAGAATTCGAAGCCGTATTGACTATTGTTTATTTCTTCTAGCCCTTAGTTATAGTTTTGCAAAGCCGTTCTACCTGAAAATATGTTTTAAATTTTACGTCCAAAAGTTTGCCATGTAGAATGTTTTGGACCGTTTCTCGCCCCCGTCGACCGTTTTTCGTTTGTTTTGGACATTTTTAACCGACTTTAAAAAAAGAGGAGGTTCTCATTTAGGTCTCAAATATGTAGTTGGGCCAGAAACCCGACCGACGTTATTATTCCATTAAGGTCTTTTCCCTAAATCTACATTATAAAAGGTTTAATGCGATGTGTTTTGAATCGTAATCTTGGGTTTCATTAGCATACGCTTTGGGTGCCATCTACCTACATTTTATATCGAAGGCCGTGAAATCAATTTTGGAATATTATATTATGTTACCATGATGTTAAAGCAAGACTATTTCATTAACATATCGCTAGCATTATTTCCGCGCTATTAATCAAGGAAAAATGTGGAATTTTCTATGATGCTATCTTACATAATGAATTACTCATCAATACGTAATTAATTATCGTATTATGTAATAGGTATGCCGTTGGGGATTATAAACTTGACGTACACATGCATGTGATCGTAATCAACCTTATCTTCGACATTTCAGTTTGTTTAAGATTGTTTACTTATGTATTTTACTGTTTATGAAAATGCTGACCTACATGTCCGTCGCTGCTCGCGGGTGTCCAATTTTTTTTTGTACAAAAAGAATAACTGTGATGTAGGTAACTCATAGTATACCGGATAAAGAAGGCATTGGAGTTAGAGCATAGGTAACTCACTTCTGATTCGCAGAACTAGTACAATAGACTGCTGCAACTAGTGCACATGAATGAGCACCACAAATGTGGGAAGATCAATGAATGGAATAAAGTAGCATGCTCCGCACGACTACAGACCGCCACCTGCTGGCCCGCATACTGTATGTACTTAGACTATATAAATATATACGTAGTTTGTACTCGGTAGCAGATGGGTCTGATTCTGCTAAATCCTTTGTGGTTACGGACTTACGGTACATACAGTGTATCTAATCTCATGACTATTGTATGAATGAAAGATAGATAGAGACTCAATAATACATTGAGTTACTTTCTTCAAATACAATTTAGGCAGTTCTTTCTTCCAGAAGATGGCTTAAAGAAATATCTCATAATAACGATAGGTGGTGTTCTTTATCTTCAAGTTTGATCGTACCTCTTTACTAAAATTTAGGGTATCAACTAAATGTCGAGAACATCACTATCGTATCGTTCGAGTAAACAATGAAAATTGCGTTATCGTAAAATAATATCGAAATTCGAAACAGAGATGGACTATGAAAACAAATGTGAGTTAGTTACATTTAATGTAGCAAGAAAATACTGTTGATTTTGCGTTCCCAATTCCGTCAAATATTTTTATAGGCTCTAAATGCTGGTTTTATACAATCGATATTTATGAATAGGTTCCAACTCCTAAGTGATAATTGAGTCTAAAATAAATCTAAGACGGACTTTAAACGCTGTCAGGCCTTGTCAAGGTTATGTTGTGGGAAAACCCAGCTAGTACACCAATATACATAAAATATACGTTTTACACACTAACGATGTCAGTGAAACAAGAATAAACTACTTATTGTCCTAGAAGCCAGGAAGTTATTGGAGTGCAAATTTTCCATCTCAAGGATACAAAGTTTTACAACTGGACATAACGAAGGCACTTCAAGAGTTCAAGAGCGATTGTGAAAGACTGGAACTGCTTGTCCTTCGTACTGACGACGGTATTGTTAGTATTTAAGAGAAACTAAAGCTTCTTCACAAGATAAATTTAAATCTGGGCCGTTTGCGTTAAATCTTAATCCTAACTGGATGGATGTTTGTTACTTTTTCACGCAAAAACTACCAACCAGATTTGTATGAAATTGGCGCGCATGTAGTTCATAACAAGGATTAACACATAAAATACTTTTTTTTATCCCGGGACAATGTTTTCTTGGGATCTTTTTCGACTAATACGCTGGCAGAAGCTAATACATAATGTTCATAAACAAATGCATAACACAATAATTATACATGTACTACATTTGAACAAAAAAAAAAAAAAATAGCTAGTAGCGAGTTATGTTTCGGCGGTCGGGATTTTAGTTAAAAAAATATTTATTTATTACAATATTAATTTAATTATAAAAATACAGGATATTAAGCTGGTGGCTGATTCAAGACTGAATATAATGCAAAGAAAAATAACTATCTCTAATTTCCGGTAAATGCATAATTGCAATACGACGCATGCTGACGGTGACTGCATACTCAGCGTAAAACGTCTGTTACGATGAGTTAACTCCTCCCTCCATAGGATAGAAGCAACTCTTGCTTCTGGCGGCGTCCGCGCTGCCTTTGGTGTCCTCCGCGATGTTCTTTGTTTTCCATTGATACAGCTTCCAGGATGCTGCTGCGATCAGTAGGATATATAGGATGATTGTGCTCCAGCTAGGTGTAGCTGCTATGATTGACCAATTATCTTCTTCTGGCACGGAGATGTCGCCTGCTTTGTTGATGAGTTCATGGATGCTGTCTAGTGAGATGTCTTCTAATTGGAGTTCGTATTGTATTGATTGTTCTGGGACTTGATGCTGCTCCGGTAACGGTATGACTTCGTTGATGACGACCGTGTCGGTGTGAGAACGCAGTGTCTTGTTCATGACGTTCATCTGGCAGTCTTCTGTTAGTGTAACGAGATGAATTCCAGATAGCTTCTTGTAATCTGTCTTGGTGTTGCATTGTGTTTTGGTGACTTCATCTTCTCTGAGAACAAGTAGCCAGTTGTTGTCTCCGATCTTCTGAATTTTTCCTCTTCTTAAGTTCATCTTAGCGTGAGTGCAATTTGCTGGGCGATGCTGAATGAGTGATAGTATACAGTCATCTGTGTCTTCCATTCTTCTAGTGTCGAGGAGCTTGCAGAGCTGGGTGTTGTCGGTTAATGGCTGACAATCTTCTTCCAGGTAAGCGTACTCATCGTTACCAAGTGCTAGGTATTTGGATTTGGGGATGATTGTAAGGTTATCTTTATTTGGGATAGAATAGAGATGAATAAGGTCATAGGTTTTTAAGGTAATTGAGGGGATTTCGAGTATAAAGTTAACTGAGTGTTCTGTGCTGTAAGCTTTAACTTTAATTGACTTCTCTATCCTGTATATATTACTAATGCTAATACTAGCTACTGGTTTAAACATAAACATATTTTCTAAGTTTCTTAACTCTTCTATTAAATTCTGAGGACTTATTATACTAGGATGCATGGTACCCATCTGAGCAAAAGTCATAGCATCTTCTAATAACATTAACCTATCTAAAATTATCTGTAAACTAAAATCTATCTGTACGTAAATATCTAGAAAATGTAAATGGTTAGACAGATCGTTGGAATTATTAGTAATATTTTGTAGTAAACTAGCCAAATGTTTCTGATTGTTATTTAATTTTGTAAACTGTTTACTGAACTCATCGATTGTATTATGTGCTAATACTAAGGATTTTCTCTGTGAATCCTGAACATTTCTAACTCTGTTTTTAATATTTAAAATTTCTTCTTCAAACTTAGCTGCATCTTCATGGTCGAGATTACCTGTAATAGACTTAACAACAGTACCTAATCCATCTATAAGACCGCGTCGCTTTCTAACTTGCGGCGTTAAAAACTTAATCTTCTTACCTATAATATTAAGGCTATATTCTATTTGATTCCTATATGTTTTTTGTAACTCTCCAGACGCTGTATTCTCAGCGTTTTTCGTGCTTGCATATAGGGACATCAATTGGGTAGATGTAAAGTGCAGATTGCTAATGTTGTAGACACAAGCAAGGCTAAAGTAGTTGTCTTGTTTAAGGAGTTGACCTTGTTATCTACATGGGTAATGGTTACGGTTGCTGTTGCGTTGAGCACGACGGCTCCTGCGATGAAGGTCCTGCAACAAGATGAGGCCTCCGTAATAGCTTGAAATGAACCCTGATGGACTTAGAATTTGGATGGTTACCTATTATTTCAGCTACGTTATTTGGGTGAAGGTGTATGATCTTGTATGGTCCTTTGAAGACTGGTTTCGTTTTGTCACTGCGGGCTGACTTTGCTACCTGTTTGTAGACAGTTTCACCTACCTTGAATTTTATTTCTTCTGCTTCTTGGTTACGTTTAGCAATCACCTGTTCCTTATTTTTGGACATGTGTGCAGCGATGCACTCTTGAACTGCCTCTGCATTGGCACGATGCTTAATAACATAGTCCTGGTAAAACTCTTTTGGGTAGTATAACTCTAGTGGGTTTCTGGATGATGTGTGTCCGAATAATAACTCATGGGGTGTATAATCTGTTGCCGAATGGATAGCGTTATTGTACGCTATTATAGAGTACTTCATAATAAGCTGTATAGGGTCGTCTTTGTTAGTCATTCTTTGTATCCTAATTATTTCGGCTAGGGTAGAGTGTAAACGTTCGATAGGGGAGTTAGAATTAGGGTTATAGGGTGTCGTAAAGTGTATATGGATTTTATGTAGAGCGCATATTTCTTTAATAACATCGTTGTCGAATTTAGTGTCTGAATCTGTGGTTATTTTATTCGGTAAACCTAACACTGAGAAAACGTTTAGCAGTGCTTCAGCTATATGGACACTACTGCATGCTGTTAGTTGAACTGCTTGGGCGTATTTAGAGAAGTTGTCAATGATTGTAAGGAACGTTGCGCCTCCGGTTGAGTATAGGTCCATAAATATATGTTCCATCGGTTTACGAGGTGTATCGGTTATAGCTAAAGGTGGTTTAAGAGGGTTGCGTTCGTATTTTGATTTCAAACAGGTGTCGCATTGATTAACGAACCTTTGAATGGTGAGAAGCATGTTTGGCCAATGATAATTTCTGTGCAACTGTTTGTATGTTTCCAGAATACCGCGGTGCACAGTCTTACCTTCATGATATTTCTTAATCAACTCTTGTTGATCGGGTTTGTTTTCTACTAGAGTTACGCGTGTTGTGCATTTAAGTAGCTTAGGACCTCTATCGTTAAATATTGTTGTGTAAACTGTAGAAAAAGAATGGTACAATTCTTCGTTATAAAAGTAACAATGGAATATACGGTCAGCGATGGTGTGTTCTTTAAGGAATCTAATTATCTCGGACTCTGTATTATTTACTGGGATAAAGACATCTTTTATAACCACTTTTGAGTTAGTGGATCTGTTATCTACTCTATACGTAGATCCGGGTGTTGACCTAATGTGGAACTGCTTTAGTTGCCTATCAATAGCGTCTGCAATGATGGGTATACCTTTATTTTCATTGTCAGGCTGTGTATGTCTTGTAGACACTAATTCAGGTTCAGCTGACACTATGCTCATGCTATCTGTACCTACGTGAGATTCGGGAATGCTTGGATTTTGTGATTGTAGATTTTCATTGGGTTCTACTGTGTCTATTTGATTTTCGGCTTCCCTACGTGCATTTTCGAATATTCTATTAATTATCTCATCGTCTTCGTTATCATCTAAATTAACAGCTAGAGAGTCGACACTGCCATGGAATATTTTAACTCGTGATAGAGCGTCTGCGTTAGTGTTTTTGGCGACCTTTCTTGTATACAACCTTATAATCGTATTCCGAGAGTTTTAAACGCCATCTAGTTAATTTAGAATTAGGATCTTTTAGTGACATTAACCAGGTGAGAGGTCTGTGGTCCGTGTATATGGTAAACTTTCTTCCGTAAAGATATGGTCTAAAGTATTTAATAGCCCATACTATGGCGAGTAGTTCCTTTTCTATTGTAGAGTAACGCGATTCAGTATCTGATAGTGTTCGGGATGCAAATGCTACCGGTTTATCGGATCCTACTATTCCTTGTGATAATACCGCACCTAATGCTACATCTGAAGCATCGGTGGTTAGGATGAAAGGCTCATTAAAATTTGGGTAATGTAGTATTGGGGCGTTAGTTAAAATTTGTTTGCACTTATTAAAAGCTTCTAAGAAATCCGGGGAGTGTATGACTTTACTATTTTTCTTAAGGCAAAGGGTCATTGGTTTAGTAAGCTTGGCGAAATCTTTTATGAATTTTCTGTAATATCCAACTAAACCTAGGAAGGCTTTTATTTCTTTCTGAGACTTGGGTAGGGGGAAGTTAAGTACGGCTTTTATTTTGTTTTTGTTTGGTTTTAAACCTTCATCTGTTAGTTCATGTCCTAAGAACTCAACCTGTTTTTGTAGGAACTGTGATTTATCTAACTGAATCTTTAGGTTGTGTGTTTTGAATCGATCGAATACTTGTTTTAATTTTTCTATGTGTTGCTGTAATGACGTAGATATTATTATTACGTCATCTAAGTAGGTGTAAACATTGTCTATGCCTCTTAATATATGATCCATTAGTCTTTGAAACGTACTTGGTGCATTTTTCAGTCCAAAGGGCATTCTAAGGAACTCATAGTGTCCTCGTTCAGTGGTAAATGCGGTTTTTTCGATATCATTAGGGTGCATTTCCACTTGGTGAAAACCGCTAGCAAGATCTAGGGTTGTGAAGTATTGAGCTCGTCCTAATCTATCTAATATGTCGTGTATATTTGGTAAGGGGTATTTATCTTCAATGATACGGTCGTTGAGACGTCTATAGTCAATTACAAGTCTCCATTTGACGTTTCCTGAGGAATCGGGTTTTTTTGGTACAATATGCACGGGACATGACCAAGGGGATATGCTCTCTCGCACAATACCTTGCTGAAGGAGCTTATCTACTTGTTTACGAATTTCTTCGCGTTGTTGAGGAGCTTGTCTGTAACTACGTACAAAAACTGGTGTATTATCGCTTAATCTGAGCTCGTGTTTGACAGCGTGTGTGAATGTGAGTGGTATATCTTCTGCATAGAACAAGTCCCTATACTGATAACATAACCGGGTTATTTCGCGCTTTTCTTCTTCATTCATGTGATCTGTACGGATTTTCTTTAGGGTTTCGTTTAGTATATGGTCAATGTTAGTTTGAACCTTTATGGTATTAATATCATGACTATCGTTTTTTTTGGAATTGGAAAATATCTCTAATTCGATTGACGGGTTAAACGGGATACACTTCTTTTGATCACTATGATTAATTACCGATGTTTTGAAAGAACCGTTTGTAACGTTAACTATAGCTGCTGGGGACATTAAACCATCTGACCAGATTAAATCATCGTGAAGGTATTGTCCATCTAAGTAATTAGTTTTTACTTTGACAAGCTTTTCGCATCTAGGTTCGATACTTATCTTTTTGGGTGGAGAACTAAAGTGTATTGGTATTTCTGCTGTAGATGTACGTAACACATTATTATTCAAATCAATGTTACTCTTTAATTTTTGCAGAAGGTCAATTCCGATAAGACCTTTATATTTAGGGTCGAAGTCGAATATTAGAAACTTATGTGTTATATCGCTATTAAACGCGGGAGGTAAGGGAAGGTACACTACCTTGTCGTGAACTGATGAACTGTGAGCTGTATTAATTTGGAAGGGTTCTGTTTCTACACAGTACTCAAATATGGTGCCTGCAATTACGTCAGTTGCTATGGTTGAATGACTGGCCCCTGTATCTAATAGAAACTTACCGTCAAACTCTGGTAGTATTATATACGGTAAATATTTCTTGGTCTGGAAGTTTATTGAAACTAGGTCTGGTTGTCTCGGTTGGTGTCCATGGTAAAACCCTGATCACCACTTACCTCTTGTTCGTCCATGGTTACATTCGGCTCGAGCACTATGCTGTTACCGTCTGTGATGTCGTTATAGAGCTCCATGTCGCTGGATCCTGGTTGATCTTGAGTGGCCATTTGAATTGGAATGTAGAACAACTGCTGTGCGAACTGTGGTTTTTCTGGCTTACCTGACGTACGCATTGTGACGTCCGATGATACTGGCGTGGGAACCGATGGTTTTGGAATGTTAGGTTGATTCCTAAAGTTACTTGAACCATTAGGTCTAGAGTTACCTGATGCTGGTTTGGCCTTCCAGGGCAATACAGATTGTACCCATTGTTGGCGCTGTTCAGGGGTCATGTTATTTTGTTGAGGTACAAAGTTTTGTGAGGGAACAATAAAGCCAGGTACAAACGGGTTTGCTGTATTACGGATGGGATTGTTATTGCCTGGTTGTTTGGGTAGCTCCTTTGGCTTTGCTTGTGACGTTGAATGGTTATTATTGTAGTTAGCTCTATTATATGACAGCCTAGCCTCTTCTTGTCTAGCCGCTATGATGGCTGCTTCGAAGGTGTCTGGTTTGGCGATTCGAACGCCCAACGAGACGTGGAAGTCTAACTGGTTTATATACTGTTCAATAACCATCTTTTCATAATATGATTTATTACCATGCTCTCCTACGGAATACAGAGTATCCAACAGCTCACGGAGGCGTTTGCCGAAGCTTTCAGCGTCTTCTGTCTTAGACTTACGCACTCGCGTTAGCTCCTGCATAACTTGTATTTCATTTCGTGGTTCACCTAGGCGCCTTATTAACGCATTCTTAATTGATATCCATGAGTTTAAGTAGCCTTCGTACGCTATTGCGTCTATGGCTGGACCACTGAGTCTACTTTTAATTAAGCAGATGAATGCTGGGTGCGAACGATCTGCTTCAGAAGTTAACTGTAATAAGTTTTCTACTTCCCTAATATAATAATTGAGTAATTTAGGATTACCATCATATCTTGGCATTAAGTCTGCAATTAGTTTGTAAGGTTTATAGTTGGCATCATAATCCCTGAGCGACATTGTTTTTCTGTTGCTTGTCTGCCTAGTGGCGCTTGACGCAAAACAATAGAGGTGTCAAGTTAAACACTTGGAATTTACTCGTGGGATACTTAACGCTACTTATTATAATTTTGTGGTTGCCTACTGCGATTTTAGCTTAGAGACAGACACACAAATACTAACATAAAATACATAAATTAAAATAAGGCAGGAAATCGAGCAAGGACACTTGGTAGAACAAGAGCACTTACCAAAGCAGCCACTGCATCTCCTGTCGAGTCGAGTCTTCTCCAACGCAGCTTCCTCCAATTCTCCGGAGATTAACCCTGATGACCGTAGAGGTGTCCGACCGCGCGATAGGTTCTTTGTAGATCACGAAAGAACGATTTGAGAACCGTCGCTCTTAAGATGAAGAGTTGGATTCGATCTTAGAACGTCGCGATCCTACCGACTGCGCCAGTTATGTTTCGGCGGTCGGGATTTTAGTTAAAAAAATATTTATTTATTACAATATTAATTTAATTATAAAAATACAGGATATTAAGCTGGTGGCTGATTCAAGACTGAATATAATGCAAAGAAAAATAACTATCTCTAATTTCCGGTAAATGCATAATTGCAATACGACGCATGCTGACGGTGACTGCATACTCAGCGTAAAACGTCTGTTACGATGAGTTAACTAGCGATAAGATAGTTTCCTCTAGGTAAATGTTCTAATGTAGCTTTATGTTTCGAAAAGGCAATATTTGCGAGCGTCACTCCAACAAAATTATCGAATCGTTCGAATCTTTTAATCGATCCGAGAGATTTAAAATCAAATAACCTTGATACAGTTTCAGAAGTTGTTTTTGTCAAGATAATTTCTTTATTCTTACGTTACAAATTGATAAAAGTTTTTATACTTTTATCATTTCGTGCTCGAAAGCCTTCACCTTTGAAGCTGATAGGTTTCATTTTCTTCGAGTTTTAGCTCACGATCATGTGAGGTTGATAACGAGAATTAAATGACCAGAGATAAACTTTAAAATATCTTGCGCCTCCGCCAAAGCAATCAAATCGTTTAGATAAAAACAATACAACGGAGTTAATGGAATGGAGTAGTTTGTTTTGGCGATCGTCAAGTTCATAATAAACACTGGGTTCGTAAATTACATTCACAATCAGTTCCTGGTTGATACCTACTTAAGAATGATATTTGTGTCATCGGGTTCATTATCAATTGTAAACAAAGTATGGCTTAGTTTACAGATTACACGTGTAGGTACTATTGATAGGTTCCTACTCGTGTAAATAATTGTTTGGATATTTTAATTAGGTGGTCATTTACCTTCGGAGTTTCGGACTAAAAGTCAAAAAAAAGTCAAAAGTCAAAGCATTTATTTCAAATAAACCATTATCAGGTACTTTTGAATTGTCAAAGTCAGTCCGTCTAAAACATGAAGCTATTTGTTAATGTGCTTTCCGTGCCTCGGAAAGCACATTAACCTTTTGAACGCCACTGTCACGTATACATGACAAGCAAGCGCGTGCCCTGTACACCAAACGTCACAAATATGTGACAATAAGTACGGCGAATTTGTGGCATGGCGTCGGGGGCACGCCTATGCATTTATGCTCTGGCGTTCAAGAGGTTAAGCCGTTGGTCCCGGCTGTCATTTGTAGATCTTTGGCAGTCGTTACGGATTGTCAGAAGCAAGTAAATCTGACTCCAGTCTTGCCAAGAATTACCGTGTTACCCAGTTGATGTGTTGTAGAGGTCTGGTAGGCAGCCGCTCCACGTAAAATATTGGTATTCTGCTGAATCCGGTTTGACTGGAAGCTGACCCCAATATAGTTGTGAAAAGGCTAGGCAGATGATGATGCTGTCTCACTGGTAGGCAAAGGTTTTCTTTTCTTCAGACAATGGAGCCTGGATCTTTGATTTCACGAATTTATTGCCTGATATATCTGAAGCTCTAAATCGTTTAAAAATACATTTATTTTGTATTTTCTAAGTAATGTGCCAAGTCACGTAATATTTGTTAAAGGACTGCCTTCGAAGATAAACTTCCTAAGTTAATAAAGGTGTAAGAGTGCAGCGCACTTCAGCAGGAAATTGGATTCTGATGTTGGAACTGAAGGGTTCATGAGATTATCCTGGAGAGTTCGTCGCACTGCTTGATTAAAAAATTGTGTTATATCTGTCAAAGGAAAATTGCAAACGCCCGTAAGATTGTAAAATATCGCGTGTAATTGTAAACAACTTTTTCGTAACTAGACACGGATATACTGGAAACTATTACATTTGGATGGGATTTATTGTATATGTCAATGGAAAATTGCAAACGCCGTAAGAATGTAAAATATCGCTTGAAATTGTGAGCTAGTTTTTCATAATAAGGCACGGATATATTCGAAACTATTAAATTTGGATGGGATTTATTGCATACAAAACGATTTTTTCAAAATATCGAGAAATTATAATCTAATAACGATTTATTACAATCTTAAGGAGTCTGCAATTTTCCGGTGACATATCCATATCAGTCTTAAGTCTAATTAATGGTTGAAAAGTCTGTTAACATGGGAATTTCTTTTTAATTATTTATAATATTTCTACAAAATATATTTTTAATATTTTATTTTTGTTCTTTGCAGGTAATCAACTTTTTATACTCATCCTAACTAGGTACAAACACAAAATACTTACTATTAGGCATCGAAGTTACTCAGCTAAATCGCCGTCAACTGGAAACATGCCCAGACTGGTAGCCACGTTGAATGGTAATGCTTATTCTTTGGGCAAAGAACGAATAATAGTAGGTAAGTATAAACTGATGATAGAAACTTAAACAGCTTTTACCCGACTGCAGGGGAAGGAGGGTAATATTTTACTCAGACACATTTTCGAAGAGAGCTAAAAATACGTGTCCAAAATTTTTTTGGAAACGGACTGATTCGATTTTTTTAGTCAAATACCCTATTAACATCGTTATGTTCCGGAAGAATTTGAAAAAACGAGCTTGGAAATCATTAGTAAATATAGTTAATGTAATTAATGATCATAAAACTATAGTTAACTTAACTTACTCCAATTTGTGCTATTTACACAGATATGACCAAAGCCTTCGATTACGTTAAGCACGATGTCTTATTAGAAAAACTACGTAGCTATGGTATTAGAGGTAATATTTTAAAACTACTCGAATCCTATCTCTCCAACAGAATGCAATGTACTGAGATTGCAAGAGTATGTGAAAAATCCAAATTTGAAAAGCGTTTTTTATCTCCTTGTAGATTGATAAAGTTTGGTGTCCCACAAGGTAGCGTCCTTGGACCACGTCTTTTCTTAATCTACATAAATGATCTGCCAATGGTAACTCAACATCAAATGGTGATGTTTGCAGACGACAGTACTGCCATAGTGAAATGTATTGATCGCAATATTTATCAAGATGACATAAATAATACACTATCGGACATAATTACTTGGCTTCATGAAAATAATTTAGTTATAAACTTAAAGAAAACTAAAATAATGCACTTTCACCAAAGAACTGCAGTACCAAAAGTAAATATCAGACATAGTAACTGTGACATTGAAGAAGTTAAAGTAGCAAAATTCTTAGGTTTATTCCTTGATGACCAACTTAACTGGAAGGCTCATATAGATGACGTAAGTAAGAAAATAAATAAATCAGCATACGCACTTTTCCAAATTGACAGAAAAATAAATATGGATGCGCTACTAGTTACATATCACGGTTTAGTAGCCTCAATTTTGCGATATGGCATTATTTTTTGGGGCAATTCTACTGATAAGGATATCGTTTTTAAGGCACAAAAAAGATGCATAAGATCAATGTGTGGTCTTAAAATTGATGATAGCTGTGTATCTTTCTTTAGATCGCTGAAAATACTTACCTTACCTTCCTTATATATTTTTGAAATTAGTGTTTTCGTCAAAACAAACATGAGATTATTCGAAAAAGTGTCAACGTTACGAGATGTTGCAATTCGTAGCCAATACGCAAACTCTTTAAGTAATCAGCCTTAGTGAGAAAGAGCGTTTTGGGTATGGGACCGCGCATCTACAATAAATTACCAGATGTCATAAAAAATTTGAATGTTACCCAATTCAAAAAAGAATTAAAACAGTTGTTAATTGAAAAATGTTACTATGCGATTGACGAATTTCTGAGTGATAAGAACATGTAAACTTATTTATGAATATTATGAGTATGACTAATGGTAATTTATGATAATATATTTTATGCATTGACATTACAAATTACTCCATATTGTGACATTTATAATTTTGGAACTTATTATTTTATCATCATTAATTTTATTTTTTTATTTTTTTTGTATTTTAGATAATTAATTAATTTTGACATCCCTAGCATTTTTTAAATTTTATTAAGTTTGACATTTTTATTTAATTTTATAAATTTTGACATACATACCTACCAAATAATTTGTGTTTACCTCTCGCATGATTAATTCGCATGCAAACCATATTTGTACGCTTCTTGGCATAACATAGCGACCTCATAACTTTAATTTAAGAACTGTATTCACTACCTATGTTACACAAATAAAAATTATTATTATTATTATTATTATTATTATTCTTATGTTATATATATAACATAAGGATAGTTTGATAAATAGGTCATACACAATACACGTACCTACTAAGTAATTTTCCTACAGACAAATGCATGCATTGATTATGTTCTATGTTAACTTTTACACAGAGTTTGCCGTACATGCGTCCAATATCTATCTAAACTAATAAAATAAAGCTGAAGAGTTTGTTAGTTTGAACGCGCTTATCTCTGAAACTACCAGTCATGTTGAGAAAATGTACTGTGTCCTTTTTGTATATGATAGCCACATTCATGAAGAAGGCTATATATAGGCTATAAGACAACGGGAAATTTCTATGGGATCGGGAAAAAACGTCGTGGGCAAAAGTTAGTATATACTAATAATAACGCAGAAGTATTTGTGTATTTGTTTGAACGCGCTAATCTCTGGAACTACCAGTCTGATGTGGACAATTCTTCTTCTATATGATAGCCACATTCGTGAAGAAAGCTATAGAGGGGATGGGAAAATATATGGATATGCGCGTACGAAGTCGCGGGTAAAAGCTAGTTAATAATAATAGGAACGTGTATTATGCAACTACTGTAATACACCTATGATAATTAATAATTATGTACCTAGAACTACATAATGAATAAGATAAACACATTATTAAATCGGTAACATACTTCTTGTAAGATATACATTATATGATTGGCTAGTTTTAATCAATTTGTCACAATAAACGTAATTGATTTGTTTCACAGTCGTATGTTTCTTCATAATTGAATTGTTTGACATGTGCGTTCATGATTTAAAGCGTAGTGGATATTTTATGACAATTAAAGTTTGAGGTGAATTTCATCTAAAAATAAACCAATAATAATTAGGCGACACGGTTGGTGCAGTGGTTGAGCGATTGACTGCTACGCTGCGTGTCGCGGGTTCGATTCCCGCACGGAACAATTATTTTTATGGCCTACAGATGGTTGTTCCGGGTCTGACTGTTTGTGAATGTGAGTTTGTATGTTTGTTAACGCACCCACGAAACAGGAGAAATTCCTAGTGTGGGCCAACGTTTTTTTAAATAAAAAATTATAATAATGAGGTACAATTCCTTGTTTGTCAGGCTGCCAGGACGTAGGTAATCTCGGGAAGTACCTAGTGATCAGTTGTGAGTCTTCTTTGAATGATCAAAAGCTACTTTTTATTCCAGAACTAGATGACCACGTTGAATTAAGTACCACCCTAAAATTGATTTTATTGCAACACTAAAATATTTGTCTTCCCAAGTGAGGCGATCAAAATAAAAAAATATCAAATTGGTCGAGCCATTTTCGAATTTTTCGAGACTACCTCACGGCAATTGATTTTAAAATCCTATAAGTAGATATTACACGATTCATTTGGAAAAATGTAGTAAAAAAAACACAAAGAAAAAAAAAAGTAGGATTTAGTTTTCATAGCTGAGTGCACAACACATAATTTCGTGACTCCCAATCACCATTATCGACAAAAAAAGACCGACAAAAGAAGCCAGAAGCAGAGAATAGAAAATAAAACGCCCAGTACATTCAATATCAATACATTCTGCTTGTTTATTATATTCCGATAAGGTAATACGAGATCTAGACTCAATCTTATTATTTCAGATCTAGAGGAAAATTCTATAATAAGAGGACCACCTGCGGTATCCTGAGGCTACACTCTGTGTGTGTTCCTCTTTATATTAGATTATAATTTCTCGATATATTTATTTATTTATTTATTTAAACTTAATGTACAATCCAAATCCAAATTCAATAGTTTCCAATATTTCATAGCGATATTTAACAATCTTACGGTGTTTGCAATTTTCCGGTGACATAAATATTTAAACCTTACAGACAGATATTTTAAGTGTAGTTAGATCGAAATGTTATGAAATTTGGAAAGAACATTTCGAATCAATTCAAGATAAATATTTGGAGAATATTACATTCTCCAAATATTTATATTAAATTGGTCTCTATTCTACCTTTTCCAGCATCCAAAACCGCTAGAATATTATATATATATATATTAATTAATTTAGGGATTAAACGTGGATGTTAAGTTTTGCATGTAACAAAGGTTTCCTATGAGGGTGACATGTTCACTATGTGATTAAACCCTCGTTAAAGAATAAAAATAAAAAGCTTACTTTGTCTATGTGGGTGTACGTCATTCTAGAAATATTGCGCTTGGTATTTTCTTACGGTTCGCGCGTCATTGGTTCAATTTGAATAAAATGATACGAATTGCAAATGTAGTCTAGTGTGTTGTCGTGCGGTATGGGGGCAGTCGGGGTACCTTTACGAGTATCTGTTTTGATATAAAATCAACAATTCTTCAAGAAATAATCTCTAACATTCCAACGCTTTGGCATAGATGCTACGACCATACCTAATTTGGTGCTGAGTACTCCATCCATACTGGAGTGCTTCCAATTGTCCATACTCTTGCACTTTGGAGGACCTTACCTTATGAACGCATCTGAAACTACAATAATAATTAACGTAACCACCAACTGGGTCTAATTCTATCCAAAAAGTTAACCATTGAAGTTACTTTTTAGATAGATTAAGCCCAAATAATAATAGCCGCACGGGTTGATAAAGCAACGCATTCACAGACTGACCTGACCATCTTAACATACCGAGACTCTTTTTCTCGGAAAGCACGTTAAGCCTTTGGTCCCGGCTGTCATTTGAAGAATTTTGGCAGTCGTTACGGATTTTCAGAAGCCAGAAAATCTGAAATACTGGTATTCAGCTGAATCCGGTTCGAATGGAAGGCGACCCCAATAGTTGGGAAAAGGCTAGGCAGATGATGATGAAGCCCAGTTGGTGGCCACGTTAACCATTTACTCGTAAAGAAGAAGTACTTAGCACAACAAAGTTGTTTATTTTGTGGCAAATTATACAATTATTCATTTGGGAAAGAAAGAGTATCAGAAAACAAAAACATAAGACTAAATTTAATTAACAACGCCCTAAATGGATTTCGTTCGCTAATTATAATGGTAATTTAGTACAAACATGAAAGACCGTGCCAATGGCAGACGGCGATATTATGCAAATAGGGCCTGTAAGCCTATTTAGCTACGCATTCAGAATTGTAAGTAAGTGTTCCTTACAAAGTTACAACCATCTGATTCGTGATAGCGACGAACAATGTAAGTTGTTGAAGAGAAATGCCGAAGGAATGCCATAGTCGTTAATTAATATAATAATAATCATTTATTTAAAGACAATAAAGATCCATTGGGTTAGTAACAATACTCTTAACCTATGTTAGTACTTAACTATTAACAACGACAATGTAAAGGTGACAAGTGATCTCACCAACGGGCTGTCATGTCTCCCGGCTATAGCGCGTAGAATGCTGTTGGGGCTACCACGGAGTCTGTTTAGCAGCGAGACCGCTTTCTTACGCCGTAAAGCATTGAAGCAATCGGTACGTGCCTCAGCGAGATGATGCGCTACAGGGCCGAGGCAGACGCAACAGCACTCTAAATGCGTTAAAGCGTAATATGACGTTGATGAAGTTCAGCAGTAGGATTAAGTAACAATTTAAAAGAAAAGAAAAAAAGAATAATATTTATTTAGCACTTATGTACATGAAACACGCACGGTACATAGAAATAAAAAATAAAAAAATAAATGTAGGTATGCTAAGAACTAAGTGTGTGTCTCACGGCTGCACTAAAAAGGTCCATTTCAGCGATATGTCAGACAGACTGATGCTGTCTGACGCTGGTTTTCTAATGAACCTTTCAATGGACGAGTGGCGGTTCATTTGAATCAATCTAATATGGTAATATTCTTACATATATATATACATATAGCATCTAAATAAAGTTTATTGAATTTTAATCAATCTTCTTTCTGCGACTTCACTCAAGTGATCTACATATGTCGTGAGCAAGTATATACAGTCAACAAAGCTATTTGGTATGCAGGCAACTAACTTGCAACTACTTTTAAACAATGTTGTGAGTGTGCTGAGTAGGCAATTATTGTACACTCGTAAGAATGTCATAAGCTTAATAAGTTAAAATGTAGGTACATATTCGAAATAAATATTGGCAGTGCAGTGGAAAAAATAATATTTTTGCCTGTAAATTTATTTATTTATTTTACAATTTATGTACACAGAGAAAATATCAGATATAACATTATAATTATTAGTACAAAGGTACTGCTTATTTCTAAAGAAATTTCTTCCAGCAGACCTGCGAAAGGAGAAATGAAAAATAAATGTAGACAATAGTGTGTCAGAAAGAACAAGAATGTATGTGAAGCCTTAAACTAAAGTATCAAATACACCTACATAAATATTGTTATTATTAATTTATGATTACATATATAAAAACATTCCAAATACTATAATAGATATTTAAAAAAACATCTATTATAGTACATATACAAAATAGCTTTGTTGACTGTACCTATTAGAAACGCTTAAGCATGATCAGGTTTTGTTCCTGAAGGCAAAAAAAATCCAAATTGATTGTTCCTGAATTACCGAGCCATAAGATCGTCTTGAACTCTTGACACACTCCATCTTAAAATAATTATGTTCTCCTAAGCTCAGATTGGGTATTAGAAGTGTCAATAGGGAGTGGTGTCCCTGTTCAGAATGTGACTAACTTGCTGGAGTGCCTGTCGTGCCCTTAAACCTGCATTCTTGAAGATGAATTAATATAGTCACCTACTGGGTCCAAACTATCTAGAAGTTAACCAAGCTATCTAGAAGGTAAAACCATCGAATCTTCAACTAGATATGTATGATATTGTTTACAAACTAATCTTTAAGGAAAAGATTTAGTCTTATTGATATTTTCTGACGCGTGTTAATACGCGGGCCACGTTGAAACACGACATTGTATCGACGTCGACGGCGATGATGTAGGCATTTTCCTACTTTGATGTAAGTGAACACGTGTATCACGACCTTATTCGCAATAAGAGGTAACATAACATCACGCCTGTATTTCCCAAGGGTTAGGCAGAGATGTACCTTTCTTTAGTACCACATTTATCCAGTTATGTTACAGTCTCATTCAATAGGGGCGAGCCTATTAACATCAAGCTGGCACAAATCCACACTTAAGGACTGCTAACTCAGATTTCTCAGAGCCTCCGGCACAAATTGAGTTTGCTCGGTGTCAAATTCGCAAATGGCAGTAGTAAACTCATTAAGATAGGTAACAGATAATCGGACTATCTCCTTACCTCGAGATTGAATTGAGAATTCAAACCGTTCTACTTATTTACATAGGCAGTGGTGAATGGTGACAAATACAAAGAAATCTGAAGAGTTTTTTGTCCAAACCAGTCCAGTGTTTACACGAGGCTGACAAGACGAAAAATAACGCAATCCACGTGTTCGCGAATAAGGTAAACAACCTAGGTTATTGACAACGAAAAACAATAAGCTGCTGAAACATGAGGCGACCATGTGACTATTATGTGCTTACTTTACATACACATTATTCACATGACTAATTGCAATTTTTACGGCTTTAAATGTATGATATTGTGTAATTTTGTCTTCCACGAAATGACTTATTTTTGTTGATGCTTGTTATAATATTCGTAATGTATCAAGTAATGACCAAGACAATAGAGAACCGGACGATATGTCTGGTCTAGTTCAAATATACTTAGTTCAAAATGTTCTATATTACTATTCTGTAAAAATAGTACCCGTGAAAATTAAGACAAAATGGGCTGTCAGTCCCAAGCATCATTTGTTGGATGTTGGAATGACAGCTCACTTCACCTTGGTTTTCACGGTCAAATTTTGACAGAATCGAGCCACTGGTTGATGATGACTTCACTACACCTAGACGTAGTTCGTCTAAGGCATGCATCTAGTTTCATCTTATGGTGTTTAAGTAACTCAGTAGCAGGATGGATGAAATGGCGACAGGTCACTGGAACAACTTGTGACCCACGGATGCCCCTCAAGTTAAAGGGGAAAATCTATAAGTCCGTGATAAGACCTGTCGTACTGTATGGATCAGAATGTTGGGCTGTGAAAAAGACGGATGAGAAAAGATTGCATGTAGCGGAGATGAGAATGTTGAGATGGATGTGTGGAGTATCGAGAATGGATAAAGTGAGGAATGAGTTCATTAGAGGTAGCTTAAAACTGGCGCCAATAACGGAAAGATTGAAAGGGAACCGCTTATCTTGGTATGGTCATGTGAAGAGGAGGGATGAAATGCTAACGTAACTAAAAGAGTTATGAATATAAATGTGGATGGATGGACAGGGAGAGGGAGGCCAAAGAAAAGATGGATGGATTGTATTAGGAGTGATATGAAAGAAAAGGGAGTTAGTGATAGCGTGATGGTTGACAGGACAGAATGGAAGAAAAAGAAAAAGTGTTGCGCCGACCCCAAGTAACATGGGATAAGGGCAGGAAGATGATGATGTGTTTAAGTAACTCGTTAAGTGTGCCAAGTCTCATTCAGAAAAAAAAAAGTTTTCTATTTATTTATGTACACGCAATATACTTATTGTATTGGATCTCCAATATATTCCTAAAATAAAGTCTACTCACCTTCAAATTGACAAGCGATGTGTTTTCCAGCATGGTGAACCTCCTTGACCGTCCTCCTGTTTGTCCACTACAATATAACACGGTGTTTGGTAGTTCGTACACGATTTTTGTTGTCATCGATGGTAATCATTGTTTGTATCGCAAGCAAGCTGATAACTGGTTTTGTGTTCGCTGTTTGCCTTGCCTACGATGGAGGTTGTTCTAAAGAGAGGTTGACTGACCTGTAGGACTGGCTTCACTACCAGATTTTAAGTATCGATTCGAGATCGTTGTTTTTTTTGTGTCTAAAGCTACTTGTATAAGATTTAATAATGATGTAGTTGGTCCTGGTAGACATTTTTGTGTGATTTTAATAGCTACGGAATTTGAAGGACTCTTTTGTGCTTCCGCATTGAAGGTGATTCCCCGTTTAGGAAATGCACAAAAATACTTATTAGTTATTCAAATAATTTGTTTTAACTCGGAACTTCTTATCACAGTAGTACTGCAATTATTTTGGTTTTATTTTTTTCCTGTAAGATAACTCTGTTGATAATAAACTGTTGCTCTAGAAAAGTTCTATTGAAATAAAAAGTAACATAATTATGTATATCATCATTTGTAGTCGTGTTGAACACATTTCGCGAAACACATTTCCCCAAGGATATAATGGTACATATAGAACATGTGGCGCAAACGCGACGTTCAGACAACAACAAAACAACTGCACTTGCTCCATATACACGGTCACGCGTCTTTAGAACTTGTCACGTCCAGTTATTCGTAAGACACTACTCGACGTCAAAACATAACATAATCCGACACGATGCGACACTATCCCAAGTCAAAACTAAGTTGGAACAGCTCACAGAGCATGGAGACTTCTTAGCGGGTACTTCTAGAAACGTTAGGTACTGTAAACAATTACTATACAAAATAAACATGTCAGTGAGTGATCTTTTACTCATAGTGTACGACCTGCCCATGTTCAGTCAAAATCAGCTCAGGGGTATGGATAGAAACAGAATAAAAAAAAGTTACAGTCCGTGAAAATGATTGTACACATCATAACAAGCACAGGAAAATCATTTTACACTTGTGGCAGCTGAAACTTTCGCTCAGCACGGGGCCACAAATTAAATGGCTTCTCTATCCGCTAACGAAACGACGAGTTCTAACTCTGTGGAACAGCTCTGTAATCTTATTGCTGTATCGAGTTTCAAGTACACGTAGGAGGAATCAGGCACGCACATGAAACACTACGTTTTTGCAGCTGCTCTGGATCAGTCTCTCAAACACTTAAAATGTAGGTCCTACCTAGAATATGTGTGGGCAATCTTCTTATCACGACTGCATCTAACCATTTAATAGGTCTTCATGTACTCGTTTATCTCATTAATTTATTTCCACTGCTGCACGCAAGGTATAAATGAATTATAGGGAAATATACTGTCTTGTTGACTAGATGTTGCTTGAGAGAAGTTCTATTATTAGTTTCTATTATAAATGAATGAAGTTAGCTCATGTCCTGACTATGGTTGAAAATCTCAGCTCGTGATAATTTTAATCCTTTAAAAGCTGACTTAATCATAGCAAAGAAAGATTTATGGAACATTGACAACCAACTCAATTTTAAATGGATGATGAAAATGGTCTGACGTATAATGAAATATTTTATGAGTATGTCAACAGTTACAGAGCTCTTCAGTAAAATGAGTCATTTGCACACATACATATTGTAATAAAGCTTCGAAGGTCAGCAATGTAATCGGATAATATAGAGTCACATGGTTTCATCTCAATGTTTGGTATTTACCCAGCGCAGATGATCTCATTTCGCCGTTATGTTTAATTTGCCGTGATAACGTTTGCCCATGCATGTACGTTTTCACCTATCACGTACAGAAACGTCTAGACATTATTGGACCGACAAAATCACAGAGATGGTGGAGTAACCAGTCAGTTGCCATCAGGGGCCCCGAGATGTCCACTACAACGTACTAGGATCCCATCCTGTGCTATACCTATGGCACATCTTTGGACGGAGTCCTGGATAAAATCTTTCAAGGTAAGCTTCGAGAGACGCTGAAATAAGTGGTTATAAAAATTCAGAACAACGATATTGAAAATAAAACCCTTGTTATTATTTGGAAAGGTTCCGTTGGCTGTATTGTATTAAACTTTTACGGAAAAGTAGAACCTATCCAAATATGAAAATCAATTAGGGAATCCTTTTGGTTCTTTGTTATTCAAATTATTTTCTCGTTGCTGATTCTAAATTCGCTTATCTATAGGTAAAATGAAATCAGTGTCCAAAACTACATTTGATATCTACTATTTTCTAAACGAAAAGAGTACGCTCCAAAAATTAAGGAAGTAGGACATCAAGGTACCTATTTCCTTTCATTCTTGAAGAGTTTCACCCAGGACAAATCTTTGTGTGATGAGCATGATCATTTGTTCTGTGTCTGGGTATAATTTGTCTATAATAGTATGTATTTAGAATTATGTAAGTATGTCTATCAGTTGTCTGGTTGCCATAGCACAGGCTCTGCCTAGTTTGGGATCGGATGACCGTGTGTGAGTTGTACCAAAATATTATTAGATATTAGTTGTCTTTGCTCAGACTCAATCTCTATCAACAAAATTACACAATAAAATTTAAATACCTACATAGTATAGATAACTATCTAGTCTATACTATGAAGGCATTTGAATTTTATTGTGTACTACAATTTCAATAGAATGATGTGTTGTATCCCGAGATTCCATAAAACTTCCATAACTTAACTACCTCCTACGTTCTGTCTGCCGCTCTAGGTAGACTTAAAGTTTTCGAAAATGTATCGTATAGACCGGTCTATACGTTATATTTTCGAAAACCTTTAAATCAATAGTAGACATCTTATCAAAAGATTACATCACGCGAACACCTCTAATGAGCCCTGACCCTGAGCACTCCTTCGTCATGACCGATGCACGAAGTATAAATCCCGTTATAAAAAGTTTATTATGATATGGCTCAGTCATGCGTGGAATACATAAACAGCTGGGTGCATCCTCCATGTCTACGACTAATCGTAGCGTCGATACTCAATGAATGTGACTCATCATCAGGGACCTACTTTCACTCCCTACTATAGTTTTAGTACTTTCATTTTTTTTCCAATGACTTAAATTGTTACCTTCCAAGTTCTGTCAAGATTTTTCCTAATACAACTAAAAAGCTGATAATTATGCATAATTGCAGCGGTGTGAAGTTGATGTTCTGGTGATTTTCCTCAATAATACCAAGTACTTATCTATAGCTGGCAAATCGATGTTTTTTTTACGTCTACCAGACCCCTAAAACAGTCATCTGCGGAACGGCGGTCCTCCATCCGGTGCTGCCTCCCTACGTTGAATGTTTAGCATTCGATTAAGGTACCCAGGAAATTCGTCTCTTGATTTTTATTCACCACACCTTATTGATCACTTGATTCCATTCAAAAACTTCATTTGAATTCGGTTCACGGTGTTTTTGTTTCTTTCCGCTTCGTGAGTACGATTGCGAACGATTTTTTTCTAAGTTACGGAACTGTATCAGCTATTTTTTTCCCTTTAATATGGAGCTCTTGTTTTGATTCGGCTCATGATTTGTCCGGTTTTGATTTAAAACTATGACTACAAATGTGAACCCACCAAGTTCTATTTATTTTTCCAACATACCTTATAATTCATCATCATCATCATCATCATTGACAATTTCGTTCCAGTCACAGTAGACAGTCTGTGGAAGTCTTATTCAGGTTTTGCCCTTTGTCGATCATTCGAAACCATCTTTAGATCACGAGGACCTTGACAGAAGCATCTTCCCACAACCCTACAAGAAAAAAACATGATATTCGCCACATGGAACCGGTACTCTGTCGGTAATAAACAAGTGTGGTCTTTTTTCACGGCGTACGGGCCCGATGTGGGCGTAAATACTTTAAGTGATCCCAAGCTTTTTCCTGCAGACATTTGTTTTCATTTAGCCGCCTCTTCGTTTGATGTTTTCTTGACCTTTAACGGTTAGTTGTTTGCTTACCGACTTGTTGCGTGAGTTTAAACGTGAATAACATTTTTCACCCTTTTTGGAAGGATGTCGGAAACACGGAACGTAATGAAAGATCAATCGAGACGGTAGATGATTTCCGCCAACTAATGAAAGGGGGCGGATTGCGGAAGCAACTGTGCTGTCTTCTCGTCAATCCGCCATATTGTATAGCTGGTGTCAGACTTGCAGTATCCGGTCTACCTGTTATGAATTTGTCCCCAGATATAGTTGTTTTTCAGTTTTTAATTTTTTGTACACAACCCTTGTTTTTTTTTCTGCATTTTAAGACATTGCAGGCGTTTTTTTATTATTTGATTTTTATTCATGAATGTAACCGGGGTCACATAGGCTAGTGAATACTAGCCTATGTGACCCCGGAAGGGGCTTAGACGTTATGATGGAATAAAGAAACTCACAAACATATGTGTCACCGGAAAATTGCAAACGCCGTAAGATAGTAAAATATCGCGTGAAATTGTAAACAATTTTTTTCTTAATAAGACACGGACATATTGGAAACTATTGAATTCAGATGGGATTTATTGAAAACGATTTTTTCATTATAAATCTAGAAACTATAATCTAAAAAAGATTGATTACAGAGTCTGCAATTTTACGGTGACATATATGTATCTATCACATTACATACATGAACCCTGAAAACATAACACTCCAATACCTACACGACTGCCTAAAAGTCGTATTAAACACATTTTAGGTATAGTCACAAATGTGTTGTTGGGCATAAACAATGACTCAATTATAATTCATTAAGCTAAGGCTATCAAATCGCGCCAAATTGAAACCATACTACTGAATGAACTGGCTTCTCGTCCGTAGCAAGAAGAATATACAAAACGCTTCGAGCCTGAAACATTTTACTTTTCTTGCTTCACGTTCATACACTTAGTCTGGTATATATGTCATCGAAAAATGGCGATTTCCGTAAGATTATAAAATAACTTGAGAGATTGTAAACTCTCGATAAATTGTCAACTGAAAATTTGGAATACTTTTTTATGCATCAAAATTTGATAGTCTATAATGTCGCGAAGTCATTCCGAGCAATGACTGACATAAAATACTGACATAAAATGGCGACCAGTCAGAGCACAAGTCTACAATTTATCCGTTTTCGTGTGATAGTAAACCTGGAAACAAGGCTCTCACAGGTGTGAACTCACACCAACAAATACCAATGAGGGGCCAAGTTTCCAATTTAACTATGAACTACACTAAAACAGATAAATTGTAGACCAGAGTGCTGATTGGTCTCCAGTTTATGTCAGTCCACAATTTCTCGGACCGGCATGGAGATATAGAATACAAGAGTTTGATTTGTAAATTTGTAGAACAAATGTTCATTTGACAATTTATCGAGAGTTTACAATGTCTCAGGATATTTTGTAATCTTACGTAGTTTGCAATTATCCGGTGACATATACCGTTTTTTTTTTTAAGGATGGGAAATCATCAAATGACTTCTTCCGCTCTGGGTGGAGCGGAAGGGCGTGTCAGACTCTTACTGGCTAAAACCCATCCGTGTTCCTTCTAAAGCCCTTTACACACAACATTCTTAGTAAATATTTCCTCTCAACAGTAAGTTGCGGCTGTTGTAGAGAAAAGGTTATATTTTTATTTTTTTAGAAACGACGGTTAAGTTTCAGACCTACGGCAGACAGCCCACATACTCGTATATCAATCCTCGTCAAAGCCAAGTTGGGACAGGGGTCGGTTTTATCGCCTGGCATCCAAACATCTTCTTATTTCCTTTTGGCTCAAACAGGTTTGATAAGTAGTTTGTCCTCGTTTCTTGTTAGAGGGTATGATCAGAGCAAATGTCACCATTCAAGTAATCTTCCAATAGTTTTTCACGCGTTATTTGTAGGTGGTCAGTTTTGTCTGCTGTGAAGTTAACTAAATCGTTATCGCCTTAATTATTTAATCGTTGTAAAGTGACGCACAAATAAGTCGATAAACAGTACCCTGTCAAAAATCAATTAGCGACTTAATGGCCACTGACAGTTTAATCAACGTTCCACTAATTTCATACTTTACTCTGTCAGTCGGAAATTACGTCGCAAAAAGGCTTTTTAGATAAAGCCTTTGCATCAACGTCGGGCCCTCGATTAAACGCTTATCTAAATCGCGATGTCAGATTAACTTGTACTCGTGGTTGTACTCAAATCTTATCTGAGGTGTTACTATGATACGTAGGCGTGAGTGATAACATAATTTATTATTTGATTTTTTCCGGGTGATAAGAACGCAATTTGCGAATCTGGATCATTACATGCCTACACATTTTGATTATTTTACTGTCCTTGATATGTAGTGCGTTCATATGTTCTACATCATGTTTTTCTTGACTACCTTTTCATACCTACAGCGTTTCTTCTGTTATAAGTATAACATAATACTTATCGATAACACGAAAAGTTACCATACCTACCCTTTCGCTTAAATAAAACACAGAAAAAACATTTCCATTTAACTTTCCCAGCGAAAAAGTTAGAATGCAAACAGCAACTTTCATCGGAAAGGCGGAAACTATAACAAAGCTGGGAGCAAGCTAGCTGGCGGGAATGAGGCAGTTATAGACATATTTATGTTCCATGATGTAGTGGTTTCGGCACGTAATAATGGTCTGATCAACCGCAGACAACAGTGTAGACAAGCTTTAACGATTCTAATATTACTTACCGTATTGTGGCGGACTTGTATCAGGTGCCTGATTTGTATCAGGTTCTCGAACCAATGTTAACTCTGTAAACTTCAAATTGTACAAGTGAACAACTTCTACAATTTAGCCATCGGATCCGCAAATGGAAGATTAAACTCATCGTACTGAAGTTCTCCCATCATATTCATAACGATTCGTGAAAAGTTGTCGTGAGGTCGCTTTAATATTGTTTCAGTGATGGAGTATTCTGTTTCACTTCAGCGTTTTAACAGTAGTTGCTAACTGTAACTTTCTTCTGCCTTTCCTGTGAGTGCGGATACGATGAATAGCTTAGCTCTGGTCTGTCATCGGCATTGTTGTTTGCTTCATCTTATCCCGTCTGCTTTGTAAGTGAATCTACCCGTTGCTTATAGTATCTTAGGGTCTTTGTTTTAACAAAACCATCAGAGAATGGCCCATGAAGAATGACGATGCATGATGTAGCGCTCTATTAAACTAAAAATAGCGGAGTCAGCAAGACGGGTAAATTTATTAATCCTAGAGACAATTGATCGAGGTTTACAATATAATAATATTAAAATGTCACTAATTGATTAATTACAATTTCGTAACAATTTTTTACTTTTCATTACTGATCGACAATACGAATATGCCAGTCGACATGACACAGTAAATATTTTTTTACATTGTAAAGTAACGCTATTGGAGAAAACTTGTTTTTTTTTAAATTGCTGGACAGAATGTAACTACGGAATGATCACGGGACAGAAAAACACAATTGTATGTGGGTAAGCATTTACTTAATTGTTTTTCTCCTTATAAATACATCAAAGTGGAAAAAGAGAGATACCTATCCTTTAAAATGTCGCAACAAAGGCACGCTTGATTACTAGCTGCAGCAATTAAAGAAAATGTGCGTGTACCTAGTCATAGCCAGAATGCTGGGAGCATGGTGGGTGAGCCTGGACGTTCAGTCTTTCCCATTTCCACCTCCAAAAGCTATCCGATCACATCATATCAACGTCAGCTGCAATTTGAGCGCTTCGTTAACCCCAAAACAAGTTCCGAGTTCCAACCCCAGACATTACCTAGAGCCCAAAGGTAGTTCACGTTTTGGGCACACCTGTGATTAAAAGCAAGGACTGTTAATGAAACAGGTATTGTTTACCCAAAGCGTGGACATTACCTTAGGCTTCAGTCTTCACAAAGCTTAATGGGCTGCTCTGTTATATAAACCCCTTTAATGAGTTCAGGTGAATCGAGATCTTTGAGTAGATAAGTTGTTTTTCCTTTTGTTACGTTTACTTGGGGTTATGGAACAATAGAATGTTTTCAATCGAAAAAAAAACATTTTTTTAAACTTGCATTGTGTTTATTAAGACTCGCATCGCGTCACGCTTGGTAGCCACTAGGAACTGTATTGGGTCCAATTATTAAAAAAATACAACAAAAAGATAGTAAAACAACAAACAGATTTGAACAAAACATTTAGAATGAGATTTAAAGTAGTGTTTACAGTTTACACTTTACTTCTCTCAATTGTGGAGTTAGTGTTTGTAAAACATTTCTGGCAATAAAATAGTCCAATCAAAATAAAATAAAACTGACAGAATTTCCATGCCTTCAAATTAACTCTATTCTATGACTACTGCTATCGATAAAATTTACATTTTTCCCGTTCTATTGATCAGAGTAAACTCTGCCATGCATACAAAATTATCTTTATTGAAACTCCCTCGGCTGTTCCTGTTTTATTCAAAAAGCCAATGTGTACATATCGAGGAAATTGGAATACCACAGTGTCACGGGATTTAATGATTGGTCGGGTTGGCAGTTTGAACAGTCTGTTTTTATTGGCGGGAACTCGTACAAAATGCCATGACTGTTTTTCAATTAAGGGTTACACAACACCGGAACGGCTACTGTGATGTAATTTCCCCTGTGTGTTCCTTTTCGGTTGACTTTCTCTACCATTTACAGTTTCTTTAATATCGTGTTTTGTAGAATTGTAGAGTAGGTACATTTGATACCGATTTTCTAGAAACTTCATGTTTTTTATTTAGTCTCTGATGCTAATAAGAAGGTATTCATTAAGTCACATGCCCACTGAATAAGACAAAATTACATACAGTTGTTGACGCACAAATTAAGCCGCTTATACAATCTAATAATTAAAACGCAAAGAAACAATTACAAAAGCTGGCGGTTTTTCCTTATAGGCTCTCGTCTTGTTAATTTTTTATCAAAGTCCTTTTGTCTCGTTAACGCTCTTAATTACTGCACTGGTGAGATTGCTAGCATGCCGATCGCAGGGAATTATATTGTTATGACTCAAAATTACGTTTGATTTATTTCGTGGAAATTCAGATAACTCTCATTCAAACACTTCTTCTTTTCTTTTTACGAAAACATACTTAGACTTTATTTATAAAAGTAAGTACTTAAATCTTAGACACTGTTATTAAGGTTCCGTAACTAAGTCAAGATATTTTTCAAAAGTAATCTTAACCCGTTCGTGTACCTAAGTCTGGACCAACAATTTCAGTGGGTCCGTGGGTTTTAGTTACCCTATGTGTAAATCAAAATAGCTGTCGTGTTTAGCATACTTACAGCAATCCTATCCAGCGGGTTGGCCTCCATTTCACGTGAATTTCAGTCTACCCGATGCCTCGGGAACGTCTGCCCGGAGAACGATAATAGATTCTAAAACACAACGCTTTGTGGTTGAATTTACTCAGATTACTACGCTTATTACTTCCATTTGGGAATGTCCGCAGGGTGCTGTGCGTTTGAATGTCTGAGTTTTAAGGAATAATTAATTTTAAAGTTGAAATGCAAATGCAACAAGTGAATGCATAAGCGTTGAATTGCATTTTAATGAAACTAATGACGTAATTACTTGGTTTATTTTGGATAATCACAACAACGTTGCGATCTTTTACGCAGCACAGCAAAAATATGGACAAAACTCTACATACACACATGCATGATCAAACTGCCGCGTTCTTCTATTTCCAAAAGGTAAAAGACAGTATATATTTTATCCTCTAGTAACGAAGTAAAATGCGAGTTCGTAAAAGTCGTCCATTTCAAACATTGCATCGGCGACACTAAACAGAGCTGCGATGTTCGCAGTTCCAAGGCCGTAACGAACTAACAATGTGTTTAGTAAACATTAGGTGCAGGAGTTAATTTTATCACCAGTTTCAAAGACGAACTAACGCGCTCTACAGTTAAAACGGTGATAAATAAATTTGTGGAACTTTCATGTTCTAGTGTAAAGGTAGCAATAGCTCGAGTATATATGTTAATATGGAAACGGTTAAGGCTAAATCCGAAAACTGCCGAACACCTCCGGAAAATCACGAATCGTTGATGTTGATACCTTCACCATGGGTGCTTGATTCGTGACTTCGTGTATGTCCACGTATGATTTGTGTTGCAGCATCATTATCATTGGTAGTTTTGTTATACCCGCTGTTGAGTATTTCTTTGCCTCCTAGTTTTGTATCATTTGAAGAATTCTTGAGAGGCTCGTGTTTTTCTCAATCTCACCTGATGAAAAGCAAGTGAGTGGTCGACGATGGAGCACGCTTGCCTAGAAGTATCTTATTCACTCTTGACTTAAAAGCTCCAGATTGTAGCTATCAGGAAAAATAGACTCCGGCGGTGAAGGCCACTCTTTTAGTGGCATGGTTTCCTGGTCTGTGTGAGTCACACTCAAACAAGTCTTACAAGATATACTTTGTAGATCATCCACCCATCTCACAGTAATTACGTGCTGCCGTGCACAGCGAGGCTCAGGGAAGACTCCTTTACAGGGGACCGTAAAGTGATCTGCACAGGCATTGCACAGAGTAGGTTCTGGAGTGGTGTTTTAGGTCACGGGCCCCTTCCATATTCTGGCGGACTTTTGAAGATTTCCCCCCGAAAGTTAATCTGATAACACTACCCCTACCTTACCTTATCCACTTGTTTATTTGCTGTGATAATTAGCAAACCCGAGGTACAGTTACTAGTAATATGTGTTTACTTGGTTTATGAGCAAACTAAGATTACCCGCCTACATTCGTGTGCTAATTTGCCAACAGATTGAGTAAACGGTAGTGGTCTCTTAATTAAGATGATATCGGTTGTCGATCAAGAAGTTAGGACGTAGAAGTGAATCCTTAGCGTTATCAGGGCATACAGTAAATTGTTTATTGCTTTTCAGGGAAAGAAGGTAATGAAAACAGCATTTTCTAATAGTGATAGAGAAGCATTATTTATAATAAGGACTAGCAACAAACTCGTATAAAAAAAATTAAATGGCGCTACAAATAACCTAACAATTATTCTGTTTTGTTATTGTTAACTGGAAAATCCCATCGTAAGTTAAAATAGAACTGTGTTTCTGTATTTAGGTTAAAACCACAACACCTGTTCAAAAAGCTCCGATAGTACAAAACACGTGATCTGAAAACCAGGATTATTAATAATACCTAGTTGATTAGATAAAATAAGTACACATAACATCATGCTTGTATTCCCCGGAGGGATGGGCAGAGGTATATTACTTACACTCTTATTAACCAAGAATAAATCCGGGCTATGTTCAGAAATCCTGAAGGGCAAACAAAGCCCATTTCGCCATACCATGTAATCGAACTCACCCTGAGTTGACAATGCTCACAGCAGTCGTCCTTCCGACCATTAGACTAACGAGATAGTCTAGAATCTATACTTATATTATAGATGCAGAGTGCTGTCTGTCTGTTTATTCACGCCTAAAGCGTAGAACTAATTTTGATGTTTTTTAGTACACCTACCAAGAGATTGATTGGACCTCGGAGGATACTTTTAATCCCGGGACTAAGTTCCCTTGGGATGATTTCCAACTTTCACGTTAAAAAAAGCTGTTGGAAGAAGCTAGTTCACATATCGTAGATGACTTATTTTTAAGACACGTGAAAGGTTAAGAGAAACACGACGCATAATTTCGACTACCTACTGCACGACTTCAGTCAGCTGTTTTGTGCGTGCGTCCTCGATAAATATTAATTTAGTATGGGTACCATTTGTTACAACTGTTAAAAACATTGCCTATACTGGAAATACTAGAAATAACCGCCTTTACTGTTTGCACAGATATTTTTGAAGATAGTAGCGTCTTGATAAATTAATATGTCGGCCATAAAATCATCGGACCATGTTCGAATCTACGCCACTTTGTTTCAACTATGCATTTACTATGCAAAGCATAATAAAAAACTGAAATTTCGACGTGTAGAATCTAAACTGGACGTTGAAAAGAAACTAATTTGATAATCGCATTAGATAGGTTCTTATAAAGTCCGCCCAAGAACCGATGGTCACTGGGACCGTCGAATCCTTTGAGTAAAGTCCATTTATATTATAGGGGTTCCAATTTGTTTTGACAAGAACCGTTTTTCGGTCTTAAGCCACACGATAAAGAAAGTTTGGATGCTAAAAGACGAAAAACGCAGTATTGCAACACCAAATATAAATCCCATTAATCATAATCATTCTTTAACATTCCTATCCTACTTTTGGGGCACAGCATCTGGTAGGCCATCTACCACGCGTGACCAAAACGGTTTGGCTGTGGTTTTGGCAAATGTCCCGAGACTTATTAGTTCGAGGAAAGGCCCTGTAAATAATTGGAGTCACTTGACGTGACGAGGCGGAACTAAACACTTGAAAATCTTTCCTCGAGTATGAAGTAAGAGTAATTAAATGGTACTTAAAACCTGAGATTATGTAAGTAGCTCAATCACGTGAAATGAGCTATCTCTATCAACACTACATCTATGTAAATCCGTTCGTCATTCATTAGAACTACCTACGTTTCACAATATATTGTAAATCAATGATAATATTGTTGGAGTGTATGAAACCGCCTTTACCGTTGTTTATACTAAAGAAAATTCTGAAAAGGAAGACGTATTTTCAATATTCATGAGTCAACGTGTGACGTCACTGTTGTGTTTTCACGTTTGGCTTTATGCTAGGAAATGACAAAAGCAAACGGGAAACTCAAAGTCTCAATCTCTCGGGCATGAAGTATCAATAATGCAAACTAGGTTTAGGTACAACTTGTCTATTCGTGTTGGCTCGTGTATGGTTAAGCCTCGCCTCACATTTGTGTGACTTTTTTTATTATATTCACGTTCTCATTTTATTTTGGACAGCAATGACATCGGTGAAGGAAAACATCGAGCGGAAACTTGAATTTAAGCTCAGGCTACATTGCTGTGTTAAAGTCTTTGAGGCTTCTGGGGCAGTTGATTGGCTGCAAAACTCGTGATATGACGTAGCCCTAAACAGAATCCCTCGATTGGTGAATCCCGTTGACGACACCCAGTTAAAGCCCAACTAGTTAATGAGAGCTTGATATTGCCAACTTTATCGAATAGTGGTGATTAATGCTCGTATCTTCTCCGTAAGAGAAGAGGCCTACGCCCAGCAGTGGGACAGTAACAGGCTGGTATTATTACAAAGCAAAAACCCGCTACATTGTAGGTAACATTCTTACGAACGGGAACTAATTTTCTAACCATCTCGGCAATCATTTACACGTTGCTAATATGCAAAATTATACATAATTTACGTATAAACGCGAACACAATCTTTCCTCCCAGTCGTAGAGTTTATACAATTATAAAAGTAGGTGTGCACTTTATACCGTTTTGGTACAGTCAGGTACAAACATATATGTTTACATTATTCTTCGAATACAATTAGATAAAAATCATACATAGAGACTATTTCCCTTTCTCAACTTACGAAACGCTTTACGCTGGTCGGACCAACTACATACGTATATAAGTCATCGACTCTAAAAAGAAGAACAAAATTCATAATCTTGTCGAGTCGGTTCAATTTATTGAAAGGTCATGTAATTCACATATGGATGTGTGCTAAGATGCTATATGCCCAACATCTCAAAATAATAATCAATATTTTTAGAATAATCTGAGTTGAATTTCATTAATAGACAATAGCTTCGTATTTTGCCCTTGTCTGTACTGTATATTTACACAAACTCAATGTTAACCGCTTCGGTCTCCTTCGGGGATGACGTCAGACTGGGACAGGATCGTGTTTTAGCGTAATGACCCAAAAATGTAGGAAATTCACCGCTTTCCGCCCCCAATAACTATTTAGTGGTTGTAAATGTCCTTTTTTAAGAGGACAGGAATGGAGTTTTATGGTCCAGTGAGGATCTTAAGGACGGCTAAAAAGTAGGAGCCATTTTCACACTTTGTTTTGTTACATTTTTCTGTGTGGGTGACGTTGCAGGAGAATATTTTACACTTTTATATTTCGAATTTAAAAAAAAAACATGTTTTTGTTCAGATTTTTTTTCCCGTAGGTGTCGTAAGAGGCGACTAAGGGACTCACCAGAGAATGGGCAGCAGCATTCTCTGTGCATTGCAACAGCTACTCTGCGATAGCCAACCCGCCTGCCAAGCGTGGCGGTTATGGCAAACCCCTTTGTGGGAAGCCTACTGGCCTATGTCCAGCAGTCTTTCGGCTGATATGATGATGATGATGATATTTAGAACTATTGAGTACCTATAGGCAACGTGATTTTTTGTAAGCGATAATAATATTGTTGTTATCGAAAAGTCCTAAATGCATGGGATTGACCTACGCTATCGAAACGTCACGTGGTCAATCGCAAACATTTGCATCCATTATAAAATTTATTTAACGATGATTTAACAATAATTTCCGTAGATTGTTATTGATTTAATAGTAGGTAGGTATTTTTTTACTATAGCTACAGGAAAACATCTGGCACTTTAAATTTTGTGAGTGAAAATCAATATTAACATAGGTAATACAATTCTGTTTTATCAAATACTTCTTCAACAGAAGCATTCTTAATGCTTCTTCTAGAGTCTAAAAGAAACTTCTAGTGTACGTTTAACTCACCAAGATATTATGTCAAAATAAAATAATAATGACAATGACCTTGTCCCCAATAGCGAAAGGCTATTATTTTTAAAATGTTTTATATTTAAAATTTTAAATAATTTATTTTTTTATAAGGTTAATATGAATAAATGGAATAATGATCTCATCATGTTCGGGAGGCATACTTGGCCAGAGATCGCACAAGACAGAGAGGTTTGGAAGGAGAAAGGGGAGGCCTGAGCCCAGCAGTGGGACACCACTTGGTTAGCAAAAAAAAAACAATACATTGCACCTACGCCGCATGCACATGTTATCGATGTTTCATGCAATGCTTTAATTTGAAGAAAACCCGTTACTAATCTTTGAATTTTATGGCTTCTACGAATACAGCCGTTGGTTCATATCAACTGCACTTTTACACACAACACATGCATTCATCGCACATCGCCTGTTTCGTTTCGCTATCTAGGATTAATTTTAAACCAGGATAATACGAAATTGTTAATCGATAACTGAAATGATGTCATTATCTATGTTACCTTTGTTTTAAAACCAATAATATTTGGTTGACACGTGTTACTGATTGACGTCATTCGATGGCTTTTTTGTGATGACATAATTTTGGCCTTGATCATGTTATGTTATGGATAAATAATTATGATATGTTTTCTGAACTATTATTATGAAATACTCTATAATACATTTAGCTAAATAGGCATAGGCTTGATTATTCTTGAGTACATAAGTATTCAAGAATAATCAAGCCTATGCAAAATAACTTACGCAGTCAATTTATTGTTAAAGTAGTGATTCATATTTTTTTCTGTATATTCGTGATACCGTAGGTCATTCGACGTATACGGATTAAACGCATTAGGTCTCAATAAACTGCCCTGTACCTACAGATTTCTACACCAATAGTAAAATCCCAAATTTGCAGCTTCGAAAAACACAGGCTAACTGCTCGGTACTCGGAAAACCTCAAAATTTTCAGTAATTTTTCAGATTTTGGTAATATCTTCTAAACCGTGCAATCTGCAGAAATAGTCAATAAGTAACACTTTTAAAAGTTGTAAAAATTTTGCTACAGTTCAAATCCAGATAGTTGGCCATTTAAAAAAAAAAAAGAATTTTTTGTAACAAAAATTTCACTTTTGAATTGGGTGATCCCAATTCAAGAACATCTTCCTACTGCCCAAGAATCCTTCTGCTAAGGGTACTAACTTTATAAGTGTTAAGAAAAACAGTCTCACTTCTAGTGGCCCCACAATACAATAGGGTTGGTAACCCTGTAATCAAACCCAGATTGTGCCTGTCATGGAGTTAACAAGCAACTTCATGGGATTCTTGTAATTAATGGCAAATTGATTTTCTGAGAGTTTAGCTACATACGTTACTTGTATGTTTCATCGTGATATTGCATACACCGCAAGATTAAGAATTAATAAATCTTTATCTATACTATATTTTATTAATAATAAACCTGAAGAGTTTGTTTCTTTAGAACTACTAAGTCGGAAAAATCCTTTTGGATATGATAGCCACATTCATGAGGAATGCTATAGGATATACGGGAACGGGAAATTCCTATGGGAACGGGAAACAACATGATATGCGCGTACGAAGTCGCGGGCAAAATCTTTAGATGATTATAAACCTTTTCTTCTAAATAGACAGATATATTGGAGACTCGAATTTTTATGAGTTGAACGATTTTGTTTCTTTTGAAGGGAGTCGTTCGCCATTCCTACTGAGAACCCTTTTTTGATGTGTAAATAAAATAGGCAGAATTGATTCATTTGTTGTCATCCCTTCCCGACCGATAGCAATATAACAGCTGAACATACCTAAGGCTTCGACAAATTTTCCGTTATTCGTACGGAAATTCTGAATAGTAAAATCGGTCGAACCTTGGGCTTGAGTTCGAGGTTTTCAATTAATTGGTGTGTTTTTTTAGTTGAATTCTCTGGTTGAAAAGTTCTCAGTTTCAAACGTTCTCCACTAGCTAAAAAAACGTTTATCCTGCGTCTGCGTAGATGGATGGGTTTACTTGTCAATAACATAAAGAAAAGTTGAACAAGTGTGGGTCGGATTCACGCAGGAAGGCTTCCGTACTATAAACCCCGTTCCCTTCCCTTTTATTTAATTGTATTATTTCATGTTATGACAATAGAAATACACACTGAACATTTGAACTGTTTAGCTATTACGGTTTATGTATGAGTTACAGCTCGCTGTCAGACAGACGAACGACGGACGGATAGCGGAAGCTTAGTAAAAGAGTTTCGTTGGTAACCCTTACGGAACCCTAAAACCAGTAGGTAGGTAGTAATAGACAGTACCTAGTCTGGTTTGGTAAGGGTTACAAGTTCACGGTTCGTTCATGGATTCCTAGTACTTATTTTGTATTTTCTAACCCAGATTTTCTGACGGCTTATTTACTAACACTGTCCACTAAGACGTGACTTACGATTTCCGATTATCGTCAATTCGATTTACTATCCGAGGATTGTGCAATGACGTCATTTTCCTCAATGTTTTCTTATGCTCATTGCTTACACGTGTTTTTGTGACAAATTACAATATGTGACCTTGCTTTTTCCACTAAATATTGACATTTTGACCAGTTGTTACCTATTCGCTTCTTTAAACAAATATGATTACGGACGCGGTTATATGAAATTAATTATGAATATTCTAAAACTAGTCGAATTATCATTTGCCTAGCCTTTTCCCAACTAAATTTGGAAAACAAAAAATGTCAGAATTATCTTTTTAGACATTTAAAACTAAACAAATATTTCACTTGTCAGCTGATAGAATAATACTGTTGATAATAATTTACCTAAGCTTAGTATAAATCCAATTTTGTTCCCAATCCATCACCCTCTATTCCCTGGGTGCTTGATTACAAATGTCAGCTGGACTAAGTGTGATGATAAATTGGTCATTATGAAGAGTAATTAGAACCATTGCGTGTATGAGAATATGACGCTGTAGTGTTTATGAGCGCAAAGTCAGAAGTATTTCAGTTATCCATCATGAATCCCTTTAATAGATGGAAGATTAGGTAATTTGAAAATTTTTGACAGTGGGTTTCGGATATTGAGTCCAAAACCAATATTTCTATTTTTAAGGAACCTTTTGCGCGCGTTCCGACTCGCACTTGGCTAGTTTTTTAAGTGTAGGTATAATTATTTACACTACAGTACACTTGATGGCTAGTAAATGGGTATGTAGATAGGTACTTATAACTTACTGGTTTTTGTTAACATCTAAAAAATCTTCATCTATACAGGCAGTTCAAGGTTGATGTACCTACTTATAGCCGAACGGAAACCCAACGTTTTTGAAAAAATGTTTCTTTTAACTATTTAGAAAACTTAATTGCTTTACTTCGATTTGCATACTTAATTAAAAAGAAAAAGGGCGGAAGCTCGTCCCTTGATTAATAAATTGAAAGTCTTCGACATTTTCGTGTTTTCTTTATCCTTTGTTTCTCTTGTCTTTCTTCCCTTGTTCTAAGAAACAATTTCAATCCTTTTGAATAAATTAATTTCGGTCTAAATCTAATTTGAAAATTTACCTTTCCGAAGATACTTGTTTCTATAAAAAATCTTATCAATAGAATTGCGAGCTCCGATTTGAATTATAGTGTTTAATAGGTAGGGTTTTTAACTGAAAAAAATCAAATCAGTCCGTCAGATAGATTTTCAAAAATAATTGGACACGTATTTTTTATTTTGTCACGTAAACAAAAAATGAAGATGATACAGTGAGTTGAAAACTCTTGTGACGTCACTTACCTGTACACTTTTTACTGGAAAGTGACGTTAAATGCCCCCACTATTTATCTTTGATGCGGTTAATCTTCGTATTTTTTATTGATTTGAAAAAAATAAATAAAAAAACCTTTCCAATATTTTTCGATAATCGAACTGACGTGATATATAGAATCATATTTATTTAACCCAGTCATCATCCCTATTGGGTACAATTATAACCAGCGATGTATTTATTATATAATTATTTGTATTAATTAGATATGCAAGTAGGGCAAAACCGCCCATAGTGCAATCGTTACCAGTGGTGTGTGGTTGATTGTAGGTACTAATTGACTATTCATACTCATTAAGAACCAAAATACCGGTCTGTTTACATACTAAAATTCATCTAGAATACCTGCCATTTCCTTATACATTACCATAATACAAAGAAACAAACGACCTTCATACGTATATAACAAATTGAATAGTAAATACCTAAAGTGTGACCCAGCACTGAAGCCGCGCGTAGTTTCAGTAATGAAATTGTTTATGTACTGAACAACTAAGTTTTGCACGCGACTTAGCTTGCGTGTTGAAGCTAGTTGACGTATGATGGACAGTACACGTGACATGATACCTGGATTTCTAGAAACAAAAAAAAAATTCTCGATCTGACCAGCTCTAGCCTTTGCTCCAACTAAGTTGGGGTCAGCTTCCTGTGTATCGGATGCAGGTGAGTACCACCATTTCCTACTACTACTTACTTACTACATGTCTGACCTGATCTCCAATACCAAGTAAGAGCGGATGCGCACTACGTCCGATCCGAATCCGTCAAAATACTGTCCGAGAAAACTCGAATCGAACTCGGATAATGCTTACGCACTCCCAAGTACCTCCGATCCAAATCCGTGATTAAGACGTCATTTTACGCGGAGCCGCTACAGAGCATTCACGTCACTATATTTTATTACTCTTTGGTTCATTTCGTTGATCATGACCCCTTTCAATCGGCGTCAACTTCCGGCAATGCTATTGTACGTACGTGGACACAAAGAAGAAAATCATTTTTGGTGCACCCTCTCTTGCTGGACTGTTCTTTTAAAGGAGCTTTTTACAATCACCACGCAGTGTTACGTCAATACGACGAGAAATTCTACAATTACTACCGAATACCGAATCTTATCCGAAATGGAGATTCTCGTATGACGGAGAGAAATCGGATGACGGAAATAGGGTTCGGATCGGACGTAGTGTGTTAGCGCTCTAGCTGTGAAAATTACCTTAACCCTGGGCAATGGTGTCAGATTTTCTGACTTCTGAAAAGCAGTAACGAAAGAACCTTTTGTGCTGATCTTTGAGTTTCGTTGGCAAATGGCAAAAACTGAAGTTTACAATTTCGTTCTGTCGTCAAACCTTTTGAATTCACAATATTGGTAAGACATTTTTATTTATTTTTTTTCATTCTGATTACCGTTATTTTCTGCTCGAGTTGCCCTAATGCTCGTTCAGCTGCATCAAACACGACCTTAGCGAGGCTATACCTAGGTAATGCGGCAATTTACATGGCCAGACGGTATTATACCAATATCCTTATCTCGTATCGACACATACACGAGACTATCGAGATATTCCCCGGGGTACAACAGTTACATGGGTAACTATGGAGTTAGCAAGGTAGCCCTGGGTATACTGGACGAATCGTTTTGGATGAGACACGATCAAAATCTGCCGGTCGATTCTGTAAATATGTCGAAGTAAAGGCTTGGGTGAAGTGATCACGAAGTGAGTTGTCATTCCATCTTGGTTACATGGATTGACAGCTTATTTCGTGATCACTTCAGCCAAGCCTTCACTTCGACATGTTTACAGAATCGCACTGCTGCCTAGCCTTTTCCCACCTACAAATGTCGGGATAGGTTCACAGTCTAGACCTGCACCTAATTTTCATAGAGCAACTGCTATGCAGACCACCACAATCCAGTTATTGGGTAACGCGATACCCATTGGTAAAGCTAGTTATCAGATTTTTGGGCTGCAAAATTGGAATCATAAAATAAAGAGACTTTGCTATGAGTTCCCCATTGTCCCTAAAAATATTTTCGGCGCTTACCTAGTCCTAGGCATAAATTAATGTTTCTGTAAATGATCACAGGAGAGCGTTTCTATGTTATTATAAATTTGATTTATTCACAGTGATTTGGTTTTATATGACATGGCATTTCGGCTGTCACGAAATGAAAGCTCAGAAAATGATGATAAAATGCTTTTCCTTGTTCATTCATTCATAATGTAGCATAACATTATGAAGCCAGAGGAAATGTGATGAGTGGCGGAGACGTTTGGGCTTAAAAGCATTGTTATTTGCATTCAACTGAGCCGCCTGGAGACGCTAACTGAATTTTAAAAAGAACATCTACAAGAAAGACTTTCTGGAGGGTTTGTTGCTGTTTCTTCACAGCATCTATCGATAAGAGTTAGGTAGTCGTGTCACGACTTTAAAAATCTGGCTGAGACAAACCAGAGGCGGAAGGACCACGTGTTCTGGCGTAGCTTAGGAGAGGTCTATATCCAGCTATTGCGGATGTCGCATCAGTTCCCGCGATCCCCGGCGTAGGTGAGAGATGGAACACCGGGGTGGTTTTAGTCAGTAAGAGTCTGACAGACCCCTCCACCCGCCCCAAGAGGGAGGATTTCCATGAGGATTTCTACCCGACATAAAAAAGGCCTATATCCAGCTGAAGTAGACTGTAATGAGCTGATTGATGAGTAGTTTCACAAAACCAGTGGGCTTTTCTCGGATTCTTGAAATCCTAGTGCCAATTTGAGAAACCACATCTACACTAAACCTATTAGATTTATTTTCAGACTTCGTATATATTGAAAACAATACAACGTCCTTGAGACGGTACGAAACAAGTAAATACTTAACATATGGTAAGCATTATTCCACTATATGTAGATTCAACGGGGGACTATTACCAACTTGGAAGTTTTTACTGAATGTTCGTCCAAAATCAGCTCTGTGCTATTTCTAAGCCTTCGTATGACTGTCACTTCATTACAAACTGCGTCGTGGAATTGACTTCCTTAAATTTTCAGAATTAATTCTGTAAGTAGGTCAGAGGGTCTAGTTTCGTCTTCTTTGTCTAATCTAGGACAAGACATTGTATAGTACGATTGGGTTACACGAGATAAACATTTGTTTTCTATTTCTTCAAAAGACTATAAGAATTCGGGTTTATGCGGGTCCTACCTTGGAGTCACTGTCACCCGTCCTCTGACACCCAATTATTGGGGGAATATCGATTCCCTAAAACATCCTCAATTCAGTTAGTATGGCCTTAAATGTGAAGCTAATCGTCTGTGTTGGGTACCTATTCAAGTTTAAATCTATGACGTTATGTCTGGGAAATCTTTAATCGTGTAATTGTTATTGGTCAAATGATTCTTCCTATATCTTTGAAATGTTGGTCACGTTTTCATAAAATCTTGGTCACTATTAAAGAAGTAGGACAGTGAAAGTATCCATGTTGACGCTTATCCTGGACTTATCCCTTGTGACCCGCATCCTATAAGCTATCAATCCGATCGACTTTCATAAATAAATAACATTTTCTTTTTATATACAATTTCTTTACTGCATGAAGGTATGCATATAACATGTTTCGCTCTTCCTTTAGTTTGCTTTTGAGCTGGCTTGCTTGAAAACCAATGCCTGGGGAGATATTCTTAAGAAAACTTGGACTTAAAGGAACGAACGACGTAGGAAGCAATCATAGTTATCAATGCTCGACCCATTACACCCCTTCACTGCAATTCTAATCAGTTTCTGCTTAAAAATACCTAATCTAAAATTCTAGGAAAATGTCCGCTAGAAATCCGCGAAAACCCCTTATTTAAAATGCAAGACGCGAAAGGATGATTCCCACTAGATTTAGTCTCCCATCGAACCTTAATAAACCGGGAAGAGAAACTTCTAATTTAATCTCAATTAGATTGTGTCTTCACCGTTTATAGAGGGAAGGTAAAATACGGGCCCGGTGTAAAAGCGTTTTCGTGCAGATGCACAATTTCATTTGCCGGCGGCAAATTGCCTACCTCTATCTTCCTATCTACTTCTACCTAACGACCTGGTATCCCTCTCGCGTTTTATTGACCGCTATATCACGCCTGTTTACTGTTCAATACACACGCTTTTCAAACAGTTGGTATTGCCTTTTCTGTTTGAAAAATGGGTATTTATTCGCTTTATTTTCTCACCTTAAGATTCATCCCAGTTTTCAGGAATAGTTCTTTTACATCATTTCTTCCCAATAAAAAGTTGCTTTCTAGTATTAAGAAAATTATATTTCTTAAATAAATCCGTTTCATGTTTGTTGTAAATTAGTATAGTAGGTACCCAACAGCTACACATACCAGCTATGTGCAACCGAAAACATTTGTAGAAAATTTAATATTAAATTTTTCATGTTTTTGGCGTTCCGTAAATAGTAGCAGCTTTTACACCTGCGGGTTGCAGGTGTAAAAGCTATGTTCACGAAATGTAAGCGCTGCAACGTTATTATTTCGATGATACAACCATTCAATTTATTACAACTGCTTTGTTTGCAAGCTGAAAATAATTTGAGCGTCAATTCAGAATTTGATTATCCGTCCGCCGCCGCCGGGCCCGTTAGGATAATATGTCAATCGAAAGTGTCGTAAGGTCAGGTTCACTTATTCGAAAGTTGACCCCATTCTTGCCTATCTGCCCCATTACATTACGTCTCAAACTTGCTTGAACTTAGCACGTAATGTCAAACTACTTTAGCGTGATTAGTGTTCGCGGAAGTTAGCTGATGGAAGAGCTGGAACTATTCGTTGGAAACTTAATTAGACACGCCCTGTTAAGTCTAATCCACTGACTAATGTGAATGTTAATAAGAAATGATGTTGAAAGTCCTCTGATTTTACTAAAACTTGAAAATATTCCCTTGACTACTTTATTATGCTAATCCTTTATTTGTAAAAAGAAAGTTATATTTGGAAATGTGGGTGAAACTGCGGGCGTACGACTGCGGATATCAAACCTTTGCCCAACTCTTTTGAGAAACTCCATTGGGAATTACAGGTGGTTCGGTTACCTTTTATACCTTTTCTATTCAGTAGAGAAATACCCCACAAAGTATTTGGGATCAAAATAATCCCTAAGCGCTCAAAGGCAAACACGTAAGGACGCAACCAGTCCCGAGTAGAAAAACCGACCCATTTCTCTTAATTTCTTCTCTGACAGAAACGGCATGGGACAGATGTTACTTTGTCTTTCTTTTGTTTCAGATCAGCATTACACCAAAGGATATCATTTTGAACTTTTCGGCACGAGAAAGTTGGAAGTTTTCGCAACTCGTAATACTCTTTATAAGGTTGACACCATTTTCTCGAAAACAATATCTGAGAATAACCAAATGGATCCTTTTGCGAAGCAAGTCAGTCAACGAGACTAATATCAATTTAACGCACAGTAATATTACAATATGAGCAAAGTTTTTTCATCTCATTGTGAAAAGATAATTTTGACAAACTAAATTCTGAAAGACCAGAACGCGCCGAACCATAGATTAAGTCATATCAACATTGTGGAACATAATGGCCGCGTTGCCCTGCACTGAATATTCAACATGGGCCACCGCCTCGCCAGTATGGATAAACAAAGACAAAAGATGCCATTCTTTAATGATCATCATAATTTTTCATTCAGTGAATAAATCCTTCTTATCGGCAGTAGGCACTCTGAATTTCTGCTTTAATTACTATTGTAACATTAATGCGTAATTTACTGTGAGATAAGGCGGTTTCCGCGTGTATCATTTTCACATAGGTACATATGAATGAATGCAACTCGTGCAAATTATACTGAAGGATGCGCTGTCGTCTCTTAGGAAGGAATGTAGTTTTATCTATAACTACAATGTTTAAACTCATGTCTGGAAGTACTATCTTCATAGACCATATCTTCATTAATATTGCATCCGGCAATAGATACTGCTATCACTTTTTATGTTTATTTAACTGTTCTATGCAAATGTTGCGAAGATATTCACTATCTTGGACTTGCGCTTAGTATTACTATTAGACCAACGTTTAAATCTGCAATCTTATCCAGGAGGTCTTAACTCTGAAGCAGACGTTTATTATGTGTCTGTTGAAGTTATAAAAATGGACCTAAAAATACCACGTTGAGTGTTTTCACATCGAATCTTTCATCTTCGCTATAAAGTACACAGTAATGGATTTCCATTTACATCATTGCCTCAGTTGATTACTCTTGTATTAAAGTAGCGTGGAGCTATTTCTACTATTTGCGTACGTTAACATTCCTGCCGAAATACGGTTTAATTAAAACCATGAAATGTGAATTTGCGTGAGGCAACCAGCCGGTATGCTGCGTTCGTTTATGGTCTCGACATCAAACCTTTGTGGTTCTGTGACGTACCTATATTTTAGTTAGTCTGACGTTTTGGCTGTTATTATCAACCACTATTCGTTACGACTTTATTTTATTCTTTTGTATGGAAATATATTTATTATTTTCGATGATTGCATTTAATCAGAAAGCTACCGTACTCATTTTAAAAATAGTAAGTCTCTAATCTTCTCCTTTGACTCTCCATAACTTCGTTTAGTTTGTTCAACCTCAATTTACATAATATGTTAGTATTTGACTAAAAAATTCTAATTAACCCGTCAGATGGATTTCCAAAAAATATTGGACACGTATTTTTTGCTTTTGTCACGTAAACAGAAACTGAAGACGATACAGTGCGTTGAAAACTCGTGTGACGTCACTTACCAGTACACTTTTTACTGGAAAGAGATGTTACAAGCCCCCACTCCTTATCGTTTTATCCTCGAAATTTTTTATTGATTTGGCAAAATAAAAAATACGTCAGTATCCAATATTTCTCGATAATCTAACTGACGGACTAAATACAATATTTTTTTTAGAAGTGAAAACTTCTTTAGGCACCATCGTCACCGAACGCTCATGGAACTCAACGCTTTGGGTGAACAAAAATCATGGAACTCAACGCTTTGGGTGAACAAAAATCATGGAACTCGCGTCATCGTCACCGAACGCTTTAACTTAGTTTTCACTTCTATCGGCAGTCGCGCGTGTATCGGATCATTCGGTTCCCTTCAAAATGGTTGAGTTAATTGCTGATGCACGCGTCATGTTCGTGAACGGGCGCCGTCAGTGGTGACTGGTCATCCCTTAGTTGCCACTGGCTCATTTTAATATTTGATACTATAAATTGTTGTTTCTTTCTTTACATTGTTCTCTTATATAAAAGCAACAAGGTTAATGTAACCAGGATTTTTGTAAACATAAAATGATTTAAAAGAGTGTCCGTGGAGTTTCCTGCACGTTCTTCTCCATAGAGATTTACGCTTTGGAACGTGCAAATAGCTTCATGTTTTTGACGGACTGACTTTGACAATTCAAAAGTACCTGATAATGGTTTATTTGAAATAAATACTCTGACTTTAACTTGAGTCCCCAAAGCCTGCCTCGCATGATTTTTTTAACCCAGGCAACATCCCTATTTCCCAAATAAAGGTACTTCTCTACTACTACTCTCTTATTTCTCTTTTTCTTTAGTTCCACTGGAGGTTGTTAAAAGTTTTCACAGTTCAACATGACGGTTTTGGAAAACTAAAGTTAATATTGCAAGTTTAGTTTTCTAACGAATCTGAGTACTTTGTTTCAAACTTTCAAACTACTGTTCCTTTTCATTAATTGGAAAGTTTAATTATAATTAAATCATATGAATTGTGAAATGTTACTGAAAAATGCGTTCTCCTTAATTAGTTAAGAATAGCTACTAGCGACAGTTTCCTTTTATTTTTTTTATTGAGGTATGGGCTTGCTCTTGACCTCGATCACGCCTGATTGAAAGCGATGCATGAGGTCTATGATGGAACGAGCGTGCCCAGAAGATTCCTGTTTAATCTTGCTTTGAATTCAGACAAATTCCTCAACCAAACGCTTATAGCTGCATAATTATGACTGCTTGCATAAAATCACTTGCCAATAAAACTGATCACATAACCACTTTATGGGTTTTAACTTGCTTTTTTTCAAATAAAAGTAGCCTAAGTTACTTCTTATTACATCCGCTATCTGACAGTAAAAGGCCCGACAAAGTCGGTCCAGTCGTTTCAAAGATAAGTCGGACAGACAATTTGAAACATTGTTTTTTTTGTATATAAGTACCGTGTAAAAATTCATATGTATTGCGTCAAAAGTTGTTATTTTGACATTACAAACGGACACTTTAATTTTATTTATTTGTATTAATCTGATTAAATAACCGTAAAATACGATGATTTACTCGTTTGGTTTTCTATTTTATTTTGTTTTTGAATACATAGTTATGACTTAATATATCAATTGAGTATATAAATTAAACCAGTATCTATTATTTAAACATCTACATAACTTGTTTTGCTATTGTGAACATGTGAGACACCACGAAATATTAAGAAGTTACTTGTTAAACCTGTAGATAAGTTAGTTTTACGTTTACCAGCCAAATACCTAACAACATAATATTCATAGGTACCTTATAAATAATGCAATACTTGTGCTATTTCAATTTTGCTGTGGGTGGAGGTCTTGAGGAACATTTTATTTTACGGAAATAACCCGTGTTATTTTACGACAATGTCTGCGTAGAATGGAAGGTTTGCCAGGCAGATGTTGGAACACACATTTTTCGCCTTTATTCTCTAATATACTTAGTAGTATATGGGAGTACTCAAGACGAGATTGTAGCTACAATATTTGGATGGAATCTGTCTGTCTTTTATGGAACTTTTTATTGCCGCAAGGCAACAAAAATACGCTTATAGCTAATTATGATTGGCTAAATGGGTATTTGAGAGATGGGGAGGGGTAATAATGGAATGTTTTATGTTTTGCTTATGGGGGCGATTTTCTTTTTGTGGTTATTAACTTGAAACGTTTTTGTAGGAATTATGTTTGATGCTAGCTTACATAAACATAAAGAATTAATCAAAGAATCTTTCGGTCTTTTTGCTCAAATCAATCGATGCTTGTAGAACTTAACTACAAGTGTTAATATTTTACAAACTTTTATTTAACTTGCAATGTATGTAACTATGTTTGTTCGGGTGGAATCTTGCAACTTAATTTTGAAGCAGATATCTTCAACCGATTTCGCTGAAATTTTGTATACACGTTTAGTTTGGATGACAATGCATGGTTAGCTGTGTGAAATTCTAAATCCAACATGGCGGAACCCCCTAGATGGCGGACTTGTTATTTTAAATGCACTCCTACAATATGGGTATCAAATGAAAGGGCTTACTAAGAATAACTAGAAAAATAAAGTGACGTCACTCTTAATCCAATATGGCGAACTTGCTGAGAATACGAATGCGAGCTAATAAAAAAATAAGATGGTGGTCATTACCTCCGTTGCTCCATTCCGTCTGAAATTTTGGTGTACTGGGGTTTCTGGACTCCTCGATCATGATACTGAGGTCGAATTGTTCGAGTCTGTAGCATTGGTTGGTTAACTTTGACTTATGTTATTTGGCGAGAAAGGCGTCAACAGCATTGGTTTGCAACCTGGCTAGGAGTAGGATAACTCTAAAATCAAACCCGGAACTGGGTTTCGTAAGGCATAAGTACGCTTCAAGCTGAAATAAGTGGCGCATTCCTCCAAATACCCAAGTCAAGGTGAGGCCGTGCCGAAGACTGAGTGGCGTCAGGGTATTACTTAAAAAACAAATGGGACAGCTACCGGATACTGCAGGAACATAAACGAACGTTGCGAAATACGGCCTATAGAGCATCCCAACTATGATTTTGATAATATGTGCTTTCTGGAATTTGCAATGCTCTTTGAACCTCATTATGAAAAATCAAACCAAGAACACGAAGAATGTGTTGATATATATGAACCAGAAAGGGAAATCAGACAGCGACTAATTACACTTACAGATAATAGCAAAATGGTGATCAGGAATGTTCCTGCCGAACATGCGCTGTTGGTCAAGCATAGGTACGTGGCCTTAAGTAGAGTAAAATCATTAGAAGGTCTCCTTATTGAAGAGCTAGACTGTTCGAAATTAACCGGCCAACGACCTTGCAACAATGATGAGTCGAATGAGATGAACAGACTGAGAAATCTGTCCAGCGAAAACAACAAGCTTTTATTTATTTTCACACCACCTGCACGAAAAGGTCAAATCATATGCTATGAAAACCTAACCTATAGTTTGCCATTATAGCCCGCGAACGGCGCGCGTCGGCCTCCGCCGCTAGACGCAGGTCGCGCGGTCAAAATGAGGTTCCAAATTCAAATTACATTATCGCCTGGGTTATAATTAAATTCAGTACAATATTATTGCCCGGCAGTGCACGGAGTCACAGCTTGCGCTACCTGCACCTAGCAGTGCAGGCTGACGCGCGCCGCTCGTGATGAACAGCTACCTCTCTTCATGGTGCGAGCACAATTTGCTCGCAGTAGGTGTGAAAAGTAGAGTATGCTCCTCAGAGAAAAAGGTAAGCCAAGGCAGACCCTTGGGTTAGCTCCTCGCTGCATTCAAGATTCTTGTATTATCCCTAGCTTCGCTTCGCTCGAGAGTTAACTCTCGAATCGAAACTCGAGTAATTGTGTTTCCCCAAATCATTGCCATCTACTAAATCGGCAAATATCATTCCCACTTATAGAAATATAAAATTATATCTATGTTCCCAATGGATCTCTATTACTTATTCAAACGTGCAAGCATACCATTTAAAAGTCAAGTATCGGGAACACTCCGGGTTTCCGAACAACCCCGAGTTTCCCCGAACTCACACGAGCAAAACAAATATTTTGTCGGGTTCCCCGTCAATTCGCTGTGTTCACATTTGCGTCTCGTTTAATTTCCCGTTCGCCGACAGTCCCGATGGCGGAATTGCTCGAATACTCACCAAATAAACGACGCTGTTGTAAGTTAGAGAGAGGGGGGGAGATTGTCTTGTTTCGAATCCTTCATGCGACTAACTTGGAGGAGAGTACTTTTGCCTGCTGAAGTACAGACAGAGCGTATTTTTTTTATTCAATTTCTCCACCTTTTTCTTGTTCTACCCTTCAGTTCTGTACTATAAAAATCTTAAATTAGGGATAATGAAAGTAGATAATAACAATCTTGTGAAAGATCTGGAAAGATACAATATAATAAGAGTATTAGAGCTCTTGACAATTTTTGTCACCGTATCCACGTGGAAGGAAAAACACCGTGAACTTTCACGTTTTTTAATAAAATGTAACGACTTTCATGACGTGAAAACGGTATTAAGGTAGATAAGGACACACCTGGGGAATATAAAGACGAGTGTCGGATGTTCTCCTCAAAGATTAAACACGAGAGATGGACCGACTATAAATGTAGACTTTGAGTGGCTTTGAGTTTTTCCCATTGCATTTAATATATTATTTTCTGTTTTAATGCACCTACCATGTTCTCTCTCCACCACCCTTGATTGACCGCCTCGTCCGTCTTTGCACCAAGTTTTAATAAATAAATGGCGACTAGGTTACTCACTCCATCTCTATTTTTGTTGTTTTAATAATTTGATGTCACGCAATGGTCTTGTAATTCTAATAAATGTAAATTAAGTACCAGCTAGTGACTTATTTCCTGATTTTGTGTAGCTCATTAAGTGCCGACTAATTACTAACAGACGCCGACTATAAAAGTGGCCTTTTCTTACTAGTCGGTCCATCCCTACACTTTTATTCTCATATGCTCTATTTTTCTCATATAATTATTATCAAACGTACGTACATAAGATCACGTATCAAATCTCTGTAAGGTTAAAAGAATCTGATTATCTTCAGGCTGCCTATGTCAGACGGCAGTCTCGCCATGTACATTTTATTTCATAATAGCGACTCTGAATAAAATTCATTTTACGCATAGGGGATCGGATCGTGCTCGTGAAAATGGCATACGAGCTCTCTTTGATAAGACGATGATTTCAATCTCTAAAGAATATCAATGTCAGTGAAACATACCCGATAGATTTATTTATTGACGCCTAAACTAGGTGTATGTACTTGTACAGACATCTAGTTTAGGAGTCAGGGTATTTGAAATTGCCTACATGTTTTTAGCCCAAATTAGAACTTTTGTAATTTTTGGTGAAGAAGAAATGATTTATTTATTATACTTATTATTTTTATCGACACGACTGAACATCCGTCAGTTTGAAACAAACAAAGACTATTTTTTAGTCTCTTGATACATATTTAAATCCGAAGCAACTAGGCTTCGGATTTAAATATGTATATCTAAATCATTGACTCGTCGAGATTGTGTAGCCCTGACCAAAACTAGGTGGGTATTTCCCAGTTGAAATTTCAACAAGCTATTATCGTATACCCTATCCCTACGTTAAATTTATATGATTGTTCATTTTCTACTCCTTCCGTTCGAATATCCAAAGGGGTAGTTTCTGTAGTGGCGACCGCTTAAAGCCAGGAAATGCTTGTCCAAAAAGGCGAAGACTACAAAGCCCCTTTATGTAGGTATCCTACTAATATTATAAATGCGAAAGTTTGTGAGGATGCATGGATGTTTGTTGCTTTTTCACGTCAGAACGGCTGAACGGATCTTGATGAAATTGGGCACAGAGGTAGATTATAGTCTGGGATAACGTATACTTCCTTTTTCTTTTTTGGGTATTTTTTACTTTTTTTTTTAGGTTGACTCGATATTAACGAGGGTGGAGCCGCGGGTGGCAGCTAGTCATTCATAAATCCGCTTAGAAAATTGAGAAAATTTAAGTTCATTAAAACACGACAATAGACGTCGATTTTGTGCGACAAAGAAATAAATTAAGAGGTCGGGAGTTCGTTGCTAAAACCTCTGTTTCTGGATATATTTAGGGGCCATCCGTTTGCTTTGAAACTAACTTTGTAATTAACGGAACGGTCCAAAGAACTGTTTTGGTCAACTCTAATAAACTTAGTTAGCTTCTAAGTACTTAACCTAATAATAGTCGGTGTTGACGTTGTTTGACAGATGTTTGGAACTTCGGACTACTGTAGAACTCATTACCACATTTATCAACTTATTGTTTTGAAACAAAAAATAACCCTCCGAGTTTAGATGCATCCTTGCCTTTCCTGGTTGGTCTGTGCACGGAGCGGAGCTTAAATCGCTTGTCAATATAATCGTCGTCTACTACTGTTTATGTAGTACCTGTATCTCAATGTAGAGAGCACAAATCGCCCGTTATTCCCAGCACGTGTGTACGAGACTAGAGACAGCGGAGCAAGGGAGTTGTGGCGAGGAAAATGAAGTGCTTGAGTAAGAATACATTGAATTGAATGAATGAATGCTCGAAAGTTACCACGGCTATGGAACGCAAAGGGCATTTGAAGAAATACGGTTGTGTTTTAGTCTGTAAGAGTCTAACAGTCCGCCAGAGCAGGAGGAGTCTTCGGTGTTTTCCATCCACAAAAAAAGTACTACGCCATACCTTGGCACAAGAAGAAGGGTCTATGTTTTATATTTAGTGTATACGATTCTAACTAAGGAAAACGGAACCTTTATAAGAAAACTTTTTGTTCATATTTCACAGAGATTTTTCTTGAGATCTATTTCATGTAGAGGGAGAGGCAGGCCTTGCCCTGCAGTCTTCTTAGCGTGTCGGCGGCAAATACAGTTATCAAATTTTATGCTTGGCCCAGTACTCAGCAACGGCAGTACCGTTCGCTGGCGAATTCATAAGGTCTTCACATGTATGGGTGACAGGGCATGCGGTGCAAAAGAGGTGGGCTATTGACTGCGGAGCGACGCCACACAAACACTGAAGATCGGAGCCATCCAGGAACCTCCACTTGAGGAGGTTATCTTTAGTGCGACCGACCTGGGTGCGGAGTCTATTTAGGGTTTTCCAGGTCGGCCACGGCAGCGCATTCCCAGGTGGGAGGTTCTCCGAGGGCCCAATTAAATAATCAGGAGGTTTGAGCTTCTCTCGCCAAAGCTCACATCTTTCCGAGGTATTGCTGGTAGATGGACTCACGCATCCAGTAAAACTTCTGTGCTGTGCCTGCAGTGCTTCTGTCCCTGCAGTGAGACAATATAGGCTAGTTAGATTCGAATATTCCACAGCGGAAAGAGCGGACATAGCGCTCAAAGCCAAATGGTGAAAAAATATACTCCGCTCGGTGTTCCGCTCCGCTACTACTCTGTGTGCAGGCCTACGCCGTCACATATCGATTCAATTGTCGGAAACGGGCTGATAGGGATTATATCTGACCCGCAGGCTAGGAATAGTACTCTATGTATCTACCTACTATAGTAACTAACTCCATTCATGGTTCCTGTGATTCTGATCTGCTATAGAGTTAATCATGTGTATCCGTTTATGAACTAGCAATGTTTCTACAACTAAGCTGAAGTTAGCTCAAAACATGCTAATATACACTAATAATGATGTTTGTAAAAGGTAATCTCTGGAAGTAATGAGACGATTACAAACACGTTTTCACTGATAAAACTTTTTAGTTTTAGCAGTGAAAACATGAATCGCCGAGTGTCCTGGCTACTTTTTAATCCGACAAAATAAAAAGCACGGTTCTTGCGGGGTAGGTCTCGGGAGCTAACACGCGGGAGAAAACCAGCTAGATATTTTATAATTAACTGCGCTCGTAGCAATTCAAGCTCCGGAAAAAGTTCTTGAATTTTCCTGAATGGAAACCTCTACAGACACTTACTTAACCCTTTTTTTTAAGGATCCGAAATCATCAAACGACTTCTTCCGGTCTGGGTGCGTGTTCCTCCTAAAGCCCTTTGCGTTCCGCGGTGACTCTTTCGAACAAATGCCGCAACAGACACTGCAATTATAATAGGTCAAACAGACTTTTTTCTGGTGTTCTAGTTTTATAACTAGATTGATGAGCCAGATGATGAAAAAAGGTAGACCTACCTTCATTCTAAAGATTGATGAGAAATTGTTGGAAGTAATGGAGATTGATAGTGCCCGAATCAATCAGGTATTAGCCTCCTACTATCTCAGACATTGGTTTTTTTCCAAGACAATTTTTTTCATTAGTAACGTCATTTCGAAGGAAAGCGTTCAATTGTTTGATTAGTTAACTGTAGAAGGTTCAAGGGAGATTGTCACGATTAGATCTAAAACTGACAGATTCGATTTAAATATGCCTAATCTAAATTCAATTCTACTAATAGTATGATTTTTTAAGTCTTGATGTTTATTAGAAAGATACGCTTCTGAGCCCTATGAGGCCCATGTCCAGCAGTGGATGACATTCAAACATCTACAAACTTCAGAGCGGTTCCGGACTCGTGACATCCGATCCGAATTCGTGAAAATATTTTCTGAAGTAGCCATAAAACTATTTATATGGTAGTTTACGCACTAGATTTTTAGGGTTAAGGGTTTTAGTCAGTAAGAGTCTGACACGCCCTTCCGCTCCACCCAGAGCGGAAGAAGTTATTTGATGATTTCCCACACTTAAAAAAAAAAAAAAAGTACGCACAATTTTTTTCATACTGCTTTCCCCTTCTACGAGGTGCCAATGCCATCCTGATTCCGTTGCGAGAAAGAGATGGAGCTATACAGGACCTTTTTCTTTTTTCACCACGGAATCAAAGTCTTCGACACGACACGTCATAGTAATAAGTCTACCCATTCCTCACAGGTATACCTACTGCATGCTCCATGAATTCAGCACTGATATGTTAATCCGTTTATATGCACTGTAATAAATCCAGTACAAATCGAAGTCAGTAAATACGCTTTGAATGTTCAGGCGCTGATTGGTAATTGGTAGTTAAGTTCATATGCATTCAATTATAATTTTGTTTCGACGCGTTATAAGTACTGCTTGGGGCTCGGAACCGTGCTACTAAAATGAAAATACCGTATGTAAATATTTAATTTGGTTCTCTATTGTGTCACCTAACTTTTTTATCCATAATTTAAAGTGCCATAACTTTTTTTGTCCTAATCATCATTTGTCCGAATGATAACTTACCCGAACTTAATATCACATAATATTACATGCCATAACATTGAAATCCCTAAATATTATATGTCCTAAATTCGTTTGTCATAAAAATTACAATCAATAAATACAAGAGACATAAAACTGTTTTCAATAAAAGTTATAAGTCCTAACTTCAAATTACATAATGTTTATTTATAATAAAAATATTCTTAGAACAAATTAGTATGACAAAGCTTTTGCTATGAACTTCTCTCAGGCGTTACGTAGATACGAGCGGGCAATATTTTTTCTTCTACCGACTTGTTTTGAAATAGTTCACTTGTTATGTTGTTCCGTTTAGTAGCAGGATAAATACGTTTTTGTATACTCGTAAGAAAAATAAATTATTGAAAATGTAGCAATGTGAACTATGTGAACTTTTAAAGACTAACAAGGGGGTTTTTCTAAACAAGCAAGCATGCAAGCAAGCATTCAGCATGCAAGCAAGCATGCAGCACGCAAGCAAGCATGCAGCACGCAAGCAAGCATTCAGGATGCAAGCAAGCACGCAGAATGCAAGCAAGCATACAGCATGCAAGCAAGCATTCAGCATGCAAGCAAGCATGCAGCAAGCAAGCAAGCATTCAGCATGCAAGCAAGCATGCAACATGCAGCAGGCATGGTTTCTATCACGGCTCCGGCGCTGCGGGGCTCCGGCGGTCCCACGCGAGTTTATCGTCGCAGATTGATTGTAAAGCTCACCACCGCAGCTTCGGCTTGCTGGCGGCGAGTGTTACAACCACCTGCTCCTCAACTCGCGGCCCGCCTCGCCCCTTCGCGCCTACGCAATTTTAAATTACACTCTAGGGGTAGGGCAGACAAGACTGCGTGGAGTCGGATTTACAGCGATTCGTTTCTGTCACTAAAACCTATTTATTAGCAAATGTTTTAGGACTAAAAAAAATATTATAAATGAACATTCGGAATAATACACGTTATTTAACACAATACTTAGGACATATGACTTTAGCTCATGTAAAATTAGGATATTCAATTATTATAGTACTCGATATTATGACAGAATACTTTTAGAACTAAAGATAATTCTGTCAAACAAAATTTCGGGATTTTGAACATTATGGTTACTGAAGTTTATAGCAAAGGTGTTATGGATAATGATTTTCGGACAAACAATTTTAGGAGAAGTAAGGGAGTACTATTTAATTTGCCTCGTGTTTGCAATTAAAACGTGTGCATTTACTACGTTTGTCATTACCCGGGTTATTGCCAATGCCTTTGCCAAATCGGCTAAACCTATAAAACCTGTATTTTATTACAAATACAAGACGAAATCCAACATTTTAATGACCTCCTAATCAATAATTTAGAAGTTCTTTGTTTTAATTTTTATCATATTGTTCTTAGTGCCCCAATTAATGGACCCTCGTCGTACTCATGCCACAGAAGAATGTTGGACATCACTGATTTAATTTCCCTTTAATCTACGGTTAGCCCCTTATTATGCTCGACTTAACGCAATTAAATTAGGACCGATGCTTTTACGTGGATTAAAAAATATAATCTATCCAGATGTAAGGTTAACGGATATTGGCTCCCTTTGCGAATTGCCAATTGTGGCGGTACTCAAGATCAAAAAGAGACATTATAGAAATTATTATTTGAGCGAAATCAATGAAATATCTTTTAGTCGTGTGGTAACTTTTACAATTTTCTACGGAACCTATGTGGGAAATTTTTTCATGAACTAGTTTTTGTAACATCGTGGCAGAGTAAAAATTAGTTTTTAAATAACCTTAAAAATAATACGAGTTAACAAAGGAAATGTAAGTAATGTAACTAGTAGTTTTGTTACTTCAACTGCCCTCTTCATAACAGATCTCAACAACAAGCAAATATTGATGAAAGAAGAAATATTCGACACTATTAATTTAATGGCCCACCGACATAAATGAAAACATCACAAAATGTCATACTTCGTGACACTTAATTACGAACGTCAAAAATGGCTGTCCTCGATGCCATCAGATAACGGGATAGAGATGGTCCGATTCATAGACTTAGAGAGGTTACGCACTGCATCCGATCCAAGTCCGTGAAAAAACGGATATAAAATACTCGGATGGAATTCGGATATTGCTTTACGCACTGCATCCGATTCGAATTCGTGAAATAAATGAGAGCAGAGATGAAAATCAATCTCACGAATATGTACAGCAAACGATCGCGTCGTCGCGCCGTTAGAGGGCGCTTTCTGGCCGAAACATCACAACAATATCGAACAAATTAATGCAAATATCGCTTTGTATCTATTGGGATGACGCCTTTTAGACCTGGATAAAGCGTCTGTGGCTGTCAAGTAAATAAGGTCAAAAAAGTGTGAGAGAGACAAAGCTGTAAATAAATAAATAAAGCTGCCATGTGGCCACTTGTTGTTTTTTCTAGAATTCTGAGTAATCACTTCAAAGGCTGTCAGTGTCACTACAACCAACTACGATCTAATGAAAAGAGAAGTTTATTAGCCGCGAATTCGCTTTGCGTCCTTTGCTCAAGACAGCCTATAATCTATGGTGTAGGCCCTAAACCTTGACTTGTTAATGCCACCACGATTCCGTTGTGAAAAAGGGAGAGGTAGTACTATTCGTCCTGTATATCACCCGTCTCTCTCTCACACCGGAATCATGAAGGCATTGCCACTTCGTAATGACTTCTCTATGTCTATGGTCCGAATACGTTGCGGAATTTGTTCAAAAAGAGTCACCGCGGCCCTGTAACAGAAAGGGCACGTTACGAGGAAAAAGGATGGGTTTTAGTCAGTAAGAGTCTCACACTCCCTCCGCTCCGTCCAAAGCGAACTAAACTCCATCCTTAAAAAAAATGGTCCGAATACTTAGTTACTTTAGTAACTACCCAAAAACTCGTTACGATAACCATCGGTTAATTGCATTGTGGCCAAGTAAATAGCATTTTGTGAATTTGGTACAAGTTCTGATGTCATATGCCTTTGTGGCGAATCGGTTTTCTATGCCATGTGGAAGTATGGACTTGTTGACGTCATTTTGTGTTAGTAATTTGTAAGTTACAATAAAAATAAGTCTACAAAATTAATCGTTTTAACGATATTTCGGAAAGACTGCAAAATTCGTGTCGACCGCCTCGGACACCATGGCCTGCAGTCTGCAGTAGGAGCGCTGGTTGGTTAGCACCGCACACCAGCATTAATGACATCATCCGTCTCTTGTCACCGCCGGGGTGCCAGCTGTTTCAGAACCTAATGGCTTGGCACGTGACGATGGAAAGAGGCCAGATGGGATGATCATAATGCCTTGGAAGGTGGATAGGACTTTGGTGTGGGATGCAACATGTGTCGACACCCTTGCGCCATCTCATCTTCTTAGCACGCGGGCTGCACTGGGGAGGCTGCTGCAGGTGCAGAAAATCTCAAACGGCGCAAATATAACAACCTTATTGGGAGTTATATTTTTGAGCCGTTTGGGGTTGAAACATTAGGCCCATGGGGTCTGAGTGCTACCGAGTCTTTCGGGATCGGGACATCAGCAAACAACTTGTCGACTGTTCACGTGACCAGAGGGTTGAGCTTTGCCACAGAATCAGCATTGCCATTCAACGCGGCAATGCTGCCAGTGTTCTGCGTAATTTTTCCATTGACTGCGATGTGGATGAATTTTTTGATGCTCAATAATTTATTTCGTTTTTACACGCGTTTGTACATAATTTCGCGATTTTTAGTCTAGTTGTTTAAGTATTTAGTTTTTACTTGTACTTACATATTGTAGTTCTCTTTACAAAAAAAAAATATTGATAGAAATAAGTGTAGTAAAATTGGGAAACGATAATATAAGTGACGTTCACTGAGTCGAGTTAGTGAATCTTGAGTGCCGAGCGGGCTTAATCAGGTGTGACGCCATTGTTTTACTAGGTACTGTGTCGGCTATTATGGCCACTGTCTTATTTATTCTTCCGATGAAAGTTGTCTTGACTATTGAAGAATCAGCCCTAATTTTAAACTAAAAGGACTGCTTTTTTATCTTTTGGTATCAAGCTGATTCATCTTAACTGTTGAAAAGATGAATCTGCCTGCTGCCCTACCTGTTCCAGATTAAGCCCACTGGATGCTGCGGAAAGTGGTTCAAAGCCTATTGGAATTTCAAATTCATGCTATGTTTACAGTTACTCGACCTATTAAAAGCTGTATCGACTTCATGATGAAACAGTCCTTAACTTTTATGCCTTTTCATTACATCTTTATTGTTTACGCGTTTTACGTCTTGGTATGGAAGAAATTTCAATATGGCAGTTTCAGTCCGCCCTTCTTACGACTTTAATGTTTTTCATTTATCTTCAGTTGAACTACTGCGTTTCTTTATATTTCTTATTCAAAACACGTTCGTTTTGAAGCAATAGTTATTTCAAGTGATGAGTATCCTTAAAAACAAATGAAAAACTGAATGAACGAGTTTATTTTTTGTTAGTTTTTTAAAAATAACATGTACTTACTTAACATACATTATCTTCCTTCAAAATATTGTTTTGAACTCAAGAAAAAAATACATTCCGTACGTTAATTTTCGTGGAAGTTTGCCTGGCGCCATCTATCGTTGTCTGTATTCACTACTTCAAACCGTTGGCAGACACGCTCTGAACAAACCCAGCTGTCCACCGGCACCGTCTCGTCGCGTCGCTTGCTCTGCGTCTGTTTAGTTGACCCTGTCGACAATAGATGTCGTTAGATGAAAATAAACTAAGATAGACCGTTTTGTGACCTCGCTTCTCTCGCCTATGATGATTAATCCGTTTAGAGTTTAGATTTAGTTCAGAAATATTTTATGAAACAGAAGGCGGCAGCAAATTACTACCAATTTTGCTCAATTTCCTCTATCTATGCAGGCATCATTAGGATATCCTTTGTTGTCCACGCCCAGCAATTAAGAATCTGTTATTTTGTTGGTGCCCACAACATTATTTAAGTCGTAAAGGCAGGTGCCAATTTACCACTACTAGCTTGGGATAAAGCCACCTACACGATACCACAATGTTTATTTCATACATGTATACTTATGTAGGGATCAACATACACACCACTCACTTGATCATAGTCCAGGATGACGAAATAGCCATAACATCAGTACTAAAGAAAGTTGTTTTGTTTTCAGGTGACGGCATCAAGCTGGCATCGTCGGGCTCGGGCAGCCCGGCGCCGCCGCCGGTGCAGTGGCGAATGCGGAGAAAGCCAGGTAATATGAAGTTCAATACAAGATACAATAATGATACCTGAAAGAAGACAGTTCTTCACAAACTCACGGCTTTTTTCGATCAGACATCACTGAACGCTACCTGTTACGATCCTTATGTACCTACCCACTCTTTTTTGCTTCGTTTCCAATCGTACATCTGGCCATACATACACGCACGCAGTTTATGTATGTAAGAACACATGCAGACATTAATAGTAATAAACATCGAAAAATTTGTCTTACTGAAAAACCAGAGCTGTACATTTGATCTTAAAGGATAGGTAATGAGGCCCAGAGCCTCACAGAGGCTAACTAACTAGCCTAAACTAACTCGGAACTCCGAGTTAGTTTAAGCAGGTACAGAAGCGTCCGGTTTAACATGATATTTCGCTGAAACACAAAAAAAAACCCTTTTCAGGGGCTTCAGCGACTCACAACCCTTAAATGAAAAATAAAAATTCTTTTCATAACTTTCATATTCAAACTGTGACTTGATTTTTGGAACGAAAGTAATGAACATTGATTTATCGATGTACTTCATCAATGAACGAAATCTGTGTCAGAGAGATCCCGACCCCCTACACAGTTCACAAACTTTGTAGATCATATCAACATCCAACATCTACACACATCACCTAAGTGTGCAGACAGCTATAAACAACTCATGATAGATGTGTAAATAACACTCCAAAAGCAATAAAACCTATACGACAACAATATGTATGTATTAGATTATAACACTGCAATATTTCTCGATCGCGTCAATGATAAATCTCTGTTGACCTATTTTTCTGGCATCGTTTATTATATCGATGTATCTGAAGAACGATATCCGACTGAACTGATAGATACCGAAGACCCAAATACAAAAAATGTTGGTGAACTAAACATAGATTCAAACTAAATAGAGACATTTTCAAAAAGATTTCAAGAAGAAACTTTGTTATGTTTATATGTATTTGCTGCATGGTAGGCCAAACACCTGTACTAATTCAATGAAACTTGGCAGCTGATGAATCATGCTCGGCATGTTTGGGCCTACATATGCATAATGTAATAGATGATGATTTCCCATCTCTGTTTCGAGCATCACGAAGACGAATCCCTCACGAACTTTCATCGTTGTGCTTTTACCTACTCTGTAACGAATGTCAATGACACTCATATTTATGACATCGTAGACATAGGAAACGACGGAAAGTTTACAATTTTCTTTTACAACCATTATTTTAACCTTTCCCATGTTGTAAAACTGATTCATTTTACGATTCCCGTGAAACGATGATGTGATAAATATGCTCATAAAACCCACAAACGATTTCCTCGAGAACTGTTTCATGATTCATAAAATCCTTTATTTATCGTATAAGATTATTATGCGATTTGATGACTGGGAATGCATCTGAGAGGTGTTGTAAATATGTTTATTGTTGGTCTAGAAATCTTGAGTTATTGGGACATTTTAATGCAACTACTAAAATTTAAACGAGCGTTTACATGAGTTACACTCCTTGTCAGTCTAACGAAGTGATTCATTTTAAATTCAATAAGAATTTACAATGGAATTTAAAGAATTTAAATTTAAATTCACGGACTATTGGTTTATGAATCATTATAGCTTTTCCCACGGATTTCGATTTAACAAGATGCGGCTGAGTGCTATCATTAGATAAGATGCAAATAATTAATTCGAATTTTACTATTACTGTCACACCAAAAACGTCAATAAAACCTTCCTCGTGCCATGTGCTTCGTTGAGTATTTTATTTTGGCAAATATAAAGTTGAATCAGAAAACGATATGTATCAAATGATGACTATAAAATAAAGTGTTAATTTGAATTGAATGGATTAGAAACATGTGTAAGCATAATATGTGCAAAATATATTGTTGACAGAACTATTAGTCGAATCATGTGAGTAGGTACGTCTAAAATAGTCGAATGTGAGATTCCCCGAACTATATCTAGCTGCAATAGTCGAACCAATTATGTTCGTACTACGGAACACTTACTCAACTAGTAAGATAATCAACAGGGTGAACTAGTTAAATTGATGGTGTTATTAATTGCCATCCACCCTACATAAACGTAGCCTTTAATCTCTAATAAACGTAAATGGTCTTCCATCTTCGAGATAACATCTCGTAATTATATTTGAGTGTTGGTGAAGTTTTCCCCGAGGTCATTATGTAGCGATACTGGAAGCCATTGCGTGATAGTAATTTTCCTTTTACGTCATTCGAAATGTTTTCGATATTCCTAATTTGTGTGGCGTAGCTTGAAGCTTGACGGGTGTCCTGATAAATTTGTTTCCCGGCACGCTTAGGAGCCCTCGACTCCGACGCTATTTAATTACTTGTCGCTCGACTTCATATTGTAAGTCATTTGAATTATTTGGATTGCTGTGCGCTGAAATTGGAATTCATTTTTAATTCCGACGCCAAAGTTCCCTGTACACTGCGCAGGTTTAATTTTTAAATAGTAGCAAGATTGTTCATAGTCCGGGCGCGAGTGCCTCGTATTAAACGATGCGGAAGATTTGGCCGTGAAAGCTGAAATGAAAATAAGCAGTGCTAACTTTGTGGAAAACGATTTAATCTAAATGGGAACACCACAAAGTGGTGATTAATTTTATAAAAGGCACAGTTGTTGTTGTTTTAAGTCAAACGATTAGGAGACAAACTAATACATATAATTTCGTGGCAATCTCCTATCAATTAACGTGACGCAATGGCGAAAGAGGACCGTTTATATTAATAGAAAAACTCAGGCTGACGCGAGGTCTACAAATCTTAGCGGAACACTGGATAAGTAAATGAAGCCCTTTCTTCAGATCGTTTGCTTGAAGAATTTAATTTAAAGAAGCATTTTCTTTAATTGTTCTGCTAAAATAAATAGACACTGTAAATTCACTAAAGGACACTCATTTAGACTGTAACATTTAGGTTAATTCGTTCAAATGCATTATTCCGATACCGGCATTATTCCAACTGAAAGAACAATTTCGTAATTTTATTTTTGCTCTAGAGAATCCGAATTGTGTTTTTATTTTCCTGAACTTGGTTCAGAATTACGTTTTAGTACTTCCAATTGTAAGGTATCATAAAACTAATGTTAGCTTATGAGCAAACATTATTGAATTCAATTAGTCCATACTATGTAATGAATGCAGGGTAATTTTGGCTTTTTGTTCGACGCCTTGCCAACGCTGTGTTCCATTTATTTTATCGCGATAGTGTTTACAATAATACTCTTTTCAATAGGATATTTACATTTCAGTTATTGGAAGCAATGAGGAACATCTACGTATGTATCCAGGATCTTCCTATAGTTTTTCCCCGAAGCTATTTCTAACAAATTTTCGCAAATGCTATTTCTAACATTTGTTTTCAGGCAAACGTTTATAATTAATTTCTTAGGTTGTTATGATTGATCGTTCGCCACAAGGCGGGGAGGAAAACTAGCTAGGATAATAAATTATCCATATCGCACGCACAATGGACCGGCGGCGTTTTGTTCCTTCGGGAATTGAGTGCGACGGTATTATGATAATCTCGCTCCAATTCATCATCTGTGGACTTTTCCTATTTTCGTACGGGTCAAGGTTGCCTTGAAGGTCAAGTTCGTAATGTCTGGAGGGATGTCATGTAATGAATAATGATCTTTTGAGGATGCTTGCGGGGCTTTTTATATGTAGAGCAGCCCGATCGATAGGAATATTGTTATTTTTTTATTTGAATAATCTATCAGTGTTCAGAACCGTGTATTTATTAGCTACTTTCAAATTTATATTTATGTAGATTAATGTTGTATAGACAATACCTGTCCCAAAACCTGACCTGTCGACCAAAAGCTATTTTGACATTTTTTTTTTTCTGATCCCCATTATATGTAATTGTCATTAGATGTCGATGTCATTAACTGGCGGCGCTGAGTGCTTCTAAATAAACAATAACTAGCCTTGATGGAAGAAATTATCAGGGACTTTATAACGCTTTTCAAACGGCTGCCAGTGAAATAATCTTGTTAAAGTAAAAGCCTTAAAAAACGTTCCCCTTTCAGAACCCATTTGTAGTAAAAACTGTATAAAGTATGAAAATTGAGATCTTTCAGCACATAAAAGCTAAAAGTAAGCACTCACAAAAAATGTTTGAATGTTTTAAATGATCGTTAACCCTGTGTTTTAAAATATAAAGTTAACCTCATGTCAACATATTTTTATGAATATGATAGCATAAAATATAAAATCATGTTTGGTGGTTGTTATGTGGCCAATACAATTTAGGGTTATGCCTATATTACTATTGTTATCAACTGACAAGGCTATAACATATTTTGACATTAACACAAGCTTTTATTGTGTTTATAACTCATCTGCTCATAGTTAAGTAGCACTTAAAGATAATGTAAGTATTAAAATTCTGAGTAGTTTGTTGATTAATATGACACCGTTGGTTTTAGCATTCATATACATAACCGGAATTTTTAGGCAATATATATATATTTTTTTTACTATTGATAGGCACGCGTTTGACCACTATCTCAACTGATGGTAAGCGATGATGCGGTCGAAGATGGAGCACGCTTGCCTAGAAGTAACCGTAATTCACTAAACTTGACTAAAAGGCTCCCAGGTTGTAGCTATCAGGAAACACAGACTCTGGCAGGGAATTTCTTAGCTGTTCGCACAATGAATGTGTTCCCAAAATGTTTTGTGCATGTGGGTGGGATGTCCTCCATGTACTGGTGGGGCATCGCCGTACGTCTTTGTGGTCCGATGATGGAACGGGCTTGGCGGAATTAAACTATGGAATTCCGCCGTACACTCCCCAAAATGCAACCAATAGTAATAATATATTATCTGTTATCAAATTCATTTCATTCCTAATATACTCATTTATTTAATAAAATACTTAACGCACAAGAAAATAAAGATGCGGACTTCTCTAAATCGACTTCTACGTACTAAATAGGTACTAAGTTTTTCTTTATAAATCTACACATTATATATTTCGAGATAATATAATTGAAGACCTTTGTGCTCTTTCTTTTTCAATCCGTGGCTTATTTCAAGTATCAATCTTCAAGACAAAGATCGAGCCAAGAGCGTCTTCCTTCGTGCCAAATACTACTCCACCCATTTCATTCATACCTAAACTTGATTCTTAAACAGATTTCATGCGACCGTTCTGTTATATTCAGATAACCTCATAAAACTAGCCCCTTAACATAGGCACGTATCGTCGGTACTTCTCGTCTTAATGTGACAGGTGGGACAGACTATAGCCATAGAATAGTGAAGTGTAGAAACGCAACTCAGAAGTTTTCATTGGGCAAGTGCTGATCACAAAATTGTTTCTGTGGTCCTGCTATTCGGTAAAAATCTCTCCGAGATAACTTAGGTGAAGTGACCTGTCAATCCCTAGCTCACAATGACAGCTCACTTTAAAGCTAACTTCACGTTGTTTTCCAAGACGTGATTCTTACAGATTCGACCAACTGAAGTGGCAGTGACCAGCTATTCTGTTTAAGGACGAATAAATGTTGGAGCAAATGAATCTTCAATAGGAGATCGCTTAGGTATAGGCGAGCACACCGTGGGATGCATCTTGAACTGGAAGCCGAAGGCGTGCAACTTGTAAGAGCCTTAAAAAAAAGAAAAAAGGAGCCTTATCCAGAAGTGCTGATTGCTGTAGGCTGACAGCATCGACGCACTCACTATGAACAGAACACGAGTTTCCATTCTATACGGTTTTCTTTATCTATGTACCCGTCTTGCCCTCTTCAAGAATATTACGCCAGACCGCGTTGAATTTAAAACTAACGTAGTTACTTCTTTGTAAGTTGTTGTAAGTCAATTTTTATTTTCACAGGTCAGATAAGTTAGTTCAAATTTCTTGGGAGCTGGATTAGTTTTATGGGGCATCTTGTTTTTCTCTTCTACGGTCATCGAGGCCCTCTCGTTTTGCTCAACTCAGTTATTTTGTAGTGTAATTTAAATAATAATTCTTCTTAAGGCTGATTATTCAATGGCTCACGAACTTTATTCGAGTTTTGTTAAGCTCATTGCATAGCAGAGTATTTAAGCTATGCGGAGGATGGTAGTAGCATCTCTTCATCTTATCGGCTCACAGCGAGGTCAGACTGGAGAATTTCACGTTTATGTCGTTTTTACTGGCAACCACCGACACTGCAGCAAAAGACTATATATTAATTCAGCCGAAACCTCGCCACTTAGTGTCTCGAAATACTGGCTTTTGTTGGACTGAATTGAACCATATTTTATCATTAGTTACCATATAATGGTGGCACGAAAGTCGTGAAAGTGCGAACTTTTATGTAATAACATATTCAAAAGTGCCGAGCCTATAGAATTTCTTATTTTATGGCTTTTTCTGTATTCTTAATAGCTACATTTGTATTGCTTATAGGTAAAAAGTGAAAATATTTTAAATGAATCCAAAATCTAGATTAATCCTAATGTATTATTTAATGTTTTCTCTTTTGTGTTACCTCGATTCCGATCGTTTGCTTTCGGATGCCTGACCTTGCACAACGCAGCCTCTGTTGTGGTAGGTACTGCTAACGTCGTAGGATGACACTTCTTCCGACGCTTATGCAAGGTGTAGTTATATCGTAATTGCAATGGTAAGTATAATAAAATTCGCCAAAGTACGAATCCAGCGCCTTAAAACTGTCTTGAAGCTTCTTTTAGGACCTTAGTTCGAATCTTTGTTAATTTAAATCACGTATTCCTTCCGTTAGCTCACTACAAACTAAACTTCATCTCTTCTTATTTAATTCCAGTTGCTCAGTAAGCATCAATTTCAGTCTAGATTTTTGTTGTGTAATGTTTGCTGTGGTCGTTGTGGGTGCTAAAATAAGTGGTTTCGCTAATCGTCCGTTTCGAGCGAACTATGTGAATTAGGCAATACATTGTTTCACTAAATTATGTGAGACGGTCACAAATTCAATTAATTTGAACAGTTGCAAACTTTTAGTGGTCTGGTAACTAATGCAACTTCTAATTTTGTTGTAATGGCGGCAGTGGTTTGTTAATTATTTTACGAAAAAAAGAAAAAAGGACTACGGAAAATCAAACTAAAAAGGATGAAGTTTTGCTTCATGATGGAAATCCAATATGGCGGACGCTGTAATGTCAGCTACTTTCAATTTATTGTGATTGTGCCACAATGTAGCTAACAAATCCCAGAGACTAGACAAGTGACATTCAGTCGCGTAGAGAATGTATGTTCTTTGACGTTTTGAAAGACGTATTCGCCATTGACAAAAGCTGTCGAAAGCACGTGATCAATCCCTAGCAAAATGGCACTTTGTCTTGAGTCTCAGGACATTCATCTGCCTAGCCTTTTCCAACTTTATTGGGGTCGGCTTCCAGTCAAACCGGATTCAGCTAAATACATGTATTTAACGTGGAGCGGCTGCCTACCAGACTGATACTCATTGGCAAGACTGGTGTCAGATTATGTCTTCCGTAACGACTGCCAAAGATCTACACCTGATAGCTGGGACCAACGGCTTAACGTGCTTTCCGAGGCACGGAGGAGCTTTGGTATGTTAAGATGGATACCCATCCACAGACCAACCTCTGCAAGTGTTGCTTAACCGTGAAGATCGATCCGTGCGGCTGTTATTATTTAGCCACGAGCTCCTCCACATTAAACTGTTCAAATAAAATCGGTGTTTTGGATGTGCATGATATCGTATAACTGGCGGTTAGGTACGTGGTTAGTGGTAACTAGTGTGATAGTGGTTTCATGACTAAGTTGGGTTTTATAAGAGCTTGTGTAATTCATAACTACGCGGACATTGACAATTTTACAACGTTAATAGTGTAATTTAACTTGCCAAGCAAACGTTTTCTAAGGGGCCCATCCATCGTCCATCCATAAATTACGTCACACGAATTTTATGTGTTTATGACCCCCTCCCCGTCCTTCTCACAGCTGATCACATTTGTGAGACTCCCCCCTCCCTAGTGTGACGTGACATACATATTTTGTAAAATATATAGATATTATTAAATTAAAACAGCACTTCCGACATTATTTTATACCAGATTTATTTATTTTTAATAAAATCAACATCAAATCAAACATAAAAAAATAACAAAGTAAAAAACTGAAACCTTATCATTACAGATAGGACTGAAGATATTTTTAAGTTTTTCGTTAATAGTTCAAATTACTTTTTTATCATCACTTAAAAATTTGAGTTTGAAATGTGATGTCAGGAAATTTAGGACCCCTCCCACCCCTTGTCACACAATATCACACTTCGTCGGCCCCCTCCCCCCCCTTAACGTATGACGTAATTTATCGACGTAACATATAAAGCAATGGATTACAAATTTCCTCGTATTTTCGGTACCAGCTTACGGTCAAAAGTATGAAGATTAGAATATTAGATCACGAATTTATCGATCCGCGCAAACGCAACCATTCCTAAAGTACAAATGGGTACCTACTTGCAAAAGCTATTATCAGATAAAGCTATAAAATTTTATCACAGTGTGTGTACCCTCATCGTCATCGATGGCTTCACGGGATGTTATTGGCGGAAAACCAATTATCTGGATACTAAAAAAAACTCTTTTGCAATTTTAAAGTGAGTTGGGTAAATTGGGAATACAATTAGCTACTGATCAATATTGGTGCCATAGGATTGATTGCAGTCATTACTAAATCTGTTGTTAATTATCAAAAGATTATTATAAATGTAGATCATAGTAATGCTACAATTATTCAGAGAGGCTTAAAAACTCTAATGATTTTGTTTTTTTTTTAAATGGTGGGTCCAAAGATGCGATAAAATAACCATTTTAAATAATTTTTATTTTGAGTCACTATGATTGTTGATAGTTTATTTCCCAAACAAAACAGTTCGTGTAAAAACATGTCTAGACAGACAGTTTCTTAACGAACTAAAAATAATAAACCTTTCTCAAGTGCACACATCCGTGAGTAAATACCATAAAACTGGATGATTTTTATGTTCGAGATGCAATTTAAGATTTTAATTAACTGGAAAAAAAAGGTTTTATATTAGGCTGTTAATTCATGGTCTTGTTGCACATTCAAAGGCACCCATTATGGATTTTAAATTGAGTTTTTAAGCGAATGTATGTAATGTGTCAAAAATCAAAATCTTGTATTAGGGATTGGAAGTTTCCTGTGCTGTGGTTTATTGCTACACTCATTCAATGATTAGAAATAAACAATAAAAATACTGCATTGATATTAATGCCAATGACATAGACATCACAAACACATTTTTTTTAATTAAAAACAAGGCACTTGAGCTTACCTATTATGTACAATAGAATGAAGTAATCTAAATTTCTTACCTAATAATTAATCTATAAGAAGGTAAAATTGTTTGTTTGTTGGTGCAGGTAATCTCTGGAAGTGCTGATCCATTATTCGGATAATTATTTAAGTGTTATTTAAAAGCTACACTAACCCTACTCTGCACTAGGCTTCTTCATCCCGATAATTTGTACGGTTCCTGAGGGTTAAGCCAGAGCAGCGAAACCCCAGAAAAAAGCTACTTATAATAAAACATGAGCAATTTGTTAATTTATTTCGAGGTCAATGAACAAACGAGCATTAAGCTGAATTGCAGCATACTGGAGAAATTCAAATTACTTGCAAAGTTACAAACTTATTGTTTTGTTGGCACGCTAATAATTCCCGTGAACTAACCACTGAACTGCGGCCTTTGTTCTGTGAAATTATGTTACTTGGATAGATATACGTAAGGTTTACTGCAATAGAACTTTCAGTTGAAGGGGTCTGTTTATGTTCTTGTAAGACATTAAACACTCGACATCTCCTAAGGATCAGAGATGAAAGTAAAGTTGGTTTTAAATTAGATGTGAAGTCTTTTGAAGTACTGCTTTAGTGCAAGATTTCAATGGAAACACCAATGAAAAGTATCCTCTCTTTGAAATTGATTTCTATCGTACTTACATGTACCCTCTTGTGCTTAGGGCAACCAATGACATAAAGATGATGCTGGTCGTAAGATAGATTTATTTATAGACCGGACTCGCAAATGTCTTAGCAATGAAGTACGTGGAGCAATAATAATTAGTACCTGAAAGACCGGTTTTTTTTTTGGTAAACATTTTCTAAAAATGAAACCTAGCTAGATCGATTTATCGCCCCCGAAACCACCTGCATACTAATTTTCCTAAAAATCGTTGGAGCCGTTTCCGATATTCAGATTATATAGGTATATATGTCACCGGTTTTTTTTTTCTTAACAAGACACGGATATATTGGAAACTATTGAATTTGGATGGAATTTATTGTATAAACAACGATTTTTTTATAATAGATCGAGAAATTATAATATATGATGATTTTCTACAATCTAACGGAGTCTGCAATTTTCCGGTGATATATACATAAATACAAGAATTGCTCGTTTAAAGGTATTAGATTAGATAGATTCAGAAACCTCAATAGGAAACCACGTTTAAATCCCACAGTACTTCGTTTGCGATCCTGGCATGTCGACATTCAAAATCAAAAGTCATTTATTCAAATTAGGCTGAGTGCCAGCACTTTTTGAAGGTCATAGTTCTACATAAAGACCATCCCCCAAAACGCCCGCCCGTCACCACTTCCTAGTGTTTTAGCTGGGAAGAAGAAGTGACGCAACAAACTCCCCAGCAACACATCTGTCTGTTGAGTTATAAGAACTAGCATTTATACAAAGGTATGCAAAGTATTCTTACAAAGAAAACAATACAACAAAAGTAACACGTAAAAACTTAAAACTAAATAATTCGCTACTTGTAAGCTAGCACACTCCATTATGCCAGCATAAACAGACAAACTCAAGCATAAAAACAATATCAAATCAAACTAAATAAGCCTCCAGACATCCTTTATGTCTGGAGGCTTATTTAGTTTGATTATTCCGCTTACACGTGCAGTGGGTAGAATTTATAAAAGATCTGTGACTCGACGCCACAACTGATTAACCAGGGCCATCAAAATTAAACAATAAGCAGATAATCGTTATAACAATAGTAAAAACCATGGCTAACAAGACGACCATTCACCACAAGCAGCACCCGTTCACGAGCATAACGCAAAGATCAGCCATTACCCCCCTCGCTATATTTGAGGGAAAGAGGTATTGACTTATTAATGAGCATCATATTTCCAAAATTGGGTGATATTTTCATTGTTCCATGTCATATTACAGGTGCTAAAGTGACATGGATTTGACGAAGGTAACCCCGTTTCAATGAGACCTATGTTATTTGATATTGAACGTAGATAGCACTTGTTTCTCGGCCATAATATCTGTTTGTTTTTTTTCCTATATTAAAGGGTTAAGGCCACATACAATTTCTGAGTCATGCACGCTGGCCAAATATTGGATAAGTAGGTAATATGGGTTACGTATTTTTTTCTCCCGATAAGGTCTGATATTTACTGAACCGAATCTTAACACTTCTTTTTATTTTACTCATAGTTAGGTATTTTGATAAGACTTTATGGACATAATGTTTGCAGAATTTACGAGGTAAAGCTAATAGATATATAGTTTACGTATTGTATTTGATAATCTGAAAGGATCTAAAACCTTCCAGATTTTGTTTTGACAGTTTCGAAATATACTAGAATAACTTCAGGAACAGGCGTTTATAAACAAAGTTTTCGTGTGTAGGATTCATGTTCGAATAATTTCATTTTGTCTCTGAAACTGACGAAACATAGTTTCAAACTGGACCCAAAAGTGGGACCAAATTGAATATCAAACATTATTTCGTATTATGTAAAGGCCTTCCGCGTGACTACGTTTATTTACAATCCACTATAAATCGCAATTTATCGCAATTTCGTTTCCACGTGTATCTGAAGACTGTGACGAATTCCCTTCAACTGTACCCATAACTTGCTATTGTATTACATTGTTATGTTATATTACCGAAATACGTAATGGAATTTTCCGCTTCCCGTAACACTTTCGTGCTACAAAGTAACCAAAGTTTCCCAACGTGCATTACTTCCACGATTTCCACTCGATTTAAAGAAAACATGAAAGTCTCAACATGAAATATATTCAGCTGAGAGCGATGTTGCATATCAGTCAAAGTTGAATGATTTGCGATGATTTAGATATCAAAACAATAATAGATGATGATATTCACTTGCAGATGAATAGACTGCGTAGTAAAGGTAGTATTCCACGAAGTGGATAATGCTGGGTATCAAAACGTAAGTTTAGGCTTGGTTACCATACAAGGAGAGATCAATATGAACTTCGGACTGTCGAACCTGATTGCCTTGACCGGTTTCATGGCACATATACGAGGAGATAATATAGTTTAGTTGTACCGATTTGCTTGAAGCAGTTATCCCTCCGACCGTTCTAGGCGATCGATCTTGAATAACACGGTACAGATTTTGGTTAGATCGGGCCGACCTGAATGTGGAACTAAGGCTGCGTAGAGCGGAATATAATTCGGATTGGTTTTTATCGCCACTACTATACGAAGAGTGAGGCACGTCAAGTTGAATGGATGTGAAACAAAAGGGAGATTGAAGGGCCAGAATGGAAGAAGAAAATGTATTGCTACGACCCATACAAACCTGAGACCAGCCCAGAACATGAACATCTTATAAATCAATTGTAAGAAAGTTGTATAGATATTACAAAATTTTTTTAGAAAACAAGTACGAAACTGCAAAAAACTCAACGTAACGATACTGTATGACTCATAATCTTCATAAATTATTACGAAATATGAGGATGAGCACGTGCGGTCCTCGTGGCTCAGGAGGGCTTTGTTTGTGTTTGTTACGGCTTATTCCAGTGACGTGGTTCATAACCGGCCCACGACGCATCCAAACCAAACATACGCTTCTAGACTTTCATACGAGTATATAAATACCGTTACTACTCCGTTTAGTACACACTGGGTTATCTTTCGGAAATATCGGGTGTTAGTTCCGAAATATTGGAAGCTTTGAAAGCTCTTTGTGTTGATTTCCAAAAATTTGTTTTACAGTTGCTATGTCTGTAATGACTAACAAAAATAAATCTTACCTGCCTACATACGTCTTTACTATACAGTTTATATATTTTCGTGTATGTTGACCCTTGCTAATTTAAACTATTCTGCACCCTTCTTTTATATTTTTCACTTCATTTTATTTAAAATACCGAAAAGAGAAAACTCAACATTGGCAAAAGCGTCTATCTCCTAAAATTACCGACGAAACATTTAACCCTGGCACAATCCAAGTGCCAGCCAAAGCCATTACTGTAACCCTATCTCGAGGAGGGAAGTCTATTCGGTTGCTAACCCATCTACGACTAAGGTACATAGGTAAAATACAGAGGTATTTTGTGATTAATTTGTTAAAAGCTAGCTGTCTTAGAGTTTATTCTAAGTGCTTTACGTAAGCGTCGAATACTTTCAGGTTTTTACTTGACTTTGTGTCATTATCATCCACTGCCTTTTTCGCCGAAAGCCTCTCTCTTATTGCTCCAATTATGTCAGTCTTTCTGAGAAATGCTGGTTTTTCAGTCAGGCTAATATAATATTCACACTTTATCTCTATGTATGAAACAACTTCTAAGCCTGTCAAATTGATACAGAGAAACTCAAAAATAAAATCTTGACTGTTCTGTCAACTATGTATATAAGTTATGTTCATAACCAAATCACTTGAATACACTACGTGTCATATTAAGTATCTCCGTCACGTCCTTCATAACCTGTACTATACATACCATTATATTTTTCAAATTACCCATTCGTACATTGTTCATTCAAAAAGTATTATCCATTTAAGTCGGTGTATTGTTGTTATATTCCTTGAATATAAAACACCGGCTCCGTTCCCCCTTCGTGTCGGGCAAAGCTGTATTGGAGTATGTAGGTATAGGCAGCTTCTGCATATACGGATGTATTTCTATGGATTCGTGAACAGATGTTCAAGTGAGTAAGGGTTAGAGGTATCAAAACACGTGTATTTACATACCTCCACTAACGTAGTCAAGGTCTCATTACTGTAACGTAGTCCCAGTTTTGTAAAAATATTCTAAAATAATATGAACTTTTTAGATGATGAAAACTTTGATAGTATAATCGTTGGCGTAGGTCGCCTCATTTACCTTAAAAGAGACTCATTATAAAGTGAGCTTTAGCTGTATGAGGGTAGGATGCGTTTTCGTTTACCCTGTCGGGTTGACTAGCAACAGTGTTCGTGTATCAGTGTCAACGATCGTGTGACTACTCAGCCTTTACTTGTGGGGACACGATTTCATCGCAGTAGCGATATCGATCAGCTGTTTGTTTGCATTGCGCTACAGGGGTCGCCAACCCACAATCCCACATCACATGCGTGGCGATGACACCATTCCGATACGAACGGCAAGCCAAAAATACATTAGTGAATGAACGAATCCCGCCAATTCCGAGCGATCCTGAAGCTGCTGTGGAAAATTTCACATCCGGCGACCGCCTGGAAACCTTCCGACGACGTCACACGAAAATGGACTTTGTTCCGTAGATCAAGAGTTTTAGATAAAGTGGAAGGCAGGTCAGGAATTGTTTTTGTTCATGCTCATGCTCATGCATTCGAAATTGGATAAGCCAGGTGTGAATAACAAAAGGCTAAATATTCAATATAATATAATATTCAAAGCTTAGTACTTCAACTACGATACTCAGTGATAACCGATTCAGCAGGCATTTTATTTCAAGCACCCATTCACTACCCAACATTTCACCTTTCTAAACCAACATTTTTATTTAAAGCCAGTGATGTATAGCTGGGTATATCTGAGTAATTTCAGTGTCGGCAGGACCGCAAATCCCGGTAATTTGCACGGAACCGTTCGCCTGTCATGATGGGGTGCTTAATCTTCGGCTTGTGCCGCACGTTCCTCAGATGTAAGGGTGAGCACATAACGTGTAAGCTCACTCTATTTTCGGAACACTCCGCTTGGTGTTAATGTCATTCTTGACACTGAAGTTACGTGAAATATTTTACAATGTGAAATTCGCGATGTCTGGCGTACGGAAATTTATTTCACGTTAATTTACACCGGGTGACGTGTGATAGCTGTAGAATGTGCTTTCACTGCGAATACCTCAGTAAAACTCATTGATGTAGGTTAGGCACAAATAAATACATTTTCATCCTCATTAAACTTCATATCAACATTTAAACATGCCTCTGAAATAACACAAACAATGAAAAGTTAATGTTTGAATTTTTTTTCAGGGTTGTGTAATGTAAATGAGCTGATAAAGGATAGGACCCTTCTTTAATTTACGGACAATATCATATAGAATTCTCCCTTTTGTCAAGTGACATAACAAACTCATAATAATTACAATGGAATTGCAGTTGCCATAAAGTTATCAAAATAAAAGCCATGAATCCAATTAGCCGAAGAATTTTAAAGAAACTTCGAAGTTGTTATCCCACTGACTAATTACAGTCTGTGTAGAAACTTCAGCAGTCAATCAAAACTGTCTCTTACTAATAATGTAACTGGAGAAAATATTGTCGATAATTTATTAAAGTCCCAACTAAGACGCATGTCCTAGAACTCGGATAAATGACTCTAATTTATTAAAACGATATTATTTCCAAAGGCGTCTCTTTTCAAGATCCCTTTTGTAAAATGACTAGACTGGTTAGTCGTTATTTATTTTGGACCCTTATTAAATATCTTTGTTGGGAGTCTACTTGAGAATTTATTAAGGAATCTTTTTGAAAAGTGTCAAGTATTATTATGGGCTAACGAAGGCCTCTGATTTCAGGGACAGCTCCAAAGATAGTCACGTAAAATATAAACTTGGGGTTTGGGTGCGGTAATTTTGTACATGAAAAGGCGCCGCATCACGCGGTTGTATGTAGTTTTATTACACCTATATATTCGTGGCGTACTGTAATTTATTTGAGATAAGGATCGGGAGCATGCTTGGCTCTGTTCTGCGGGCGAATGATAAATGACGTAAGAACTGCCAAAATCTAAAGAACCTGCGTGTTTTTGGCGCTTGGCACAACCATTGGCACTTCTACCACTGTAAAATGTTATGAAAAAAGTGAAATTCTTACTTATATTTTCTTTAGAATATCGCATTGACCCAAATGTGTAACCCGATAATACTGCTTCTCAGGCAGTTCCTTGCCAAAAACTAGCAAAACTCAAATATACTGTTATTTCATTCAGGTAATGTTTTCCCTGAATTTACTGCCTTGAATTTTGTATTAGATTTATGACGTTTTAGATGCCTTATGAATATTACGATACCTACAATAGTGTAAAATTAAAAGCATTCTAACAAGTCTTTAGCAATGTATTATATAATTTTACATAATTTCACTGAATTACTGCTTATACTTACTTTCAAATAATATAATTGTTATAAAGCCATAAAAATATAGAAAAGAAATATCTATATTTGGATTCAATATCACAATTTGTAGTCAGCTTAGAAAAAAGTTCTTCTAGTTAAAAGTACCAAATGAAAGGGTCCAGATTGGTTTCATTCTTTTTTATCCACGAAATAATAATCACGACTGTGGCATTGTCTAGTTTTAACTGTTTCTAGTTCAGTGAAGATAATCGGTGTACTGTGAAAACGATACGAAAAATTCTTTACAATTGTTTTGATATTCGGTTTTTCCGAATCCTTTGTTGGGTTGAGTGGAGCTTTTGTTAAAATGCACAATCATTTTAAACGTTGGAAAGTACTAAATGTTTTGTCCTTTTCATAGAACCTCCCATCTACAGGACCATTAGCTTTTATTGGGCAAAAACACGCGTTTTTATAGGAAAAATAACCAGTCAAGTGCTAGACGGGCTCGGGCGCAAAGGGTTCCGAACGAATAATATAATAATAATTATTTATTTAGAGACAACAAAGATATATATTCTTTTAACTTGTAATTTATTATAATTAAATCATAGATTTCTTATAGGTTTTCCTGGTATCTATAGGTAAAGAACAAACTATCTGTACTTTTTTCAAAATTTTAGGCACAGTAGAATCGGATATGAGGGGTCAAATGTCATCCATTTTCTTTAATAACTTCGGAATGGAATATTTAAAAATAATCAAAAAAATACTTTTGATATTAAGGGTCTGAGTCGATGAGCTCTTTAATTTTGTATGTCACACGATATAGTTGGAAAAACTTTTCTTTATGTTTCTAATTTTCTCCCCAAAAAGTGACCTTACTTTCAAAATTTATTTATTTTCATTACACATCCGTGTTTGGATCATAAAAGGTTATATGAGTACCAAATATCAACTGAATCGGTTTGTTAGATTTGGAGAAAATTGACTGTAACAGACGGACAGACAGACCGACAGACTGACAACCCGGTGATCCCCTAAGGGTTCCGTTTTTCAATACAGAGTTTCGGAACCCTAAAAAGCAGTGTTCTTGAGACTGCAAGATATACAATAACGTCTCCAAATCTTGCCATATCCCTGCATATATTTTCTTTTAGTGCTAGTATTATGGGTAATAAGCAGACATAATAGAGACAGAATACAGTTTTCTTTACTTTTTCGAATTGTATTCGAATCATGTCAATGTTTTATTTACGAAACCGAATTCCATTAACTAAACTCATTTATACTGCTCATCATTTCCAAAACCGGAATGACGGTAATACTAATAATAATAATTAAAAGAAAAAATACATTTTTCACACTTCATCTACAATTTTACTTTCCCAGATTCGAATGAACAAATTATTGCTGACGTAAAAATATGTGTCACGAAAATATGGTTGAGAATAATTGTGTGAAACACGTGTATTGGATAAAGGATCATCCCGATTAAATTAATCACACGGAGGAGATCGAGTGTGTGGGCTGGCACTGGACGTTCCTCCGTTGCTTTTGTAATATACATATGGCGTAGCTATCTTTACATCTTGTGTCTGACCCTTTAGTTTTGTTCACAGCATCGACTAAACGATTTTTACCTCTATATTGCTTCAGTTTCTCTTTTTTTTGTTTTGTATTTTCCTTTACGTTATTGATAATATGATCATCTGCTCTATTAATAACTTCTTTATATAAATAAGTTTACCAAAATCCAGGTCTAAAATTATACCGTGTATTTAAGTTTCTGTAACGACTTTTTTACTCGTTATTATTATGTTAGTGACCCTATTTGTTTCAGTTCAGAAAGTTCAGAATTCCTAACTTTGTTGGGCACATTTATTATTTGTTCTTGGATCTGATATAGACTAAAAATAAACAGTTAGCTTTAACTTTATTATTTTGTTAACAAAATATTTAGTAGGGTTCTAATTGTTTAGCTTTCCTGTAGATTGTTAATAAATAATTAATTTTGGTATTCGATTATGGTAAAGAAACAATTTGGGAAGAAGCAAACAAGACTTTTTGCTATCGATATAATAAAAAGAAGTTTGTGTGATTGTGATTACTGTACGGATTTATCGAATGAGGAAGGTTAAAGTGATGATAAAATACAATGAAAAACATTCAATTCGGAAAATGTAATCAAATTATGGGCCTCGAATTTTATTCCAGTGTCAAGGAATATCTCCCATTTCTAAAATTGTTTGACAAAATACCATTTACCTCCCTGTGCCTGAGACAGAGTAACTAGGGGTGATTTGAAATTTCGTTTACAAAAATTTTAAGGAAGCTTTTTCTGATCTTATACAGTACCAACGTACTAACACGATACCTACTATTTAAAATCATAAAAGTCCAGCTACGGGCTGCCTTCCAAGCCCAACATGTCTTATAAATAAACACATACGAGTACCTAGTACCTATAGTAGGCGCCAGATAAATGTGGAATAAAGTACATTGACCTTTCCCTAATAACTGTTCATAGGTACCTGAACAATTAAATATGAATCGTTTTTCATTATTAGACAATGTTAAGGATCACGAGAGATGATGATTCGGGACAGCTTTGTGTCATTAATTCTGTTTTTCAAATTAAAAATGGCAATAATTGTAGGTGGGTCAATGACCGATATTCCACGATTATCTGGCGCCTACTATAGTAACAATCATCATCATCTATCTAATTCGCATATTTTACTAACCCCACTTTTACATAGCGCCATGCATGATTCCCTTTCCAATATTATCCCTTTGTAGTATCTTACTTATACTATTTTAAAGGCGAAAGTTTGTATAGATGGATGTATGGATGTTTGTTACTCAATCACGCCAGGACGGCTAATCAGATCTGTATGTAATTTAGCACAGAGATAGAATATAGTCTGGGTTAGCACATATGCTTTTTATTCCGGGGGTATGTTCCCTCGGGATAATTTCCGACATTCACGCGGGCGAAGCCGCTGGCAGAAGCTAGAATAAACCAATACCAAACAGCTTAAACATATCTATCATCGAAATCCACCTGTCCTGTTAGTACTTGGCAACCTTTAACAAACGTGTTACGCAGTTCTGAAGAAATTCTTTTACACCAATACCAAACAGCTTTAACAAATCTATCATCGATATTCACCTGTCCTGTTAGTACTTGGCAACTTTCAACAAACGGGTTACGCAGTTCTGAAGAAATTCTTTTACACCAATACCAAACAGCTTTAACAAATCTATCATCGATATCCACCTGCCCTATTAGTACTTGGCAACCTTTAACAAACGAGTTACGCAGTTCTGAAGAAATTCTTTACACCAATACCAAACAGCTTTAACAAATCTATCATCGATACCCTCCTGCCCTGTTAGTACCTGGCAACCTTTAACAAACGAGTTACGCAGTTCTGAAGAAATTCTTTACACCAATACCAAACAGCTTTAGCAAATCTATCATGGAAATCCACCTGTCCTGTTAGTACTTGGCAACCTTTAACAAAAGAGTTACGAAGTTCTGAAGAAATTGGGCACACTTATTATTAGGCACCATCATTTATTACAGCTTTCCCTTTCATTGTCACGTTGTTTTTACTATTCAATGCCATTGATATCACATCCCGTGAATAATAAATAGTCTGAAGATTAATGAGTATTTTTTTGTGTTGTTGGCATACCAACAGTTATGAATTGATTATAAACTGTCGTAAATTTGTGTACTGTGAGTTTTTGTTCAACCGCGTGGCCCGCAGTATTTATTTAATCCCTTTTGACGAACTTGACCCGCAATTATTTATATGGATGTTATGAATAAAATTACGTCAATAAAACTGTTTTTCGTTATAATTCGAGCTGGGTACCAGATAAATCAATTTCCAACGATTTTTTATCTCTAGACGTGTGTCGAAACACAAATAGAATTTCACGAAAGCTAAAATTGAATTTCTGAAGGCGACGTCGTAAATAGGACCGTTTCGAGAAAATACCTTGTAAATAATAGGTGATGCTTTAATTGTATTCGAGCTATTTTGGAAACAAAGTGACAAAATTGACGCGACATGATAATCCTTTCAGAGATCAAGTTACGAGAAATACAACTGCGCCTTCATTTAATTCTGAGGTAGTGGGAGAGTTTTCAGTACGTTTAAATTAAGCAAGAAATGAGGATGAAACATTGAAAAGTGAAACGTAACAGATCTTCAATAAGAACATTTTTGAGTTGGTTCTGATGATAGTATAGAAAATTGCATTCACATTATATTATTTTCAAGGTTCAAAAAAGTACACGGATCTATTTCATTGTTCCATCGTCACTTTCCTGCAGAAATAAGTAGCCATAAAAATCACAATAGAAACAAACGTTGACCTCACTTCGTTCAAGTTGAAGGAAACATTTTATAAAAGGCTATCGTGGAAAAGTTTTACGAATATAGAAATCACATGCCATGTCATGTCGGGGATTACAATACAACTTTCGGGTATTGTTAAAAATAATATACAGCAGTGCCAACAAAGAAAACATAGAATGAAGATTATCCAAAAGCAATTTCTAAAAATAATGTCTACCTTTCTATAATTTGATAAAGTTTCTTGTGTTATTTCAGGTAATTTCCGTACATGCGACCAAACAGATGGATTCTATTTCCGTAAGTATTATTTCTGATTATAAATCTTATTGCATCTTGATCATCACGCGAAACATCACTAACATCTGTCATACGCAGTACATTGTTATTGTTAATTAAAGGTTTGTATTTGTTTATTTTTTAATTAATTGGGGTGTCGTAACAAGTAATAAAGTTACACAATTGCTTCAAATCGTTATCACGATCACTGTTATCGTTCTTATCAGAATTGTGGTAATTATTACGCAGTTAACCCAGTGTCCGGACAAACGTTGAATAAATAATTTTGAAATGTTTATTAGCATTTGGAGTGATGTTTGTTCTGTTGGGTGTCTGTGTGTCACTCTGAAATACTACGGTAGGAGCAAGTATGTACGAATCGTCACATAGATTAAACCCTTGCGTATCGTTGAATGCAGCAGCATCTCCGGACTTCATTCATTAGTCCCCGTGCTCGTCTCCTATCGCGTCTGCTGTTGATAACTGCTCACGTACCTACTCGTACTTATGTTAAAGAGTGAGTGCGTGTTGCGTCTCGTCAATCGCTTTTCGACCTCTCTGTTTATTGTCCGTGTTTTCCTGCTTCGTTTGTGTACAATGTTCCGTTGCGCATTGTGCGATTAAATCCGAGTTTTCTGCTAAATACTCACCATTCAATCATCAGTGGTAACCTGTTTTAGGTTTACATACCAGCCGCTGTATCTTTATCTCAAGTTTGTGTCACTCAGATTAGTCACTCGCTACTAGTTTTCCTCGCGTATAGGTGATAGATGTGTTCTCTTCCAGATCGCATGCTGCTCCAGTGTCGAACACACAAAAGTAGGAAAACGTGGAATGTTTATATGTGCAGTTGCAAAGTGATGTTGTGTTTTTATACTGTTTATCAGTTTCGGATTGAGTGTGTGTGAGCCGTACAAGTAGTGCGACTGTGTTTATGATGCGGCTGCGTATGTGTGTAGCGGCGTCGGTGTGGGTGTTCCTGTGTCGGCGCGAGGCGCGGCGGACGGCGGAGCGCGGTCGGTCGGCGGCGCCAGTTCACTTCTGAGCGCCACGAGGCTGCCGCGCTCTTGTCGCGTAGAGCCCTAGTTCGCGATCCCAATAACTTTGTGCACTGGAAACTTTTCAAAGCGATTCCGGACGGATCCGATGGCCGCGGATCGCTTTCGTTTCGAATTTCGAGTCGCGACGTAAAGTAAAACGTGCGAGCGATCATTGTTGCGTGTTTATACGAGTCGGTCGGTCTATTTTTGAATATTCTCTAAACGCTTGACGGCGAAGTTTTCGAAACGCAGCCCGCCGGAGCCGGGTTAACGTCCGCTGTGTATGCAGCACGCCTGCATCACGTCTCTTGTGTTTTTGTTGATGGATTTTTGTTGTTAACGTCCACAGTTGTATCCGACAAACGTTATCTGTAAGTATGACCCCGGTTGATTTACGATACTAGCTTGGCTGTGTTTTAATTCTAAACTGTAGCAATAAGTAAAAAGAGCAATACTGGTTATTTAATATTAGATTTAGTATTGAATTGTGGCTGTTAATTACCCAAAACTGAGTAAAATGTAGTATGCAAAAAAATAAAACAAGCGACATTCATATCGACGCATACACATGTGGTGAACGAGTAGGTACAAGTATGTGTGCACACAAACATACACATCAGTCCATAGTGTCGGCGTTCACTACGTGCATTTTAGCACAAACATAATAAAGCATTTATTACGTGAACCTTTATGCATTAATGCATGCACTGCTTGTACTGAGCGAAGGGTTCCTTCTAATTACTATAGCGTGAAGGAATAAGGACTGATTATAACGAACGAGTTTGATTCCACTTCTAGTTCACTTACGCTTCCCCTCTATCACAAGTGATACATGATTCATAGTTGTTTGGTCAAGCAAGACTGACATTACGGACGTTTATCTTTTTAACACACTTCTTCGACAGCGTTTTGTTTTTATTATTCGTGTTGTGTCAACTCGGTTTATTGAATTGTTGACTCTTCCATATTTATATTAGTCAAATAGGCATTTACGACGATGTTTGACAGATAAAATAAACATAATTATGATAATTTATAAGAGTCGGGGTTTCTGAATAGAAAAAAAAGTAAAGTCTACAAAACAAAATATAAAAAGGACCCTAACAAACATGATTAGTATAAAATAACCAATACGCAAATGCTTACTAATTTTAGAGTTTAGAAGTTCCTTATGGAGGTCTGTGATCCTGTTCAAACAGAACCCAACGTTGGTTCCATGTGGTAAGCAAGATAACACACGTAACGACTTAAAGTTGCGGGGCTACCAATTTGTTTTATTATTTGGGGTAGCAGCCGTAGCAAGCAAGTCCCGGTACACCTAAGCAAAGATTGAAGCAACAATTTTGCTGGTACATGGAAGGGTTTAAAGCGTTTTCTTTAATGCATTGTGTGACAGTTGTAAACCCGATGTTTACGAGCATCAACGGAACCCTTTTCCCTTATTCGTCTTTTACGATTTGCGCACAATGACACGCACGAAGTTCTCGTTTTAGGTCGCTGGTGGATTACTTTTTTCAATCAAATGATTTGGGACCAGAGAACATAGTCATACGTAGGTATAAACGCGTTTTTGCGGACTATTGATGGAAATGTTTAGGTTTTTCTAATTCAAAAGTCAGGGAGTTAGAAACACAAATGTATAGAAACAATGAAAGACGTGTAAATGAACAAAATTATTCGGTTGCTGAAAACTTGTTGTATTAGTTTTCAAAGCACATAGTTACAAGATTACAATTCGGTATGATTGTGTTTAAAAATTGTTTTCAATAATTTGGTTTTGAGTTTTGTATTTGTCCATGAGAGATCAACGCAAAAATGGCTTAACTGGTTTTGGCGACATTACAGCGCCTTTCGAAAAATTAATTATTTTTTTTGTATTATTAGGAGTTCATTAATATGTGATGTTCGATGGAACTTGGAAGGTTAATCTTTTTTGCTTTAGCTTGTTCTACGTCTTTAGGCCAAGGTGATAGAAAAACAAGACATGTCGCCTTCTCATCGGCAGATTTACTAAATAATTGACACAAACTACTGAAACATTCAGCGAGATAAAGATTTGGCGGTAATGAGATGGATATGTCACCGGAAAATTGCAAACGCCGTGAGATTGTAAAATATCACGTGAAATTGTAAACAATTTTCATTAATAAGCCACGGATATATTGGAAACTATTGAATTTGGATGGGATTTATTGTATGACAAAACGATATATATAATATATCGAGAAATTAAACTCTAATAAAAATTTAATACAATCATACGGAGTCTAATTTTCCGGTGACAGATACACTGAAAAGCTTATCTGAAATTAAAAATATAGTCTTATGTTAGTTTACCATTAAACCTAGTCTTAAAAGATGTCCCTTTTTATGGAGCATAAAATATAATAGGATAATGGAAAAAGCTTTTTAAATTCTCGAATACACGTAACGAGAGTGTGTAGAAATAAGTTTAATAATCCCTCACAGTCTTTCTCACAGTTTCAAAATTGCAAATAAAAATTAGAAAAAAATCTTGGTAAGAAAATAGTTATGTAAGAATCATTATTGTATAAAACTAGAAGAAAATATGTTTCGTGGTTTTCAAGTTATTGTCACACATATACGCGGACAATATTTTAGAACTTTTCTGTATTGTAAACTTATTTGGCTCAGTATAACAAAGCTAGGTATTGTCTTACTTAATTGTTACTTCTCTCTTGTTATTTGAAAAACAAGTTTCTTTTATCAAAGCCAAAAGTTCCTCCCATTAAGATTTACAGTTGTACTTACTATTTTTTTATCATAACCTTTCACAATAAATCATCGTATGGAGATGTCACCGGCTTATCACAAACATTGAAGTTTGTAGTAATAAATCTCGAGAGATTACAAACTCTCACTGTGAATTGATCATTTAAAATACAATAAATTTTGATAATAGTAATATATCACAAGAAAAAGTAATTATCCCCCGCCATTTACAAAAACCGGCTAAGTGCGGGTCAGAAACACGAAGGGTTCCGTAAAAAAAAAATCGAAGAAAAATACGTAGCCATAAAGTAGGCGGCAGTAGAAATGAACACTCCGAAAAATTGAAAAAAAAAAAGAAGAAATCGACTACTACTCTACTAGGTTCATGACTCATGAGAAGTCCTGAGTTACAGCTCGCGAACAGATAGACAAAGGGACGGACGGACAGCGAAGCCTTAGTAGGGATCCGTTGAATACCATAACCCTAAAAACTTGCTGTGTTTGCAATTATATCCCGGCAGTACATACAATATACAAGAAGTGTGGAGCAACAAATACATATTAAATAATTTAAATACAACACAGCACAAGAATATATGGTACATTATCGTTTAAGCTGTGACGCTATTCATTACACTATCTAAATATTATGCTAATATATAGGTACCTATGTACTAACCCAAACAATTCCATTCTAACGCGTAGTGTTTTGCGGTTTATCAATGTACATTACACAACCGTGCACATACACAGCACGCACACATAGATAGATTGAGCGTCGTTACACGTCCAAGATGGACCTTCCCACTCCCACCCTTAGAGGTCAACCGTGTCAAAGATATTGTCCATGACTTTCAATGAATTGTTTGTAACATGGTAAATGTTGAGGTGCAATGTTGGGACTTAGGCTTGGATGTCACTACGAGATGTACTATATGAACTTGAAGGCAATTTGGTATAAAACACGATTTTAGAGTTCAAGTTTTCCAGTACCTATAGGTAGATAAATATATAATCAATCAGACCCATAAAAAAAACCGATAAAATCATAATTTCCATATAGGGCGAGGGGAAATACACTAGGTATCTGTTTTTTTAATTAATTATAATCGGATCTGCTTGACTTGCGTCGGCGCAGCATATCTTAGGTTTGTTTATACCTAAGTAATTAATCGATAATGATTTTAAAAAGTGCAATTAATTACGTTTATCGATCACGTGCATTCTTAAGTATCACGAGATAGTGATAAGAATGCAATTAGCTAGTCAAGTCAAGAACTTATATAATATTACCTACATAGTTGATTTTTATATAGCACATTCGATACAACTATGAAAATGATAACGCTAAAATCTTAATAATCTTCCGAAATTTTGACCGGTTTTTACTAACTGGATTATAATTTTGACATAAACACAGAATAAACAAATAATCTTTAGTGTTTTGTATAACTTCCACATGGCTAAATCTACATAATTGCCTCATAGATTTATTATACCTACAACCATCATTGTTACCATCTTGAGATTCCAACTACCGAATATGACATTGTCATATAAAGCACGAAATTATACGATTTTGCCAAATTCGAAGCAATCACAATCGAATTTACTGGTAACTACCAGTGAAATCGTGTTCTGGGTACAACAGAGTATACAGATAAACCCGTACGTTTTGATTCTATCTCTTCGCCTATTGATCATTAATAAGACAATTTCGGTAACGATTTGGAAATTTTGGAATAGCTCGAGCATTGTATTATATCAAAACGAATGTGTTAAGAGTCTCTCGTAAATTCTGATCTTCTTATACGTGATAAGGATAACTGACGATGGATAAAATGTTGAAACTTTCGTAAGCATATCGGTATAATAAATGATCCTAACGAACGAACATATAATGAGCAAGTCTGTAATCCTAAGGTTCTTAGTTTTCTCATGTTCTAAGAGAACTACTGTTCGCAGGACATCAAAAATGGGTCCACTCCGCACAAATGTAAGGAAGTCGCTAAAAGGCCTAAGTCGCCGAATATCGAATTCGTATTTAAAACGGTAACCTTAACGTATTAATCCATCTGAATTATTCATAAGACAAACATACGCCACACCAAGATAAAATATATTGCGAGATGTTCCTTATCTCGATGCTCACTAATTTGGCACATTACGAGAATTTCGATTCGTCTCTTGATCCATTTTCATATCAATAAGGATTAATCAGAAGTCGGGTTAGAAGATTCGTAATCACGAACATTGTTCGCAGTTCTATTTCTAGACGATATCCCGAGGAACGAAAATGAATGATAGCATTATTATAATGAAAAATATACTCGAGGATAGTAGGATTGTACATAACTACGAGTACGTAAATGGAGTTACCTGAAATGAAGGACTCTATTTCATTAGGCCTGCATTGTTGGCTAGGCCTGTGACTGAGTGTTTGGGTATGGCTATTGTAATCTCAAATTGGTTCGGTTCAGCCTGTGTTTACTCCTGTACCGCTGAGTCCGCAGTCCAATCAATGGGTATCGATGAGACCTTTGCAGCTTATACAAGACTACAAGATAGAAGCATTATGGTAATTGGTGTACGTATTGTAGTGTCTGACTGATTTAAGATTGAGCATTTCTGTTGGAGAAGATTGATGTGTATGGCACGGATGTTCAATTTATATCATGATCTGGATGAAAGAGTAGTTTGGCATAAAATAATAATAATTAACAAAACCTAACCGTACGCAAAGTAGCAGCAAGGGATTTGAATGAAGAAGAAGATTCCTTAAGACAGAACATCGTCCTAAAAACGGCTCTTAGTGCGGAAGCACTTAAAGAGTAACAATACAAATTAATTCAAGGACCATTACAAAGTGTCCATTCAAACAATATGACACTTTATGAACGGTCATCGTAGAAACTCCAATAGGAATTTAGTCGAGTAGCAATTAAGGACGGATAGGCCCCTCGTGAGTCTTAGAACCATTCAAGACAATGTAACGCAAATGATAATTGACAATTTGGCTCGGACTCCGGTTTAATTGACTGAACGATTAACTTTTATTACTATGAACATCTCTGTAAATATTGATAAAGATATTATTCGCGCGTTTCGAGGCAAATGTTGCTTGATGATCTTTCTATTGGCCCTAAGTGATTTTTGATGGCAGAGTAGCGTTTGAGGGCGTCGATTATTTGTTTAATCGCGACCTGAAGGAAAATTGCTTAGGTTAAACAAATTGATGTTTGAGAAAATTAATTTAATATATTTTGCTCCAGTTTTGCTTTGAACTTATTCTTTGCGTTCTGTTGTTAAAGTACTGTGTGATGTTGACAAGTTAAACGATAGAGTGTGAGTATGACTTGTGATTTTGTTCGAGCCATTATCAGTGTTTGTAAGACTGTGATGTCATTTTAAAACACGTGGAGTAATAACATCTAGTAACTCCGAAACAAGAATCTTCTTGTTTATTATTGATGTTTGGTGGTTCACAAAGTTTTTTCATCCCATTAGATCCTAGTAACCACCTACGATACAGCGAAAATAAATTTTAATTAAGATGAAAACAATAATTCTTCAACGACTACAAAACTTTCCCTTCGTTAGCGCAAGCATGTGTTGTCAAAGCGTTTTCTATTTAATAATACAGAAAAACGCAAATGATATACATACCAACATAACACATGTAATGTTCTAAGTCACGCAAACCCATGTAGCTGTTAACAATACTTCGTAGTAAATTTTCCACTGTGAGAAAATTGTTTACTTATTCGTGAAACAGTAGTCTCACGAGCACTCGGGCTAATGAATCTAAAAGAACTGGCAAGCGTAAAAAAATTGAGTTGTTTAAGAGTTTTTTTTTTCGTTTATAGGAAACTGGCAAGTCTACTGATTCTTTTGTTGAAGCTTTGAACCAATATCCAAAATCTTAGTAGGATGAAACTACTGCTATATTTTTCACGTAATACTGGGCCCATAGCCTAACTGTTTGTTCCGGAATATTTAATAAACGATTGAGTAAGTTTTCTTCGGGCTTTATTTCTTGATTTTTTTATAGAAAACCCTTTAACACTAACTGAACAAAACTAAAGAAACGTCTCTATCTTGATCTTTTTTTCTTGTGTTTGAAACTCAATTTCATTGTAACAGCTGTACGGATTTGGTTGAAACTTGGGATAGAAGTTAAATATTTCCTGGATTACCACATAAGGGATTCCAAATCTCAGAAAATTAAGAACTTTGCGCACGAGTAAAGCGGGCAAAGTCAGTTATCGTTTAAGTTTAACAAGTACTTAGAAACTTCCTGTTATATCCGATCCCTTAAGGATAAATATATTGCTAGTAACTATGAAGTATTATGATACAGATCTTAATGCGCGGTACGTGGATCCAATATATCCATCGATATCAGTTCCGATACATTCCCAAGAGGAACCCGTAATCGATAGCTATAAGTTACACCAAGTAAATTCTAATGTATAATATTTTTGTGATGGCTGCTTGAAATTGAATAATAGGAGTGAGATAGATTGAGATACAAATCATGTGAGTGAGATTTTGCATTACAATTTCCAAGAAATATCTACCTTTACATACATTAAAAAAGTTTAAAAATACATAATGGGTAAACTCTTACCCAATATGTATTTATCTACTTTTTATCAAAATCGTGACGAATTTGATTATATTAGGGAAACACATATATATATATATATATATATAGTTTATTGTTTCAAAACAGTTAGCAGATTTTAACCTAACCGATTAAGATTCGTACTGAGCTGATGCCCAGTACGATGTTGTTGTGATTCTGCAAACGAACCTGTAATGTGAGTAAGAAAATACTAGTTTCCCATCAAGCGGATTTCCCTGCAGAACTGTGTCGAGGTGGGTCTGCCGGCCTCTTCACTCTATAAAGTCTGCCGCTATCTCATCCATGGCGTATATCTGGCGCCTCTTAATTGCTTCAGACTAATAATTATTATCAGTTCGCGTGCGGCGCCCCGCCCCCCGTCCGCTCGACTACTCAGATACGCAATAACTAATGTATGTTGCACACACACACATAAGGCAACACTAAACACGTGCTGGGTAGCCACGGTTTTGCTACCGCAACGGGAAAATATTACGCGGCGACGGATTAATTTACAATGATAATAAAGTTATATAGGCAATTTTCTTCGAAGTCCCCTGATTCAGTCGAAGTTGAAGCGGAATCACGTGCATTTGGAATATTAAAATACACTTGTTCCTCCTCTTGAAATGTCTCTGAATGTTGTATCTAGTGTGTGTTTATGAGATAGCGCGACTTTGGCTTAGGGAACTGCTTGATACAGTGCCAAACCGTGGCATTACGTTACGTATCATCAAGTTTTTTGAAAACATCTCTCTCTGTTTGTGCATTATTATCATGACCAAAACAAAATACTGCATTGTCATTTTTTGCCTAACATCAGAATTCTTACACATCTCGGGCCTTTTTCAATCGCATTTACAAAACAGCCAACTTATAACGAAAGTGAATATTTTAATATTGTTTACGCGACTCCCCTTGAGGAAACCAAGATTAAGTACCACTAAGGCATTAGTAAGTCGTGCCATTAATTCTTTAACGGGTGAATAACCTTCGTCGTTCTCGAAGACGTCTCGTCTGGAATAGTAATTATTATTGTTGCTTTGAAAACTACTATGTTACTCTACTTCGTGTCAACGGCCAAATAAAGTGCCGTCAAGGAAACTTTATCAGGTGGTTTTCGTATTGTTTCTTCGTTAGTCATTGCTAAACTGGTCTGCAAAAGCTGGACCTTTGTATTATGAATCATTTTATGCAGGATTAACACATTCCATCTGATGATGACTGTAACTATCTTGTCCTTGTCTGGGGAATTTTCGGAAACCGTTTCATAAATCATCTAGATAATCAGATTCAAAGTGATTCATCTTCGGTCAAATCAAATTTCAATACTGGTAGTGCATTTATCGTCCAAAATTATGTTTTTTCCTCCTAACATATTCATTCCATATTGTTATTATTTATAAAAAATTCTATCTTGGTTTACCTGTTCCTAATCTTTCTGTTTATGGGCAGGTCGGTCTCGGTCTAGTTCCACTCTCATTTTTTTTCTTTTAGCTTTGCCCAAATGTCGTAATGGAGAGCCCTCAGATGGAACTAAAAGCGACCGCCATAAAGTCTTCCATGTGATCCGGTTGATATAAAGTTGTCTCGGCCTTTCCGCTATCGAGTTTCTCGAGATCTAAGAAAACATATGTAGTAGACAACATAGTTCTAGTAGTTTACAACTAGTAGGGAATTCTTGCGGGTTTTTTTACAATCTCACCAAGCTTATTGATTTCCTACTGTTTCACTTGGTTGTAGATTTTGGATTATGACGTCAGTTAGACAAACTATGTATGTTTGTTTTATACTCGCCTATCAAAAATTGTATCCGAATAATAAATACTTTGGGCATTAGCAGAAAACATAAAACCCTTTTTTGCTAATGCCCTAAAGTTTTTATAATATTGAACAAATTACCATATTGAATATCTTCAAAAAGGTTTTACTGTTTGAAGAAGATACGAATCACTTTTCAAAACTTCGACAAATATGGGTCTCTGCTTTCCGATTCCGTTACCGTCTGTTCCATTTAGAGTCCCAACGTCGGTCATGAGGTGTTCTTATCAGTCATAAATTATGTCACGAGAAAACAAGTACATATATGTGGAAGAAAGAGGTCGTTTTAAAGTCTACACGAGTAGGTAAATCATATTCACGAATACTGGCGTTATTGTACAACAGAACGGTTTATTGGCTGTCTGACCTCGTGATATCGCGACAAGCCTCCGTCATCTTCCAAGTCATCGCTTATCGCTCTCTATGACGTATCGCTCGCTGTTGGGTTTTTGTTATTATTTATTATGTTATCCTTCGTAATATTGGGTTCTATATAAGTGTCGGGGACGATGGATTAAAATAACTTTAGGAGGGTGGGCACTTGGAGTCGAACAAGCGCAAAACGCCCACTTGACTAGCCTTATCTTCACGAGGCTGTCGCGAAAGTCGAGTTTAATTGCAATGGTCTATAAGGGTCTCAGAATTGTCAGTAGTTCTGTTTTAAGCTCAATGTTGATACAAAACCCAATGTGCTACTGGTCATACTTCGCTTCATTCACGGTAGGTAAGTTAGACTTAACTTGCCAGAAAAAAGTTTAATCCTTTAATTGTGACTATAAAAAAAGGATTACACTTTTTTCTGGCACAAAACTTAAAAGAGTGTTGTCTAACATATTATTCCCCAGGCTGCTTAAATTATGTATTACTTCGTTACCTAAGTTTTTATCACGTGTAAGTTAATATTTTTACAAAAAGTAAAAAGAAAAGAATACAAGATTAACAAAATTTTAACTTTCTGAACCCTGTTAAAAATGTAGTGACATTTTTCTCCTATTATAATTTACGCCCAGTGCCTGTAAAAGAGCGTAAAGGCAAAGTCTAGTTCATTATAAATGGATGGAACATTTTAAGCTCTGCCGTCCTAAAGTGATTTTTACAAACTTTGATTGCCGCTCAATTACACCAAACCGGCAAAATTGAGTAATAACTAACTGGCAACAAAAGTTACTTCAGATTTTTTATTGCTTGATTGGTAGGTACCTAACTTTTTGGTACGTATGCATATCGAAGTAGCTACCCACTTTGTTTTAACCTCGTTAAATATAAAAAATATAGTATTCCCTAATCTCATTTTAACCCTTTGACAGGCATAAGAGTAGAGTTTTTCCGAGACCAAGATTGCCTAAACCATTCAAGAATATAGATTTTCCTCGCCAGGCAGGGATTTGTTTCCTTGACAGCCCTATTTACCTGCGCCGCTAAATCTCCTGAGGGATCAGCGAGGACAACGGTCCTATCAACACTCTGTCGGGTTAACCCTTCTCGCCTCTGACCCGTATCGAGGCCCAATTCTTTTTCTCCGAAGTCAATCTTTATGAGTCACGTCTAAAAATTTGACTGTCCAAAATTGCACAACATAATGACTATTTTGCCACACAATCAGTAATAGCGGCCATAACGCGTTACAAAAGATCGCTTACTATTGTTCCTAAATCATAAAGCGGCCATAAAGCGTCCTTATATCGATAACCCGGCCATTTGCAATCGTATCCACAATTCTACACACGGACCCCACGTGCGGCCACATCTCATTAATGCAATCGATACGCCCTCACTAAAACATTATGTTAGTAACGCTATAGCACTACTTTATTGCCGTGCAAACCGGTTGAGTTCAGACGCTTTATCTCGCCGTGGACATCCATACTCAGAACCGGCTTCTCGTATGCGTCGCTTGTTTTATGATTGTCAATAGCGACCGCCGCGCCGCGCCGATACGTTTTATGTTTTTCGTCCATTCTATTGTCTATAAAACGCCCTCGATCCGATTTGTGAGTCCTTTTACATCAGGCTCGGCCATTTTTTCAATTTCTGAAACCTATCATAATGTAAATTCTTAAAGCAGCACAGATTGGAAGCGCTTGACTACTCAAACGACAGCTGCATTCAAAGGGCATTATAAATGCATTAGTGTTATAAAATCCTCTAACACGCCCCGCTTCTGGTTCACACACATGCTTACGTTTTGAACGTTTTTTTAATCTTTCTCGGGTTTTAGCTTAAACGAAATACGACCTAAAGTGAAACTGGTTTGTGATTCATATTATAAAGAGTAAATTGGAGGCCTCAGAATTCCTCGCCTTAGTAAGAAGAAATCACCATCTATTAACTAAAGCGTATCTAATCAATCTATGTCTACGAACTTTAATTAAGGTCAAGTGTCGGTTTACGCTAGATCGACGGTAATTTGATGATTTTCTGAAATGTAAAAGTGTAGCCAAAGGTCATGTTGATATTCAGTGAGTTTTTTTTGTCGTTTATTCTCCTGGCGGTATGGACACGCGAGGGCACGACCTCGCGCGTGACGTCACGCCTCAGATGAATGAACATCACCCCGAGTCCCATGGCCCCCACCCCCCACCACCCGGCGGTCAGCTTGCTAGCGATGAGCACGGTTATTGCAGTCAAAACATCTGTCGTTGAGTCAAAATGACTTTTACGTAGAAAACGTCGATGTTTTCACGTAATACGAAAATTCTGGTAAAGAATTGGGGGAAATGGAATGTAGAGATTGTTGTAAATGATCGTTTTACATGATAATCTTCAAATTAACGCGGCATTGTCGGCTTCTAGATTCTTATGAAGATTGTCAACTGGGTAAATAATGTTAATGAAACTCGATTGAAATTGATATATTGTTGGTTTTTATCAATTCGTAGATTGAACATAAGACTAGTTTGACGAAATAACGTTGTAGAACTGGTTAATCTGGTCGAAAATATTGTAATTCTAAAGAATCTGCTAAACCCTTTAATAATACCTTTAACTGTTCTTGCTAGTAAGGGTATATTATCTGCTATTATGCGAGCACACGTCCTAGAAACAACGATACTTGAACAAAGAAATGTTCAACATGTACTTGAATAGAAAATAATAGTAGAGTCGAGTAATATGGAGAATCCGGCTCCGTTTCTCGGTGCAACAACGCCCAAGGGTCTTGGTCAAGTTCCATATTTGGTTTACAGTGAGTCATCGAGTGTGCACCGAGCACCGACTCACGTTAACTGTTACCATATCGAGGCCGTTTTAAGGAGAATCGAAATCGATCGAAATACTCGTATAAGAAGAATTGTTGATAGATGAACGTTCGGCAACGTCGTATATTTTATCCATTTGTCAGTTACGAGTAGATAGATTGCTTGTAATTTTTCACTCAGTCTTTATATTTTCTTCATTTTTACCAGTATTATTGCCACCAACAACCATTTTTGCCGTCGAAACGTCTTCTATGGGATTTATTTTTAAAGCTTTCTTGGGATTAGCATTAATGCGAACAAGAAAAAAAATCTTATACTTCTTTCCATGTTCATGAACTTTTTCATTGTTTCTTACAACAGAAGCGTCTGTTTCGTGGCGTACAATGTTCTTAAATCCGGCTATTCATCTTTCTTTATTACTGGGAGATAAGTTTGTTCATTAAGCTGAAACTTCGTCTTAAGTAAGGTTGAAGCAAAAACTGCCCACACTAGCGCTCAGGGCACGATGACGTGGTGTCTCCCTGAAATGGAAACGAGTTCGTGGAAGCCATACCTCGACGATTCTTTGCTAGTGCATAACATGTAATTCTATGAAATAAACGGTCGGCAAACTCTTGGACTAGGAATGGTTGGTAACAAAGAAAACAGATACTTTGATAGGTATCAATAACTTTGCTCTGAGATTCTATGAGCATTTCACTGGTGAATGTTTCCAAGAAATAAAGGAATAGCAGAAACGTGACCGCAACGTGCTTTATCCTCGATATGGTAACCATAATAGTGACATATTGTGGGTAATGAACTAATATTAACCATTACACTATTAATAAAGTAAAGCATCAAAAGTTAAGTATAACGCTGACATAATTGATGCACAATGCAAACTATTGTATCTTTTCCCGTATTGAGAATATCATCTTTAATACACACGTTGCTTTTATAAAGTAAACGGAAGAGCGATAAGGTTGTCCTTGTTTAGATACGTGCCTGTGTATGCATATGTGGATTATTGTATATGTGTATGTATGTGAGAGCGCGCTTTGACCTTCCGTGGCCGGTGGACGCACGCTAAACGAGCCCACCGAATGATTTCGTTAACAGCTCTTTGAGTATTATGAGACAGACGAATGATTTCAGTGTGGCTATAAAAATCCTCGTTTTTGGTCACAGTAGCTTCGACTATCCCTTGCAAGATCTCTTTTTTTTTCGTGACTACCGCTCCTAAATACAAAACTCTGACTAGGTTCAAGCCTATGCTTCGAGATTTCTAATGTTCACCTTTGGCTTTAGCCCTAAATATCCTTAGTCCATATTACACAAGTTTACAACTACCGTATTGAAATATATCTGTACATTTGCTTCGCTTAACGTAGTATCATTTTCTAAAACCACGATAACCTTGACTTTTTGATAAAACGTCCTGTGTACGCTATATCGCAAAATGTTATTCATTAAAAAAAATGATAAGAATCAAACTGGTTATTCGCTGCTCAAAAGTCGATGTAGTTGTTTTATGAACCGAAAGAACAAAAAAACGACACGTTTGCTAAAATGTGTCAAATTCAAAATCAAAATATTTTACAACAATCCTTGACATTAAAAAAAATTAGAACTTGTAATTTAAGAAAAAATATTAAAATCAAAGTGCTTTGAGAACCATGAACGCATCATGAATAAAACAATAAGCATTTAACATTTTTGCGACTTTTGTTTCAGACATCTGGGACCTGGGTTGGTGAACGAACGAAATAAAATAAAACTGTTTTGAAACAGGTTCCTTCACGTCACGAATTCAGACCCCCTTATAACATTTGAATCGTATTAAAACCCTCAAATTCATTCTTATTGTATCACTGTCATCCGGTAGATTTTATTGTCAAAAGGTACATTTACAAGTTAATGTCGCGTTAGAACAGTTGTATACACGTCACTATGTCCTCGATTTCGTTTCTACTAACAGCCATTGCCGCTCGTTTTTTTACAACTTAGAGATTTGTCAGATAGGAATCAAACTAGTCCTGGCGACGTAATGATCAGACAACATTGGCGCAGACTTCCACTTTCATATGTAACGGCACAAAAAACGCTGACTCGCCGCTCAAATGGCTTTTTTGTTTCACTCTGTCTTGACTCTTGACATGCCACAGCGGAAACAACCGTACATTATGGAGCACTCAGATTGAACTATTCAAAGTGTCCGTCCCACTTTGGAGACAAGAGAACATGCAATTTCATGTCCCTATTTATTTTTGTTTTTCTGCCTAGGGGAGGGGTTTAAAACTACATTTTTTCTTTTTTTTTCTTTTCAGTTGCATTTGTGCGGGGCCTCTCCCATGTAGTCTTTCACTCGGACGGTGATGGCTACGGATGACCTTGATTTAGTGATTGTTTTTGTGATTGGTGCTAGTGAGTGATTGGCAGCGAGAGTGCTTGTCTACGGCTAAAGCCAGGCCAGTGTGGTTAGTGTTATGCCAGTGGTGCCAGTGATGTGACAGTCTATGGAAGCGTCAGGGTTGACTCGGAATGTTCACGAAGCACGGCAAGCCCGCTGAGCGGTGCCACCATCCCCACTCGCATAGGGGCTGTAAGAAGAAAAAACCGGCTCCGCACACGCCCTGGAAGTACTTGATGAATTGCCCACTCGTTAGAAAATGTTTTGGTACGGTATTTATTTTTCATATTATTTTATTTTCTGATTAAACCTTTGGCGTAGGTGTAGGTGAACTAACTCATTTTAATGAGGTCAAGATTGCAATCGATGAATTTAAAGTGCACATAATAGCTTTATAAATTAACTCGATTGAATTCAGGTAAATTGATACCTATGGTAACAAGGTGTAAAACAAGCTTGAATGCAAATAATAAAACAGTGAATAGGCACTAAACTTGTCTAGGAACGTAATAATAGTGGAATGAGTGTAATGGGTCTATAATGATTGGATATGAAGTGCTGCTTTATCTATGTTTCTGATAGTCGGAGATAAACATTATCATTTAGAAATCGATCATTTGATAGTACTTGTGGTACAGTTTGACGACAGTTTAACAGTTTTGTCCGAGTTTGGAAGATGAATAAAATTCTTGTCTAATGGTTTTATCAAAATGATCAATGATGAAGGATCAATGTTCAAAGTTTGTGCTAAATGGGTAAAAGTTTGCTTGGCCTCGTCGCGGATGGATTCTGCCATTAAGGGTTAGAAAGTTCGATTGATAGCGATCTCTTTGGATTACAGTTTTACCAATGTTGAGTGGGCGCGATAATTTCATAGATGTGCAGACGAAAAACATAATATAATAATATATAATATAATATATCCTGGGACAACTCACACATGGTCATCCGATCCCAACTAGGCAGAGCCTGTACTATGGCAACCAGACAACTGATAAACATACTTATATATTTTAAACAGTTTTTCTTTGTCCTAAAATCTCCATAATTTTTCGCAAAACATTTATGAACAAATCAATATTATTAACCTAACTAATTAATATTTAAGAATGTTACGTACGAGTACATAAACTTAACTGTTTGTTTAATATTTGCATTGCACCGGTCATTGTACTGAGTATTATTATTCTTTGCAAGAGGATAATGTTTAAAAGCAAGTTCATAAAACAGTTTATTGTTTGAACTTGAGCTTTTTGCAGTTCTTGCATTACAGTCCAGATGATTAAATAATCTTCTCATTGAATTTTACGAGTATTCTGTAAATTGATTTGCCCAGTGTTTATTGCTCGGACTTTGTTGCATTGCGAGTTGTCTTGCAATAATGTGCGTACTTACACTGAAGTAATGTAGTGGAATCGTAAAATTATCCTTAAAAGCATCTTCTATTTTTATTATCATGAAAATGTCGTTTGAACAGAGTCAATCGACTGTTGAATTTCGTGAGAAAACGATGGAGCATGTCCAAGTACAGTTCAGGTGTTACAACAGCATACAAAATATTTTAGAATAAAGCCACAATAATATTCAAGTTAATCGTAGTGTTGAAAAATTCAATGTTTTTTAAAAGCGTTTCTTAAAATTTTCAATAATATGTAGAACGTCGGTATGTTCGGAGCAAACAACTGTAAAAAATATATAGCATTGTTTTTATAGAGAATAGATACAGTTACAGAATTTCATTCCCACGTTTTTTTGTGGCTAAACTTTTTGTACTTTTGAAAGTCGCCGAGATTGCCCAGTTTTAAAGCAAATATTGGTTTGCGCGGTTTTGTTACAAGTTTTCTTTTTAGGAATAGTTTTCTAGCTCAATTTCTTATTTTTTTTTAAACCTTTACTTTATTCACGATAACGTCATTACTGACGTCAATGTTTACTTCAAGTAGCCTGAATATTTGACTTTAACCTCTACGCTAGTTGGTGAGGTCAATATCCTTAGCTTAAAACAACTGTATTTTCATAGCTTCAAAATATAATATTTGTACAGCACTTTCCGCATCACAAGCTACAGTTTACAATGTCCATGATCATCGTTTGTTTTGCGTTTCTACTGACTTTTAATGACCATTATCGGTTGGTTACGTTGCTTGACGTAATTTAGCTGTATACAGTGAAACAGTTTTAATAACATTATTTTTCTTTAGCGTATTGTTTTATATAGTTACGTATAAAATGGCAATATTCTGCTTTGTCACTTTACTGCGGTAAACCACGCTGTGGTTTGGTCAGCACGTACATATGTTCGAACTTATTCGAGTCGGCATTCTCTAGGTTTTTTTATCTTTAATAATTAATCATCCAACATACTGTTATACGTATAAAGTCCAATGATGTGTGTAGCGTAAATCTCGGACGATCTACGGCCGATGAACGTACCCGACCTTGTAGCGGCATTCCGGCGCGTCCCGACTGCCCGATCGACGTTTAACTCGACTTGTCGCAACGACCAGAAGTACCATTAGAGGAGCTGCAGATTTACATCTAGAATTTCTAGATAAATGTTTAAGCTATGTTCGTTCAGTAGAGACGATATTTTTAATCTAAAGATGTCCTCTTGCACCTATACATAGGTCATGTTCTTGAAACAATAATTTAATTATGACCCTTCCTTCCTTTGACTTAATTATGACGAAAAATAGTACCTTGTTACACAAGTTTCTCAAAAATTGACTTAGTATTTAGTTTCGCTTCGATACACCATAAAAAATTGTGCTTTTAATTCCCTTTTCCTTATTATTCGTACTAATTCGTGTAGTTATCATCACATGCTCATAATTAGTATTGGCATCCCTTTTCTTCGTTTTTCTTCCATTGCTGAGTATGAGCTTGTTCCCTTTTTGCCATGCTTCTGTGCATTTAGTAGGCATACTAACAAACGCCTCCCTTTAAACTAACTGCCGTACTAAAGACCACTATCACAGTATTGCTCTTTCTCGTTACGGGAGAGGAGGGCTTCCCTCCTCCCGCCGTATGCGGCCTCCATATACAGCCTCCATCTTCAACTAGATTTAGTTGTATATGGAGGCTGTATACGGCTATAACAGTGTCGAGCTTAGATTGCAGTGGTCTTAGTACGTGGTAACAGTTTGCTGGATCATTTGCTTTGCCTTCGTGAATACAGAAATTGACCTTCAAAACTCCTTTATTTTACATGTTACTGGTGCTGCCATGTTTATTAAGGTATAAATTCCTATGGATGTTTTATATAGCAATTTTTCTTACAAACTAACAAAACTGAAATTGCTTAAAAAACAGATTGCTCTCTTAGAATCATTTTCTGACCTAGGTACAGTAATCTGAAAAAAAAAAAGGAAATATGTTAAGTAATACTTTCCGTGAATGTTTTTCTATGTTCCGGCAAAGTAACCTGTTGAATTAGAGCATTTTTAAACAGATGAAATAATAATAACTCAAGTGGTGTTTCTGTCATCATGACAAAAATGAGGAACATTAAATGAAAACGTTGAATCATGTGTAGATGCTTATATAAAAAATTTAAACAACAAATATTAATATCCCATCGGAAAAGCCACTTTTATTTGTATACAGCCAGCAAACATGAGCTATTGAGAAGTCAAATTCAGTCAATCTGGAGACATCCGATAATTTAGATTATGTTGTTGTCATCTAACCAAACCGGAAAGGTAACCATGTAAATATTATATCCTTAATATTAAAATTAACATTTAAAACCTGAGTTACAGAAACTTTATTAGGCAGTTAATCTTTTTTGTAATTTATATGCTAAACTACAAGTCTTAATTATTATTTAACTAAAATACCAGTTTATAAAAAGTATATTTTGATCTGGTTTAGAATGCTGGGCCATAAAAGGAATTGCATGCAGCTGAGATGAAAAAAGTAAGAGAGATAGGTACGTGGTATTACGAGAATGGATATAAAAAAAAGAGGATGTAGACGAACTATTGCGTCTGTAGTAACCATGGTGGCTGGCACAGATGACTGAAAATTTGGGTGAAAATCGGTTGTCATGGTATGGGTGTCACCGGAAAATTGCAAACGCCGTAAGATTGTAAAATATCGCGCACGAAACTCATTTTTCTCAATAAGACACGGATATATTGGAAACTTTAATTTGGATTGGCATTATTATATTCAAAATTATCTGCTCACAATATATCGAGAAATAATATTCTAATAAAGTTTTTCGCATTGAATATTTAAAGCAGGGGTTCTCAAAGCTTTTTCAGATGTTTCCAAATCTTATTATTGAATGATTGGTAGTAGTGGAGGTATTTCTTTAAAAAGTGCCGTTGTTGACTATCGCTCACTAGTTCAGTGACTTCCAAAATAATCTTGTCCCTAATAATCATTAGAGCAAGAAGTTTGACATCTTTCCTTCACAGTGAAAGCTGGGCTTTGTCAAAGTAATATAATTATTGACCTTGTTAATCCATACAAGTACCGACAGTATCTGTAGTGGCATATTCATACTTTTTCAAAGAAATTGTACGGTTTTCACGAACTCCTGAACGTTTATGAGTTATTTTACTGATAGCTTTAGTCAACAACTTTTGGTGACATTATGACCTGAAAGTAGAAGCGTTTTTTTTTACAGATCATATTCTTATAGAGCTACCTTGTATAACCATTGTATTTATAATAGTTTTAATGACCTATACCCTAATTATTTTTATTGCTAAACTTTTTCAAATTAGGACACACACATAGACCATTACCGGTATGTAATCGTAGATCGTTCGCTAACATAATTTCAACGAACGCTCGAAAAGGTAATCATTGCTCATTGTTTCAAGTACGTACTGTATGAAGACAATGACACCGTTCGTTTTATTTCTTCAGGGAAGTTCAGTGCAAGGAAACAAGAATCAAGTTCGCCTGATACGATGTCGACTAGTCGAGCGATGTATCAGCCTTACCGTACGCGGCGACCGCGGCCGCGCAAACAAAAACTGGAATCGCGTTTGTAACACACATGACTCATTCGATTTTTAGAGTCCCGCATGCGAAAAAAAAATATTTTAACGTAATTTGATTTGACAGAAAGTTACCTACCATTTTTTATTAACTAATTAATAAATGTACGCATTGTAAAAATGGATTGTCATAAAAATTCGTTAGAACTGCGCAGGTGTGTTTTTGTGTTTCATGTTCGTAATGGTCTTCAGTTCCCCAGTCGATTATATTTAGTAATTTATTTCAGTCGCGCTAGGACCTGCGACACATAAGTTCCATTTTGTAATTAACTTTTATTACATCATTTCATACTTTTATGTCTGATCGGTATACCGATGGGGGTAATAAGACCTCTTTAAATTTCATTTGACCTTTAATTTATTTTTTAATGTACTGTCCCTACATTGTGTCTCGTATTTTCGCCAGTACTTTTTCATATTTTGCCTAGTGAACATGAAGTTGCTAAAGAAATGTAAGTATTTATTTGTTTATACGTAACTTGAAAAATATTTTAAAATTTATTCATCGGAGCTCTAGAAAACAGGTTATTTTTTGTTAATCTTATCTTATTCAAATGCTAGTGTTTTCCCAGTCATTTGTAAACTACTATAAGTAATTTATTGAAATAAAAAACCGGATCAAAAAATCATTATACGGAACTCGCATGTGATGTCAGTGTTGTTTATTGACCTGTCGCGAGATCAGTTGAGCGAGCACACTTGTTGCTTCGCCAATAATGCCACCGTGCGCCGTGGCTATCTGCAGCTTGTTTTCTATTACATTCACCGCAGACCTGATGAGGTGTAACCACAGCCTTAATCAAATCTAATCTCGACAAAGTCCGGGCTTTAACAAAAACCCGGACATTTCACGAACTTTTCATTCCCTTCCCTCTAATTCTCAAACACAATTAGAATCTACGTGGCTTGACTATTAAAACGAAATGACTCCGGCTTTCTTTCGAATTTATATTTCCGGTATTTTCAACTGACTTATATGGCTACTGGCTGTAACTACTTGTGCCATTGCCAATACTGGAAAGCATTTTAACGAGATTTTAATGTTTTCGCTTGCAAAATTTATTGCCCTCGGCGCCAAGAGTGGTATCTCTAGGGATTTACTACTGAACGCAATTTGCCGACACTATGTATTTCTTCCAAGCAAAATGCAGGAATAGCCACTTTAATAAAACTTTATGCAGTTTGTGGGAGTAAAAATTACATTTGAAAAAACTTTAAACACAATTTCAAAGTTATAGTTGGAGTATGAAATAAAACGAATGTGGTTAAAAAGTGGCGACAGTTTTGCGGAACGTAAACTACTTTTACGTGTAGTTGAACATTTATTTTCTCAAATACATTATTATGTCATATACATATTAGCCATTGCTATTATTGCGGTAGGTAACTGCTTCTTTTATGCTATTTTTTTTGTACAAAAAGGACCGAATGGATTATCTTTCGTATTCATAAACATAGCACACATTTTTTCATCATATTCTGTACACAAATATCGGCTAAATAATCTCCAATAGTTGTGTATAGGCGCTCAACAGCATAGTCTTTCTGAATCGTCCTCCATCCAGATACACACGGTCGACAAATTAGTAAATCGTGCGTTAAATGCGACATCCGTTTGCGATGGTACAAGACGTCACACAATCACAAATGACATTAAAATCGCAGTATCCTCGCTCCTACATGCAACCGTTGATTTAAATAACGTTGATACCTTTCATAAAATCATCTTTATTGTAAAATAGTCGCGATTCCATATTTATAGAAATCTTCAATAAATAAAAACGGATATTGGACCCTCCACGTCAATCTTTGAGGTTATTTTCGATTAAAGCGTTTTCGCCTGAGATAAATGTCATCCTGAAATATGATTTGACTTTTATTGAGGGTTTTTTTTCTTTTTTTAAGTACTTCTGGGCGTTTTCCATCTTGATTGATTTAGACAAGTCTTTTATAAACGCGTTTTTAGCTATTTTAAGCTGATTTTATCTTGAAGTTTTTATTTCAAGTTCTGAATTCCTATCTTGAATGAGTTGTATAACTGTTTTATAAACGCCTTTTGGTTTTAGTGATTCTTACATTAATGCGCCTTTGGAAAAGTGTGGGCCATTCGGTTAGCTTGTCACGTAGAGCTATCATACTAACAGCTACTTATAATGCCATATCTTCGAATCCAGGCTATTATGAAACACCCCGCTTTTCTTTTAAATAACGAAGGAGAGATATACACATTCCAAGTCACGAAACTGTAATTTACAAAAATTGTTGTGCTATTTTTCGATAACCTACAAGTGTTTGTTTTTGTACATTCAAATAATTGTTTAGGTATCATTATGGTAATTAATTAATTTACAAGGACATTTATAAGTCCTTCACCTGCAATTTCGTTAATGATTTCTGACATTGATTTTATCACGAATTTAACACAAACTATCGCCTTAAATTTTACACTCTGTTGCTATGATGCGATTACATATTTTTTTAATCCGAGAATATTATTACAATCTCCTGCATTTTTCTTGTTTTCCAGAATCCCAGTTATCACAATCACAAGATTCTAATACTTGATTCTCTATTGTACACCAATAATATGATATAGTACACACACCGCAATGTATATATGTGCAAAGGGAGATCAGGAGATCACCCTACAGGGTGGGATACAGTGTACAATAGCTTATGCATCAACCTAGCTAAATAAGTCTAAATACATACCTAAATACGCACATTTGAAACGCAGTTTTTTTACCCTTAGATTCTATGCTCTCAATTTCATCCTAATCTTCTAGACCCCAGATGTTGTAGATACCTACAAGAGATCCAAATAAGTGTCATATCATATTTTCGATATTACATTCAGGGGAGGGTTTCGACCGCGATTTTTCCAAGATGAATACATTACGGTCGCTTAGTATTCAGGTCTGTGGTCTCAGATTGCGTTACCTTGTCTCGAGGCACATTGCATATTGTAGCAGCCGGTGAAATACTGCTGACTTTGAAATGTGCACGGTTTATCAGCTGGGAGTTGATAACAAGTTTAGTAATTGTGTTTCTTGATTATGTCAACTATGGAAGTATCTAGTTACTGGCATTGTTGGATAGACTCTTCGCGTTGTAATATTACTTGCGGTACCCTCATGAAAGTAGTTTTTCAGTCGTGTAACTTTTTATTCGACGTTCAACATAGTTCAGTAGACCAAACGACAGTGACTAACTATCAAATTGACATAGGAATTACGAATACGGACTTTGCAAAGTCCATGAATATTTTATTGGCATTAATCTTTCTAATGCCCCAGTACTGCAGTACAAAGTTTCCTATTACCAATCCATCTGAAGTCGGTCGCAGTCAGTTAAATTTGAGGCCGGTCTCAACCGAGATTAGTCGTTTATAAACATAGGTTTCAAGTGGGAGCGACAGACCAAAACCAATCTTGATCAAGGTATAAAGTACCTAGGTTGATTTAGTACCTATGTACGTATATTTGTACAAAACTATTGTTACTGTGTACTACATATACGAGTATGATGCTTGGGTATCGAGTCAAGGATCTCTCTGACAGCCATTGCCATTACGATGATCCAGACGTGACCCAGTGGCTGGAGAATACCAAGTTTCCGTTATGTTGAAGTTGAGGATCTATGGCAACCTACTTGGCCCTAAAATTGATAAAAAACTGGCCAAGTACGAGTCGGACTCGCGTGCAAAGGGTTCCGAACGAATTTAGTATTTGTAACATGTTATGTTAACAGTAAAGACTTCTAGGTTTTCCTGTAATTTATAGGTAAAGAACTATTGTCTGCATTTTTTATTTTATTTAGGCACAGTAGTTTCGGAGATGAGGGGTGTTAATTTTTCGTCTAATTTCTTGAATCACTTCAAAACTATTTATTTTAAAAGTATGAAAACACGGAACAGATTGTTTTTTTTTAATTTTCCCCCAATTAGTTCATATGTGTAACAAATTTCAACCGAATCGGTCTAGTTGATTCGCTGTGACTGACGGACAGACAGATAGGCAGAATCCTAAAAAGTATCTATTGAACCCACATTTAATAATGCCATGAGGTAGAAGGCCGAAAAGGAAAAAAATATAAGTGTCTATTAGTTTACAAGGCAGGTTGATTACCGAAGACCTTTGCTCGTCAGTGAATAAGATCTAGTCCAATCAAGCCATCAATCAATTAATAAATCAATTTATTTCTCAGCGCCGGTTAGGTCAGCTTCAATTGATTGTAAGTTTTGCGTTGTGGAACTAAAGGCAAGGTATTTGTTTTGCCTAAGGAAAATATCATGACATTTTTTGCAAGGAGGAGCATGCCCTGCGACTTTGCTCCAATAATCTATTCCACAAGATCATCATAATCGGGTCAGTGCTTTCAGAGATTCCTTTTTCAAACACAAACAAAAAAAGTATCTTAAAAAAACACTACTCATGAACTTCAATATTTCATTTAGGATTGTTTGTGATTAAATTCCTGAATATCTTTGAAGATATTTCAAAAGCAAAGGAACGTGAGGGCGTGCAATCTGCTCATGCATAAGAATCTGGTTTCGGCTCCGATTTCTGAATTATGCATGATTTTCGTAAAGTTAGGTAGTCCGACAATAAATTCTTATACAAAAATCTTTTGAATTTTCAGATTCCTTCGGTTTTGTTCGGATTTGGTTCGGACCAATTTCTGTATTATTTTAAAATTATTTTATTTTTAGAACCGATAGATGGATGGATTATATGTAAGTTGGCATATGGGGAGAAACGAGATGACAATTGAAATGACGTCGAATAGAGACGTATGAAGACATACTGCGCTGTCCCATGTATGAAGGTTTTCAGGGAAATGTACGCCACCGGTTGGCGCCACTTAGGCGAAAGGTCCTTTTTTAGGAAAACGTAACTTTCACGTAAATTTGATGACGTCAATTTATATTGGAAAATATTAGCGTTTTGACAGGTGCCTGGATCAGACGCCTCAGTTATGCGCCTTGTGTTCGTAATTTCAGAAAACCCTCATTGTGATAAGGGTAGCAAGATTAAGAAGATTGTTTTTCATGTTATTTAAAAAATTATAAATGTCAGATGTGTTAACTATGATAGGAACATGTAACAAGGAGACGATTGAACTTTACGGGACCGTTATCGGAACAGTATCGCTTACAAACTGATGTGATATAACAACGACATTAATGGACGCTGCCCTTTCTTGGCGTATGGCTTATGAAACATGTCGAAACACATCAATATGGTTCAAGTTTCTTATAGTAATAGGCACAGAGAGTTACGAGAGCCAAGCGCCTCTACTAAGATAGTTCGATTTTATCCAATAGCATTGTTTAGCTGGTTGGCCTTTTCTGTAATGAATGCATTTTAAACGATTTCAACGCAGCATTGCAACAACGATGGTACAACGCGTTTTCATAGAAATTTTTGGAAAAATAGCTCTTCCTCTTTCTAAAATTCTTTTGAACAAAACAGGTAACAAGGGTAGCACTGGTTTATATTTCATTGGTAATTTGACTTAATACAAATGAGCCCAGATAGAACCCCTAACACAATTGATCTAAAACGCATCAATATAATTTCTTTGACTAAATGTATGAATGAAAACTTTCAACTAAAAACGTGACTAACAGCGTAGGTCGTAAGATATAGCTGTCGCAACCTCTAAATAAGTCATTCATTACAATTGACTTACAGACATTGTAATGGCACTTTAGACCTTAACCCACGCGTTTGACTAAACGCGCATTGTCCTAAATGCCCTAACTGTCAATAAACATACCTACCTATCCCCGGTTTCTGGAAAGAAACCGACTAGTCGTGCTAAGCGCATCTCCTCCACTTTTATTACGCGCACAGCCAAAGTGTGGAACTCTGCCAGCATCTCGGACCCCTACAACTTATGAACCGTCTACCTTCAAAGCAAGAGTGAACAGGTATCTTATAGGCTCGCTAGCTCCATCATAGAATTCGACCATTACTTACCATCAGGCGAGACGGAGGTGAAGAGTTACCTCATCAAATAAAAAAATTATATATGTCACCGGGATAAACGTCGTAAGTTCACAAAATATCGCGTGAAGTTGTTAACTCATTCTTATTAACAAGCACGGATAATTTGAAAACTATTGAATTTGGATGGGATTGATTGTATTCAAAATGATTTATTCAAAATATATCGAGAAATTATAATCTAATAAAGATTTATTACAATCTTACGGAGTCTGCAATTTTCCGGTGATATAATATATAAACGCGACACAAATTAATTGCAAGTCGAGTGATATGCCTGGCTGTTGAAGACTGATTCAACGAATGTCACCAGCAAATTCGCGTTTGAAAAATATATATGTAAATTAGGTATATTTATATAATATTTCGAGATATTTATTCTTACATTAATTCTGCGATTACCGCCCAGAGGAACACACATTGTGTTTCTCTGGGGGGTAATCTTTATTCGATTGTCTTTTGTTTATTTTGTATGATTTATTTGAAGAGAATTTAAGCAAAGGCTAGATAAGTCGGCCAGACATGAGAGTCAATAGTTATTTTAACCTTGAGAAAGTATTCTGCAGTCTGCTTACGTAAAGTAATCGTAATGTTACTACATTCAATACGACTGCAACGAACCATCTTGGGAAAAGAATAAAAATAAATAAAGCTGTCAACAAAATACAGTTGCAATCCTGTCAATGCTCTTAATGGTGGTTTTCAATTGCCATTAAGGGCTTCCGAATTGAGTATTTTCAATTAAGAACTCTACCTCAAAGTTTGACAGGTTTTCAGATGAAAGAATTCGGCAATACTCAACTTCCAAATTCAGAATTCGGGGGTATATCTCTTGTTGTAACAAATACAAAGCGATGATTAGAACAGTTTACTGCGAGAAGGTAGAACGTTCTCACATACTTATGGCTTAAATGAAAACATAAACTGTATACCCATTCCTTCCTTGAGTGAAACGAGGTAAACAAATTATGTGGTCGTTGTACACTGCTCTAATCATTTCTATGTAAGTACCTAACTGTGGTCTGCGGCTTTCAGAGGCGCCAGGTAATATTTATACGTTGGTACTATTTATGCAGCATGAGGTAACTGTGAATGTGCGAGATGAAATATTTCGAAACTGGTGAAATAGGACAAAAAAGAAAAAAAACTGAATATTTGAAACAGTGATTTTGATATCTGTTTAAGAATGCAGGTCTGCATTTTTTTATCTTTCAAAATTCATGTAACACGTAATTATATAAATACAATACATAACCGGTAACATGTAATAAATTGCATTTCATGACACTATATCATCTGGTTATATTTGAAAAGTTAAGCATCCAACCGAGATATCTATGAGTTCTGGTTTACGTAAATAACTTTTGGTTTAATTTAAATATATGTCAGGTGTCTGCGGTTAAGTTCTACCGCTTATAATATTTTGATATTAAAATCTTCACGTACTAGGTTTAAAATATGGCCTTTAGGTATCAAATCCGGTAAGCGGTCTGAAGCATTTTGTAAAAATAATAAAAAGAGCTGAATTATAAAGTTATTCCAGGTTTTTCGCAAAGAGCTGACTGTAAGCCGTATTCTGAATACATAATCCCCGACCTCACGACGTTTATATCGCAGTTTGCAGTGTCCGCGCTAGCGCGGTACCTCCGCCCTGCTATGGACCAGACTCACTGTTACGGATTACCGAGATATTTCAAGTTTCAACCTCCCGCACTTTACTACAATCCTGGTATAATTTCACGATGAAATTCCCATTAAATTGCAAGCTTTGAAACTACATAGTAGGCGCCCAAGTTAATCGTCACGAACTATTTATCGTTAAACGTAATTTAATGTTATACTGATGTGGGATAGGCAATTTAGAACTTGATTAAAGTTTAAATTGTACACATCAGCTGGTAATTAATTGAAAATACTTCACTGATATATGCGTTCGACATTCATTTAAACAATAGTGAATGAAATTGTTTTCTTTGAAAGTTAATTATTTATTATCTATGCACAGTTTTTTTGCAAAGCCTACAGGTCTTTTAAGCAAGGTTCGTTGGCGAATAAATCAAGACAGATAACAATTTATGTCAAGTCCGAGCAATTAATGTCGCGGTATAAATAAATTTTCATAATTAGCCAAGATTTATTACAGCCATTCCATAACAGATAGCTTTTTACTCCAAGGGTTTGCAATGCCGAACCGTGTATGTGGGGAAATACCGAAATAACAAAACAGTCTTTAACGATTTCCAGAAAATTGAAAAATTATTTCTCTTCATTAACAAATGTTGAATAATTTTGTATCGTAATCTAACTCTTACGTGAATTTATGTGACATTCTCCAAATGAAAGCGATTGTGTTATCTTTCGACTAATTGATTGCTGCAAAGACATCGTAAGACGGTCAGATGAGTTCATTTCCTAATTGTGTATTTAAAACTTCGATTAATCATTGTCTCTTAATCTCCTTTCTCTTTTTTTTATTCGGAACTTGCAACTTTTTACAGGTTTGTTTTTATTAAACCACTGACTACAATATTTCGCCCTCTTTCTGGAAATCTGAAGGTTTTGGGCATTTGCCAATGAAACACGTCAACGCTTGTTAATACCGAGATGTTTAATGAGCCAGTTCCTCGTAATGTTTGAGAGAGAGTTAATTGCATCCGTAGTGTACATAAAACTATATGGTCCTTGAAGAAAGTAGAAAAAACCACCAACTGAAAATGTGTTGCATTATTTCAAGTTGGCAAACTTTTTTAAAACAATCTAAAAATATATTCTCTGTTAAAAGTTAAATTTTGCAAAATTTGTCTTATTAACCGACTTCAATGCAATGAGGTTTGTATTATCAAACATATCCGTATATTTCGCCAACTTGATCGATGCTATAAATAATGTTCTAAAATGAAAAAGATGTGTAAAGATTTAGCTGTTACGTTTTACTTACGCAATCAGATTGCAGACTGCATACAGATGCACTTCCGTGTGGTTTACTTTGTAACACTTGATTAGTAATCAGTTGCAATCGAAAATCGTTTGTGTGCGGTTTTTGGCAAGAAGCTAAGCCCCACCAAATTATACAGACTTAAAATGTGAGTGGTCAAATGTTGGTGTTTCACATCTAAGTACAACTATGTACATGATTCATGGCAAAGTTGGTCAGGCTTTCGGGCTAAAGTAGAATTTGCCAAGTAGTTACTCAACTTCAAAATACTTTTTACGTTTTTCTAAATACCGAAATAAACAATGTCTAGGATTCCTTAATATGTAAAGCCTTTTCATTTTAAACCTTTCCCGTAGTCTTGTTTCAATGTTCACTCATCCATCACGAATCATGAATTTATGACTCATATTTTTTCAGGTTATTGCACTTCTTCAGTTCCATAATATTGATATAATATTGTATAATTATTATTAGTCACGACCATTATCTTATCATATTGAGTAACGAAAAACGTTAATGAAATTGTTTTATTGCTTGGAGGATTTATTTTTTTAAGTTTACAATTTCATGAATCTACCAAAGTATCATGAATAAATAATTAGGTTTAATATACTTTTAACAATATCGTCAACTCGAGCAGATCTTCTATTTCCAAATTTTGATCGAATATTTTAATAAATAATTTCTTTAAGTACTTAGTATCTAAAAGTCCGTTCAACCATGTGTTTTTGTGATAAGTTTATTAAACCACATAAGTATAGTAAACATTGTATTGCTATTGAGTAACATAATTTTATTTATTGTTTAATAAAGTTTAACTTATTATTCCAATTTTACGCAAAGAGGAATTTAAACACTCAAACATCTGTAGAATTAGAATATTTAATCACGTTTGCGGATTGGTCACGTGTTCTTATCGAAATAAACACGCGTGTAAAGCCTTCAACATGTCAAACGGAAGTTGTTGAGTATTACAACTAAATAGTTTCAGTGTGTACTACACTGAAACTATTAGCGAAAAGAAATACCATTTCAGTGATAACGACATACTAATGTAAGCTTTGTTTCATGAATGGAACAGTCGTTTTCTCTGAAACCTTGTACCTGTCAAAACTTCCCCCATATAGTTTTAGTATGATTGTCCAGTGTGTTCTCCGCCTGTTTGTGAGTTAAGGCGGGGGCGGAATCGATCGACAATGATTTACTACTACTACCTCCATTCATGAATGACATTCCATTCGACTCGTGTACGATTCATCAATGACAACTGTTGTTTTGTACTGTCATTTGTTTTCGGGATATACTTTTACCTTTCGATTTTATTTACCCATTTGTAGAACCATTTCACCTTCAGCTTTACTTATGATGTGTATTTTGTCTCTGTCGCTAGTTCGCACCTGTTTTATAGCGTTGGTCTTCTTTCGTTTTGTTGGTTTTCTTTCTGGGACTGAAAAGTTTTTAGAACTACACCTACAAAGACAGATATTAATCTGTAGTCACCTTTTCTGCAGTAGAAGTCTTTCGGCTAACGGTAAAACAAGGCTAACATGCTCTTGAACAAATAGTTTAATCTTTAAAATGTGTTCCTTTGAGGTAAATACCGTGTTAATAGGCGTTTAGCTCGCTAGCTCAGTATCATTAAAGTTAAAGACACACTGTGCCGTACGCTCCCGCTTTTAAGAAGATTAAAATCTGCATAACTGATGTCTTTGTTCTTTCGTCGACATACTGGAGTAGGCAAACAATCTGTGCTGAACTTTGTTGGGGTTTCTCATCTATTTCAATATTTTCTCTCAAAGAAATGTAAAACAACATTCGCTTGAAAGCCTTTTACTAAATCAAAACATCAGCGTGGTTACCCTTTTGCAAGAAATGGGTACCTATTTCTACAGCTTTTTTTTCAGGTATGTTTTTAGACCCTACCAAGTAGAATAGGTTAATGAAGTAGGTTTTCTTTTAAAATCTCCTCGAGTAACGTCGGCATTTCTTAGTAAATGGAGGTGTTACAAGCTAACTTGCTAAATAAATTCAGCACGAAGTGAATATATTATTTACTGGATTACCTGATTAAAACGTCTTTTTGCACAAAGACGCCATCTTATCGTGTCTTAAGATTCTTAGTACCATAAGAATACCTACCATAATCTACATTTTTATCAGAATGTCTAGACTCTAGAGTTCTAGACTATTGCTTACCGAAATCATTACTTGTATCGCAATAGCGTTCGGAAATCGAATTATCCAGCAAACACTCAAACTTCGATTGAATGACACACCAAATTATTTCATACAAAAGCTACATTATCACAGTACAAGGTCATCTCTGTACGGGTAATTAACGGGATTTCCACAGCCAAAAAAAAAGTAAATAAAAACAGCCCGTATACTAAATCAACTGCGGTGTTTTTAGTGTACAAAAGATGTTAGGTGTGACGAATAGTGTTGTACCAGTGAAGTGTTATGGAGTGTCGATAAGGTTCGAGATGTAGACTGGACTGGAATGGAAGCGTCTGCAGGCGCACGGATGGCGACTAGAGCAAGGTAGCGCCCGCATGGGGCAAACGGCGAGCATGTGCCGCCTCCACGGATCATGTCTGCACCACAAGAAAAGTACGTATTTAGATAATGTGGAATTGTTCGTCAAATACCATGAGATTTTCTTCCATCTAACTTCAATTGTTTCTCTTGATCTACTATGTTCTCATCCACTGCTAGCAACGACCAGTCATTGACTGGTAGGTCAAATAAAACTGATGCACAAGTGTGTAAGTTTTTAGAGGATCAATCTGCATAATACCGTTTAGGTTCACAGATACTTTTCAAGAGTTTCTATTCACCGTTTAACGAAACCAGCTTAACGAATGGTACAATATCGTTGCAGAATGATATTATAACCTTATAAAATAGCTTGATTTTCTGCTGAAAACCCAGCCCTCAATCTATCACTGATTGGTAGACCAAACGTGGTGATTATTACGGTATAATCCATATAATAGATATAACTACAATAATTCGTTGCGGCCTTGTTCAAGCAAGGCCAATGTTTAGTAGCGATCTGTTCTATTATGCCGGTTATTGTATAAAAACCGTTTTAGGATACCTAATGATTATATTTTAACCTATGTAATTTTTAATGCTCATCATTCAAATGTTTGATGAATTTTTGATGAGTTTAGTAAATTCTGGCAATACCAGTTTTAAACTGGTTGTACATTACCATTTTTATTTCTTTTTTCAAGGAGGTCGTATTTATTTAGTGTCAAGGTAAAGGACTGTCATTAAACAGACATAATTTGTTTTCGAACCCGACCTACGGCAGAACATAGTCGATATTCCAACGTAACTTTTCCGATTACTTGTAGAAACTTTTCTTTTCATGTAACCGAAGTCACTGACCTCAACTTTATACGACCGCAAAGGAGACTACAATACAATTCAAAACTGAAGTGTATTTACCGCATAAACACTGATTGTATCACGAATAAACGTCAATCAACATACATATGCAATTTAAAATGATATCGTAACGACATTACGTAATCGGATTGAACCTGTCTGTCATCGGTCGGTATGGTCAGTAGCTCTATTAAATAATTTATACTGCAAAGTAATCCACTGAAAGGAATCTTCCATTCGCTCTGAGGCCAAGGCTATATTACTACGCAGCCTTAACAGCTGTGTAACGATTATTGTGAATACTCCTGGCCTCTTTTACGTTAAAAATCTATTTAGTTTTTTACATCTGTAGGTAATTTATTTTGTTCTAGTATGTTCAGTTCTATTCGTTTGACCGTATCCTACAGTGTTATTAGAGTCCCACTATGAAATCTAGACCTATGATGGCGGCGTTGAACAAAAAAGTCAGACCCTGCCAATTTTCATAATGTCTTTGTTAGTTCCATTTTCAACCACCGGATCAGACATCTTTGTGGCGCTATAAGCCTTTATTCACAAATTGTTCGCAATCTTTTCTGTCTGTTTATTTTCGCGCTGTAATGTATAGAAACCTTGTGCGCATATTATTGTCATTTGAGCGTAAGGTCATTGACTCTGATAAGACCATTACTGTAACATTTTATGTATCCTAATGTAAAATGGGTACAATCGGATATATTTGTACCTACTTACATTTGTATATGTTTGTGTCGAAGTCAGATGACAATATTATTTGCGAGTACGTGATAATTTTATTGCTTTCGATTCATTGCATTTAAATAGATTTTCTAATCTGTGCTAGTGGGCCTGTCACGATTTTGTTGAGGTTCAGTCAATGATAGCAGTACCTAACTCTGTTTCATGCGATAATCTTTAGATTGCATTTAAATAAACTTAGTAGGCATAATGCCGAAAGGTAAACGTAATTAAATACTTCTTGACCTTTCATAAAATGTGTTGTTGTGTGTGCATGTTTTGTTTAGTGAATAAATTTCATGTAGGAGGTAGTCACTTACATGTTCATAACCTACAGAGAAAAGTAATTTCTGTAAACACATTTTGACTTTTTGCATACTTTCATTCGCAAACAATGCGTTAAAGTCACCCTGCTAATGCCAACTTTTTTGATATGTTTGAACATTTACTACATTGACATTAAGTATTTTACTTTAATTTATAATTTACATAGTGCTCAGCTCATTAATTGCATGTATATTATAAAACTAACATGGCAAATTAAATTCGAGTTCAGTTCGCAATCATGTGATTGTGATTCGTGCACTTTTAAGTAACAGAGTTTAAGAATCTGGCGGACTTATCCCTAGCTGAAAAGACAAGAAGTTGATACTTCTCTGAAAACCAACCCACCTGTTTTTTATGTTAGTCTAAATTATTTTGCCCCTTTGCTGGGCAAATGCCTCCCTCATTTGCCCAGCAAAGGGGCAAAATAATTTCACAGATACTTTTCAAGAGTTTCTATTCACCGTTTAACGAAACCAGCTTAACGAATGGTACAATATCGTTGCAGAATGATATTATAACCTTATAAAATAGCTTGATTTTCTGCTGAAAACCCAGCCCTCAATCTATCACTGATTGGTAGACCAAACGTGGTGATTATTACGGTATAATCCATATAATAGATATAACTACAATAATTCGTTGCGGCCTTGTTCAAGCAAGGCCAATGTTTAGTAGCGATCTGTTCTATTATGCCGGTTATTGTATAAAAACCGTTTTAGGATACCTAATGATTATATTTTAACCTATGTAATTTTTAATGCTCATCATTCAAATGTTTGATGAATTTTTGATGAGTTTAGTAAATTCTGGCAATACCAGTTTTAAACTGGTTGTACATTACCATTTTTATTTCTTTTTTCAAGGAGGTCGTATTTATTTAGTGTCAAGGTAAAGGACTGTCATTAAACAGACATAATTTGTTTTCGAACCCGACCTACGGCAGAACATAGTCGATATTCCAACGTAACTTTTCCGATTACTTGTAGAAACTTTTCTTTTCATGTAACCGAAGTCACTGACCTCAACTTTATACGACCGCAAAGGAGACTACAATACAATTCAAAACTGAAGTGTATTTACCGCATAAACACTGATTGTATCACGAATAAACGTCAATCAACATACATATGCAATTTAAAATGATATCGTAACGACATTACGTAATCGGATTGAACCTGTCTGTCATCGGTCGGTATGGTCAGTAGCTCTATTAAATAATTTATACTGCAAAGTAATCCACTGAAAGGAATCTTCCATTCGCTCTGAGGCCAAGGCTATATTACTACGCAGCCTTAACAGCTGTGTAACGATTATTGTGAATACTCCTGGCCTCTTTTACGTTAAAAATCTATTTAGTTTTTTACATCTGTAGGTAATTTATTTTGTTCTAGTATGTTCAGTTCTATTCGTTTGACCGTATCCTACAGTGTTATTAGAGTCCCACTATGAAATCTAGACCTATGATGGCGGCGTTGAACAAAAAAGTCAGACCCTGCCAATTTTCATAATGTCTTTGTTAGTTCCATTTTCAACCACCGGATCAGACATCTTTGTGGCGCTATAAGCCTTTATTCACAAATTGTTCGCAATCTTTTCTGTCTGTTTATTTTCGCGCTGTAATGTATAGAAACCTTGTGCGCATATTATTGTCATTTGAGCGTAAGGTCATTGACTCTGATAAGACCATTACTGTAACATTTTATGTATCCTAATGTAAAATGGGTACAATCGGATATATTTGTACCTACTTACATTTGTATATGTTTGTGTCGAAGTCAGATGACAATATTATTTGCGAGTACGTGATAATTTTATTGCTTTCGATTCATTGCATTTAAATAGATTTTCTAATCTGTGCTAGTGGGCCTGTCACGATTTTGTTGAGGTTCAGTCAATGATAGCAGTACCTAACTCTGTTTCATGCGATAATCTTTAGATTGCATTTAAATAAACTTAGTAGGCATAATGCCGAAAGGTAAACGTAATTAAATACTTCTTGACCTTTCATAAAATGTGTTGTTGTGTGTGCATGTTTTGTTTAGTGAATAAATTTCATGTAGGAGGTAGTCACTTACATGTTCATAACCTACAGAGAAAAGTAATTTCTGTAAACACATTTTGACTTTTTGCATACTTTCATTCGCAAACAATGCGTTAAAGTCACCCTGCTAATGCCAACTTTTTTGATATGTTTGAACATTTACTACATTGACATTAAGTATTTTACTTTAATTTATAATTTACATAGTGCTCAGCTCATTAATTGCATGTATATTATAAAACTAACATGGCAAATTAAATTCGAGTTCAGTTCGCAATCATGTGATTGTGATTCGTGCACTTTTAAGTAACAGAGTTTAAGAATCTGGCGGACTTATCCCTAGCTGAAAAGACAAGAAGTTGATACTTCTCTGAAAACCAACCCACCTGTTTTTTATGTTAGTCTAAATTATTTTGCCCCTTTGCTGGGCAAATGCCTCCCTCATTTGCCCAGCAAAGGGGCTAAATAATTTTTAAACTTTCTCTTTCCAAATGCCTTCGGCGATCTCTAGCTAATATTGTTTTCAAGAGCCATCCGCGTTGTCCATACGTTTAAAATTTGGCTGTGATATAAATTATTGTATTGTGTATTTATCCCTCTGGTTTAGTTTAAAGTTAAAAGCAGTACTGTGACTAAAATAATAATACCTAACTGACTGACCCACACCAAAGAGCTTAGACCACTGAAAGCAAACATACGAAATTGGAAACATGTTTTCCTCTCAAGCTGTCGAGTGCAAGACAGATTGCCGACACACACATAGAACTGCATGGTATATGTGTGTGTGCAAAGGTTTGTCAAGGAACCTTGAAATTATTTTGTAGTCCTGGTTAATAATGATAAGAAACTGTTAAACACTAGCTTATACCAGTGACTTCGCCCGCGTATATTTCTTCGTGGCCTCGTGTCGGGCCGGTTTCCTCAAGATTCTTCCGAGCCTTCACCATTTTGACTCCAGTCGTGATCAACTTAATTGCACAAAATAGTCTAGTTCCAAACCCACGACCTACAATTCGTCCATCGGGGTCGTTTCCATGGATAATAAAGTATTTCTATAATAATATTCACAAACACCCAGGCATAAAGTCTTACATAATATTAGTTTGATACAGTTTCTAAAGGAGCTGCTATTGATTATTCGTAAGTGGTTCAGAGAGGGGGATGTATTATTTGTGTTTGATGTACTGTAAGTAGTGCATCATTAATCATGTAGGGAAGTTCTGAAGTGTATGAGAAGTAGCTTTCAGGATGTTAGGCGGTGTTCTTGTGTGATATTAATAGATTTTTTTGGTTGCGAGTAAATGTTTGAGGAATATATTAATATAAGTATATGTCATCGGAAAATTGCAGACTCCGTAAGATTGTAATAAATCTTGATTAGATAATAATTTCTCGATATATTATGAAAAAATCGTTTTGCATGCAATAAGTCCCATGCAAATTCAATAGTTTCCAATATATCCGTGTTTTATTTTAAAAAAAATATTCACAATTTACGCGAAATTTTACAATCTTACGGCGTTTGCCATTTTCCGGAGATTTATTATTGTGAGCTATACAACTAGCTATGCCCCATGGTTTCATCCGTCCACTGTCCCTACGTTTAGCATTATTTCTGATTTTATCCTTTTTGATCGTCTTCCGCACGTGATCCGCAAACCTTCTTTATGAATTGAAAATCAAATGAACAAGAAATTACTTTTTCTTCAGCTTTATTATTTTTATTTTATTTTATTTTATTTGTTTGGGACAAAAAACAGTTACACGTTACATTTTAACACAGGTGTTTAAAATAATAGAAATAACAAACATGTAACCCACACTATTGTCCGCGAATTTGTAAAAGAGACAGAGATTGACCAACGTGCACATATTGCTCATCAGATTAATTTAAAAAATATATGAATGATTTTATTATGTAAACATTATGTGGAACAACAAATTAAGATTTTACCCTTACGGGGATTAGGTACCTATATTAAGTAAAGTGTGGATGTCGCTGTACCTAACTGATCACAGTGATTAGTGTGATCACTGATCACATAAGTAAGACTATAAAAATATCAAGTTAATAGAAAGAGACCACCTACTGTGATTTATTGCTATGATCAAAATTGAATTGGCTTTGCTCGCCAAACTAGACTTAATAATAGACTTGTGTAAGCAAATCCTCTTTTAAAGAAAATATATGGGGACCTTTTTATTTGTCTGTAAATGAATGGAACGTAAATAAACACAACATTATAATGAAAATAACATTACTTGTGAATCAATGACTGAGTAATACTGCTGTTAATGCCTTTTGTAGTCTCCATAAATTCATGGCCAAGAATCTATGCCATCTATAAATAACTCCTAATTTGTGGTATCAACAAAGAGAATCCAGTTAGATTCAACTCTGCAGACCCTGAGATCCTTTATCTATCGCTGACATTTGAAGACAGATGTTGGATTGTATTATACTTTCTATTGTTAGTGAATCCTTTTAGGATTCTTGCCGAGATGCCTGCTGAGATAACAATAGGCGTATAAAATTTATGATCAGCTCCAACTCGACTGTTTACAAGACACGTCCTCATCATATTTACATAAACTAACAACAAACCTTTGACGATGATGTTTTTACAAACGTTCACACCTACACGCGAATTTGTTTTGTCTATACGATCTGACTTTTCCAGGTGTTATTTTAACGCGATTTTTGCGGTTTTCGCTTTATAGAACTATAATGATTTATTCGTTCGAAAACGTGTTTGAATACCAGGCTTAAATCGACGTCAATTTAGGAGATCTTTTCAATAACCATAAAATTAGTTGGCATTTCAAAGGTCTATTTTATTGGTGTTCTTCAATTACGTTAAAGAAAGCACACAGAATTTATGATAATATTTGAAGAAGAAACCGAGACCCAATTTAATTAAGAATAAGAAGCACTGTCGATGCTAATTAGCCGTAGCTCGAGCCGACAGATGTCTATGGAACGAAAAGAAAAATGTTATGTCTCATTAATTAAAGTCTTTGAGTAAATATACTAACTGATAGTGAATAAGTTCTGAATATGCTTAGGAGCTCATGGTTGAATAACAACAGCCACATGGGACGACCTTCAAGGTTAAGCAAGGCTTGCCGAGATCAATGTATGGATGGGTAACCAATTCATACCGAAACTTCTCTGTAGCTCGGCAAGCCTATCGTTAGACCTACATGCCAACTGTACGCCAACCACAGCGGACTGTGCAAACTGCAAACTACTGTCCAAAAATAGAATCAAACTGCAGTTTTGCAGCTGGTGTATGGGGTTTAAATGGAGCTCGTCTGCTTAGTGCCTTTCACTGAGACATTATGCACGTGGCCAACTATAAACAACTAGGTAAATGTTGTCAAGAAGCCAATTAAGTTCGAAAGTTTAGATTCGTAATAATATTGAGTTGGTGAATTCCGAGGTGTCTGTATTCAGTCGAAGAGTAATGGTTTGTGGTATACCCAGCACAGCAATTATAGCCAATGGGAGGATAGTTTACTGCGTTGTAATACGAAATCTATAATCGGAAGAGTAGCCTACCGTAGTTCAGAGTGGGCGTTCATTTGTTTCTTTTTTTGGAACGCTGGCATTTTAACTGTATTCTGCGGGATTATTTTTTTTGTCGTCGAAGGTTTTTAGAACTAGGGGTACCGATCATTAAATAAAAATGATCGGTATCATCCAAAAACTTTAATATGTTTTATGTATAAAATAGAACTCGCAGAAGCAAAAGTAAACTTGTTCACAAATGTTTACTTTTCAGCCATGAAGTAACATGACAGTCTCAAATATTTCAACCCTCCAGTTGTCTGTTCTCGTTTTTTCTTTTAATTTTACTCATCCGCTTTTAATAGTTCATCCTTTTTCTAAAAATAGCTGTTCCTTTTGTTCTTTATTTGTATTCAGTTCGCCTTTTCCACTCAAGTGGAACCGAAACTGGGAACTTTTGCTTGGGTAGACCCAAGCAAAAGGTCCCAGTTTCGGTTTTGACGCGTTGTTGTTAAAATTATTTCGAGAATTTTTCCATACCTATGATGTACACATTTCACATGAGACACGTCAGCTGGTCCCTTTGTCCACTCCTAAAGGATGTGATGTGGTTTTAAACAGAATTAAGTGCACTTCAATCCTTTTACAGTTTTCTGGATTCTTACTTTGTCTCCTTATAGTTACATGACCAAGTCTTTTATTACATTGCTCGTTGGCGGGAATTTTACTACAATTCTTTGTATAACTTTGTAAACTGATTGCATAAGTTTATATATAAGTACTTAAGAAAGCGATGGGGGTTTTATAAACGGGATCATTGCCTGTTACATAACTTTGTTTAACTTTTAGTTTGTTTCTAAACTGACTTTGTATCCATTTCCGACAACCCATATATAATACTTAGGTATCTAAACATCACAAAGTTCTGTATCTTATTAACCCCGAGGTTCGCTACAAAGTTATCAAAGCAGTTTTAAGGTCTTTGCTGAGTAACGAACGTCCAAGGCCACAAGCGGTCTAACTTTCTAACAAACCTGGAGTCAATTAGAACAGTTGAGGGTTATTAAAGCCGTGTGACTCATTAGTGGAATTAATGGAATTGGAAAGCCATAATGGGTAGCGAGCAGGGTTGATACGAGTGGCCGCCACCTGGCCTGGGACAGTTACGTTGCCACAAAGCAATTTAAACTTGAAGAACGGACGCTCTGGTTCGGTTCACCGGTTTCCGACGAAGTCCGACCATGATTTGAATTCAAGAAAACATGTGGCTATCTGGAATTCCGCCCCTCATGGCCTCATCAGTACGTTCAAGATAGGAATAAAATGCTTGAAGTATTTTGTCTCTGATTGACTTGAACCAGATACTAGTGATGTTTTATTATTATTACTAAAGCTAAGCTCCTTTGGTAAGGGTCCTGTGATGAAATTACGCCTCAATTCGCAAGAGTATTTGAGACCAGTTTTTCTCAGAAGAAAATTGTCTTTTGACAAAGCTGAAGTCTATTTTCGTAAAAAGTATAAAGGGCGGAAAGATTTTGTCAAATTACTTAGTCTATTTTCGGGACAAATCGTCGTTGTTGAATCTTTATCTAAAGAGTAAACAACGGCGATTCTTTAAGATTTTAACACTACGGATAAAAAGGTTAGGAGAGCTTTGAGTTTTTCTCTTAAATAGGATCCGAGGTTTGAGCTAATTGGGCCGTTGTTAATTTACTTCAAAAAGGTTCTTGCCTTTTTGCACTAAATATCTTTTAATTTAAATCTACCTGCCATTTAAGAACACCTTGTTCGAAGGTATAATTAATAGGCAAAACGTGTGTTGATGTCCCTAAACGTTTTCGATCACTCAAAAATTACCGGCATTAATAAGGTTTACTTATTAAAAAACGTTGAATTAAGTTCAAACGCCGCCAGTCTTTTGGGTACAGTTCCAGTCGACAGCGATGCGGATGAATTTTTTGATGCCATATTTTAGGATTTATTTTGTAGTTTTTATTTTTATTTCTAGTGTATATAGTTAGTTAAGTATTTATTAAAAAGGTTGTAGTTCAAACGTATAAAAATGGGTAAAAAAATCTCTAACCAATTTAACTATAAGCAACGCTTAAAGATAAATCTCTCAAAGGTTAGTAGTTTTTCAATGAAAAAGTGAAAATTCTACTTTCTTATACTACTCAATATTCCTGACCTTACCATAAAGTAGGTATCGTATTCAATTCGCAAAACCTTACTTATTGTTCTTAACAGTCATCACAATCATAATGTTATTGTCACTGTCAACTATTTCAAATAACGCGGACAGTTCCTAGCAGCGACTGCAACTCGATACTGGTTGCTAGTTGCTAACTTGATATGTAAACGATTCCTGTGAACAACTGCCTGTAGGTGGTCGCAGATAATGTTTATAGCAATTGATTTGTTGAAGGATATGAAGAACTTTATAGTCTAGGTAATTATACAGGTACAAATAGGGTTGCGAGGCGTCCGGATAAAACCGGACATAGTCAGGCTTTTAGGATGCGTGTCCTGCCAAATTAGACCATATCTGGCCTTTCCGGCTAAAAGATTTTTATTGAAAATTGCAAAATATAGAAAATTGATTCATTCAATTTGGTTTAAAAGTCTGGATTTGCTTCCAATCATGCAACTTAATATCATGTTAAAGACACAATCCTGAATACGATAAGTTGTCCGGCCTTTTTTTTTAATTTTATCCAAATAGTCCGGTTAAATTCGGTGGTCCATTCGGCATTTCAGTTTTAAGACCTGGCAACCCTAGGTACCTAGGTACAAGTAATATCAATGCGAACGTGTGCTTATCTCTTACATTTTCTCGACTAAACAGCCATATGAATAGTATACTTTTCATCATTCACGCGTGCTAAGCGACGGGCAGAAGCGAGTATATAGGAATATTAGAGGAAATTATCATTCTCTTTCATAAATGGTTTTCCAATTGCTGAAATTAATACGATTATGCCATGTTGTATGGTTTCGGCTATGAAAAGACACAGCCAAGCTCTCTATAAGTAATACACGTGGGCTGTATTCAGCGTGTTTATTCAATAGGAAAGTAGGTAGTGGAATTGATAAAATTATCGGGAAGCTTAATTTATTTGAACTTTCATTAGTACCTACAACTTATTAACAAGGCTGATAATATTTGCAGTTACGAGTATCTAAACACCAATTTATATGACCTTAGTAGTCGATAAAACGACAGTTGCTGTCTGCCTTTCTGTTTCTCCGCTTACTTCTTTTAAACCACGCAACGGATTTTGATATCATCATCATCATCTTCCTGCCCTTATCCCATGTTACTTGGGGTCGGCGCAACACGTTTTTTTCTTCCATTCTGTCCTGTCAACCGTCACGCTATCACTAACTCCCTTTTCTTTCATATCACTCCTAATACAATCCATCCATCTTTTCTTTGGCCTCCCTCTCCCTGTCCATCCATCCACATTTATATTCATAACTCTTTTAGTTACGTGCATTTCATCCCTCCTCTTCACAACGTATTTTGATATGGTTATCACTAATGGAAATAGCTATAAATGAGGAAGGTTTTTGTCTATAAATTCCTCATACAAAAAACCGGCCAAGTGCGAGTCGGACTCGCGCATGAAGTGTTCCGTATCATCGCCATTATAATAATCCACTATTATGCCGTTAAAATCAAGCAAAACACCTCTAAACGAGACTTCTCTTGTATGGGGGGAACCCCTTTAATTTATAAACATAATTATTTTTGGAAATAACGCAATACAAAATGAGCATTTTAAGTGTCTACTTACGGTTCATGAGATTCAGCCCGCTTACAGACAGACGGACACGGACGGTCAAACTGCGGAGGCTTAATAATAGGATTCTGTTGGTTGAGCCACTGAACCCAAAAAATAAGTAATCGCTTTATATCCCACCTTTTAGCAATGGAAGAAAAACGTTTATTTGCATTAGACACGCTACAAACACAGTAATAGCAATCCGAATACTACCGCGAAAATATCATAATACACTTTACGTAACTTTAATAAAAACCAATTTTCTCAAAAATATTTCCAACTTTCCGCCATATCATATTTGTTAATAAACTTTTATTAAGGAATTTTCCTCGGACGCTTCCGAATGTTATAACACATTTTATTTGGTCTGCAAGCCACACGATCAACGTTTCCATTGCACTCAAGTAAAACAAACTTCATTTTTACTGTGCACTCACACAGAATTAAATTACTGAACACTGCAGTACTCCGAACACCCTTAACTTTGAATTACGAGCGCGGTTAAGATTGCACGGCTCTTGACAAAAAACATATCGGAGGCGGTTTTGAGTATGTCAACTAACAATATCGTAAGAAATATATGTAATATTTTTGCGGCTTTTCAGAACGCGAAAGTAATAAACGCAGAACTTAGAAATACAAGAAGTTTTGGTAAGATATCTCTAAAAGTACCAGGACTGCAATAGTCTGAGATGATCAACTAATCCTTGTCAAGGGACCAAATACCTACTAAGTATGTTAACACAAAATCTGGTCAGCTCACTCACGTAAACAATGGTGGTGTAATAAACTAATCGCTATACCATACAGTACCGGTCGCTATGATAGTTATTGTACGCAGTTATGCAACACATCGGCCGCAAACGAAAATGCTGCTCTAACTTAACACTAATATAGGCAGAGCGACTAGCGCCGCATACAAAGTGGTCATTGGCCTTAACACGAAGCATATTGGTTGCACCATTGATTTTGAACAAACATGCTGCTAACTTCGCTAACGACACTTTGTTAAACAGACCGACTCCTATACTTTTACGAGGCTATATTTTTCTTTCTTACCAACTAAAGCACGCTTAAAAATACACCCATGTGGGAACTTCTCCTACATCGCTCGAGATACGCATTTTATGGTCAACTTAATTTCCTCTATTGAAAGCCGTTTTATGATGAATAAAAACAAGCCTCGTTTTACGATGTCATATATTTCGGCAAGGGGGTTATCTGCCGATATTCGCTTTTTGCGAATCGATAAATTTATCACAGTTTACGCTTTCGTAACGACGCCAAACGAATGTAATAACGTTTTCGACTACTTTGTCTGTGTCGTCGTTCATGCGTTTAGCTTCGAGGTTCTCATGGAAATACCGATTATTTATACGTTTCTTATGTAACGTATTAATTCTGACAGAAAAATTCCACTACAACCTACTAGGGGGATTTCCATGGTTCTTGGATAAGGTTGTGCAACTTATAGAGTTGTAATTGACGAACGAAAAAGTTCCATGTGAATACTGACGAGCATACCGTATTTATTATTATGAATCCTGTAATTATTAATTTCTGGATCGCAATGATATAATATTAAACTTTTTATAAATCACTACGTTCAAAGTTTTTTGTACTAATTAAGTTAGACTCTGTGTAGACTTTTGAAACAGTTATTATGTTGAAAGAGTTCATTTTAAATTGCTCTCAAACATCTAGTCAAAATTGGCGCACCACATTGCTCTGCTGAACTTGCAATTTGAAATTATAATGTATGAAAACATTGAATAAAAACTTAAAGTTTCTTCTGTCACAAATCAAAGTTCACTTGAATTCAAAAGTTTATTCGTTCCATAGCGTTCCAATTCACGTAATGTGCCACAACTTGGATCAAGTTCAGTCTAATTTACTAAAATGTTTCTAACTTTTATCTCATTAGAATTCGTTCTTTCACGTTTTATTGAAATTGACAGTAATATATTTGCGTTCAAAAAGTTGAAAGACGTTTCTTACTCAAATAAAATAGGTAATGTGGATGAGTATCTTCACTTTAATATTTAACTTCGTAGACGATTGACTAAATTGATTTGTCGATACGAGAAAAACTTTTAGGCTGAAACATTTTATATTAGAAATCAATAATAAATAATTTCTCCCAACGGGCTGACAGCCAAAAGCCTCGTAGCCTCGACTGTCTGGCGAAGTTATCGTTGCGCGGTCGGTAAAGGGCCTGATACAGAACGCATTACTCATCATACAGCTCGCATTATGAGGATAACAGACACAGGTAGCATGTACCCTGCTCCCGACACCGGTGGACTACTATTTTCTATTGTTTGAACGAATTCACGAAAGTTTCATCCTTCCATCCATAAAATCCGGAAAGGTCCATCATTGTCACAGAGGAATTAGCAGCGCCTAATTTAAAAAGAAATCCTCGCGCAACATTTTTCCTTACATTTTCCTCTCCCACACTCATATAGCCAAGTCCATTATGACTGTTGTCTAGATCACAATAAAGATTAGGATCTTAATAGCAAACACTACGTCAATATGTGGGAGTCAGACTAGCTCTCGCCTCATCGTCATGTCCTAGCAGAATTTATGTCAAGTCCTTAGGATCTGATATGGGAACAAGTGTATGAAAACTGACACTTGGAGGCTGGAAATGTTCGCATGGTATTAATTGAGACTGATGTATTCATGAGTATTAATGATGTTACAGCAAAATATTTACACCTTTGTTCCTCTGGGCGTGCACTGGACACTTTTATTCGGTTTTCAACTAATCAAATAGGTTATAGATAGGTATGAAGCAGGAAATCTTTTTTTTTATGGCAATGTTATTGGGTTCTCGCAAAACACGAAACATAATTTCATTTCCAACCAAGTTTCGTAACAAAATAATTACGGAAAGCAAACACAAAAAGAAAATGAGAAAGGAAACAATTATTTCGGCGACTTTGGTCAATATGGACTTATGAAATAATTACTTCTTTGTCAAAATAAGGCCCGTTGTTCGTTACGGAAAATACGATTGTTCTTACAATAATTAAATTAAGTAATTCCGTGAAAATACGAAACTGGATTGATTTAAACTATGCCTATGTAAGTACAAATTTTCCGTATTTCTTGCCGGAATCATAGAATATTCATTACTTTTTGGTAATAAATAAGCTGAAAATACATAATTTTTAGGTACCTACACCAGTTTCGGAATATGAGCTTTGCCAACACTTTCTGACTTTCTGACCAATTTTTGACGGTCGTCGCAACCCGTTGGGTAAGCCCAACTTATAAGTTTGTGGTTTACTTAAGAAATTGTCTAACTAGCTTTTGTCCGCAACTTTGTCCGTGTTATTTTTTGGGACCGCTAAAGTTTTAGTGTAAATGTATCTTGGACTAATTCTGTAAATGTTTCTATAAACGCTGGGTACGTTTTCGACAGTTTTCGACTAAGTTTATTGGCCTTGTGTCTGCAGCATTGTTTCAGGGTGGCTTTTTGTTTTTATATTCTTGTTGAACGTGGTTTAGCTAACGAAAAGTTAGTACCCTTTAGTAGTTGGAATATAGGGTATTCAGATCACAAATCGTGATCTGAAAAACCCTATATTCCACAGTTTAACCATTCGAGTATTCCTATATTTCACTATTCGAAATGAGACTTTGACTAAATACATTGAAAGTAGTTTCATGTGAATGAAAAGAGCAGTCACTTCATATCAATCAATGGATCATTCAGTAGGAATGGTCTATTCAGAATGAAAAGAGCAGTCACTTCATACCTATCAATGGATCATTCAGTAGGAATAGTCTATTCAGACATCAACGAGTTTGGAGTGGAATGTGCACAGATGTGTTCCTCCGACACCTTATATAGGGTAGCATCTAGTTACCTGTGTAAAATGCAGGCTTCATGTATAGTTATTGTGTAGATAAAATTATATTGTGTTCGAATTAACACACACTTCGTTGTGAAATGGCTCTTGTTCTCAAATCTTATTTGTTTATATAACATACTAGATTGCGTCCTAGTTTTGGTATAAGAAGTATATTAAGATCATGCAGACCAAATCGAGGTAGGTATTTTGTGTAAATGAAACAATAAATATCGTAGAACATAATTTATTAGAGGATATTTACATTGTTTTGGTCAATTTGCAGAACGCACTACACAACATTTAGCCTATCTTTGACAGCTGGCATCAGGTTTTTTGTCTTTCTGTTACACTGTTACAGTGAAGATAAAACGGTTTAAAAGAAAAAAAGTTCATTTCCTGGTTGAATCTGGTAGCATAAAACATCTTCTGTTGCTCGGATTCCTGAAACATAAGAATGAATAAGATAAGTTAATATACAATTATGATTACTTATTAATATCGGCAGCCCAACTTCATTATTCATAAAAACTAAAATTATATTTCTATGTAAGTTATCATAGAAATTGCGAAAAAATAATTAATTTAATAAAAGTGTCGCTAATTTACTTACCGACATTATTGGTGAAGAAACGCTAGCGATGATGTGATTATTTTTTTCGAGATTGTACTGATTTTATACTTGTTCAGATTTATTTGATTTTTGTAATAAGGTTCAAAATTATAAGATAAAAACAAGATTATTCTTGTATACCGAAATATGAGATTCTGACTCGTCATATCTCCACTTCTCCACATGTCTAGGAGTTGCATGCGAGCGTGCAAACCGCAGCGTTTGTACCGTCGCCGTCATCGACGTCGAAAACATTCAGCAAAAAAACAACAACCTACAAACATTTTTTATAATTGTAAGTAGGTATGAGCTTCCCCTATTGTTGATTTAAGTGAGTACCTACACAAGATTCAAAATCGCTTTTTTATTTGTCTTATATAAAACGCTGTAAACTTAAAACCTTAACCGCTACGATAAATACGCTCGTGTACGCAATTGACAATTTTTGCAAGTATGCAGTTTTACAAATTTGGACTGAATGACGTGATTTTAGGCCTATAAAAACGCTTCGCAAATTAGTCTCCGGCACAATTCCTCTCTGGAACGAAACCTGTCTGCAAGGAATCAACGCTCCGAGCCCTAGAAAGTCAATAACCTGTCATAAATGTAAAATTGAAATACCAGAAAATCAGTATTCCTATCATATGAGAACGAATATACACAAAGCAAACTGTTTATTGAATACCAAGTTCACAGATATTCATATTATTGCAACAGCATTCAAAAACAGATTAATGACATACAGATTGAATGTCACTCAGGAAGACGAGTACCTCGGTTTAGAGGCGTTCCTGGGTGATCATCTAATAAATATAACAGAATTGATAAAAATGTCACTTAATGAACACAATTGCATAAAATTGAATTTCGAATTGTTTGCCTATTTTATGTTATCAAAATCAGACGAACAACAATTAAAGTCGTTTAATACCAAATATGAAATTATTTATAAGAACACTGATTTGAATGAATTATTAATCAAAGTAATAAATAAACTAAATAATAAATTAACCGAGTTCCAGCACTGTCAATCTGGTTGGACATTTGTTTCTATGAGTCATCTCGAAATTAATGTAAACAAGTATTCCCCTATGAGAGGTGGGTCTTATATACAACTGCCGTCAGCTATTAAGCAGTCTAAAAGTTGTATAAATATTAAAAATAAAGATAATTGTTGTTTATTATGGAGTATAGTTGCTGGATTATACCCAGCTAAAATTAATGTATGCAGAACAAGTTCATACCCCCATTATACCTCTGTTTTAAATATTGAGGGAATGTCATTTCCTCCTACGATTAATGATATTAAAACGTTAGAAAAAAATAATCCCAACATCAGTTTAAATATATATGGCCTACAAAATAATACTGTGACCGGACCTCTTTATGCAACGCAAAATAGAAGAAAAAATCATTTTAATTTACTTTATATCGAAAAAAATTCTATCGGACACTACTGTCTAATTAAAGATTTAGTACAATATTCTTCATACTTTACTTACAAGTTAAGAATTAGTTAAAAATAAAACATAGCACCTTTTAGTAAAATAAGAAGTATATATACTCGGGGCATGTCTTATTTCCTCACATTTCACAATGAATTTCGTTAAGCAATCACATACTTTTAAAATAAATAATATAAAATTAGAAAATCATTCACAAAAAGTGAGACATAGCACACTCTTACCTAACACTATAAGATGTATTATATGCGGTCCATCTAACTGTGGAAAAACTAATATAATGCTTAATTTACTATTACATGAAAATGGAGTAAAATTCAAGCATATTTATTTATACTCGAAGACAGCTTTCCAGCCAAAATATTGTTTTTTAAAACAGGTCATCCGGTGCATACCCAATGCAAAGTTATTTATCTTCCATGATAATAAAGAAGTTATACATCCTAATGACGCCTTAACCAATTCAATAATGATTTTCGACGATGTCGCATGTGAAAATCAAATAAATATTCGTAACTACTTCGCAATGGGGAGACACAAACAGATAGATTGTTTTTACTTATCACAAACCTATTCCAAAATACCTAAACAACTAATACGAGATAATGTTAATCTTTTGTTAATCTTTAAACAAGACGACATAAACTTAAAACATATTTATAATGAACATGTAAATACGGATATGGAGTGGCTTCAATTTAAAAAACTTTGCTCTACTATATGGCAAGATCGGTTTGACTTTGTATTGATAAATAAAGATTGTTCTCTAAATGAAGGTAGATATAGACAGGGGTTTGACATATTCGTAACTTTTGAGCAAACATAATAAAAACCATAATACTGTAAAAAAAATATCAATCGTAGTCTACAATCTGTAAATAACGGTTGGATATTGTCGGGAATCATTATGGAGGTCAATATAAAAGAACAATTGATAAAATCCGTAGATAGTATAAAAAATAAAATTAAAACAATACAAAATGCAGAAGATGTCGATAATTTGAAATTTAAGAAGCTTTTTAAGCCAATAACAGATCCTCTAGAGACTTTAATTAAAGTTAATGATAAGAATAGAACTATATTGGATACGAGTGAAGGTGATAATAATATAATGAGAAGATGTAGCTCACCCGTAGATTTTGAAAATTTCAAAGGATTTATAGAGAAACATTCAAATGATGGTTCTGCATCCTTTAGCTGCACAGGTGATGATAGCGAGAACGATACATTTATGTCACTTAATAAAGAAGATATGATTGAAATCTATGATAATAACATGAATGTACCTTTCGGGATTCGAAGTGAAAACAAAAATTTGATGATGGGTAACTCTAAAGTATCATTTTCTTTTACAAACAACGTTAACAATTCCCTAAAATCAATTATAGCCACAGTTAATGACAAACATTATGAAATAACTCCTGGACTTAAAGAACTTTTACTACGTAATAGACCTGACCTCAGTCTGGTAACTGAAACTGATAAAATTGTTTACAAAGATATGCTCCATAATACAAATGCTCACAAACGTGACTTTAATCCAAACGGCCAATTAAAAGGTGATAAAGGTTTGAAATACCGTCAAATCATAAAACCTTTGTTTTCTGAACAAAATTACATTCAACATGCAGAACAAGTCATTAAGTCAAAAAGTGGTGGCTACTTACCTAAATTGAAAAAAAAGTATAAGAGTAATACAGATTATGTTTATTGGGATGACCCTAATGAATTAATCGATAGATTAAGACTATTAATGGCTTCAAAAAACGCTGGTAATACTAATCATGACAATGAAATTATATCAATTGTTGAAGAGTTAAAAGAAGCCGGTATAATAAAATAATAAAAAGCATTGTATCTAATTTTATATTTAGTTATTAAGAGAGTCTGAACCATGAAGGTTCATACAAAACAAACGTCGCTGTCTTTTAATGAAATAAGCTCTGAGCATATTGAGATCTTAGACAAATCAACCGAAACTGAATGCTGCAAAGATATTAATAAATACAAAGTTGAAATATTAATTAAAATAGAACAATTGAACAAATTAATTAGTGGTTTAAATAGCAGATTAAATAACATTGAAAAGACCATTGATTTAAAAGAAATAGCAGGGAAGTTAAGCAAGCATTATGAGCAAAATAGACGTCATAAATGAAATCCATAAAAACGCTAGAGTTAATTTCCCAAGAAGAAGTGTAATACTTAAAGATATAGATGACCTTTGGCAAGCAGATTTGATGGATATGCAAGCAATATCAAAAGTGAATGCAGGTTATAAATACATACTGGTGATTATAGACACTTTTTCAAAATATGCTTGGGCGATTCCACTTAAACAAAAAAATAAGCAACAGGTATCAGAGGCGTTTAAAACGGTAATAGAAACAGGACGAGTTCCAAAAAATTTGCAAACCGATCTTGGGAAAGAGTTTTACAATGATCAATTTAAAAGTGTTGTTAATAAGTATAAAATTAATCATTATTCTACTTATTCTACTAAAAAGGCCTCAATTGTTGAAAGATTAATAAGAACGTTAAAGAATAAACTATACAAGGAATTTAGTTTGAATGGAAATTATAAATGGTTTAACGGTATGTTAGAAAAAAAGTTACATGAGTACAACAATGATGTTCATAGAACTGTCGGTCAGTCACCTGCTTCAATAAATCAAAGGAATAAAACAAATATACTTCAAAGATACTTAGACGCAGCTCAGTCTCGAAAAAAAGTGAAATGTAAGAAATTTAGTGTAGGAGATTTTGTGAGAGTAAGTAAATATAAAGGATGTTTTGATAAAGGTTATTATCCCAACTGGTCCACTGAAATATTTAAAATAACAAAAATTCAAGGAACAAATCCAACAACTTATTTAATAGAAGATGGTAGATGTCGACCAATACTAGGCGCATTTTATGCACAAGAACTTCAGAAAACCAATCATCCCGACATATACCTCGTTGAAAAAGTTTTGAAACGAGAAGGAAAGCGAGTATATGTTAAATGGTTGGGGCTGCCGACCAGTGAAAATAGCTGGATTGATAAATCAAATGTATTATAACTCCTGAACAATATTTAAGCATTTTACAAACAATTATCTATTCACTTCCACTTTATTCTTAATGCAATAAAGACATACTTTATAATTCAGGTTTATGTAAAATAATTAAAAAATATAATAACAATGAAAAAAGCACGAGGACTATGTACAAGCAATAAAGAAATGGCTGGTTTATCATCTTTCAAAATGGATAAAGTAAGATCTGGAGCGGGGTTTAGAAAAACCCTTAAAAATATTGTATCACATACCAAAAAACACATCAAGAAACTAAAACCCACCTGTAAGAAAGCGTTAATGGAATTAGCCTGCGCTGCAGCTCATGAATTTGCATCTGATTTACCCATAAAATTACCCAGAATTATACCAGTACCTAAAACTGGAGGATTTCTTCCTTTAGTACCAATATTTGCTGGTTTATCTGCCGCTGGAAGTTTGGCTGGGGGTGCTGCTGGGATTGCGAAAGCTATTAATTCATATAAAACAGCTAAGAAACAGTTGCTTGAATCGGAACGTCACAACAAGCAAATAGAAGCTTTAATTATTGGAAAAGGATTACATCTTAAGCCTTACAAAGAAGGTTTAGGAATTTTTGTTACAAAGAAAAAAAACTAAATGGTCGGCTACCCAATAGAGCTTTAACTAATATTGATATATTGAAGCATTCAAATAGTATCCCATTCTTTCGAGGTGTATTTATGAGAGATGAATTACCAGGTAACCCATTACCATTAGAATGTGGAGTGATTAATCTTGATATTTCTCAAAACTCTGGCACTCATTGGGTAGCCTATACCAAAATATACGATCACATTGAATACTTTGACAGTTATGGTAACTTAAAACCACCTAAAGAATTAATAAAATATTTAGGAAAAAATATTCAGTACAATTATGAAAATGTACAACATGATCACTTGTATAATTGTGGACACTTATGTTTAAAATTTCTTAAATTATTTTGGAAAAGTAATAAAGGAATTTATTAATTAAGTGAGTGATTTTTATTTCTTACGTCTCCAAATTTCGTTAAACTATAAAAATATAAATGACATTGCTAGTTCATACGCATACATTCTTTCGTTGTTGGTGATAAAAGTCACTAGTGTTGAAAAAGGATTTTTTATTACCTATTTAAAGTAACCTCCTGCGTTTTATTCATACCAACATCATGCTTGTTCTTAATAAAACTCCTAATGAGAGAGGGAAATATAACATAAGACTGCCAATATCCAAAGAAGTGAGACGTGTCAGTGCAGTGAGAATTAATAAAGTTTCAAAGGAAAACAAAAGATTTCTTCAAGATATCGGTTTTAAAATATAATATGCTTCAAATTACAGATTTACCACAATATGATACCTCTATTGAGGGTTATGAGATCCACAGTTACAATCCATACAATAATAGCTTTAAAGAAAATGATGAAATTAGAATACCCATACAACAGCAAGATTTATATGTATTGCCGTCAGGTAGTTCCATTTACATAGAAGGATATGTAAATGTGTCAACTAAAGATGCAGCGGGAAAATTAGTAAAAAAAGATGTTGATTTTATAAATAATCCCATTTCATATTTGTTTCAAGATATTAGATACGAAATAAATGGTGTTGAAATCGATCGGATTAAAAATGTTGGTATTACAACCACCTTAAAATCGTATATCTCAATGAATGAAGGTGAAAGTAAAGCTGCAGCAGTCTGGGGATGGAACTTAGGTGGTACGAAATTAAGAAACGAATATTTTAGTGTTATCGTGCCATTGAACAGAATACTGGGATTTGCAGAAGATTACAACAAAATAATAATCAATTGTAAACATGAACTTATTTTACAACGAAGCAGCTCAGCATTGAACTGTGTGCTTATAGACAAAAATGATAACGTAGAAATAGATATACAAAAAATACAATGGCGTGTGCCGCGTATTAAAGTTTCTGATCGTAATAAATTGTTATTGCTCAAAAGCTTGGAGAGAGATCGTTCTATACAGATAGCATTTAGAAATTGGGATTTGTATGAATATCCATTACTTCCAAGAACAACAAAACATTCCTGGTCAGTAAAGACAACTTCCCAGCTAGAAAAACCGAGGTTTGTAATATTTGGTTTGCAAACAGCTCGAAAAAATAATAAAACTAGAAGTTCTTCTATATTTGATCACTGCAATGTAAGCAATATTAAATTATATTTGAATTCTCAATACTATCCGTATGACTCACTTAATCTGAAATTTGATGAAGGTAAATACAGTATATTATATGAAATGTATGCTAATTTTCGTCAGTCGTATTACAACTTAGGCATTGATCCATTGCTTAGCTTAGACCAATTTAAAGAAATTGCTCCACTTTTTGTGATTGACTGTTCAAGACAAAACGATTCACTTAAAACTGGACCAGTTGACGTGCGATTAGAAATTGAATGCTCTGAAGATATTCAAAATAATACATCTGCCTATTGTTTAATAATAAACGATCGACTGTTCGAATACAAGCCGTTGAGTAATATTGTGAGAAAACTATCATGAATGTCATCGTAGATGTTCAAGGGTTTAAGAGTGAAGAAAATGAGTTTATTCCAAAAGAAATAGCAATAATGTACAAAGGACACGTACAAGTACTGTTGATAAAACCACCACGACCATTTTATGACTTGACGAGGAAAGAACGGTTACAAGTGGCTTGGATTGAAAAAAACAGAGGAATAAACTGGAACGAAGGCTTTGTACCATATTTTAATTATCAAGTAATCTTTGGGGATTTTTTAAAAAATAAATCTATATTTACGAAAGGAAACGAAAAAGTGTTATGGATAAAAGATATATTCCGAATTAATAATGTATACAATTTAGAAAGTAAGAACTGCCCGAGTTTGTTGACATTATATAACAATTATTCAGATTCATCTGACATTATAAGTTGTATGTATCATACCAATATATGTGCCTTAAAAAATGTGTTTTGCTTAAATAAATGGTGTAAAGAAAATCAAGTGTTTTGTCAGTAAGATAAAATAAGAACGATCTTAGTTTTACGAATAAATGATTATAGAATGTTAAACCTACAAACTTACTTACACATATTCTATTATTTAGGTTAGTGAAAATGTAAGTAATAGTAATGTAAGAAATGTATCATTGCTTATAAAACAATATTTGAATAATATAGAAATAAATATTTAAACTTGACCTACTTGCGAGTTTTATTTCTTTAACACTAAAAATATTAATATAGTTAACCACCTGCCAACCACATATTATAGTTCGACATCGAAAGCAAAAACAGCTTGTTATAATGAGCAGTTCATACTGAACAGCTTGTTAAAGGTAATGAGCAGTTCATACTGAACAGCTTGTTAAAGGTAATGAGCAGTTCATACTGAACAGCTTGTTATAATGAGCTGATCATACTGAACCGCTTCTTATAATCAGCAGTTCATATTGAACTGCTCTGTTTATTTACACACTCGAACAGATGCTACTGATGAGTATGCGACTACTATACAGGACTTTAATTAAAAAAAAAAAAAAATATGTTTGAATAGAAAACTATAAATGTTATTAGTAGACCATTTTATGACTTGACGAAGAAAGAATGGTTACAAGTGGCTTGGATTGAAAAACAGAGGTATAAACTGAACGAAAATTTTGAATAATTAAGTATATTATGGGGTTACAGAGGAATAATCTGATACTCGAATGGTTTAACTGTGGAATATAGGGTTATTCAGATCACGATTTGTGATCTGAATACCCTATATTCCAACTACTCCCTTTTACCCACACATAGCAAAATAAAACCCAATTTTTTCGTGGATATTACATACAATAGCTTATTCTTTAATATTACCGAAGTATTTTGTAAGAAGTGCTTATTTCTTCCTTTGTGTAAAAACCTCGCTCAGGAACCCCTTGTTACATAAGTAAATAATACGTTAGTTAACAGGCTTAAATATACGTGTGAACATTATCCAATATTGAGTGGAAGAGCCTGGCATATTTTAACGAGGCAAACAGGCTTACGGGCTACGGTGGTGTCGGAGTAAGAAGTCATGTTTCTACCCTTTGAGTTGCGCTAAATAGCTGTCTAAATATTGAAGGTGTTTTCAGCATGAAATACATAATATCAAGCAAGTTCGCACTAACGAGTCATAATGTAAAGATAAAGCAAAAACGATTGTCTCATACAAAGAGGATGCTGAAAAACATTTAGATTCTTTCCGAGAAATAAAAGCGATCTTTATTTTTGTGAGTGTTTAACATTATGCATTTAGTGTTTTGATTTGAAACTTCCGCAATAAATTATTGCTTACTCAACTAAATGCGTCATACATTTTCAAACATCTCGAGGGTGTTATTTGGCTAGTTTTAGATTCTTTATCCATCTCAAACTAAATGCACCATTGCAGTAGGATCTCTGGTATGTGCTCAACTATGTCATAGATCATCTTTTCGATATTTCGGTTTTAAGGTTCCCAAGACATTGTGCACTTATACGATGATCATAAATGCAGATTAAACAAAAGAAAACAATTCTTCAATCATCAATCGTAATAAGGGAAAGTCGACATGGTAACAAGGTTATCCCATCCAAATTCAATAGTTTTCAAGTTGTGGTGGAATAAAAAAACTCACAAACATACATAAATACTTACATACATACATGAACCCTGAAAACATAAAACTCCTTTTTTGGGCAGTCGTATAAAAATAGTTTACAATTTCACGCGATATTTTACAATCTTACGGCGTTTGCTATTTTCCGTTGACAGATACGCATAACAACTTACACCCGTCTGAGAGAAACTTAGCGTAAGTCAGCAAGAATTTCCACATAAGTTCAGTTAAAATGCCTTCCCTTGCTAGTTATGTAAATGTTAACAATTGCCCTCCTCATCTCCAAAGGGCGTTATGCAAACATCTGGAAACTTCGACCAACAATTTTATGTACGCTTGCAATGTTGTTAGGACTTTGATCCTGTCTCTCTCTCTCTAGTTTCAAATGTTTGCTATTCATTTGTTTTACCGAGTGATGTTAGATGTGTCAAAGAAGGAATTTGAAGCATTGGAATGTTGCTATTCCCTGTGTTTAGTGTGGAATTACTGTTGCGGTTGGCGTCTAGAGGAAAGGTTTTGAGCCGACTTATCTACACGACTAACTTTGTTATCTTCTTTTTAAATGTAGGTATTTTATTTAATGTTGTACATGAACAAATTGTCTGTCTGCGTCAAAAGCTCTAGTCCCGTTGTGCTTTAGGAGCGAAATGGTCCCAGTTTTGAGCTAACAACGAGTACTGTCTCTACTGTACATTTTTTTTGTAAATTTTCTCTCCGAATAGTTCGTTTAAGCGGAATAGCAGTTGTGGTGCCTACACCAATCTGTGATGTTGAGTAGCAAACATCGTTGTTATTGATCGTGGAAACAGTAAACAAAACATTTTATAACTAGAGGTACTAATGATCAATCTTGGCGAAATGCCCCGAAGCACTGCGAAGTGAACTCCGCTTCGGCACGGTAAACTTGTTCATGACGACTTCCCCTTAACATTTTATGATTATTAGGGTTCCGTACTCAAAGGGTAACCTTCGGAACTCTATTACTAAGCCCCTGCTGTCCATCCGTCAGTCTGATTGATAGCGGGCTGTATATCATGAACCTAGGTAGACATTTGGAATTTTTACCAAGTGTGTAAAATGTATTGCCGAACAACAAATAGTAAAAATTAAGTAAAGGGGAATAAAACTGAAAAAAAAAACCTTTCTTGTGGGCTTTAATTAAGTGTTATTTTCGGTTTTGATAGGGAACCATTCGTGTGCGAGTCAGACTCGCACTTGGCCGGCTTTGATAGAACACTATAAACATAGAAAGTACCTACTCTCAAGCACTGTGTAAAAATAGAGTCCATTATTTCCACAGGTGGTTTCTACCTCTTAAACTAGCTACAAGACTTGCTACTTTACAGCAAGAGGTGGATTATTTCTAAGATTTTATATTTTCTTTGTGTTCATCTCGGATGATAGTTACTGTAGTAGCGAGTACAATATAATAGTAACCTTGACTAAAATGTTGCTTTATAAAAGGCTATCCTTGACAAAAACTGAGATTTAAGACAAGGAAGAAACTATCCTTTCATATTTTTTCTTTGATAATAAAAATTAAGAAAACTTAATCGATATAAAAAGTTCATGAAAAAGGCCTTTAGTAAGTAACACGATTTTGTTAACAAGATATTACATCACTTTTAAACGATACCTGATATTTCTGTAACAAAAACTACCGAAGCCATTACCGCAACTTTATAACTTTTTCATTGTGTAAAGGTAAAAAAAAATAGCCATATTGATGGATCAAAAGAAGATGGAGGCTTTCAGCTGTCTAAATAATAGACCAACGGGTTAGAGAGGAATAGACGTACTCTATACAGTAATAGCTTCTGAGATCGTTATTACCGACTCCATAACAAAGATGGGCACGTAAGCCGGGGAAAGTAATTTATTTTCCATTAATGTACAAAGGGCGGATGAAAAATCAAAGGCTAAATACTTTCGCAATCTTGTTAGATATAATCATATAATTTATTCTGGTATGAATTTGTTTCTGTTCGGAGAAGATAATTCTGCCCTTACATTTAAAAGACGTGTAGGAGTCGATACTGGGTAATCAGTAATCTCTGGAACTAAAACAATTATGTAAATGTGATTTCTGTAATTTCTTGAGATTGTTGTGGGCTTATGAGTCATAGAGCGTGCAATCTCAGAAATGATGAGATATATAAGTGAGAATAAATTGTGGAATTATGCTGTAATCTTTTTGTAATACAAAAAGATTTGTAGTCATATAAATGATCCTTTAGTAAGGCTGCAAATGTGCGTACATATAATACTCGTATCATTCTATTAATAGGATTAATTCCAAATTGGCGGTGAAACACAAGTTAGTTAGTAGTTAGGCGAATCGCGATCGATCGACTGACGATGCCATATTTAGGCTTATTTCATAATACGTACTACCTACCATAGCCTTTATCAACGCCTGGTCCCTGTCTATATTTCAGCTTAATTTCTATCATGAGATTGAAAGATACACAGAACTTTAATTAGCTAGTCACAACGCCTATGTCTTGTTTATCGCGAACTGCCTTCTGACTTCCTCGACCCTTTGGAAAACCTAGCCGGGTTTTCACTGTAAACACTCGTTTACTAATTAATATTTCTCAAAAATAATCTCATTTCATTTGAAGGCTTAATTGCTACTGAAAGGTCCACTTAAAGCCCAGAAATTCCCAAGATTGAAAGATCACTGGAATTTCCTCGCAGTGGAAGGAAAACAGAATAGGTATTATGAACTGGCTTTTCTGGTGAACCCTTTTGAAAACCTTTTTGGGGTTTCTAATTCATATTTCTCCTTACTTTCAGAAGCTTAAACCCATAAATTCTTAAGATCGTAAATATTACTGGAATCTCCTACAAGAACACAAGGAGAGTTGTTTGGAGTGGCGTTTCTTGTTCCTGCATTAATACGTTTTAAGAGGCAGCATCTTAGCTTCGCAAGGTGCAGTGATTGCTTTGCTTCACAGTATATTGTTCCACGATAACAACACTTTGTTCAGGCGTGCGGTATCCTACTTTTTTCATTACCAAGCTAATGGAAACAGTGTTGAATTGTTACGGGATTACATCAGCGCTGTGTATGCAATCTTGTGCGCATATTGTGTTTCTTTTAAAGCAGAATTAATATTGCTTAATCGGCTATATTTCTCTAGTTGCTTACAAACTATAGCTTCATGCACTGCTGCTGAATCAGATTCTACATGGAGAATCCGCTGATAACCTTGGATAATTGGAATAATTTTTATCCCGATGCATGCATCGGGATAAAAATTATTCCAAGCTTTGAATGAGCTCAATACCAATATTCGGAATCGGTCCAGTAGTTGAGGCATCAAATCAAACAGACACACTCTCGAATGTGAATCTCGAAGACTCTTGGAGCTAATTCTGTAGAAATGTTATCTCCTTGTTGAAGAACCGCCTCTGTTCCTGTATGCATAATCGATATTTCCTGTTTGCAAAATTCTCAGTCGAGCTAGACATGTCTGCTAAATTGCGAAGGGTTGTTTCCCCTCACAAGGGACGTATGTCGCTGTTATACATATGTATGGCATCACCCTTTTGCTTGGTGACGGTTACAAGATATTATGAATATGATGAGTCACACTCGCAAGTCAGATATATTGTCATCCGAAGCTTTATGTAATGCTGGTATCATTTTCCAGCATTGATTTATTCTGGGAAATTATGAATATATCGCCAACATATATGTAAGTAGGTAATTTATATTGGAATCATTATACTTAACTATTGAAATTTGAAAACTTGTTTTACTAAGCTCTAGTTTTGTATAAAACATTGATTCAATATTCAGGCGCATCTGTTAAGCCTGAAAACGGTCACATATGGCAGCTGCCTAAATATGAAAACTAGATATTTTTATTTGCATTGATATATTATAATAATGCGGCACCAGTAATTAATCCCGGATTAATTGGACGCCCAAAGCTCTATTTTAAATAAATTCAATAAATATGCAAACAACAGACCCGCTGTAAAAGCTTGAAAATAGTTTGGAATATGGAAATTTAATAAATATTAAACGCAGTCCTGTGGGATTTGCTTGTAAATTATGTATCATATTGCGATAGTGTTTCGTTGATTTATAGCTTCGACCACAGAAATAAAGTGGACCTTTGGGTGAAGATATCACATAGGCCATTGGTACAAGTAGATAATGTTTTCAACATAAGTTTAGCAAACCTTTTCAGATCATTGAGAAGTTTTTTTGTAAACCTAGAGGCTGACTTACAGTCCTGGTATCTAGAATATAGCGAATCTCTATTGCCTTTATTCAACATTAAATAAGTTTACGAATACGTCATAATTTGCGGCTTTTATCGGTAAACATAATAAAATTACATTATTAATTTTAGTCTTGTGCTGGTATATAAAGCAAGAAAATCTCAGTTCTTGGTCCCACGTGTAAAACACGTGAATGGCTCTTGAAATGTATTTCTGTATTTCGATCATGGGCACAATGAGATTTGATTCCGTCTAAAGTTAACTTAAAACATTTCTCTATTTTCGCCGGTTTAATTGTGAATAAAGTATGAGGTTAGTTTCACCTGTTAAGCTTAAGAAGAAATGTTTTGTTTGAAAGGTTGTGCGACGTTTCTTCTCACCAGACTAAGTTAGGTATAGGATGTAAAGAAGGGTGGACGGACATCTTGGGGTCTTGTCTTTGAAAATGCTCGGTTTCGATATGTAGGTATTGTATGTCCAGGGTGGAGACAATAAAAAAACTAGCAATACTAGTTCATACGAATATATTGTCTTTTATCACAGATTTGGTGCCAATAACTGCAAAAGACTGCTTCGAATATTTCGTCAGAATAGTAGTCAGTATCCTTGACGTTTATGTAATTGGAAAGTTTATTTTTAATTTCGGAGACAAGATTTATAATAGTATCAAAATATTCCTATGAACCAGTACTTTCATTTATTGTCGTATCGATGTCTCCACATTGTATACCTTTATAGATAGCTGTATTTTTTCTATTGACATGTCATAACTCCGTCAAAAACACAATTTACTCCCCCAGACAGTCGTACTAATAATTCCCCTTATTTTAACACTTTACAGCCTCATTAGAATTGTCGATTACGTAAAAGCTAATTATAAACTAATTTAATTGCCAATACATTTACTCCGTAGCTAAGCGGGCTATCTAAATTGCCTACATCTGCCGTAATCTGCATAAGTAATTAACGCAGATTATATTCATTAATTAATTCAAATGTGCACTATTTTCCCACGCCAGCGGACAGTATGTTTTATTGGTAGAACATAGTTTATCGTTGGATGATTTCTTCAGGTCTGCCTTACGATCGTTTGTGTTTGATTTTTCTTTTCTCCGTATTTTCCTGGTTGGTAGTCCAATACATCACCCCAATTGCGTCACTTAGAAAATCGCATATTCTATCACAATAAACTCTACGTACTTGGTCTACTAGGTTGGACTGCTTGCATGTCATCATTTTTGTGTGACGTAATTAGGCTACAATACTGATCTAAAGTTTTAAACCTAGGAAATATTGTATTTATAATCCAAAAGTGAACCTATATTGATAAGATCAGGTTTGAATGTAAAACAAATACCACCTAGTGAAAGGAAGCTTTTCGAAAACATTGCGAAGGGTAACTTGCCTCTACAAGATAAAAAAATCGGCCAAGTGCAAGTCGGACTCGCTTGCAAAGGGTTCCGAACGAATAATGTTTTTTTCACTTGTTGCTTTTAAATCAGACTTCTTATATGTTTTTATGTAATCTATGTAAAGACCTGCTTTGTTTTTTTTTTCAAATTTTAGGTTCAGTATTTTCTATTTTAGAATATTTAGAAATAATCCAAATATGTCAGACGGTATAGTCGGAAAATCTTTTTTTAACCTTTCTAATTTTTCCCAAAAAAGTGAAAATTTATTTATATTTCTTACGCATCCGTGTTTGGGTTATAGAAGGTTGTATATATGTACCAAATTTCAACTGAATCGGTCCAGTGGATTCGGAGAAAATCGACTGTGACAGAAGGACAGACAGACAGAAAGGCCGACAGACAGACAACCGAGTGATCCTATAAGGGTTCCGTTTTTCCATACAGAGGTTCGGAACTCTAAAAAGTACTATTACTGGTAGTTACTTTTAGCAATGTTACCAAACAGAAAGCAACAACGCCTGAAAGCGAATACAAATACGCCTTCACGCTCTTTGTCATCCATCCATCTTTAAGTAATGTTGTACAATATACATCTTAACAAAAATCCCATTGCCATTACACAACAACATGTTAAATTAAATCAAGTCTTTGTAATAATTATCAAAGCAACACGTAATACCTACCATCCAATTATTTATCTGCCATCTTCAATTACGTCGCAAATCATCTATGCTACCTTGTGTCAATTTCAATTAGGCAAAAGCAAATGTTTATCCTCGCTAGCTCAATTAACAACATGTTTGATATAACTATACGACAGTCCGGTTCCATTGCAGTTAATGTCTTATTGTGACTATTACCACTATAGTTTACTTACAAATTAATGGCTTCGGTGAACTGGTAACACGGAAGAGGAGTTTATTAGTGGAATAAAACAAATTTATGTTTACAAGCATTATTGTTATCGCTATAGCCCAAGTGTTTGATATATGCAAAATTTGACAAATTATGTTGGGTTTTGCAAAGCTATGAATCTTCGCCGAAGCTGTTTCGAGTAAGTGTGGCCCTCGGGCAGTCTAGACATTATTTAGGCGGCCAAAATAAATTGCGGGATACTGCTGCAGATGGAGCGGTTCCTCCGATATCTTTAAGCTTAGGTTTCAGAAACTTAAATAGGAAAACGTAAATTGAAAATGTTGTCTTCTGCGTGATATTACAATCAAGACACTGGGATTCGTTTACAAACTACTTACTGCCCTTTTGCTACAAAAAATAATTATTGAATTAATTAACAACAACAACGAGGATGTCACATTTTGTTTCTCAATGTCAGCAACCGTTATAATGAATTCTTAATAGCTTGCACTTAATAAAGAAACAGAAGGACTACTGACCTTAAATGAACGATCAACAGGTGAACGCCGGAAGGGTGATTCTGAAGCACGTATAGTCACCAAAAGTAATGTATGTCACGTTCGATCCCAGGAGGAAACGACTAAAGGTTACAGAGTCACGGTGTATAAAATTGGTAACGTTATTACCTAAGAACGAACCGTTAAACTAATTATTGGAGTATTGTAGCTCGGGGAAGAGGTGTAATAAACTGAAATACAGTCGCACAACGTAACAAATTAGGAGCGTGTAACTAAGTTTTATGTGTGCTTAGAATAATTAGAACTGCTGGAATTAAACATAAAGATAAAAGCTGCTATTTTCTGGTGCAAGTATAAAATAGGAAAGTAAAAACTCTTATTTTATTAGAAGCATTTAGAATAACAGCCTTTAGACCCGTTATCATAAAAAAAACTATTTTCAATTTAAGCAGTAACTAGTTTGTTCTAGTTTTTTTTTTTTTTTTTTTTATTTAATATGGGTTTGCTCTTGACTCTAGTCTAGGTCATAGATGACAGAGACAAAGTCGACGATGGAGCGAGCCTACCCAGAAGAAGCCTGTTCACTCTAACTTTGAAGAGATTAGGGTTGTATGCGAGTTTTTCCCTCTCCCAGCTTAGTCGATATGAATTTATCTGTGGCGGAAATATTTTTATACAGAAACCCACTATCTTGTTAAGTCTTACCTAAATCCTAGGTATTACAATAATTTTCATTCAATCTCTTGTAAAAATCTAAATTACTAAAGTACCATTTTAGCGATCTGATTTGGGATTCCAGAAGTATTCTGAATCACTTTGCCACTAGACCAATTATTAGCTGGTTGGAATAAGTAATTATTTCGAGTGTTAGATGTACAGTTTCTATTTAAGTAGGTTATTTCTCAATCGGAAATGTAGCCCGTTTATCGGAAGAAGCTGCAATTGAGGTTTTGTGGGTAGTAAATAAATCTGATTCTCTTTCTTTGCGTTATCATTATAAATTATATATGTAAGAAATTAATTTGTCCCGATTAAGGTCAAACTTTTTGAATGAATTTCTTTGGTCTATGTGGTGTTAATCGCAACTCCATGGAAGATGACTTTTATAATGATGTAGGTTGTCAAAGTTTGACGTTTTACTGTGCTGTTTCGTTGAATAGTTCCAAAAATATTATATATTCACTTTGAATATGGCCTTTACCTATCGTACAATTTCGGACTGTTTTAGATGTTGTAATTTTATATGTCCGTGGCAAGATAGACGTACGATCTCGATACCAACAAATCTGATAAGTAGGTATTGTTGCCAAATTCTGCTACTTTGTTTGCACCGTTTGCACTTTTTACTTTGTCGTCATCATGTCTTTGCCAAGAATCGGTTTTGTAATCAAAATCTCATTTTCCAATCTTATATTTTGTTTACGAGACTCGTGGGCTGTAACATTTTCCTCGTGTTTATGTGATTCGATGCAAACAGTAAGCTCTTGGAGTTGGTTTCATTATTATTCCCAGAAGAGCCTCATTAACATCGCTCAGGAATACTTGAAACTATTCTTGTACACGTTTATAGAAAAGCTTTGAAGTAGTAGTATTATTCTGCTGCTTTTATCATGCCTCTAAGGTTGCAATCGGCAAATTCAGAAATAGATCGGTTGTCGTTGAAGTGGTCTTCGATGTTATTATTTACTGATGTTTGTATTCAAATTCATGCTTTTTCTAACACCATCTATTTAATTGGCCCTAAAATGCCTGCCTACTAAATGTTTAATGTCTTGAAATCTTTGTCTATAAATTAAAAAAAAAAGTTAGAAATTTTGATAAAAGCTCCACGAATAACCAGAAGATCCCGAATATTTTTAATGCATGTGATATGTATTTAGATTTTTTTTTCCAAGAAATACGACTCGACATGAGCATGTCGAGTCGTATTTCTTGGAAAAAAAAAGTCTTATTTTAAGTAAGTACCTTTAAGTCCATAACTGAGTGCCATTCTGTATTGTCGCAGGCCTACAGTTGCGGAGCATAGAAGAGCCAGCGGGAGGCGCGGGCGGCGGCATGCCCGCGCCTACCTGCTATGATGCTGAATGCGCGCGCACCGAAGCCTGGCTCGACGAGAACCAGGAGTTCGTGCATGACTACTTCTTGAGGTAAATATATTCATCTCTTTCTAACGTACTGGCTTAGGCTAAAATTAAAAGAATACTCTTTCGTGTATGATGAAGAGGACCAGCGTTAACAGAGCTCTGCTATCACGAACACAGCTTCTCTTTGGAAGAGAATTTGATATCACCCACAAGCAGTCTATAATGCTCTTAATTCTCTGACCACAAGTAATTCACCTGAAGTCATTTTTCTTAAACAAAATAGTTTTGTATATAGCGTTTACTTTCCAAGCATTTTTCCGTAACTTGGAATCAAAATGTATTTTTCCCTGAAATGTCCAACGTTTTAACTACTTGCAACATAATAATTATGTATGTACACAGTTGCTGTTAGATCCCAAAGTGCGGCGCTTACCGAACTAAGCTAAGCGGTACCCACGCAATTAGCGGTGGCACTAAAAGCACAGGTTACCTAATAGTTGTTCCTAATCCTGTTAAGTAAAACAAGCGTTAAATTGTGTTGGGACAAGCAAATGTAGTGACAAATATAAATCTGTAGGCGTATCATTTGTGTCTTGATGTGGAAACGAACCAGTGACTCGACAAACCCAATGCGCTTAACATTAATCCGGCCAATACAACGCTCAATACTTGATACTAAATTCGAGTTAGGATTAGGACTCAGTGCAATGCGAAAACCTGTTCATTGATTCCAGTTCGAATCCTCCATTCCATTTGATTCAAATCTCTGAATTGAATGTCGTAACTCATTGTACAGTTATCCTGTACGCCAACTATCGCTACTGTTTTGATTGAAGTACAAGCCTATTGTACACATTATCATTACAAAAGCCATCCACAATAATTTACGCGCTCTCTACATGCGGGGCATTTGTTGAAAACGTTGCCCGAATGTGTTCTATTCAGGTCATACGGATTCGTATACAATGGCTAATTCAAATGGCCCGGTTGCAGGCGGGCGAAATGCGAATTACCACTGAAAACTGGCTTTAAGAGATTTTCTTCAAATATTATATTAAAAATTGAGTCTATTTTAAGAGTTATCTGCGTGGGATACAAACTCATTCGTTTTGGTTACAGAAATATGTATGATACTGAATATAACTGGATCTTATAATGTTGACTCATTCTCATTGACATCTTAATCATATAAATCCGATCAAGTGACAGTAATATGATAATGACATACATATCTTGACATCTTGGCACGATCCCCTTTTCATATCGAGAGTGGGACGTACGCTACAGAATACGATCTAAAAATGTTCGAACTATGAATACAAATTCTTACAAAATTCTAAATTCGTGTCATTGACGAACGCCCACGTATTCTGACCTGTTGTACAATTGATCTATTTTCGATTCAGATTTTTTGTCGAAACTACTAATTTACAGTACAAATAAACTGTAGATCGGCTGGTATTCATGGGCTTAAACGGTTTTATCTCATCGTACATGCAACACAGACTTATTCTGTTTATCGTCGAAAGCTTTCGGTTAATCCCGCAACACATATCTGCTGGGCGTTTGTGGACCAATAGCTTGTATCCATAATGAAATCCTGTTGGTTATTCCTGAGAGATAAATTATAAACATATTTATAAACCGTATTCGTATTATCTAGTTTGTTGCCTGATTTTATTAGAATACCCTGATAAACCCTTCTGTCGCAAATACATTTCGAAGCATTTATAATCTATTTTTAAAAAACTTAGCAGTTCTCCAACTTGAATTAGGAGTACTATTTAAATTACTTGTGGAATTCAACTGTTATAACAAGATTAGCGGAACCTTATTTCGCGCCGCCCGTCGACCACTTTTAGCTGAACTGCAAAAGCAATGAAAAGCTTTTCTCCAAACGCCAATCAGAAAAATAACAAGTTCGACTCCCGTCACTCAGTAAGTACTGAAAAAGCAACAGACAGTTCGAAAAGCGATGCTAACAAGAAAATACCCAGACAGGACACCCAGTTAGCCGCCATGACAGATGAGTCTAGGCTTGACACGTCCTACAAAACACTAGGTCTGCTAACTGGGTCGACAACATTTGTTTCGAGAAGAAGACAAGAGACAACGAGTGATATTCGTTGACGGGTCTAGTTACACCCTTTTCACTCATTATTTAGATCTCTGACACATAAGATAAGTCATCATCACATTCGACAACTTGACATAAACATTTCAGTAAGGCCTTTGAGAGCCTATATCAAATAAAATTGTACCTACCTATAGATACAAAATTCGACAAGGGCTTGATTATCATAAAACCTTTAAACAAAAAATGTTTAAGAGAAATCAAAAGGGTATTAAGTGATATTTTAACTTTTAAACATTGTGTGGCTTTTTAATGAAGATTGAAGTTTTTGCCGTGGTGATTGGGTTGAACTAGAAAGTAGAAAGTTACATAGAAAATGAATGCGCAGCGCATGTATTACTTTAAAAGAAGAAAAATACTGTTGCAGATATATAGTAAGTGAGCAAAATATGTGGCTTAATTGAAGTCATTGCTCATCATACTATTACGCCTTATCACTGTCAGCATAGGAAGTCATAGCTTATTAAGAGGTTCACCGTCAATTGCACATGTCACAGCGCAACATTGCAGGAGGTAAAACATTATCAAAAGCGGGTTTCCCATGCACTAATTAAAACAATCAGCTTCATAGTGATTGCTATAACCTTGAATAAGTCATCAAGTCATGCTTTTAGTACTCAAAAGTTCAGTTTCTTTGACGATATCAATTAGAATTTCATCTACAGCCGCCATTGTTCTCAGGAAAGATTACAGCCTTCATAAATTAAATTTGCTTTCACTTAATCGTAAATCTTTGATTACTGAATGGACTGTTTTATAGAATTTCTGAGCCCTTTTGTTGAAACTCAATTAATTTTCAAAGGCTTATCTCAATGCGTATTCAAATGTCTTGTTGTTTGTTTTTTAAAACAATTGAATTAAGGTTTTGTTTTGAAGTTTTAATTGTTCCATTGTGTCATGATCACATTGTCACCAAAAAATAGAACAATAGAAATGCTTCGGCGATAATGTGAAGTAGCGGTAAATTTGGATGGGCAAGGTCGATTGAATCTTAAGTATATTTTACATTGTTGGCCATGGAAACATTTTGATGAGAAGATCACGTGTGAGTGTGACTAACCTTACCAAACAAGATTTTACTTAGTAGGTAGACAAACAAATAAAGTTTCCTAACAGGTATTGTGTGTTTGAGTATTAAACTGGCTTATGAAAAGGGTCTCGAGAAGCTTTCCCTTCTTCATCTTTGTGAACTTCAAGAACTTCACTATTGTTTTAGGGTCACCATCCAGTCCAACGAATATTAAACCCTACTTTACACAAAGGGACTGTTGTCCGACCTTTTCAGCCGGACTTGTTAAGAGATATCAAAATCCTATATAGTTAAAATACCAACTGTAGTCTTAACAGATATTGTAGCGATTGCACAACTACATTTGAGTGCATTTTCTGATTCACTTACAGTTGATAACCGTAGTACATCAAGTTAGTTACTCACTCGTTAAGTACTAACTTTACCAACTTGATTTGCCAGTCTTGTTTAATGTCACAGTCTTTTTGTAGTCTTAGCTTTGTTGTAGCATTGTTTTTTTTATTTATTAGATAAACTGTTAAGGAATTTTTGATTATTAACAACTATTACTATTTCCCAGGAACAGTATACTGGTCACAACTATTTTCATTAGAACATTTATTAGCGAGAGCAACTTTTCTTATATTTGTATTTGTCGTTATAAAAAGTCGTTTTTATAACATTAATTTAAAAGATATATCTAAGAAGTAACAGCCCTAGACTTTACATAGCGTACCTACCTAATATAAATTATAATTTATTAGCAGAAGGCCACAAGTCTTAATAGTTTTGTTTAGGTCTCTTAATTACTGTGTCCCAGTTGTTGAAACTCTCGAGCTTTGTCACTTAGCTTTTGGTTTATTCAGGCTGTTCAACAATTTCGAGTTTAATTAAAATTAGTGTTATGTAGATTATTTTATGGGTACAAGCTTCGTAATAGTCGCATGCCGCGGATCTTTGTAACCACTGTTTCCTTTAGTGTCTGAAGCATTACCCAAGTGTGCTTACATTTTAACGTGTTTGTATAATTAGGTTTGTCTGAAGGGAATATTCTGTTTGTGTAACAACGTTAAAATCTGACAGTCAAATACTAATTAGTTGTTCATTTAGGTGTACGAGTGTTAGTGAAAATGGGCATTTATTTTTCAGTCATGGAATGCTCTTGCACTTTCCAGTCATTTTATCAGAAAAATATAAACGAGAGGAAGAAGAAAAGCGTCTGGAAAAATAAAGATATACTTTTTGTTGTTTCATATTTAAATCAGATAAGATATAACGGTTTTTTACAAAGATATGACAGTCCATGACCCATACAAACAACAAAGTATCATATCTAACCTAAACATATTAATATTGGATAAGTTATCCATTGAGGTCTGTTGTCATAGCAACGTAATATGGAAAATCAATGTTCTTTGACATAATTTAAGTATTTACAGCTATGTTATGTAAATTAATTCCTTTGGCTACAAAATAGCAATATATCATTCGCTAATGACGTCACGTAAAACATTTACTTAAATCGACGCCATGTTTTTTAAATTAGACATTTCCACGCTCCAAGGAACGTGAGATCGTAAATCATAAAATTAATGCCGCTTTTTCGGTAATAAATTCACTGGTTTACGGTTAAAAATACTTCCGACAGATAAAACAAATAACCGGAGACCGGGCAATAAGGAAACTTGGGTATAAGGAAATTAACTGATACTCGTTAGTGACCAGTCACATAAACCCAAGTTATAAAGTTAACAAGAACAATATATAACCGCTTTTAATCAGCTCATACAAGTGTGCTTTGCGCGAAGAAATCACAATTCCAGTTGAAGTGGGTGTTAAATAACGAGATCATATCAGAGTTGACAGCATCCAGACGTGTTTGTTCTCTTAACCTCGTATAAATACACTGATTGTAATTTAGATTTGAGGTACAGGCTAATCTATCAATTAAAGAATTCAATCTACATCATCGTTCATTATTTACTGGGTATGCTGTCGTGGTTTTGGGTGTATAGCCGTTATTTTCGTCATCCAATGCGACTTATCTTCGTCTCAAGCATTAACCCAAGTAGCTGGCAAGCAAAATCGTTCTAGGATTAATAAAAGTAAAAAAAAGGAATACACATAATTATTTCTCGTTTTTGAAGCTGTTTAAAAGATAAAATAGAAGAGCCAAGACTCCTTTTAGGCAGCCTCATGTTCACCGTAAAACTTTAACAGCCATTATAGCAGCGACACCAGTTTTCAACCAGTAAAAGTACTTCTTGCAGTAAAACCTGACATAAACCAACTTATTCTGGAAGTTGTTATTTTTATTGAAGTTTATAATGACAATGCTTCTGTCGGTCCTGAATAGGCCATAAAACGTTTAAGATATAAACACACTGATTAGTTATGAATGGATGAATTGGCTTGAATAATTACGTTGGTGGGTGGCAGGCAGTAGTGTGAATAATAATAAGGCACTTGGAGCTATTCAAAGAAATGTACTTGTTGATAATGTGCTGTGGTGTCGAGATACTATACATTTTGTTCAATATACCGCGTATTATTTGAGATCATTTTCATTAATATTCGCTGTACAGTTTTTATTGCATTTATCTCAAATGAACACTCCGATTTGGATTACCGAGACGTGTGAGCTATAAAACCCAATATAAATTCTCTAGCACGTAATGTTAATGTCGCGAACACGTTAAATGTAGCTTTATCGAACCTCATTGAATGTAAAATGCGATACGCTGCATAAGCATTTTATCGTGTCAGCTTATAACATTCTTAAGTATCACAAGCGCATTTCAAGTTTCGCAGACTCACTGAAATAAATTTGAAAATATACGGACCGTATGTTATTGTTGAACTCTACAGACTCTGGTATACAAATTGTCACATTCGAGAATTTCCATTTGTCCTTTGGTTCGACGCCCGGAAAATGGGAAGGAGGATATCAGTGCTATTCTACCGTATGGAATGAACATGCTGAATATTTATTAGTTTAATATGTCCGTCTTTGTCCTTATTATGTATACAGCTTCATTTGCTGTTGCTTGTCTTTCTTTATTGTCTATGTTTTTCACAAGTTTGTTACAGCAACGAAAATAGTTTGGTTCTACTTTGTCTTTGTCTTTTCTGCTACATTATTTCGGTCTAGTGCCAAGATCCGCTTTCTTTCCTACTAAGTAGCTTCAGTACCTAGTTTGCAAGTTTTGATTTCGGCTTTTACAACATCCTGCTAGAGCTTCTCGTGGGATTTCATTGCGGTCGCAGTTTCTAGTGCATTGATATTTAATAAAGCAGGTACGCTAAGACCATTTCACGTAGTCTGTCTGTGCCAAGCTGAAGTTTGAAGTTCCAAAATTGTTGTTGAACTTTCGAAGTATCTGTTAATAAATTTATTCCCGTAGCAACCTTGTCATCCTTACAAATAAAGTCGACATCAAAAAGACTTTCTTGTGTTGTTAAATTAACATGGAAATGATTATAATAACATTAATACTTGAAAGGCCTGTTAGGACTAATCTTATTATCCCTGAGTGCTTTTGTCCCTTCAAGTTAACTCATTATAATTTGGAAAACAAAGAAAATAGGGCATAGTCCGTGTAATTTTTATGTAGATCCATTTAATGATTCCATGCTCAACATTTGTTGGGGCTTTAAACAAGAAGATTATTATTTTAAATCTAATGAAACGTTTAATGATGATTCAAATCATTGTCGTCAAGGGTCAACTTTGAGACCATGTAAAAAAGATTAAGTCAATCATGGACAATTATGATACTTATTTGGGATGCAATAGCGGACGTAAATTCACCTGTGATGTCTCAATATGATCTCAATGCTCATAGCGATAGCGACCAGTCGTCTAGTGGGTAGGCTATTGTCAGAATCATATTTAAAGGAGTCACAGCCACCAAACACAAAATGTCAACCATCACATCACATTAGAATACAAATACTCGCATTATTCTACTAGCCATATTTACTTTAAACTTAGTTTTCAGTGCAGAGATATTCTCGTCCTATACAAACATTGACAACGATGCTAGTTAGCGTCAGCTAGTTTATAATATGAGTACCTATTGTTATCAAAGTTTCCGTTACAATTACGTTTCTAGTAGGATGATATTATTTAATATGCTTTGTTCTGCTTTGGTTTGTTGTTAGATAGGGATGGAATATGTTTAAGATGCATGTATTGAGAATTGTATCATCGAGTGCATTTGAATTATATATTTGTTACTGTATTCACTATGATTTACTTTTGAAAAAAATATCGTCTTGAGTTTAGTTAAATTTGCTATTGAGGTTTATATTTTGGAAATAGATAGCCGTGATAATATCATGGTTGTTAAAAAAAATGTATTCTAAAAACAGATAATCTTTGCTGTATCTATGAATTTCTAAACATACTATACATTATTTACGAGTATAATTTGTAACTTATTTGTTTATCCAATCTTCTTAACTGTTTCAATTGCTCAAACACACAAAGAACGCAACATCGCAGAGATGCGCTTGCGCATTGTTGACGAGTTAACGTTTAAATCTCATAATCACGCGCACGAAACGGACATTCTTGGAAATCCTGGAACTGTACAAAGAACTCGGAATTTCTTAGTAGAGATGGGCCAATTATGGACTTGGCCGACTAGCTGACTAAACGACTAGTCGTCGCTCAAATAGCCGATTAGTCTGACGCGGTTTGCATTTTCTCGGCTGCTATAAATGTGATCCGATAGTCGACAACTAGTCGGTCTATTGTTTTAAATAATTCGATACAATCCACTGTTCTTATAAGACTGAATTAATTCTTAAAAAAATTAAAGTATCTACAGCGTATAACAAATTAAACGCAAAACTGTAAAGGGGTCATTATAACCCTGAAACAGCGAAAAAAAAAACAATCTTCCCATTTATTATGTTTGCTTAAAGTGACAAAATGTACTGAACAGCTGATTTTTTTCGCGATTTGAGGGTTGCTCCCAGTGAAAGTTGTTCATAATTATGAGTGCAATGACCCCTTTTCAGGTTTTGCTTTATTGTAAGTAAATGAGATTTATTTCGTTCTTACAATTTTATTGGCGAAAAGTCGTCTTCGCCGACTGCTTTCGCCAAACAGTCGGCTTTCCCGACTCGGTACATCTCTACTTGTTCGTATTTAATAAGGTAAACGGCAATTGTCGGCAGGAAGGCGACGCGGCAAGTGGTGGACGCGTGGCTAGTGTCGCACGCGACGCCGCCCAGCGCCGAGCTAGCGTCGCCGTCGCGCGCGGGCTCCGGCTCCGGGGCGACCACACCTGTCAGGTAATATCACGGATTATTGGATATCAATGACGTGTTACGAGTATATAATATAGAGGCGCCATGCACCAAAATCACAGCCCTAAAAATAGCGCAAGCACAATTGATACCAACCAGTAGCTTGATGCTGGTTTATACGGTTAGTGTCTTAACCTTGCTGAGAAAAGAATATAATTATATGAAAGTTCTATGAGGGGTAGTCGTAGTAGGACAAAGAAGAGCAATACATAGGTACATAGTTTTAGCTGAGAGATTAAATTCCTACGTCTGTAAATGAAAATATTTTGTTTAAATCAGCGTCACCTTCTGAATTAGTTTGTGCAAGAATTTTTGTTCGAGAAGGCCGAGAATAATATATATTCTGCCATGAACTTTTGTAGGTTATGTCTATGGTAACTTTTATATTCAAATTCGAGGAAGTAAAAGGTTAATATCGCATTAGTATTTTCCGTTTCTAGTTATTACAGAAGCATGACTCTTTGGTAGACCTTACTTTAGGTGAACAATAGATATCTACAATCTGAGTATCAATATCAACCAATCTTTTTTTATTAATTTACCTCGAAGGGGAGCCCGTAGTCTTTTGACCATATTGCCTAGTCTTACGTCCTTAATTTCTTCTGTTTTGCATTAAAATGTGGATGTGACACATTTTAATGGTTTTCGGATTACCTATCTGGTAACAAATATATCGATTCGGCCTTCTCAGCAAGCTTCGAGTGAGGTAGTCAATACAACATAAAATTCTCAGCTCCCCTTAACCGAGATTGCGCCTGTTTCAATTATTCCACAAATTTTCCAGGTGCGTGGACACTTAAGACACAAAACTACACCAATTTTAATCACAATATCCACTAGGAATCAATTTACGAATAATTAAAACAGCCGCTAAACTTCACTCGACAAAATCCCGCCAAAACTGTCAACCAATCAACAGTCGTCAATAACAGATCTACATTTTTTTTTATTTGGGGTACTAGTCTTTTTGCCAGTCATTAATTGAAAGTAATTCATTTTTTTTACACCACAGTATTTTTACATACGCGCAAGGAACACCTTTACCTAGAAATAAACTGTATTATTAATTTATTTACTCCTTTCAATTTTAATACACAAACTAAAACTGATTACAATACAATAATGCTGTACTTACTGTCACTTGACGGAATAAACGTTAATGAAAAATTTCCACACTTTAATTTGTTGTCAATTTTAAAAAGGGCGATACTATTTATGCATATGAACGAATTCCTTTGAGCAAAAACAGATGTGATCAATTTATTAAAGGAGCAAATCGACATTATTAGATCATGAGGGGTAGATGATAGTTTTCGCCATTTCTGGGTACCCCTGGAATATAGATGAATTAAAAGTAACCCTTTTGCAGGGAAGCCTTGTCCTACACCGTTCCTACGTGCTCAAAATTGGGCTAGGGTCTATCTGTTCTAAACTATGTATAAAGGTGCTCCCTCACTTGGAGCATTCGCCTGTAATGTAACGTTACAGAATCGAGCATTTCATTGGTGAGGGAAGAGAACCGAGCATTACAGTGCGCAACTTGATGATACAATGTGTAAAATCGAGTGTCCCAGACTTGACGAGCGTTCGCCTTATTGTAATGTAACTTAAAATCGAATCTGAAATGTTACATTACAGGTTTACAGGCGAACGTTCCAGGTGAGAGAGCACCTTTAGGCCTACTGAAATACTCAGTAATCTCATTCTTATTGGCTTATCAAGAAAAATCGAAAAATATCGGAGCAAAATATTTGGAAAAAGGTTACCTATCCTATAATATTGCGTAACCCAGCTTACCCCCTGTTGTGGTAGGTAATGGATATAAATATACAGAGAAAGCCAAAAGGATTATAATGATCACATCAGAGTGACTGATATCGAAAGTCTTGGCTCGGCTTTGTTTGATTGCTGAAATTACTGAATCATTTTTATTAATTCAATGGCCTATTTATTATTTGTTCTTATTTTACAATAGAATACTTTTATTCATAAGAGGACAACGTAGCTAAATTATATCAGCCGCACGGGTCGATCTTTAAGGTTAAGCAACGCTTGCCAAGGTTAATCGGTGGATGGGTGACCATCTCAACATTTCGAGACTCCTCTGTGCCTCCGAAAGCACGTGGTCCCGGCTGTGATTTGTAGATCTTTGGCAGTCGTTACGGATTGTCAGAAGCCAGAAAATCTGACTCCAGTCTTGCCAAGAAGTACCGTGTTACCCAGCTAATGGGTTGTGGAGGTCAGATATAGTTATTCTACGTAAAATAATAGTTCTCAGCTGAATCCGGTTTGACTGGAAGCCGGCCCCAATATAGTTGGGAAAAGGTTAGGCAGATGATGAATACTTTTTTCATAGGTCAGGTTTAACTACTCATACATACCTATATCTGGTAAAAATAATCAGGCCACTTATTAAAAAAAGTATGAAATATACCATCATGCCTGTTATCCCTTAAAGATTAGGTTAGGTTAGACGTACCTATTGAACACATACATTTCTCCAATAGGGATGTTGCCTGAATTAAAAAAATATGATTCTATTTGGTCCGTTAGTGAGATTTTCGAAAAATATTGGATACGTATTTTCAAATCAATAAAAAATACGAAGATATAACGCATCAAAGATAAGGAGTGGGGGCTTGTAACGTCACTTTCCAGTAAAAAGTGTACTAGTAAGTGACGTCACACGAGTTTTCAACGCACTGTATGGTCTTAAATTTTTTTTACGTGACTAAAGAAAAAATACGTGTCTAAAATTTTTTGGAAATCTATCTGACGGACTAATTATTATTTTTTAGTCAAATGCCCTTTTGTTTAAGTCCTATGTAATAGAGGGCGAGCCTACTGCCATCAGCCGTGTACAAATCTGAACTCTGGGCTGCTACTGAGAATTTCCAGAAAGGAAACCCAATAAGACTGCCCGACCCGGGCATCGAACCTAGGACCTCATGTTCGGCAATAGCGCTAACGTGATGCAACTGCCTAGATGGTTTCCTAGACCTTCACTAATATGTAGGACGGTACTAGCTTTTGCCCGCGACTTCGTACGCGCATATCCCGCTTCTTCCCATTCCCGTAAGAATTTTGGGAAATCCTTTCTTAGTGCTCCCCTAAAATCCCCAAAAACCTACATACCAAATTTCAGCTTTCTACGACCAGTAGTTTCGGCTGTGCGTTGTCTGTCAGTCACTCAGTCAGTAATGTAAGAGTTTAATATATGTATGTCACTGGAAAATTGCAGACTCCGTAAGATTGTAATAAATCTTTATTAGATTATAATTTCTCGATATAGTATGAAAAAACATTTTGTATACAATAAATCACATCCGAATTCAATACGTACGTTTCCAATATAACTGTGTCTTGTTAAGAAGAAATAGTTTACAATGTTACGCGATATTTTACAATCTTACGGTGTTTTTAATTTTCCGGTGACACGTATATTGCTGTTGATGTAGGAACAAATGGTCAGAAGTCATAAAACTATTTAATGTAGAATAACCGTGCCGGTTTCTTCAACAGTGGGTGTATAATATTATTTATTTTCTCCCGAAAAACTCGTTACAATTATTACACGTGTAGAAATAAGTCTGTTATCTTTCCATGAAAGTAATCTTCTGTTTCTCCAGAAAAACAACAATAACAAAATAACATTCTTAGCGTCTCATGTTTTTGTTGTTGTTATTATAGAACTGTAGTGTAAACTAATACTTCGTGTAATAAGGACGTAAAATTGCTTGGTTTGTTTACCAAATATTCGTAAATGGTCTGGATGGTCTCGGGAAGCTCTGGTTCGATCATAAAAGTTATTTTCACTGATAGGAGCCACACTTTCGCCGACTTTTATGTATAAGGTCCCATTAAAATATATAGACAAACTTTTAGAAATCATTCAGACTACCAAAATAAGGACGATGGTTAAAGAAAAAAAAAAACAGCTAACGAAAATATACTAAAAATTTTGGTTACCTAATGCATAAACACATCCATGTCTTTTTTATATCTCATAATTCTGATACTACAAATGTGCAGGCGCACGTGATCACGTCAAGACCTTTTTTTTTTTTTTTTAAGGATGGGATATCATCAAATGACTTCTTCCGCGGCGTGGCAGACTCTTACTGACTAAAACCCATCCGTGTTCCTTCTAAAGCCCTTTGCGTTCCAGGGCCGCGGTGACTCTTTCGAACAAATTCCGCAACCCTGGCAGGCGTCAAGTACCTACGCATAATGGATGTGTTTACCTATTCTAGAGTGCCGAAAAGTTTATTATTTTAAGTCAAAGTAAAATCACTTAAACCAATTTTTTTCTGCTTGGTTATCTTTGGAGACGTACCTACTATAGTACATATAGTAAGTATTCATTTTTCACAAAAACATAGCACTTTGCACTGTATACATTGTTTGAATAAAATAATATTTATAATATGATGCAATAGTAGTCTCTATCTTTTAAACTAGGACTAGCCTGTATCTTAAAAGATAGAGTAGGGGATACTGAGCACTGTGTTAAAATTTGTCCACCAATTTCAATGAGACCTTATATTATGGTACTTTGTGTCCCTACAATTACACGGTTCCTGCAGGCGACAAGAGCGAAGTAGCAAGAAAAACCTACCTATCGAAAAAACCTGCACTCTTATGGCGTAACATATTAAATACACAGTTTCAATCACAACGGCATGAAATTTGTTATTTCCTTATCCATTTTTCCATATGTTTAAAGGAAATTTGTCCGCTCGATAACTTAAAACACGCTATGAATATTATTATTCTCGAATTGACAACGTTTTTTTTTGCACGGGACGCAAGGAAGGGAGTGTTAGACTCTTACTGACTAAAACCCACCCGTGTTCCTTCAATGCCCTTTGCGTTCCAGGGCCGCGGTGACTCTTTCAAACAAATCCCGCAACCCTGGCACTAGCCCTAACGGGCCCGAGTCTGTTGTAGCCTAAGATCATAATATCGTTTAAGTTAGAATCAGTAGCAACCTGAAAGCTAAACAAACCGTATCAATTCAATACTTGACACGATAAACGATGTCTAAGTATAATTAATGAATGTGTAGGTAGCAGTTTCCAGTTAACTTGTCCTAAATAAATAGACTATGTTCACAGCTGAGAAAAATCCGATCCGTTAGTTTAGGAGCAGCAAACACGTTTATAGAGTCAACAGCTAACGAGTTTAGATAAATAATTGATGTAAATAAACAATTTGCACAAGTGGAAATTAATATTAAATTCGTTACAGATATATGTTATGGTCACACAAGATTTGTAAATAGTATGTTAACCCAAAATGTGACTATAAACACGTTAGTAAATTGTATGTAAGTTAGACGAAATTAGATAAAAACTTTCAATGATTTATGCTACAGCAACACTGTGCCATAGACTATTCATCTCAGAAAATGCATCATGCAACAGTGAAGCTGCGGGCTTTAAATAAATTATATGGTGCTTCTACGGTAGTCAAGGCACAGGAAAACGAAACCTTGTAAGAATACGTGCCATCATGTATGACCACCATGTCACAGAGAGTTTTCAACACGAAACCAACTGGCAAAGGCTATAACATACGATTATTGTGTAGATCTATCTATTGCTTTTTGTTTTTGGTTTGGAAAAGTCGCCTTTTAAATGTCCCACAATTCCTCAATATTACCTATTCGAGATAGATGCCGTGACTGGCCATACAGCTGTAAAACCCGTAATGGTTTGCGTTGTATTAACTATATATGTATTTTTTTGTTTATTAAAACCAAATAAAACCATTTCCATTGTACCGAAATGTCTTGACATTTCGTTACATTGGAAAGGGATTTTTTTTTCGCTTCCTTGATCTATCGAATTCGAGATTCTAAAGTCAATTTAAAATTGCGTTGGCTCAAAAACAGCACCTTGATGTTATTGTGTAACACTCTCTCAAACATTTTCAGTGACTGAATTAAGATGAAAATGATTTAGCAGGTCAGCATCAGATACGATCAGAACCACAGCTTCTGCCTACCCTAGTAAGAACAGCGTGACTGCTTATGTTCATAAGATGAAGATAAACAATCGTAGCTTAGGAAGGATCAAGTATATCCATATGAAAATATAGGGCAGAGAATATAAATTCCCGTCTCCTGTGTTGGAAATCCACGTCGGTAGTCACCATCAATCTTATGTCATTGTCATCTCGTCTTTATCTGCCAGTGCTGAACCACCCTGCTAAGATTAGGAGGACTTTGTTGAACGCTAACCTACATGCATAATGATGAGCTATTTGTAAAGTAAAATTTTGTGGAAAACGAGATAAATTATTGGAGATGGGAATTGACACACTTCTTGTCACTTGTAAGCGTTTAATTTGTCAAGAAAGCTTCTTGAAAAAATGGTCAGTCTTCTGTTGTAACTGGTGAATTGACATTTTATTAACACTTTAGTTTCGCAGATAAAAATAGAAGTTTATAATTTAAAGTTTGTTGTTTGAAACATCACATAAGAAGGCTCGAAGTATGAAGAAGCAACTTGAAGTTCAGAAAATGAAGGGATTCATTATTTTCTAACTTGGACGTCTATTCAAATTAGTTTCTTTACAGGCTAAAAATATAGATTGGTAGGCAGTTACTTTTACTCAACTTCAACTATAAGTCGACTTCCAGGGTCTCAGTGCCTTAATACACATTACATACTAGGTCCATACATTGGCGGGCTTAATGCAATAAGGCCTATTCTTCCATTCAACTTGATAGAGTTTTTTTTGTAACGTCAAGTTTTATTTAGACCATAATTTTTAAATTGTAATAACTATATTTGGTACATAATTAATAGCATAACACAAAAGCTCTCCTGAAATAATCTATAAGACATACTTTTGTCCAGTTTCATGGCATTTCTGCTAAATGCATTTGGCGGCTGTCCAGTTCACTAATTGCTGAATAGATCTAGCTCTCTGTTAGTACGAATATTATGGTAATGCGTAATGACGTTATTTCTTAGTCCTTTTAGATATTTCTTTTATTTTTATAGTATTTTTGTGTGGACACTAAGTATTGATAAAGGTCGCCAACATTATGTAATTTTCATCATTCCAGCCGAAAGGCATAGGCCTTTCCCAAGCGTTGCCACATTGACCAATCCTGTGCTTCCAGCCTACTGTCGAATAATCATGGATAGGTACATAAAACATTTAATTGTTGCAACAAAAAAAGAGAGCACAAAAGCTCAGCTGGCATTTAAATCATATGAACAAAATGAAATAAAAACTAGAAAATATATGTCACCGGAAAATTGCAGACTCCGTAAGATTGTAATAAATCTTTATTAAATTGTAATATCTTGATACATTATGAAAAAAAAAAAAAAAATTGTGTCCAATAAATCCCATACAAATTCAATGGTTTCCAATATATCTGTGTCTTATTAAGAATAACAAAAATTACAATTTCACGCGATATTTTACAATCTTACGGCGTTTGCAATTTTCCGGTGACATATACATTAAAAGAAACCGGTTCGGTGTTCACGTATTTCTTCGGACACTCGAAGCATGTGGAGGAAAATTAGTTGCGTGTTACCAACACTTCTTCGAACTAAAGAAGTATGTAGTGAGAACAATCACGATTGTCTTCTTGTGTACCTAATCTCTCTTAGTTTCATCCCTGTTCAGTGTTTGTGTACTCAATATTTCAGCGAAAATTGGATATGAATTCGTGGAAATCTACGTTCCACTGTTTCTCAGAATTAATATAAGCTAAAACTAACGATTTTCTAGTAGGTACTGCTTAAGTTCACAAGATAACATTGATTTATTATTCTAATGTTGGCAGATACTGAGCTGAAATACGTTAGTACTAGGTAAACTGTAAGATTTTGTGTGTAAAAGTTACCAAAATGATAGATTTTGGTAACTTTCTGGTTCAGTCTACAAAAGAGGTTAAATGAAGGCAAACTCTGATTAGTGAGATCACAGATTTGATACGTTTCGTAAAGAAGAAATATAAGAAGAGGCCAACGTGCAGTCAGTAAAAAACTCAAGGTTCCAAGGTTTTTCTTTTTGAAATAGAGCCATAAAGGAAATTTATTAACCATTCCTCTGAAAATACCCTCCCTAATATTCACAACTGCCAACAACTAAAACACACATGTCATTCGACAGGAAGATCTCAGCTCACGAGTTCGAGCGCGGTGGTCTCCTGAAGCCGTTGGTGACGACGGTAGACGGCACACCCACCTTCCTCGGAGACCAGCCCCCTCACGCCACACCCTCGCGGCCGCAGCGGAGGTCGCGGCATGAGCTCCGGCAGCTGGACGAAAAGGAACTTATATTTGAATTAGTGAGTACACTTGATATGGTTGAACATTCATTTAACCAATCAAAGCATCTAATGCGAATTCGAAGACTAGTTACACTTGATTTACGATAGTTTTCGTACTAGAAACTGGGCTTAATTGGCTTTCAGCCATCCCAAGTAAGATCTGCTTATGCTAATGGTTCAGTGAAAACGAGTGCATTTGCTGCAACCCCGACGTAAGCTGAAGGAACATTGAGGTTTCAGTCGAAGGAGACCGATGGAACCATTTGTCTGCTTCAGGCGAAAGACATCGAATATTACCCCTAATAAAAATGCCATAACTTGTCATTGAAGTATTTATCCTTTATTAGTGGAAACGTTGACAGTCCCTTAGAGTTGACAGCCCATTAATTTTTGGCAACATCTCTGGATAAAACTTCACGAGTGCGAGGAATTGGTCTTTGTCACAAAATTAAAGCTCTGTCATCAAGTTATATAACACAGGCTTTTTCCCGCGGCTTCGGTAGCGTGTTAGTTTGCTTTCGTAAAAAAATAACCGCCTCCAGGGTTCCATCTATTTTTCCTACCAAAATCGGTCAAGGGATTTAGGCGTGCAATCGTATCAAACAAACTCAGTTTTGCATTTACAATATTAGTTGGGAAAATTTTAGTTTCACAATACTAGAATATTTCTATCTTTAAGTTCCAAACTAATTTGAATAAGTGTCACTGTACTGATCTTATAAGATATTAATGTCCCAGCTGACTTTACGGTCGAATAATTTCAGACAATAATTTACTTGTATTTTGAATTAAGATTGTAATTACAGTTACTTGTCCATGTCTGTAAGCTTTGAAAATTAATGTTTTAGTTTAAATTTCAATACTAAAATCGTATTTAATCGAGTATTCAGTGAATATTAAAAGCAATAGGTATACATGTATAAGTTCATTTGATATTGGTGTCAGGCACTTAACTGGCGCCTACTAAACAATGTAATTAATTTAGAATAGTCTAATGAAGGTATCAAACTCCTTGTTCGACTGTACATCCATACTGATATTAAAAATGCGATAGTATGTAACTCAGTTTGCCTGTGCGTCCGTCAGTTTGTAACCTCTGCACTTTCTAACGGTTGAACGGATTTAGATGAAACTTTGCAAACGGGTAGACGATATCCTGGATTAGGATATGTCAAAATCTTTTTAAATTTATTTTTTTAAATGGGTTTGCTCTTGACTCTAGTCTAGGTCATAGATGACAGAGACAAAGTCGACGATGGAGCGGGTTACATCTAAATAAGACATACTTTTTTATCCCGGGAGTATGTTCTCTTGGGATAAATTTCGACATTCACGTGGGTCAAGCCGCTGGCAGGAGCTAGTCAAAAATATTTCAAACTAGTTTTTGCCCGCGACTTCGTACGTGCATATCCCGTTTTTCCTGTTCCCGTATAGTATTCCTCGTGAATGTGGCCATCATTATATACAAAGAGCATTTTCCAAATTCGACTAGTAGTTCCAGAGATTAGCGTTCAAACAAACAAACTCTTCAGCTTTATTATTAGTACCTATAAATTAAAGCACATCGCGTCCATGGTCTACGGCACGTTCCTATGAAAGGCAGCACTTAACAATACGAGCCGCGTCAATGAATACCGCTTATAATTTTATTATTAGAAATCCTCTGTAGTCATACTGTCTGGGTTTCGTTCACCGCTCAAGTATAAGGAGACGACAATGAACTGCCAAGTGTCAGCATGATCGCCATTTCACAGCCATTTTAGTTTTGAAAAATATTGACCTGATAATCTTTTAATATTATAAAGCTGAAGAGTTTGTTTGTTTGGTTGAACGCGCTAATCTCAGGAATTAGTGGTTCGAATCGAAAAAATATTTTAGTGTTGGGTAGCCCATATTTAGCAACAGGAAGGCTATATAAACATACGTGTGTAAGAGGCTCTTTTTAAAGTTTTTGTTGCCATTCTGGCTGTAGCATTTCGTATTCTCTCGATCTCGATCCATAAGTATTTTATTTAGCGATTTTATGTTTAACCTACATCAATATATAGAAATCTTTATGAAGTTTATCAAAAGTGATTTTTAAAATTACAGATCAAATCGTTCAAAGCATTATCAGAAAGAATGCTCAGTTTACTACTGTAACTAGGGTGAATTTTCGCTATCATACCTCAAAATTTATACGTCACGCTTATGAGATCTTTGACTGAATTAGGTACTGTACTCTCTATACTGGAAAAACAACTTGAATAGTTTGAATACTTTCAAATTCCTTCCGGGGCCGAAAGATTTTTATTTTCAGCCGGCTTAATTCTATGAGCCTCTCGGATTTCCGGAAGAAGTGAAGCCTATAGATCTATCGTAATAACAACTAAGTACTGTAGGTGTATCCTTCACTATAAATAGCGACGTAAACGGTTTTAAGTTGAAACACGTGCGGCGTTTAATGAAAAATTCACTTAATGAAAAACTCATTCTCATCGCAGAGACTACTCGTGTATGCAGTTTGTAGAGAGAACCTTTGTTTGGCCACTCGAAATAAATAATGAACTGCCTGGCTTTACATTTTACGTAGGCGTTAACAGTCAGATATTTAATTTACTAGTAGTAGAGAGAACTAGAACTTTTTTTTGCCAATGCCATCATGATTCCGTTGTGCGAGAGAGACGGAGCTATATACATGACAAATAGCACTATCTCTTTTCATAACGGAATCATGCTGTGATGTTATTGGAACGTTGAAGTATGGTCCACCTATTTCTGCGACCTAGCATTGTTGCGTAGATGTGTCAGTCACTTAAGAGAATTTAACTTTATATCTGGGATAGCAAAGCATCGGGAATGCTTCTGGTATTGTAGAAGTCCAAAGGTGGTGGTAACTATTTACCAGCGCCCCTACTGTCATTCTCATCATGATTTCGTTGTGAAAAAGAGGAAATTCAAACTGTTTATAGCTCCGTCTCTCTCGTACAACGGAATCATGTCCAATTTTACATTATTAATTTACAGGAGTCAAAGGTAATTACAATTTAAAGAAATAACAAACACTGTAATTTTAATCTCCTAATTATCAATTCAAATTATTCAACTCAACCTTTCAGCGGGAATCGTGATTTTCCCCGGAAAATGCGCTTAAACAAATTAGAAAAGGTTACTTAATAAGCTAGCTCGTTAATTTGTAACTGACGTTTTTTTTTTGTACACAGATCCTAAAAAGGAAAGCTAATACTATTTTGAAGGGACGCTTTTGTACAAATTGATTTATGTCTCTGGATTACACTTTTTCTTAGAATTTATACCCCTTAAATTGGAGCAGTTTTTTAGCTCTACGCTTAAAGTGATTTATAAAATGGATTGTCTTAATAACAATTTGATTTAATATACAAGACGTTACAGTAAATAAAATACCAAGGCGCCTAGTTCGCTTTTTAATTTGAAAGTTCAGGCTGGCAATATCATTCCCCGCGTCCTGAAATCCCGACTTCACTTCTCGAAGCATAGAAACAATGAAATGTCTCTACGATATATCGTGATGTCCTGAAATTTTCAGGACACCATTAACCCGGCGTGACGTCAATAAAAAGTTAATTTACGAAACAATCGGGTGTCGCTTTACATGTGTACCTAAATTAGGCCTCTGTCGGCTTGCCGCTGACAAGCACAGAGGTCAGCGCCGATAAAACAGCGGGCCGGCTTGATAATTACATGTAAACATACCGCTTGACCCGACACCCATAGCTCAATCGAAAGGACATTCATATTCTAATTAATTTCAATGATTTTTCCATGAAAACGTAAAGGAAAAATGTTCTGCTCATAGCTATTTTTGTATGTAATTCATACCTATTTACCTACTTACAAGATTATAGACTACAGTCTACAGAGGATAAAACGAAACACCTGGAAAATTGTTGTTATTGTTATTGTTATTCCAATAGGATTTTATCAAACGTGTTTCCACGTGTTTGATCGTAATATAATAATCATACTTGACTGAGATTGGAGCAGTTATCGCATCCACTCAAGATTACATCTTTCCCGCCACGCAGTCTTGTCACCGTCTTATCGGATACTCGTAAATAAAATTATCACGTGCCTTTCTTTCGTCAATCAAGTTAGCATTATTGCGCGTTACCAACACCTGAATTATGCAGACCACGTCTGGCTTTCGTAAAAGCGGTCGCACTTCACTTCCAGTAATTTTGTTTCTGCGTTCTGACTGGCTTGCCGACGACGCACGGTTCACCCGCATTTGATAAACGGGCGCCATACGCGCCGGTACACATGCACCCAATGTGTCTTTAACGAGGGACATTTTAATGTAACTCCATACTGAAAAGTACGCTGCATGAATCACTTTACTGGCCGTTTAAACCTTATGTGTTGGCTAGCGAATGATTTTCGCATAAACTGGCGTCATTATGGCATCATAGTCCTGCATATTCAGGTGCAACATAAACGAGGAAATTGCGGTTATCCTCAATCATGCATTACCCTCCTAATCCGTAATATCAACTTCACCTTCAGGAATTACCCTTTCCTCAAACCTAGCAGTATTGCGTCGAAAATACACCAGAGAGTATCTTCCTTGTACTAAGAGTTACATTTTTTTGGCGTCCCTCGTATAAAAGCAGTTGGTTGACTGGACGGCTAGATAAACACCTCTACACTGGTCCTCGTGTGTGCGTGGGCGGCCGTGAATATTCATAGCGCATTCATTGATGATGGCTGACGTCTACTCAGGAGCCGTTTATCTGCCAGCTATAGATAAGTAGGTTATAGGTACTCTCGAGTCTTGTAACCTTTCATCGTGAGCATTCGGCTCATCTTCGACAGTGTCCGTATCTTACGATGTTTCGAACTCGTTAAATCTCGGTACGGTTTTCATATATTGTGTATTGTTGGACTTCTTTTCATTATCGGGATGTGTTAACTTTGTTCCGATATTTATTCTATTCTATAATAGAAATAATGTGTGAATGTATTCGATATTTAGTCTTGAATCAATTAACAGATCAATAAATACATATGTACCAGTATAATAAGAAGCCAGCCACCTTAAATGAATTCCTTATATTTTCTGCTTCAATCGGAGATCAGGCAATGTGATCTTATTATCCGCTTATTCTGCCAAAAATGGTCTATTTACGATGAAAGAATAAGCTTTCTCGAAAGTAAACCTACGCCTACACAGTACAAATACCTTCCATTCAGAAGTTCTCTCTCGATTGAGTTATTAAACGAAGTTCCTGTGCTACCTAAATGTTTGGTTGCTGGGGTCTCCGATTACTAGAGCGTCACGTTCGACCCAAATTGACTATAATTAATCATTTCGTGTACGTATTAATTGAGACGACGTCGTATCGAGAGGGTTTGTACACCACAGTTATGAAATTAGAACTGCTCTGAAAAAACATGTGTCTGACTTCATCATTGAGTTATGTTAAAGAGGAAAATTTTGCGCGTTTTCTGAGTATCTAGTGACCTAGTCGATATGTGTGACAAGGTCATATTTCTCTGTATGATTCAGAATTGTTTTAAAATATTGTAAACAAACTTTTAATGAAACATTGTGAATCCCATCAAACATGACCTGCATTCGTTCAAGGTGAAGTTTTTAAGTAGGCCAATATAGTGTCATGAAATTAATGGGATTGGGACCTTGCCATTTATACCCATTATCCCTAAAGTATAGTACATGAGGTATCGACAAAACTAATATCCACTATAAATGAATCACATTTACAAAATGTATTAGTGTATTGAGTAAATAGACGCCGCTGCTAGAAATTCTTGGCGGATATTAGTTCGGAAATCATATTCGCCGTCTAGTTTTAACGAAACACTCGAGTTGGTAATTTACGTGGGAGGACAGCGTCTGACGTCTCTCCATTGCATCTTGACGTCGGTCAGACGTCCCTCGACGAAAACTTATATCCTTTTTGTGACACACAATAATCGTAGAGAACTTTTGGATTTCAAAACTTGTTAGTATCGATCGTATTGTTGGTTGTATTGTGGAGGTTGTATTCTGAAATGTTGACTGTATTTGCTGCTTATTCTCTTTTTTCTCGGTCATTGATCGCTTTTGTAAAAGTGGCTAAAACTACTTCAATCATTTATTAAAAAAATCCATTAACGTCTGCCTGTTGTATTTGCTTTCATTTTTTCTTGTCTGCTCTTGGAATTTCGCTATGTCTCTATTGTTAACAGCGTATTAGGCTAGCAGCCTTACTTCAGCAGTAATCGAAAGTCAAATAAACCGTATTAAGGTAGAAACTTGTCTAAACTTTTTCTACTTTCAGTACTGTATTGGCTTTAAAAAGCGTGATCCATCTCCTTCTAATGTACTGGAATCTAGATAAAGTTTCGAACTGACTTTTGCAGTGGTTGTATTCCAAAATTTTATGCCCCAACTTCCGGTAGTTCGTGTTGTTTTATTCATTGATATGAAACTGGGTTTGCACTTTAAACTAGTTTCTCGTTTTATTTGACTTTTATCTTGGTACGGATCCAAGGCGAAAGTTTATGATATAAGTTGTGTGCGTTGCTAGGAAAGTGAAGCAAAAAACAACTAATTAATATTAATAGATGAGAAGCATGCATCATCAACCAGTTCCAGTCTATGCCACATCTGTATAAGCCATAGACTGGTTAATGGTGCGATGGTGTTCCTTAAAGAGAAGAATACGCTTGCCCCCATGGCAAGCGTATTCTTCTCTTTAAGGCGAAGAATTGTGTTGCCTATAAAATCGGTGATCTCTTCGAAATAAAGTACCAATTTATGTACTCCTTTAAAAATAATTATTGTATTGATACTAACCAAAAAATCTCCTTTCTTTTTGCCATAGGTTAAAGACATCTGCAACGAGCTAGAAGTCCGGGTGCTGTGTCACAAGATCCTACAGAATGTATCAATACTGTTGGATGCAGATCGGGGGTCCCTGTTTCTGGTGCAAGGAGAGAGGGCATCACCGAATCCGCAAAATGGCAGGTTAGTACGGAAATAAGCTGTATTGATGAGAGATTTTATTTTCCAAGAAAAGAAAGAAGTTGGAAGATTGATAGCTGGACGGTAAATGATAGATCTGCAAATAGTGTCTTCTAATTTTTACGTGTATTTTAATAATCTAGTTTTATTGTACGTTGTAGTATTGGCCACTAGAGTTTTACTTCGTAAATATTCGGTAGTGCCTCTTAAACTTTTGTTTGCCGAGATTAGATTACGAATAAGCACTAACCGCCTTTATCTATTCATACGCAATTTTCTTTCTTTCATATCATAGCTATGTTGCTATATTTTTCTTTTTTCTTACATGGCATTCTGCCTCAAAATGTAAAGGTATGTTATCTAATCCTTTCGGGTTTGAATGTTTCTTCCTGTACGTTCACTTTGGCTGGCGTAAGTGTCCCTAGAGATTTTCTTTCGCTTACCGATCTAAAAGTTGTGGGTAGTCGCTACCTGGCCATTGGGTATATATAGCCAATGAGAACGATTGACATTTTGAATAAACTATGCGTCTCCTGGGCTTCTCACGTGGTTGCTTCAGGACTCACAAGCTTCGAACTAACTTTGATCTAGCAGCAGTGAAGTTGCAGACAGTACTACCATTTATGTACTACCGTACACGATGGATTTAATAATCTGAATGGTACACAGGGCTATTAAATGCTAGATCAAACAGCTAATCACACGATCCAAATTGTGAACTAAGTGCTTCTGAATAATTAATGGACCAACCATGGAGAATAGAGATGTAAGCTCATCCACTGAAATCTTAGTTCCAATTTATCGAGTTAATTAACTCACACAATTGTCTACTTATATAAAACAAGAATATAATATTAAATACGATAATACAACCTCTGTAACAATTAATTGGAACAGTATTGATTAGAAAAGCGTACCACAATGAACTCAAAAACATTTCCAATAAGAAGTAGAAAATCGAAATGAGAATTTGCACTTGAATGCAAGTCACCCGTTCGTAATCAGAATTTATAGCTTCAAGAACGAGTTTGTGCTACTGCAGTGCTGAGATGGATGCCTGTGTAATTCTACAAACGTTTCAAGGTGCTATGCATCACTATATCCGTCTCTTTTCTTTGTACGAAAAGCAACGTCAACGAAAAAGAAGGAGTAATTTGGCCGTGGAACCGTAATACGTCTCTCATGGACACTTGTATGAATCCGCCAATATATGTATATTTGATTGCTGCTTTCTAGATCCGCGACAGCTGTATTTTCGTCCGCCAGAATGATTTTACTGTCTGCGTGGACGTTTATGAGGAGCTTGATTCATAGCTAATGAAACCATTTCTAATGAAGAATAGATGGGTATAAAATCTGTACGAGTTTTAATGGTTTTATTCATCGACCAATAAAAACATGACTTGTCTGAAGTCTAGACGTTCATCAAACTTTTCTGAATGCATTCCCGTTTTACAAGCATTCATCATATTATCATAAGAGAACACACATCATGCCTGAATTTCGTCTTATTTGAATGTTCGTACCTAATTTGCGTTTTCATTCGTTGTTGTAAAATTTGTATAAAAGTCTGCATTCAAGTCTATTATTCCGCTCAGCCTTGCTCTGATTTCAGTGCCAGGATTACTTGTATGTGCCCACACAATCTCATCTTGACGTCATACCGAAAAATCCTACGTTTAGCTGTCTTTTATGTTGTGCACACATCACAGGATTAAAATTACTACAAGGTTTAATAATTCTACCTTTCGCTAATTGTAATAGCTTTTTTTAATGTGGTTGTGCGAATGTAAGAGGATCTAGAGGTAATGGAATTGCAAGGAAACTGCTTAAGGGATAATTACGTCTAGACATCAAAGTGAATTTCGCTGTCTGAAGGGTCAAATTTAATTACGAAAATTAATAGCCCGTCTTCTCCCGCCAACGACCTTCAGTGATTGAACCCCTGGATGACACTGCCGGGCCATCGAGCGCACATTGTGCAGGGCTTGTAAACTTTATGGAGAGGTTTAATATTCACAAAATAATGATTATGCTAATGAGAAGTGTAGAGTTCATGAATAAGTAGTGTAAGTTAAGGCATATAGAAAGTGAAGTTATACAGGGTGGATTTTTGAGACGGAACAGTAAGGGCAGATACCTTAACCATTGTAGTTACAGGAAAACGTTCCTAGGAGACCATCCATAACTTTTTGAGATATTCTGAACTGCATTCGCAGATTTTGGAAAAAATGTACAGTCAGCTAAAAAAATGCCAAATTGCCAAAAAAACATTTTTGATGCCTATCGATCCTATTTCATGTAGGGATCAAAAGACTCTATAGTACCATTTAAGGTATGAGTACTAGAAATGACAGAAATCGCCAAAAACTTTTCCCACTTTCGCTGACTGTACATTTTTTGCAATATCTGTGTATGCAGTTCAGAATATCCCAAAAAGTCATGGAAGGTCTCCTAGGAACGTTTTCCTGTAACTATAACGGTTAAGGTACCTGCCATTACTGTCCCGCCTCAAAAATCCACCCTGTATGAATAAGTACCGAAAGTTGTGCTGTTTGGCTGTCTTGTGTATTTTTGCGTATATATTGAATTCCTCAGATGCGTATATCTAAGGAATTCAATTTATTAAAAGACTGAATTGCAATTTCTATTTATTTTTGAACAGTAAACTTCTGAACTGTTTTAATATTAGCATGCAACTTTGATTTCACAAGATGAATTCTAAAACTTTTCTAATTTAACACATTTTTTTCCAAGACATCGCGTTGAAATAGAATTTTCAATTCGTATATTCTAACATACTTTTTGAAACAAAGACTAAGCTTTGGAAAGAATGGCCAACTGTCTGAAAGTTAAATTAATATCGTGACCGTGCATAGTTCTGTCAAATGGAACCACTTGCATACACCATATTGGTTTGGGAGCTAACGCAATTTTGTACTAGTTTGTATTCGACGTGGCTCGGACCAACGGATGCACTTAACATATTGACAAAGTTCATAACAAACACGAATATAATGCATTATGTATTGCAAATGTATTCTCCTTGTACTGATTATAGAATTTGTTTGTATTTGTATTCTGAGAGATGACGGATGTTTGTACCGATTCCACTTCACTGATCCGGATAAGATAACACATATTTTGAAATATAATGTTTTTTGCTCGTTGAGTAATTTGAAGAGACTTGGTTAAAACATTGGAAGTATAAAAAAACATGCTGTTTTTACTACTCGCACGAACTCTTTATTTTTATGTCTCTCATCCACGTTTACGCGTATCGTAGACGTTAAAAGCAAGAAGGCTTCATACGTGCGCTACTGCATGTACTTGTACTTTCTATTCCCAGCCTCTATATTGAGCCGAGTACAAACACGCTCATAAAATATTTTCAGCGTTTTCCCGGTTTGTACATTCGTATATTTTTTTCTCTGAGTTTCAACGCCTCTAACCCTTTGAGGTTTCTCTAAAATGGAATTTCGCATGGAAATTCATTTGGAAGCGCGTAGTAAAGGTGCTTTACCATTAGAGACCGCTGTGGTTTCTGCTTTTGTCTATTCTTTTTTGACTTCATCTCAAATTCCCGACGTTTTATGCGTCGAATAAAAATTTAAGAGCAATTTTTTTTTCTAGTCACCTTTCCCAAGGGATATTTTTTTTATGCGTCGAACAAACCATAAAGAGCAAAAAATGTCATGGCTCTAGTCAGGTAAGGTATCATTTATTCACTTCGCAGTCACAGTCCATTTAAAGGATAGAAACAAAATAAATGGCCAGGAAATAGGTAATATCAAGTTATCGCATTATCTGCCCGGAAAAACATTTTTCTTTTGTGTTATCTGTAATGTCTTTGGTTTGCCGCTGATTTATTTTAAAAACATTTTAAATGTTTTAGAGGCTTGACGTCTTGCTCGCGTCGTATCGGGTTTTATTTTTTTCAGCTTCATATTTTTCGTGCAGCTTCATAAGTGTCGCTTATAAAATGTCGCTTATAAAAATGTCCGTTATATAAGTCCCCGTTTCTTGCCCACTATCTCTTTGAACTAAAATAGAAAAAAAAACCCTCCAGAATATTTAATTAAGAATACAAAACGTTTAATTGAATATCATTTATTTTGATTTCTTTCGATCGGAAAAACTCGTAGTTTTAACAATTTCGTTTTGTTACGATAATATTCCATCTCTCGTTTATACAGAAATAGTTTTAAAATATCTCGACGATTTACAATACTTCCCACAATAACTCATCCCAGACATTTTCATACACGAGTATAATGTCAATGATCGTTGAAAAACGTCGTCGGCTAGTTTTAACTGGATCTCAACTTTGTTACAAACTGTCCCTTGTTAAAAACTACAGTCCACAGTCCGAATATCTGTATCAAAACTTGATTCTAGCTAGTATTTCACAGTTTGGCTAAGTTTTGAAAACTAGGGCGATGTCAAAGAGGATTGTTGTAACGACGGGCTTTGCAAGAATAAATGTATCTTCTTATCTCAAAACTATTGGCTATCTTCAAATGTAAATTCGCTACTATTCATTCAGTTGATGGATAAAATCAATCAAAAACGTTTAAGAACATGACAACGCCTGTTTAATTTAGCGAAGGGTTACGTAAAGGTGTTTTTTTAATATCCAATTTTTTCCAGCTATGTCAAATTCCCATGAAATTTGGCGAACAGAAACAAACAATAAATGAATTGAATTGAATTTATCTATTCTGAAAGAAATTTAAGTAGTTAAAGATAATAACTGTACAAATCCCCCATTATTGTCATTTCGAATCCACTGATGGCGTCACCAAATAAAATTCACATCGCTTGTTCTAGCATGGTATGTTCTACAGAAGGTACTAACCTAGCTTCGCCCAGGGTGAGAAGCTTACGCGGGCACGAAGTATCGAAACACATGCAACCGCCATTTGCGTCTATTCTGAAGTGTCTATGACAAGTGTCTAGCGTGACGTGACGAAGCGGCCTCACGAGCGAGCGATCGACAATTGTTTTAACCTGAGGAAGCCCGTCCAGCTTCTACTGCTCGCTACAGCAACTCGCGGTGCACTATTTATTTATTTATCTATTCATATGACATGCATAACATTGCAGTAGGTATATTCACCTAAAGCGTCATACAGTCCAATTAAAAAGAAAAAACAAACCATAGCATAATTACCGTAAATTAAGTAATGTTCCATTATAAACATTACTAATGTAAAATTATAAACTACGAATAAAATAAAATATAAAATAAAAACACAGTAGAAAACAAGTAGGTAACAATCAGTATGACCATTAGATAAGAAATAAACAATCAGTTCCAACAAGTAAAACAAAAATGAAAGTACAAATATTTTTATCATCTTACATCTATGTCAATATGGTCACCAAATCGCGCCCGCTCCCGCCCCAGCCACAGCCCGATCCCTGGACAAGGCAAGTGTAATTATGGACATAGGGAAAAGCCCACATAGCGGTTATCTGTTGGAAAGATAAATCATACCCCCATGGGGAGTTCGAGTTAATGTGAATTACCATTCTCCAGGCGTGATTGTGTCCTCGATCCGAGAATTAATACTGTCACATAGCTATAAATGCCACGTTTTCTTTTGGGATCGACATGGACCGGATAACTTTAGGGCCTGAGTGTGACTGCTCAATTCATCCTTTCAATTTGGCCAATATAAACCTTAAAATAACCAAACAAAACCTAGAAAATAAGGTTTTCTGTCTACTAAACTCATCACCAATTTATTTTCAAATAAAACAGAAATAAAAGTTGTACGTATTTCTTAAAGTTTAAAGAACAATTAATTCGTACCTACATAACGAGCTTTTAGCATTATTATCTCATTAGCGCCGCGTTTATACGATCTCAGCGCAATGCAGTGAAGTACGCTGCAGTATGCCGTAAATATTATTGTGCTTTAATTTTATCGTACCAACTATAAGTTTTTACTCCAAAGATACAAACAAAGCAATGACAAGCTCAAAACGTCGTATAATATTACTCTAGCAGCTACCAACTGTCGCATTAACACTTCAAGGAAATTAAACGTAACTCACTTTGGCAGCTTCCATGAAAAAGACGGAAAGGGTAGCGGAAACGTGTCACAAGCTAAGACCTGCCAAAAAACCCCTCAGTGACGTTAAAGGGGCTTTTAAACTTCGTTCCCGCACTAAAACGTATTTTCACGAGTTCACCGCAACCCCGCTAGTCACCATTAAAAATAAACTAGTCGGCCTTCTAATTGTAAACGCCGACAAATAAGTAACGTAGAAAGTTTTAATTAAAGATCGTGGTTTTCATTAACATTACAAAGTCGAGAGCGAATTATTTACCGTATTCCACGGAACGAATAGTCGCCCGAAACTCAAATAACATGCGCCTATTAGCATATCAGATTGTTAGTCGTCCTTAATGAAAACATAAATATAATTATAATAATTTATTATAATTTTAATCTGATTATGAACCTTTTGGAGTCATAATGAGTTGGAAAAATATATTATTCATTTGTATCTTTATTTACCAACTTTTGTACTGAGGCCTGTAAACTGTTCATTTCAATCCAGATATCTAGTAAATAAACCGCCTATTTGTTTAGTAAAAAAGCGCTCATTTTACGTGGGATGCGTTGTGGGTGGTTCCATGAAATGTCCAAAGCGGTATGTCAGTCCAACAAGAGCGACACGCAGAAAAATCCTCTCTCATGTTAACCAATAATTGAGTTAACGTGGTCCAACAAAATGATAACATACTAACTCCTACGTGAGAAAAAGAAAAACAGAAAAACCTATAGGTACATTCCCACGTCTTGGTTACTCACAGACTAATTTTCTCTTACATGTCCAGCGAGCCAATCCTTTAATCCACGTGCCGACATTACACGTTCAATATATGTATGTACGTATGTATACGAACACTGAGTTGCACAAGTAACCGTTAAAGTGATGACGAAGACTCGCTTAGGATGCAATTAGGGTTACCCAACCGTTATACGGTTAGACTGACTTCATTTTGTCAGGTATTAGTCATTTTACAGCTTTAAAAGATTGACTGTTAACGGTACTTTGGGAATCAAAGTATTTGTTTTGGTAAAATTGTTGTCAAATAACCACAAAAGTAATTTTTGCTGCACTAAATCCCCATGTATTAAACCATTCTGCAACATTGGAACAATACTGCAGCTTGGAAAAATGAAGTAAAAAAAAAAACATTTTACTGTTTTGGTCAAAACATTAAACAGGATTGAATGAATCAAAGCTGAGATGTAGACAGCTCAAATAACAAGTTCAACAATACTAGAGCTTCCAAAGCCAATAAATATAACATGCCACTAGCCGATGTGCACATTTCCCGGACCGTTTACATCTGCCGTCATATCTCGGCTGCAGTTACATTCTTGGCGTTACATTTGTTCGTTCTCGGTTCGTGAACAAAGTGGTTGCTTGATTCCCTAGTGTGCTGCCGAGGGGGATGTATGTAAGGGCTTTAGCAGACATGCAACTTGAAGTATCGTTGATTCACGATTCTGCTTTTCGGTTTGGCGATTCTCCTCGTTAATGGTATCTCCGAAATCGCGGAAAACACCTGGATATACGACACTCGGAGCCGGCAAGTATAGCATAAGAAAGGGGAAGGTTTATATCCAGCAGTGGGTCGTTGAAATGATGATCAACCACGTTTTCCTTTGATGCAGCATTGGTTGGCGGTCAGTTAATGTATCGAGCTTGCGAATAAAATCCTAATCGTCGATGTTAATGCGTGCGAGGTTTTAGAGCAAACGCTGTTTCCAACTTTTTATTGTAAACCGCCGATTGCTTATGTAAAAGTAGCATGTTTGCTAAGGCTCTAACATCCCCGATATAACTCGCTGTCACGCGACAGGCCGCTAGGAGCCTTTGTTTTCATAGGTCCTCAGAGGCGTTGGCATGCAATTTATTTTGACAACGGAGATAGAGCGTTTCAGATGCTTGCGCGTTGCCCCTTGAGCGTTACCCCTTGATTGCCGGAAGGCTCTCGTGAATGTTTTACTGGTTTGCTTTTGACTTGTCCTTGAAACAAGGACAAACCGCACAAAGGAGTAAAAACGAAACCAATAACGTTGCCAGTAAATCCTTAAATGCAATCTGCGTATGACTCTTAAATTCTTCTAAAGCAGTAAAGGTGTTCCTGACCTTTCTCGCTTTATGAAGCGATGCACAAAGGCAGTAAATTGCGCTCAATATCTTTGCGCAATTTTGCATCGTCTGGTTAAAGGCGTAAAGTCGAACAAGACTTAAAAACTGCCAATTTAGAGCCCATTGAGCCATTTTGGCCTGTGAATATTTAAGATCTTGCACATAACCGTTAAAATGCGGGGTATCGGAAGTGGCCGAGAGCTCGGGGGAATGTCCGGTCGCCGAGATTTTTATGTAGTTCGGGTTAACTATGTGCTGGCTACGCCTTGTTTTAAAAATATTCTGTAACGGTAGGCCATCGAATTTTAATTAAATTCAGGTAAAAAGGTTTTTGAAGTATCAAAAGCCGTTATGAAGTTCGATTATATTTACTTTATGGTTGCAGCAGAAACATTTGGGGAATATTTTTATAGCTTTCCGAAATATAAAAATGGTGTTAGCCATGTAATCTGAAATCTAATGAATTTCTCATAGCTACAGCCTTGAGTCAAGGCACCAAAAATTAATTTACTATCTGCGGGCAAAAGATACACAAAGCAAGTCGACCACGGTAGATACTTGTAAAAGTAAAAAACAAACTCGAGGAAATAAGTTTCTGCGGTTCAAACAGACGAGTTGCTGGGTTACCGATCTCTGTGCTATTATTGTGTTTATATCCTGTTCTCGAGTGTGCACATTATAGATGTTGTTCTGTAACGCAACGAATGCCGTGGTCTACGTGAATTACAGATTTACTTGCTGAGGCATTAGCACAATCATATTAAATACAGCAAAAGACAAAGCTTTTTAAAGAGATGAAAAATGTTGTTTAAACCTTAAATACAAACCTTTTGTTCAAACGCGGGTCGTAAATGTTCATAAGGTTCAATATTCAAATAAAAATCTGAGAAAACAACCTTGAAGTGACTATCCAGTTTACTGGCCACTTTTGATGAACCGTTTACGCTTATTGGTTGGGCAAAGTTCACCATGAAACTGGTGTGCGATTCTGTAAGCATCTCACCGTGAAAAGTAAGGTGAAATGAACATAAAGTGTGTCTATGCATACAATCAAAATGGAATGAGAGTTAGACCGGCAGAACTCGATCAGCACAACTACACCAGCAAAAATGACAGTCACCGCTTTAATGGAGAAATGTGATCTAAGACGTCATAACTTTAAAGAACATTTACACCCGGGTCTAATTCCAACAAACTAAACAAAACGACATATTAATAACACCCGTTCTAACCGTAATTTCATCGGTACACGTAATTTTCCTAATGTAGGTGTCGTTGTAATGTAATTTCAATAACGTAATATTCGATCACACGTTTCCAATTTAATTTCGTAGAAGATTCTGTTTTGCTTAAAATAATTAATCAATGGCCTTCAAGGACCCACGGTTTGTGTAGGGTTGATTCCACAGGGCGCAACTTCGAAAAATAATGAGATACTTAAAGATTTAAAAACCATAGCATCATACAAATCATTTGGAACTCCCTGATTCACATGATTGGGAGAATTTGCAGTAAAATACTGTGAATTACTTAGGTATCAAGTCGACAGTAGGTACCTAATCAGATATTGGAAAGGACAGTGACGTCAATCGATTTTGAAACAAAATGAAGACTATTCGCATTTCTATCTTTTCACGATCTCTGATACTTCGTATATTCCATAAATCGCATGGAATATTTAGAAGAACAAAGCCGGCTGCAAAATTTAGCGGACATGGTTATATAGCTTTTGGCGTCAATCCAATACGCAATACGGTTATTTATATTTATGATATAATACGCATTTTGGATAAAGGACCATACCGATACAAGCTTATTTGGCAATTGCTCAGCCTACGATCGCTTTCAGCAATATGTGGTTGTGGCCAATTGTAGTGGGACTGATTAATTAGCGGTTTACCTACTAGGTACCAGCGACTGTACAATTAATTACCTGAATTTCACGAACAAAATTTAATTATTTTATTTCATTCCCACCTGAATCTAGCAAAAAGGTATAACTGTTTTACACAGGATTAACATCCCACGCTACCTGTAGAGTCTATTGAAGAAAAAAATATTACCTAGTGAAGGTCCTTGAAAGAATATTGGTCGACCTATTTATACTGTACCTATATTGTATGGCAACAACTGGATTAGCAGGTAAATGTATGCAATACATTTATGTATAGGAAAATTTTTGTCATCCATAACTGTATTCTATATTACAAGTACTTATAATGTGGACATTTTAATGACGCAAGATCGGAAATGTGAAACAGAAGTCAAACGTCACATTATTGATTTTATTATGATAGGTATGTAAAACGACTTCCGCCAATGTTATCTTAGATTTAAATTACTTGATAACAAATTCTTTTGGTGGTAAGTACATTGATTTATAACCTACTAGCGGTTTGCTCCGACTTCGTCCTCGTAGTTTTCTAATTTTGCCATATTTTCAACACTCCATTTCTCCCTTTATTTCCCAATACAAATCTCTGTCTTTCTCTCTATCCATCCATCTTCATGCCAATTCTTATCAGAATCGGTCCTTTGGTTCAGCTTTGCAAACATAACAAATAGACGGACACATTAGCATTTATAAATATGGATCCTACATGATGTAAAACTTATTTCTTAGTAAAATATTACGATTATCCTTCTTTTATTGTTATATCTAGCCAACCCCTTTCATATTTGTAGATATTATTTATGGCTGAACTGACCTTTGGCGAATATGTTAAACGGACAGTCGCGAAACAAATTACAGCGGACATTGTCAAGGTCAAGGTCATTTAAGATCAACGGAGAAACTGTAAAGCGTTTTCTCTTATTTCTCATCACGTTCCTATTTGAATAATGTTCCTGTGTATTACTTAATTTTAGAAACTGGCTTTATTTTTGTTTGTACTGGTTCCGCGGTCCACAAAACACGGTAAAGTCGAAAACGTAATTCTTTTATGAGTCATTTTATGAAGCTTCCAAATTAACAACTGTCTCCAGTAGTATGCACGTCTTTCCATAAAAGCAAACTCACTATTCAGCACCCTCTTAAAGTTCACTTTTACGTCACAAAATTAAGCAGCAGCCAAGTCATTTAAAGCACTGTAGTTTTCTCAGTTCCAAAAGCCAGGACATTGGGTAACAAAAAATTCGTACCTAATCCCGAACATCGACACCGGCTGAATAATAAATGAAGAGTGACACTTAAAAGTTCCCCAGAGTTGCGGGTATGTTGAAACAGTTGCCAACCCTCCAAAGGTCAAGGTCAAACGGGACCCTGTACGCGGAAATCATAACGGAATGAAACAACCGATGAAGTTTCGAGGGTTATTTCCTGCCCTGTATGTACTCATATTTGTCATCGTAACAAGGATTTTATTGCCTTACTTATGTTATTGCCCCTTTTATCGTATCTTCAGTTGGTGATCATAAATATTACTTTGCATACCCGCTTAAATTGTATTACATTAGGCATGCGATCTTACTCTGCTGGAAGATTTCTTAATGTAAGCTTTGGTCCTGTTTTATGCTTTAAATAACTTAAATATAGCTGGTTTTGCCAAGCCCTAATGGTATCATAAAATTTATTTGTAGTGTAAATACCAACAAGCAATATTTACTTGGCACTAGGGTTGATTGGTTAGAATTATAAGGCAAAATTAATTAATTTTAACATGTAACCATTTACCTTAATGGTTTACAACGGAATAGGGTTATTTCTACTCTTAACCTTTCGGTGGTAAAACGTCCTTGGTGGTCCTTTCTGTGATGTATCAATTTTCGTAATAAAACCTTTAGGTGCCTCAAAGGACCAATTTTCAGTTGGCTAAATTATTAAATTGATAACAAATATAGGTTGTTGGTAGTACACATTTTGGTGACCATCTAAGATACTATTTTGATAAAAAAGAAACCGGCCAAGTGTGAGTCGGACTCTTACACGAAGGGTTCCGTACTACAAACAAAAAAAGCATGTTCCTTTTATGAGATGTCCCCTTTAATTTTAAGTTAATTACATTTTTATTATTTGTTGTTATAGCGGCAACAGAATTACCTACATCATCAAAAATTTCAACTGTCTAGCTATCACGGTTCATGATATGTGTCTAGCTATCACAGCCTGATGAAAGACAGACAGACGGACAGTGGAGTCTTAGTAATAGGGTTTCGTTTTTACCCTTTGGGTACGGAACCCTAAAAAGGAACTGGTACTGTTCATGGGCAACAAAAACTTCCTTATTCGGAAGCAAGTCCATTCTCATTATAACTGTTTACATCTCGTCATTCTCCAAGCACCGCAACATCTAGCGGTTCTGTGCTTCTTGCGTCTATCGAACTCTCAAAATATTCCTTAATATAAAAAAATAAATCTAGGTACATAGTACCTCTAAGATTCAGAAAATATGAACTTCATATAATTTGGCTTACTAATCCACTTATCGACAGTAATCAGCACGAATCCTTTCTTCATTAACTTTATCCTTCCACGTTTAAGTGTACAAAAGCAGTCAACGTGTTTCTCTTATAAAGCTTATCCAATTATTCAATTTGACTGAACGAAAATGAAGTTACGTGTGTAGTCGCCACTTTAGCCTCCGCCTGAGGGTTTATTGAGTTGGAGTGCTCTCTTAAGGAGGAGAGGCTTCCTGGGGAGTCCAAGATTCGATGACGTAATGTCTTTGTGTGATGTACGTATGTATCGTTGTGAGTTGTTCGTCTGTGAAAGACCGCTAACTGAAGAGGGTAGGGGAAGACTTGATTCGAAGGGTGTTCCTTATTGCGAGATTGGGTAAATAAAGATGGTACAGAATAAGCGTTGGTATGAGAGTGTTAAGGTTATTTAAATGCAACAATGATCGTGAAGTCAGTTTTATTCTCGTGTGCAAACAAACAATAAGTAGACCTGATTACCATAATAACATTAATTACCTTGCAAGGCGGCCATATCAACGATCATGGAACATAAATCATCAAGTAGATATACAAAATGCAAGTACAAGATAATCTCGTGCTAATAAATCTTCAATTAGTATCTTGTAATGTAATAGTTTTAAATGTCACGTGTATCGAGTTTTACTTAGTTATACGTAGGCGGGACCACATGCGCCAACGACACATGGCTCTCGAGGTTTTATTAAACGGATTCTTCTTCCTATTTGCCGATTGGAAAATTCCCCGGGAGGGCCTGGGAATTCGATTATGCCTGTCGTATGCCTCTCTTGTTTGCTTGTCTCTACTGCTGATAGTAATGAAATGTAGTGGCTTCATTGTTCAACTATTTTTATTCTCCATTCTGGCATATCTCCATATTAGCATTAAGCCGGATCTGCAAATGGGCGATCCCATTTGCAGATCCGGCTTAATGCTAATAAAGCCTATACGGGTATCAAAAAATTGACGCACATTGTTTTTATTCAAACACAAATAGAGCTTGGCATTTTTCGGAACAAATGGAACGCGAAATATTTGCACCTCTATAGAATTTGATATTGCGCTGTTCAATACTCGTATTTATTCTATTTGAAAAGTCTGGTGCCGTGCACGGTCAATATGTGATAACTTCAACATTTTATTTTTGTGTCTATTCAGAATGTTTTCTAGCTAGAACCAATTTTAGCTTATTTTCTTTCTATGCAACGTGTTATTTTTCATATTTTCAGAAACGGTTTTTCATTGTTGTTGTTATTTCCAGGTGTTTGGTGTCGAAGTTGTTCGATGTCTGCTCAAAGTCAACACCCGAACAGATGGAACAGCTCGATGAGATCCGGATACCGTGGGGCAGCGGCATCGTCGGCTATGTTGCCGAGAGCGGCGAGCCCGTCAACATACCTGATGCGTATAAGGTTTGTGGAAACGTGCATGATTTGGAGAATTTAGCTGATAAGTTAATAATCGAAGGAACTGGGCCAAGATTTTTATCTAATCTGAAAGAGGGCTTAAAAATGATACAGCGTTTTAATTCAACCAAGCTTTGACTAATTATATTTTAATGACAACTGCAATAAATTATTCGGTGACACTGAAAGGTCTCAGAGTACACGTAAATACTACTCAATGTCATATATTTCGTCTGGCGGCTCTTTATTACGGGAAATTGACGAAATTATGATGTTAGTCAAAACTAAAAAATAACTCACCAGATTTGCCGCCGAGTGGAAAATTGTAATTTATTTTCGGAACGAAATCCCCGAAATGTTTTTCACTACTTCCATGTGACCCTTACGATAGACCCGAAGAAATCGAAGTAAAACTAATCTAATCAAATAAGAAAGGTGAGGTAATTGGATTTAAGGAAAAAGCATCGGATTTCAAATGAAAATCCAGACTACTTTACCTAACGAACACTTAGATAATTAGGAAAAATTTCACGAAGGGAAGTTTCTTGTCAGTCTATGCCTTAAGACGCGTAATGAAAAGAGGTAAATACGGCTTTGCTCAAAGCTACCTCATTCTCCATCCCACTTGATTCCAAAAATAACCGCAGTAATGAAAACTCGCATTTTAAGAATGTTTGGAGACCTCGACCAAAATAGCAATTTCCCCACATAATACATTTGCATTTTTTACTTTATTACGTCCCCGAATAAGTCAGCCGACATTTTTTAATTGGATTAACTTCATCGGAGTAGAAATGCCATGTTCGCTCCACATTAAGATATTTACTGAGTTCGTACTGAATTTGACGCGGAGTGAAGTCTAATAGAAAAATAAACTTTTTTTGGCCTCACTTTATTGATAATACCATCCTGTAGAATACCAGCACTTCTGTACAATATAATTGAAGTACCTTCATAAGTAAAGTAAGCAGATTTAAGCACTTTCAAGATGAGTGACACAAAGATATTAATGGCGTGATCTTATGTCTAGCGAAGTCGTCGATGACATTTTCCTAGAATTTTTCGTTTTCTGATATTTTTTTGGAAGCTCCTGTTTCTGAGAATTATTTTGTTGTCAATCATGGCATTAAGCTTTACTGTTGAGACCTATTTCAATTAATTTTACATCAGTGAATATCGTAAAATATTTTACTAACTAAAGTGAAAAAGCATTAAAACGACGAGATAAGAAGATTGAGGAGTTCCGAGTGTCATGGTTGTAGTTATTTTCATTTCATTGAGTAGGAAATATTTAACATTAAACTAGCACTCCACCCGCAACTTGGTCTGTTTTCTGAACTAAAAATATAGCCTACGGTATTCAGTGATAATAAAGCTATCTACTGGTGAAACAATTTTTAAAATCCGTCCAGAAGTTTTAGAGCGAATTCATTACATACAAAAATACAAATCTTTTCCCTTAATAAGATTAGTGTATATGTGTGAATTATTTATTAGAGTAAATATTTTATTATTAAACATTTACTCTCTAATAGATATTTGGTCTTTTGCAATGATACAATCGGGCGGTCTTCCACACAATACATCAAGTCCCTAAAACAAATGACTGTGTTTAAAACGATATAAGTTAATGAAGCAAAATAATATTTTGTTCCCAGCGACCCTACTCCGGGTCTCATGAAATATATGAGACGCAAAACAAAAAAATGTTACAGTAATATCCGTTTACGACCGGTCATTAAACACTGACAGTGGCAGGACTAACATAGTTCTCTGTGTATTAAGCAGAGTGTTTGTTTGTATGTACAGTTTCGTTTTTTTTTGCTTGCATACCTAACTCTTTTGCCGTGTGTGCAGTTTTTCTTTCGGATCATTAATCTCCTTCTTTATGAATTAAAACCAGTAGGTATAAGTGTAACAATAAACTATTTTGTATTTGTATTTGTATTGTACAATCTCCAGATTTCCCATCCCTTTTTAAAATTGATTAGGTACTAAGCTCAAGTGTCCATCAGTCTGTAAGCGAGTTGTATCTCATGAACCGAAAATTTTAAATGTCTACCTATTATAAAGTAAAACATTACTACTAGGCGTTTAAACGCGTTTTCTATTAAGCGGGTAAGAACTCCAAACTTCCACAATGGGTATTAATGGGCATTTATTTAATTATAAGTAGGTAATTTATAATCGTTATCTATCAGACATTACTCGTAGTAATAAAGTTAAATAATTTACTCGTTACTGTACTAATGAAAACACGTAGATTGTAGTCACCTAGTATCGTTTAAAGAAGATAAATTTTACTTTTATCCCGATACTAATAGGCTCAATCGACTTAAGATGAAGTATCTTTAAGGGCTTCAATTTGTTTATGTCTGCTGACCTTGACTTAAGGAGAAGGTGCGACCGAGTGCGTTTCAAGGATAAAAGGTTGTCTATTTTGAGTTTTAAAGGATTCAATAGTTATTTGCTATGGATACAATCATCGGCCAGTGTGTATTTTTTTAACACGATTCAGTCGGGGTACTAGGAATCGAATACTTATTTGTTAAAACTTTATGCACACAGATGAACAAACGCAGACTTAATGCCTTAAGCATTTTCTATCAGTCAACTTTTGGGTGATGCAAAGACAAATAGTGACTACTATACTTACTGATCTAATAGGTAAAACAAAATTTTAAGTCAGGGATACATATTAATTATTGTTTTCAACTTCGATCAACAATCCCCAGTAAACTGAATCTTTACTAAGATAGAAAATTCATAGAAAAAAAATAGGTTTTGTCGATTTTACCGCGCTAATGACACTCCAACAGTAATGATGGGCTCCCAAAAAAAAAATGAAGTAGGTTTTTCGACCAACTTCATAGGGAGCAAAAGTTTAACACATACAGTAACCACTAGCTTTTTGCAACAAAAACAAGCCGTATTTTCCTTAACTCCGTGATACACGAATATAAACTACAGTCGAACATTTTTCAGCAGACTGTCGTTAGTCTGCGTTTTATCACCTGAACATTTATCTACGCACGTTTGTACTTCTGGCTCACGGCTGGGTTCCGTCAAATGACATCCAAGTTAATGTGGCATTTTTATCTGGCTGGCTTTGGTCATTTTACATAGCAATTCTTCTTAACCGTCTCATTGATCATTGAGTTAGTTGTTTTTAGAACCTGGTTTTGGTATCAAAACTTGTCTTATTTTCCATAAAATTTGTCTTATTTTTACAAGCTTTTATTTAACTTGCAGTATTCGTGTGTAAGATATAGGTAAGTAAGTTGTCCGTCAAAATTTGCAAACCATTTTTGACCATTTTTCGGTATCCAATTGAGCTGAAATTTTGCATACACTCTTAGTTCTGGTGACAATACAATGTGCAATACTCAATATTTAAATGATTTCAATATGGCCGCCGCTCCAATATGGTGGATAAAATATTTTTTCTCGCCTCCTTAATATGGGTACCAAATGAAAGGGCATGAAGAGTAGAAAACGATAAAGTTAGTAACCATTACACTAAATTCAAAATGACCGCCGCTCCAAGATGGCGGATTACATTATTTTTCAACCCCCTTAATATGGGTATCAAGCGAAAGGGCTTGAATAGTAGAAAACAATAAAGTTAATGACATTACACTAAGTTCAATATGATCGCTAAATAATAACCGGTTAAATTAAAAAAAAAAACGAATTTATCTTGCTCAAAATTGCAAATCTTACATGTATAAACCAGCAGACTAAGCACAAATGTGTATTGAATCTGAAGCCCAAAGCGCAGCCAACCAGTCAACCGGGCTAACAATGTGATGGCATTCAAGACGTCTCCCGAAACGACTGAAACACTGCTGAAAGCCAAAATGATCCTTAACACTTCAGTAACGCGTGAAGTAACCCGGTAAAGCTATTTCATCCGTCAAACATGTTATGGATAAAAGGATTTTAGTTTGAACACCCTTCCTCCAGAATTTGTATACAATCCACTTATGCTGCTCCTGAGCTTTTAGGTAGCCTCTTACATTCAAAAGATTTATGTAAGGAAACCGTTCAAGGTGAAAGAGAAATGTATTACCGGTATTAAGATATGGGAACCTTTTGAGAAAGTAGTGTTTGACGTATGATCTTGGGACGGTAGTTCCAAGAGATTTTTCAAGATTATCTGAACTATATTCTAAAGAGGTTAAAATGTTTGTTTGTTGGTAGAAGGTAGGAGTATCAGATCAGATTTACTGACAGCAAGCTACACTGTCACTGCCATAGGCTACTTGCCAGCCTATTTCTACGGGATAAGATATATGGTTTCAAGTAGGTACCTCCTGAACCTCATAGCTATAACCTGGGGGTCTGTAAGTCAGTGAATAGTTTACTTCTAAGCATACGTGCTCAATCGTCATCCACATTACGCGTACCTGAGTGATTGCGTTATCGTAAACAATCGCTCATGTCAAATCTTATAAAAAAAAGGTTTTTCATTATTGTCACCAGACGGCGCAAAAAAACTTACAATAAAGCGAACGTGTAACGAAACGAAAAGTGACGCAGTTGCCAAATATAAGCCTGTCTATGGAATATACAAATTCTCAGCAATCATAGTGGAACATTTTATCATTTTTGATACGTTTCTGGAAGATTTATAGCTGCCCACAGTTTTCTAGAAAGGTTTCAATGCAATTTCATGTGATTTACGCCCACAGGCGGTGGAGTAGCTAACTTCCATTATTCAAACACCGTTGCAATTTTCATACTTGACATATTGTTGATGTAGTCACCCATAGCACATGAGTAGCTACTCATGTGCATGGGCACATGAGTAGCTTCAAATAAAGTTAAATCAACTTTAACAAATAAACTTTAAATCAAGTTACCATTCAAGGGAAAACAGACATTCACAGCCTTATTCATAAAAAAAACTTAAAACCATTACATACCTGAAATACCGATAAGCAGATTCTTTATTCAAAATTTCTATGGAGAATTTGAATTTTGAATCTCGTACGGCTGGTTTCAATAACGTACCTGTAACCAACTGTCAAATTAGCTACCGACAGTAGCTGAAACGTCATGTTACAAAGGCAAACATGACGTTTCAGCTACTGTTGGTACCTAATTTGACATGTAGATACGTTATTGAGACCGGCCGTAAAACAGTATTTTAGCAAAGTAATGGTTAAATCGTTTTTTTATGAATTCGGGAGGTTACTCTTTATTTTTTTTTAAATGATGTCGTAATAATCTTACTACTATTGTAAATGAGAAAGATTCGATGGATGGATGTTTGTTGCTCCATCACGCCGGAACGGCTGAAGGGACTTGGATGAAATTTGGCATCGAGATAGATTATAGCCTGGAATAGCGCATAGACATTTTTATCCCGAGAGTATGTTCCCTTGGGATATTTTCCAACATATATGCGGGCGAAGCCGCTGGCAGAAGCTAGTTTTCCATAACTCACGTCCATTAAATAACTTCGCCCAAGATACTGACTGAAATGCATAATATGCACCATTATGATTAAGTTCGTCAATATTGATTAAATATCACCTTATACATTTCCATTTAAGCTAATATATGGATTGTCAACATTTTTGACAAACCTTTGATTAGATTGAGGATCTCTGGAATTAACTTTGTCCGGAATCCTTGCCCTTATAGTAGGCGCCAGATAATCGTGGAATAACGGTCATTGACCCACCTACAATTATTGACATTTTTAATTTGAAAAACGGAATTAATGACACAAAGCTGTCCCGAATCTTCATCTCTCGTGATCCTTAACATTGTCTAATAATGAAAAACGATTCATATTTAATTGTTCAGGTACCTATGAACAGTTATTAGGGAAAGGTCAATATACTTTATTCCACATTTATCTGGCGCCTACTATAGTTTAGCAAATAAACAAACGAAGAATTCTTGGTGACTCGAACCATTTATTCTTCTTTTAATTTAATGAAGACCATCTTAAAACCATTAAACATGTAATAGGATAAGATCGCGTGGTTCTTGTAAAAGACGATTAAAACAGATTTAAATACTTACATCCGCGTAATTGCTAATCGAGGCATGTTATCACGACAGTTTAATGTCTTGTAGCTAATCTATCCATCATTTATCTATTTTTTATAGTGCTACACAGTGTAGGTACATCTTTTCTAATGCATGTTATAAATGCGAAAGTGTACCTCCGCTTCTGCTCGTTACTTCTAAACTACTGTACTTTATGCGATTGGTCGATTAAAGCACTACAGTTCATCACAAAAATGAAAATACGTAGTTACTCGCAGGGAACGGCTATTAAGCATAGAAAAAATACAATAAAGCGAAAGCAGAAACGTTTAGCGCGAAAGAACTTAAACACGGCTAAGTGGTCCGAGCCTTAAAAGCCAAGTCAAATATTAATAAAATATAACAATGGATATTTGCCCGCTTGTATTTTTAGCGTCGTATAAATTAAGTGAGCGTCTAGTAACAGCTCTCATAGATCAATTTCAGTCTCGCACCTGTCAAAACTTTCCCTTAATAGACTCTTGGCAATTGTTTGCGGTGTTTCGCCTTAAATACTCGCCTACTGCGAAAATTCCTACACACTGACTTCCAGTCTGCGAATATTTCAACGAAAACCGTATATTGGTGTTTTCGCCGTTAAACTGAGATAACATTACTTTTAGGAAATCAGTTTAATTCGGTATAATAATTGTGAATTCATTAAAACTATATTTAGAAGGTACCTCTGAGTTATTTTCAGATTGTGTGGTAACTAGTCGATGTGGGACGTTTTGTTTTGTTTGTGGTTTGGTAAATAATTGCGATGATTTAATTCATGAAATAATTTTCTAAATTTAGATATTAATTGAAGCGTCTGACAATGGATGCGTTTGAGATGTAATTATGACGAGTGACGACATTTTCTTTATTATAGTAAAACTGTTGTATCGAGATGTCAAAATTATTTACTTTCTGTTTTTGGGGGACATATTGTCGAAAGACGGAAAGTGTAGATAACAGTACTTATTTGCGAGATGGAATTTCATTCAGAAAATATCCAACAAACTGTACTGCATGTTGGCAGAAGATTTGTGTACATATTATCCATTTATGTGACTTTTATGAAATAAACAAAAAAACATACAAAAATAGACTAGATACTTGTGATAATTTTCGATTTGTTCCGGATTCGCCCACAAAGTTCGCCTAATTTTTATTTTTCCGTGTTCGCCCCACTTTTCGTTCCTTTTTCGCCGCGTTTATCATTTGTTTCACTCAAATGATTTTTAAATACTATTTCAAAACCCACTTTTGTTTAACTTAAGCTTTTCATGTTAATAGTGCACGTGCTTCCTTGTTTATTGTAGTCACGCAACCTGACAGTTGTAAACTAACCTAAGTAAAGAAAACTTCAGTTTAACCGGAAACTGTACCAATATTGGACCGTTCAGTTCCCTTAAAATGATTGGGCATGTTCGTGAACGGGCGCTGTCAGTTGAAACTGGCCATCTTTTAAAAACCAGGGCTTGTTTGTGTATTTTGATTGTGTGGTTTTCTATTGCTCCTTAACATTGTTCTCACATAGTTAAAGAACAATTAAAATCATATAAATAGGTGTTTAATAGTTAACTTGTTGTTGAAGAGTGTTCATGTAGTTTCTTGCCCGTGATCTACGTTTTTGAAAGGGCAAATTGCTTTAACTTTCTGACTTAAGTACTCTTTTAAAATTCAAAAGTAGTAAAATTGAAATGAAATGATTAGAGTTAGTGTTATAGTTCAATGTGTTTAGGACTATTTGGAAGTACGTGTGAAGTCCATTACAGCTTTTTTGCAAAGTGGTGCCGTTTTGCTGCGTATCGATTACAGAACTTGCAGAGTGCAAAAATTCAATGAGAAATTACTTGCTTACTTGCAAGATGACGAATGGAGTGTATGACGCTTCGTAAGTAGTTTTCCGATTCTGAAGAACGGGTTAACACATCCCCTCTTTTATTGATGTTTGATCTAGTTTTGTCTTTTGACAATGGAAGACTTTTCCAATTTGATCTGAGCTTAAATCTTTTGTCTATGAATTTTATTCAAAATGAGACTTGACAACAGAGACATTGTCATTCAGAGGTATCTACTGATCGGGTCGTCACTCTGTTAATGGAGGTCGCTTCTTAAAATGATAATACACTTTATAAATAAAATACACTAATAAATCTACAATTGAAAAGCAGTTCGAATATTAGAAAATCATCTTGCTAAACGTGTTATTAATGTTTATGCATCTGTAACTAAAATGAATCACACCACATTTAATTCAATCGCAGATGAGAAGAAAATCAGACGTGATAAATGTCCTCCAGTTTCATATTTGTGTTGCTCTATTAATATTCTCAACATAAATCTGTCATCGATTGCTTCTTATCTATTGACAATCACTTAATCCAAGTATTGTAATATATCTTCGCTGGACATGCCCTGATTTATGGGAACAAATGTCCATTGTACTTGGTCGTGGATGGTCCTGGCTCGCAGACCATTCTCAGCCTTCAAGCGTGAGTTTTATTCATCGATGTCAATTTTTCATTCTGCCCCGCAAGGATCAAGCGTATCTCATTCATCAAGGTCTTCGAAGAATCTCTCTAGAGGTGATTTTACTTATGTAAGCGGTTTTCTTGTTCGGTTTTCTCCCACAAGATTTTATTTGTGAATTCGTAATTTCGGATGAGAGAATAGTAGCAGTGGCTTTTGTTGTTGTGAGGCATGTGTAAGAGTTCGTAAGGTTAGGCAATGTAGCAGAATATATAAATTGACTGCGGTACTCGAGTTTGAATATTTATTGTCTCTCTGTTGGTTTTTCTGTTGCTAGCTGAAGAAGTTTCTTAATTTATCTGCATAAATAAATGGAACACGAAAAATCAGAAGACTCACATACTGTCTAAACTGCTGGCGTATAAAGTGTTGCAGTTATTTTAAAATATCCCGTTTTTCATTCTCGTCTTCCATTTTTAAACTCCGCAACATTGAAGTCAAATTGCAGAAAGAAATCCCTCTGGCCAAAACAGCGACAAAACTTAAGCGTCCAAATTTTTATCTCCCAGTGAAGAAATTCTAGCATTTCATGTAACCCGTGGAGCGGGCACTCCGCCTTGCTGAGATTCGTCAGAACAGCACGAGTGCACATAAATTATTCCCAGCGACACGATCCACTGCTGGATAAATTGCGCGCTTAAAAATGCTATCCCTCTTTAGTCACTTCATGAATTCGCTGATGCCGACCCAGCTGGATTTACCAACAGACTCGCATAAAACTTCCAAATGCTATCTTTAGTTTATTTATCTGCAGATGTTAAGAGAAATAGAGTGTTAGTCTTTTTAACCGAAAGATTGACTGCTAGAGAATGCCTTGTTGTATTAAATCCGCCCATGTACTACTGTTGTACATAAAGTTTAAATAAATCAATAAATAAAATACGTGGGTTTTTTCTTTTAAGGTAGCTTGACAAATAATAATGTTACACGTGTTTTGGCTGATAGGCGATAAATGTGCGGTGATAGTTATAAATGATTCAGCTAGCAAGATGTTTATGAGCACCTATTTGAGACGAACATTTAAAGAACTATTCATTTGTTGAATAAATGTTGAAAAATAAGCATTAAAACCAAAAGTGCAAGAGAATATATAAATATTTGATGAATATCGTACGTGAGACTTATAAATGTACATTTAGTACGGTACAATTCAGTGTATTATGAGTATTTTGTGTATGATACATACGCCTCCGGTCATGAATATTATAGCAGAAGAATATGTTTTCTTTAGGCTCTGAACTCGTTTAAATTATGAACGTGATTCATTTATCTTTAGCGTACTGGCATCCAACGAAGAGAAGTTTTCTTTTTAGACGGTTTGTGTTTTCTGTTATTCCGATTTTGTTTCTTTCAAAGGTTTTTGTTCTCTTGAAGGCCGATCCTTTTGCAGATTAATTCTGTGTCTTAACTAGATGGTATCTTGGATGACTATGGCCTCCCATCCTGGCCCGCCTCCAAGCCCCTGACCTTGCCAAGATTGGCAGTTCATGCGTGCTCACGTATCCACTGTTTATGAAAACGATTTGCATACAAATGCCTCTGAAAGATGGCACTAAATAGATTGCGTACAATATGGCCACACTACAACACAACATTTATTTTGTTCCAATCCGATAGTCATAGGATTATGTGTTTGAAGCTGACAAACTTCGTTATCTTGTGACTAAGTGCGGCTATGTTCGTCAACTTGTCTGGAAAATTGTCATTTAGTGTCACGACGTTTTCTATTTCATGCTCCGTTACATTGTGTGATTGCTTTATGGAGAACACCGAATGTTCTGTCTCTGTTATGTTTCATATCTTTAGCATTTCTATTGTAGTATCTAAGACCTAACCCTGTTTTGAAAACGTTGCCGAAATCTCTAGGAGTATTTAATTTCCTTTTGATTTTATAATTTGAATTAGCAAGAAGCCCCTATTCGTGTACGCCTACCTCATCGTGACCTTGAAGTAAATTAATTTCGTGATAATTAAACGCCGCCATGGTTTCTTCGTTACTTGACACCCGTCCTGGTTATGTAATTAAACATGCCTTTGCTCGCGGCTTCTTAGCGTAACAATCTTTGAATATTTTACGAAGACGTAAAACAACGGTGTTTCCTTTGTAATCCTTTCGATGTTCTTTGTGTTTATTCTTGTAATTCGCATCTTGATTCAAGTATAAAATCAGTTTTAAAATAATCTGTACAGCAGTGAAACATATTACTAACATAAATAATTATAATTTTACAACAAAATTCAGACCAGTTGTATTCACATAGTTAAATTCAGCTGATAATCTTAAATACGAAATGGTGTATTGAGGTAGGTAAAATAAAGTAACATAAATTTACATAACAATATTGAAGCTCGAAGGTTACAGGAAGTTGCCTTTTACGCTCCGCAGTAATATGTATTTATTTCCCAACGATAATATTCCAAGGAAAATTACACATAAGAATGCTTACCACTTCAACAGTGCTGTTACGAAAATGAAATATTTGTCCATTTTATACGTTAAGTGTAGGTTGGTGGCAGCTCCTATCGCTGTCCCGAGGGGAAACTTAGTTGAACTTGAATTTATATTTGAACAGGGTTTGTGCCCTTAATCTGGCTACTTTTCAAAGTTCTTCTTGAACGGATTAGTGAGTTTCGTACATGGATCAACCCGCAGGCATCTACTGCTGAGGCATCAAAGTCAGAAAATAGACTCGAGTGTGCCAGAGCCAGTGAGGAGACTCTTTATAATATACTAGCTTAGCCCGTGACTTCGAACGCGCATATTCCGTTTCTTCCCGTTCCCGTAGGAATTTCTCGTTCACATACCTTTATAGCTTATAGCCTTCCTCATAAATGTGGCTATCATATACAAAAAGATTTTCTAAATCCTACAGGTGACTTTAGAGAATAGCGCGTTCAAACAAACTAACTCTTAGCTTTATTATAAGTATAAATACAATAAAAACCCAGGTTAAAGAAAAGAAAAAAGAAAACAACAAAGGGAGATACAATAGGGCCCTTAGCGCTAGAAGTGATCTTTTAAAACTTAAGATTGGCAGGTAGAAACTTTGACACTAAAATATATATTTACTTAAAACCTACTTATACTCAAGCCCGATAAAACAATTATATTTGTTTAAAAAGCCCCGAAAAGAAACAACGTTTATTTAGGTAGCCTAAAATGTTAGTTCTATTATTTGCGAAGTTGCTCCAAGTAGTTTGTAGACAATAGTAGCGGTGCGAATCGTGTAACTTTCAAAGGGGATAATGGAGCCTTTAGAAGAAAAGCCTAACATTAGCACTTTTACGCTAAGCCGGCCACGAATCTGTTACATGGCGAAATAAAAAGTTCTATCCTTTATTCGGGGTGTAAGGATTTCCGAGATTTCAGGTCTAATGAAAAAGAAAACGAAGTGAGCAAACTGTTCAAGCCTCCCTCAATTATAATAAAGTTTCAGATAGTTTTGAATCCATGAAAAGATCCGTCATGAAAGAAAGATTATTATTGTGATCATTCTTCTGAATAAATTTTCATTGTATGAGTGAATATGTCGTGTGACACGATTAAAGATGAATGTTTTGTCAGGCACAAATAGAATTTACGATGAAAATGTATCAAAGGGCTTTTATTTCTGTGATGTTCAATATTAACACTGTCACAGTCAGTCGCTTCAAAGAATTTAGCATTCCTGAACGTCCAATTGGTACCTATTACTTTTACGATTCGTCCAAGATCAGAATCTAAAATGGAAACTTCGATCGCTGACGTTTTATTTTGATGTCGGGTTTTGATTTCTGTGAACTCTTATTTGGACTAAAAACTCCGACTGAGATAGTGTACTTCCCCACGAAGAAATAAAATCCTTCCTCGGGGAAACTTGTATCCGAATTGAATCTCGCGTATTCGATTTAACCTTTTGCGTGTCTTAAGTTACACAGTTCGACATAAGAAAAAATGCTCCAAATGTCTTAAGTCGGACAGTTACACATAAGGGCTTGGTCAGGATTGGACGATAAAAATCTGTTAAGACACGCAAAAGGTTAAAGCTATTGAGTTGGCAAGAGCGAGTTTTTATATTAACAAAATTTTATAGTCGGTCATGCTGCGCTAGGATAGCCTGTAACTTTGGTGAAGCTGATTATGCGGAAGATTTTTTGATCTCGTGCCAAACATGCCATAAGAAAATTAATACCACAGTTATATTTTAGTATATAATTTGACAGAATTTCTAACCGCACTAATTTTTGACCTAATCGGAACTAATCGGAATCAATATTAAATTACCGAATGTCTCAAGCAGTAATGGCGGTTGGGATTGCTACACGAATGCCGCAATCTGTCTTAGTCACTACTTCGGTATCGCTAAACATTACATTCTCATTACGAGCGGACCAACCAGAATAATGCGATGTTTGGCGAAGATTGGCTGTTGAAGTTTCAAGATTTGCCAAAATTGTTGTTGTTGGATTTATTGCGTGAAGGAATGGGAAGTCAAACAAATGTTTTCCTGCTCCTAAAAATGTCTACCTAGGTTCATGAACTTAAGAGACGGGGCCCACTGTTGCGGAATTGTTCAAAAGAGTCACCGCGGCCCTTGAATGCAATGGTCTTGAGGAGGAACAAGGACGGGTTTTAGTTAGTAAGAGTCTGACACTCCCACTCCACCCAGAGCGGAAGGAGTCATTTGATTCCCATAAAAAAAATGCTCATGAACTTGAATTTAATTTAAGACCTTAAGCTTAAACTTAATCCTATAACAGTTTTGCAAATCCAAATTTAAGACGAGAACGTTATCTCGCCAGATATTAATATGCATATCAGGAATTTATGTTGCCAAAAGGCTTTATTGGTTTAATTTCGCCGACAGATTTATACCGGTCAGACGTTTGACAAACGGCCTTAAACTCCAAAATATTCGTCGGCTTTACCGAAAGTCTGATATGTAAGCTCAATGGATGGTTTAAACCCAATCTGGCTGGTTGACAGGCGTTGGTAATGAACGGTGGCTCTCAATATACCTCCCCTTTTGGCTCCATACGTTGGAGTGTGGTTCGACAAATGTTCGTGTTCACACTGTATTGTGGGCTGGCGGCACCGGTGCATCCAGTAATTCGAGTCGTAAATTCGCCGATACAACGGATTCCTCAATCCGCATTCTCCACTGGCGACGGATTTACGGTGTTTGCTCGAATAAATTATTTGAAACTAGCGATCGTCCGCGAGTCGGCGCACGTGATGCCTTTCGCGTGATTTTAACGATTCATTCTAAGATTAATCGATCTTTCTTCAGCCTCTGCATCAGGGTGATCATGAGTGAGATAAGCTCTACTAAGATACCAAATGATGTTGAAGACAATTCGAATATTTCGTTCAAACTTGCAGCGCTATGTATGTATGTAGGTTGACGAAACGCAATGAGTACTTCAATCAAAATAATTCACTTATGTAGGTCTATTTGAATTAAATACCAACACTGCCACTCATATAAAATTATTGCAGAAACATGATTGTTATAATATTGCAAAAAAGGGGAATTTGTTTATTTCGCCAGAAAAAGCCAAACGAATAAAAAAAATACGCTATTTTCAGTAACGCTTCGCTAGCTATAAATAAAATCTTTCTTTGAAATCGTCGGTATTGTATTTCGAATAGTAGCATGCAAACGCCCACGGAGTAAAGGGGTTAAATCAGATGAATGGAGTTATTTCCGTAGTCGGTAGAGTATGTTGTAGAAGAAGCGATAATATTGAGAGTGGTAAGAGGCGCCTGCGCCTCGGAGGACGGCTGCGGTCTGCGGTCACCACTCCGGCTCAGATTACTCGGCCCAGTTCCTATTATGTGACTTCATTTAGAAGTAGCCCCATTCAGACGAGTAATAATAGTTCAATTAAAGACTTGCTCAATGAACATTGTCATCATGCCAATGTCATGTACGAGATGTCTGTTCCAGAAAGAAGATTATTGAATTGTCAGATATCAATAGTCTTATACTTTGTTTTTTCTTTGTTGCAGGATGAAAGGTTTAACCACGACATTGACCAACAGACGGGTTATAAAACGAGGTCACTCCTCTGCATGCCCATTAAGGACATTAATGGAGAGGTCATCGGCGTTGCTCAGGTACGTAGCCGGTTTCGGGATTAAATGGATACCACGACATTAACCATTAAACTTTCATTACACCGCTTTTAATAACAAGATTTCTTTTATGCCATTACCTAAATAAATCTTGTTTGCTAAAAGAAAATTTCGGCCTGTTTACATTTGAAATGTTGTTTCAAAAACATCTGGGTAACGGCGAAATGAGAGCTCAGCGAAACAGAAAAAGATGAAATCAAAAAAGTTTCCAACATAAGCGTATTAAGTTATAAATATTCCGACGTGGAATTGAAATTGCTTGGTGAATGTTGGCGAACTTTGTATTATCTCGTGGCATCTGCCTGTTAACAATGTCCCAGCAATAAGTGAATTTGAACGTCACTTCCGAACAAATATTGAAAATACGAAGAACGATAATTCTTTAATCTAACATTTGCTTTTGCACATAAATTTTCTTTTGATTAACGAGCGTCAAATATTGAAACTGTTTTTGTAACGTTTTGCTTTTGTATTGGATGAAGGAATTTGTTAATTTTTTCGAACTATAAATCTGTTTCGAATTATAGAAACAGGATTCTTTGAATTTTCTTTGTTGATTTTTTTCATCTTTACCACATCATTCAAATTTATTACGAATTTGCAAAGACGGACGAGGAAGATTTAGATGATTTTTCGAATATTGCAAATCAAATTACTGTTTACATTCAAATATGTTTACTTAACTAATCGTAACTCATCTTCCAGGTTATAAACAAACAGAGCGATGGTCCCTTCACGTCCTACGATGAGAAAGTCTTCTCATCCTACCTCCAGTTCTGCGGCATTGGTCTTCGGAACGCACAGCTTTACGAGAGATCCCAGTTGGAAGTCAAGAGGAATCAGGTCCTCTTGGACCTCGCCAGGATGGTGTTTGAAGAGCAGAGTACTATAGAACATATGGTGTTAAGGATACTAACACATACGCAGAGCCTCATTAGATGTCAACGAGTACAGGTAGGTTCGCGAAGTTTAGTGTTACTGTGATTTACATGTTGTCCGGTAGCGGTAGAATCTTCTACAAGATCTGCTAACCATGTTACGAATGGAGACGATATCTTATCATCAAGGTCTTCCATATCTGTAGTTATTTTCTTAAAATGTTGAGTTATTGTAATTACTGTCGACGTTAATCTTCCTTACTCATCCACTCGGCTTGATTGAGTTTGGTTTGCATCATCCATGTAGTAGAAATCTTACTGCCGTTCATTCCGTCTCTAAGATCGTATCAGCTCCTAACTCCTCCTTCCGAATCCGTTACTTCGTCAAGTAAGTTGAAGTTAAGTTCACTTGCACCCGCCCCAGGTAACGTACCAGATAATACATAGTGAAACTTCCAAATGTTGTTTATCTTGTTAGTTCAAATGGAAACTTAGGAGAGGTATCTCGCAATCCGAAAAAAGTTTGTAATCCATACGAAGTCGAAGTGAGCCGGTGTGCGATTCCCGAGTTATCACAACTATTTACATGTTTGTTTATTGAAGTAAATCTAAATAACATGTTCTAGTATTCGTTTCACTGTCCACCTAAGCATATAGCACAATTACACTGGTTCCAATTAAAAGACTTCATTATTTTCAATGCTTCCACTACAGCCTCAAAGACATCATGCCTTCGCATTTCAATTAGATAATTATGTTCTTTGTAATATTTTAAATTAAATATCCCTTTGAAGATAGCTTTCCCACCAATTTCTTAGTGGTATTTATTATTTCCATAGCGCTCCTTATTTTATGATTGAAATCGAATTTGAATATCGAAATAAGTTTTGATAAATTGATTCATTCAATCAACGAACAATTTGGGCCGACTCACTTTTAATATCAATTTCAATTTAATTCGAAATGCTTTGAGTCGAGAAAATTAATTTTGCTTGTTTTCCTAATGAAACGTTTGAGTCGAGGCGTTTTGTTTACCATTAGTGTTATGGCCAAGGATTGTTTAAGTGCTTTCATCTTGCATTAGAAGTTGGTGAATGGCGATGTTATTATTTCGAACTAATACTTGAGTTCGGAGTATCTGCTGTGACTGAACTTTGAACTTTAATTATAGAATTCTAACTATCAAGTTATTTGACAAAAGCATACGAATATTCTTGCATGTTTATTCAACCGTGTTTACTTTAGTAAAGTCTAGGCCTAGCCGTTATAATTGGAAATTTCGTTCAAATATCACAATAATATATTGTATGGATGGAAATTAATCCGCTTTCGGGTCCAATGAATTGAGCAGCTTTGTGAATAAACGACAAAAAGGGGTGAAAGGTGTTAAATTTACATCAGAGTAATTAACATTCATATCTTTTGTTTATTATACACCGGTTGGTCGAATATTCCAATTTTGTTTATTAGTTAATGGATTGCGATATGATGTTTGAATGGTGAGGGAACAATACCCGTTATGTAATATAATGTTACAGTTCTTTTTATTATTCTGTGTTGATGGGATTATTTTTTATTAATCCTTTTTCTGTTTACCTATTAGGTATTCTTTTACCGAGCTACCTCGAACCAAACGATGCAGTAGGTGTCTACGTCATTACAGGAGAAGACGCCCCGGGCGTCAGGAGTCGCAGGGCGATCCCCGGCCACCGTAGGCGCGGGCCTGCGGACGGCGAGCATTGGGTGGCTCGCCGTCCGATCACCACCAGGCCCGGTTCGATGGCGCGTTGTGTTTCACGCGCGCCTCAAAGAGATGTCAGCATAAAAGACGGGGCCTGCTAGGGCCAGAGCCTGCCAGGGTTGCGGAATTTGTTCGAAAGAGTCACCGCGGCCCTGGAACGCAAAGGGCTTTAGAAGGAACACGGATGGGTTTTAGTCAGTAAGAGTCTGACACGCCCTTCCGCTCATCATTTCAGTCATTTGAAGATTTCCCATCCTTAAAAAAAAAAAAAAGGTGTCTACGTCATCACGTCTCCCATCTTAGCCTGGCAACCTTTTATCCTCTATGATCAACGTTTTGAGCGCAGCGTGGCGTTTTTTATTATTTTGGTTGCACGTTTTTGCGTTCTTTCCTCCAAGGATCAAGTTTAAGACTTAAACAAAACCTTGAGCACTAGCAATCTTAACTTTTCTTAACCTAAGACGTTTCTACAAAGCTAGATTCAAAAGATATCCTGGTACTCCTCCGACTGTCCGTCCAAGAACAAATAAAATACGTAACTTTATTCCTTTAAGCCCTATTTACGTTTCTAGAAAAACGTTAACAGCTTTTTAAGTATTATGTACAACTTTGCGGAGGACAGATTAAATTGCTTTTAGCACAGCCGCGTTTATCGTATCAAAAACATATTACAATATGTTGAAAAGCTGTAATAATTTTCGAGTTATTTAAAGACTGGCCAGCAATTATTAACGCCTCGTTGTCTGTAGTAATAACAAGGGAATCCTCATCGTTCCCGGGCTCAGGAAAAATGTTATTTGGATTTTCTGATGGGTAAATTATAGCAGCAAGTTGGATAGCAACGATTGAAACTCAGACTTTTATAGATCTACACATAGAAACTTGTGTGCTTCATCTTTTTGACTGACCTTTTTTTTTTCAAGGATGGGAAATCATCAAATGACTTCTTCCGCTCTGGGTAGAGCGGGAGGGCGTGTCAGACTCTTACTGACTAAAACCCATCCGTCTTCTAAAGCCCTTTACGTTTCTGGGCCGCGGTGACTCTTTCGAACAAATGCCGCAACCCTGACAGGCTCTGACCTGCCTTGACAATTCAAAAGTGTAAATGGTTTATTATATAAGTAATTGTTTCGAGTTTGATGAGTAAATGGCGAGACTTATATCTAAGAACACAGCTAATGTTATCGACAGCAAAGTTATCGATAATGTTATATTCAATAGTACAGGTATTGTCATCCGCTTCTAAGAACCATAAATCCCAAGATTAAGGGCGTTACGGTTAATAAACCGTACCTAATAAGGCACACAAGATATTTGATATCGAACTATGACTAATCAATATCACATACTGGGTAACCCAATCATAACTAACTCAATATCAATTGTTCTAAGACTATTGTCTTTGTTTAGTAAATCAATTTGATGTATCAAAGGAGGCTTTCCTATTGTTATCAAATAGGGAGTAAATAAGCGCGGGTGAACACGACTCGTTCTGTTATCAATGTATAACGAACAATGTGCTGTTATGTGACGTCACAGGATAAATGTTATGTGGCCCTTTAATACGTCGCCATTTCTTCGTAAGAGGTCTGGTTTCGGTTTTATGGTTTCCCTATGGCCCAAGAGTTGGGCTGTAGCGGTCATATTGGTTTGTCATGCTATAGCAGTTCTATTGTTTCATACTTTAGCGATATGAATGAGGCTCCGATTTATTTTATGTTTAAAGGCTGTATGCAGAAATTACGGAACCAATTTAGCAGTGTCGCTATCATTCGTTTAATTCCCTGGTTAAGTTTGGGAAGATCAGCTGTTGGTTGAAAAATAAACATACATACCCAAAGCTTTTGTTATTCTATTTTTCTTTGGTTTGAGGTTAAAATAATCTAATGTTATCGTACTTATCGTTAAGTGCTTAGACTTACATAAACTTCTCCTTTCCCGTTGTTCATAACATTTCATTGTTATCCATCAACGATTACACCTCGTAATATTATTTGATAAAGTAAAACATGTAAATGAGTACCCTCGCTGAAAGTTTAGTGGTCCTAAACCCGAGAAGGGATTGTTCCCATCAAAATGAATAATAAACTTCATTCTATGGTTTGGGGAAGTGAAAATAAAAATGTTTAACACTCCGATTTTATTTTCTCAGCCTCTACTATAAGGTAGTGAAAATTACGATCATGAAAATGGTACTCTACCATCTACTTACATTTTTGTGACCAGTTTACGAAAACATTTAATGTTACAATCATCATCGGCCTAGCCTTTTCCCAACTATATTGGGGTCGGCTTCCCGTCAATCCGGATTCAGCAAAATACCAGTATTTAACGTTAAAATAATTTAGTTCATTAACGTTCAAAACTCGTACAAAATATTTACATTCAGTTCGTAGCTAAAAAAAATAAATATATAATTATGCCAGTAACACAATGTCCTGATATTTATATGACCATTATTCATTGTAGCGCTGACGGGTGGACCAGTACCTGTAACCTTGACCAAGGCTATACAAAGGGCTCAGAACTTCGGAATAATTCATGAAGTTGATATTATTTTAATATCCAAACAATTTATAGTTGCCAGGCTTTGAAGTACAGTCGGCAACTGAGTTAAGTCCTATTTCGGAATTCCGAAATTAGATCGAGTTTTAGAAATAAGATTACCTATTCGGAATTTGAATTGTATTTTTTTAGTGCCAGTGTTTTTTTCTGTTTGGGAGGACATTTTGCTTGTTTATCCAATTCAGATTGTGTTACAATATGTTACTTAGAACTGTTTTATTACCTAGTTTATACATTGTAACTTTGTAAGGCTGCGGCCGTCAGTCAGTTGTTGTTTTATGATCGATATGTAAATGCTTAAGGTCTTACAACTACATACGCGATGTCATGGATGTTTGCGACACAATCACGTGTAGATAGCAAGGTTTTATTGCACCTGTTGGAATAGGAAAGAACCGAGCTATACTAAAGACAATTCACTCGTATCCTACGGATATTACTACACGGAATACAGTATTTTCTTTTCCTATCGGAAGACGGAAATCGTCTATAAAGTATGGTGGTTGTTGAAAAATATTTTAACTGGAAGTAATAAATGTTGGGTTTGGTTTCAAAATTGTATAATAAGCAGAACAATGGAAGGACGGAGCCTCCCTTCTAGTCCAGCTGTGGAATAGTTCAGGCTGGAAATAATAAGCGAGTTCTCAATTACGACGAATAAGACATAATTTGAAATTTAATTTCTACTTCGTTAAATGTATTTCGCTCCAGAGTGTACTAGACGTTTACTAACGGTTGCGGTAATGACGAAAATTATGTAGCGAACGTTTTAAAACGTAGAAAATTGTTATGTCAATTTAGTATGGTAGATTTATGCACGGACACCATAAATCTACCGCCTGTCTGTCGCCACTAAACTGTGTGTACTGCTTAGGGTATGAATGTGATATAGAGAAGATACGAATCTTAGTCGTTTGGTGCAGTGTAGTAGTGTTCAGTTTTTAGAAACATTCGTCCTATTTTTTTTTTCAATAAACCTTTAAATTTAGCTTTGCACGGAAAACATTACTGAAAGTTTGAAACTTGACACAACAAACAATTTCTTAGAGCTTTGCTTAGTAAATAGGCGTTTATTTATTTAGTGGAGCAATTAGTTGACCACTTTGATGTCACTGAGATATGAAAAGATGTTGTCTGCATTCTGAACCTTTTTATGTTTATGACACTTCAAATTCGCTTTGATACAATCTGTATAGTTTTTTTTTGTAATCATCACATGAGTCCCGCTCTGGGCGGAGGCGTGTTCCTTCAGATGCCCTTTGCGTTTCAGGACCGCGGTAACTGTTTCGAACAATTCCGCTGGTGTTAGAAATAGCTATATACTAGCTGGTCTTAGTAATACGCTAAGCTGTACATTATCGTAGCTATCTAATGATGATTGAAACGTCGCCGCTAGGTGGCGCCAGGCGCCATCGCGGTCATCTACGCAAACGGCGGAATACTAATTGAGAGTTCGCAGATTAACATCTTGTTCTTGATGATTAGTCATTGCGAATATTTAATTGGGAAATGTAGAATTGTCTTGTCAAGTGGAATTTTCAGTAGGAATAGGAATAGCCCTATGGTAGAATTTTCAAACAGTATGAATAGTATCAGTTTGAACCAGTAGGAGTAGCCCTATTGCAGAATTTTCAACCAGTAGTTGCACCCCAATTATAGACTTTTAAACCATTAGCTTTCTGGTATCATTTTTAAGTGGTAGGAATAGCCATTGAGTAGAATTTTCAACCAGTAAGAGTAGCCTCACTGTAGAATATTCATTCATTTGGAGAAGCCCAATGGTAGAATTTTCATCTAATAGAAATACCCTAAATGTGTTTTCCCAGGACCAGGACTTAGCAGAAGCAGCTCAATGATAGAATTTTCGTCCAGCGAAATTAGTCCCACGGTTGAGGTATGAACTGTCGAGCGTAAGATCGTGATTTCTATCCACCTGTTGCGTTCTTGACGCAAACACAACACACTTTTCTAGCCCAAGTATTATTTAGCTTAGTAGGCTAATTTAATTTAGCTTCTCGCAAAGCGCAACCCACTTTACTTACAAAAAAGGTAGGTAAAAAAAAGGAAAACTGTTACAGACTAGTAGATATACAATCTGATTTTTATCACAATCTATCCATTTTTTTTTCATGCATACTTTGGTAGGCGTCGATCAAAAGCTTGATTTCTGGAAAAATCAATTCCTTAAAAATTCAAAATAAATCAGTTGTTAAAATCAGCAGTGGAACAAAATGTAGGGATTATATGATCTATTTTCCTTTTTAAAAACATTTTTTTCATAAATTGTGTATGACAGGTTGACACCGAATGCCTCCAGGCCAACCTAATGCCCAGGCATAATAATAATTGGATACTGATATGAAATCGGGCAGTGTAGGAACAAAACTGTTTATTAAAAAAATGAAATACTATATTTAAATTTTACTATAGCAGTGGTATATAAGACGGACTTAACTCAATTGCTTCAGTGATCCCCTGTGCAGTGCAGTGATAAAATTTTACAGCGTGCTGGCCGGACCACTATTCGCAAGTCATGCTTTAAGTACCTACAGCATAATCCCCTAAAATCGGCACCAGTCTTCTTGGCTCCGCTTCCATAGCCAATATCATTTTAGCATCGAATTTATATATATGTATTTTATTTGTAAACGAAATAATTTTTCGGAAATCTCAAAACGTTTGACTGTAAGGTAGTTTCGGATTTTTTCAAATGTGACTCAATATTTTTGCACTCGACTGTACACTTATAAAACAAAGGACTTACTTGATCAGATATCATTCAAGGGTTGAAAGCCTAAGTACGGGTTTATGTTCCAATATTATTGTTTGCAGATTTAACAAAAGCGCAAAAAAGGAATTTTTGAAGCCCGGTTTACAGAAACATAATTTTATCTGTATTTAATAAAATAAACTAAAAGCTATAACATGTTTCGTCTTTAAAAACTAACGGCAGTCAGGCTTACTTTTTCATTGGTTGTTTTTTACATGTGTTTTTCCCCCTTTAACATTTTCACCTTCCCATTGTTGCCTCCGGAATATTAATTCCTAGCAAGTACACTGCAGTGCATGGAAGCAGCCACAACAGCACAGTGCCGCATAGTGCTAAAGTCAAGTGATGTAGTGTTTATTAAATTTTGACCGCATTGCCTCGGATACGAGACAAAAACATTTAATAACTCTTGTATGGTAGCTTGGTGATATTAATTTTCTGGACGGTCGTTCCACGGAGATAGAGCACTTCATATTTTTTGTAAATACTACCGTATACCGTATTTTTAAGGGTATGAACGAGCAGTTTTAGTTAAAAAACCGGCCACTTGCGAGTCGGACTCGTCTTGCAAAGGGTTCCTAACGAATCATAATTTTTAACAAGTAACTTCAAAACCATAACCACGCAAAGGTAACTGGTAGAAAATGTCTAAGCCGTTAAGGCCATCTCTGTACTTTTGTGTGCACAAAGTATTAAATAAATAAATTTATTTTCTGGACATATCATCTTTAACCTACCCCATTCATCGTTTGTTTTTTATTATCCTACTTTTATAAAGTTCTCCTACCCTACTCTTATATACCTTTTATTCAAGCTGTATCGAGAATAAAACGGTATTTAAAAAGAGGTGGCCCTATTAAATTGTCCTCAAGTTTTTACTACTAACGGTCAAAGGCTCGAATACTGTGGTTTTACTATGGCCATAACTGTCAAGTAATGTTGCTAGTCCTAGTTCCCAAATGTTGAATTTTACGTCTAGAACAATAATTGTGCGGATAGTTACTGTTGTTAACGGTAAATTAGGTTTTTATTGCGTACTATCCTGAAATTGTGTCCCTTGTTTTAAGTTTTATTGGTATGTGGGAAATAAAATAATAAAAACACATTTAATTTTAGGTATGAAATAAAAATACGTTAGATCCACTAACCCGAATTAGACCCGCGTGGTGTGGCGTTTGTGTTGGACCCTTGCAAATAAGAAAGGAGTTTTTATATTCCCTTATGGGTCCTTGTATAGGAGGCCTGTATCCCAGTAATGATAATTTAATATAGTAAAGGCTGGTTATGACTATTGAATGTTTTAATGACATAAAAGGTTTATTACTCGGGTTTTTAATTAATGTTATTTAAAATTAATTAATCAACGGTATTGAAAACTTAATTGCGCCATAAAGCTAGTAGATATTCTGGCCACAAAAAAATAGACTCACCATTGAAATAAGAAATTAGTACTTAGAATCGTCTGCATGGTCTGCAATGTTGGCTATAAACTTATCAGAATTATTCATAAGAACTGACATATCAACTTCACAAAAACCTTTTACATAAAGTAGTCAAGTGTATGTCTGTCCATATCTTCGTACAAAACAAAACGCTAATGTTTTTACGTAAACGGTTTTGGCACTTATCCCTTCAGGCTCATTTTACACGAAGATAACTTCTCGCCCCGATACGATTGTCGAAAGCAGATAAAATAGTTTAATCCTGTAACCTGCAACCATAATATTTTATAAAGGTTCTGTTTAAGATTGGAACCCTGTAAACTATAAACAATTTATTAAAAAATCATAGTGTTAGTAAGTTGTACTTCGAGTAAACCACTTGACAAGTGTCCTAACATAATCGCTGAGCTTCTTATTCTTGCTTGAAACACATAGGTACTTAATAATCACCCGGATATTCTCGCCAACAAGTCTCGCTTTACAAATCTCTCGGCTGGCGAGAAACTCTCATCGTGTAAATGCGATAAGACTGTTTTGGCTGTCAGTCAGTTTAGGCATACTCTATGTATTATTGAACAATGTATCAGTGTATTGGACTAACGCCAACGTTTCCTAACTTGGTGAGATGTGGCGCACTATCGTAAATATAAATATAAGGTCGTAAAGCTTACTTGTATGTCTCTCTGTCATTCTCGGTCTTAAATGCTAAGTTTTCTCCAACTCCGAACTTCTTTAGCTAACTAATTAGATGAAATTGGAGATGACGTTTAAAATTTTGTTCTTTGCCTTTGCTTAAGGCCGTCAAAGCTAAACTAAATGTGACCTTTTAATTCAGACGGAAGTCCGCTACCTTTTTGCCCCGTTTCAGAATGCTTCAGCTCATAGTTAGATTACAGGGCGGGAGAAGCATAATGGAATGTCGTTTATCACTCCCACACTGCGTCGAATGCCGCTCCTGAACAAATACTCGCGTAGGAGCGCAAAGGCACATTAGTACATTGTAGCAAAAGCGCTCTTCCCCGGCTATGACGCCCGTATTCAGAGTGCCTGAATGCTAAACGTACCTGTACAGTCTCTTTGTGCGCAAAACGGCTCATGAATAGAGAAACAAGGAATTTCACGATTATCAACATTAACTTCTACGATAGGATAACATAAAAAATATAGGGAAAACAGAACCTTTCATCTAATAAGCGAAAAACGTTACCTATGAAAAAACTTTGGTAGTTACAGCCTTGTTACATTTCTTTTCTTGTTGTAAAAGATAAAAATATCTTTCTATATCGAACATTTCGCGCTATACAAAGAATATCCCGAAATAATCACGCGGTTTACCCCAAGTGTCTTATAAAAACTGATGGATTGATATCATCACTCAAATAATGAGATAGCCTCGAGTGCCTTGAAATATTACAAAAAATATGTCTGGCAAGTTTCGTTTTATTTGGAAATATGACTTTTATTTTTCAATATATATAATATGGATGTAAAAACAAAGTTGTACCCACAGGATTTGAAGTGTATTAAAGGCTTATGGCTCCGATAGATGGATTAGACTCTCATGTTTGCTGGCGCATTTTCAGTGATAAAATGTATTGACAAAAAGCTTTTAACATTTTTGTTATAATCCACCCAAGGGCCGCTATCGGACCGGATTATTTTTAATAAAAGCTAAAATACTGAGTTTCCGTAGAAAAGCAGGTGGTGAAACTATTTTATTGTTAATTTTATCATATATTTGTCTTGAAACAAATGTTGACCGGAACCATGATAAGGTAACAAAAATGTTATCGCACACAAACATTCGCCATTTTGTGCGAACGAGCCTTTAGAATAAATAAAGTTACAGTGGAGTCGGGTCGGGCCACAGGATCAAGATAAAAGCGTGTCATGAGCCCTAATGAGAATGGAAAGCGATAAGCTGGCGAGCGAAATCTTTACTCTTGGGAGCACTATGAAAAGGTTTCAGACAAGAATCAGGATTATACGACGTTAACAGCACTTGGATTAATGTTTTGGTGGTGGCTTTAAACTGTAATTACTTACCTTTGAATTGATCACCTCGTAACGTTTGTAAAGAATGTTATTTAGCTAATGTAGGTAATGTGTGTTGTTTTTATTACCGGTCCCTGATGGATTCTAAGTTGGGCAGGCACTAGGAGCAATTTTGTAAAAAGCTGGCAGCGTTTTGGCCTTGAAACGGTCCTCACAAAATAAAAATATGACTTGACAGTTCCAGGTACAGATCAATCCTTTGCTTTCAGTACAACCAAAACAAGTTTGACGCAAGCCCCAAAAATAGCCCGTGATAAAACGCTGATATAAGCTGTAGCTATCGAAATGACTTAGCACCAGATTATCGGCGATCATCGTCCATCGGGGCCCGATGACGTGCGTCTACGTCCGATCATATTGCGCGACAACCCACCATCCCTCGGGCAAATACTTTATTGGATCATTTCCAAGGAAAACTCAATTATGACCGAACAATGTGCAGAAATAACACAAAGTCCTTTAATGGAAGTTGGGGTTTGTTCTTATGAAAGTGGAACCCAAAGATCTGGTGCGGCGTTGATAGAAATTACACCGCAATGAAAGTAATACGTTCGGGCATTTACCGATGCTGGTCTAGATGTGATTAGTTTTAGTTAGAAATTGTTCTTAAGTTTACCTAACGCCTTATGAGACCGTACAGGACAGGAAGAGTAATTGTATGAAGTAAAGTTGTGTTTAGTATCAGATAATTTCCGGCGGGGTGGATGGATTCAGTTTACATTCAAAGGCAAATAATATTGTTGCATTCTCTATTTGTATGCTTCAAAGTTTATGAAGCTCAATTCAGTTAGTATTGTTTTATTAAATCCAAAATATTATTTGCTGGCATTTTGCCTTGAACTAAGCGCTAGTGTCAGACAGAGTTTAACGAAGTAAGGACAACAAGGCGCACTGCATCGAGCGCCCTTTTGTATTATACTGATATAATTATATTACTATAGTAATCCTAGTGAATCAAGGAGAAATCTAGAGACAGAGGAAATTCATTCAAGTAATGAGAAGATGCTTCAGTTAAAGCTATTAAGTCTAAACAGTATTGCGGCAGCGATATTTAATTACTTAGATTCATCCAGCCAAGCTCCAGCTTAGCAGCCGGTTAATTTTAGCAAATCCTTATCGAGGTATAACCAACTAAGTACGCACTCTGAAAACACAATTGAATGAACATTGAACAGGTGTGCTCTGTTCGACACAATATTTAACATAGTCAATTTCCCACGATATAGGCTACAATAAAATTAGCATTCAAATCGAGTCCCAAAAATAATTTTAAATCGGAAGGGCCGGCCAGTGTAAACTTGGCCAAAACGAATTTTGTTTTTGGCCTCCCAATTACCGTTGTTTGTAAGACAATATTGAAGTTTAATATCGCTTTGGTTACTTTGTGCTTCGCTCGTGGTAAATGCCAATTAAAATATTTGGCTTAACCTCTACGGTAAACAATTTGGAAGCGTATAGTCGCTAATCGATTATCGTATAACCATCTATAAATCTCATTGCTAGTATTTTATATTTAGCGTTTCGAAACTTTTATATTGTGAAGACTAGGCATTGAATAGTCATCACACTGGTCGTAAAAATATCGTATAGCATTAATGGTCAGTTAGAGAAGTAATAAGGTGTAATAACACAACGCGGCCGGTTCGTCGGCTTGGGAACGATCATAGAAACCGTGTTCCTATTGCACTTCTGTGGCTATTCCTACACGTCACTCGTACTGACACTAAAGAGATGGGTGCAGAAGTTCGGTTCCATACAACGATCGAAAACGCACGCACTCGTAGGCACGCTTCCACGTTCGGCGAGTGCAAGCGCACTCTCGACTGATATTCGCTCACAGTTCGTACGCGTCTATATGCGTGCGGCTGTTTTCGCTTGTTACACAAAGCCGGCCTTCTGGACGATATTCTGTAGCTCTGTTCACTCACAGCCAGACAGACATCTTTAATGTTTTATTGGTACAATACCCTCGAGCCGTACGTCGGCGACGAATCCCGGCGAGGAGGAAGTCACTATCTCTGTCTGTTTGCAAGAACTTTACTATTCTAATCTTGTGTATCCATTCGGCGTATTTTGATAAAAGCTTTCCAAACTTCTGAATCTTTACTAGATATAATATAAGGTTAAAAATACTCGTTATTTCAAGTTAATTAGAGCCAAAAATGCAAAGCATATAACGTGAGAATTTGTGGTCTGTTTAAGATTCATGCACTGCAGTTATACCGAGTTCAGAGTCAAGTTCCAAATTATGTAAACCTAATTTACATTTAAATAAAGGAGTCCTGAGGAATACCTGTAATATTTAATCCGCTTAACATATTGAAATGCGCGGCTGCATGCCGTTTCGGCTACGATTGCCCATATTAAATTAATGAAAATACTGTATGAAATTTAAATTCTCTTTGTTATTTACATAAACTTTAACAATTAAGTCTGTGTGGCTATTTGAATGAAGTTTGTTGAATAAATTTTAATAATGTTGAAGAATAACAGAAATGCTTTTCCTTATAGCTGTTGCCTCATTACTGGGAATCGTGACTTTTGAAGCACTCGATGAGTTCTTTCTATCGATGCAGTTACTGTTGGCAAGTAGTTAAATGGATAGCTGCCATCATTAATAAAGGTGGTTGTACTGTCTACAAAGGGAAATATTTTTGCACTCGTGAGTTCGTATAGGTTCAATGTACCTATTCGTTTTCGATGGATGAGTTCATGTAGCTCAATCATGGCGTAAAGGCAAAACTGGTTGCAGTTTTAAATATGAAAATAATGTGTCACATCGATAGGTTTCATCACGATTCTTCGGGCGCATCCCCTTTTTTGGAGACGGCCCTCCTGGTACTTGATTGCCCCTTGTTGTAATCTTCAGCCATTGCTTGCGTTAGGCCGGGCATCGTCATATCTGTGGAGATGGTTCTAGTCCAGGTAGTTGGGGTGACCTGTGCCTTGCATGCACTCGTCTATTTTCATCACTCGTCTCGTCATGAGGTGTTAATTCCTGCCCTTTACATGACCAGCGTAATCAGCCTTCTTGCATCTTATGATGTTTATCTGTTCCAACTGGTTTGCATCACAAAAAACTAAGAGTTTCCCAGATTGTGTATCATAAAATTAACCGATTTATTTTTATTTTCAGGTACTATTAGTCCACGAGGCGTCGAAGGGCAGTTTCTCCAGAGTATTCGACCTCGAAGCCGGAGATGACACCGACTTAAACGCGCTAAGGACCTCACCTTACGAAAGTCGGTTCCCTATCAACATTGGCATCACAGGATATGTTGCTACTACGGGAGAGGTAAAGCATGGTTTAATATGACCGTAGGTCTGTAAAGGGTGGTATTGAAAAGGGTGAAGGAAAAATATATAATAAGAATAATGAAAGAAATGGTAGGATACTTAAAGAAAATTTTGGAAAGAAACTTAAAGGAAAGAGAGGCAGCGGGGAAATGACACAAAATAATTGAACCTCAAATATATTGTCCGTGCAGCCTTGATATTAAGCTTACGAAGAAAGCATCTCTATATCGCTTTTAATGAGGTGTTTAGGTTAGATATTACTAGTCTAAAATAAAATTTTTGCTTACAATAACCATCACTGACAGTTTTCGCTTTGTGTTCTTATAAGGCGCGCGTGGGTAGCATATTTTACTTTTCTGCCTCAAACTTTTCAGTTGCAAAAGGTCACTATTAGATACTTAAATTTTGCTCCAACAAGCTTTGTGTAAATTGTCATAGAAATAATTTTATTTATGAAATCATGACTTTAAACTTTTCTTTGACCTAAAGCTGTTTAGAAATTGCTATTTTTCGTTTATAAGTAAACATCATAAAATGTACGTGTCAGCCAGTATTGTTCTTTTTTTTGACTATGTTCCTATCTTTTGTCTCAGTTTAGCAAAACCTTCAACTTCACTTTCTAGTACATGTGTCTTGCCTAGAACACTCGAGCTAACGACCTTAGCCAAACTTCAGCGCTCTAGCGGTTGTTAGACCACGGAACCAAGTTAGCTTAATAACTGTGATAAGAATTAAGAGATACCACGTTGTATTAGAGCTAATGGACTTATAGTTGAAACTTTAAAGCGCTTAGTGTGTGGGCAAAATGAGGATAGGACGGAAGGGATAAGTTTCATTCTCGAGTTTATGATAAGGTGTAAAGGGATTATGAACTTGACGAATGTAGTAAACATTTCTTAAAAACTTAATTATAATTGTAGGTTAAAAACTTAATATTTATAATTGTTGCATTTTTACCCATATTTATACTTATTGTATTATTTGTATATTTCTTTTATATATGCTCCGTGAGTGTATCCGTGGCACCACTGACTGGCCCTATCAGAATACCAGCGCTGCGTTATTTATTTTTTAGATATCGCAGCATAAGCTGAGATAGGGATCATTTTGGCTCGCACAGATAATTATTTTATTATAATGTTTTGTTATTTATTTTATTTTACTGGTTTGTTTGTCTTGTGCGAGTCCCAAATAAACATTTTTCTTTCTTTAATTGGTCTTAATTAAAACTAAGAGCTCATCTCATCTTAATTTACTGAAATTAAGAAAAAGAGGTAATTTTTCTCTATACTTACCTAAAAGTTTAAAAGAATTTATTTTCAACGCTTTTAAGATATGCAGCAAGTTCAGTTTTCCCTAAGAGCTTTCAACTAATTCACGGTGGTTCATTAAAATTGTCTCGCTGGGGGTTAAGCTCGTATTCTGGAGTATGTCGCGAGCGTATTCATTTTCAAGAAGGTTAAGAGAGAGCTTGCGGGAACATTAGGGCCTGTTAACACCGTGTCGGTAGAAATAAAATTTTCTGTACATTTTCAGACGGTGAACATTCCGGATGCCTATTTAGATCCCCGCTTTGATCCGTCCGTCGACGAAGGCACCGGATTTAAACACAACACAATACTTTGCATGGCCATTAAGAATTCCGAGGGGAGGATTATCGGAGTCATTCAGGTAAGTTGGCAGAATTTTACAGAAAGTCTTTGTTATTTTACGCTAGTCACAAGATCAGATTAACTTCGAATTCTCAAGGGAAGCGTTTTAATATTAGTTTAATTATCTGCGAAATTTGCCAAAAAATGTGTTAAAATATGGTAATTGGATCCATATAATAGCCAAACCGTTCCATAAAGTGACCGGAGTTATTCGACAAACGTGCTGTAAAAAACTTGGTCACGTTGAATGAATTAATGAAAAATACCTACCAAAAAGAACGAAGTAACAATTGTTATAGAATCAGCGCATTGCGGTCGTATGCGACACTACAAAACTGAATACATACATATTGGAATGACACAAGAGATGGGGAAAGGCATAGCGACGTGGATTTTGCAAATTAACTCCCTGTAAATTGACTACCTACGCAGACAGTTCGTTTCAAATGTTGGGCTTTGGATTTACGCGACTCCCGCTGAATATATTAGCCTCGAATAACTTTATACGCGAGGGCATAAATTACTCAGTCATGTCAACCATTAAAAGGAGTTGACAGCAAAAATACTTAAGATTAAACATTAAAAACGGACGGAAGAAGAATAAGACGAAACATCACATAAAAATGTACTGGATAATATTGCAAACGCGGATGATAAAACCCTGTTTATTGCACAGTTAATCTGAATCTGTAGGAACACATAAACATTTTCCGCAATGCGACAAATATTTTTTTATTCAGCCTAAATGAGTTATAACTGCAGTCTCTTTTCTTACTTTATTTGTTTATGCTTATAAGTGAAAATGTTGTGGCTCATTTCTTGTATGCGGTTCCCCTTTGTGGAATATATTCTGTCATGTGTTCTGTTATGAAAACAGCATTGCAAGAGATTTTTGACATATCCACACAGTTTACGAGTTTTCCTCTTATGATGGTCTCAACAATTTCTGTATGTTTTTCTCACAGTACAATACGATAATATTTCGATATAAAATTTGTATTTTCAAAAGTTTCAAATTTAATTAATAAGGAGTACTCATTTTACTTTGGAGTGGAGCGAAAAGCTTAAAGTAGAAACAAATATTTTTCTTTTTAATTGTGTTTACCTTTTATTCGTCATTGGGACTCTAATTGAGGTGCTTCATGTAAACCTTTTTTATTTTTGTTTGTAACGTTAACAGGAAATGTTCGTGTGCTAACACAAAAACGTACTTTACAAAACAATGTTTTTATGGACATGGGTTACATTTTAACACATTTGTTTTGCTGATCGTACGGAGGGTTGCAAAAAAAAGGAGAAGAAAAAAAATGTTGATTAGAAAATTAAGTTTAATGTTGGAAGAGTGCAGGATTTGTTTTGAAAAAGACAGTTTCAAATTACTTACGAAGAAAAGTGGCTTGCACTTAAAATCAAGTGCTTCTTTTTAAAATGAAAATAAATAAGTAGCTCAATGAAGGCACAGTGCTACATCCCGTGGGTGTTGTCGACTAACAAACTTAGTTGTTTTCTTAATTTTGTTAACGCAACAGTACGGTTCTTAATGAAAGTTTGTTGATGTAACGAATTATATCAGCTTGGAGTATCGTTATTAGAAATATTTTACTTTGTTTTAGTTTAATGAACAGCTGGTCTCCTTAGCTTCTTCTTTAGAAAGTCTAAGTAATATAACTTTTACGAAAAACAAAACTGATTTATTCACATATCTCCGTTCGGAAAATCCCTAGAAGTAATGTTTTCTCAAGTGTTTTTCTAGGTTCATATTTAGCTTACTTTGAATCCAATGAAAAATCCTTATATAATACGACAATATATTTTTATGAATGAGAATACTAGTTTATTAACAGAAAGGTGTGGACAAATCATCTATCATAATTAAAAAACACTTATATTATCCTATTCAAAACAAAGTTATGTATTTTTAAATTTGTAAAGATAGAGTAAGCGACGATGTCTGTGCTTATAAACTGTGTGACAGATACCGGCGCCATCCTCCCACAGCTTTAAACATCAAACTTAACATAATGATTTGCAATATTAATATTATAGTATTACAAACAGATAACATTGTGGTACAGTTCCGTGTTTCTGATTAAAATTTGTTGAATATAAATTTAACATAATAAAAATAATATAAAACAATTAAAAAACTTAAGTTCAGACGCTTCCCTCGAGTTAAAATCAAAGATATACCGTAGACATTTTACTGGTTTTCATTTCTTCATTTAAAATATAATGTTTATATTTCAGTTAATCAACAAATTCGATGAACTCCTCTTCACGAAGAACGACGAGAACTTTGTGGAGGCATTCGCGATATTTTGCGGCATGGGGATCCACAACACGCACATGTACGAGAAGGCTATCACCGCGATGGCGAAACAGAGCGTCACTTTAGACGTGAGTAGCTTTTCCCTTACTGATAACAGTATCATTTGCATTCTTATCAACATCATAATCTTCCTGCCCTTGTCCCATCCACAATGCACACATGTACCTATAATGGAATAAGATCCCAAAGCTGTCAGACCTCTCTTATTTTCTCAATGGTAAAATTATGTATGCATGTTTTACAGATTATTGTTAAATAATAAGTAATTAAATAATATTTTAACGACTAATTAGTCATTGTAATAGTCTAAGAACTGGCTGAAATTCGGATTTAGTAAGTGCAAATAACGAAAGCTAAAGTCTGCCAGGATTTGAGAAGATGCAAAACTACTTCTATGACTTCTGAAATACATTCCATTTATGATTCCGGGATTTTAGAGGAGGTATTATCAACTCTATGTTACTTACTTCCACGAACATTAGGTAAATATAGTCTACCTATTCCGATCTCTGTTTATAATATATAATGATAAATCTCTGAAACTTCCGATTCACATATAATTTTATGATGTGCCCCAATTCAAGCTGGGTCGTGGCCTTTTATTCCAAGTAGCTAAATAGGACTTAAGCCAACAGCCTTCGAATAGATATAATTGTCCATTGTGCCATACTGAAACGCCTACATGTATCTGGCACTATTCCAAACTCCACCTCCTCACTTACCGTATTATTATAATGCTCTCCTAAAATTTTATTGCAGAAACTTAACTCCTGAATTAAGTCGCCATTTGCCTCTAATGTTTGTGCTATAAGGCCCATTTGATCTAAATATGTTATTTGTATGATTGCAGGTACTAAGTTACCACGCGTCCGCTTCATTAGACGACGCTCAACGGTTACGGGTGAGTTCACAACGCAAATGAGCACGAATGCAGTAATCTGTTTTAACATACACACTGAAATGTAAACCTAACTTCCATATGAATAAAGTTCATGTTTCTATTTTTGTTTAGTTTCATAAACAGATGACTGCAAAAGTGTTCGAAGTATGTTGTATGCCAGGTCGTATGTTCTAGCATGTTGTAGTTCGTAAAGTTGGTAGCTCCGAGAAAAACGCCTCAGCCAGCCATATAATTAACAAACTCAGTGTTAGGTGAAACTGTTAACGTTAACAGGTTTGTACCCAAACTTGGCTCATGATTGCTCGCGGAAAGTTGGTAGTCGGTACCGGCTTCTGTTGCCGCTGGCGATGACAATGTAAGAATTAATTGTAATTTAGAAGAATTATTGTATATTCTAAATAAATAATGGAGGTTTCTGTGCCATGAAAACAATTAAATATGATCGTCTGAAAAATAAATTCTTACACGGAATATTACATCTTACTATCTAATTTAATACTAGAATTTAGTAATATTATTCAAATTAAGGTATCTCGGACCATGAGAACAAATTAAATATTTTGCTTACCTAAAAAACTACGGTTTTACCTTCTAAAAAATTCATCGATGTAATCGCCGCGGGAATCCTAAACTTTAAAGTTTGTGATTTAATTTAGCCACATTGTTTTAGCCATTTTCATTCATAACCTGAAGACTGAATGCGAGTAATTAAATTCCCCGCTATCTCACGTGGAGTATTTAATATTGCACTGCAATATGCATATCATGTAGGTACTCCATATTTATTGATAACTGGTCTTTTCCCACGGCTTCGCTCGCGTTCATATTTTGTTTTCGCGATAAATGTAACCTATAAACGCCTCTAGGGCCTCATCTCAGGGTTGCGGAATTGTTTGAAAGAGTTACCGAAAGCAAAGGGCATTTGGAGAAACACGGGTGGGTTTTAGTTAGTAAGAGTCTGAGTCATTGATTATTTTCTATCCAAAAAGAAAGGGCCCCATCTACCTCTGCTAAAAAAAATAATCAAAAGTAAAAAACAAACAAACTCGCTTTGCATTTATACCTTATTAAGTTAAGAGTTAGGAGGATGGCTATCAATTCCTGTACGGGTAAATGTTAATTATGTTTATCGTATTAAAAAATTACTCGACTAAATTCATTACCAAGTTTTTTTCACTTTGGCAACGTTCCTTGACCAAATTACTTGGAGTGCTACTGCGACTGGCTGAGGCGGAAATGTGTTTAAATATGAGATCAAAATTGGAACTCTACGCAAAAATATCAAACACTATTTTAGAATGCCTGAATAATTTTGTATTAATTAATCAGTCTTGAGGATTAACTACTGCCGACAGTTTTTGCATATATTTAAATAAACTGACCAATCCTTTTACCATCCACAGACGCTAAGGATACCCTCCTCGGCTCACTTCAGTCTCCACGAGCTCGCTTTCGACGACATCGAAATGACAGACGACGACACCCTTCGCGCCTGTCTCCGTATGTTCCTTGACCTGGACTTTGTGGAGCGGTTCCACATAGACTACAGCGTGCTCTGCCGATGGTTGCTGAGCGTCAAGAAGAACTACCGCAATGTCACGTATCATAACTGGAGGCACGCGTTCAATGTCGCGCAGATGATGTTCGCTATTTTGACGGTGAGTGTCTTTTGAGGATGGTTTTTCTTCACAAACATTTTTTTGTATGCCTGTGTGGTGGTTATGTGTCGCCTTTTAAAAATATCGATAAAAACTGGAAAATATTTCGACGCCTTCCACGCAAGTGGTTGTAGTCCACAAAATGGTGATGTTGTGTTTTTACTGAAAAGTTTTTAATTTGATGTAGGTATTGTAATTTTGTGAGTTTACAAGTGTGAGGCATCGATTTCTAGAAAAAACAAAATTCATTTATTGTGACATTGGTCTGGGTACTAAGATGTGGCTATCGACTAATTTTTGGCTTTTGAAAACATTACCTACCTAATCGCTACACTTGAATCAGTCTATTCCTCGCAATATTTCGCAAATAATGGTCCTTATTGTGCAGTTCTAAATACACATTACCTGCCCCGTTGCAAAACATACCTAAATTAATTAATGTATGTAATTTGTTTATAACAATTTTGTTGAGATTTCTTTAAACTCGAGTAATATTTGGCCTTGCTTCAGGAGACGCAGTGGTGGAAGATATTCGGAGAGCTGGAGTGTCTGGCGTTGATCATCGGCTGCCTGTGTCACGACCTTGACCACCGGGGGACCAATAACTCTTTTCAAATCAAGTGAGTTGAATTACAATCTTCTTTTAAAAAATTGCATCGTAATTAAGAAAGAGAGCAACCAGGGTTTTATGAATCTCAATTTACTTTTGGCCTTCATAGGATGTCCAACAATAGGATGACACAGGCCGACAGTAAGTAGTAGGTAGCAAATGTTTAAATACACTACGTTTTACTACATTTTATGACTCCAGCTTTACACATCTGTATTTTGGAAGAAGTATAAAATAAAGGAAAAAGATTCATAAAAAAAATATAGCATCGCCATACTCGGCCCTTGCCTTAAACGTACTAGGTATCTAATTTAACCTAACTGCAGACGTGATGTAAAAATACTGAGAAATGGAATAAATTATTTCAATTGTCTAAATTTAATACTCACGTCCTACTGTCTAATTCTAGGGCGTCATCACCTCTGGCGCAGCTGTACTCCACGTCGACGATGGAGCACCACCACTTCGACCAGTGCCTGATGATCCTCAACTCGCCCGGGAACCAGATCCTGCTCAACCTGTCTTCAGATGACTACGAGAAGGTCGTCAAAGTGCTCGAAGATGCTATCCTGTCCACCGATTTGGCTGTTTATTTCAGGTAGATTTTGTTTTACTTAGCCTGTAGACAATGATTTTAGTCACGTTCAAAATGTTTGATGATTGTGTATGCAACTTCTGATTTTCCTCGCAGATATTGCATTGGAGTGCGCACTAATATTTTAATTTTTTAATATTTTAATTCTTATGTCAATGTACTTATAAATCTCATGACGCGTACTTCATGATCTGCAAACACAATGTCAAGGGAAGTCTGGGTGCTGGTGCAGACCTAGTGAGGCGCATCTAAGCGTGGTTGCCACTGTCAAACAAATTTTGTCGTTGCCATCCTTCAAATAGTTGAAAGTAAAGGATATCTGTCTCCAACTAAGAAATACATTTTAAAACTTAACCTATGTTCGCTGTGATACGCTCGTCGGCCTAAGGCTAGTCTCATCTAAGTATTTCTTAGTTATAATTTATTCCGTGTACTGCGTACTGTGTAAATAGATGTCCATGTCCTTCTTGGTTCCGCAGAAGAACCGTCCATAGTTACATAGTAATATTAGAACTTCATAGCCAAAAATCGCCCGAAGTCATAACTTCCTTACGTCAACTTCCAGCAAACGCAAAGCCTTCATCGAGCTGGTGAGCGAGGAGCGCCAAGTGACGGCCAACTGGGGCGAGTGCGAGGACCGGCGCGGCCTGCTGCGCGCCATGCTCATGACGGCCTGCGACCTGGCCGCCATCACCAAGCCCTGGCCCGTGGAGCGCCGGGTGGCGGCACTGGTGGCCGGCGAGTTCTTCCGCCAAGGGGACCTGGAGCGACAGAACTTGAATTTGACGCCTATTGTAAGTGGACAAAGTCTTTTTCCGTATGACCTGTTATTGTAAGGACTCCAAACTAAAGGATTGGCCATATATAGCAAAGGACTGAGATTTTTTTTTTGTTCAAGTCTTTGAAGATTAAGCGTTTTTTGCTAAAACCATTTAACGCTGATGGTTCTCAGATTTAATAAACATGTTTGTAAAGTTATTTAAAACCGACTGTCGTTTATTTCAGGACATAATGAACAGAGATAAGGAAGATGAGCTCCCTGCTATGCAAGTCAAATTCATCGATACGATCTGCCTGCCCATCTATGAGGTAACAATTTGTTTAAGTACATTATTTTTTATGGTTTAGATTCTAACGAAAGGAGTTAAAGTTCTAAGTTGAGCTACACAATAACTGAAAAATGCTTGCACTGTCTGGACAGGTTCACTCAAATCTGTGAGATGCTTTCCTCAAAAGCCCACATACATGGTGGTTATATGATTAGTCTAGTACTGATTGTATGGAATTAAAGTTTTTTCGGTGTTTCTTATCAGGGTAGTCAGACAGGAAACACCGGCCTCATCAAAATAAAATCGATAAAAAGATTGACGCGTAAAAGTGTTATTTTTAACCAACTTACAAAATAAATGTCATTTAACTTTCTTCAACTTGATTTCCAGGCGTTCGCAGTCCTGTCCCCGGCCTTACAGCCGATGCTCGACCGAGTGAAGAGCAACCGCGGCCACTGGATCGATCTCTCCAATAACGACGAGAAATTCGACTACGCGCTCGACAGGGAGCTCCCAGAGAGAAACGACAAGTCCAGCATCAGTTCACAGAACGTTGACGACACGGAGAACACGTATGAGGGAGACAGCAGTGGTGCCGTCTCCCTCTCTTCAGAAACGAACTCCAAGTACGAGAACCTCGAGAACCCCGTCGTAGGACTCCTGTGCAACAACGTCCTCAAACTCAGAGACCCCAACAACTTCTGTCAACTCAATGACTTTTAAAAAGTTCTATAGACTATGACAATGTGATAAAGTGAATAAGCGGCTTGTTAGTGCTCCCACGTTTCAAAGGCCAATAGTTTCAAAGCCAAATCGTCCATTTAGGATGTTAGGATTAGAATACTTTAAGTTTCTAAGTATCTAGCACAACTAACAATGAAATTTCACTAAGTTTTAATTGTGATTCGTAAGTTGTCTTGCATTTTAGAAGGAGAATTTATTCGTCATTGTGTGTTTATCCATTTGTTTATATGTCGCATCATCATTGTCCTATTGGTCTGCTTGGAATGTCGGGCGAGGTCGTGAATATATGCAGTTCGCGGGTTTCAACTGACAGCTGTGTGATATTCGTTTAGTAAATAGATGATTTAGTCGAATTTGATGTTTATCTAAACGCATGGCGTAATTATTCGATAAGTTGTCATGACCATCGCCGCACTATTTTTATACACTTCATTATGTAGCTTTACATTTTTAAGTACCAATAAGAGAAAATTTTACAAGTAGGTATGTAATGTTTTAATTTACCTCATTCGTCTATTCCTACTACGTATTACATGAAGTCGTTTCGTGTGTGTCGATAGTTTTGGTATCATTTAAGATACATTTTACAGCTAATGAAATATTCAATTTCTCATAGAAACAAAAATATTTCGACTTTTTAAATACTCTAATCCACGCTAACCGCAGTAAGTGTAACAAAACAGGGCCTAACTGTCGTGACGTAGTTGTATGACCAAAATACCAAAAAGTTTTTATGTAGTTGTTGTACTAAACATCTTATTGTTTTCTATTATTCGGATTTATCATTAATTTTTTCATACGTATTTCATTATGAAAAAATAAATTATTATATTATAAATTCTATTATTGAACCTCTGATTATGAGTATGTGTGTGTGCGAAAAATATGTAATTATTACACTAGCGACAGTTCGTGTATGTTAACTAATAATTTTATCAGTCGCACAACGTAATTTTTGTAAATAATTAATCAATGTTATAAATACTGTACCTAATACTAACATGTTGTAATTTTGGTAAGTACTTATTATAAATTCGGGTTTTCTCTATTAATTATACATGGATAATTTTTGTTTATATATCTGCTTATAGGAACCGTGGCCTCGCATTAGTTATTTTCAAGACAGTTACGGCACCCGCTGATCCATTCCAATATAATTTTCGATATAAAATAGTGTTTTGCATCGATTTTGTTTGTGTTGTCCATCAAGATTTTGTAGAAAAAGTGTCAATTATACAAATAAAATAACGCGTCCGTTTTTTTTTTAAATAAAAAAATCACTGCTAACTTTGTTAAGCAAGATTTTTGTTAAAATGCAATCATTTGCATTTTTTTATAAATGGACATTCACTATAAGTTGTTCATCTAGTCTTTTATTAAATTTGACTATGATCATGTCTTAATTTGGATTCGTTTTGTACTTTTTAATGTTTTTTTTTTAATATTTCAAATAATTAAATTTTATCGTACTAAGTCGTAAAACTTTTAACATTGGGAAATGATTTTCCACTCTATTTATGCTTTACATTTGGAAGCAAAACAATTTCGAGTCGTTACTTCACATTTTGGATCGTACTTCTTCTTACATACATTTATGACCAAATCCTCCATAATAACGAAAGTTAAAAAAAATATGTATTTTGTAATTGGAATAATTCTCTCTATAAGCATTAGATATTTACATGAAAAAAATCTCAAATTAATTGTGGTAATAAAACTATGTACAACATTAATTTTAAGATTGCTGTAAGTATTATTAGAAAGTAATTAGAAAATTAATAATTGTAATTCACTAAATGACGAGTTGTATGGTGTGTGAATAATATGGAGGTTGTTTTGTTCCAAACAAAAATGTTATTTATTTATGATTAAACAAATTTTGAAATAATTAATGTTTTTTGTTTATTTTTATTATATTTTATATCAACCGAAATAAGCAATCCAGCAATACGATAAAAATGGAGGTGTAATAGGATTGCAAGATGGGATGTGTTTCCAAAGCCGCGATTTCATCTGTAAGGCACTTGTCTCACCTCCGCCGCCGACGAGGAAGCGATTAGCCATTAACTATTTTCTCGCGTGAGTAAAAGAAACACATACATTTATAGTCGATAGCTGGCTGTTCACACTGCCAGCGAGAATTCTGTCACTACTAGTTTGTCGCAGCGACAAGAGCTATCAAAGATAATACTCGCTTCGCGATAACTCGCTCAGCGATGCTTGCTTGGCGGTCAGATCTCACGCCGAGAGACGAACCAGCGGTCAGCTGGTTGCAGGTAGAAAAGCGTGTTAGGCGTTATGTTGTAAGTTGTCGAAGAGTTAATTTCTTGTTTGCAGCATCAGGTGATAGCCAGAGCGTTTTGACAATATTGTTTTGCCCAGAGTGATGCGGTGACTAGGGAGGGTGCGGGCACAGGCGCAATGAAATGACCACAGAGTTAATGTAGCGCGTAGTTAGAGCCTTTTTTGTGGATGGGAAATCATCATAATATGACTCGGGAGGAGTCATATTATGACTGATGACCAATTGGAGCGGAGCATTAATGATAAATGTGACGCAGACTAAGTTGAGCGGCTCAGCTAGTCACCTAATAAAACCAAATTGAAAAAGTCGGACAGCAAGACAGACAGCATTGAGGGGGGTTGGCAATCCACGCCGCAGTGTACAGCGATTTGAAATGGGGGCTATAACTTCCCAGTCGCCACCCGGTGGCAACGGGGAATTTTATTACCGATTGCCATGTCGTGGCAATCCATGTGGCTGTGCGACTGGGAATATTCGGGATGGGCCCGAACGAATGACCCGCCCGCACCCGCACTTATCGACAGCTCAGTGTATAGTCGTCGGTCATGGAGTAAAACAACCAGCGAAACATGTTAGAGCTCCCCCCCCCCCCCCTAGCTCAAATCCTGGGTACGCCCTTGAACGACGTATCACTCTGCTATTCTCTAGCCTATGTCTCTAGCTACTACTCTTCTACTAGGTAACCTAATATCGACAAGAAAAATAAAAACAAGAAGAACTACATACCTATCCTATATGCCGGCAACTATACCTACTTTGAACGTTTTGGTAAAAATCCAGGATATTGAAAGGAGCTCTGCCAATTCTGCCATAGAGAACTTAAGAGAAAAAAATGTAATGTCAGTTCGAAACTTGGTACTAAGCGAAACTGAAACTCAATCACTCTACTTAAACTGTGATTCAAAATATTTTAAAGCGTGAAAAACGTGCCTTTGAAAAGAGAAACTACTAACCCTCTCCACAAAATGGCTAAGATGGACATCACCAAACCGGAAATCATATTGCTTCTTTCCGAAGCGTATGAGAAAGAGAAACGTCTGCGGTCATATTGGGTTAGCAAACATATTGCGCAGATTCAGCTGGCGGCCACACTGAATAGAGAACCAACTAACTACTTTGAGCAAGATGTCATCAAGCACACCATGATTGGAGGTTTGGCTACAATCACTCGAGACCATGAAGTTGCCGCGCGCAATAAAAGGAAAAAACCTATTCTCGATGCAAGGAGTATACCAGGCATTGAGAGTTTACGACATGAGCATTCAATCATCAACCTTGGTATAGGTAACGCCAAAGAGGACCCTCGACTAGCTCGTCCAGACACCGACTTGTCACCAGATCCAATAATGCGCCCCGTAGATGCAAAGGCCAAAAGAATATTTTTCAAACCAATGCCCCACTTTGGTAGGGAGAAGTATCTACATGTCAGGGCGAATATATTGCCTGAGAAGAGGTACTATCTTCCTGAATGTGTGAGTTGGGACCATGGTTGGCGTATGTGTGACAGTAAGATGGCAGGGAAGACCAAATTTGGCCGAAATTGGGTCCTGCAGAAGACGTTAAAAGGTCGGGTTGGGCCAACACCGGACCCAGATCACTACAATGCACCCGCGCTGGCTAGCTTCGAAAAATGTGCACAATAAGTGAAGGATTCAATGAAAAAGCGGTTTCATAGCTTAACTAGAGTATTGATATTGTAATCGTTTATTAGTATTATTGTTGTACCTACTTATATATTTATAATAGCTTATTATGTAAAACTTTTAATGTTAATTTTTACATTAATGATTTATTTTGTGTTCTTAGATATATTTTCTTTTCTAAGTTTTCATTAAGTATGCAGATATTAAGTCTGTAGAATATTTAGAGGATATAATATATAATATAATATTTCGGTTTGATGCGGAATCTTTATCATTGATATAATAATGTTATACATTTTTCCCTCTCCCTAGAGTTCATCGTAAAGATGTATGTTTAGTTCACAATTTATCGAGAGTTTATAATTTCACGAGATATCCTAAATAATCCATATATCTTGCGGAGTATGCAATAATTCGGTAGCGTAGGTACGGTAGGTACTACCATAAACGTATCTATTTAGAAAAAAAGGACTACGCTAATTCCTGTTTGGAGTGGTACACAGCACGGGAACATCTCGGTGGTTGGTATCTAGTTGTCCGCGTCATCTCCGGAATCGCAACCTCAGTCTCAACCCAATCACAATCCGCTAAATACCGATACGAGGAAGAAGAACGGCCTTTTCCTTGTCCACCAGGGTAATCACTTCTTAACAGCTGACTTATGGCCGGTCTTAATAACTTATCTACGTTATCTACATAAGACCAACTGTTAAATTAGCTACCACCAGTAGCTGAAACGTCATGTTTGCCTTACGAACATGAAATTTCAGCTACCTACTGTCGGTAAGTAGCTAATTTGACAATTGGTTAAAGGTAGATACGTTATTGAAACCGGCTGTTAGAAAGTAACTGTTCCAGGTTAGGCGTTAACTTAAAAATGCATAATAAAATAAATATCTAAACTGCCTACTATTACCTTCTTCTTTATGACAACATATTATTATGCTAGGGAAGGTAGAGGCCACATGAGGTGCGGTGCGGTGCGCCGCCGCACAGCAACCATTTTGCCGCAAGAGCGTTCACACGACGTACGCGGCGTCGCAACAACGTTGCGGCGCCGCAACGGTACTGTTGTAGTGTAGGTACGCTTGCGATTTAGCAAGTGCGGAGCGGTGTCGCTCCGGTGCATACACTCCTCGTCTTGGGCCGGTGAGCTTGCGGCGCGGCGCCGCTCCGTACCATGGACATTTGTATGTATGTATTACGCCGCAGCGGCACCGCTCAGGCGCCGCCGCGCCGGAGCCGCATCGCATCATGTGGCCTCTCCCTTATACCGTAAACAAACAAATAAATTGAAAATAATCGTTTTATCACGCAGGGTGCTTCGAGGAACTTGACGCAAGAAAAGAGTGGAAAGTGAAGGTGAGGTCTTTGCCCAGAAGGGACACATACTAGGCTAATAAAATAAAAAAAATATAAATCGCTTTATGTAGGCACTTGTATATAAATATGTATATGTCACCGGAAAATTGCAAACGCTGTTAGATTGTAAAATATCGCGATTGTGAAATTTTAACAATTTTTCTTAATAAGACACGGATATATTGGTAACTATTGAATTAAAATGTGATTTATTGCATACAAAACGATTTTTCCATAATATATCGAGAAATTAAAATCTAATTAAGATACATTACAATCTTACGAAGTCTGCGATTTTCCGGCGACATTTAAAATTAACTTGCATCCACTCAAATATCAATAAAATATTAAATGAAACAATGCTTAAAATGCTATGCATTTTGAAACAATTCAATGCTTTTATACTGCAACTCTTGTTCATCGAAAAATTTGCCAAACAACCCTAATAATATTTAAAAGTTTATTTTACTTCAAAACTACATAGGTGTTCAGTAATCCTCGTCTTCACACATTTAGACATTTGGTCCAAGCGATGACTCCGATGACACCAAAGAGATTTAAAGATACAAGAAGTACCTACCTAGTATAAATATGTCTTTGGATGACAGACATTTATTTCCTTTCGGCATTTTTAAATAAATCTAAATATTTTTCGACAGCAAATTTTTGATAATCGCTACTATCTTACCAATTACCAATTAAAGAATCGATAATAATCGAAATTTTACGTTGCTGCAATCACTAGTTCCGTAACTTCTAACGCTTGGCAGGCGGGTTGGCGATCGCAGTCACAGAGTACATTATACATACGGACGATCGCAGTGTAGCTGTTGCAATGCACAGAGAATGCTGCTGCCCATTCTCTGGTGAGAATTTTTATACGAAACGTCAGAATATCAACAAGAGTGGTTACAAAACAACTCAAATAAGCAATGGATTTGGCCAGTACAAAATAAAGGAGCAAACCTTATATTTCAACTTAACTGTCAAAAACACAATGTTCTTTTTGGTAAGGTCACTGTCATGAAGAAGAAAATATCCAATGTCAGGGTGAAACTTGTTGTGGCTAGGTAGTAAACATTTAATGTCTTTGTGTGGCTGTGAAGTGAAGCTGTAGAACAATTATTCAAGGGCCTATATTCCTATTTTTTGGCTGCTTTTAATTTAAACAATACTGCGACCAGTAGCTTTGGCTGTGCGTTGACTGTCAGTCATTCAGTAACGAAAGTGTTTTAAATTTATTGATTAAAACCGTTGTTGAGTACTTTATATACCTATTGCGTTTAATAAAAGACCACATAACAAAATGCCTATAATAGATATTACCAAACCGGAAATCATATTGCTTCTTTCTGAAGCGTATGAGAAAGAAAAACGTCTCCGGTCATTTTGGGTTAGCAAACATACTGCTCAGATACAGTTGGCGGCCACGCTCACTAGAAAACCAACTAATTACTACGAGCAAGATGTATTGAAACATATCATGGTCGAAGGTATGGCTACAACCAGCCGAGATCATGCAGTTGCTGGCCGCAATAGAAGGAAGGTACCACTGCGCGACGCAAAGAGCATACCAGGCGTTGAGAGCATACGACATAAGTTTTCAACCATCAACCTTGGTTTGGGTAACGCCAAAGAGGACCCTCGACTAGCTCGTCCAGACACCGACTTGTCACCAGATCCAATAATGCGCCCCGTAGATGCAAAAACTAAAAGAATATTTTTGAAACCAAAGCCTCACTTTGGCAGGGAGAAATATCTACATGAGAGGGCCAAGATATTACCCGAGCAGAGGTACTATCTTCCAGAATGTGTGAGTTGGGACCATGGTTGGCGTATGTGTGACAGTAAGATGGCAGGGAAGTCCATGTATGGCCGAAATTGGATCCTACAGAAGACGTTACAGAGTGGTATTGGGCCGGCACGAGACCCAGATCATTACCAGTCACCCACGCTGGCTAACTTCGAAAAATGTTGACCAAATAAATTCACGAAATAACAGTAAAGTTTGTAAAACTGACATTGTATTCGTTTGAGTATTTTTACTATCGGTGTTTCTGTTTATTGTTATGTTTCAAAAGTCAAAAGTCGAACCGTTTATTTCAATTAGGATAAAATAATAGTATTACATTAATAAAGTACTACTACTACTGTCCATTCGGAAAGGTAGATGGAGAAGAACGGATAAGAAACTCCATAGCTACTCTTTTCACAAAATGATTTTTACAAAATTTGGTATACAACAATTAATTTAATATTATGTGAGGACGATGCACCCAAAGTATGGTACTTATAGGAACAAAGTATTACCAGCAGAGGTAAACTTATTCATTTTCTAAATAAATTTAGGTAGATGGTACTCACATAGTTACAAATATTGGAATCATTAATTAAACAGTGTGTGAGTTAACAGAAAAATAAAAACACAAAAAGGACCAGCATGTTTCCAAGCATTCTTATCCTGAATGTAATCTTCTAATTTGTAATATGCTTTTTTAAAGTGTTTTTAACATAAGTTTTAAATTTTCCTTCATTTAGTTTTAATATGTCAGAAGGTATTTTGTTGTAACATTTAATACAGTACCCCATGAAAGATGTGTGGACTTTAGCTAATCTAAAAAATGGTTGATCTAATTTGTCTTTATTTCTAGTATTAAAATGATGTCTATCACTAATTTTACTAAAAAGATGTCGTTTTTTCCACACATACATAACATTTTCATGAATGAATTGGCAAGGGACTGTCATCATATTAATCTTTTTAAAAAGTGCCCTAAGATAATCACGGCGACGCAGATTATAAAGGGCTCTGACAGCTCTCTTTTGTAAAATAAATATGGATTCAATGTCAGCAGCCCGACCCCACAGCAAAATACCGTAAGACATAATGCTGTGAAAGTAACTCAAGTAGACCAAACGTGCAGTTTCTACGTCTGTTAACTGTCTTATCTTTCTAACAGCATAAGCGGCTGAGCTTAGACGACCCGCGAGAGATGTTATATGTGGCCCCCATTGTAATTTCTCGTCCAATGTGATACCTAGGAAAACCGTCTGATTAATGAACTCCAGTTTTTCTCCATTCAACATGATGTCACATTCGCTACTTTTAACATTTGGTAAAGAAAATCTAATACATTTAGTTTTTTTTTTATTTAAAGACAATTTGTTTGCCGTAAACCAACTTTGGACCTGATGAATAGAACTAATGACGTCGGCAAGATTTTGTGAACGTCGGTCTATTTTAAATATTAATGATGTGTCATCCGCAAATAATACCATCTTTGGTTGATTTTTAATTAATTGGGGCAAATTATTTATGTGAACTAAAAAAAAGAATGGACCCAAAATTGAACTCTGAGGAACGCCCATTGTCGTTTCTGACCCTATTGAGTTTACACCGTTTATCTGAACTTTAACCTGTCTGCCCATCAAGTTGAACTAAGTAAACCAAGGGATCTATTCCTAATCCCGTAGTGCTCAAGTTTCAACAAAAGCGTCTCATGGTTAACGCAGTTGAACGCCTTTGAGAGGTCGTAGAATATTCCAATGGCATCTTTGGACTCTTCCCAGGCGTTGAAAATGTTCTTTACTAGGGTGACACCGGTCAGTTGTACAACGCCCTTTGGTGAACCACACTGGTGTTCATGAAAGATGGAATTTTTATTAAAGTGACGTTTTACTATACGTATTTTTTTTTGGTATATTTAGATATTTATAATTTGTTAACCCTTTAATGTTAATTTTTACTTTTATGAGTTATTTTATGTTTTCTTATTTTCTTTTTTATGATTCATTATACTTGTTAGTTTGTATACTATTTAGCGATTAATATATGTATATTTCAGTACGATGTGAGATTTTATCATTTAAAGTCGTATCAGCGGCAGTCCTGTCGCTGTTTGTTTAATAATATTATTGTGACTCAATTTTAAATATCCCTCTTTCTCTGACTTAAAACAGGAGCCCTTTGCCCTGTATTGTTACAAGGCAGTTTGTGATATCTTCCGATATCTTTAGCCCACTTCAAAAAAGAGAAGGTTATGAATTAAGCTATTTTTTTACATATCTTAATAGTCAAAGCAAAGCGTTATAAATAAAATAGTCGGTCAAGTCTGTAGCCAAATGCCAAAATGCCAAAAGACTATGCAGTTATGCCTTTTTTATCATGTGTGTTTTTTTTCTTCATTGCTGTTTTCCGCCTTAGGGTGGGGCGCAGGGGTTTAGCAGGAAGCAGTATTGCTAGTGAAGGAGGATGTGGGCCGCGTGAGGGAGAGACCCTACGCCCTAGCCGCCGCAACAGAAGGAGACGACCCGAGTGTCGGGAGTTTCCCGGCCACCGTAGGCGCGGGCCTGCGGACGGCGAGCGTTGGGTGGCTCGCCATCTTATCAAAACCAGCACGGGTCGAAGGCGCGTTGTGTTCCACGCGCGCCTCAAAGAGACGTTAGCATAGTAGAGGTGGCCCGTTGGGGCCAGAGCCTGCCAGGGTAGCGAAATTTATGCGAAAGAGAGGAACACGGATGGGTGTTAGTCAGTAAGAGTCTGACACTCCCTCCGCTCCGCCCGAGCGGAAGGAGTCATCACCCGCAGGCCTGCGGAGATTTTTACGCGCCCTCCGGCGCCCGGTGCGTCGGCAACAGAAAGGGAGAGGGCCCTTTCCGCTGCCATCATTGCTAAAATCACTTCCTTGCAGAAGGATGCGTCGGCGACTATGGCTCTCTCGTTTCCGGGACTGGACTGTGCCACGACATAGAAGTGGAGGTTATTCGCATTATGATGCTCTACCCTAGATAAAAGGAAGCCATTGGCACAGGCCAAAGGCTGCCACCACAGAATGGAGAAAACCTAGGCTAATACTTACGAGTACTACCTAAGCACGTCCAGTTTTTCCACGAATTTGCAAAAAAAACTGTAAATGTCAATATCATACACCGAGAGATAATACTGCATGACGATTTGATACGACTGGTCCAGCTACAAAAATCGTATTATTCAAATACGACGTAGGTTTGAAAAGATTCGAATGGTTAGTGTACGAGATACACTAATCAATCGCCAAAACCTTGACACAGTAATGTGAACCAGGGATGTTACGGGTACCTACGGATATATGGGGCGTCCCAAGACTTTGTCACATGGAGGGGAAGTGCCTTAAACACTGTAGATAGAAAAAAAATACTGAATGAAGGCTTGATTTTTATTTAAAAAAAATAATATTGTTAAACTGTCGGTTGAGCACACCATTGAATTGTCCTGTGTTGAGCTTGATAAGCATGTTGTGGTATGCGTCTAAAGACCTCCAAGTTACCAGAATCTACCTGTTTTTGATACTGTAATGGAAGAGGTGTTAAAAAAATTTAGTACTAGTAGTAAATCAATCATTATTGGTGGCGACTTTAATATGTATTAACTTATTACAAACAAACTCGAATACTATCAGGTTGTTGAGTCTTTTTAATTAATTTAATTTGTCAAATGTTTTTATTGAACCAACCCGTGTGACAGCTTCTACTTCAACTTGTCATAGACAATATATTTTGTAACTGTGATTACTTACATAAAGAAATTGTAAATAAGTTACCATCTGATCACAGCGGACAAACAATAACGTTTTGCACTTACATTGCTTTGCAAAAAATTCTAATAAAATTTAGACCCATTACAGATAAAAATTTGGAAAAACTTAACAATACTTTGGCAATTAAACTAGGTGCTCATAGCTTTAATAACATAGACGACCCTAATGAGTTCTATGCTGAGTTTTTTTCTGTATTAAACACGCAATTTAGTGACACTTTTCCTCTAAAGTTTAAAAGTATTTACACTAAGTTCTTTTTTAGCGATTGGGCAACTCCAGGCATTCGCATAAGCAGGGAAAAGCTATATGAACTGTATGGCCTAAAGCAGCATATGAATAATTATAAGTTTTCATAAGTATGTTGCAAAATATTCAAAAACATATAAAAGTGTATGCAAAACAGCAAAAGCTCTGCATATTAGCAATAAAATAAAATCAGTAGAGGACAAAATAAAAACTACTTGGGAAATAATAATTAACGAAACAGGTAGGAAGAAACAGCGTGTAACTAAATTTAATTTAAATACTGTACATGGCCAAATAAACTCGGACGCAGAAGTAGCTCAGGAATTTGATAACTTCTTTGCCAATATTCCTCTTAAAACTACAGAAGCTCTCAACTCATCATCCGCGCTCTCTGCTGACTCACTTAGAAAGAATGTAAAGGTATGCCCACCGGAGTTTAAGTTTCAACATAGAAACCCCCAGGCCATTATAAAAGCTTTTAAAGATCTTAAAATTAAATCAACCGAAGATCTTTGGGGAATATCTGCAAAAGTTTGTAAATCTATCATTGAAACTATTGCCCCCTACTTGGCTGTCATATTTAACACTAGTGTAGACAAAGGAGTATTTAACCCAACAATTATCGGCCGGTGTCAATTCTGCCAGTTCTCAGTAAGGTGTTTGAAAAGTTAATGCTTAGTCAGATGTTACGTCACTTTAATAAAAATTCCATCTTTCATGAACACCAGTACGGTTTCACCAAAGGGCGTTGTACAACTGACGCCGGTGTCACCCTAATAAAGAAAACTTTTAACGCCTGGGAAGAGTCGCAAGATGCCATTGGAATATTCTGCGACCTTTCGAATGCGTTCGACTGCGTTAACCATGAGACGCTTTTGTTGAAACTTGAGCACTATGGGATTAGAAATAGAGCCCTTGGTTTACTTAGTTCATACTTGATGGGCAGACAGGTTAAAGTTCAGATAAACGGTGTAAACTCAATAGGGTCAGAAACGACAATGGGCGTTCCTCAGAGTTCAATTTTGGGTCCATTCTTTTTTTAGTTTACATAAATGATTTGCCCCAATTAATTAAAAATCAACCAAAGATGGTATTATTTGCGGATGACACATCATTAATATTTAAATAAACCGACGTTCACAAAATCTTGCCGACGTCAATAGTTCTATTCATCAGGTCCAAAATTGGTTTACGGCAAACAAATTGGCTTTATATAAAAAAAAAAACTAAATGTATTAGATTTTCTTTACCAAATGTAAAAAGTAGCGAATGTGACATCATTTTGAATGGAGAAAAACTGGAGTTCATTAATCAGACGGTTTTCCTAGGTGAAATTACAATGGGGGCCTCATATAACATCTCTCGCGGGTCGTCTAAGCTCAGCCGCTTATGCTGTTAGAAAGATAAGACAGTTAACAGACGTAGAAACTGCACGTTTGGTCTACTTGAGTTCCTTTCACAGCATTATGTCTTACGGTATTTTGCTGTGGGGTTGGGCTGCTGACATTGAATCCATATTTATTTTACAAAAGAGAGCTGTCAGAGCCCTTTATAATCTGCGTCGCCGTGATTCTCTTAGGGAACTTTTAAAAAAGATTAATATGTAACAGTCCCTTCCCAATTCATTCATGAAAAAATTATGTATGTGCGGAAAAAACGACATCTTTTTAGTAAAATTAGTGATAGACATCATTTTAATACTAGAAATAAAGACAAATTAGATCAACCATTTTTTAGATTAGCTAAAGTCCACACTTCTTTCATGGGGTATTGTGTTAAATGTTACAATAAAATACCTTCTGACATATTAGAACTAAATGAAAGAAAATTTAAAACTTATGTTAAAAGTACACTTTGTAAACAAGCATATTACAAATTAGAAGATAACATTCAGAATAAGAATGCTTGGAAACATGCTAGTCCTGCTCCATAGGGCAATCAAGGGTGTAGACAAAATCAAACTGGTTGATTTATGAATTAACTTTATAGATATACTGTTTCTTTTTTTGTGTTTTTATTTTCTGTTTAATTAATGGTTATTAAGATTATCTGTAAATATGTGAGTACCATTTACCTAAATTTCTTTAGAAAATGAATAAGTTTACCTCTGATGGTAATACTTTGTTCTTATAAGTAGCATACTCAGGGTGCATAGTCCTCACATAATATTAAATTAATTTTTGTATACCAAATTTTGTAAAATCATGATTTGAAAAGAGTAGCTATGGAGTTTCTTGTCCGTTCTTCTCCATAAGAATCTACCTTTCCGAATAGACAGTAGAGTCATTTTATTAATGTAATATTATTATACTCAATACTCAATACTTTTATTGCATTCCACATGTATTCTTAGGTGGTAAAATAACAAATAGTAACAATATTTTACTGAACTGTAAATGATGACGTTCAAAAGTGCCGTTTAATGGCCTAATTGAAATAAACGTTTTGACTTTGACTTTGAATACGAACGGCATTCAAAGAATTTTAAATAATAGCCTGGCTGAACCGGGAATCGAACCCACAAAATTTTAATAAAAAATAACCTGTAATTTAACTACACCGATTGAAAAGCTCAATCACATACATTTATTTTTCTAAATAAAATACCATCTAAAATAAAAGGAAGTCCATGAAATTTAGTATTTACTTTAAAATTTTATTCAGAATAATGAATAACCTTTTCTCATGTCGAACTGACTTTATATAAGTCCTAATTTCTTATTTATGTTACAAATTGAACTTAGAAAGATTGTTATTAAAATTCACCATGGAAATAAAAACAATTAATAGAGTTACAATTTGTATAATATTATGTCACCGGAAAATTGCAAACGCCGTACGATTGTAAAATATCGGAAACATTGATATATTGGAAACTATTGAATTTAATCATTGTAATATTAAATCTTTATTTAAATTAAAAAAACAGATTGTACATGAAAAAGTTTTCACAAAGTAGGTTGTATTAAATCTCTGGCAATCAAGTGGGTGACGTGCTGTCCTCTTTGCTAGGCTATGGAATAGCCTATATTAAGGAGTAAGTATTAAGGAGTAATAGTGCCGATCCCCTCCAGAGGAATTGAGTACAACCTCCTTTTTTTGAAGTCAAGTCGGTTAAAAATAAGTTGCAATCTGGGGACGATAATCGATTTATCAGATATACCATTCTAAGTGCGAAACTATTATTTAAGGGATAAACCTATTATTTTGAGAACAAAGTTTTATCCAAGGGATGAATTACGATTTTATTGATATCTCATATTTAACATAAATATCCACATTAATTTGGTAATTCATACCTGGCAACAAGTTTTATTTATCTGAGAATTAAAATATTTCGTGGCGATAGATCTAATAATTAGATGATACAAGTTGATGACAAATATAAACTTTGGTGACAAAAATTATAATTGCCATTACAATACAACACCAAGGTATTCAATATTTTTCCGAGAATCGAATCTGGCGATACGCAGCGCAGAAGCTACTTTTTCAATCACCGTGCTCACGGTTTACCATCAGCATTATCAGCTATTTATAGCAAGACGGCATTCCTATGATATCTTGTTCAAAGAAATCAGAAGAAAACTGCAGCAGATTGTTAGAATCGCTAGCCAATTAGGCTAGCGATTTTTACCCTACGGTATAAATGAATTTGCTACGCATTATCGATTTACGCCATGGTAACCAAGAAACATATAGTATGTATCCGTGTACAACGCTATCCATTGCTCATTTTATACCCCTGAGCTAAAGCCCGCTCACATGAAGGAAGCAACTATACGCTCGCCATTGCTTACTAACATTCAGCCAATCACGAGAAGCCAAAGGATCACCCCAGATGGCGTGTTTTCCCGCCAAAATTTTCATCAATAACACTGCGCATGTGGCTCCAGTTTGCACCTATCTCTTTCCTGTAATAAGGAAAGTGAGAGGGAAAGTAGATAACCTCTATGAATCCACGCATGCGCGGGAAGAAGCCTTTTAGAAAAAATATGTTGGCTAGACAGCGCGTTTTCGTTTTCCGCGACTCACATCACTGGAAATGCGGTGTATAAAATAGTGCAGTGAAATTGTACATTATTGTAAATTTTATTAGAATGTTGTAAATAAATATTAGTTTAATACTCGTAGTGTATGTAATTAGGTAAATTTATAGGAATAGAGAGTATTTATTAAAATAAATTTGTGGCATCAATCAATCGAGCTGAAATTGCATTAAATCTCAGTTGCTGATTCGTAATGGGATTGTGTGATTAAAAATAGAAGATACAAGTACTTTTACCTTTTCTTTGGTGAGTATATTTTGCTTTAATTATTTTTTTTAGAACATATTGTGGCACCTAATAATAACCTGTGTGCACATTCTGAGTTCATTATCATGTTCGAATCTGGAATACGTCTGACCTTCTCAGCATTGTTTATTATGAGTACCGTTATTTTTATATTAAACATGTGCTCCACATCTCGATACGCTGCAGAACTAAATAAAATCGGCCGGATCGATACGGTCACTATCAATGAACTTGGTATAACACCGTGATACAAATCATGGTTTCCTACCCGCGTGGCTTTTTAATTATTTTGAAATTCGGTTTTTATCATGTGGGTAACATGACAGTGCTTTGAAATAATATATTGTTTTTTTTTTAATAACAATAAAATTATAGACAGGTCTTGTTTTCAGTTGAGCAAAAAAAAATTGTCATTGTAAAGAATTAATTTCTACTAAAAAGTATTCACTCTAAAGTTAAAACCTCTTCTTTGTCTGAGTTTTAAAAACTAATGTTGATTGAATATTTTATGACTCATTTCTGTCAAAAATATGAATAAATAAAAATAAATATCTGCATTCAGGATGTTGGATGATAATGTAATTTGTAAAATATTTGATTCTAATCATGGTTAGTTGAACATAATTGCTGTAACAAAAATAGTGACTGGATAAATGTGTAAATTTGCGGGATCTGCAGTAAATTTTTTAACATCGGTTTCAATTACAAGGTAAAATAGTATCTTTTTACAATAATATTTACTAGTTTCTGCTATTATGACGAAATTATGTTTGTAGTTGTTACCTATTTGTTGCTGTATTGGCAAAGAAACAGTGTATAAAATGTCGTGAAATATTGGGTTTCAGAAAAGTACCTACTCCTAGTAATAACAAATACGACGTCATTGGTTTGTCACCAAAAACACACGAAAATAATGAATGTAGTTTCCATCTCCAGCTTGGCTTAAAAAAACACTACTTATTGCCGATAGGTAATCTGGCATGGTGCAGAATGTTTTCATGCTTTACTTTCATAGCATTAAACAAAGGCAGGCAGATCAATATTCCTAATAATATGTTTGTCTCGAAATTCCTTATTGTAATGGGAAGACCCATTTTTCTCTAGATGGCGTTTTCATGGCTGTACGAGTACTTAAATTCAGGTTATGGACTTATATTTCCTGAAAATAATACTGCTGGTATTGTATAGAATCTAAAGATACATACATAACTACTGGAAATCACTTTGACAACGGTAGACAGGAATTGTTTACTAACAGAAGTGGGAACATTTGTAAGTCTATTAACTTCATCTACACAGACCCTTTGAGTTTGGACTTTTGGGGTCTAACCTGCCTATTACAGAAATAGAATATTCACACGAAAATAGTATTGTTATCCATATCAATAAATGGGTCTAACTGTGAAAGAAGAGATCGTATTTGGAGACAGTTGTCCTGCTTAAACGGCAATAGCATTTTATGGCGTTGCAGATATTTTTTACGCATTCATGTCAGTCTGAGTCACCATGTTTAACCCCCTTTTTTTTTTTTTTTGATCTCGGGGGGAAATCCTCATGGAAATCCTCCACCCTGGGGCGGGTGGAGGGGTCTGTCAGACTCTTACTGACTAAAACCACCCCGGTGTTCCATCTTCCACCTGCGCCGGGGATCGCGGGAACGTATGCGACATCCGCAATCCCCGGCTGATGTTTAACCCCCTGCGTCAAGCTAACGTTTTTCTCTTTCCATGCCTCTATGTTAGCCGAAGGTTTTACAGTTAATCGAGAACCTATGTAGATTACTCGTAGTAGGTATACTGTATGGGCAGTTTTGTAAAATTAATGAAAGGTGAGTTGGTACTAGGACTGCTAGGACTGGTATTATTATTATATTATTAATTTTGAATCTGTGGAGCCAGCCACTGGGCTTAACCAAGATGTAAATATCCCTGGAGACTATTATCTTAGTTCTGTTCTGACTCGTGCTTGAGGTGGAGGGAAGTAGATATTATGTTTTTCATACTCCTCCGATGTTCTTTCCTTAATAATTTCGTTGCGGGACAGTTGAATGGTTTCTTTGGGACTCTTCGAGCTTCATTGACTCTTTCTGGTGTCCGCCACTGTTGAGCCTGGTTTTCAAGAGTTGCAGTGGTTGAGAATAGTGGACATAAACTCACGCTTTTTTACTACGGTGTTCATTAATTTGGTCAAACACACAACATTTAAGCGTCATAAAACGATGATAAGAACATGATAAGGAAAACAGAACATTTAACTGTGTCAAACTCTAAATACATTTAAATATCAGTTACCTTTAGACTGTTGTCATCGAAATAAAAAATAATCCTGCACCATAAATTCGATGCTACAGATAATATAATACTAGGTGAATTGTACACAGTTCTAAATTATCTTGATTGATATCTCTGATGATAGCATCTGTTTGTGTAATAGTTACCCATATTTTAACCTGAACAAGATACGAAATTATTTTGACTGCATGTATTCACTAGTTGAATTAATATTATCAAACGCACTAGGTCAGTTGGTTGACACAGTCGTACAATGTATTATACGAAAACACAAGTGTTTTATTATTATTGTTTTTTTGATATTTTTCTTGTCTTTTTGTTTTTAGGTTCCGTGCTGAATAGTTTGTATCCGGACCAGCAAGATGTCATCAAAAAGTGAGTTTCTTTTTTCACTTAATATAAATTTTGGTTCATTGCGAACTCTAAATCGAGCATTAACGAAATTTCAGTTTGAATTTCCTCGTAGTTTTTAAGGTCGCTTGTGGAATTCTGATACCAAACATTGTTGCGTTGAATTACTGAAGCATTTGTTGAAAATTCTTCTGATCGTTAAATACTTAGACGGATACTATAGGCACGGGTCCGCCTTCTTCAAAATATACACGTTATATGTTTTATATTAAAAGCTTTATTTACTTACGAAATAACTTAAATATTGATTTATATACTAACACTAATTAAAGTAAGTCTCATGTTCAAGTAATTATAATAATATTGTTGATTACTTATACTCGAGCTATCTGTTAAAATAGGCAATGAGGACATGATAATAAATATTAGATATTTGTTTTACTTATCATCTCTATGTAGTTTTTAAGTGCCCATAGTTTTATAATAATTCTCTCAATATATAAGTTATTATATGGTTAATTTGGTCAAAGTATTTTCTGAAATTTTTTTGACAAAAAGTTTCGAAAAACATCTCGATCACAAATTGTCAGAATGTAGGGAACGTTGCTTAAAAAATATTAGTATTGGAGCTATTTTCCATAAAAAAACGTTTTTTAATTGTTTACTTTCACAATATACAGACTTTCCTCATTTATAGCTCTTTCTATTAGTAAAAGTAAGCCGAGAAACAGACAGAGGCAGTAGCGACTTTGTTTTTAACAGACTCCAAAAAAAAGAAGGTGTTCTCAATTCGGTTGTATTTTTTTCATGTTTGTTACCTCGTAACTCTGACATTTATTAACCGATTTGAAAAAAACATGTTTCATATGAAAGGATATATACAGGGTGTCCCAAAACTCAACGTCAAGCCGAAACGGGGTGACAGGATTGATCATAACCATCACGAGAAAAATCTGAAAAAAAATCTATCCCATGCAGTTTGAAAATTATGGGCATTTTAAGAAAAACCTAGAAATTTGATCAAACTGTACCATTTTTCGGTTATTGTGGTTATTATTTTTTATTTTTGTTCATTTGAACTTTAGAAACGTAATCCTAAATAACATTTCTAGAATCCCAATAAAAAATAATGACACAATTGCCTCAAGTTCCCGAGAATTGAGACTATTTGTTAAACTACGAATTTAAAATTTTCAAGATTCGTCGACTTTGACAGGCCCTCCTATAAAAAAAATGTACTAGAGTGCCTTGGCAAGTAGCATTAAAAGTTGGCGCATTTAATCAGAATTCTAAAATGGTACAATACTTGTTAGTTCCATACAATAGAAAAGAGTAAAAAAATTAAAACCTCAAGTAACCCGATTTTTGCTATCAGATTTTACTCAGTTAAAATGTTTTTAATTCGCACAAGCTCTAGGTAGGTTCTTAATATTAAGGCAAAATGATGAGAGCTCGCTCGGCGCCGCCGGCCGCTAGTGACGTCACATGTTAGTACTGACCAGTGCTAGCCCGGGCGCGCAGACGGTCGTTCTGCTCGCGCAGCAGCAGCAGCTCCTCTCGCGCAGCTCGCTCGGCGCCGCCGGCCGCTAGTGACGTCACATGTTAGTACTGACCAGTGCTAGCCCGGGCGCGCAGACGGTCGTTCTGCTCGCGCAGCAGCAGCAGCTCCTCTCGCGCAGCTCGCTCGGCGCCGCCGGCCGCTAGTGACGTCACATGTTAGTAATAAGTAGATCTTTTTTAAGAAGATGTAGGGCTTGTATTGAGGCTGATGGTAAACAATTTGAACATTTATTGTAATAAAAAACGTTATTTCTCTATCATCTGACTTTTATTCCAACAAACCTAATTATTTTACTAATTTTACTAACTTTTTTTCACTTTGGTAAAAGTGGCGTCACTATCTGTCTCGCTCACTCATGGCGAACATACCCATTATCCATCTCTCTCATCATTTTGTCTTAAAATTAAGAACCTACCTAGAGCTTGTGTGAATTAAAAACATTTTAACTGAGTAAAATGAGATAGCAAAAATCGGGTTACTTGAGGTTTTAATTTTTTTACTCTTTTCTATTGTATGGAACTAACAAGTATTGTACCATTTTAGAATTCTGATTAAATGCGCCAACTTTTAATGCCACTTGCCAAGGCACTCTAGTACATTTTTTTTATAGGAGGGCCTGTCAAAGTCGACGAATCTTGAAAATTTTAAATTCGTAGTTTAACAAATAGTCTCAATTCTCGGAAACTTGAGGCAATTGTGTCATTATTTTTTATTGGGATTCTAGAAATGTTATTTAGGATTACGTTTCCAAAGTTCAAATGAACAAAAATAAAAAAGAATAACCACAATAACCGAAAAATGGTACAGTTTGATCAAATTTCTAGGTTTTTCTTAAAATGCCCATAATTTTTAAACTGCATGGGATAGATTTTTTTTCAGATTTTTCTCGTGATGGTTATGATCAATCCTGTCACCCCGTTTCGGCTTGACGTTGAGTTTTGGGACACCCTGTATATGTTCCGATTGGTCTCATAGAAATTTTATTAAAATCGGCTCGGTAATTTGGTTTTTAAATCAAAATAGCTGGAGGAAATAGAAAATATATCATCCAAGTAAACGAAATTGCGTGTTTTGCTATCCTGTGACTTTCCAGTTGTGTTGTTAGGTGAGGAGTATCACTATAAAAAGTGTAAATAAAAAAAATAAAAAAAATATTTGAAGTTGTTTTTATACTATTTAAAACTAAAATAACCGAATTATAATAGTATCCAGCTACAAACAAATCAAATTACTTATTCCGTTCATAAAATCAACATTTAACAAAGCGTTGGCCTAAAAGAACCGTCAATCAAACTTCTAATTGAATGTGATGATTGTTTTAAAGATTGTTCCATAATTATTTCGACAGCTACAAACGTTACTGCTTTAAATTTTTTGAACAACACGTCCCTAGCACCTTTCTAATTGCCAGTTGCTTATCTATTTGTAATTTACCATTCATAATACTTGTTAGGAGCTCGTGAGTATTTAGGTGGACTGGTGGAGGTACCTCATAACAGCCGCACAGGTCGATCATCAAGGTGGACCATCCATAGCATACCGAGACTCCTCAGTGCATTGGAAAACATGTCAAGATGCTAGTCCCGGCTGCCATTTATAGATTATTTGACACTCTTGATAGTCGTTCCGGTAGTCAGAAGCGAGACAACCCGCCGCAAGGGTATCGTGTGTCCACTACTTAAAGATTTTTTCAATTCGAAGCAGTAGTTTCTGAGATCAGCGCGTTGAACCAAACAAACAAACTCTTCTGTCAGCTTTATAATATTACTTACTAGCGTTTGCCCGCGACTTCGTTCGCGCAAAGGTATCCCATTTTTTCCCATTGACGGTGGCATCTGGAAATTTCATTTCCGATTGCCATCTGGTGTCAATCCAGGTGGTCTGGGAAAATTTGCCCATCCTACGTAGTGTAGTACGTCTACTTGGTACTAAATGGATGGCCCTTGAAAGACACCATCATAGAATTCTATTATATCGAATCGAATGCTATGTAATATTTTAAATAAAATAATATAATAATATCAAATTAAAAAAAATTAACGAGTGAAATAATATTAATTTTCCAACACTTCATTTTGCACAGAGAAACACGTTTTTAATTCTCACGTTCTAGTTTCCAGTAACAGAAATAGCCAAGAAAATTAACGTTTAATTTTTTCTTCTAGGGGGTAGCTACCTCCCCTGTCCTTAGCTGGGTACGCTCTTGTACTGGGTAGTCTGGGTCTGATAGGGAGTCACTCCATGTACCTAGTAAAATACATTACCTGTCAGACTGGAAGCAGACCCCTTTTTTTTTCGAAATCATCAAATGACTTCTTCCGCTCTGGGTGGAGCGGAAGGGCGTGTCAGACTCTTACTGACTAAAACCCATCCGTGGTCCTTCTAAAGCCCGCCCTTTGCGTTCCAGGGTCGCGGTGACTCTTTCGAACAAATACCTCAACTGGAAGCCGACCTCTACATAGTTAGGAAAGGGCTGGGCAGAATGATTGATCGTAACATTCGTACCGTAGCATCCATAATACACGTTAGTCAGTCATGACCTCGGGCGAAACAAATGTAGATACAAAATAGATACCCCAGTCTAGCAGATCGATGATAAATGTACTACTCACTCGCGGCAAAATGTCGATATTGTACGATACAAACTACCACTGCGGGCCACTATTATAATAATTATTTCACGGCCAGCGTTTATGAAGCATGAAATAACCGGAGTAGCAAAAATATCATCGCTGTGTAATTATTTTGTTGTTATGCGTAATGGTAATGTAATAATAAGTTTATGGTTTAAAGCCGGTTGCAGACCTGCAGTGAAGCTGGGGCCTAGGATCTTGGTCTGCAGCCGGCTTTAATATATCTTTTTTAAAGACTGTTGCAGAATGAAGAAGGTGAATTTGGAAAAGCTAAGCTTAGGCCGAAAACAATTTGGCCGGCAGCTTACTTAACGCCTGGAGCCGACTGGCAATGTAGAACCAATGTACCAGAGAGTGCAGTGCGGCTAGCCTAGGCGGCAGGCAAACCACATGCCAGTGCGTTTTCGGCCTTATTTTAACTTACCCCACATATTTGATGTGATTTTTCAAACTATACTGACTACGCTCGCGCTGTATAAGTATGACATAGGACCTCAGCTACGCTTAGCTGAACTAACTTAGGGTAGCTCAAACATACTCTGCAACTGGATTTAATGTAGGTATCTCGTGTCTAGAAAAGGCACAACTGGACACTAAAACTGAACTTTCAGGGGTTATCTAGCAGTTGCCAACTTTCTTCATGAATTTTACTTATACGACTTAACTATACGTAGTTCCATTGCTACTTTACCGCCGTAAACCATGATTAAGTTAGAGAAAGGTCCTAAGTTCTTGTTACCAAGCGACTGTACCCAAGTTACAAAGGTTGTAAGCTCGCACGACTTAGCGAGAAGTCATAAATCCGATACTTTGCTCGAAAAAAGCGCTGTTTACTTTTGAATTTAGAATCTTATTATACTACTTAGGTCCTTAGGGCCGGTTTCTGCGTTGAATATTTGGTGTTGATATCGTTTTAAAACCTATTTTAATGCCACACTTGGACAGTTTTTCAGGTTAAAGTATTTTCACAATCACTCAACTTAAAATTCTTGATTCGGAAATCCGGGGTAAATCTATTGTATACTAATAATAATATTATAAATGCGAAAGTTTGGATATTTGGATGGATGGATGGATGGATGTTTGTTACTCAATCACGTCAGAACGGCTGACGAAATCTTGATGAAATTTAGCACAGAAGTAGATTATAGTCTGGAATAACACTTGATACTTTTTAACCCGGGAGTATGTTCCCTTTTGTGTTTTTAGTAATCTATACCTACTAATATTATAAAGAGGTAAAGTTTGTAAGTTTGTATGTAGGGGGTAATCTCTGGATCTTCTGAACCGACTTTGAAAATTCTTTTTTATATGATAGCCTCGTTCATGGGGAATGCTATAGGGAAATTCCTAGGGGAACAGAAACAAACGGGATATGCGTGTACGAAGTCGCGGGCAACAGCTAGTTAGTAAGATTATCGTAAAAGCCTGTATGTTTGGATGTTTATGTGGTTGGAGGTGTGATAATGAATCACGCTTCAACGGCTGAACGCATACATATAGTTGAAATCTGGCACTTGGGTAGGACGTGTCCTGGACAAAGGAAACTTTTTATCCTGGTAGTATAAATCTCTTAGCACAGCGTCCAATTTCCAAGCAGGCGAAGCTACTGGCTCTACTTATAGTCGTCAAATCTTCACCATCATAAGGTACCTTTGAACGTTATCATAGCAAAGTGGATGTTAAACAGCAGCTATACATACAATCGTTCATGAAATAATTTATAGGCGCCTTTATAAAATGTTATGTCAATCAACTCTGCTAATCGCAGCCCAATGTTGGACAAAGGCCTAGGTATCCAAACTACGTCACATCGCCCGGTTCTCAACAGTTTTTTTTTACTGTTTGTTCTATAATGCTGACCCGGCATCGTTGTTCTGTCCTATAAATTCATTTAAAAATTCAATAGAAAAATGTGTTATTTAAAGTCTGCTTAACGTTTAGTTGACACTTCGCGTGACCCAAGGGCTGGCTTTTACCTCGGACAGTGGATAAGCATTGCCATACAACGTGGCAATGCCGCCAGTCTTTTGAGCTCACTTCCAGTCGACAGCGATGCGGATGAATTTTTTGACGCCATATTTTAGTTAGGGGTTTTTTTTTTATAGTGTAATAGTTAGATTAGTATTTAAAATATAAAATGTACATGTTTAAAGAAAAAAAGATGTAAGTATGTTATGCTAATAAAAATTAGTTAATTATATCAAAAATGTTTAATTCTATTTTCGGAATTAAAAAAAAAACGGGCTTTTTTATCAACTTTTTCGCAAAAGTACTTACTAAATCCGTCCAATCGTTTTCAAGCGATGCACTTACCAAAGAACAGTATTTTATCTTATATTTATTCGGCCACTAAGCTGCCTATATCAGTTCGAAAGTTTTACATAAATCCCCCATAAATATCATAATATTTTCTAAATAACATAATTATTAGTTCATTGTCCTACGCAAGTTACGAGAGTCGACTACTAGAAACGGGTTATTATGGCATTCGTAAACGATAGGTTGGCAACCTCTCGAGCTATTTGCGGGTTATTGAGATTTCAATCGGTTTCATTCATATGAGGCAGAACAGAAAGAACTTTGTTTTATTTTATTTGCTGACGCTGCGACTTTGCTTTCGATTAGTAAAATTGTTTTGGTTTAGAAGAATAGGCTGTAAAATTAACTTGACTCCTTATAAAATAGCAAAGCTCGTTATTTATTGAAGTAGCGGAATTGTTCGAATGAGTTACCGCGGCCCTGGAACGCAAAGGGAATTTGGAGAAACACGGCGTTTGAGTCAGTAAGAGTCTGACACTCCCTTCCGCTCCGACCAGAGAAGTAGAAGTCATTTGATGATTTCCCTTAAAAAAACGAATTTTATTGAAAAAAAAATGTGAGCAATATGACCACCCATACTCAAACAAGTGCGGAAACCATATTTTTTTAGTTAAGTACCAAGCAACTCCCCAAATGACTGATCGGATCAATTTGTTAAAAAAATAATTATTCATCGTTGTTGGTTGACCAAAATAATGGCAACACCACTTCGCTGATATCAATTGTCTTTCAGAATTACGCTGCATAGTGATGACAACGGATAGATCAGTCCGGAATACCTACTATTGGAAATTAGACATACCTAACGGCAAAAAAATGAATTCAACCTTCAATATCTATCACTTTGACTTCTGCTCACCCCAAAACGTAAACTATAAAAAACAAAAAAGAATAAGTAAGGCTATGTTGAGTCATGCTTGCGTTCGGTCCGAGGTTGATCGCCCTCCCCCACTTAGTTAATGTTTAGGTGCGGAAAGAGGGGGACTCAGCTCCGGTGATTGCGGAGAAAGGGGAAACGTTGACTTCCACCTATTATTTGTTTGTATCATTAAATTACCTATAGGGTATCGTAGCAACTGGGATCGGCAGAGCGTGGAAAGGCAACCCTATACTTTTTGTTTGTAATATTGGACGCAAATAATGCGGGCCAAACATACACGTTCAAGTAATTTGACCAAACAAGCTGGTCCAAACTGTTTCATCAAATAGAAATACGAAATTTCATATTACTTCATGCCACACAATTTTTGATCAAATTTTCATCAATTCAATCATGGCAATTTTATTAATCTGCGTGAACGTGTATGGTCCGCAAGCCAAATCATGTCAAGCCAAAAAAAAGCTGCGATTTTGATAAAAACGCGTTTTAAGTTTTTGATCTCTTAGGTTCATAGAAAAAAAAATTCTCATAGAAACATCTCAAATCTAATGTTAAGTGATTTGAGATGAGATATGATTGAGATTGAAAAAAAAATACCTACATTTAATAACAATGCCGTGGATGCAAAAAGATAGTATTTTTATCGCTTATTTGCGTGTAATGAAATGAGTCACATTAGGGTATGTTGTCTCACAGATGAAATGGTTTAAGTTCCCAGAGTGGTCACAAAATCACTCGTTACGTATATCTTACTAACCCACAGTTTTCGACAGGGAAAAACAAGATAATAAACTAAGATAGTTATTGTCTAATATGAAAAAATAATGTCTCAATAGGGATGACGACACACATTTCCATATGGAACAGGAAATACATACATATTTCCATTTTACTCGTATTACATTAAAATATAAAGTTTTAGTATACCGTAGGGAAATATAAAAAGATACGAATAGATGTAATGATGTGGGCGTTCTTTTATGAATTGTCGTTCTTTGCTGATGGTTGAATTCATGGAAATCGTTGGAACTCGCAGTTCAAGCATACGAAATTCAAACTAAAGATAAAATAAGCATTCCTACTGTCGGTCCTTAGCTGCAGAATGTGAAGTATTATGTAGGAATCCATATGTTTGTATATTCTATCATGTAAGGGATAGCTACCGTAGGCGCGAGCCTGCGGACGGCGAGCGTTGGGTGGCTCGCTGTCCGGTCACAACCAGGCCTGGGTCGATGGCGCGTTGTGTTCCACGCGCGCCTCAAAGTGATATCAGCATAGGAGACGGGGCCCGCTAGGGCCAGAGCCTGTCAGGGTTGCGGAATTTATTCGAAAGAGTCACCGCGGCCCTGGAACACAAAGGGCTTTAGAAGGAACACGGATGGGAATTAGTCAGTAAGAGTCTGACACGCCCTTTGAAAGAAGTAATTTGATGATTTCCCATCCTTCAAAAAAAGGGATGGCTACAGAAAAGAAGATATAAACTCTAACAACGTTTCACATGCATTGTCGATAGACAATGCAATGAAAGTTTTACTCGTTTCAGAAAAGTTTTCAAATCATTTTCTTAAAGAAACACAATAGCTACATCAAAAGAAACACCTCTTAAAAGAATATGAAACAATTTAGAAAATCACCGTTCTATACCACAAACAATTTAGAAAAGTACCTACCGTTCTGAATAAAAGTACTGCAATCGTTTGCAACGCACATTATTTGATGCAAGAAACCTCAACAATGTTCAAAAGTTAGCACCAACTTATGCCCCTTTCGTATTGGGCACAAGAAATATTTTTATGACACAAGCAAGGATATAATTACCATAATATCCTGGCACTAGAAACCAGCTTATTTTGTTTACATCATGAAGCATTAAAAAGGCAAAAACAGCTTAAAAAAGCATCACTCTGAATAATATGTACTGCAATCGTGAAATGGAGGCCAAAAGTTATTGCAAAAAAACCTATTACAAATTTTCTATAAACTGTAAAGCATGGTTAGAAACTGACTCAACACCGGCTAATTCTCCTTCGTACTTCGCACGAAGTAGGTAATTCGGGGACCAAAAAGTACCGACGTTTTGGGGATAAAAGTAGTTCTAACGGTGGCCATAACTTGAGGAAAGAAAGAGTTTTCTGATTCAATTCCTCCGTTAACCGTGACCACAGATAAAAAGTTGACTGAATACTGACTAATTTCCCTATTTAAAAAAATATTCATACGCGTTTGCACGACAAAAAAACAATAGATATGATGTCAATATTAGCTGTCATATAAAAACCAGCTAGATTCGTTTGCAACTTACTTTTCTCACTTTTATAAAGTATCTAAAAACCATTTAGGAAAACATCATTCCAAATAAAAGTACTGTAATCATGAAATGTCGCGTCGATCGGCCAAAAGTTAACACAAGAAACTCCGATACAATAAATCTTCCTTTAACCGTAAACCACGGCTCACAGTTTACTCAGTACCGACTAATTCCCCCTATGAACCTGCACGAAGTAATTCGGGGACCAATGTTTGTTTTCGCGATCGTCCACGAAGATTGGCGGTCGTTGCACCCGCTGCAATTATGGTGAGAGCGAGTGTCGGTCAGTGCGGGCTGTGCCGGCTCTGCACCAGGTTTCTGTGTCAACGCAACCGGACTTGCAGTTGGCAGCCTCCGATACCACCTACATCATTGTTAATAGCGATGTATTGATGTAGCAGGTGATTTTAATTGGGTACGGTACATTTTTTGGTTGGCGAGATCTCTGATACAGCTAGGTTCTAATGAGTGAAATTTTCAAGATTTTGGTTTGAGTTTGGGAAGAATAACTGGCGAAGTATATTTCTTATTTCTTTGTTAGCTAGTTTAAGTGCTCGATATTCATTTCTTCAAAATATAAAGATCCAAAATCTTTGAGAATATAGATTTTTATACTTGTGGCCTTTGTTATCTCAGCCCTACATTTCGATATTAGATTTGTAGTATTTTGAATATGTGAGCCTTCTCATGTATTCTCTTTAATAGCAATAGAAATCCAATAACCTTTCATATAGCATACAGCCAGTGGCACTGTACTGCTACACAACAATGGTAATTTAATACTTCATCTATTAACTCAAACTAAATTAATCAGATTTATTAATTTCATCACTACTCTATGCCCATGTTCTAACAATTATGTGATTCAATCTGAGTAGTTACTTCCACTGTTCCTTTGTCTCAATAACTCAATATTTGTCCATCGTTCAATCTCGTTATTGTTCGCCATGAAAATTGTTCGCGAAATCGTTTCTCATATCGAACAATGTGCCACTTTCTAATCTTATAAATCAAATTACGTTTTGTCAGTGATAAAATGATAAATGTTACCCGCGGCCTCGCAATGAACCGTAATTTTTCATCTAACTATACATAATCGTGACTCCTTTTCTTTGTCATTTTATAAGTTAACACATTCAATTTGGTTTTACAAAACCAGTTTATCATTTCTCATCAAAATTATTTATTTTCTGCCACTTCAAGTTTATCTAATTCTATAAAGCAAAGCGTCAAACCGAAAACATGAGATGCAGCGGTCGTCGACCTCAGCTCTCCGGTCCTGCCTCACAGATGATATGATTCGATAGATAACTGTATAGATTTTTTATTGCTTCCAAATCTAGGTTATGCATTTGATTCGTGATCTTTTTTTTTGCTCGCAAATAGAGTCTCTTATAGTTTGTAACTGTTTGGATATGTGACGTCGCTCATTGTAATTTTATACTTGATCGTTTTTGTAGTGTAATGAGAAATATACACGTCATTCTATAGAATTGGGCGCAAACTATACGTTGCAGAGGTTTTGAACAGTTTAAACTTTAAAGTAGTTGGGGAAATTCGTCGTTATACCACAATTTACTTGAGCGAAATTGGTGTGTGCGCCATTATACAGTACTAATGAAAGAAATAGCATCTAACGGATCGGTGCAATTACTGTAATGGTTTTAACGCTAAAATAAAGGAAAGAACATCATTTTCGACTGTTTTCTTTAGAAAGCTTCAGAATTTACTTTAATTCCTTAATTTACAATTTGTGAAACTCTAAAATCCTTACGTATTTTCTGGTAGGTATTTTCTATTTCATATTTTTATATTTATTGGAACGGTCATTAACTTTACACCTCCTATGCTGGATGATGACGCCATTTAACAATTAATAGCATAAAAGATAAAAGCGAAGTTCAGCTACAAAAAAAGATTACCAGACAGTATTATTTATACACGAGTCCAATCTGACAGTGTGAACAATGATCAATAAGGTTTTTTGTGTGATTTACAATGAAGTGGGTCACAGGCATCACATAACTGCTCATGACACAACACTCCCGCGCAAGTTCAACACTTTGGCAGCGGCTGTGTATGCACACAGATACTTTTATTAACGTTTTACAGACACGCAATTAGGTACAAAGATATTTTCGATATGAAGTGGGAATTGAACAAAAAAACTGGCATAATATAGTGTGGTAGCTGACATGTGCCATTTATTTATTTTTTTAGTGTAATTTTCTAGTTCTATCATAGAATGTTTAATTATACCATTGTATCAATTCAAATTCTTCAAACTTAACAGACATATTATGTGTTGCTGGGGAGTTGATTGCGCCACTTCTTCTTCCCAGCTGAAACACTAGGAAGTGGTGACGGGCGGGCGTTTTGGGGGACTATCTTCATGTAAATTTTGACGTTCAAAAAGAGCTGATTTTTAGCCGAGTTTGAATAAATGACTTTTGATTTAAACTGAAAATAGACTGTGTTGTATTTTGAGCAGCAAATGTTTGGAACTTCCTGAACTTTAAGTTAGTTAAATACTTTAATTCCAAGGCTCTTGTCTGTTCTCATGAAAATAAACGTACCTTTTCGGTAAAAGTTTTGCTCGAGTTCGCGATTTCGTATATCCAAGTCCAGTATGATCTAAATCATACATTAGCAACACGTGTTTAAAGTCCATCGCCTCTACAAAGGCTGATGATCTATGTTTCGGTGTAGGCGCGCTGCCTCCATCTGCTGCAGTACCGTTACTCGACACACTAACCGCAAACCGGGAGATTAATGTAACCAGTCTGCTCAGGCGCATAGAGGGCGGTTACAAAGGTTCATAGTTCCATTCCGACACGAAATAGGTCGAAGATAGATGTACGGCTCTATGATTGTAATCATGCCGTAGCTTTCTTTGTCTTTGGCAAACAAGAAACGAAGGGAACGCAGTTCAAAGGGCCTGCTTGATTATGCGCGGTTCCTATACCGATGAACGAATCGTTAAAGTTACCGATGGAAGTTTTATGAAAAATGGACTCGCACGTTAATTTGAACAGTGAGTGCGAAGTTAGTAAGTCTTTTACGCGTGGGAGGTCTTTCTATCATTATGCAAAGTTATGAGGATCCATGCTTTATATATTTGCACAGAGATGAGCGTTCTGCTTATTCATAAATATCTTGTGACTCAAATTGCGGTTCAGTTGGATGCTTCCTATGTCCATTGACTTACAAAATTAAAATCTTTTATTATGTCTTCCTCCTCAATACGACTCTTTTATCGTCATTGCGGGTAGATACTGGATGAAGCTGGCACAGGAAGGTGGGGATTGGCACATGAAAAGACAGGCCTATCAGTAAGGCTTAGCAGTAAGCAAAGTCGGGCTGTGGATGATGATGATGGGTATCTCAGTAGTCACCCCTTTTCGAACCATATTATTTTTCACACAGTTCATAAATCGTTTCTTTGGTATTCCTTACCTCATATAGACGGTAGTTAATATGGTTAATTGGTATTGCCTTATAATACTAAAGTCTGAAACATTCTAAAAATCACAGCAACGCAACCCATGGGTATCCCATCTCCGTAAGTAGATACTCAATTCCACAGGTAAATTAGAATAGTTTCCATTCTGACTTCGCAGAACCTTGCTTTCAGGCTGATGCAATAACAATAAAACATTTTACGACGTACGAAAGCTTGCCGGGAAATTAGCACATTATCTCTTCTCTTTGGGGCGAACTAAGCTTCAGGTATCAAAGTCTTTGAACCGACTACAAAGTAGAAACTTGAGAGAAACTTCAAGATACATTAGTTAACTACTTTGTCTCCTTAACAGTCTGAGGTTGTGAAGTTATTTTAAATGCGCCGACACGTGAACAGTTTGTGAGTATAAAATTATCGTTTAGTGGAATTACTATGTTGTGTTTTGGAAGGCTTGATGCCGACATAGGGATGCAAGATTTTGCCAGGGTTGCGGAAACAAAGGGTATTTGAAGGAACACGGGTGGTTTTAGTTAGTAAACCCAGAGCGAGAGAAATCATTTGATGCTCATCCCCAAAAAAGGGCTACGAGATTATCCTAGCGGTATATTATGTTAACTTGCCGCGCTTGACTCGGTGGAACGCAGAGCTAAGAGGCTCATTGGCGACGTAAAACTGGTGGATGCCAAGCTTCACAGCTTGGCTCATCGCCGCAAGTTGTCTGCTTGTAGGTCTTCTACAGATTGTACTTCGGTGAGTGTTTTTTTTTTTCTTTGAAATTGTTTTCACAAGTTAAAGATAGGTGTCGACCGAACCAAGTGATTATTGTGCGAATACGTGACCGTCGCGTTAAGTTACGTATAAGTACGTAACTTCATACCATGTACTGTCCAATCCATGAACTACGAAATGTTTAATTGTATGGCATGCTTAGTTGCACTAAGTAGGCAGTTACTATTTCTTTCTCTGAAAATGACGATGGGGGGCGGTACTTGGGTGGGTTTATTGAAAGTTGGTATTAACCTATGATTATAATAGTTGTTTTACGACACCATAAATACAAGGGTTAATTATTTTTACAATTTGCTAGTGGAAACCACATCATGCTAGCTTCTGTCCGCAGTTTCGCCTGCTTGAAATGTCTTTTATTATACCAAGGGAATTTACTATAGGGATGAAAATCTGATCTGATCCTGATCCAGTCTATCTGTAAGCCAAATTTTATCAAAATCATCTGGACATTATTTATTTTTATTATATTTGTATGGAAAGTATGAGTGTCTAATAGTAATAATAAAACATTTATTTCAGAATCAAGTTCCATGATTTGTTAGTACCAGTATAAAAATGACTTATTGCTCTAGTGTTAGTAAATTAACTAATCTAACGGGTAATTTTATAAATTTTAAACTAAGTACACCCGCAAGAGACTCTCCTATCCCAATCTACTTCACTGCATGGAGTCGTATCCAGCGTCCTAGAATCGGAGAGTCCCAGCGGTCTGCCAACGTCCTCAGGATAGTGTTGGGGCTGGCGCGAAACCGATATAATAATGATGCGCATCTCTTGCGCATGACGGTTGAAAAGCTGTCAACATTTGCGTCGGCAAACATACCGGACGCACTGCAAAAACGCGGCAGCCCCAGCAACACCCGGAAAGCGTTGTTGTATTGGATGCGCAGGTCACTATATGCCTTCAGCGTGAAGTTCACAGTTCACAGTCAGGTTATAGTGCCTTGTAGTCATCATTCAACTAAAGCATATTATTTTACATTTTATTATCTTTAAAGGACTCAAACAGGTGTCCATAATGGGTCATAAAATTAATTTCAAACGTCTAAATGGTCTAATCGGGCTTTAAATCAAACTTAATTGCATATTAGATTCTGTGCAATTAGATAACGTTATGATACTAAAAAATAAACTATTTATGTCCCATTTTAAAAATATTTTATGGCTTGGAGAAGTATTTTTTTTTTTTAATGTGTTATATCGTTTACGAAGTTTGCTGTTTTATATTCAACTATAGTAGGCGCCAGATAAATGTGGAATAAAGTATATTGACCTTTCCCTAATAACTGTTCATAGGTACCTGAACAATTAAATATGAATCGTTTTTCATTATTAGACAATGTTAAGGATCACGAGAGATGATGATTCGGGACAGCTTTGTGTCATTAATTCCGTTTTTCAAATTAAAAATGTCAATAATTGTAGGTGGGTCAATGACCGTTATTCCACGATTATCTGGCGCCTACTATAGTGGCCCGCCCCGGCTTCGCGAGGATGTTTTTTTTTCAAAATTTTATTTCATACAAACCTCGCCCTTAAAATTACGAACATAACAAAAAATAATCATTTAAATTGTTCAAGTCGTTCACAAGTTATGCGCGTACATACATTTCGGCGATTCATTTTTATTTATATAGAAGACTAGTGGTCCCGACAGTCGTTGTCCTGTCCGAACGTTTGCTTTGTCTGACGAAATTTTTTAGAAATCGATCGCAGCGCCAACTACCGGGTCCAATTGTGAACAAAATTTCATCAACATCGGTCCAGCCGTTTAGGAAGAGTTCAGTGAAATACACACGTACACAAGAAATATATATATTAAGAAGATAGATAGATAGATTTTAAAAAGCTGGGAACAAGAAGTACTGTTTTGCTCTGGGTCGTGGAGATTAGATGGGCAGTCGTTTTACATATAATATACTGGTATCCCCTTTGACTGGAAGCCGACCCCAATATAGAGTTGGGTAAACGCTAGGCAGATGAAGATCAAGCTTTATTTACTCAACATAATCTACATAGAGTAATTTTATTGTTCACTAAGCTCTTTTTAGTAGAAAAAAATAATGATTTAATTTAAAAATCCAAGGCGAAAAACTTATTTTTCAAAATAAGTCATGCAAGATTTACTTCCTGACGATTAAATTATATATATACTTTTTCAACTCGAATTATTTCTGAAAAATTAACCGTGCAATACATACATAAATTATCCTTAACAAAGTTATTAACAAGATAATATATTCTCGAACGACACGTAAAAGGTAGGACCTACCATAATCCGTTATAATATCATTAAAATACTTTGTGGAGTGTCGCTGGAAGCTTTTCAATGTTGCAAATTAATAAAAGTCGATGACGAGGCGAACAAGGAAATAATGAAAACAGTGTTTCCACTATTATTGTAATTAATTGTTCTTGTCGAGGACGATAAAGAGATGCGTGTGTCATGAACACATGACAGATTTTATCGAATCTATACTTTCAGAAGATAGTTCGAATTTCCTGAATTTATAGAGGGGAATCTCCGGAACCACTGAGGTTACTCTTGAAAAATATTTCACCATTGATTGAGTGTAAGGATTTAGGGGATGCCTTATGATCAGGTGTAGGACAGTAGAGGCTGAATAAAAAACATTTAGAACAATGTTATTTCAAATAGTTATGTCCATTTGGAATAATGTACCTTAGTAAAATATAAAATTAATTAACCCGGGCAAAATCGTGGCGGGCCGATAGCATTCCCCTTACAAAAATCTGGTATGTGATAGGCCCGCAGCTGTCAGTAAGAAAATAGTTATAAAGTCTATCTATGGTACTCGTAGATGCTCGCGGTCTATTTTAATTGAATGTCACTTTTGACGTAGACGGTACTGGAGAAACTGGATATTTTGCAATATCCTTTCTCGATTCGAGAGTGGCATGTAAACGATTGGCTTTCCATGTGATGTAAAGGAATAAACCGCTATAGTATCCATAGTCAGAATGGAATATTTCAGAATCAAATTAGAAGTCATAATCAAATAAGGCTCGAGTGCCAGCAGTTTTTGAACGTCAAAGTTTACTTCAAGACAGACCCCCAAAACGCCAGTCCATCACAAGTGGTGCAACAAAATCCTCAGCATATCAAAATTATCTGTAGCAATATCGTGGTTAAAGTATAGGCCTTTACCCTGAAGTGGTGAACAACAGGCGATTTTGTATCTCAAATCAGAATTCATTCAGACATGCAGTCAGAATTTTTCACCTTTGAAAATCAAGCTGAAAAGCACAAGGCCCAGGTGGCTTTGTGCTACGATTTTTTTAGCCTTAGCGTGCCCTAAAACAGACAATATATAATCCAGGATCTCTCGCGTTCTCCTACACGTTTATACCACTTGTAATAGCTTTGAAATGTGGGCCAAGTTTGCCTGACTATGGCCGCTCGGCAAAGCTTAAAGCTCGACCGGTTGGCGGGTCGTTGACCCCGCAACCTACTGGCTGTTTACTCCGCACAATTCGCGAGATCGCTGGAAAATTACTAAACTATCCTTTACTTAACTCTCAGAACGCGATACCTTATATTTAATGGCTACCGACCGAGTAAATGCAATACGTAAATAAATAAAAAACTAACGCAATTTAGGTTTTTTAATCTACTTGCAAATATATAGATGTACTGTACCCCTAATAAATAAACATGGTCCATTTCAACTACGATAGCTTAAACATATAAAATTTTTAAAACGTATAAACCTAAATCGCTAAATGTCATTTCTTTAGAAGCACTAGTGAAAATATCTTCGAACCGATAACTTACCATGACTTTGACATTTATATATTTACTAAGATTAATATAAAACACGGGTACTTAAACGTAGAATTTTTATTATATCCAACTGCTCCTACTACTTGTTAGATGGACTTGCGAATTGCTGAAATCGCAATTTCATTCCCACCATCGACTTGACAGATGCTGAGAGATTTTCAGCTAGGTACCTCTTGTACTCCTGCTGTTTTATATTTTTTTAATTTATTTTTTATAATCTATCGTGACTCTTCCCCGCAGCCCCGCTTAGAACATGTTGTATCATTTCAGTCGGATGAGATAATGATCGTAAAATGCAAAAATACACGTTTTTTTTTTAATTTAAATTGTTTTTTTTAATGATAAATTCTACAGTTATGATCTACCTGTTATTGGAATAGTCGTAGAGGATTATATTTATCTGACGAGTGCACTTAGATACGGCGTCGTCAACGCTTAATTAACATTTTTCAGTGTTATTGGCCGGCGCACACAGTGTAACACAGATGAAAGCGCGGAGTGCATTTAGTCCGGCGCAGTGGGAGCGACGCGTAGGTGCGTTCTGTGTCCGGCTAGTTGGAAAATGCCGCGTGTCGGCTTTTACGTACGCGTTACATGACGTGCCGACTAGAAATGGCGACTGCTTTCGCATTCATCGCTTGCATAGAAGTGCATGCACAAGTTCAAGGCTGGTCGAGTCCCGCTTCCCATTGCATGTGCATACGCATTAATTCAGCTCACAAACACGACTACCACCATTGTCTATCACTCGAGAACCGGGGTCGAGAAACCCATAAAGGATTAATGACACTATTGTGGGGAGTTATAATCGTGTCTTTCATTTTTCTACTACCACCTGCGGGTATGCTTATTTCCCGCGGTATGGGTTTATTGCTGAACTGTAATTTCAGTGTAACTAAGTTGTGGGTAGCCTGCCAATAAAATTCGATTTTATATAATTTAATATTCCTATTTCTTTAAAGCTGGCTGTACACCCTGCCATTTATTGTCACTCGTCAGGTAAATCGTGAGATAGTCTTAAGGAAAAATGCAGCTGAAAAGGATTTGTAGTTTTTATCGAAGATTTACTATTGTCCTTTTTTAAAGCTGAACTGAATTTAGTATCAATTGATTTAGAAATAATTTGTGAACTTGACGACAGACCGCTCTGGTGTATGACAGGCTTTATTCATCGCAACAAAGGGTAGGTAATAGAATCATCGAACTGCTTTGGCTTGTGTTAATAAACAGTTCCAAATTAAGAAACGTTTCGTGTGAAGTCTATTTAATTTTAACGGATCTGTTTTAGGGTTCCGAAGTTAACAAAGAACCCTTTAGTTTTGCCATGTCCGTGTGTCCGTCTGTCTGTTTGACCGTCTGCGGTTTAGCTCAGAGACGCTTAGCGCTAGAAAGTTGAAATTTGGTATGGGTATAGGTACTTATTAATCACGCCGACAAAGTGGTACAATGACCAACTTATAAAATGGAACTGGGTAAGTAAAAAGTTCCTGATAATTCCATAGAAAATGATTTAAAACCAAATGTATTTGTAACTCTGTATTGTAATAATAGTTAAGTACTTTTTACTATTTTTCTGGCATGGTTTAGGAGACGGGTAACAACGGAACCCTACACTGTGCGTGGTCCGACACGCACTTGGCCGATTTTTTATATCTCTTTTACATTTTGTTGTCATTTATATTGTAGGCATTTAATATTTGTTCTTATTTATATATCGTCCAATTAATACAGGTCTAATTATATGTCAGCGTTCATTTGTATTAATGATATTAAAAATACTGCAGTAAAACCATTTAGTAAAAGGAAGCTCTCAGGTTTACGAGTTTCGATAGAGTAGGGTATATTCTCGAGTATGCAAATGATATGTCGTCATATCAATTAGGTGTTTATATAGACTTCCTGTTTTTAATAATGTTCTGCATTATTTTAAGTAGGTACATAGTTGAGGTAGGTCTGTGTTTCTGAACTTGAAAAGACAAAGACGTGACTTGAATCTACGTATGTGTCTTATATAATGTCAATATATATATAGATTAAAAGGTGATCAATTGCCTGTATGTCTTCCACGTTTGGTTGGTTTCTGACTTCGATTATTTGTGAGGCAAGTTTGGTTTTGCCTTTAAGGAAAGACTCTGAAGCAGCCGGAGTTTTGCATTGTAAGTGATAAATGGCAGGGCTCGGTCCCTATTATTATCTCAGGCTGAATTGCCTCTTCTACGAATATAGGCGGGACGAACATTTGTTACTTATTGTGAGCAAGGACTTTATTCTCAGTATCATATTGTGAAGCTTTTTCCTTATCTGCACTAGGGTTGAATTTAGTTTTATCATTACGTTCAATACATAGAAATATGTATAGGTATTTTAAACAGTTCACGATACGTGACAGAGATATAAAACCAAATCGATAGCCTACAGTTTACGATACAATTTAAATGTAAAACAGTTCTATTTTCTTATAAAACGTGAGACAACAATTACACGAAGTCTTTGAAAATCGCCGCTCACGCTAGCCTTGCGATTTAGATAGTCACCATCCAGGCGTTGCGCCGAACTGTTTACACATAGCACAAGATTAGCAAAATTTACTCTGTACGACCCCGAATAGGGCTGCCCTCTCTTGAAACCGTGATTTTGGTATTAGATCAACACATATAGATTCAAGTATTCTAGCACTATTTACCAATATATTATAATCGGTCTTTATCGTTTCAGATACAGTTGCACATAATGCGGAATCCTTACAGCTCTATCACCTACAATGTCATAATTATTGTATGATTCTTATGGCAAATCTTAACAACTAGATAATTCTCCTCTAATTCTGGGTTTCCTATAACATGTTATCATCCTACACTTCCGATATTAAATGTATACATGTGAAAACAACACACAATACAATTCTGAATGATGCCTGTCTCTCTATTTTCGCCAACATCATTGGCTGTTTGCCTTACTTTGTTTTGCCTACAGAGATTATGCATCAAATTACACTTTCCAAGAGTAGCGAACCAGATCTTGGCAAATCACTGAAGTTCCGCTATACATCTCTAAGACAATATGTTTTTAAAATGCAATATCTTTTTTATGTAATTAGGCAATTTTCCTTTGTGGGGGATTTCATTGCGTACATTGATCTCTTGCTTGATGTGTATCTGTACTGAAAGAATCGAGCTTATCATTATCGGGGTTTATCTCAAGAATGACTGCTGCAATATAAGTTTTTAAGCATGTCTCTCGCTAGAAAAGTTAAACGCGAAGATATTAATTATCATCTGTAAAGACTTTCTCATTAATGATTGGAACTTTTTTGTCATAATATTGTGAATATCAATGCTTAAATGTGAGGAAAACATCGCCATCGACTTCAAGACTTCATTATTCTACCTTTTGCATCCATAACTTCATAATCATAAGGCCTTTAGTGTGGGCTGGTCATCCTTCGGTAGTGATGGTTACTAGTTTAATCACTTCAGCTTACCAATTCTGTTATTTATCTAGGTAATTCGGACTCTATTCTTGAATCATCATTGTAAATCTCATCTTTCAATTCAACTGTGCACAAAATTTGCTCAACCGTACTACCGGACATGATAGGCCTTTCCGAAATAAAATGTTAAGGCCTATAGTCACTACGGTAGAAAAGCTGGTCAATGACCCAAGCCGGTCCTTTTGCATCGATGATGTTAGCTGTTCTGCGAACGCGACATACATCACGTTCGAACATATTCGTATAAACATTTTCATGTATTTCAAGTACAAATTAGCACTGATTCTGCCAATATGTTCGGTCTATTTCGACGCCCTTGCAAACTGTTCGTCTGTTTGTTTTACTGCATTGACACGGTTAATGCCTATGTCAATGTTTATATTACGGATTTCATAAGAGTTGCGCGTATGTGTTAACGATCGCAAAGGAAGTCTCAGTGAATAACTTTGATGTCCTTTCCTTAGGTATTATGATTATGTTGATATCTGCAATGGACACGTCTTTAGATATGAGTTTGTAAATGAGGAAAGGATTATCTGCTACATTGCTATCGTTGATTCAACTCTAATCAAGGACAAATGGAAAAACGTAAATATCTAACAAACAAAACATGTTAGATACAATGCTTACATTATCAGCCATAATCCATATTATTGATAAAACACAATGATACCCATCGGGTTCTTAAAGTAAAACAAACAGACTGATATTTTTTTTTAAAGAATGAAGTCGTAAATTTGAATTCCTTCGTCGTTACATCAATGGTATAAAATGCTTTAGAGAGGTCAAATCTTTCAACTGCAACACTTTAAAGATCTGAGTGACAGTGCCTGGCAGGGCTAAGCCATAATTTTTAATGTGCTATTGTAGTCTGAGCCACTGGACTATGCCGTCTCCATTCTACGGTTTCCTTATACTTATTGGAGTCCAGTTTTGCTTTGAAAGGACCACATTCTATAATGTAGAATTGATAAAACTGTCTCATCTGGATACATTGTTATAGTGTTGTCTGTTACTGAACTTTGATCATTCCAGTAAATCACTATACTAAGGCAAATTAATGACGTCACATTGCTGATTGTAATGATGATGATGATTGAATGAAGTATGATAGGTAGTAGGTTCCTTGTTGTCGGCTTGTTCAATTGAAGGTTGGTATGTTTAATTTTTTATTGCACGATACCTTTGTCTCACCAATTGTTGCAAACTAATATTCTCATATCTTCACGGAATGGATTTTTTTGTAGTTATTCAAGCAAAATTGCCTTCGTGGTATTTTCGGTGAACTATCCAGGAAGCTACAAGTTTGTTGAGATTAGGTCAGAAAGTGGTAATGGTTTCAAGCAGAGGTTTGCCTCACATGACGTAAATTTGATATAAGCCGTTTCGAGAACCTCTTCTCTTTTTCTTGCTTTATTTTACTAATGCAGTAAGTAGATACTTTGCCTGTCAACGCATAATGAGATTTTGATATCTTTCACTCACTTAAACGCAAATACAGGAATACAAGGATACCGCAAGCTGCACTTCAGTTTATCGTTAAGTGTTTCTCATAAACATATACGAAGCAGAATAGCGGTTAAAGATTTGTGGTTAGCCTAAATTAAACAAACAAAGCGTTTCCACCGGCTTTATAGTACAACTCGCTGTTGATAGTAGGGAAACTAGATAAATTTGGAATGCTATTGTAGACGTTTTATGTCTAGGAAATAAAGGCATACCTTCCATAAATAAATTAAATATTAAATCTTTTGAAATAATAGTAAATTAAACTCAAATTGAGTAGCCCTCAGTTAACAGTATTTGAGGTGAAATCTATCAATATTTGATTGAGACCATTCAATGGAATATTTTTTTAATGAAGGTAATTCAGTTATTCCATTCTTTTGAGTGATTTATGAACTCGGTTAACATTTCAATCGATCCATTATGCACACGATATCCGCTCTATTTCACCTCTGATTTCTCATGATTCTAAACACGCGACCAAATGGAAGCCTTAAATATTGCTTATTAAAGTTTTATGTTGACTCATTTTGAAATATTTTTTGTTTTATAACAAACTCTTCGTTTCATATTTCATTATTAATTTCGGATATTAATCAAAGCCATGTTCAGATTTATATGACACCCTTACAAATACCTACATCAATCGTTTTCAACACTGATGAAAGATAGCAAAGTGCGAGCCTGAGTGCTTACCGTTGGCCCGACCCGTGACAACTCAAAAGAGAGAGGTGGCTAGGCAATTGGTGAGACTGGGGGAGGCAGCACACGGCAACATGGAAGCGCATTGTCGCAACGGACGGCCGGCACAACGGCCGCGCGTATAAGCCTGCGCACGCGCTTACCGCGAAACCGCCTCAACGGCCCGGTAGCTTTGACGACCCATACGATACTAGTGAGGATTGCCGACTCGCGATAACCAAAACTCTGAGTGTTTACAAATTTTATAGGTAAAGTGTACGAGTTTGCCGGGAGAGTGTATGTTGTCGCCGCTCGAATGTCGCAATGTTTGTTGTCGTGTTTTCTGTTTTGTGTTTTCCTTTTTTGCACGTTGCCTTAATTTTGTCGTTGTTTTTAAACTGCAACTACGGACGTCATGCGGTTCATTGCGTCTGCGTTTAGCTTTAATATTTTTATTTTAACATATTTTGTTGCGTTTCGATTGCGGAATCCAGTATCCTCCTCGCAATCTCTTGGTAATCTTAAGTGTCCCATATCGTATTCAGTATTTTTTAAATAAAATCATTGAATGCTTTGAATTAAGCCTAGGATTATTTTTTCACGTCTAGCGGCTGAAATAATTTTTGCACGTACCTATTCAAAATACTAAATGGTACATATTATTAATGTTGTCCAATTTGGAAGTGACTTGGTCGAATCAAAGCAAGCAAATATTCATAATAGACGAATACTCTGACCCATAAGGCTTCGACGATTAATTTTAATATGCAAAAAGCGATCTAATGCAGTCGTGCTTGAGGCGATCACGACTTGCTCTAGCTATGGTAGAAATTCGATAGCCATTGTGCGTTTGTGGGTCACCAGCGCTCTGAGGAGAATCTTTGTTCTGTCTCGCTATTAACTATACCCACATGTACTTAGAGACGTAACGCGAATAACTTTTATCTCTTCAAGGAACACATCAGGAAGAATTACCTAAAATGTCACTTGATCTTAACTGGTAGGCACTCTGGTTCGAGTGGCATTGTTATGAAGATATTAAATGCTTCAGTTACATCACTTGACAATGACACTGAACTTGAAAGAAAAGAACTGAAAGAAAATCGTTTATTTGCCACAAAGACGTGCATATAAATGATTAACTCACTATCCTAATCGCTCAACCGTTAGATAGTTGATCGAATTGCTTTATAATCTAGATTTCTCGAAACTTCTATCGTCGATATAGTTTGTCTATAAAATGGGTGCGAGTCTGAGCGAGATGGGAAAAGGTCGTTTGATCCGACATTAGGGCCAAATGATACTGGTCGCCTCGTTAGCGCACACCTGCTTTCTCGAAGAGGAAAACGAGGAATAAAACACACTCGCTCTATTTGAGGAAAAGGGAATTATAAATGCAACTGACCTATGTTTTCATGTCTAAAGATGGCATGTGAGTAATGATAGTTCTTGATTGATGGTTCTGTATTAGTCATGCTGTATTGCTTTGGACGAACATAGTTTGAAAGATCTTATTTTCAAGTAATTTATAGTCTATACTTGCATAACGTTAATGATTTCTTTGTTTTATTTGATTGGTTTACTTTGAAATATTTAGAGAAGATATTGTTTCTATTTAGACTTTATATAGAGTTATAACTTTGTTTATTATTTCTTGTTCATTAGTATGTCAATATTTGGCTGGGATTCGATCTGTCTAGTTTGGCAGGTTAGTTTATAAGCCAAGGAATGCATGCAATCTCTTTTATTCTTAGTAACAATACAATCCAACTTTCTGCCAATAAAAATGTGTAAGGAGCGATAACTCTATACACATCCAAAGCAAGACTTACACGTTCCCATCAGTAATAATACGGCTTGGCGAGTGAACAGTTCTTATTATTACTAATTATATTCATGTCATAGGCCTTGAGCACTGCCAAAGAAATTGCAACGTGTTCAGTCATCACGCTGTCTCACGTCCTGCGCAAGCGCAACGAAGATAAATGATCTAAAGTTACCTTGTCTGTACGAGGTTCGAAGGTTACTTCATACAAATTGAAGGGAATTACTACTTGTAGATGCACAAAAAAAAGATCAAACCCATTTCTCGTTTAAGCACGCCCCTGACAGAAACGTTTGACCTTAAACTTTTAAACGTTGAGTTACGTTCTTCGCTTGATGAACCCTTCAAAATATTGTATCTTTTTTATCTGCAGCTGTCTCTTTAATTAATTAGCCTTTACTCCTGACAGCGCTTTGTATAATATCGTAAACCTAAGTGAAGATGAGTGGTGAATCGTTTAAAGTAGCCAAGCCATACAAAGTTGGAACAACATTTTTAGCCGTGCTAATATTAGCCCTAAACGTTCTAAGAAACAGTAAAGACATCCTGTAGACATTTAATATCGTCATTTGAACGATGAAGTCTGTACAATAAACAACATTATTGTCTTTGCTTGTATATAATGTATGTACAATAGTAAAGTAGGGCCGGAGGCGCGTGTGGACGTGACTCACTTACCGTGGGTGTCTCATTTCGTATGCGCGGGCGCAACGCCTAGGAAGTGCATTCGTGTACGTACATTGGTACTTGCTTGCGTAATGTCCTGTGCGAAATCGTTATTGATGATATTAATTTGTGTCAAATTATTGACGATTTCATCAACATTACGCATCTCAAGTTTCAATGACCGTGCACATTTAAAAATGGCGCTCACTCTGTGTTTTGAGTTTTATTTGATTTCAATTAAGCTAGAGGTAAATCTAACCAAACACGAATCTTGATTGACAACCATAAAAAATAAATGCAGTCATTGACTTTTCAATGGTTCCGGATTGATAGATTGGATCATTCGAAACTGTAATTTTCTTTCCGATTTTTTTAAATATATTATTAATGTGACTTGATCTGCCGATATATGTGCTAATCTTCCTTGTAAGGTTATTGACCAGTTATTTATATATCTTATTTAAAAATAATAGTTCTTCTAATAAAAATATTTTACCTGGAACACTTTGTGCTCGAAGATACGTAGTCCGCTGCGAATAGAATGGCGATAGTTCGATTTGCATTTAAACAGTGCCGATCGACGCATTAAGTTATACGGACGGCAATAAAAATGTTAATCGGTTTAATTACGTATTTATTTTCTCCACGAGGATGTGTTTGTTTTGATTTGGTAAATGCATCGCCAAACTGATTTTTTAAATAGGCTGCTGCCTGATTTTCTATTAAAAATTGAATGACGGCGTATCTGATTGCTGTTTCTATACGGTAAATACCGAGATTCTCAAAAAAATGTGTTTCCAATATCGAACAGCGTCCGGTTTGTCATATCACTTTCCATTAACGGTAAAATTTTACTACAAGTACGTGACTACGAAGTAATTAAAACGGTCCGCGTTTGACCGCATAGCGCTTTTTTAACTGTAACTACGGTTCTCTCGGAAAAAAATCGTGGATGGCGAATTGACGACCTTATCAAAACACGCTGCGCTCTCGGGTCGTCGAACCCGCGTTTTGTTATTGCCCGATCTAATACTACAATAGTACTTGGAATTCCTATCGAAGTATTTGTATTATTGTCGTTGAATTTGCACTGCAATTGTGTACATCACAATGCTATTCTACATACCGACTATGTTCATCGGCCTGTACTGTGTACTACAGCGATGCAGATTAATAAGCTTGCAAATAAATGAGGGTGATGACACTTGAATAGGCCTACGGTATAACAAGTTTTGATGACACGCGTATAATTTTATTGTTTCGTGAACCAGATCAAAATGTCAGAGTCACCGTTAGATGTGAACGTGCCGATAGCGGAAATACCTAATAGTTTTATTAGTCCCTATAGAATGGCTTGATGGGTTACGGTAGCTACCTACCTGACTGCGTAGAAAATGTAGGAACTATGATTAGAATTTTTTCGAAGTAAATTCAAGTAGGAAACTGTAACAGTAATGAATAATTACTGTTCGTTTTAATTTGTTAATGAAGTCGAACTATCATATGACAGCTACCAACATCTGCTATTTTTCATATCAATTCCGAGAATATTATCCGTCGATAGTTCTCGTAATTAAGTGATGCATCGTCATGCATCACTAGTCATAACAAATATAGAGGATTCGAAGTTCCCGATTTTTTCTAAAAAAAAAATTTAATAAAAATAAATAAAAAAAAACATCACACTAGCACGTTGCACCAAAATGATCATACAATGAGCCATTACGTGAAAAGTACGGCTATGTTTTCATGACTTTTCACACGGTATAGTGATTTGGCTAGAGGTGTCTAATTTTTATGAAATTTTTAGGCATGTAATGATGATTCAGAAAATATCCGTTTACAGGCTGGGCGAAAATTCACAAAAAAGAACATCATTTTATCATATTGGCAGAGCTCCTGTCTAATTGATATTATGTTGGTGGCTTATAGAGACGAAAAATTCATAATTTTCTAAGTAATACCAAACTCTTGTCACATTCGCGTCATAACGACCGAATACCGACAAATTGTGAGTATAAACCAAACGTTCACTATTCCTAGCTTTAGTCGTCATAGTTGGTGCCAGTTGTAAGATGAAATATGGCTTAAAGGCGGAAACAACGGACCAATTAATAACTATAATGCTTGCTTTGTTCCTGCATTATCGATGTTGACCGAACCCGTGCCTAAACTCGTGATCGATGTGTTGAAATGGGCCGGGTGGAATACACTAAAGATTTGGTTTTTCGTCGGATTTTCAAGGTTAAGCAACGTTTGCCGAGGTTGGTCTGTGGATGGGTGACCATCTTAACATACCGAGACTCCTCCGTGCCTCGGAAAGCACGTTAAGCCGTTGGTACCGGCTGTCATTTGTAGATCTTTGGCAAACGTTACGGATAGTCAGAAGCCAGATAATCTGACACCAGTCTTGCCAAGGAGTACCGTGTTACCCAGTTAATGGGTTGTGGAGGTCTGGTAGGCAGCCGCTCCACGTAAAATACTGTTATTCAGCTGAATCTGGTTTGACTGGGAGCCGACCCCAATATAGTTGGGAAAAGGCTAGACAGATGATGAGTATCGTGGCTTGATCCCTTCAACAATTCATTTTACCGGGATAAAAATTACCATTTGACTAGTAGCGACAGTGTAGCTTTCTATTAGTATAAGGCCATGTTTTCACCTGCATCCAGCTCGCATGCGAGTTGCGTTATATTGCGGGCTACAGAGATATAATGTGGTCTTACGTCCGATCGTTTCCCGCTTTTAAATTAAACTTGCATGCGAGTTGCTTGCAGGTGGAAAAGCGACCTAAGATTAAGAACATAGGTATATATATATATGTACAAACATTTCTACCTTTTTAGAAGTTACCGGTACTTAATAATACTTCATTTATTTCTTGATCGAAGACTTCATAAGTATTATAAATATTTCCTAGCAAGCAGTGATTAAATTCATTTCTATATGAATTTAATTACTAAAAACTTTCAGTGTTCTTTCAATTTAGAAAACAGAGAACAAAAGATAACGCTTTCTCATAGTAACATATTTGCCATTTATGATTCCAATCCATCAATAAATAATCTTCATTACTGTCTTGACGTGCAGGTGTTACCTACATTGTAGTTATTGTGTAGGCAGGACGTATTATTTTGTTACAAATAGTGATAAAATTTATCCAAATCTATCTAGGTATATAATGTGCTCCTTTTCGAAAGAAAGAACTTCAATATTTAAATTCAATTGAGATTTAGATACTTGAAGGTCCTACTTCAGCCATAGGTACACTACCTACTTCACTAGTGGGTTCGAATATGGAAGCCGGTATTAGGTCAACATGCTCTTTGCATTCAATGCATGGATTAGAAGCTTCTTGTCCTACACGGATGAAGTTCGGCATAGAACACGACACGAACTCTTAAAAGTAGGTAGTCCTGTGTCAAACACTGAATCATGTTCATTGCACTACCTTTATATTATTTGTTTATAAATTGAACAAAACATCGCAGAACTCGATAACCAAAGCATTTCCAAGGAAACATTACAGTATCCATTGTGATCGATTTTTTGTTTGCAAATAAGTACCAGTCACAAAAAGGCAATGACGAAAAAATGCAGTTTACGGTTTATTAAATTATCGTTCCACGAGCTTGTAAAAGTTAATCTTCTACCGAGTAAAATCACAATAAATACAGTTTTAGGGTAGTTATCATCATAAAATTTAAATAGACTAATAACGGATAACACTGATTTTATAAGGTTCTCTTCAATATTAACACCCTCGAAAGATTTTGCAAACTAGAGCGGTTAATATTTTATTATCCTTAATCACACCGTCCGTTTAAATAAGTTCAACTTAAAAAACATTAAAGTGCACACTATAATGATCTTGCGGATAATCAAAGCAATTATACTATTCTGAAGTAATCGTCCAGCTAATTTAAATGATTATAAAGTTTTAAAAGCACTCCGCTTATGTATCATTGGTCTTATGTGTAATTGAACCGTCAGCCATTAATGTCCATGGATTCATGGTTTTATCCCGAGCGCACCCACTCACCGAGATGACGTTTAATTATGTGAGCTGTTTAATTTTTTCGCTTTTAATAACCGCACTGAGACCATAAATGCTATGCCAAGCGACGTTTGCTTTATCGTTGTTTTTGCTTATCAATTATTCTGCTCGACAGTGCACCGATGAATTAATTGTAATAAAGATACAATCTTAGGTCTTTAGTGTTTTCGTCCGTATTCTGTGTGCCTGCATCACTCGGTAATTGCTCGTGAATGTAAATAAACATTAATTGTTTATTACCACCGTGCTGTTAATAATATTGCACTGTTTAAAACTTACTTTTGCCTGAGTGCCTATTAAGTCGGTTCTCAGAAGTAACACTAACTATCCAATCACACACAACAGAGCATTTGGTACTCAGTCTCCCAACAAAGTTATATTACAATCCCAGAATTAAATGCCGAGCTCTCGATTGATATTTACAACTGGATTATACCTACCTCTGTCGTGCATAAGGGTCGCGCTTCACTGATGTGGAAAATATCGCCAATTTACATTATTGGATTCGTAAATGGTACTTTATCTCGTCTATATCTAGAATCACCGATGCAAATATTATGTAAAACACATCTGATTATCATTCCCCACATTCATTTCAATTTCACTGATCACCTAATCGGTTCAACAGGAGTGACTCAAACTAGATAAGCAACCGACGGAATCAGGTGCTTGATTATATTTCAGTTATCGACGGAATAGTGTTAATGAACCCTACAAGGCCAAAGCCTTCTCGAGATAACTCTATAAAACCTTTTAGTTTTATGGATTCCGTTTCATTCCGCAACAAAATAATTCGATATCGAATATCTTTACGACACTCGAGTGGCGAACGTGTACTTATATAGTACAGTCATAATTTTAACATTTTAAACAATTCAGCCGACGCAGAACATGCCCTAGGCGTCAGTGGAAAGGATAATGTACCTATACGTGCACACTGTGCTGATGTGAATCGAACGCTATGTGCTAAACTGATCAACATGGGAAGCGGAAAATTCGGTTTTCAAGTTAAAAAGGACAAAGTGGACATGGGAACCACAAAGACTGAGTTTAGTGTTAAGGAAAAGTGTCAAAAAATACAGAAAAAACTTAAGAAGACTGAAAATAAGAAGACTGAAGAAAATACACGAGAAAAAACTATCTGGTGGAACCAATGTAACAGTTGTAAGTTGAAGTTGATATTTTAACTTTTTTGTGCCATTACAATACATTGTAATCATTAAATTAATTGCTGTATTAAATCACTGTACGTCTAGACATGTAAAGTGAGAATTATCGCGATGATTGGATTAATCTTGTGTATTTTTTCAATTAGGTAAAATGAGCGATAATACATTAATTGTAAACGATTCCAAAGATTATAAAAAATAATACTAGAGCGGCGAAATAATGTAAAAATATAACAAGAGAGAAGTATATTGTAGAACAATAGAAATCAGTGATTACCGGTCTGTATTAATGGAAGACTAAGGGCCCCTTGAAGGGCCGTCATGCTTGTTACGCCCTTTGAATGCTCAATGAGGGGAAATTAGATCACCAAGGTTCTAACTTTTGAAATCGACGAGTACTTTTAGCTGTACAAGCGACAAGGTATCGAGGCCAACAATGTGACCTTAAACGTTGCCTTCAAATAATTTGAGCCCTTCTAATGATTGAAACAGTGATTACGACATTGACTTTTGCGATTTGTATAACCCTGTCCCTAATTTTGTACTTTTGGGTTTTGTCTTGCTTTAGTTTGGGGATGGTTTTGTACACAATACTGTCAAACAAAATGACAGCAAAAAGTTATGCATTTTTATTAGTTTTGGTATTTTGAATGATATGGCTTGCCAAAAGAATATTAAACACAGCAGTTGCGAGGCTTATTCATAATTTTACTTGTAATGTGCAGTCTTGATAACATACCTATACGCATTAAGAGTAATATGTCGTAAATATCACCGTAAAAGTATGTCAGTGGAAAGCGCGAGAGAATCCCGAGAAATCTATGCGCTAATGCGTCGTCTGTGCACGCTCCCCAGTTTCCACTTTCTAAACTGGCTAGACTGAGCGCGCGGTTTATAGTTCAGGAACTACTAGTCGCTCGGGCGCATGAAAGTTGTTTTATTGACATTTCCTTATGCGGAGGATCATAATGCCGGGCGCAGGCGTATGCTAAGAAGCCGCTGCACCAACAATCATCTAAGAACAAACAACTAACTTACAAACAGTAATTTGACAGTTGGCTAAAGATAGATACGTTATTGAAACCGGCCGTTACACAGCGGAATTTATAAAGTTATTAATATTACTGCAATGTCCAACGGTTATAATTAAAGATGTCCTTGAAGTACTACTTTTTCCGACTGAAGGAGTCGTTTATCTTAAAGAATTCTTCAATCTTCATTAGCGGCATCGAGATTGACAAGGAAGGTCGTTTGCAGGCAGGTCATTATCGAAAGTACCAGTAGCTCAGATGACTCTTTTGTTAAGTTTTATTGGCTTGTCATTATCATATCACCATATTTGGCTTTAACGATTTATTAATCGGTGCCCTGACGGATTGTTTGCTTATGTATCGAACATCTATAAAAGTTATTTCTTATGACTTATCAGCAGGTATTATTGTATTATTCCTGAGTTACTTTTTCTCAGTATTTCACCTGGTTATGTCAACTCTTGTCCATTTTGAGTTAATGATTTTGAAGAAGCTAAGCTGCACTGTTTTTTTTCGTATGTTTTACATTTTATGTCTTTATTTGATAAACAGTGCCCTCCAAAGGATTATTATATATATTTGAAGTTAAAACACAGCAAGCTAAAGCTTTTATGACATTATTTGTAGGATAAGCATTATGTAACTCTGGCTTGGCTGCTGGGAGCCAAGAATCAGCGCAGCTATTGCCCTCTTCACTTCACCCTGTGGGGTGTTTATGAAATAAACGTTCGATCCGTTTCAATTATTTATATTTTAGATTGTTTATACGATTTTACCTATAAATTGAAGCGGGGGATTACCTATAAAAAGGGTGATGCAGTCTTTAGAGGAAAATATTATTGCTTAATATTTTCCTCTAAAGACTGCATCACCCTTTTACACTTTGCTTTTAGAACAAACCAAAACATTTTTTTTGACAAGTTTTTTAAGATTATTCCATACAAACTTGAACACCGCATATTATTATTATATTTTGTAGTCGTGAAAAGAATATAATGACTACCTTAATTGTTCATTAAGCTGCCACTTCTGCAGTTTTTATACCAAGTTTCAAGTAGATTGGCCCAAAGAATAAGAATCTTCAATACATACTTTAACGATCTCAAAAACCTGGGAAATAGTTTATAAAGCCTAATAATGACAATATTTATTATTTATTTAAGTTAATATTCATGCTATGTTTAAATTTTATAAACCCAAGAAATAAAGCTCTTCCATTTAAAATTTAACATTCCTTAAGTCGTGGGGGTAGTTCTGAAAAACTAACAATGACAATCTTTGTTTTAGGTCAGTTTTGCACCAATTTTCAAGTAAATTGGCCCAAGGAATAAGATTTTTCATACAAACTTCCAGCCCCTATTTCGGGGGAGTTTCCTAAAATCCTTTCTTAGCTGTCGTCTCCAGTAGGAGACGAAAGCTAAGAAATAATAAGATAAAGTAAATATAAGATAATAAGGTAAAGGTAGATAATAAGTAATTGTGTTATTTCACCTTCATAGGTCTCGTCGTTTTTGAGATTTCGTGATTAATCAGTGAGTGAATGAATGACCTATCCCTTTTATATATGAATAGTCACCGGAAAATTGCAGACTCCGTAAGATTGTAATAAATCTTTATTAGATTGCAATTTCCCAATATATGTATTATGAAAAAACGTTTTGTATGCAATAAATCCCATCCAAATCCAATAGTTTCCAATATATGCGTGTCTTATTAAGAAAAAATAGTTTACAATTTCACGCGATATTTTACAATCTTACCATTGCCATTTTCCGGTGACATATATAAAAACTAGCTTTTTCCCGCGAATTCGTACGCGCATATCCCGTTTTTTCCCGTTCCTGTAGGTTTTGCCCATTCCCGTATTGCCTATAGCATTCCTCATGAATGTGGCTATCATCTACAATTTTCCGAATCCTACTGGTACTTCCAGAGATTAGCACATTCAAACAAACAAACTAACTTTTCAGCTTGATGATATTAGTATGGGTTATATTTATTATAAAGAATATTTTTTCAAGCTCCTGGTGATTTTTGTTTTTGTTTATTTCTATAATAAAGAGTATTTCGATTCAATTCTCTCCTATTCTATCAATTGGGGGATTAAACTTCTATCACAGCTCAAAATCCATATACGAATGGCCTACGTATTAGTTAGGCCCTTAATTAAAGTCAGAAAGAAGGCGGACCCGAGATAGAAACCGATGAGCTATTAGCTCAAATATTGTCTCTGATTTTCTCAAAAACTACTGATCCGGTTTTATTTAATTAATATCCAACCTTTTCTTCTGTGCAGTAAGCGAGATCGACCAGTACCTATGGATGGTCGGCGGTTCAGCTGGCGCGCTGGCTCTGACCGGCGTGGCTGCTGCCTCGGCCTTCTACCTCAGCACGAGGCCCAAGCCAGAGAAGCCCCTCGTCACACTCCACGAACAGAGCCTGCTTGAGCCAGTGAGTATTAAACAAGAACTATTTTGTAAAGAGGGTATCATGGCGGAGCCTTCACTCGACCAGACATGATAGATAACGATATAGAATTGACGGAACGAGCTATGCACATAAATCTTATATATAATAAATGGCGGCTTAAATACCGAACAGATTTGTATGAAACTTGGGACACCCTACCGGTGTCCCAAGTTCCCCATAATTATCCTGGAATAGGACATAAGTATCCTGGGTACTTTTTATCCTGACCCTTGAAATACATCTCGACTTTCACGCTGAGGAAGCCGATAGTAGAAGCTAGTACACCATAAGCTTTAAGTCGAATGATTTGGAAGGTACCTTGCCTTGCCTAGCTAACGTAATGTTAGATTGTCCTGGCCACTTGTCAAAATTGGCGCTGAACACGCTCCGTTTGTAAAGACTAATTAATTAAAGCAAATATTATTAAGTATTAATACAAAAATACACAATCATTTGAGTTATAGCCATGTAATGTAACCGATTACGAATTTTATTATCATGGACTATTGTTTCGATGCATGTATTAGTGAGGTCGACGAACGATAAATAAGGCTTACTACAAGTAGGAGATAAAATATAACATGCCTACTCTTCCTGCGTGTAGTATGAAATATGCTGAAATATTTTTTCAGATAGCACATTAATAAAAATTAAGTAGGAGACATCTTATGTCAACATAGATAAAAATATCGTTTGGAAGAATCTCTTAATCCAATGGAAAAATACATATAAAATTATGACGACAGGGTATTCCTCTTTATTGCGGTATCAAAGTTCGAGTTGTCCTAATACCAACTGCCGACGTTCTCGAGTTGGCAGAGCGCATCTTCGAGCGATATTTTTAACTCATTGTACCACGAGCAGCCCAGCTCGCTGCTCTCCTGTCAGTACCCAAAAGTCTCTAGCGAAAGTGACGAGATACTCGCAAACTCCGCCAAAGTGTCTCGGCCAAGACTATTAACCGGAACGGTCCATTCACACAAGGATACCAATTGTGAACTCTGAAAAGTGTAGTGAACCTAATGAAAAGTTGAAACGCGCTCAGTTTAATTCAGCTATGATTGCGCAATATAAAACGGTTTAATTTTAAAAAAACAAACGGTGCATTTTGTTGTGTGTTAACATTTAATTAGAATAATGGCGTGCTGTGATTGCTGCATCGGAGTCCCTCCGATCCGACCTCCGATAAGCGTCAGCGAACAATCGGATGCCCTTAGAGTGAGTGATATAAAGAAACCTTCGCAGACGCAATAAAAGAAATAACGTTCATCAAAGAATTTAAAATAACGAGACTTGTAATTAACAATCCTTAATGAGTATTTTGCAATGAATAGAGTCGTTACACAATTGTAAGCGGTTTTACTGTGAAAATAAAATTAAATAGGGATACGATAATTCTGAACGTTCGTGGTAATGTCGATTAATATGGGAGATGTTATATTATGTTGTCTACATGATGGGAGGCATTAAAACTGTTATAGGCTGTACTGAATTGAAGATGGTTGGAATACATTGTATTTGCGAAGTGTTGGGTAAAATTGATATGTATCGTAAGAGATAGGAACATTGTTAGACGTTGCTCACGCCCCGACAGTTGGCAAAGCTCCGTAACATTTAGATTCAGATCATTTAAAAGTCCCACCGGCTAAGATACATGGTGCTGCTGATTAGAAATAGAAGCAGCATTAAATTCTAGATTCTACATTTAAAATGTTTGTAAAATAACTAAAGTTAATCCTATCCCTTGAGCATTAAGGACTCAGCCACGATGATGATGTTAATATTTAGATAGATGATTAGAACTTTGCTTAGTGTTAGGTATATTATTATTCCTTGTTTCCTTTGAAAGCAAGAATTGGATTGGTTATTAGTAGTAATGGCTCTAAATGATAAATAAGTGATAAATTGTAGGTATATGATGTGCCTAATTCAATTTTAATTAATTTCAAACTTATTTATGCCTATTCAGTTACACATTTGATAACTCTATTTCAAAATCGTGATTTCAAATAATCCAAAAGTTTATACTTAGCAGTAGAAAAAGTACTTAAAATATCGTAAACCTGTTCGTCAGTAAACTGAAATAGGTCGAGTTAATGGATACTGTTGTTTAGATATTAAGTTTTAATAAAATGGTTGTCTCGGATGGATATCTCATTCGTTATTATTGCTTCAAACAATGATTCACGGCTGTAGCATTTTAAATCATCATTTGATATTTCATGGTAATGTATCGTTTCTCTTGTTCGGAACATGAATCCATTTACATCTTGCACTTAAGATGGAAGGAATAGCAATTTGTTAAATAACGCCTTACCCTCCTCATCTTCTATATCAATATCCCTTAGTTATCTATCCCAAAGGTTCCGAGAATGTGGGAGGTATTCATTAATAAAATTTAGTTGATTTATGTAGAAGTAACACTTATCTCAAAATATTTATACATATCGGTAGATTAACGAGAAAATCCCCTAATATGAAAGTAAATAACACCCATAAAACATAAGACATAAACATAGAAGTAATTTGTTTGGACTTTAACATAAAACAGGCGACCTTTGGTGTTACAAACAGTTTTACTAATGTTCTGAATAAAATATATAATAAATTTTGAGGAAGTCGCGACGAGGCTAGCTCTTTGATCTGAGTTTAGTATGGTGTTCCTTGTGTATTTTTATTACTTTAGAAGTGTTATAAAGGATATCCGTCGGTGAATAGGTACTTCATCGTTATCGCTAGCAGCCGGCAAACCTTTCTCGATATTGCAACTTCCGCAGGTCTTTACAAAAAACAGTTTATCAGTTCCCATCAAGAATATACATTGAATCACCATTATTTATATTTATTTATTTTATTATTTCATGGTTATCATCATCATTTCAGCTTTCAGCCGCGAGAAGTCCGTGTGTTCGATATGGGTACCAAGTGTCGCCACATGGGCTGTTTTATTAATTATATGTAGAGCAAAAAATTTTAATGTTTTCTGTGTCCCACATGTTCAAATTTGAACATGTGTGTGGCTAATGACAGTAAATACAAAATGGGTATCACTGAGGTTTACGCCAGTGGCAAATACTGACATTCACCGCATCTTGTTAGACTTGAGGCTGACCGAATGTTGAAAAAAATTTCATTAGATAGTGATTTATTTGCCTAGTAAAGATAAATATTACCCTAAGCAAACTGCAACCGTAAACTTGCTATGACGTATCTCTATCTACTGTTTGACAGACCTCTCACTGTTTACGTGCATCCATCATTCCTACTTCATAGATCTGTGTAAAATCATCGCTATTAATGTTAATATGTATGAGTACTATGAATAGATCCCCATTAATATTATTGCTCAAAGATCTAGCGTGCCCGAGTCGTTACAATGATAGCTTGACGTTTACTTCCATTCACGAAGGAACTTAGATATCGTGTCGTTGTTAAAGTATTTAAAAGCCGAATCACATCACTAATCAACTATTCTTAGACTGGTTCTTTGGGTCTGAATACTTTGGTTCTAAAAAAGATTCTAAATTAATTTGTACCCTACGCCTAGTGACAAAACATAAATATTGTTAATGAAGGGTCGTTTGCACACTAGTCTACTATTTTTCGTAGAATTTTGGCAAACGATCCGGTCACGGGACAGTATCGAGAATATAGACGAACTATTGTTACGTTTATCCACACGCAATCAGTTTAGTATACTGACATAATGACATTGAAATATGACTTGAAATAATGGATTTTGAATTTTTTGTTTTGTCTATTTTACAATAAATTAATGTCCAAAAGAAATAAAAAAGCGAAAACTTGACTTCAAAATTTTCATTGAATGTTGTATTATCTTCAGTTCAGCCCACACCACGTCTATACTTTTATAGAGTAGATCTTTCAGATTTCCATTTTTTGATTCCCAGCTCTTTAATTAGCTGAAGCTTGCTTTCATCTTTTGATCGTACAATAACAAACAACAAATCGAGATATTGCCTATTATTATTCATCGGCAAGATATGCAATAATGCGAGGTTCATCTGAACATTCCATTAAGTTTCGTAAATATCAATGGCGATATTATTAACTACTGAATTATCATCTTCAAAGAATTTCGTTACTATTTCCAATGCGTAGGAGTAAGAACCTCTCTATGAGATCACAAAACTGAATGAACTATAAATTATGGCGGTTATAAATGTTCTGAACAACAGGAACCACTAATGAACATGTAATCTACACTAATATAATGAGAATAGCATGTCTGTCTTCATTTAGCTTTCCATTTATGTTTACGATAATCTCTGAATAAAAGAAAACAATTTTCAGGAATTTTGTTTATCTAAAACCGCTATTAATTAAGCTTCGCTACGAGAGGATAATTTTGTAAAAGTAGAAAACGAAAAGATAAGAAACGGAAATAACTTTTTAAATATAAATAATATTGGAATGAAAGCTCTAGCAAAACAATATTCTTTATATAAAATCAGAGCTGAACGAATGATTGAAGGCGTAGATGTTAAACTACTATCGTTTTATGACTGCCGATTTGTAGCAAGCCTTTGATTCCAACAGCATTCCAAAATTTTGCACTTCTGAAGTCATTGCTATTGTTTGTAAATATCAAATGTCAACAAACTATTTTAGGGGTGTTTACAGATGGGACATTGTGATGGACAGTTTTACTCGTCAATATTGTTCATTAATTTAATTATATAGTAACGTAATTACTGGATACCTATTATGGCGTTATCCCGTGACATGTTTGAACGTTTGCCAAATTTTTGTATCGTACGTAATTGCTAATGAGTGACATTGTTGTTGATTGATTCTTCAGCTGATCATAAAAAAAAGAAGAATAAATAAAATCAAACTTCACAGTACATAGTTACGTAGCAATGACTAACTATTGTTCAAGGGTTATGAATACTCACGGTCTCATTACGGCAGAATGTTAGTATGATCAAAGAATAAAAGAAAGCATAATTGTTCTCCTCAGGCAAAACACGGAGTAAGTGCAGTGAAATTCAAATATATGTACGCCGTATTTTACTGTTGACGTATTGATGCGTCAAAAAATGAAAACATAGAGGCAAGCACTGCGGTATGCTTATGACAGTCAACATATCGATTGTTTGAGGAACCTCGATCCTCCGTACTGAATTATTAGGTAGGTAAAGCGCTAAGTGCTCACTATTCCATGGACTAGATTTTGAATTTGTTACAGTTTTACTTTCATAACTCCACAAACAATAACATTTAGCACTTACTTTATCTGCACCAGATGACATACTTTAAATCTGTGAATGTAAATTGTTAGATAAATATAACTGAGATAAACTTTGAGAGCAGTTGTTATGTTTTACAATCTTGTCATGAAAATGGAAACCTGAGAATTTAAAGACCTTGGTTTAGACAGATGCCTTAGAAAATTCAACCTACAGTTTCTTCAGACCACATGTGATGTGCAGATGTTTGCATAATTAACTGTAACGAAAATTCCCCCACAATCTGTTGTGAACATAAAATTAATTGAAATTGTTGTCTGTATCTACTAGTCTTTAGTCAATGTCCGGTCTCCAGTTTACTGCACTTAAACGAAGTGTTAACAGCTGTATAACTGTTAACGAATTCACGCGGAAATGACTGCCAGCTAAACACGACGACAATGTCAACTATTTTAGAGACATCACAATTCCACCTGCCAAGAACTCGGGTTGTGGCCCGTCACGCCCTCTTCAGGGCTTTCCTAATGGTATTTTTAGAAATTTATTGCGTCACATTAATTTTCTCGGCCATGCAAAGCTTTTAGTTGGTCAATGTCAAGTTAAACTGAACAGAAGTTCAATCGTCTCAATGTTGACGTTGAAGTTTGTAAGCTTTCATTCATGTTGGCAGGAAATGCAAGAATTGTACTGATCTTGATAAAAGAAGATGAAAGAAAATGACAGTTTGTGTGAACCTCAAACATCAAGTCAATACTGAAAAGAATAAACTCATTCTTGAAGTTTAAATGTTATTTAAAACACAAATATTTTCACGCTTTGCAATTGAGTTTTCAACGTAGAATTACGACAATCCTTGTTCAATTTTCTAAAATTGTCATCATACGAGACTGAACTGAGAATAGCGTGGACAAGAGTCGTATGTGTCACGTAGTTTTGTTATAAATACTCGGTCACAAAACCGGCACATTTTTCAGTTGGCGTCGCGTGACCAATTTCCTTTTGACCTTGCGTACTAAATTCAAGATCAGGTTGCTTGATCTCTCACACATTTTGTTTTTCATAATTTTATTTTAATGGGTTGACATCCGTCATTGCCTTTTCAGCTTCTCGCAAATAATCATCATTTTTTCCAATATTTTTCACTAGAGGTTTATAAACTTTTTATTTTAATCAAGGATTTCTTGACCGAGCCCTCTTTGTACGACTTTGTTTTTGAATAATAACAATGTTATGTCTACAATTTATTCATGCTTTAGTATTAGGCCGTTCGGTATATAATATTATGAGACTTCGAAACGTCAAAACATAGTAATTGAATCTATTGATTGAAATCCGTCCTGAACCCTCGGTCAGAAAGATAAGATTTTTACTGTAAGGATGAGTTTAATACTGCCAAATGACGTAAACCTTTTCTTCATTCGATTGTAACATTTAAACAAACAGTTGTAGTCTTATATTCCAGCGTAATTTTGTAAGACTTCAAAAATTTCACACCGTATCGTTCATTACCGTAATGACATAACGTTTTATGGTTTGCCGATTCTATCGCCAAATTGTTATTTTTTCTGTTCCCACAAGTGTCTTTGACCCGTTCATCGTTCCATTTATCATTGTGCAAACTGTAATAATAATATACCGTAACGCGTAAGAGTGCTCCACGCTCCGAGTCAAGATTCGGAGTTAGTGGGCCAACTATGTCATTAGGTTAACGGAGAAGCATACGATTTTAGTAACTTCGACACATTACTTTCCTGTGGTTGTAACATAGGAACTCTAAAACGTATTTGATGTAGAAAATGATAAACATAACACCTCACAAAATATGTTTTATGATGAATGAGCACAAAATACAAACCTTCTTGAATCCATTTGAATTTCAAGCTTGCATTGCGATAGAAATTCCTCAACTGTGAAGTCATATGAAATTGTATGTTTAAATATGTATTTCTCATTAGCCATTACTGGGTCGTCGTAATAATCCGATGACTGCGAGTTTGTTAATAAGATTACAGCTGATTAGTTCCTCGCAATTTGCAAGGATTCAGTGCAATGACACTAAACTTGTTCATGTTTGTTTATTATGAAATAATTATCCAGTACGTTGTTTTCTTATTTTATTTCGTCTTCTTAACTATCGACAGTTATGTTATTTATGCTCTGTTTCGCCATTTTTGTAATCCTCGTGTACAAACCGTTGAACATTTAGCAATGTAATCATACATAATCTGTGCTTTTATTGCAGGGGCCCGAAATGGTTCGTGTATCAAAATTCTACAAAGAAGCGAAAAACGGTCGTTTCCTTCGCTACTTACATGAAGACACACGCACACTTTACGAAACTTTCCGACGGGGCGTCAAAGAATCAAGTAAGTAACGAGTTACTTTGATGTAATTTCCCTACACTCAATGTATTCATAGAAATCCTTTCAACAAAGCAAGATTCTCATTCCATTTAGTTAGATAGTTGCAACTTGCAAGTCGTGCTGGTTTATCCTACCTATACATATCCAACTGCCTGCACTCATACAAACAGAATGGTGTGCATACAATTGTAAAGGCAGGGAGTGCCCCAAGGCGCAATTCTAAGACCCACCTCATTTCCCTTCAACATTTCCGCTCGTTAACGATAAATACGATAATACCCCACTATTACAAAATATTGTTAACATCATTCACGAACTGGTTTACAGGATACAGTTAAACGTAATTTGTGCCACTAGAGTAGCCGGGACAGTGAGTTTTTTTTAGTTTTATACCACAATACATGGCTGCTTTGTACTCATTGGCTCAATAAAAATAAAACATCGGAAAAATGAAGCGAGTTTATATTGTATGGAATATTCCGCCACTTAACTGCTGGTCGAGTTGAGACAGCTTTATGCGATTGAAGACATGATAAATGACGACTATAATAAATACCTACAATGTTAAATGACAATACGTTAATCTTATTGCAGATAATGGCAACTGCCTCGGTTGGCGCGAGGGACCGAATAAGCCATACGTGTGGCAGACATACAATGAGACTCTGCTGCGCGCGAAAAACTTCGGCTCAGGGCTTATATGCCAAGGGCTTATCCCTGGCCAGAGCACATTTGTTGGTAAGTTTTCGCCAACTTCCGAGAATAAACTACTCTAACGAATTTTCCTTATACTAAAACTACTTTGTATTTCCAGGTATTTATTCACAGAATTGCCCCGAATGGGTAATGACGGAACAAGCTGCCTACTGTTATTCAATGGTCATCGTTCCGCTGTATGATACTCTTGGTGCAAATGCATGTGCCTTTATTGTAAATCAAAGTACGTATATGTCGCTTTCTTAAGTTCTATAATTAAACAGGCGACCATAAATAAATGATAAAATAACAGAATAAAAATCGATTTTCGTTCTGTTACTTTGCAGCAAGTAAATAAATGCAGTTTTGCTCAAGCTATTATTAAACCTAAAAAGATACATATTTACTTAAGTTTATAATTATACATACAGATGAAGCTTTGTCGTCTACAGAATTTCTTACATTCCTTTTTTGTCTAGACACTCGGAATCAGATTCCTATTCTCCCTGTTTCTGAGAAAGCTATTAGAAAAAGACAATGTGTTCGAGAAATGTCCTAGATTGGAATCAAACTATTTCCTTTGTTCGTTCCAGCCGAAATGACTGTAGTTATTTGTGAAGACGACAAAAAAGCCAATCTGCTTCTCGACCAGTCGCCGAGATGTTTAAGGAAACTGATCACCATTAAGGAGGTCTCGCCTTCCACGCATCAAAGAGCGAGAAGCCGAGGCGTTGAAATTCTTAAGTTCAGTGATGTTGAAATTCAAGGAGCTCAAAAGGACCACCCTTGTCTCGTAAGTATTCTATTGTTTCTTCCTTCTTTTTGTACTTTGTCTTATGCATCTATACTTTTGATGTTTTCATGTTTATAAGGTATGCTTTGCTATAGTTCAATCGATCAATCAATGAGCCTTTTATCTTGAACTTGTAAGATTTTTACCAAAACTATTGTAATGATTACAGGATTTCTCTCAGTTCAGTGTGCCTCTTGGCATAGGCCTTCTCTAACGTGTTACATTGTTTTCTACCTCCAATATTGCGCAATGGTTTCTGCCATTGCACGGTATATTATTTTCAATTTTCGAAGGTTTTCGATTGTTCTCAAAGCAATATTTACGTATGATCCATCTGATGTCTATGCCTAACAACTCCGTGTATCTCCTTCCAGCCACCGAAACCAGAAAGTCTATGCACGATCTGCTACACATCAGGAACCACGGGGATGCCCAAAGGCGTGATGTTGACGCACGAGAACGTGGTCGCATCCATGTGCAGCGTTATCATGCAGCTCGGCGAGCACCGGCCCATGAAACATGACGTCATGATCTCCTTCCTACCCCTCGCGCATATGCTGGAGCGGTGCTGCGAGGTACGTTCAATGAAGAATATGAAAAACTAAAAAAGATAAACGTTTTATAGTTACAATAAAATGTTATAATAGTTTAAAATAGTAAAGATGGTTTTAAAATGATCTTCTAAACAGAGATGACACTACTGACCAATTATTTTACAGACTAATATCACATACATTGTATGTTTCATTTTCATTGATTGTCGCTTTCTACAAGAACGGGAAATACCCTACAATTTTTATCGCTAATTGTGATAATCACATTAATTTAAATTCAATTTGATTGAATATTTTGAATGCTAGTCATCAGCACTATAAACTACGAAACGAACACGAAAGTGAATTTAGAGTTATTTTGGTCCCGTCAAATACAGACCGCCCTTAATTCTCGCACAGTGATCTAATTGTGTAATCGTAAGATGTCATCATTCTGCTATTAAATTATCATTGTGCTTGCCAAGTGCAATGATAATATCATGTACAATTGACGCTACAAAGATCACTCACTTCACTCACGCACATTCTTCTTCAGTAGGTTCAGAATCAGTCTGGTAATTATTTATCTCTCTTTTCTAGAATGCTCTCTACATGGTAGGAGGAGCCGTAGGTTTCTACAGCGGTGACATTCGACGGTTAGGTGACGATTTGACTGCTTTGAAGCCAACCATGATGCCTGCAGTACCCAGGCTGCTGAACAGACTCTACGACAAAGCCCAGGCGGAAATATCAAACTCGAAAATAAAGAAGCTGTTGTTTAATATGGCGCTATCGGCAAAGGAATCTGAGTTAAAGAGGTAATTACACACATTACGTTGGATCGTTCAAGAATGTCATGAAATGCAATTCACTTGATTGTTACGTATGGAATCGTAGCTAGCCATATACCGGAACCGAGGGCCCCTATTATGAGTGTAACAATCATGATTGTAGTCATGGAGCATAATTGGCTTATCAGTATTCAGCAAAGCATGGCAATACAATTTAATTGAGGAGGGGGTAATAGAAGATAATATCCGAAATTTTCCTTTTAGATCTTCTCTTTGTAAAAATGTTAATGTTTTTTCATTTATACTCAATTGAATCTTGAAGTTCTAAATTTGTGTTTATTAATACAGGGGTATAGTACGCAGTGACTCCGTCTGGGACAAGTTGGTGTTCCGCAAGGTGCGTGAAGGCATGGGTGGTCGCCTGCGCATCATGGTGGTAGGGTCTGCGCCGCTCGCTGGCAATGTGCTTACCTTCGCGAGATGTGCTCTCGGATGTTTGGTAAGTACATTTTCAAAACTTCTAACAAATGGCATAAGCTGAGCCTTTGGTGTCCCGCGAGGAGCTAATACTTGTCCACAAGGAACTGTCTCGCAAATTATGTTTCCCAGAGCGGTTAGCCAAATGTACCAAGCAAAGTTTTCAGTGTAAATACTTCACCTTGTTCTTGCATGTTTATAAGGTGATCAATAATTTGCAGCAGCCCAATTAACATTCTTAAAATATTGGTATGATGGTATTCGTATCGTATAATATTAGAAATTGGCCACTTCATACCTAGATGGTATGGCAGGTTACTAATGAGGGCATTTAATAGCTTCCATTAAACCTAGCACTACTTGGCAACAAGCCGGCCACGCGGATGGAGGAGGTTCACGAATGCTGAAAATGCTTTCTCGGCTTTGGCTTACATCATCTGAGAATACTCTCGATTGTACGTAATTCGTACGTTTTACGTTCTAGAATGAAAACAGTTGTCACTAAAACAATATCGTTTTATTTTAGACTAGAGCAGTACATTATTGTCTGAGCGCTTCAGACATCATTCTAACAATGTCTCCGACATCTATATATGTATCTTTGCGCATATCTCAAATACTATCCAGCCGTATGGAAAACCGCCAACAGTCCTCACAGCTATTTCGAGAGCGGTTTTGCTGTTATTTTATATCATAACGTTTTGATAGCCACACGGCAATATTATATCAATGCGTTCACAATTTCACATATTATTTTGACGGGCGTAGTATGCGCCGGTGCTGTTTGTTTTCTTCTCAGCGAGATTATGTTCACATCATCAGCTTCTATAAATACAAAACGCAAAACGGTTTGAGCTCTATCTACCAAGACCATCTCTTTAAAAAATTCATTCACATCTATTGTTGTCATATGAGTCACAGTGAGAGGCGTTTCTTGATTTGGTTTAATAACCACGCCTACAGCTGCAGTGTGAATGACCGTAAAGTTTCAGGTTGCTTCAAATCTATTGTTTCATCAAGTGAAGGAAATTAATTTAAACGGACTTTATTACTTTGTAACGGGACGATTTACGTCAAGATTTTTGATGTACAGTTGTTATTTACAGTGACTACCATTGCATGCATTGAAGTGCTTTTTATTTTCCATTCTAGGACTTGTTGTTTTATTGTTATCATGACTACAGAACCGTTAGTAATAAACATTCATTTTAACGAAGTTGTCTAAAAATGTAGTTCTTTGCTCATATATGTCCACCCACTCATTTAATCCACTTATGCTGAGTGTTTGTCTTCATTTATAAGAGTTCCTACGCAAACAAGCTCGTTGATTCTTGTTTATAGAGTCATTATCTTCAAGTTTTGTTATTCTATATTGTTCATACTTATCTCTATTTGTTATTATTCCTCAGATCGTGGAAGGCTACGGCCAGACGGAGTGCACGGCACCAGTTACTCTCACAGTTCAGGGCGACCACGTGCCTGAACATGTCGGACCTCCCGTCGCTTGTTGCAAAGTGAAGGTAATTTCATTACATTGGACAGACATAGATTGTGATGAAGAGAACAGAATAGATGTACAGACGCCAGCACATCAAGTCACAACAATTTGTCAAATTGGTTTATTCGATTTTCAACTTAATCGCTGAAGCATTAGGCGGGAAAATTTGACAGTTTCGGGTAGCTTGATCTGCTGGCGTTTGTTCTGTACCTTCCACTACCCACCAATATCCTCTGCCACTATTTGTTTTTGAATCACCCAAAGGTTGACTAGTGTAGAGAAGTAAATTCCTAAGGCATTAAGTCCTTCTCTGTAAGTTTGTGTAAATAACGTATTAAAAAAATAAATGTACTAAAATAAAAGAAAATGCAAGGAATACTATTCCTTGCACTATTAATTACTGGGTTTCGAGAGTACCTAACACAAGAACAAGAACATCAGGATAACAAAAGCCCTAGGAATAAATAATTCTCAGCTTGAATCAGAGTTATAAGTATGTAGATTCCTCTAAATGCATATTAGACCACCGATCGATATACTCAACACCTATCCCAGTTATTGGCACCTGCCAAAATAATGAGTCAAACGCTTGACAAACAGCCGTTAAACCTAGGTTTTAGTAAGTGGCCCTGGGAAATTTTAGCTGTTTACTCACTGGTTCCGATTTATTAATATACCTTTGCGCAATTCAAGGTACGTCTGTGAATTTCTATATCAAAAATAATGTGGGAAATTTACTACCGCATTGATCGACCTTCGTGGTCTATGATAAATGTGATGACATCCACATTTATTCATAGCTCGAATCGTAATCTATATTTTGTTCCAGCCAACTGAGTTATTACTGTACTTTTAAAATCATATTTTAGTGGTTGAGATATTACACATTAGTTGGTCTTAAATTTGTTTTTTCATCAAACACTCTAAAAGTAATGCATCAAAATTTTATGGGTTGTTTGGTTATTTAATGGAAAATCAGAGTGGAAATTTTCATGTTATTTCAATCTACTTAGAAATGTGTAATTGATTCTTCCCTAACCGCATCTCTAACCCTAGATCACGGTCATCATAAAACCTTAGCAGCGCCTTTTGTTATTGTGTAATGGGGCTATTTAATTTTATCGTAGTCATTACCATTACCTCCATTGGGATCTGATTCAGCTATTTCCGGACATGATGCAGTAATGGTCGCGCCATAATCTGGTCCATTAGTGTTCATGTTTCGTTTCCGTCTTACGTTTTTACCGTAGTGCCGAGTACTTAAAGTATAAAAGCATTGTGATTTCTTTTAGCGCCTGAGAAAATATCACGGAAAAGTTGTGTGTGCTTTGTAGTGATAGACAAACTACATTATTTAATTGGAACTACATTTTCAACTCGTACTTTGGTTTCTTCAACAGTTCTGTATTCCTGTATTCTAAGCTCAATACAATTACCAGATGCTTCACGAAACTTTGTCCTCCGTCTACCCTCTACAGTTCCTCCTAGAAACCGTTTTAAGATCGTCAGAGTATTCAGGCGAGCTCCGGTGTCCTATTGTACGTTTTCCATACTGTGATCTCCTCTCAAGTTAGCAGCAGATTCTTCAATGATCACCATGTTTGACTGTCCACCATCCTTATTTCCAGTTAGTGGACGTGCCCGAGATGGAGTACTACGCGTCGCAAGGCCAGGGCGAGGTGTGCGTGCAAGGCGCCAACGTGTTCAAGGGTTACTTCAAGGAACCGGAGAAGACCAGAGAGGTCATAGACCAGGACGGCTGGCACCATACGGGAGATGTTGGCAAGTGGTTGCCGGTAAGTTAATATCTATATATAATATAATGGGGAAACTAACTGACCTGGCCTACCTGGCCTGCCAAGGGCGGACCAAACCGTTTGGCCAGCCCCTGGCTTTGTTTTATTATTTCCTATATAGTGAAGATTGTTGCCATAATATTTCCCTGGCAATATTACTCTTGCAGTCAAGCGATTTCTATTATTTTATATGTGGAACTTGTATTTTTCAGAACGGCACCCTCAAAATCATCGACAGAAGAAAACACATTTTCAAACTGTCACAAGGCGAATACATAGTTCCTGAAAAAATTGAGAACATCTACATTAGAAGTCAGTACGTCGAACAAGTCTTCGTTCATGGCGAATCTCTTAAGGTAAACAAAAGTTTTTATATAGGTATTCATTCTTTTGTAGGTATCCGTTTTATTATTCGAAAACAGGAAACCCATTTCCGGTTTTGAAGGAATGAAATTCTCTTTCATCAATTTATAAGTGTCAATCAACTTGTTTTTGACATACCAAGTTGTGCCAAGAATGATGTGTAATGAGTTGCAAATTTCCCTTGATATGAAAAGAATAGCCTATAATATTGGTTTGTGATTATTTGCCTTAAATATTTGGAATTGAGACTTGAGATTTAGCAAAATAATAATTTATGTGGTCCCGAGATCCACATAAATTTATTGCGTTATTGTGTTAGCTGCTATTATATCTAATCAAACTATCTCAGCAACGCCAACATACAATAATCCAGTATCGGTATATTCACTGCTAATGAAGATAATGGTGATCACTAAGGGCTACATTATATTGAACTTTCTGGAGCAAGTATGGTTCTATTGCGAAAGGGGAATGTAGGTTTAAAGCATGAATAAGTACCAAATCCTTTCTAAACGGGTTAAACCTTTCAAAACATTCCACATCGTCTCAGTTAAAGACTCAACAATGTCTTCTGTTATCACTTATCATCCTCCTGTGTTTATCGTTGTATCATTTATCATTATTTTCTTAACTATTTGCTATTATCTTAATAGTCACCTCCATCCATATTTTTTTGGTGTTCCTCTACCCATACGTACAGGGTGATTTTTTAAAGTTTGCCTGGGTGGCCAAATCAGAAAAGTATAAAAAAAAAAATGAGGTCTTTCCTTTAGTTTGCTACGTATCTCAATTCTGGGAAGTAATACTTCCCAGAATTTGATCCTTATTAGCGAAACTTTCGGGTAGTATAATAACACGGGTGTGCTATTTTTCAAAATCAATCGGTTTGATTCCTGGCTATAGTAATAACGGTTTTTCAAAAATCCAATGGTGCTGTGTTAGTTTTCATCTAAATCATGTTTTAATTTGGCCATCCACGCACACTTTAAAAATTAATTCTGTATATTTATAGCCCGAAAGCGCTACATTTATTGTTCTTCTGTTTCCAGTCATGTGTAGTAGCAGTGGTAGTCCCGGACGTGGACGTGGTGAAGTGCTGGGCGCTGGAGTACGGCATCAAGGGAACCTTCTCACAACTGTGCGAGGACGAGCGCGTCAAGAAGATCATCCTCGAGGATATGCTGCAGTGGGGGCGCAACGCTGGACTTAAGACTTTTGAACAGGTGAGATTTATATCATATTTTATGTAGCGTCATCTTTATGATATAGAGGAGCTCATGGCTAAGTAATACAGGGTTTTTCAGAAGAGCGAGGTCATATGTCAGGCTTATTTTATGTATCTGATATGAAGTAAAGGAACAATAGCAAAATAAAAAAATAGAGTTTTTCAAAATACCCGCCTACGTAAAACTAATAGAAAATACCAAAGAAATCACTTTTCGAGCAGTCGGAAGATAATAATAATTTATAATAATTTATAACATAATTTATTTGGCGGAATCAAATCGGTGATTGAACTAAAATAAATGCCACCAACAGCAAAAAACTGTTTGAAAAGTGATTTATTTGGGTAATTTCATTTGTTTTTTCCGATCGGTTTTTTTTTAGTCGATATTTTTTTTTATTTTTACTTTTGTTTTCTTACCCTATATCAGCTACAAAACGTCATCCTTAAATATGACTACGCACTTCTGAAACATCCTGTATAAGCCGCACGAGTTGTCCGGAAGTTAAGTTACACTTGACAAGATGAGTCCGTTGATGGGGGATGATTGATAACACAACACAGTTACTCATTCTCATTTACGCGTCAATTTTACTTAAATTTTGTCCGGCCAGTAAAAAACCCCAGTAAGCCGTGGGTACTTTCTTTGCCTTCACATGTAGACTTCATCTTGTACATCAGTCGTCGAGTAGTGAGAAGCCTGCGAGTCTGAGCACCATTCATACCAAAACAAACTGCCGTGGAAGATATTCAGTAATTCAGTTGAATCCAGCCAGATTGGAACTGACAGAATATATGTTGTTAAAAAGACAAAAGTCGATGTCGATGATTGAACACGATTCTTACTTCAAAATGTTAAGAAAATGATAATAACATTGCAGAAGTAGCTAGTAGTAAAGCGACACGCTATGTAGATAAAACTTAATCTCTATAAGATTGAAGCAGAGAGGGTGGGTATCAGCATACAATTTTGTATGATCTAAAAATGATTTTCTTAGAAATAGCAGTATTTTTAGAAAATATTTCGCATTTACATTGACAAATCAAAATATGTTGTCAACTACACACTGCTAGAGTTGTTTCCAACTCTACTTATCTCTGATAATATTATCGATATATTATCTGAATTCTATTTCAGTAACACGATAAGCTTAAATCAATGGTTGTATTAAATTGTTTAACATCCGTGAAAATGGCATAAAAATATATAATTTATTTTTAAAACAAGGAAGTAATTTCATCCTTAATCCAATGATTTAAGAACTTAAAATAAAATTTGATTAAGAGCTCTTACTCCTCACGGCGTTTCATACAAACTTTCAAGTCTTTATTCGTGGAAATGAATTAAGTGATTTTAATTAAACTTGGTATGCGGATTTTTCATTGTTTATCGAAAGTTTGAATTGCTCTCTCTCTCTCTCCCTCTAAACTGCTTTTCGAAAATGTTCGCAACTAACTATTTAGACCTGGATATCTAGCGTATGCATACCATATTTCATTAAAATCAGTGCATTCATTTCCAAGAAGGACTTGAAAGTTTGTATGAAACACCGTGAGGAGTAAGCGCTCTTAAGTGGTTTATTAACTGTTCAAGGATTTTTCGGTGCTTGAGTGCTCATACGTGGTTACATTAGGATGTGGTTTGCCATATTTTACATTAAAAAAATTAACATGTGGCTATTTCCTTTCGAATTTCTAAGAATAATTTTGCAACGTTGAAGTATGTAAGCTGTGGTATTTTCAAAAACCAGGGTATACGCCAACGTTTTTAGAAAAATGTCTTAGATCCAGGAGACTGAAAGAAATCAGATCACACATAAAATCAGTCTTGAACGTCGATAGATTTATGTTCGATGTAAAATTGTGGAGGCCATGGTTGAGCTACCTGTGATCATTTATGGACCATAAATCTATCGGAAAGTCGAATTGAACAATATCTTTAAATATTTTAGAAATAAAGAATTTAGGTTTACTAAACACAGCCTAAGAAAGACAAAATAATAATCTATCCTAATATAATAAAACTGAATAGTTTGTTTGAACGCGCTAATCTCTGGAACTAGAAGTCAGACTTGGAAAATTCTTTTTGTATATGATAGGCACATTTGAACGGGAAACGGACGGCAAAAAAACGGGATGTGCGCGTATAAAGTCACGGGCAAAAGCTAGTTTATTATATCGTGGCAACTTCCGCTTGAAGGTGGACTGATGTCCTGGAAAAGGACGCAAGAATCTGCTGGATGCGATATGTTCAGGACCTGTCGATGTGGCGACGTTTCCGAGAGGCCTACCTCCAGCAGTAAGCGTCATTCGGCTGAAATGATACTTATGATATTTTTTATCTTTCTCAGGTCAAAGACATCTACCTGCACCCGGATCCCTTCTCAGTGCAAAACGGCCTCCTGACACCAACGATGAAGGCGAAACGACCAGAAATCAGGAGCTACTTCAAGCCACAGATAGAAGATATGTACAACCATCTGGAATAACAGTTACACACCTTATAATGTAGGGAATACGTTCAGATGATGGACGAAACATTTGTGAGTAACTGTACGAAGACGTAATTGAGGCTTGAGGACTTTGTTGCTTTGATAAGTTTGATGAGGGAGGGGTGTAGATCTATGGGTTGTTATTGATGATAGGCACAGGTCCATGGGCCGTTTTTTTACTATATTGAGTAAGTAATATGTTCCGGCCTTACAAACTCGGGAAATATGGTTGATAGATGTAATTCCTTGAAATTTAAGAAAAACGCAACGCTTTAAAGTTTACTTCACGGATACTAACGACCATGCTAAACCTTTGACAGAACTAACAAGACATAAAAAAATTACGCATAAACACAGTTACTCTAAACTCGTCGAAATTCATCTTTAACGGCCACTAAAGCACTGCTAGGAATGTTAACTCATTTTCTAATGCGTTAGTTTCTACTTCCCAATTGGATAACGGCCAAGTTCAATAGCAAAAAACACAACACAATGAATTATGAGGTGAAGGAAGTTGGTATAGGTCCAAACAATACAGCGGCGGTCGTGCCAATTAGCGCAATCGATGACGCCAGACGTGAATACTTTTGAACTCGATTCCGCTCGATTGTATACATCGTGACGTGAATCGATTTTAAATCGAGTAAAGTTTTACTACACATTCGGTGGAACATCAATCTCCAGTTAAATCTACATGTCATCCATTATTTTCTTATTTGTTTTCTTAGTTTAACCCAAGGTTTAATGCGTAGTATTTCATTTTTATTGACTGTTTTAACTCAAGATAGAATCCGTTTGTTGAAAATTCATAGCTACTAAGCGCGGTCCGTTAGAGATTACAAAAATTGGGTCAACTGTTTGAACGTTATCATGAATATCTTGGTGCAGTTTCACGTAAATCTTTACAGTTTTTATTTCAAGTCTTTCAATTAGTAAGCCCAGATCTACTATTGACGTAAATAAGAAATCAATAAAAAAATTGACACATAATGTAGATAATAGCAATGTTACTAGTACCAACAGTTCACTTATTGAAGCAATGAAGTCACTCCCAATTGTGATGTATGCATCGTCACATGAACTTTTCTATAGCATCCTATCACAGTACAATGTGTTCGCAACAATTTTAATCATTTCACTTCGCTTAACGCTAAACTATACACTGTGCTAAATTTCAAAAAAACTGTTTGATTTCACGCATTTTGAAAATTCTTTAAATTATTAACTGTAGAATTGAAATTGTATATAATCAAATTGACATAGTATGTAGGAAAAAAAACTGCAGAAAGCAGTTGGATTAAAGATTATAAGACAAAACGGGATGTTGGGTCGTTTGGAGGGAGCGAAAAATTTATGGAAATCAAAAGATATACAGAAATGTTGTATCTATTGCCTACTCCGGATTGCCCCTCCCCGTCCAAAATGCATGTTATTGTTATGGCAATAAAATTAACGGAAACTTGAGTTTCCTGTGCAGTCAATTAACATAAATCCTCACGATAAAACGTACTTGGACTTCTAACTTGTATATTTTCATTTCTAGATAAGAGATTTTACGCAACTTGCGAGTGAAATCTACGCTACGCTAAATATGCCGTATGTCGATTATTTGTTAGACGATTTTGAAAATCGATGTCGACCATCATACTGACAATTTTACTAATGACTCTGACTTGGTACTTGTAACAATAAATTTAAATTTATCCAGTATTTTTAATTCCTTAAGTGGATTTTAAACAACAATGTAAACCTTTGAGTATTTCCTGTAACGGAATTGCATGTAGCAAACATTTTATGGTAATCACTTCAGGGATATTTCAATGTTATAGGAAATATCGTAAACAATAAATAGAATAAGGTAAAATTGTAAGCAATACGATTTACTTTACAATTGTACTTAGACAAAAGATGGTAGGAAAAGTATGAGACTATGATTCAACTTAAAAGAAACGGTCATGATTAGCACATGAAATTATTGTTGTTTTGTGTCTCTGAAATGAGAAAATTAGGCAAATATTTGAACTAATATTTATTAATTTTGTCAATTCAGAGAAGCGATAAAGCCTAGGTAAGTTTTTTGAAAAAGAGCTTAATGCTCATGCAACAAGATTACGCTATTCTGAATTTCAAACAAATGACAATATAGGATCACATGATGTAATATAGTGAACCAAAATAATTTTCGGTACATTCAGGTAGTATTGTAAGAAAATACACGTTCATAATACCGTGCCTTCGACCGATGTTTTTACTCTTTCGAGATGCTATTTCTGTTACTTGATAAGTTCTTTTTTATTTTTATCTAACTTTTGTGTGCAGAGTTACTTTCATGTTGAGGCTACACTGAACTATTAAAGCAGAAATATCCATGACTTGTGACGTCACGAAACAGTCTTATGTCTATGTCAGTGTATCTTCAACATTGTCTGAGGGATGAATCTCTGTTTATGTTGTGAATGATAGTGAGTTTTACACGATGAGAATAGTATAAACCTAATTACTTAATCCTAGGTCAATCGATCGCACCGCGTAGTGTATCATTTTTTGTAATTCTAGATCGCAATATTAATAAGTTGATATGCTTTGAGCGAACGTTACGGTTTCATGTTGTTCAAACCAAAATTTTGTTGTTATTGGTGCAAGTTGTACTACGATAATTTATTTTTAAATAAAATTTTCAAAAACTGTGTTTGTCTTGTTTATTTTTATAGTGGATCCCCCACATTCCTAGCTAAGACCACTTTCAAAAACGAAATTTCCATAAAGTGGCATCATCATCATCATCCACAGCCCGACTTCGCCCACTGCTGAGCATAGGCCTCCCTTCTCTTGTGCCAATCCCCACGTTCCTGTGCCAGCCTCATCCAGGTTCTACCAACGATAGCAACAATGTCGTCCGCCCATCTCGCCGCCATCTTAAAGTGGCATAATGCTATGCAATCTAAGTTGGCCACCTTCCTGATTACCCTGGTACATCTATTTCATGACGTATAATAGTGCTATAATTATTCCATGATTTGTGAGAAAGGGGTGGTACTATTCATCCTGTATATATTACATCCAATGCAAGAGAGAGATGGCTCTCGCTCGTACTAGAGCAGTGATGACCTTAACACGTCCTGCAACAACTAAGAATGAACTCAAAACTCACTCATTCGATATGCAGACGCAAATATTATACATCTTTTCACAAGAATACCGTTTTTTTTTTTTGTTTGGTATTCATTTTTGAAATAATTTACTCGAATTATTATTGACTCTCCTCACAATTTGGTTTTATAGTACTCAGTGGGGTCTATGCCCATCAGTGGGCGAAGTTGAACTGTGGATGATAATGATAAGGTTCAGTGAACTCTTTCGTATTGATAGATAATAATAATAGATATAGATAGATAGCTAGAATATATTTTATTGTACAACAAAAATTGTGACTCTACTCATAGAGTAACTCACAGTTCGTTTACCGAACATAGCACTTGAATCAAAGCGACTTTCACACTGACAAGGCCACTTTGATTTTGTAATCTGGAATTTTCTTATCTACCTTCCACAGTTATTAATTTGCCCATTGCATTTGTCACTTAATGTTAAGTAATCCTATTTGATAATTGCATTAGCCCGCTAAAAAGTTGGTTTTCCAAAATTGTTATCACATATCATTTAACACACTATCGTACTTAGGTTACGTACGGGGATCTAATAGACGAGCCTAGTTAGGTGATGATTATGTGAGCAGTATTCTAACCCCCTATTTATGAATTTGAAGTTGAGTTATTTCTACTGTTGCCTCTGAAAATCTGCGTAACTTTGGCATTAAATAAATTAAGCAACAACCCAAAAAAACCCCGTTTGAAAATTCGTTTCTTAGTACGCAACATTTTTTTTTAAAGCCGCTTTCCCATCTGCAAGCCATCCTCATTACATTGCGGGCTACCGAGGTAATTAAACTTGCATGCGAGTTGCTTGCAGATGGAAACGCGGCGTTAGATGACGCAGTGTCATTACTAAGTCATCGCCTTGTTTTTGATGGTAAAGCATCCGGCACCATGTATCACAGCGTTGTGTTCCGACTGTGGACCAAGAGACCAAAGCTTAAATATAGACATTTTGTGCTACTAGTTGCAGCAAAGTAGTCGTGAAAACGAGCATAATAATAAGTCATCATCATCATTATCTTCCTGCCCATGTTAATTTTGGTCGGCGTAACATGTTTCTTCCTCCATTTTGTTCTATCACCCGTCATACTACCACTGACTCCCTTCTCTGTCATGTCACTCCACATACAATCCATACATCCGGGCATAATAAGTAAGCAACATATTATAGCCCAACTACTTCAGGCTGGATGGAAATATTCCTGACGTCTCAAAGAGCTCCTCCCCTTTCACATGCAACAGGTTCCGACCAACAGGATAAACGTGTCTTCTGAATACCTGTTTTTAAAGTAAATTTTGAATTTATCAAGGTGTTCTGTGAGGCATCTCGTTTACGTCATCAATTTCTGGATTCCCTTTGTAATTACGGAACAATCCTGAACCATAGGATGGTAATGCTTCAACATTCCGTTAAAGCATAATCAATGTATCTTTGCAAAATACAAGCAAGGTTAATATAGTTATTAATGCTTGCAACGCGGTTTTCTCTATGTTAATGCTTAGGTATTTCGGGTAAAGGAAAAATGAGGTTTAAATGCTTAAAAACTTATAATGTTAATGGCTAACTTCAGAGGTTTCTGTTTCGACCTAAGTAAATATGCTACAAATGAATTGACCAGAGGCAGTCCACAATACGCAGTGCATCCTAAGTAATGATTATTATAATGACCAGGCTGTAGAATGCCAATCTCGTGCTTCACGCAATTCCTAACGGTTGCCATGAACTAAAAATATGATAGTTATTTACTATATTGTACTATCAAGATAACCGATGATATTGACATTGTATTGTTATTCTACTTTTAACCCATTATAAGAAGCTTTGTGTGTACTTCTTTCTTGATTGGGAACAAGCTATCAACATCACAAACTGATTCTTTCTTTTAATGTGGACAGGGCCTAATTTTTAGTCCAGCTAAGTGATCTGATCAAACCATTTTAACCTATTTATTACCTACCTAACTTCTTAACTTTTCAAAAGAAGCGCCTTCCTGTATACAGCGTACCGCTGAGGATACGATTTGAATTGAGAAAATAAAAGATGATAAAATGAAAAATCGTGTTGGAATACCACAAGGGCCAGGACTTGAGCCTCTTTCATAAAGAAAATACTAAGTGAAAGTAAAAAACACACATTTTGAAGATACTATCGGGTTTATTTCGCTCGTAGTAGCATCAGTTATGGCAAAAAATCGGATGCTGGTTACTATAAGGCATTATAAGATGATCAGTTCAAAAGAAAGGCGGACTTACTTATACTTCATAAAATTATAAATGGTTCCATAGATGCACAATTGATTAACTATTTTAACTTTAGGACTAGCCAACGTAGCAAGCGACATCATCGCATTTTTCAATTGCCTACATCTACCTTAAATACCACCTTTAATAGCCCCCTAACACGTATGGCAAGGTTATGTAATGAAATATCCAATTTGACGGATTACCCTATCGAAGTTTTCTCTATGAGTTTTGCTTCATACAGACGTTCCCTCTTTAAACAGTGCGAACAATGTACGTCTTAATAGCTCAAATTGTTTTGTATTTGTAGTGTTCAGGATTTAGGGATACTGGACGCAGTTTTTAGTTTTTGTTTTTGTCTCTAATATTCATTATGTTCAATGTCATGCATACCTTTCATTTGAATTATAAGTGACAGTGGCTGTTGGTGTGCTTATTATAAATAAATAAATAAGATATTTTTTACACTCATAAATTATTTGTCAGCTTCTTCATACTAGCTTGTTATTCTCTATTATGGGTAGCCGGATGATTCTAATATAGGATCCACGTGCATCTGAATGCGTAGGATGCAAAAACGGCTGTTAAAAAGTCAGTGCAGACACGTGTGTTTAGATTGAAATTATTGCACGTATCATAATACATGAAGTATTTCATCTGCGTACGGCCTGCATCTGCGTATGGTTCCTAAGTATACCTTACATGTGGCAAATGAGAAGTATGATAATCTACTGATAAATTCTTATTAAACTTCCTAACGTCATCATTGTATACCCGATTCTGGGTATATCTGCAGGACTGTTAGCAAGGTGGAAGGTCCTGTTGAGACATATTGAGACTCAAGTAAGAAGGTCACAAATAAAGAACAGTGACAGTGATTTTTTCAGATAGTTCAGCTACCGTGGCAGCAGCATTTACTGAATCTCACTTTAAGTATGTCATTCAGTATTCTGAATTATAATATATTTAAAGTGAGATGTGATATTCAGATAAAAAAGCAAAAGGTGCAATAGAAAATGATGTTAAAAGAAGCCCACGTTCAAGAACGAGTGGAAAATTTCTTATATTTTGCGTACAGCTAAGGAGTGGAATTCCCTACCGAAGTCTGTTTCCTGATAGCTACTACTTTGGGTCTTTAAGTCAAAAGTGAATAGGTTACTTTTAGGCAAGCGTGCTCCTTTGTCGACCAATTTATAGCTTTTCGTCAGATGAAGTTGTGGTTAAACGCGATCCTATCGATAATAAAAAAATAAATACAGCTCCTGACGTACTTCCGAACTAACTCCAATGTTACTTACTTAAATTAATGTTACTTTGTCTCCGTGTTTTACTTCACCTTACAAGCACATAATTACGCGGCCAACATTCAATGTACAGTCGTAGACAAGATAATTGAGAATCTTATTTTAATAAACTAGTTTTGGTCAGACAGAATTCCGTTTAGCTATTATTAGATCATTTTCTATTCAAACCGCACCTACGCGCGTTTTATCTCCGCCGACGCAAGCGACTGTTTCTAATTCTTTAAATTGTGGATGGTTGTATGTATGTGTAAATATTATTGGCTTGTTCTTTAGTCAGTCCTTCTATTATAACGCTGGGATTTTCTTTAGTTATGTTAATTGTTAGGCGTGTAGTATGCTGGTTCAGCAGTTAGGGTACATCTTGCATCAAGATTATCATTATTGAAGTACCAGTACCTAAAGTTGAGTTGTTTTCAATGCAAGCATCTACGCTACGTTCGTTATTCGCCGAAACAAAAAAAGATTTTTGAGTTTGTATCTATCTATTTGGAAAACAATTATTACGATTTTATTAAAGGTTGGTAGATAGCTCCTCAGATTCGATCAACATGGTTCTTAAAGTTCTACTATCGCCATCTAGCGACGAGTAGCGAGCATATTGAAAGCTTATCTGTAAAAATTTGTTGTATAATATTATACTTGTGCAAGTTTAATTTAGTATTTTGTTTAAGTGTGTTTTTAAATTAATTTATCTGTACAAATATGTTGAAACAAAAAGGGCATTTTATGAAATAAGAGCAGTGACGACCTTAAACATGAAGCGTATAAAGATAAGACCCATGGTCCCTAGATTAGATTTTATCTTTTTCATCTGCGTCTTAAATAAATAAATATTCTTCAACAAGCTTTGGATTATTTTGTGGAAGTAGCTGGGTATGACATGAGGTTCTCGTCCTTCTGCTTTATATGTTATACTTACTAAAGAATTATCTACCTTTGTGGGTATGATGTTGGTTTTATGTTGTACCCACCCGTCAACTTCTTTGAAGTAGTTATACTAGTATATACACGGCCGGTAATTAACGGTGTCGACAAACATAGTGGGCTATTTTCGTGCGTCCATTGTTTGAAAACAAATTGTGATTCAATGAAGGCATTTAGCAAATAACTTGCTCACCCGTTGTCATTGGCCGTTGTATGTCGATAGAAAGTACTCAGTGTTAGGTACATCCAAGTAGGTATTTAAAAGACAATGAATAAAATGACGTAAAGTTGGCTGCACATTCATTCACATTCAGAACGCGTCGCGTTTTTATTTATTCCATAATACCGCTTATCGGCGCATCATGCCGGGCCATACTTACAGTGTTTCTGTTTAGTTGCCGTACGGGCAGCAAGCAAGCTGCTCGTGTACGTCGCTCGCGCCGCGTACTGCCCTCTGTCGGAGCTGCGACTGCCGGTTTTGCCTCCAGTGACCTTGGCGCATCGGGCCGTGCCGTTCATTGGCCGCGAGAAGCTAAGACGAGTTACGCTCCTCCGACGGCTTCACTCCCTAAACTATGTCATTCGACAACAGAATACACCACCGCTCGGGGAACTCTCCCGTGCGTCCCTAGCCGCGCGAGGTGGCGGTCACAGCGCGCGTCACCTGTCAAAATGACGTGACGGTAACAGACAATCGTGTTTATAACCTCACTGTGAATCTTATTACTTTTTTTAGTGCAATTATGAATGTTGGCAGAATGTCGAAGGTTCTAAAAGACGAACTAGGTGAGTTACATTTTGCTGTCTCAGTTTTAGGCTATGTAACGTTTTGTTTTGATCGGCGGCGCAAACAGATTATGTGAGACATGGAATGGTTGATAGTCATTTACATTACAGCAGACAAAGACGTGATCTCTGTGCGGATTCTAAAAATAGCTCGTTCTGTAATGGCGGTTAATCAGCAGTTTACTCTTAGATTCAAACCCTAGTGTTAGTATTTGGTATAGCGTTTCTTGTTTACTGTAGTTCGCTATAACAATCATGCATTAATTCCGTGCTAACTTGGGTAGTCATGTTATCGTAAACAAACTCAGGTCGGACAATAACTATGCAAATAAGTTTAATTTTAAAGTAAACATCGATAAGTGAGTCAATTGTTAACTTGCAAATTGTTTGTTTTACTGATTGCTCAATATAGAAACTGTTAAAACTGAATTTGTAACTTTCTAAAACTTAGCTTGCAACGGTGACACTGATTGATCGATACTATTAACTTGAACAAAATTGGCACCTGGCAGGCCTAACAAATGTATGTGGGCTAATGTAGATACTGCCGGAACAGGATATATACTATTTTTCTAAGTATTAGCAAACAATTAGCAGCCTCACACCTCTCTGGAAAAGTTTTAACAAAATTTTAAAGACACACAACTAAAAGATTTGTTTATTCAGAAACTATCGCAGTTTACTGCTAGATATTGTAATCACAATAGTCCATTTATCTTCTCACGTTCGTCGAATCATCATTCTCGATACTAATATTGGCCAGAATGAGTAAAACAACTAAAACTATTAATTGTTCGTACGAATTCAAGGACTATGTAATCGTAAATATGTCCAATAGATAAAAAACACGCTAGATAATAGCGCGTATCAAAAATAATCAAATATTATGATTTTTTATTATGGCCAGCAGTGGATATCAGTGTCAGGGACTTGCACACGTCAATATTTGATTTCTACGTTTTTAATTTTAAACTGAAAACTAAAACAAACGAAGGTGATGATACCTCTAGTCTTAACAAATACATATAGTCCAACGTTTGAAGTTACATTATTGCCAATATGAGATCTATCTGTTGCAATATTACCATAAGTATGGAGAAAAAAGTGGAAAATAAGACAAGGAGAAAAAGTATATCAAAACTACATACATATAAGTCAACCATCCTGCCAGGGTTGCGGAATTTGTTCGAAAAAGTCACCGTGGCCCTGGAACGCAAAGGGCTTGAGAAGGAACACGGATGTGTTTTAGTCAGTAAGAATCTGACACGCCCTTCCGCTCCACCCAGAGCGGAAGAAGTCATTTGATGATTTCCCATCACTACAAAAAAAGCTGTGACAACCATCAATTGAAAAAGTAGTCACCACCTTTTTAGAATAACTTGATGGTGGCAACAGACAATCAGAATATCGTTGCGGCTAAAATAAAAGAAGCCAAAAAGAAGAAACAACATAATAATTATGTCTGTCATATCTTAATTTAATTCCAAACTAGGCTTTATTATGTGCACCATTGAAGTACCTATTTGATAAAACTACTAAAAGAAATGTGAATATCAGGATTACGATTGCTGGACATATTTAAAAAAAAAATACATGTGCCGCCCCTAAAGATATTGTTATGAGGGCAGCAGGACGATGACTGCTTTAGTTCTGATATCAAGTCTTACATGAATAAATTATTTCAGAGATATGGTTATTTCAACTTTCTTTTTATTACACTTCTTTCAATCCGATCACTGATATTAAGAATTTAAGATACTGATATTAACATTTATGTCCTTCAAAGATCCCATTAAAAACTCGGATTAAAATTACGAGTATATCTCGAAAGCGGACTCTTTGAAAGCCGTCATTTTTAATTGAATTTGTGATAAACATGAACGGAAAGCACTTACGATTTACTTAAGATTTCAATATAGCTCTTTCGTATATGAAGGAAAAGAACGGTCGGAAAAAATTACGATCATGATCAACGCTATTTCTTGTAGAGTTATTGATGTGCACACATCTGCAAAATACAGTGAAGGAAGGATATTATCCAATGCAATAAGTGTTCATATCCAAGAGGATGGTGATAATATATGTAATCTATCTATGTAGTTTGATGTTATTAATATCATCTCTCTTATTGGTCGGTTTCATAATTCCTTGGACTTTTGGTCGAATAGCCAGGTCATTTTTGAGTTTCTCCTGCAGTGTGTTGTGTTAGCTTTCATAAGCTGAGTAGCTCGCACTGTAATTTCTATATCTTCAAGAAGGACACTGACAATGTGTATTTTGTCTTAAATAAATTCCACATCAGTGACCTTATTGTCTTCGTCACATTTAAATAAAAAACACTTACTACCTTTGCTACTACGGTACCTAAGAGCACAGGCAAAGTATTATTCCATCAACGATAATGACTGCCAACCTTTGGTTTGCCGTTCAAAAATCCTTATGACATTGTGGAAGGTAGTGCATGTCGATCCCTTCTAGACTCTTCAATAACTGTTATCTATGACAGTGTAACTTTGTTCAAGCCCTCTGAACTGTTAATCCTGCTACTATCTTGCTGATTCGCTTACCTATAATTAGATTAGCCATGACATGAGCTATTTGCTCAATATATTTTATGTTGCTTACACGATATTTCAAAAAACATAAATCTTATGCATACGGAGAAAAAATTAAGTACTCATATAAACAGACGTTAAACCGCCATCAATACGCGTCATTAATTAAAATGAAGATAGCTTTTAAAAAAATAAATCTTTTCATCATAATTTTAATATGTTTAATTTATTAGTCGATTTTGAACGTGTCTGTGAATTAGTTTCTGCAGAATAAACAGAGATAACATGAAAGCAAGGCCGACTGACCACTGCCAATTTGTACGTTTCGCAACTGCTTTAGGAATTCGTATAAATTACCGGAAACATTTTCTAGTGTTAGACTGAATTCTGAAGGATCAAGCTTGATATCTAGATGAAATTCATCTTAAAAGGGGCAAACATTTTAATCAATTAACTTGTGATTAAAAGAAATCTTTAAGAGGTTCTTATCATTAAATCCAATTAAACAGTGCTAACTTATTAGTATGTTATAATAATCAAGAAGATACTAATTAACTGTTAACATTTGCAATTTATACATGAACTGTGCTAATTTCTTGTACTGAAATTCATGTAAGATTTCAATTAGAACAGTTGGTGTTGCTCGGTAGGTAGTCAGTGATGTGTGAATATAACTCTTTGCATATTCTAATGTGAGAATCTAGCTAACTTCGCAATCTGTGGGAGAATACAAGAATTTGTTCCACCACCTATTTGTTTGGCTACGTATTATTTTGAGCATAAATATTGACCTGATTCTACGTGCCCTGATATTTTGAGGACTCTCAAATTGCGAGAGCAAGGTGATCGAATGTAAAGATTTTCATATTATGTCGCTCGTCTAGATAATAATCTCATTTCTGCTAACATTGTTATTCATATATTGATAGATTTGTGTTCTATACTTAACGTTAACCTATATTAAGAGGCAATATGTGATACGATAAAAAATTTAAAGCTGTTTTTTAAAAAACCGTCCATTAGATTCCGTAAGATTTTTTGACAATTTCATTATTTTAAAAGTAGACAGAATGAGGTTACATAGACGCCAATAATGTTGTAAAAGTGTTTATGTAAAAGTTTAATATCCGTTAGCAAATACGATTCCTGTTAAATTGAGACACAGGCCAATCATATAATCTTGAAATCAATCTTCTAACAACCAGTTATTTGTTAATTAATTTGCACGATATCAATCGGACTCTGAATTTAATTAATTTCGATGATAATTTCTGTCAGCTGGTTCAAGGTTAATCATATTAAATCAGTAATTAGATATTAATTTGGGTCAAATCTAAATGCATAAAAGTCTATTGCAATTCTTTATGAAGAAAAAATATTTTCCTCTTTACATGTCTGTCACGTGCAGGAGTGGGATAGGAAACAGGGAGTTTGCAAATCAACTCAATGTATCAGTATAATAAAATTGTCAACGTACAGAAATAATAAAGAAATTTAACGATATTGTAATTGCAATCGAAATCAGCGCAAACACTATATTTTCACCGATTTTATTTAAGTGGAAGGCCAATAATAATAATGAATGCGTATAAATCTATTTGTTGTAAAAGGTCATCTTCACTTCGTTGACCGTTGATACTGGTTATAAAAATAGCTGAGTATTTTCAACTAATATCAAGGTTTGTGGTCGAGTTAGTGCTGCGTTCAAATTAAATTCAAACTTAATATCTAATAAAACAAACGATGGTAACTCCTTCGATCTTAAAATTTATCGTGAACTTCGTTTTGCTCTCATCCCAATATAGGTATTTTCTATAAGCAATGTCTTCTTTTTCAATCTTACATTCTCTATCAACCATTATCTTAGTGTTTTCTCCCTTTCTACTCATATTATCAATAAAAAAATTACAATTATTGCATGCATTATTGTTGATTATACTTTTCTCCTTCAAAGCTTATCTCATTCAATTTTATTGCGTTCTAAAAATAAACACAGAGCCAGATATAATTATCACTCGATTTAAAATTATATATATAGGGAAATATCGCGAGGAAACCAACAAGTTAATAAATACAAAGTAGGTACCTATGTGTAATACTCTGAGGACGTTGATAACGTCTCGTGTTACGACCGGCCGCAAATAACAGGCATAACTTAAACATATTGAGTAGAATGAGTAGCAAATACATCATGAATGATTGAATGACTTACGTCAATATTAAACTCATTAAATATTTGAACTGTTACTGTTAATTTTGAGCTGAATGTCAAGCTTGAGTCATTTCTGTGATTCCCCAGAGGAAGGTTAAAATGTCTCAAAGTTCAACAGCGGAAATCTTCCAACCGAATGAAGGTTGAGAAACTTGCACTGTTACCGATTTCGTTTAAAAACAACAAATATCAGAAACGATTTCCTATTCTTGAATATTATTGAAAGGTCATTTTACCAATGATTAGTCTCTTTCAATCATATTAATTCGAAAATATGTATACTTGTAAATAATCTGCAATAATGATTATTGCTGACATTATAGAAAAAAGACAGAAAATATTATGACAAGAGTTGTAGAGGCGATGATACCAATACCTATTACAGACACGTACTTGTTACAAACAGGTCTCAGCATTGGTATTATTATAATAAGAATACATAGTAACACATTCAATGAAATGAATACTACATGTGGGTCAGTACACTGTCTCACACGGCCGTATCTGACCGCAACATAAACTCAAAATCATCAGTTGCTTGATATATAATTATAGTTCAGCTGCACCCGACAAAAACTGGCGTTGCTATTTTGAAATAAACGAACCAGACAGTCTTGTAATGTCGTTTCTATAACTAACTAACTAGTTTTACTAGAATACTGGCCAGTTTTGTGCTTTTTTACACTGTAATGCAATTCCATTGATATGGCTCACGAGGACGACGTTCGCTTAGAAATATGCATTATATTCGTATTTTAAGTCCTTATAAATCCGATGGTTTATAGGTGTCCCTCACGGTTGAAACCCTGACCAGTGTAGAAATAGAAGTGATAGTCAACGTGCCAACGTGCTAAGCCTAGTCTATCGCTACTTTTAAAGCGTTTGGATATAGCTTATCAGAAAAACTCAATTTCACTTTTGCCCATCTAAGGATTTAACCAGCTTTAGCGGTGCGTTCGATACATGGCTGTTGATACGTAGCAGTACATGTTTCACTAACTAAACCAACGAAGTGTAAATTCCTGAGAAAATTACTGTAAAACGTTGGAAGCAATTGGCATCGAGGTATGCATTCGAAGTGTCTAGAATTCAATTCGCACGTTAAAAGAGCGTAAACGACACAGAAACGCTAAGCATTTGCTTAGTATTCATCAATGTAATGTTTTATAGTCTACTAAGCAATAAACCAACCTAATTTTTCTTTCGTGTAGTACCCATAAGTCGGTTTGCCGAATGAATAATGCAACTATGCAAACTATGTAATGTATTACTTCGTCAAAACACGTGACTCGGGTAAATATCAGTCGTTCGAGGTACGACCGTGGATGGCATAGCAAACGAGACTGGCAAAATATTTTTGATTCTGTTTGACAACGGCCTCCTGACAACTCTCCTTTTGATTCTGTCCCAGGTTCTCAAAATAATTATTTACTGTTATTGTGTAATTCAACAATGCAAGTATCTTGAAGTCTATAAATTATTTGTGTTTGGCGAAAATCTAGAATAAATATCGCTTGGTCATTGACGAATGATTACTTGAATCCATCTTTGGAATACTAAAATTACTGAACAAATCTAATAAGTCCGTCACATAGATTTCCACAAAATATTGGAGTCGTATTTTTAACATTTTGTCACGTAAATAAAAAACGAAGACGATACAGTGCATTGAAAACACACATGGCTTCACTAAGATTGTACAATTTTTATCATATATTTTTGGAAATCTATCTGACGGACTTATTAGATTTTTTCTGAAAATAAACTATTCTTCCTGTTATATATCCTCTAGTTTAGGCCACATATTGTCATCGTCACTGGATTGGTTAACTACACTCTCAAGATTTGCAGTTATTTCTAAAACTGCAAATAATAGTTGCTAGACGTTTCACCAAGTTATTTTAATCGAGTGAGACAAATCGATTAGGGTAGCGTTCATAGTTGATACATGTGAGTTTATACAGGTTTCTGTAGCTAGTGTATTCATAGAAGCCGAACGATGGATAGACAAATGGTCCTCCGAAAGAAACCGTACGCAGTAAAATATTGGGGAAACTTGTAAAGTAAATAATTGTTGAAAAGATATTTGTTGCTAAAGAAATAAAATACGATGGTATCGAACAGATGACCGCTACTGCACAAAATTAATTTTAAAACGCCCTAATCGTTTTTACAACACGGAAGAGATAAGTGGACTATTTTTAGCTGAAGTTCACAGAGATAACCAATCAATGAATCACTAACGACTAAGTTAATAATATAATAAATAACGAAACGTAATCATAAAATTCAACAGTCAAGTGCATCTACACGTGCTTTGCTTAATTTACCAAACAAGTCATTGTAGTCCCCTTCATTCATGCTAGCAAAGGAGGAGGAGGGCCGCGCGAGGGAAAGGCAAGGCCTTCGCCCCAACTGCCGCAACAGGAGAAGACGCCCCGGGCGTCGGGAGTCGCAGGGCGATCCCCGGCCACCGTAGGCGCGGGCCTGCGGACGGCGAGCATTGGGTGGCTCGCTGTCCGATCACCACCAGGCCCGGGTCGATGGCGCGTTGTGTTTCACGCGCGCCTCAAGGAGATGTCAGCATAAAAGACGGGGCCCGCTAGGACCAAAGCCTGCCAGGGTTGCGGAATCTGTTCGAAAGAGTCACCGCGGCCCTGGAACGCAAAGGGCTTTAGAAGGAACACGGATGGGTTTTAGTCAGTAAGAGTCTGACATGCCCTTCCGCTCCACCCAGAGCGGAAGAAGTCATTTGATGATTTCCCATACTTAAAAAAAAAAAAAAGTCCCCTACATTCATTTCACTATTTTCCTACTATTATTGTCCCTTGTTATTTGGAGGCCGCTGTTTTCGTCTTCCATTTTTCCCTTGCCGTCACGTTATCATAATCATAACATTATTCAATTTTAAATCATTTCAATCCTCTTGTTGTCCATCCATGAATGTTAACGAAAACAAATGGGTTTGTCAGGGTCGTAGCAGGTGGTGCTTTGTGCTTTCTACGGATGGAAAAACAACTTTATGTGAGTGTATGTATGTGTCTTTACCCATCCATATTTTGTTTGCCCTCCCTCTCTCTCTCCATCTATATTATTAACTTTTGTTCCTATTGTATAAGTAGTAGAAATAGCAAGGACTGCAGACGAAATATCACATCTGGAATATAATGTCATGGTAATGCTTATTCAGTAAGGAGGAAATCCTTCGCACACACACATTCATCTCAATTATGAAGTAGTATGTAGTAGTTCCCCGTAGGTACAATCAATATATCGAAGTTACATCTTCTCAATATCGATAGATAGAAACATGTTTCAATCTTCAAAACCGATTTAAGGTACAGGAAAATTTCGAGCGTTATTGAATAATCAGATTTCTCGATTATCATGATGGATGAATGGAAGGCTATAGTATTTTGTTTTTTCCCACTATCTATTCATGTTTAGGAGTATTTTCAATATCGGTAGCAAACATCTAAAAATATTGATAGTGAAACGGAACCGTGTCACTCCAATATTGTTGTTTAAGATCTTTTAACCGGAACATTTAGTCCTTCCGCGTTCTTAGCTCAGCGTTGCTATGTGTCTTCATTACTTTGAAAACTAGTTCAGAGCTAGGATTATAAATTGTCAGTTCTATATTCATTTCAACCAAGAAATGTCATTAGACTTTTTCACTCATTCTGGACCACTCAGAGATAATTTACATCAGAATTCATTATCGCATGGTTCGAAATATATTTGTAGCAAGTTTGTAGTATCGACTTGATTTAAGAGAACCTTTGCCTATCGAATCCTTTTTCAAAAAGTTTTGGACGTAACCACCTCACGTATCAAAACAGTTTCTCAATTTGTAGCGATCACGAATACAGTGTCTAAACGTACATGTTGATGTGACCTTTTGTAGTCCTATTTCGTCTAGCATTACACAACCACAAAATTTCGTGCACGTCCCTACCAAATTTCGCATGGCAACTAGTTACGGTCCATATCAAAGAGGGGTAATTAACATTCTATTGCAGAATTCGAAAATATTTACTATGTAGCCACTGTCGCTGGAAATACCGTCACTGTGAACAGAATAGGTCTTTTCTCAGGACTAAGAAAATACCTATTTTAAGTTTAGCTGCTTATCTTGGTGTACGTACCTTTGTTATCCTTGGCGCCTTCGTGCAATGTAGTGAAGTGTTGTAGGTACCTATTACACATGCATTATTGGATATTAGCATCCATGGTGACTAAATAGGTATGCGATTTTAAGTAGAGTACCGTTCAGTCAAACTGAAAACGTACAAGATGGAAAATACGGCAACGACAAAAACATTCGAAAAGAAATAATATAAAGAACGATTGGATAACGCGGTCAACCAAACAATTAACTTGCGTTTCATTGCAGTGGAGAGTTTTACGAAAAATAAAGCAGTTGACCACTGCAAAACAATTAAAATGTTACGGAAACATTTTATCTTTTGTTTTTCTTGGCTCGAACCCAGCCCAAGTATTAGCGAAATAAAATCTCAATAAAGTAAACACAAAGGAAATTATGTACATTCGAGATAGAAAAAGAATATCTAACCAAAATGTAGTTTAATATTCAACTAACACTAACATCCTGAGAAACCAGAGTTCCCAATCGTAACTTTATACATAAAGCTTAAATTAATCGTTCCACTGGTTTTATATTCCTGAAATTGCTCTTCGGATATTTTATGATTAAATGTGTGAAACTGTGAACCTTAAAACTGCTGTGCAGAATTATTATCTCTGATGATAAATCTTGAATCGTTCTTGGTGACCTCAGGAAATTGTTCTTGTATGAGCAACACTCATAACATTAAGCTCCGATGCAGAAAGTCAGTTATTTACAAAGAACGTTAATCTTTCACTGCGCCTACCCCAAGTAAATGCACAACTGCAATAGAGAAATGCTCCAAATTTAATTTCATTGTACTGAGCTAGTTGATGTTATGCATTTGAAATTACATCACACCTAATAACCTCTTTCATTAGTTAATATTATTAAATGCCCATATAATTATTTAGTATATATTGTTATATTTATCTGTGTATATATTATATTTAAAGTAATAAAGTAGTTGCGTCGATGACAGCCCCTTTTTATGTCCAGGCAATTACTGTCCATTCCAGGTTGCCTGGAAGAGATCGCGGAATGCGATAAGGCCGTCATTGTACATATGTTTTAGTTTGTAGCTTTCTTTTTATGTTATTCTCGGTTTACAATTAATTATATAATAAATAAATAATAAATCTTATTTATCTCGCATCTTTCATTTATTCAACGCGACTTTCTATATCCCATCCCAAAATTCGATAAATATTATCAATAAATTATTGCCTCGTGGGGTGTCATTATCATTTGCACCAATACTATCGATGAATTTCATATTTTATCTTGCATCGCCATGCCTCAATACACGTGCATCAGTGGCACAAAGCCAATTAACATTTAGTTTATCTACCTGTTACTCTTGGCTGCGTATCAGAAACGCTTCCTATCACCCTATTAATTTCTAAGATTTAACGCCAGCTTAGACTCTCAAGGACGTGATTAATATTGACGTTATTTTGTTTCGGTGTGAGCTATAATTGAAATGGCAATAGCTGTATGCCAATCAGCGAGTCGTGCGTTAGTGAATTTTAGTCGTCGTTTAGTAATCTGCAGTTTAGTTCATGGTTGATTTTTGCCTTCCTTTTTGTGAAGTTTTCGACGAAAGACGTCCACTGCTGAACAAAGGCCTCCCCTAAGTGTCGCCACAACAATCGGTCATGTCGCGACACTCACCAGGTCATCGGTCCACCTTCCCTTCCAACGCTTCGTCTTCCGGTACGCGGTCGCCACTCTAGAACTTTTCGGCCCCATCGACCATCTGTTCTGTGAGCAATGTGCCCTGCCCACTGCCACTTCAATTTGGCGATCCTTCGGGCTATGACGGTAACCTTGGTTCTCTTGCGGATTTCGTCATTCCTGATTCGATCACGCAAGGAAACTCCGACCATTGCCCTCACCATTGCTCTTTGGGTGACTTTAAGCCTTCTGATGAGGCCCAATGTGAGCGAGCACGTTTCAGTTCCATAAGTCATCACTGGCAACACGCACTGGTCGTAGACTTTCGTCTTGAGACACTGTGGTATGTGAGACGAAAAGATACCACGCAACTTCCCGAACGCCGGCCAGCCCAGTCGGATTCGACGGTTGACCTCTTTTATTGATCGCTTTACTAATATCGTCTTTCTGTTTGACAGTATTAGGATTATCGTCAGTAAAGATATTTTTATTAGCTTTTGTATGTTCATCTAGTTTTATAACCAAGTCAATGAAATGTTCGTCAAATGAAAATTACTTCACACCAAATAAAAATTTAGTGTGAAGTAATTTTCATTCAAAACTAGTTGCCATATTTTAGGAACATTAATTGTTTCTTTCACCCAATTCAAAAATGAAATTCAAATCGTCACGGCCGTTCACCTCAGTTTTATCATAAAATTGCATATCTTCATTTATTTAAGTAAGCTTTTAGTGGTGCTAAACTTTTTATGGCTTAAAGAAATCAAGGGGAACTTTTTCGGCGTTTCTTGAAACAGATGCAATAAAACCTTGAAAAGATTTATTTTGCCATATAGTTTTAGTTACGTGGTAACAAGAAATCTAATTAACAGCATGGAATAAACATTCTCAATACAGAATTATTACATGAAATACCGACCGTTCGATGTTATCAGTAGCTCAATAATATATTTTTACTTTACGAAAGTAATAGACACTTTTTTTTTTTTTTTTTTTAGTAATACTTAGATACTTTATGTTTTTTTTTTGTGAACTGTAAACTGTTCTTGGTGATTGGAGTTAAACGCACATTCGTAGTTTTCCATGATCCTGTCTGGTGATAACGGGTGTCACTATATTATCCAGTTGGAACAGTCGTCTTATTTCTAATATGTTTGTAAAAGAGCCAATGTGAATATAATCTTCAGTGTTTTTCATATCCTCATACTTTTCAAAACCCATAAAATTCACCACTATCTTAACTCGTAAATAATCATCCATCTCATTTCTGCTTGATTTACGATGAGCGCCTAATGTGCACCATTTTATTAAAAGATTCAATGTAACTACGTAATAAAATAGTAGTAAATGTGCTACATTTTCAGGATTTATATTCATAATTGAATCTTCTTATTTTAATGTATGATTCCTCTCTAATAAATATTTAGCAGACGCTCTTTTTATATCGATTTTAAAAGTGTGCTTCGAATTATTAGGTAGCGATAAGTTTTATCCGAGTTTATCCACATCACTTTTATCTGGTACATTCTATTTTGACTCGGGACGGTATTTTTCCTATAATCAGCACCGTCATACAGATAGTTGGCCATGCCTGTGACGGAGTGAAATTACGGGTGACGTCATTAAATTGCAGAATATAGATATCAATAGATTCGCTTTATACTGCATGAACAGTAATTGATTTGTTGGATTCGTTCTTCTTAATAATTTTGTTAACTTCGGTTATAACTATGATGTATGTATGTAATTATTATTGTAGTTTTATTCTGTTTGTCTTTCCTTTAAGTTGCACGCCATGTTCTGTTTGTGCACCACGTTAAGGTCGACTGGTAGAAAATGCCTAAGGCATTAAATGCCCCTTTGTACAGTGTGTTTAATAAATAAATAATAAGGCAAAGTGGCAATTTATCTGCCACATATTACGTGAACCTCAACAATAACTGACTAAATTGTACTTGTGGTGTATTGAAGGGGTAAAATAAATAATGCTGGTATTATTTTGTGAATATATTATTAGTTATATAGTAACTAGTAAAATCCAATTTTCTATAACACGCTAAAAACCTGCAAGTAGCCCAGAATATCAATTTGCACCTAATTATTTACTTCGCAATTTGCGATACATAACTAGGTAGTTTTGTTATGTTAACAGTGCTAATGGTTACATGAAACATGGTTAAAATATAACGAGACACACTCGACTTTTGTTGAAAAACAAAAAAAAAATGATGGCAAATAAAAGCTCCTGAAACATTCCGGAACTAAAAGGTACATGAAACTATAACTAAACTAGGGAGCAAATAAGGAAGCACAACAGGAAAATATAGCTTCTTTAAAAACATGAACACTTTTGTGTCATTTCATAGACAAATATTCCTTGAACTATTAATATTTTACACTCAGTCGAATATCTAATAGAATTATATCAAATAAGGAAAAAAATATTAATGACTCCTCGCTAACTGAAGGATTGACTTCAATAGGTCAACACACTACACAAACAATGTATTCCGTAAACCAACAAGAAGCATGCAAAACAATGCATTTTAGAAATCAACAAGTCTCATATACATTTGTGTTGCTAAGCATTAAAATATGTTGACATTTAGCACCAGAGCACACAACAGTAAACCCCGATAGTTTTAAGCATGGACAAAGCGAGTTAATGCAATATGCATATTCTATTATACATTAACATGTAGGTACATAATGTTAGCAGAAGCCACAAGTTCAACAACGTAGCGATAACTATTTAAATTTTGTCCTACTTCGCAAATATCCACACTTGATAATATTGTGTTTAATTATTTTCTATTATCGGTTTTTGTTGGCTTCTACACTTTTTTGTAAGGTTTATTGTTTTCGAGTCGATGATGATGATCTTTAAACAGTTTGTGCCCACGTTTATAGCGGCATCAGTGGCATTCATTGGATCCCAAAAAGTGTAAGGGCACTCCCACAAGTGGGCCATGTTTTGGTCAGGATCACCGTATTCACATTTGATGTAAAACGGGTACAGCGACTTACCTGGGTGCGCAACCGATTGAGTGCTTTCAATATTTACTATACCGTCATTTTCTCCTTGGGCTTTAGAGGCGACTGAGGGACTCACCAGAGAATGGGCAACAGCATTCTCTGTGGTTCTGTGCATTGCAACAGCTACATTGCGGTCGCCAACCCGCATGCCAAGCGTGGCGATTATGGCAAACTCCCTCCCTTGGGGGAGACCTGTGTCTAGCAGTGGACGTCTCCCGGCTGATGTGATGATGATGATAATGGGCGTTAGACAAAGTGACGTTCTTCTTCTTCTTTATCGTATCGAAGATTCCAAATGTGTTTTAACCAGAATTCAAGTATATCGACAGCGTTAGCATTTACCTCGTAAATGTCTTGCAGCACAGGTGTTGTTGCACAGAGAGCACGACAACAGGTTAGGTATTGTTTGGGACGTAGCTCCGCAACCGCATTGTGGCTGATGGGCGATAAGTTATATTTGTTAAAAAGTTAAACCGACATCATTATGCGTGACCAAAATGTAAAGTGATCAATCCCAAACATTTAGGACCTGACAATCGTGTTCGCTAATAGAATTTTACTTTGTTAAAGCCACGTTTCCTGCAACCAGCTCGCATGCAAGTTGCATTACATTGCGGACTATCGAGGTATAGTGTTATCAATTGCTCGATCGTAACCTGCAATGTAATTTAACCTGCATGAGAATAGTTTGAACTAAAGCCAATTATTTGAAAAAGGATTTACATGTCTCCTGTACGTATAAAACAAAGTGGCTTCCCGCCGTCTGTACGCTTAGATTTTTAAATTTATTCTAGAAGATTTAAATGTATGATAATAATTATAATGATTAAATTATAATTACCGTAAAACGGAGTGGATAGAAATGCAGGGGCGAATAAAAACGAAACTTTTATTGGGATTTTCACATAAATACCTATATATTGTTTCTCTCAAAGCATCCATTTAAATATAAAATTATTTGTTAAAAAAATTGGAGATCTTCATTGCTGCAAACAATATTTAAATAACGTGAAAATTCGAATCAAAGTTTCGTTCTTATTCGCCCCATCATTTCTATCCACCCCGTTTTACCCGGTACTGTAGAAAAGTCGATGTTTTGCCAAGTGTCCAAAAAGCGATTTTGGGGCGTACATTAGTAAATATTATCTGTGCGAAGCCGGGGCGGGTCGCTAGTCTTTTATAAACTTGTTCTACCTATACCTTCATACACAATATATCTTCTCCGTTAGTCGTCAATAGTCTTTTTTACACCTTGGTATGTAGTCTAAATAAACGGAGTTTTAGTATTGGCGTTTTGTACCTATCTCTGTGGGGAAAAGGCATGAGATTATGTATTTATATTATAATCAAGATTATGTTAATTACCATAGTATCGGACGCTGTTATAGACTAAATGAGTAAAATGGTAGAGTATGAACATTTTATCTAATTACCTTCTTTCAATTTGTAATAAAATAAAACCTCTGTAATAAATTAAATGTTATTAACTTAATAGTTTTTAATTCTAAGTAATTGTGTTAGATAGAAATCTTAAATATCAATGCAATATATTCTGTCCAATTTATTACAATTATAAACTTGTAAAATGCCACCGGATAATAAACTTCTTAGTCACTATGCTCCCGTTTCTTAACGAGTTGGTACTGGCAACTCAGAGTAATATAATTTTACTAATTAAATGAAAAATATAAAATAAATATTGCAAAACTAAAAGCTTTTTGATATCTCAGCTGCCAGTTGAGGCAAATACCCTTTTAATTGAAGCTATCAACTGCAGAGCCATTGCACTACATGACGTAACCAGCATGGCGACTGGAAACCAAAACCCGAAAATGAAATTACCTTTCAGTGGAATGAGTCACTCGCAGTTACTCACTGACTCATTTAAGTGAATAAAATCGACCACAACAAACTGCAAGTTACCCGTTCACATAAACTTTGAACGCAAGAAGCTATAAATAATCACTTCAACGAGTTTCAACATAAAGGCATGTTAAGCGTATTCCGTAACTATTTCCATACCGTGTGAGCTATATTTGGAAGCGACATGGCATAAATATGACCAGTTTGCTCGAGTTAGTCCAGTTATCGCCACACATCCCAAGCGGGGTTCTATTTTTAGATCAGTTTAGTCACGCATGACCATTTACATAAAGACACTGCAATGCGTGATGGCCATCAGTTAAACTCGAATAAAAGTTGTGGTACAATGTCACTCCACTTGAACTGACGAGTGTATCATATGTTTGAATTTTAGGCTTATCGTAGGCGGAGTGAGTTCCGTTGGGAGACTTGTTCCGAGAAAACGAGCGAATTGCATGTTCACTTATATTATTTTTGTCGTGGTTTATCGTCACTTTATTCTCGCTCATTATGCGTTGTTTCTGCTCCTGTTTGGCTTTACTGCCGAGGTCAGCTTTTAAATGTGCAGTCATAACAATGCACCGACTTCCGTTGAATATTATGAACTAATAAGAAAAAGAGAATTTCAAATCTAGACAGCTGATTTCACTTTGTTGGATTCGTCATTACTTGAAGTAGCATCTGTTGATACATTTTGATTCGTTTGGTTAGTTTTATTACCACCGATACTCAGCTACGCTCAATGCTCTTGCTATAAAACGATACGCCTGAATTGGAGAAAGTACTTTCATGATCTTATAGACGTTAATATCAAAATGTAAGTTCACTGCTCTGTTAATATCTTTTTAATTAAGATCATTATTATAGTGGTCTTTAAATGTTAAGAGGTACCTATGTGTATATTTATTATCATAATTTCTTAATGTAACATCTTAAGAAGGATTATTTAATCTCTTGACCATAATGTTGAACGGCCAGCAAACACTCCTCCTAATATCTTCTTATACTAAGCTTGAAATTCTTAAACATGTGTGCCTTTAGTTCAAGACATGCCCTTTATGGCATCAGATATACACGAAAATCACATTACGTCGACATTACAAAGCACTCCTTAATTACAGTTGTTCAAGGATCATTTCCAAACTGGTAAAGCATTTGACTGTGACTCGTATTTCTTTGAATATCCTCGCATCCTTTATTGGACTTTGCTCGTTCGGTGTCAGTACGTAATTACACATTATCGTCAGTAGTAGATTTATTATTGGTTGCTGTTTGCGGTCATTACTTTCCATATCAGTACCACACCACAAATGCATGCATCAGAAACGTGTCTTAAGCAAATAATGCTCTAACCTAATGGAGCAGATTACAAACTTGATTCTAAATTGTCGATTACCGATTGATTTGATTTCCTTCGCTGATCACACAATCTCACTTTATTGAGGATAGAACTAAGAAGAAACAATACTCAAGGATTTACGAATCCAAACATTGCATTACTGCCAAAGTGCCAATCGATTTCACACATTGTCTGCTTTCTATATATTCTATTACTAAGATTTAAACTCAGCTGTATAATCTTAAGTGCAAATACTCTCCATCATCATGTTTCCAAGTACATGATGCTGCATGATATACGTGGGTAGAACCATTTACCTATTTATTTATGGCTCATATATCAACAAAATGATGTGAGGATATTTTGCGAAACTGTCGGGTATGACGAGCGAAAATACCCATTTTCTTTTGAAATATATTCACATTTGTATACTTGTAATAAATATATTTCTAAATGTATTATTATCATAAATTTCTAAATATATGTGATACAAATATATATATTAATAAATTATTGCGTGTTTTTAGCGGATGTCAGAGTAGGTGTTCCTAATTTTTTTTCTGAGTGATTGAGGACTGAGGTATTTTATTGGACAACTTTATTTCGATTTGTGGAACACCTAAACTTTAGTTTATGATTTTTGTAACTGTAGTGTTAGATGTCTTTATTACGAGGTGCAGCAGAAAATTTATTGCTGTAATATTGCCTATTTGAAAATCAAAATGTTTTTGGCGAAGCAATATGGTTAGCCTACATTCTCAAATACAAGCCAGATTTATTTTATTGCTTGTCAAATACAATATATCACCATAAAGTGTGTTAACGCTAGTATCGTTACTAAGTAGTAAAATAGTAGACATTATCTCCGTATCACATGCCATTACATAAGAAACATCTGAAGACATATCAGTCATCTTTATCAAAAGATAATCAGTACGATTACCACGACAACGTCTCAATTTCAAGCATCTTTCTTCCTTGTGTTGAAAAAATAAGATTTACTTACCGGGGCTTGAATAAAGCCCTTAGCAGTGAGGAACCGGTTGTACCGTCAAGTTCAAAATACTCACTAAAAGTGGGTTTCACAAAAGTCATCTGTCAACATGGGTAAGGGCTCGCGTCCATCGACACCGGTGCACCATCCTACGATCTTATGACGTATGTGATGTGGACCAGGTATGAAAGATATGCACAAGAAATACGAATACTTATTTGTAGCGTGGAAATGCTATATATTATTTGTTTTTGTTTGCAGCTTTATACACAAAAGACTAAAAAATCAAAGACAAAAAGGTCATCCACTCCGAGAAGACCTTTTTTGTCTTTGATTTTGTTGTCAACCGGTATTTTTGGGTTAAAGTGAAACATATGGAAGTTTGAGTCATTTGCTTGGAAACAAATTAATAATATTATTTTCATTCTTTTTAATATTGTGGGGTCTTCAAAATTATGTCCTAGCTGGCGTAACTACTCCAACAAAAAATGATTATTTTTACTTATTTTTTGTGCTGGGCTCTTCGTTAAACATGGGGGATCTTACCAATACAAATATGATGCCATAATATCGTCCAAATCGAGACCAATTCACATTAGTTCGTAATTTAAAGAAAATTTACGCAGATATTTGGCAACCCGCAGAGATTTTATTGCAGAACAATGTTTCTTTGAATTCACACTACATCAAGTCCCATTTGACTGACTGTAGCCGCGGGTTTACGAGCGAATGAGATCACGCATGTTGCAGTGTGCGAGGGAGATAGCTTGGCATCTTATCGTGCTATAGTGACTAGAATACCTACTTAGTTGTAGTATCCGATAGAATTATGTAGCCTAGCTGCTGCTACCATTTACACCTGTGCCATTACTATCTATATCAGTTTAGCGTAAATGTATTTAATTTTCAATTACGTTCCTGGTATGTTCGAATTTTGAGCTATTTATTTAAAATGTATGTAGTCCGCCCATGCACCACTAGGTGCATGGGGGAATTAATGCAATAAGATATTCTCTACCAGCCAACCTTTGGTTCGAAAAGACTACACTGTGGTAGGTGCGCAACAAATAAATAATATATTAAAAATAGAATTCGCTTTGAAAGATACTAGTAAAATACATGGCAAGGAATGCTGAATACATTATTTTTCCATAGGGCAAACTCGTACAAATAAATCGACAGCCAGGCGTTAGCTTAGAGCAGATTTAGGGCTAATGCGATCACAAGTGTGGTAAGAAACAGCCCTAATGGAGCTAATTAATGCTTAGCAGATGACATTAATTAATACATCCGTCAATGTATGAGAGCAACTTACGATTAGAAGATGTTGCGTGACCACACGATTTTTATTTCGATTTACAACGGAATCTGCGCAGTACCTACTCACAAACATCGAAAACAGCTCTAGCGCTCTTATTGAAATCCACACTAATAGTATAATTTAAGCGTAAGTCTGACTGTTTTTTTGTAACGTGTTAACAACTAAATGGTTTTGGTTGAAATTTCGGCATATGAGTAAACAAAATCGTGGATAAAGACATTTTATCCAGGGAAGATGTTTCCTTGGGACAATTAACGATCTTCACGCGGGCGAATCCTATGAAAGAAGCAATTATTTCTATAAATACACTGTTTACCATCTATTATTAAGCAAATAGCTAATTAAACGTAAATAATCTATTTATTTACATAAGCAATATGTAATCTACGATCGCTGTTCACTATCGTCACTGTATACATTATAACATGTGTAACCCTAGACAGTCTGGAAAAGTCTGTGTTATCAAGTGAAGACATTATTATATCAATCGCGTGGTTGTTATGTGGTTCCAGACAGCATACAGTTCTGGTATAAAGTAAACAGGTGTCCAAAGAATTAGCTTTATCAAGCGTTTTGACTCTTGTTTAATATTCTGGTCATGTAGCATTAGCTAAATGCTTTCTGCAGCCTTCTGCCCAGCGTGCCGCCTACAGCTATTTCCGCTTATTTCATTATAATGGTTTTCGTCGCAAATTTTCAATTTCCTTTCCACCTTACATTTCCAACACATTGATCGCGAAATGCAGTCCTAAAACTTTCTGGAAGCAGGGTCCTTAACCCAGACCAAAGTTTTTGCCTTTGGACTTTCCTAACATCTAATAATCCTGACATTATCAGAGCTTAATCCTTTGTAAATCTCTCGTATGCCGATGGTCAGTCTGGCTTAGCCGATGATCCGTAGCGTTATCATTAATAAAGGTTACGTGGCAACCGGTTCTGTAGCCGCGGGCCTACTCCACCCAAATCACTATGTTGTTATGCATTCTCACCTGTGTAGCATATATTGTGAATGTGCTTATATCGATCGTTAGAAGACTGTTTATCGTACCAGTTCTGTAACTTGCCAACTTCTAATCAGCCGTCTGATATACCGGTTTTGTTCTTCATGTTAGACAGTCTTTTTTATTGTTACATTGTCTATTTTATCCACTGGATTGACGACTTTCTCCTTATTGTCTTTTGTCACAGTGAATTTAGGTACTACTCTTGAGAAACCAAAACTGCCAGGTTCTGATTTAATATCTACATATATCGTCTATATCTTGTAGAGTGATTTGATTCGATCTTATTGTTTCTGTCAACGAACTACCACAGCTGACATTAGATTTGACAGTTGTGTCGATCTAATCAGATCCTTGATCGGCTTTACTAGAGGTCAGTTACGACATCTATTGGTTATAAACTATGACCATAAAATATTTGCCAGAAAGCTCAATGGTGCTGAATTTGAAATACATATAAGCAAATAATAAATAGGTAGGTAATCTTGTATTGAATGTAAGTAATTAAGGGGTTTTTTTCTTTATTCGTTGTTAAGAAACTTAGTATGAATTTCTAAACAGATACAAGAACTACAGGAAAATCAGTTAATATTGTCTAGCCTCGCCAAAGGCGAATCATGATTCAGTAGCGGAAAAAGTTTATTATAATGATAAGGTACAAGCGGTCAGGTAAGTAACCTTGCCTACGAATGAGTACCTACCAGGCAACCGATAGATCTTATGCAGAAAATGCTCAAATATCTCTCTCCTCCCGCTCTGCCCGGAGCGAGAGGAGTCATTTTAGTTTGATGGAGGAGTGTCAGACTCTTGCTGACTAAAACCCGCCCGTGTTACTTCAAATGCTTTTTGCGTTCCAGGGCCGCGGCAGCTCTTTCGAGCAATTCTTTAACCCTGGTAGATCTTTAACTTAAAGGAGTGAAAGCGAAATACGATGTCATAATTCCAATTATAAAAGCCGCATTGTACTGGTCTGAAACCATATCTATGAAAGTTAAACTCGCTCACAGATTTATGGCCATATAAACCTTTTTAGATTATGGAAGGAATGTACAGCCGTAAATTAATTAGGTTACCTAATTAAACAGCCATAAACGACGTTACTTAATCAGCTGTGACAGAGCAAAGCAAAAAAGTGAACACTGATTTGAAATGTGAAAATTAGGCTTTCTTTTCCTAAATAAAGCATTCGTGGTGCATCTCTTAACACTACCGAAGTCAACGAGAAATCAGTACCAGAAACCAATGAAAAATAATTTAAAAGTTGGGAAGAAGCAGTAAAATGGTCTTAAATCTAAAAGAGTAGATTTTTATAACTAACTATCCAGTAACGGAGTTGCGAAGATCAGTCAACTACATTCTTAAGTTAGACTGAAAATCGTCTCAACATAACTGGGAAAATAGGCAGATAATGATGAAATTTATATCATTAATTGACGTGTGTTAACGCGACGTTGATTCGTCTTCTATGTTGCACCACTAGTTCCACCACATGGAAGTTAGTTTTCAAGACTTACTGTGCCGAATATGCACCGGATATTTATTATGGATGACGACAGGCAGTGTCACAAACATTTAAAAAGGAATAACATACAAAATATTTGTTGAGCATTAATCAGTATGACGACGTAACGATAACAATAAGCGATAACAGTTATTCATTTGAGTTTAAAAAAATATTTGCTTGTGACGTTGAATTCTTGTATGAAATTATTTAATTCCTTATCATCATTAGAAATATCATCAGCCCATACCACTTCTTTCAAAGCTACAATCTATCTCCAATCACATGCCTTTCAAATCAATTGTTGGCTACTTTCATCCAGTTGCTAAATAACCTGCAAAAATCTTCGCTTCTAGCCAATTTCTTGTCATAGATATTTCTGACAATATCAGAAATATGTACCTAAATAATAATACTTCCTATTTTAGAAATAATTTTAATCTTACTTTTGCTACATAAAAGATAGTGTTGTGCTGTAGATATCTGTAAGATTACTATCGCAAAAATATGATAAATAGGTAGGTATTATTGCGTAATATATATGTATGCTTAATAATCGTAGATGTAATTTTTTTATGTTACGTGTTTGCATAAATGCTTGATCGTCCTAAAAATAGACTTTGAGTAGAGAAAAATGAGCAAAATCTAAAATGAATTCTTTTTTCCTGGTTTTACACCGTAGGTACCTAAATGCCGTCTATGGTGAACCTAGGTAGATGAATTTAAGATGGCAAATAAAGGTAATTGAAAAAAACAACCGTATAATAAGGGTAATTTCTTCAGTGCCATCTCCTCACCCGCAGGTGAGGAGATGAGATGAGAGGAGATTGCACTGAGAAGCGACTTGAGAGTGGCTACTCTCCATGCAAGTATGGTTATTAGGTATATAGGTACCTAATACCTTAATCTTGGGTTCCTTCCTAGGCATTCTTTAAATAGTTAACTCATTCTAAGCAGTCAGTAACAGAAAAAGACATGATATCCTACCTATAAAGCATGCCAAGTTATCTAGGATCAAAATTACACAAGATCAATAACCAGACGATTTAAAATAAGTCTGGTATATCAATAAAAAAATCTGGGGCGTGTCTGAGTCTCGGTGGGAACATTTTCTGCCCATAGCGTTTTTTGCTGTGACCGATCTATAACCAACCAGTATTTGGTCAAATCGACTCGGGGCGAATGAATATTTCTTTTTCTATTTAATAAATGGTGTAGGCGTTTGGGTACACGAGCACTCAAAACAACGCAAAATATTTAATCCGTTGGTTGTCATATATTTTACGTAAATGTTTGATATTTCTATTTCATGGGGTCGTTGAACCACAGACGTATTATGTTGAAATGGAATGTATCTGATCTATCAAAACCTGTAACATTAGGTATCATTCGAACATAGTAGATTAGTAGAATCACGTTAGAGGTTCGCGATGATTTACTATTCATCGCCATTCCAATAAAATAAAATGTTTTTATATTTTTATTAGGTACCTATGTTATATTTGGCAATGTCAAAACTGCGGTAGGTAGGCAAACAGATGCAATAATTTTAGATATTCACACATTCAACAGCCATGAAAAAAATAATAACTTTGGAATAATATTGATGATAAAATGAATCATAAAAATATTCTTAGGTAAAAAACAAGTTGTGTTAAATATAAATTTATTACAGCGCCATCTAAGATTCCTTATGATAAACTTGTGACTTTAGTGTTGCTACTCGATACTAGGTGGCGCTATTAGAAGATCATCCAATTTGCAGAAATAAATATGCAAAGGATTAACAAACAGCAAACAATTGTTTATATTTATTCAATAAAATGTTAAATCAAATTAATTATATTATAAGTTAGATATACTTATCCCTTTTTTCTGATTATCGGCTTGACCATTGAGATGTTGCTTGTTTGTTGACCGGAAAAATCGGCACGCTTCAGTGAACACGTTGTGTAGCTTATTGTGAATATTATTGCTGCAGCAGTTGGTTAAAAGATGAACACGTTTTGGATTACGTTCTGTTCTGGATTGGCTGTATTCAAAATATAAAGAACTTTTTTGGTGCAAAATTCTATCAAAAGATGGCGTAATAGTGCTGCTCAGTTAAAGTTATTTGAAACTAAAATGAAGAACGAGCGATAAAAAATTCTACGAAATACTGAAATATCGGGTAATAACTTAAATTAAATAACTTAAATTATCTATTTATTTCTAGGTTGTATTGTAAATTGTATAGACTATTGAAGGTTTGGAAGGTACATAGATTATATATCTAATTTTCCGTTGTGGTAGGCAGTCGTAAGGCAACATACGTTTATTTTAGCAAAAGTTTAGTGTTTTTGTCTTTCTTTCTTTAATTTATACGTGTAGCGTAAGTTCTTTTAGAACTTGGTAGGTATTATTTTTTTCTTTCCTAACATAAACAGTCATGTGTTTCTAAGTAAAAACAATGTTCTAAATTCGAGCCCAATCCGTCAACGTTCGATTTATAAAAAATTCAAAACCCTTTCAACAATTAAAATACCACACATTTTATCAAACATAAATACTCCAAACGACATAAGATAACACAATAAACAAATCACTTGAGAAATTAAATAATCACCAGTTACATTCCATTATTCGAATCACTGACTTGTGTTGTGTGTTCGCGAGGCTAGGAATAGTGTTGTCAATTACCGTTTTCGACGATCGAGTAGGCGTGGTGTCCTTTGAGTGACTCTGACTCCTCCAACGTTTGCGTCGCGTCCAGAGTAGTTACAACCAGTAAACCTGACTGACTGCACTTGCCTCAATATAAATTTATTATCCTCCGTGGCTGCGCACGCTCCTCTCTGTCGTACAGTGAAATATTCTATCGGTTTTATAAAATCTAAAATCAGTGCCCTCATTGAGATAAGTTTGGCTATCGTTGTTCTAATCTGTGTCCATTGAACTGTCGGAAAAACTTAAAAGTGTGTGGAAACGGTGTGGAAACGGAAGTTTTATTTTTAGACTCAGTTTGTCAAGATTTATTGGTAAGGTTTTATTCAGTTCATTTCCATCATATTTTCATCTCAATTGTCCGATTTTTTTAATTCTAAAAATCGGACGAGATTCTTAATATTTCTATGAACTTGTTCATAATATTTCAATATAAAAATACTGATAAACTAACACAGTAACGCTGTTATTATTTAAATTATTTCAGAGCAAGATGCTCCATAGCCTACAATAATGTAGGTACTATGTTTCTTTAGCGAAAATTTAGTTTTTCCACCGTGGCCAACGGTGGAAATATTTATATCATAATTTGAAAAATTAGTTTCATAGTTCCTTCACGGTAACAGCTACTTGCATTTTAAAAGATTTAAATAACATTAGTACCCAGGTGCTCACTAAGCCACAAAAACGTGGACTATTAATGAAGTGATAAATATGGATTATGTGTAATTCTATAATTAGAAATAAAATCACGCGATCGCTTAAGATACAATGATTTATAATACATGACAGTGTGAGCTTAGTCATTGCATTTATTATTATAAATGAACTAAGTTATTTTATATTGCAATGTTATTTTATGAGCTTTCGCAATTACGAAGATAAATTAATTAGGAAGTATTTTTGTGGGACTGTCTTTATGTAGAACTTTGACGTTCAAAAAGTGCTGGAAATAAGTCTAATTTGAATAAATGACCCTTGATTTTGATAGTTTAAAATATGAAAACGCCAAAATCATATACGGATGAAATATACTCGTCTATGGTATTTAATGATGCTAATATTATTAGTTTCATGAAAGTAGATTTTTTTGTTTTCAAAGAAAATCTGTGATATGAAAACTTCATTGCATAATAAGTTTTGAATTACATAATTTATTGGGTGTCTCATCTATGTTTTTTGTTGAAATAAGTTTATTTTCATAATAGTTTAATATTTTTAAGCCAATATGGCCTATAGAACAAATGCAATAAGGTTTATCAACAGAAAAATATTATTTTCGTAGAAAGCAAAATAAAATCTAGCCATCGGGCAAAAATGTGGGGGGCAACGTGAACCCTACCTATTGTTAAAAAAAATATTCATCTAACTTCATGGAAAACCCTTGGTATCAAATTAAGATCCTTCATATAGAATTAAAACATATTGACACTCCTAATAACCCTGTCCTCCATTAAGTCAGTTTTTCTGCCACCTATGTAGTTTCAATTACATTGCTCAAAAATGTTTTGATAAGATACAATTAATTACGAACACAGTTTGATCTCATTGCATTTAATTGTTCTAGAATCTAGTTTTGCAGCTGGCGGGTCTTGATAAGTCCATCTAGTCACTGTGATAACTGATAACCCTAGTTGGTACTGCTTATGAATTGGAATTTAGCCGCTGAAATATTGATTGACGTTCAGTGAGTTTCAATTTTGATAGTTTAAGAAGTGTGAACAACCTTTTTAGAGGAGGCTCAACTATATAAGTAATATATATATATATATATATATACTTTAGAATTCACATTTCTTGCTATATTTTTTTTATTTTAGAAACATTTTAACGAGTAATTCTGATTTTAAAATACTTGATTAATGTGTTTTTATGCTAAACAAACTCACTTCCTCCACCTCGATAGTAGCAAAGTTAAAATAGAGGAGTTCTTTTTTGGCTTGAAAGGGTATTCATTCACACATTCTGCCCTTAAGAGATTACATGTATATAGGCCAAATAAAAAGCGTGACGTGAATTAATTACGACAAAAACATGTATTTGGACAGAGGTAAGATCTGTAGGTATGCTATGCTTGACCATTCATGCAATTTTCATAGAATTTTCACAAGTGGATTACACTCAAATATGAAAAAAGTCAGTTTGTAACACATGCTGATTTGTATGCATTTCCCACCACATTTCACATTTCCTTCAAGATAATGCAATGACAAATAGAACATTGAGTCACATGCAGACTTGCTTCACATTCTTTTTTGAGCCCTGGCAGTTCAAAGTGAAGTGCAACGACCGTTATCGTTGTGATTAGATATCCAATGCACCACGTGTACTATTAAGTGGATAGATAATATATATATTTACAAATATAACATAATAATTAATTGACGCTGATCGAGCTTCACCGATCAGGAATAAAACGTTCAGATTTCAAATGATAAAAATAGAATCGTTTAGTTAAACATATATACATAACATTTATTGTTTAATTCTGTTCTTAGCTCACAAACACATTGTGTTCTTGAGATTTTGACGTTTTTTAATTATTCTGGCCCTGTGCTGGATTTACAGTTTTGTTTAAATTAAGAGTGTTCTGTATGGTGTTGGACGAAAAAAATAGCATCATCCCATCACTTCAGCTACACTGCGATCGCCAAACCGCCTGCCAAGCGTGGCGATTATGGCAAAGTCCTTTGGGGGAGGCTTATGTCCAGCAGTGGACTTCTTTCGGCTGCTATGATGATGCTGATGAATAGTAGCCCACTGGCTGGCATTGTTAACAGGGTTATTAGTATTAATGAGTAAGAAAGGAATAAGACTCCATATTAATTTAAGCGTGTCTATCAATATTTTGAAAAAATCAAAATGGGGTTTCATTAAAAACATTCCATTCATAGTAATGTGCCAAACCAACGTCATACTATTTTCCGCTTATACAAAAGGAACTTGCGTTTGATTTTACAGGATTATTCCAATTCTATCCTTATAGCATACGTAAATACTACGTAAACATTTGACAGAATTTGTACTTTTTAATTTTATTAACTTCTACGTTTCTATTTCGCATTATTCTCTACCTAAGTACTGCTGCTAATGTACACATGAATAAATATGAAAATGAAGTTATAACCATATTAAGGCCTTATTAAATGCGTGGGCTTCAAAGAGCTGCGATCTAATGCTCCCTTCGTGCGTTTGCTCGTTATGAATAATAAGCACCTACATGCATATCTGTACATTTATATCTATACAAATAAATAAAATGGAAGTGTCTGTTTGTAATATCAAAATAACAACATATTTTTACTATTTTCATACAAACGCACTTTCGTATTTATCTTCTTCTCTAATATATATAATTCTCGTGTCACAGTGTTTGTAACAAAATTCCTCCGAAACGGCTTGACCGATTCTTATGAAATTTTTTGAGTATATTCAGTAGGTCGGAGAATAGGACGTTAACTATATTTCATACTCCTAACTGATAAGGTTGGGCCACCCCAAAAAATATTTTTTAATTTATTGGACAACATTTTTAATTTGGCATTAAAAATACATATAATATTAAATGTTCACCCTTCTACCACCAACCCCTATTTTTTAATAGCGACATTAAACAAAGTCGGGTTAGTAACACCATTTATAACTCAAGAACGGCTGGACCGATTTTGAAGATCTTTAGTTTTTTGTATTTGTGTCTGTCCCAAATAGCAGAATAACTATTAGGTAAAACATTACAAAAATTCACGAAAAAAAACCTCGTACAATAATTCGTTCGCAACGCCATTTCTGATACATGAAAAATTTATTATGATGCGGTATGAAGTTCACCGGGACAGCTAGTAATATATAAATGCCAAAGTGTGCCTGTCTGGCTGTTACCTCTTCACGCTTAAACCGCTGAACCAATTAAATGAAATTTGGTAAAGTTTGAGTCCCGAGAAAGGACATAGGCTACCTTTTGTTGCGAGTTAAGGGCTTGAAGGAGTTGAAATAGGGGATGAATATTTATAAGCGAGTCAGTCATTATTTAAAATGAAACCACAAACCTTTGTACACTACTTTGCACTTGATAAAAAATAAATCAACAAATGATCAAGCGTTTTTGATTTTTTTTTTAAAATTTGGCAGGACTGATTTAAATAGGTCTTTTAAATAGCTTATGTTATAAGAATTTACTAAGGCTACATTATTTTAGAAAAAAGAAAAGAGGATAAAGGTTACCATATTTATTGTTTGCAAAAATGTTTAGTCTTAAATTTACCAAATTGTCTCTTTGTTATCTGTGGAGAACGTGGTTGATTTCACATTAGTATAATTTCTGTATCCTATATTTTTTGACATTTTTAATGTTTAATAGTTTGTTTTCCCGAAGAATAAAATACTAATAATAAACCGGACGTGGACGAAGTCGCGGGTAACAGCTAGTTAATAATACATCTACTATTTTCCGTCACAAATTAAAGCGTACAGGATGTATGATATATTTATGTATATGTACATTGTTATGTATAGAAGTAATGTATCAGTATCACGAGGTTCCAATTACTACGGTCTCGCTAAACGAACGGCCGGCGACATTTAATACGTCACGTCTCAGAAGTAAAACAATTCACGTTTGTTGAACTCGATGCTTTTTAATCGAGTCATCGTCGATCAATGCATCTTGATTCCGGTCCCAAATTAAAATCAATTCGATCATTCGCTGAATGAGACACGTCTATTGTAGAACTGGAAAATCCGTGGCTTCATGTGACATAATAACAAAATTTTCCAGTGTAATCTTTAGAAACACCGAAATCAGTTTGACATTAATACACATGTTTTCGGCTTCTTAAAAGATAAATATGACGAATGATTTTTTTCGATCGATTGATAACCTGCATATTCTATTTTATCTTAGTAATCGCTCTGTCAGTCACTGCTGAGAATCGTGACTCGGTTTCAATTTGTCAACGATTTTTCCATCTACATAATATTACGATCATCCATTAGCTGGTGGATTGCGGTGCAGATAGGTATCTCCAGATACTTGGCTGGTTGGTTGGTCTTATCACCGTTTCAGGATAGACATAGAGGCCAAACGGTAAAAGGCCTAGAGGCTGAAACGGTAAAAAACCTAGAGCTCGTTTGCCCTCTGTTTTATCTGTTACCATCTTGTAGGATACTATTTAAATCTTTATAAATCATTCAACGGAAACTTAATTTTGAAGAATAAACGCAAAATAAACGCATGACATTTCAGTATAAAGTCTGATATCAATTTGCCTAATTAAATATTTTTACAACCTGTATGGCCGGAGCAAGTTATTAAACCGAGACCACGCCCTTTTGGTCACGCGCGCAGTGTTGCCGACACCTCGTTGAATGAAACTGTCAATCAAACAAGGAACCTTTCCATAATAATAATATATTATGAGCCGACAAAAACCAGATACAAACCTGTTGTTTCGACGATAAAAGATTTATATAAACAATTATATATTTTATAAAATTAACACCTATTTTAAAAGGAGCTTGGAAACTGAAAAAATCTTGAGAAGATTGAATAATTTTCAGCACGAAAGTTATATAAATCACGGAATAATCCAGAGAAAGTCGTTAAAATGCGGTCAAAATGCGCTATAAAATTACCCGTAAATGTCAAAAATCTGTATCACTTTAATAATATAGAGAATGTTTACTTAAATTTTATAAATAAACTTAAACTTTACTAATTAAATCGTTAAGATTTCACATGAAATGTCAGAAAAAGTTCACCAGTCGCTAGGGGCTTTGCAGACTTACTTGAGTATATGTAATCATTAAAACCGATCATCGGTGTATTCTAGGGCTCTTACCACTTCCGAGTCATACGATTTGGAAGGACCATCTCGAATCATTCAGTTATAGATTGGTATTTTTTTAACATAAATCGAGGGTATTTCCGTTGTTGGCGACGGAGTCGAGTGGAGTTCCTTCCAATAGACTTTTAAAATGGGCCTTGGACCTTTGATACATAATATGTAATATGTTTCATATATAATATGTAAGTTAACATTATATAATATGGAAATATTCCTACTTTGTCAAAATTATTAATTCGTCTAGTTCTACGCGTGAATTGTTGACATTTGACAAGTTAGATTGATCTTACCTGGTACCGTGTGCATTCAATGTCTGATAATATTATCTCAAAGCTTTCGAATAGTGGTGTTAAATTGTCAATGAAAACATTATTATACCTACTAGTTTTATAAAAATATTCTAAAAGGCGATACATCTCGTAGTAAAGTATAGATTCCGGAAATTCAAATTTATCTTGACCGCGTTTCTTCTAAAACTAATTTTATTCAACTCGAGAAAAAATTGTCACGCAAATTGCGTATTACGTTAAAAATAATATTTATGTCATAGTCAGCCTACTAATGAGAAATAAAAGCAATGATACAGTAGTTTTAACAGAATATTTCCGAGCTTTGGAGTCTGCCAAACATGAAGATTTGATTTTAGCAGTCCTTGTTTGCGATACGGAGGTTCTGTTCAAAAATCTAAACTTGGTTGGATCCGTATTGGTTAAAAACTTAGTAGATAGTGTAAAATACACATTTTTAATGAACACTAACAAATCTTAGAAGAAAGATAGGAAAATTTTGATTTTGATAATTTGTGTTTGATTTTTTAACTCTCGAACTTAGTAGGCCAATTCTACAAATTCATGGAGCAAATGGAACAGAATGGATACAATATGCCAAAAATAAAGTTATTATTTTATTCACTGTACTGCCTGTTTTTTTGAGGAACTTTACGTGCTCTAATTTCTAAGAAGCATTATTTTTCTATAAAAAAAAACACCGGAAGTGTAACAAAGAATTTTTCTCCGTAGTGTGCGCGTGAGTTTATTCTGCGCATGACCTCTTTTTATCCCGACACTTCCGATCGATACGTATCTGAAATCACTCAAATGTAACGGCCATCAGAACGACACGAAGCAAGACACCTGACATGGTAAAACTTCTATATGTATAAAAAGTAGGCACGACAGTTTGTCTGTTATGTTAAAAATAGTATTTTTTTAATGAGTGGCGTCTCGCAGTTCAACCTATAAGCTTGTCGACTGCTTAACCGGGCTTGCCTGTGGTGGCCTTAATATAATATTAAAGCCTCCAGCCAGGGCTTATAAAAAACTTACAAACTAAGCGACTACACGCTAAGGGCACCCACTGTGAGGTACGGGCCTCGGCTTAGGGCGTCGCTTGGGGGAGGACAGCTAGGGACGGGCTGGATCGAACTAGTGTTAAAAAAGAGTGTTGAAATAAAATATTGGTAGCTTTTGAAACGACTACAAAAATATAGAGAGCTTATTTCGTATTTGTTACTGATAAGTAGGAATTGGCGGTTTGCTTGAAATATAAAAGCACACATAAACCTACAAGTGCACTTTGCAATTGCAAAGTTTTATTTTTCTATTTATGCATGCAAATATTATTGCTTCTCGATGATTGTCGGATCTAAAGTACCCGCATATCCAAACAAACAATAAACTTTTAATAGTCTATACGAAATGCGAATACCATTCAGAAGGTTAAGTGTGAACCGTGAACTCCAAATCTATTACTACGTACCAATCCGTTTAGTAGGTACTCGTAATTCCGTATGATTAATTGGTTCAGCTTTTTGAAAGCAGTTAATTGAATACAAATCGTGAATACGCAATAAAGCAGTTCTGTGACTGAATGACAAATAAAAGTTTGTATCAGTGGAAATATTATGATATTATGTTTCAATATATAACAGCATTTTTTTTAAAACCTTCGGTATTAGGTTAAAAAAAATGCCTGTGAAAGACCAGTGATTCTATAAGGGTTCCGTTCCGAAACCCAGAAAAAAAGAACTTATTATATTATTTTTAGTGACACTGTAACCTAACCTATTTAAAAAACGGTTTTCCGATGGCAAAACGATTGCTTAAGTTAAGGTTTAAACGACATATAATGTTTACAGATTGGTCAACGCAAACACTCACACACAACACTCTGGCTTTGTTTTTTTAATATTGGATAATATAAAAAAAACAAAGCCAGAGGCAAAAGTTAGTAGCTTAGTTCAATTAAGCAGTGGTCACGCAATTTCATGCACTTTGCTTTGACAGTGCAGCATTGTATCCATTGTGTTACAGTCGACATGTGCCCTAAATAGCAGTGATAAATGTGTTGTGTTCGCACGAGAGCTTCGACGGTTAGAAATCGACATGTGTGCGAACTTGTATGGGTAAAGCTGTATGGATTGAGCATATAATGTACTGACGTTAAAAGCTACAAATTTTAATTTACCCATTTACCCAACGGCGAAACTTAAAGAATAGTTGTGATTTTAAGGTTCCGTACCCGAAGGATAACCAACGGAACCCTATTACTAAACCTCCGCTGTCCGTCTGTCTGTCTGTCTGTCAGCGGGCTATATCTCAAGAATCGTAATAGATAGACCTTAAAAATTTTCTCAGAGTGTGTATTTCTATTGCCGCCATAAGAACAAGTAATACAAATTAAATTAAATTAAAAATTGAAGGGAGCTCCCATACAAGATTTTTTTTTTCGGTTTATGCTACGGAGCCCTTCGTGTGAGAGGTCGACTCGCACTTGACCAGTTTTCTTTCCAGTGCAAGGCAAAGGCATCCCTATTCTCTTCCACTGTTCTTTGTTCGAATGAGATTGTCAGCCAATCCTTTTGTTATGTGTGTTTCGGTTAAGATCCACAGTGTGTTTGTGTTTATTTAATCCCATAGCTTATTCAGGGCTACTGAAATATTCTTTAAAGTGGATACACTTAAAAGCCAGCTTTTTCACTAAGTTCATACTCTTCACTAAGATTACAAATCAAATTGTATGTACTTACCATGAATCGTCATATTTAAATATGGCCTACCTACATACATGCAACTTGATTTGTATCAAAGTGACAGAATCGAATGAATTCATGCTTTACCATCAATCATTTTGAATACCTCTCGGGCCTAAGATGCCTCTTTATGAACTTCATGCGATACAAAATTTCACGTTGCATCCTCTGCCTTTGGAATAAGATCCAATCACATCTTGAAAACATGACATGTGACCAAGCCAGGAATGATTTGCACAAAGGAGATTAAAGGAGCTTGAAGCTCTAGCACAAAAAAAAAACACCTGTCAATCAATCAAATGATTCTCGGCACATTCAATTTAAACATCTCAGCAGTATTATAGCCTAGTAATGGTTATGTAACATTGTAAATACTAGCGTAACCAACGTGCGTGAAATAATAAATAGTAGACACACTATGACTTGCATTCAAGATCAAAGGGGGAAATGATATCCATATCTCGTCATCAGATGCATTTACAAAGAATTGACAGAAACGTAATGCAGCAGCGCACAATTTTTCTGTGTGTAATTCAATAAGGTACCGAAACCTTGCAGATTTGATAGATGTCGACATGACGTTAAAAAAGGTATAATTTTGGAAATTAAGACGAAAGATTTTTTTTTTGAAGAAGTTAGGAAGAGATACAGATTCGAGTGGGCCTGTCCAGCAGGTAGTGCAAGCATTAGTCAGTTATCGACTATCGTGTAGCCCAACTTAGAACTTTAAGGAACCCAACGATTTGAGGAAACCAATAAGGATATTTGGGTAGGCTGCATAAAGTACTCAAACTGCCAAACCGTGATGTCTTTCATACATTGTGTCTCATAAAAAAAAACACTCTAATGACTCACTTCGTCTGAAGTTAGAACATTCCTTTCACGAATCAGATACTCCATTGGAAAACCATAAATAGGTATTATTGGTTATTAATAGGCACATTTGGGCACGTGCTATCAAAAAACTTAACAGGCTCAAATGATTGATGTAATTTATCCAAAATGTGTTGATATGTTTGTAATTTGTCTACGTGTTCGAACGAGACGGTTGATTTAAGATGGATTACTGTGCGGGCGCAAAACGATCGATTAATGTATTCAATACCACTTGATATATATACTCGATTCTTGCTTTATTTTACTTCGATATCCACGTTAATTTACTGACGCTTTTACACGACAACGTCGAAAAGAAAGAAGAATTATCGAATGTTGAAATTCTTTCTTTTTCTTGAGATTATCGGTTGAAGATGTGTCATCCATTTGTTTGTGGGAAATGCGCATCTTATCGGCCGATTGTAATTTATATGTAAAAGCATCCGTTTGGTATTTAGAGGTCTCTCTCTCCACAATCAAAAAATATGTAGATATGGTTTAAATACGAGACTGTGACTAATGCTTAATTAATAAGTGGAAGGAGCCGGCCCAAACATTCCATAAACCAGTCCACAGTTGATCAAAACGTTCTTCGTAATAACATTCTCCTAACAGAATTTCACTAGATACACGATTCTAACCCGTCCTGAATTCCTGTCCAAACGCACAGCATACCTACTAACCTGTGTGAGCCAATTATTTAATAACGTGACTTGTACGGAAGTCCCTTATTCTGACGAATATAATCTAACAGGCGTATTGACACACCGCCGGTGAACCGGCTTGAGACAGCGTCTAAATAAAAATAGGACAACGATGTGTCTCAAATAAAATGTGCTAGACGAAAGATTGTCCTGAATTTTCTTAATTGATTATAATGGTGAATATAAGAATATTTATGGCTGAGTCTCTGTCAACATTTGTGTTAATCAAGAAAATGTTTAATACGGAGATTTTGCGTTATTTCTTTTGAAAGATGTCTTAGTAGAAGCTAGTCATGATCTGGTGAATGATGTAAGTAACAATGATAAAAGTAATTACATTCCTGCTGTTGATCGGTCTGTCATAGAAGACAAGAGGCCCACAACAACAAAGCCTGTCGATTAACTGATCAAAACAAAACCACTAAACTGTTATTAAACACTTTGCTTAATAGCCCGCCAGACGATGAAGAACAATTATTCTTAATTCCAAATAAACGCGATTTCACTAAACGCCACGTCACACACACAGCCGCCTCGTTACTCATAAATCACATAATTGTACATGTGACAACCCTCGAGGAGCGGAGAATTGAATTTAATTGACTCCGTTCTAAAAATAGTTCGGGATTGAAGCTAACAGGGCTGTCACGTAGATGGAACGTGATGGCCCTTATGAGTGCATTGTCTCGAGGAGGAGCATTTATTTATTTTCGTTTGGTCCTTGATGCTATGCGAATGCAAACGCTGTTCAACGAAGAATAGCGCCTGTTAAAGTTTGGTGATGTTATCATAGTAGGTAGAGTTATATCAGAGTAGTTGGTTTTCAAATATTCCATAGCCAGTCCAATGGTTTCTATTTTAGTATTCTTAACATTCACATCATGAGTCTCACTTAATGGCTAAATTACATACGACGAAGACTAGTCCACTATTGCCTTGTAGAGTAATCTATATCTGAGGCAGTGCAAAATAGCAAAGTGCTTGGATATGCAATCGTCGATGCAAATATTTGCTAGTGCATATTAGGTATAAATTTATCATACTGAATGCAACATGCAGTACCTAGATTATTTGCTATCTTGCGGTCGCTGGTTTTTAATTAACACGATATTGTAAGTTTGTATTAGAATTATGAGTAGAACATGTTCAATTAATAGAGAAGCGTAGCCGCATGATTAATTATAACGACCTCTTATAAAGCCGTTGGATGTTATAGAAAAAAATATTAATGTAATAATCGTATATTATGATGACAGTTCTAAAACAAGGAATAGACATTTTTACAACACAGGATAATAACGTGTTTTATTTAGATCTTAATGTTACTCAGGAGTCAATTAAAATTTTAAACGGTTTGGACTACAGACACGAATACATGAATGCGAAATTAAAATTAAAATTTTAAGCAGACATTGATGCTACACTGTTGTAGAATCAATATCTGCTCAAGACGAGTCAAATGACTAAAATATTCTTAGGTTTCCATTGCTGATACTAATTTAATCCTACATGAATGTTACAGTAGTATTAAGAAAATCAGTAAGCTTACACATGTTATTAAAAATGTCGCTTTTGCACCGGCCGCGGTACGACGGACGTGTTAATAACTGACCTGCAAAGGCCACTTTCGACTTCTAGCAATGAAATATTACTCAGAAAGCGGTTGCCTTCATAATTGTACGTGTTATAAAAGTGATTTATGTTTAGATTCTCAGTAAAGTAAAAGAAACTCAGTAAACTTACAAACTGGTATTTAAAACTAGCCACTTGTAGATCTTAGACTAGATACAGTTGAACAAATATATGTTTTAAAAGATTATATTGACTCAGGTGAGCGTGTTACGCTGCCAGTAGATAGTCAGTAACCCTATCGAAGTGATTTGAACCAGATCATGAGCTGTCAGTCTTTTCTATTGATGTTAGAGTAAAAGATAATGCTATCAGGAGACAGCTTCAGTACTGGATTTTTATTCTTATTTAATTGAAACATTTTTGAAGGAATGTGGAAGAGTTTGATCATAGAGTCATAGAGATGAGCTAAAAATAAAGTATCATATCACTTCCCGGTTTTCATGAGCTATAACTGAAATTAGCCAAAACATGCATGGCAGGCGTGGAAATTTTGGCTACGCTCTCTCTAGATTTGAAATGTTATGAAAGGTATTATTAATAGTGAAATGTGTTAGGTAATTTATGAAGGGCTCAGATATATTAATGAAGTGGAATGTTTTGCATCGAACGATTATGTAGATTGTGGTGTAGATATATCTCTTATGTGCCCTTTTCGATTTTCCTCATACCCATAATTGAGAAAATTGCAGAAAAATAAATATTTTACATTCGAACATTTATTTTTAAACCCGATCAATTAACGGTTAACAAAATAAATAAAATTTTAGGTAACGCACGCGACATGAATAAGCAATATCTCACAGTGGAACTCAATAAACATTGTTATATGTTTACATAAAGCTTGTGAAACAGATTTTAACGAGTAGATACGCAAATAAACACTTTATTTGGAACCTGGTAACCAGCCGAAACGGGTTCTGAAGTATCTCGCAAGACGGTATCGAAGGGCATGTCAATCTTATAAGATTATCTAGACATCCCTAGAGACTTTAAAATGGTGACAATGTCTGGGGCGTAAGTCTTACTGTCTGGCTGTGGTGTCTCATGTCAATTATTTGCTTTGATGTTTATCTTTCTTCCTTTTTCGTAAAATGGTAGCAGGCTACAATGGTAGTTCCAGCTTTTTGCAGCCTACCAAGTAATTTAGTCCTAATAGATTTTTGACCTTTCAATTCATTAGATCTTCATCTAATGAATTGAAGTCTCTTCATCTCTATACTATAAACATATTCAACTTCTTGGAACGCCTTAACAAGTGTTCAATTGTTACTTTGTCAACTAAGTCCTATGTTCCATTGCTTTTATAATAACTGATTTAAATAATACCTAAGACAACTGGAACATTATAATGCAGTAGTTAGCAATAAAGATAAACATAAAGCTAGACAATAAAATATTTAGATTACGGTAAGTGAACACCCATGTCATGGCAATTCAATACATTTAGCTGCCATGATGGGTGTGGCATTTCGAACTATATTCAGCAACATAGCTACATTGTGTGCATATGAGCCGCCCTTTACCTGCGATGATATTTTATGTACACCCACCGGAACTGAACAATTATATACGGAACTAGAACACCCACTAACTAAACCGGAGTAAGGCCGTTTCAGATTAACATTTCATTACGTCAATGCCTTCGGTTCGTCCTTAAGGATAGTGAGAATGTTGCTTCGGAAATTTCTAATACACCTGTTACATTCATAACTAGTTTTGTTGATGAAACTTTAGAAATCAATAATGTAGAAAAGCAAAACATCAAAATAGATGACGATGATCTTGATTAGCGAGGGAGCGAATCAATTGCAACTGTTTATTGATACTTTAATTTGTGAAAGTACAATGGGGTAGATCTTCTTTTTCTGTCTGGTGTGCACTGAAGCCCGGTTGTTGCCAAGAGCGACGTCAACGAGTAGGTTTTATTTTGTCTGTCAATTAAAATGCGGTTCAGACATTTGAATGAGTGTCACTAGTACATATCTGCATACAATTTTTTAAAACACACAACCAATTGAATAATAGTGGTAGAAGGCAAATTAATAATTAATGTGCTGTGAAACTGCATCTATTGTTAGATATTTGTAAATATTGTATACAGAATAAATTAATTTTCCATCTTTGGTGTAAGCTTGGTCATAATTATTTGCATTCAATATTTATGTTTATCCCAATTTGATATTATGATAAAATCATTAGTTTTGGCAAATTGCCCCGAGTCTGTCATATGCACCTTATTTTCTTTGTTGTTTATACAGTTCACAGTGTTTACCTTAGTTTTTAAATAGGTAGGTACTCAACTAAATATAGCTTCCCTTTTTTGAATAGAACTAAAATATCTTTATTCCTTTGTTATTCAGCATTCTTTATCTAAACGTTTACCATATTTAACCATATTTTAGTTTACGATACGATGCCTTTCCGTCAAGTTTTTGTTTATCTTGAACACTTCTACATTTTAATCTCCTAAATGTCATGTGTCGAGCTTATAACTGATTTCTCAATACAGAAGTCCAGTCACTAGCTCAATTTACTTATCTAGTCTGATACACATGTATGTTGATGACTAGTAATTTTAATTAACCGGTTTCTTTATTTCTTATCACTTTTAAACAGACATTTTGAGATTATCTGCACTTTAGTTAAATCGTTTAATATATTCTGATATAATACTTCGTCAGACTTTCCATCACGGAATATTTGTGTCACCATTTGTGTCATACCACGTGCTTTGTATCGAAACCAGCTATTCATTTTGAGGCCAGCGTTAGCAATGACATTTTCTTGCATATTATCAAAGAGGCTATTAACAAACGTACGTATGTTTCCTATCCAACATCCGTTTAGTTTTTCGTCGTTCGCGAAAACGAACACTTCATGTCATTCGGTAATTTATTTTAAAATTATTTCAAAATCATGCGGTTGACGTAGAAAGACATAGAATTTTTAAGTTAATCAAAAGGATTGGCCCGCAATCGTAGTGGAACAGGACAAGTAGAAAGATGGAAGGAAGAAGGAGGTCTTTGCCCTGTATTGGGTAAACACGGGCTTATAATAATATCATTTCAGAAAATTGTCTCGTCCTCGTATTGTGTCAAACAAGATTGACGATAAGATATGACATTGTCATGTGGTTGTATTGTTGCGTATCAATCAGGTGACCAATGATCTTTCCTACCAGATGTAAACAGATACAGTGTTTATCGCCCCTTAAACCTGGTATGTTGATAAGCCAATGAGCAATTGTATTGTAAAATCACTTCAGAAGCAGCAAGTTAAAATACACTTTTATAAAGCAAGGTCTTCGGTCAAGTAGGTAGATGTTAAAAATTTTCCTCTTCGTTGATTTTTGCATTTTCATCATAATGTCGTTCGTGACATGTGTTTCCCAAGAAAATGTAACGCGTTTAAAGACTTTTTCATTCATAAAACTTTTAAAATTTGTATTTGCAAGAATGGGCAAAAATAGTTTTGTTGATAACGGTGATATGAAGTTTTATAGTTGATTAGATTTTTAATTTGATTCTTGATGAAGTTCATTATTTTATTCATAAGGTTGTTGTATTTAAAAAATAGTATTAAATGATACTGATAGATGATATTTTTTTTTGTAAAGCATTACTCGTATATGTATATAATTTTGGTCTTTCCGTAATATAACTTTTCGCTTTAAAAACGTTGTTTCTTTAAACTCAAGATCTTACGTATTCTGGTACTTAAGTTATGATTAAAACTGACATGTAATGACCGTAGTATAGCAAGAAAACTATATTTTCAGGGCGGTGCCGAGACACGCGGGGCTGACTCCACGCCATCGGCACGGACTGGCGGCGCGCGTATCTACACTACTCCGCTCGTTCGCGCCCGCGCCGCACGGCTCGACCCACACACATCCTGCATCTCCCGACCCGTGCTCGACACCCAACACAACAAACAGTGACAGTGGACCTTAACGTACTATAACTAAAAAAACAAGTGAAATCCCTAGTGATTCCGTTCAGTGCTCGGTAACCGAGTGAATGCGCGTGTGCTTCGACACCCTCTGCTTTGGATCGTCACAGCGAACAGCTGCTGACGATGAGCCGAGGGCCCTAGTGAACACAGGTGGAGGAGCGCTTACCGTGGCGCCCACAGTGAACGGCGATAGGCGTGCTTTAAACGAAACGTATAGAGAGATCGAATTAAATGGTATAATGGGGACTCCAAGCGCAATGAACGCTGATTCAGAGAATTGTGTTGCTAATGCGACGATGACGAACGACATGCAGCCTCTCATAGAGAGGATAAGGGAGCTGGAGGCGTTGCTCAAGCAACGGGACCAGGAGATGTTGGAACTACGCTCGCAACTGGACAAGTTGCAGAGCGTGTTCCCATACCAGCAGTATGCTCGTGGATCGAGGGCTCCGAGGAAGCAGAGGGCTCAGGGTATCTCTGCCGAGCCACAGACTAGCTCCTCGCTGCAGGACTTGACTCACCAGACGTTCCCGACTTATGACAAGAACGAAGCGTAAGTACTTACAATAATGTTATCAACACTCGATAAAATAAACAAGTTCACATTCATGAGATATCAGATAAATTAGGTAACCTTTTTGTTACTGTTGTACTGTATTATGCTTTGATGAAGCAATTATAGTAAGTAAAGCAGAAAACTTTAGGCAGCTGTCGTTTATGTCAGTTAAACTATTGAGTTGGCAGATAATAGTTCATACCATTACTGACGGGTGGGAGTGAACGGAGATATACTGAGTGTTAATTAACTTGCACCTGTTGCGTGCAAAGCGATACTTTAAATAATATCTCAATAAAGTACAACACAGTCATAAAATCTTGCGTAATCTTGTGACAGATCACCTTATTCTATTCAAGAATTCATTATTGTAAGTGATCCTTTTGATTGTCAAGTCAAAATTTAATTTTTTGCAGTCCCTTTGTAGTTCTGGTTGATTTCATAATAATCCGATTTCAAAAAACTGTTCTAAATCAATATTGTAAATAATTTCAACGAACGTACTAAGAGAAACCATGAAGTGCACGATATATGTCTGGAAAAATCTGTTAGCGCTGGACGTGTTTCCCCAAACATTAATTATTTCAATTAGCGAGGGGTTGTAATTGTAAATTTAAAAAATCAATTGTAAAAAAACATTTATTATACCAATGTTAACGTTATAATGTCACATATATTTGACGCAGATTACATCAACAATTATTTCGAAATGAATCACAATATAAAATGTATACAGAACGAGAATACACTACAATAGTCTCGTCACCAAAAGGTACAGACGACGGCGTTAATAAACAAATCGTGACAATCTAATAAAAAAATTATACATAGAATTTACACTGAAATCAACAAGATAACCTTTATTATATATACGTTAATACTTTGACATATTTCTTATACAAACATTGCCTGAAGTCTAATGGCCATTGGATATTTTCTTCGTCAAGGCTACCTAGTTAATTGACTGAAATATGTCTAACATACGCAAATACTTAACCTTAAAAATTAGGTGAAACATACTCATAAAATGTCTCCACGGTCATTTGACCCATTAAACATACGTCAATTTCAATCAATACTTGTTTAAAAAAATATGGAAGAATCCCAGGAAATATTACGATTAAGCAATAGCTGACGATTTAATAACTGGTGGTAAAATGTTTAATGATCCCTCGTGTTTGTTAAATGCTTTGCTTTTTATACAAAAATAGAATTATGTTAACCCCACATAATACCACCTCCGAACCACACTGCGGTTGTAATGTTGATAACAAAAGAATGTGCAAGGCCTTTAGAAAATTTTCCTTATTGTGCTAAAAAAATATTGATGAGACTTGATAATAATTACGTAAGATTTCATGTATATTTAATCAAAAATGGAGTTTTCAGAGATACAAGAAATTATGTATTTATATGTATAGGGGAAGATACAAAGTGCTTAAACGTATTTAATCCCATATCTGCTGTAGGTGCTATTGTAAGATTTTAAACTTTGTGTGCGTTTATAACCAACAACACTTGCCATTATATTAATATCATTACTTCACGCACAATTGAGTTGTCAGCAATATCAGTAGTTTAAAAATCTGTGTTCTTAATCTGACACCGTATAATTGGTTAATGCAACAAAATGCGACATAATAGTGTGAACGATAGCATGAATTATTATAATATGCCCATTAGTATTCGCTTCGATGTCATGTGGGAAGGAATCGATAGCTTGTGTCATGTATCCTTCGTGGTTACCTTCATTAACAACATCCATGTTGCAAAAACAAACTGCAAATTAAATTGCTATTACGCATAATATCGCAGTTACTTTAATTAATTTGACATTTTATGATCCTACTTCTGCTCTTGATTTAGTCATTGCGACTAAGTTTATAGTTTTATTTGATTCCAAATGGAAATTGTAATCTTGCTCTATTTTTAGACTATTTTCCGCTACCGACAACAGGTTCTGATCTTTTGTAATCTTGATTTCCGTGTACTTGAATAAAGTACCAGACGATCTAGATAAAATCCTACGGGTTTTTCATTAGCATTTATTAGCAGTTTAAAAATACAGTCAAAAAGTGGCGGTTCAAGGAGACTAGATAACCTTTATGATTGTCCTTATCATTGTCCCATCACACTCGTATGCTTCAAACGTTGTGTTTCACAATGTCATCATTGAAATTACGTTGTTTTGACTCTATTCTGTTGTTTTTATAAAACTCCTCATTTTACCAACATTTCTTCAATTCTAAAACGAACGTGAAAACTTCAACCTTTCAATGTAAAACGGTCACCATGACGGTTGACATTTACTGGGACAGATTTATATTGACTACAAGGGCTAACAGAATATAAATGGACAGTCGGCATTCTGAGAAAAACTGCAAAGGAATCAAAATAATTATACCTATGCTAGTAGGGTTATAATTAATTTTATGTTGCCATATCATATTGTGGCCCATGTTAATGGGATACCAAAAGAAGAAAAACCTTCTTTAAACTTTCACTGGAAGGTTCTTTAAACGTCTGAAAATATGAATGATAATATATGATAATAATCGTCACGTATGTATGTATACTCATATTATAATTGATATGATGTCAAGGCTTATGTCTATTAACGCTTTTGTTTTGTCTGTACTAGATAATTGAGCCTATGGTGTTCAAAAGGTTGGGCCATTCAAGGTTGAGGTCTTACAAACCAAGTTAAAACGTATTCCAATTAATAACGTTAAACAAAAACAGCTCTACTAATTTACAATAATTTATTATCACTCTGTTCTATGCCCTCTTTTGATGAAATACGTGGGTTAAAACGTATGTGTCCACAATTTATCTCTACTGCCTGTCTTTTCATTTACATACTTATCGGTTCACTGGATACTAAATAATGTTACTGTATCACTTGCCCCAGTCAAGTCTTATGCAGATTGTTGGAATTTTGCGTCCGTATGCAGACAGTGAGTTAATAAATTACTTACATCTGACATCCAATGATATGGACATGATAATTTGTTGCTGTTTGTACAGTAAAACGTCTGAAATAATGAAAGATTAGATTGAAAAGAGATAATAGTTGATAAAATTGGTTTATGATGCGAATTATAATCGTCTTGACATATAAGTGAATGCGATAAAGAAGGTAATTTCTTCGTCGTTGAAATGTCAAGGAGGTGAATGGAGACATTGACTTTGTGAATTAAAGGCGCATATAGTTGAATTGTATCAAGAATCCAACCAGTTTACCACTCCATCCTGTCCAAAAAATTAAACCTGATTCTTAAAATAGATCTAACAAGTGAAATACGTGGATATAAACAAAGTACCCAATTTTTGCCTTTGAATAATTGCAGAATTTCTGCCTTTGAACTTTTTAACTGAACCGTGAAAAGCCAGAACAAATAAACTCAACGAGGTGGAAACTCTGCTCGAAATATGACCAGTTATTGTTACCAAAAATGGCGAGGAGAAATCTCGTTTTCCAAAATGGTCTTTACTGTATTGTTAAAGTATTTTAATTAAACTATAATATGTCCAAATTTATATTTAGATTAATTAATGTGAAAAAAATCGGCTTCTCACTTACGCTTGCTATCTTATTATCTTCATTTATCTTTTAACAATTAGTGGTATCATCACTATTAGATACTCTCTTGTTAATATTTCCATTCGTGGTTACCACATATAAATAAAAATCAAATCAGAAAACTATCATTCTCGAAAATAAATCATGATATAATATAATTTATTGAAAATAAGTTTTATTATAGAAATAATGCAACATAAATAAGGGATCAATGTTAATAAGTATTATTTATATCACATTGTCTTCTCAGAATTGAGAAATAATAAGCACATCTCCATATATTTTAGGCCTCTAGAACGCGACAAACCACTCTAACTCAAGATTTAATGGTCACATTCCAGCATTCGAATGTTCCATTGAACAAAATATTACTAGAATTATTTTACATATCATTTGGTTCATAACGTGTAGAATTATTTCCCGGTTCGAGGTCATTAATTATTTTATTGAAGTAAAGAATAAGAGATAGCCTGCTTTTTCTAGATTTTTTGATTGATTGGGTTCAATTAGCTGAAATATTTTGAAGCTCCACGTAAGAATTTCTCTTCTCACAAATGTATGTCAAGTGATTCAGCGACTATCTGACTTCGTTTTATTGTTCAAGTATTGTCTGAGTGCCGAAGAAGGACATCGTGGCTGTAACTTTTAATGAAATTGTAAGGATATCAACAGCATTACGTGTTTATTGCAGATGCTTTATTATTGCTAATTGTGGCTAAATTAGGTCGGTGATAAATGAATTGAGTTTCAAAAGTACGCTAATTAGTCAAAAATCTTCAATTTGCTCGACAATTAAATTTTTTTATTGGGTTATTATTATGCGGATTGGTATGTATATTTAGCGAGATATCTGTTTAGTTTAAGTGTTTTGGATATTTATGGAATTGCGAAAAACCTTCGTGGTGTCCTCGATCGCATTGTCTAATTTATTCCGAAGTTTCGCAATGTCGTAAAGATCTGTCGTCAAGTTGTCATTGTATACGGTGTATAAAGTCGAGTCCCTGTATAAGGTTGTCGTACGTAACCGCAACTGGACGAGGTTGCGGATGTCTATTAACTGGTGCTCCGAGTTCAGAAGTTCGCCTTCGTTAAAGTATAACGTAAAATATTCTTTTGCAATAACTTTTCGTTTTTATTCTCTTTTTTCTGACGCGCCTTTATGTTAATGTTGAACATGCTTTTATTGGGTGGTCATTACTTTTATTTCTTCTCGTGCACTTAACTAAGTGTCAGATTAAGAGTTTATTTTTGCTTTATGTTATGATCTACGATTACAAGCTTCAACTTCATATGCTCTACAGAATCCTTTCGATATTAACTAAAAAAAAAACTAGATTTACTGGTTCACAATTAACAAAACACGTAGACTTTGACTTAACCCTTATCTTTGTAACAAATTAATGTAATGCACGCTCTTTAGTCAAGAACATCGAACCAGTATTTAATTTCTTTGTGGCGGCGGTTACTACCAGTTGTGCACGGGTTGAACTCGTCTCGTGACTAGAGGTATGACCTATATTAGATTGTCATACGCTCGGACACGATGCAGCTTGTTGTTTTATTTTTATCTGTCACTTACGTTGTTAGACATGTTAACAGAGAGGCAGAGGTTTACAAATCAAGATTTGTATATTAAAACTAATTTTATCCACTGCGAAAATTTTAAATAAGGATGTAATATCATCATCATGTCAATTATTTTCATAAAATTTCCCAATCTTCATTACTATAGATGACAATGAATGACATAACATTAAGAATATTTTGGCCATTTTGGGCATCAAAGATGTATGTAATAGATAACCCACAACAAGAATCGACGTTTATCATGCAAAAACAAAAAAATAATGATCACACGGACCGCCCATAATTTTTACGACTCGGTATCAGAAAAGGGACCAGTAAACGCAAGGATTTATCGCCACTAAAAAAACTCTGAAACACTGAATTAACTTACGACCTGATAACACTGAATGATAAGTGTATCAAGTATCAAGACACATTTATAAAAAAGAAGAAAGAAACGAAAGTTGATTTACTTCTGGAACTGTCACTTTTGTACCAATTTATTTCCAACTGGTCTCAATGATAACACTGCACCTTTAATTGGTCCATCAATTTATCGGTAAGAACTCACAAGGTGCAGATTACATGTTAAGTGACAACTCAGATCGTTTAAGTCCGACGTTTAAAAGTTTTGGCAAAAGGTTGCCTGTCCATATATTCGTCGAATATTCCCAGTGGGGACTGGGAATATTGGACCCCAGCCCCCACATGGATTGCCCCCAGGTGGCAATCGGGAATGAAATTCCCAGTTGCCACCGGGTGGCGACAGGGAAGCTATTGCCTCCACTTCAATTCGCTGTACATTGCGGCGTGGATCACCAAACCCCTCGCTGTCTCCTTTTAAGGTATCGACAAACATAGTTAATCATCGTTTACCGCAATGACTGTTGGTACGGTTACCAACAGAGAAATACAAGTTTAGTTTTGTTTACATTTGCGCAAGCTTGTCAATTTAATTATTGGCATGGCTACTATTTGATGTTATTTTGCTTGTTTGTTTGGAAGTTTTAATCGGATCCAAGACGATCTAATAAAACAACTGATTGCATAGTCATATCTCTACAAATAATTTGTTAAACATGTCGACAAATCATTTGTAGATAACACGTTGTTTTTGATGTCTATTGTACCAACTTTGGATTTAGTGGAATCGCGCTCGTTTGTTTTATTTTAGGTCTGTCGCTTGATACCGATTTCTTTTAATTCAGTCTTAAATTCCCAACTCTGCCATATTTTCCCGTAGGCCTTTTTTATTTGATTTCCACGCTAAACTGCATAAAAGATCATTTTTTGTGCCTGCTACTCTTATTAATGGCATTTGTTTATCGGGTTGATGGTGTTTCCTTTCTTAAACCTTTATGCCCACTAAAACAAAACTGTGGTGCCATATTGTTCTAATTATTCTCTTTCTTTGCCTAGCCTTATCCTATTGTTTTGGTTCTCCTCGGCAGTATTTGCCAGGCGTGTCTGTGAAGGGTCGTCGAGATCTCTTAATTCTTCTTCGTGATGTTGACTTGATATTTCGTACTTGACCGAAGATGAACGTACTTAATCATGATCTAATTATGCTGAAATGCTACTCTTATGTTTGTTTCTAGCTGAGATCAGGATTTTAATGTCTGCTGATTTGTTATTTTTAAGTTGGTTTGTCTAAGTATGTCAATTCCTGATCGCTCGACCACCATCAAGAGTTGTATAAACTTCTCATACCATTTACGAACATTTTAATTCAACTCGTTGCGTTTAAGCGTCATTTCTGCGCCTTTATCGTTAGAGAGTGTGTTCATTAATTTATTTCAAGTGTTTTACTTATTATTAATGACAACATTTTTCTAATCATAGGTAGTGTTGTTACACGAGTGGAGCAACTTACAAGATTATTTGGTCTATGTTAATATGATTACTAGAAAAATACATATATTTTATTATTGAACTTCGGATTATTATTAATAACCTATTTAAGTTAACACAAAATTAGGTTTAAATTTTGTGACGGCTCTTTGGATGAAAATAACCAAACACTATCGTAGAACTCTATTATTATTGTAGTTAAACTTTTCCTGTTATATATTAAGGCAACTATTTATAGAAACGTAGTTGTATGTAGATGTCCTCGTATCGTTAATACCTCAATATTATTTTACAATGATAATTGCTAAATAAATACATATTATCCTATACTAGTTAATTAAGGCACTAGGACTAATAAATTTATATATTTTTAGTCCTAGTGCCTTTATAGTGGGTAAGTTGTCCAAACCCCTTGAGTCAATTGAGAAACGAGCCTAGAGGATCATCAGCAATGATAGGCTCGTCTAGTCGAAGCTCCAAAGTCTTGAGCATCGACGCCGAGTTGTTAGCCTGTCGGTTTTCTATCGGTTGCATTTGGGGAAATTGCGTAGTTTAATTCCGCCAAGACGCACGGCGATGCGCCACCGGTACGTGGTGGACATCCCACTCACACACAAAACGTACTGTGAACACATTCATTGTGCGTACAGCTAAGGAGTGGAATTACCTGCCTGAGTCTGTGTTCCCTGACAGCTACAACCTGGGAGTATTTAAGTCAAGAGTGAATAGGTTAATTCTAGGCAAGCGTGCTCCATCTTCGACCCCATCATCGCATATCAAAAGTTAACAACAACAACAGTTTATAACAGCATCAGAAAGTAAAAATGCAATAAAGAGACTGATGTACAATAAAGTGAATGTTTCCTCAAGAATTTTTATGTGATAATGTTTCGTCCAATGCGGAGCCGACATCGGTGTATGGAAAGAGGTGAATTACATCTTTAATGTGGCAATACCTTTGTCAGTAATGATGATAAAGTGATCAACCTGCTGTGCCCTACGGCTACGCAGCTTTATTTATCACTTGGTAGTAATATTTTGGTCTCCTTTACATACGACATAAGAAATTGGGTATGATATTCATCATGCACCAAATTGTAGGATGGATTTTATTGATGTGTTTCTGATATGGTTGGTAAACTTGAAAAGTTAAGTTGTTTTAATTCCTTTTTGTCTTTCACTTTTCTTTCGTTTCTTGGGAATATAATACCTTAATGAAAATAAAATTTCCTATTCACCTATGTTTCAAAACTGTTTAGACCTTTATTAATAAATAATTAAGAAAGTAGCTTTTGATCCTGTTTACAATATGTTTACTATACTTAATAAAAATTTTGGATATTTTTGGAAAATTGGAACATTGTTCTCTGATTCATTTTTTTCGCACTAGATATAAGTAGATGTAACAGGGTTGTCAAGGTCTCCTCAAGGAATTTTCCATTGAATTATTTCACTTGGTATTTTTTCCCCCAGTAACTTATATTCAATTAGCCTTTCGAAAAGAAAAGGATTACGAGGAAATTAAGAAAACTTATGAGTTTATCTGTCATTCGTAATCTAGGTACTCTATACTTCTTAGAAATATTACAGTTTACCTGTGGAAATCCCTGAAGGATTTGTACGTACTTAATATTTAGTTAGACGATGAGCTATTACTTATTCTTCTAAAGAAAACAAAAAGAAAATAATTTCATAGCATTTTTATGCGTTCTTGACTAAGGTGAATGATCTAAAACAAAGAGAATGTACTAAAAATAATAAGCGCATATCCTGTCATATGACTTTAGGTCGTTATTGTTTTGTTGATTTAATTAGTCTACAGCTTATCTGTGCCTATTCTTCAAAGATGACACAACTCAAATATTTAAGACGTGTCTGCTAAAAATACATCCTTAATTCCCTGTACTTAAGGTTTGAAATTCAATGGGAAGAAAGGGTTAATGGTCTGTTTTGTTACCATCTTTTGTCAGTGAATCGCGCGACAACAGCTTATAATTAAAAATAATTGAGAGCTATTTAACTTCTTGTTAAGCGCAAACAACTTTTGATTACACTATAAAAATTCTTCTCTGACTTTTTTGAATAGGATTTGACGTAGATTCATACCGTTTTGCTATAAAAACAAATCGTTTCACAATTTATTTTTATAGGCAATTATTAGGGAAACCGGCCATTTTAAACGATATGTCGTTTCAAAAGAACGTGGACATCTCAAGATGACACTATCGTACACATAAGTGCATGTGAAGTGCAATATAAATTAAGTAATGCGCGACGTAAATGTCAAACTGATACGACAAACACGTGATGCTACTGAGTCCAGTCAAATCTCGCAAAGAACAAAAAATTAGACATAGATTATAATTCACGCAGAATTAATGCGTGCCAAGTGTGTTAGATATTTAAACTGGAGACATTTATTAAAGCGACATGAAATGTGTTTGACAATATGCGACTGCATCCGACAAGATCTCATCCAACGCTTATCCTATTGCATACTATGGAATTTATATAAAAATCGGAGCTGATCCTTCATCCAAAACTTTAACGAAACTGTACCTAATAGATTAACACATAATAACGATCCCTGATTCCCGATTACCGCTCCATCTTGATGTAGATACGAGGCACAAGAAGAAAAAGAAAATCGAATATCGCGTTTCGGGTAACCCTACATGACGTGACGAATGGAACTTTAATAAGTGACGGAAGCGCTTCGGTGGACGAGAACTGGCGACTTCCGACAGTGGCGGGGACGAACGAAAGCGGCCGTCTGCACTACGCCTCACGTATTTTCTTACGGGAACTGGGTCCCTTATCGTTTCCTCTCAATCGGACTCGGGGCGAGTCACATGCGTGTGAGTTTGTGAGCATGAGCATTTCACACCGATGTGAAAGCGGAGCCCGCTAGGGCCAGAGCCTGCCAGGTTTGCGGAATTTGTTCGAAAGAGTCGCCGCGGTCCTGGAACGCAAAGGGTTTTAGAAGAAACACGGATGGGTTTTAGTCAGTAAGAGTCTGACACGCCCTTCCGCTCCACCCAGAGCGAAAGAAGTCATTTGATGATATCCACCGTTAAAAAAAAGGCATGTAAAATTGCGCTGCAGATTTCTAGATTTTTTTAAATAATACATCTATGAAACACGTAGAGAGTTGAGACCGATTTCCTTTTTGTCTCTTTTCGGTTCTGAAGAACGTAGGAATTGTAGAATGTAAGTCTTGAACGGACAGATTGTCTGTATCGGCATGGATCAGTGGCAATATTAGCCCGAATTATGGCCGATTTTAAAACCTCTATACTGCCTCTATACAGTTTATGTTATGAACTATCAAAGTTTGTAAACTTATCAAATTCAAATTCAAATTCATTTATTGCTTGTTACAGGTGTATGGTCAGTTCTTATAATGATTTGTAATAATATCTCTGTAACATACCCATGGGGTGTACAATGTTTAAAAAAATAAAAAAAATAAATTATCGACGACGATGATTATAACAACGTTTGGATAGGTACTGCTTCCCAATGAAAATGAGTTGACGGTCATACGGGAAATAAAAACCATTTGGTACGTTGACTCCACTGGTTGACGATCGTCAATGTTATATGACTCAGCATGATGTCCATGTTGACGCAAATCCCTAAGTTTTCGAAAATCTAATTCCTATATGATTTAAACGATGTCATTTTCTCATGCTTTGAAATCATTCTGTTGATTGCGAGCTACGTTTGAATGCCAATTCACATCCTAATGAAAAGGTGAATAACTGATTCATTGTGGTTCGGAGCCAATTTCTAGATGTAATTTTGAACTAGTCAATCCGACTCTTCTATCTAATTATACTTCAAATTAAACATTTAATTAATATGTTTTCCATGATGTCTGTTCTTAGCAGACTCGCTAGGTAGGTACCTAATTGTTTTTTACCAGTTTGTTACAGTACCAGTACATACAAAATTAATGATCACACATTTCTAGTCTTCAAGCACTTTTAAAATGGCTTAAGAATTTTGATGCCAATTAGGATCAAGTTGACATTGACGCTTTGCAATTAAATTACGTTTATTGATAACCTTTCAAAAATAAAATAAGTTATGAAGCATTTTCCGGCCAACCTACCACATCCTGCGAATATAAAAAAATATATTTGATATAATTTTATTGGTCTCTTAACGCAGTAACTACGTATGTGGTCTTGCTCATATAAATTGTGTTTTAAAATATTAAGTAGTGATAATTTAAATTACTATTTCACACCGGACGGATGTCGATAAAAATCTTCAAAAATAAACTAAATCGCTAACATCTTAGTACGATTTTATCGTTGGTAAAATTATCATAACAAGAATGAAGTCAAGTCATGCTGAAAATTAAATTAATAAGGTCAAGCAATTATGGGACGTTACCTACATTTTATTTGAAGTTAGTTTTGCTTGCTCCAAAATAGCATGCAAAACCATTGTTACTTTTAAAGGGAAAATTCTCGTACTGTTTGCAAGCTTTTTACTAACTTTTATCGTTTAGAAGGGGCTCGTGGCTAAAATAATAACAGCCGCACGGGTCGATCTTCAAGGTTAAACAACGCTTGCCAATTTTGTCCTGTGGATTGATGACCATCTTAACATACCGAGTTTTCTCCGTGCATCGGAAAGTACGTAAAACCGTTGGCCCCGGCTTATTTATTTTTGGGTCAAGCCCGCAATAAATTCCCAACCACTGGGCGTCCTGAAAGCCAGAATCGACAGTGGTGACCACCAGAAGAAACGCCGATTCAATGAAGCTCGACCCGTCCCGGAGAAACGATTTAACTGTCTTGGATCCCACAACGAAATTAATCAGAAAAGCAAAGCGAAGGAGTAGGTCCCGTTGGTCCCAGCTGTCATTTGTAGATCTTTGTCAGTCGTTACGGATTGTCAGAAGCCAGTAAATCTGACTCCAGTCTTGCCAAGAACTACCGTGTTACCCAGTTAATGGGTTGTGGAGGTCTGGTAAGCAGCCGCTCCACGTAAAATACGGGTATTCAGCTGAATCCGGTTAGATTTGAAGCCGACCCCAATATAGTTAGGAAAAAGGCTAGCAAATGATGAAGCGCGTCCGTTTGGAAATTAGTTATGTATTTTTTTTTGAAGGTTCGTTTCCGTCCTCATCTCAGTCGCAATGCAAAAACCACGTCTTGTTTCTCTACATTTTGAAACGTTTTTGTCATTGATTGTCGCTGAGATGATACTAATATACAGCCTATCTCCATCTGGAATAATGAACCTTTCAAATGGTACGTGTTTTAAAAATATACAGTAACTAGCTGCCGTCCGTGGCTCCGCCCGCGTGAATGTCAAAAATGACCCCGAGGGAACATAAAAAGTATCCTATCTGTTATTTCAGACTATAATCTAGCTCTGAGCCAAATTTCATCAAGATCAGTTCAGTCGTTCTGAAGTGATTGCGTAACAAACGTCCATCCAAACTTTCGAATTTATAATATTATTTATTACATGCGGCCGTCACATGGCTTCACCCGCGTAGTTTCCGTTTCCGTGGGAGTACGGGGATAAAATATAGCCTACGTTACTCGCTGATAATATAGCTATCCATTGCTGAAAGTTTTTTTCTAATCGGTCCAGTACTTTTTAAGTTTATTCGTTACGTGCAAAAATACAAATCTTTTCTCTTTACAACATTAGTATAGATATAGATTTATAGATTCCGGAGATACAAAAACTCAAAATTTCACACCCTCTTTATAGTTCTAGTACCTACCTATATTTTCTTTATAACGCAAGTATAAGAGAAGAATATTGTTTAACCATATTCCTAGTACAGCCATTACCTACTCACAGCGTATGAATATGTACGATAATATATAATCATTCTCGATTATCTCGTAATGACTGCACATAGTGATGACCCATAACAACACAAATGCCCATGTACAGACTCAGTGTATCAGAAATCGTAATCACTGATTACGCAATCCATTATTTCAAATGTCAATTTAGTAATCATTGTGCAAAGATAGCTTATGTGACTTAATTAAGAAACTTCTTTGACCACCTACTGGCTACCTGTAACTTACCCATAACGTCCACTTAGCTATAACTTACTGCTCATAACAAAAGATCTTAATTAAGCATGTTTTATGGGCTAATAACTGTATTATTTATAACAATTATTTAGGTGTTTTATGACTAACATATTTATAGATTTGTATTGTATTGCATACTCCTTCTATTTGAGTCGATGGTTAACTCCTTAGATCGTTTGGGCTCAGCAGGTGGCTACGTTAATTGCAGCATCGGCGTCCCCCAAAATATAGGTGTATGGGCACTTGGGGGACTCCATCGTGTGGCTCATGTTCTGAACAGGGGCACCGCACTCAGATCTTTTTAGATATACGTCGACTAGGACTCGTTTAACATACGTTTCTTTTTTGTTTATAAATTCCCAAATTGTTATGGAAATAATGATTGATGCCTATGTCAAATGTTATTCAATAAAATTCATTTTGTTTGGCTTGCTTTGATAATATTATTGAAATGCTAAGTCAGTGTCCTCGTAGGTCTTTCACAAAAACTGTTCCACCCCAGCCATTGGTAAACTAAGTCAGTGTCTTAATAGGTCGTTATCGAATACTATTCCGCTCCAGACATTGAAAAATTAAGCCAGTGTCCTAGTAGGTCTCTCTCGATAACTATTCTGCCCTCAGGCTTGTACCTAATCGTGATACTGTACAATTGTTCTATAAAACGCATGAGTGCCTATGACATAAATACCTATTTCATGGGTTTTTTTCGTTATTCGTGTAAGTTTTCACGATTCTTATATATATGAATCGTGAAAACTTTCATGAGTTACGTCACCAATAAATATTAATTGTCAATTTTTTTTAAATGAAAATGTTTTCATCACTTTTTGTAGTAACCCTAAAACATGCAGGTGTCCAATCCGTTAACTGTGCTGTGTTTTTTTTTCACACAAATGCATTTACCGTGTATGTTTAGTAGTGACATGTCCCATTGTTAGGCCAAGGCGAGTCTTTCACTGTTCGCCATTGTTGGCCAATTGAGACCATGTAGCGTCCTCTACGTCGTTAAAACGTAGTAGATTCTGATAAAACCTAAACTTTCCTAAGACTTCATCGAGATATATTTTTTTTCTTTTCTGTATTCTTATTTTTTTTAAACGGTGCCCCACAATAGGAATTTCTCCTGTATCGTGGGTGCGTTTACAAACATACAAACTCACATTTACAAAAACAGCCAGACCCGGAACAAGTTTCTGTAGGCCATTCAAATATTTATTCCGAACGGGAATGGAATTTATTCGAAAACAAATCCAAAATTTAATGTATTATACATCTACATATATTCATGGTCTCTGAATTGAGTTTTATTGAGAACTTGTCGAACTTTCTATAGTGTGTGATCTTGTCCAACTTTTCATTAAACTACACAGTTTGACAAGTTCTAAACTTAAATTTCTGAGTTCAGTAAATTACTTGAGGTTCCATTACTATTTGCCTTGATGGTCTTTGTCTGCAGAACTGGGTCATAGACCTTGATGGGTATGATCGACAGGTCGAGAAAAGTCTATAGGTTTTTCCAGTAGAAATTTCTCTGTGGCAGTGCAGCGTATAAGTTAATGCTTGCTCGGTTGATGACAATAGGCTCGCTCAAAATAGTAACTCTAATGGTCTGCGCAGACTGTGTGCAATGCTCTGTGATCGGCCGAAAACAGCGCTACGATGCTTCGAGACCGATCACCAAGCATCGACATAATATACCTTATTCCGATTGGAAAACAATTAAATTCAATTGATAAATTAAAAATCCTCTGCCGTCCCGTCCGCCAGTCTGAGCAGGCCATATCTTAACGCGAATGTGAGCGTTCCAACTTATGGAAATACAGGCTAAATCTTGTTATTTTTCTATATACTACGGTTCTATAATATCTGTTGTCTAAAACAGATATTATAGAACCTCTTATGGTGGAATACAGTGTCTATGGCTTCCTGTATTTTCTCTTGACGAAAACAAGGCAGGATACCTTCTGGATACTGACTTAAAGACTCATCTTATCAAAGACAATGCGGGGAATATTATTTAGAGTACAATACCCTCTCCAAACAAAACCAATCCGTATGCCAAGCTTTGCGAATAGTATTTTCTCTCGCCACCGTTAGTAGAAATATCCATTTTGTGAAATTTAAAGATTATTCGAAGTATCCATAATGTGCCTGTCTTGCGGTCTATGTGGAGCGTAGTCTAGGTTTTGTGGTCAGCACTAACATTGAGCATGGGGTCGATGACCTTTGTAATGGATTTCTAATAACTTTCCGCCATGTTGAATGCGGACATCACATCACATCTGCAATATACATAAACGGCTGCAAATCAGCATTTTATATATGTTGCAGATGGTTGCAGATGTCATTAAGTGCTCTTTACTTACATTGATATTCAGCTGGTTGCACGCTGGAAGCCATAACGTTTGTTTATTGAAGTAATCGTGAAGATGCTCAACTTTCACCTACATTTTTGTATGATTTTGATTTTATGTCATTTTTTTCAGTTGTATGCGATGAAAATTGAAATCTTTTCGTTTTTTAAATTTGTCAAAACACCAAAATGATTCGCTTCATAAGAAATAATTTATTTGACATTTCCAAATCAGCTTTTATTTCTACGGAAAAATAATTTAATCAGGTCATGCGTTCTACTTTTGATAGTTGACAAGCGTTGAAACTTTTTCAACATTCGGGACAAATAATAAATTAACTCTATTTATAAAACCAACGTTATACATATCCGAAAAGTGGACAAGATAAGTTAAGACAAATTAAAGTTCATTTAAAAGGGTGCAGCAAAAACAATTAAAAAAGCCGCAAGTAAAATGAAATCTTGTGGCTCAAGTGATTGAGTCCGATTTCTTTTGCTCTTCATAAACTTCACGGCTACAATGACAGATTAACGCACGCCGTCGATATGTACCATACACAAATAAATCAGATTCTGACAAAGCTGTACAACTTTATAAAACTGATAACATCAACGATCGACAATCTTATTTCGATCACCGACAGTTTTACGATGTTTTACAATACTAGCTCTTATTGTTAAAGAAATAATTACACCGTTAAATTATCGAGTTGTCAACTGGCCTTTTTTCGTAAAACGTACAAAAATTGCGGACCACCAAATAAGTGGCCGGTGAGACGATTACTCTGCAAGCATAAATAAAATTACATATAATTATCGGGAAAATATGCCGCGATAAACCTCGAGTGAAGTTGCAAATCTTAAGAGCTGGTTTATTGAATTCTTTAATTATTGTGATACGCCCAAAATTGGCTCGTTTGTTGCGGTGATATTTTAACAAAAATAATAAGTGCACCTTGGAATTTTAAAAGGTAATTTAAAGTGATTACGGGATTGTTTGAAAAATTGCACTGATGATCATCAGTAAAAATTTGTTCGAGCCATGAATATAACTTTTTCAATTCTTTCTTTAATACTTTCATAACCAATTGCAGGAATATTCCTTTGTCTTTCGGTTAAACTCTTGCAAATATCCATTTGAAAGTGAAGGTAATATCTACTTAAGAACCTTACTTAAGTACAATATAATTAATTTCAAATCAATATAATTATCCTGCTTTATATATTCAGATAATCACCTTGTTAAAAACTATAAATCATTCCTAAAAAAAAAACATATTTAATATACATGGTAATTGCTACCGTTACGTCAACACTTCTAGTTTGTTACATATTTTATTCCGCGTTTCACGCAATCGGTAAACAGAATCGTAATGTAAGATTTATTTATGTGCATTTGTCAAGCCACTTCGAAGCATTCAATTTATCTTTAAACTCGAGCGGTTCTTAGGAAACGTCAATTAAACGTCAAAATCAATGCAAAGACGTTCGTATTTTTCAGCCTGTCAAGTGAAGATAAAGCTCCTCGATCACGAATGGATCTCGGAGGCATTGTGTTGCCAGATTGATACTTTTCTAGCCTACGTGTGTTATAAAAATATCACTACTTACATAAATATTGATATTTATATAACACACAAATTAAAAAGTTTTCCCAGTGTCGCCATTCACAAAATCTCATAGTTCCCACTTTTTCATTCCCACGTCTCAGACGACGATAGCTTTTAATTGGCATAATTCTTGTCGGCAAAGCGCTTAATGTATGGGTGAAGATAAAAATATAAATCGATTACCATGGAAATGTCATTGAGTTCATTACGACACTATTCTTGAGATCAAACCGCTCTTTTTCCTTGCTCATTATTCAAGTTATTTTATTGACTCCTTTCAGAGAAACTAGAGGTGTCAATCTAATTGATTGAAGACTTCTAGTTTAGTTTTTACGAGAGTCTAGAAAGGTATTAATCCTTATTATGTATCTGCCAGATAATAAATATTTCTTGAAGATTTTATTTAAATTTTATTCATGTATTAACTTATATTTTGTGGTCTTAGATCTTTGTAACGTGTTCTGCGGTTTCAGTACTTTTCAAAAACATTCATAGGATCGTTACTGTGTATGAGGTATCAATTATAAAATATAAATTATGATTCCCATTCCAAGTCAACCGTGTCCCATGTCCTACATTTCATATAATTGAAATCATTATTCATCACTAAAAGCTCATTCATTGAAAATTCCAATCAGAATCTGCCAGTGCTAGATTTAATTAGATTTATTTCACCTGGTCTAAAGATGAATGTTCTTGACAGTAGTAGAAACTGCTTTAATAAGAAAATGTCAATTGAAACCGATTCTGATTACCATTCAGTTGATTAGTTTGCAAATTAAACTGACAAATGCGACAGATAGCGTGACATATTCATTGCAATCGACATACGGATATATTGACTTCCTAATTAAAAGTACGGATGTTTGATAGTGACAATGATAATGGATTATTGTTAGTTGTTACATTTTTGCTATCAGAGAACTGCAGGCTTAGTATAGTAGCATTATTAGGATTGCGTAGCGAGAGGCTGTCCTCTCGACCAATAAGAATCTCATCTGCCTAGCCTTTTCCAAACTATATTGGGGTCGGCTTCCAGTCAAACCGGATTCAGCTGAACACCAGTATTTTACGTGGAGCGGTTGCCTACTAGACCTCAACAACCCATTAACTGGAACCTAAAATAATATATTTGATAATAAAATGATTTTTACGTGAAGCTTATAACTTTTGGCTTTCATGAAAAGTTCAAGTTCATATTGAGTAAAAAGCTTTTATAAAAGCTAAGCTCCAAATATGTCAAAACATAGATAAACATACAAAAATAAAACTTATCAATAGACCTACTTAGTAATTAGCACAAAAATCGATCCGTACGATCCTAATGATGTATTGAAGGCCTGCATTACGCACGCTCTCGATACAAATATAAATACATGTCAACGAGTTGTGTTATCGATACTTTAATCGGATTACGACGCGCCCAAAGTGTCTGGTCCGGCCAGTCGGACACATGATGTTAGGACTGGGATACATGAAACGTGTTATAAAAAATCTTATATTTAAGTGTTGTGATAGAAAATGATGAAAAAATTACAGTCATAGATGTGGATCCGCCATATTCTGTCTTTGCACCACCTAAAGATCGACTGGTAGAAAATGCCTAAAGCATTAATTCCGCCTTTGTATTGTAACACTAGCGGACTCACTCTAGTGCTACTTAAAATTATTAAGATAAATAAAACAATATTTGATATTTAAACTTCATAATATATTTGACATCTGCTCTCTCTTCTCTCTTTTACTTTTTGCCAGACGCTTCCAAATGGCTACCTTGTCTGCCAGAGACCTGGAGCCAAGGAGATCCTCCTGACAGTACAGTGTGTTATACTTGTGGATAAAGCTTTTATAAATCAAAATATAGTTAATTAGGACCAAGATAAGACTGCCAATATAAAATTGATGATTTTCCCAAAAGTTTCAATGATCAATGATAGCCACAGTCATGCCAAGCATGATGACTGTGGCTAGAATTGATGAACAGTGTAGAAAAATAACAGCACAAAGATCTCAGTAGGTTCCTTCATTTACTTAAATCCCTTACGAAACCAAGCCTAGTAAGTTGGTAACATCTAAGAAATGATCACAAATTAACGCCAACATTCTCACTAACGATAAAACTACTAAAGAGGCAGCTAATAGTCTTCTAAACCAAATGAAGAAAACCGGTGTTTGTGCTTTCATCACCCAAAGGCATTCTACAGCATTCCCTGAGTTCTCCTTCAAGTTACATGGAAAGGCAAGTGATAATAAAATGTGCCTTTTTATTACTTTCTCGTATAACTTGGAAAATAGTTCATCCGACGGGCCATTTAAACAATTATGAGGGAATTACATGTTATGAGAGTGTAACATTAATTTCACATGTTCATCGCTCATTAACAACATTTTAGCTTTGATCATGAAAGAATGTCAAGTGGTTTTTAACTGTATTGAGTTGGCTTCAACAGCTTCGAACTGCTCGAGACCGACGATCGAGTTGAGGAAACAATTTATAGCGGCTGACTTGATCATTTCTCTTAGTTTTTCGTGATATTTTTTGTGTTGACTTTTATTGTGTTTTATGTGTTGCCAATGAACTTACTTAGGTGCATCCGTTTTATTCTTTTTACAGAGGCAGCCCACTTAATGTACCCAACATATACTACCTCATATTCCTCCGATAATTAAAAATAAATAAATATAAAGATAATAAGTACAATAAAAATAAATAATGCATAAGAATAATGATTACGTATCAAAACAATGTCGCCGTCACCGGAAAATTGCATAAAATATCGCGTGAAATTCTAAACTATTTTTTCTTAATTAGACACGGGTGTAATGGAAACTATTGAATTTGGATGGGATTTATTGAATACAAAACGACATTTTTACAATATATCGAGAAATTATAACTTAATAAAGATTTATTAAATTCTTACGGAGTCTGCAATTTTCCGGTGACATCGCCGTTCCATTCCGCGCCGTCCTTGGAACACAATGCTCGGACTGCGTTTGCTACGGGATGTTTCAAACTAGGTCATGCATAATGATGATAATGAATAATATTTATGTTTTTTTTTTTAATAATTTTTTTTTTTGATGGATGTGAGTAGTCTTTGGATAGATGAAGTGGGCTGCCGATGTAAGACGACTAAAATGGCACCATGTATAATCAGTTCTTTCTCTTTTACTTTATATTGTACGCATTCTATCTTCAGTGTTAAATGGGCTTAGGAATTTTCATTCAAATCTTGATACATTAATTTTCTTACGGTTGGACATGAATACATGCGTCCGCCGTTTTGAAGAAAAAAAATATATCGCAATTATTTTTTAATACATTCCTACGTTGAGTGAGTGAGTTGTCTACCCGAGGCTTAAGATGCCAAGTATGACACCTTGTTTAACACTTCGTTAGGTAGAAATAAATCGTACAAGTTGCATTATATCTTATTCGGCAATCAGTCAAGGGGAGTTAGTAAACAAGTAGTTTCTTTTCGCTCCAAGGCATATTAGCTCATTAGATTTATACCATTCCATTCCGTATTATTAAATGCATTTGACATTGTTAATAGTGCGCACATAAAAGACAAAATAGTTAATGTATCATAGACAAACTTGTTTTGCGTTATTTCAAAATATGCTATTTTTCATTTGTAGTTCAGTTTGTAATACCCAATTATTAATTCCATGTTTTATTATTTATTATCAGTCCATTTTATCAACAATTTACAATATAGCTTCTGCTATCATTGTTTCCTAAGGAAATAGTTAGTCGTATATTTCTGCCAGCAGCATATCTCTTTACTCTGCCAGCCTCAGTCTTCTTATAGTTATTTGTAAGACTAGCTTATTCAGAAGCTAAGTAAGCCAGTTAAGCTGGCAGCTTCGAATGGCTATTTTACTTTTTTATTTCTGTACTTCACCGTAAAGGCGGTCTCCAACTGTGTTTGTCGCTTCTGGTTATACTACCAAAAAAATGTAAAGTATTCAAGTTTCACGATCGATGTTTATTGCTATAGTAGCTTACTTAGTTGTTAGCCGTATATCGTTACAAAAATGCTTAAGTCTTATAATAATAAGTATAATATGGGAACGATTTAAGGCTCACATAGACAGGTGCGATACGACAATGCTACAACAATTTTTTTAAAGAATTTATGTTTACATTCACAAAACAGTAATAAGAGAAAATTATATAAATATAGAAAAGCATAAAGGTACAATTGTTATATCTATTTATAGATTTATTATTAAAATAACTATTCATATGAAAATTACTGTCGCTTCGTTATAATACCTTTCTCCAGGAGTCTTTATTGGGATAAATCGAGATGGTTATCAAGGTCTATTTTGATTTGAGCTTGTCGAGATTATCATACAAATGGATTGAAACTGGCTTTAGAGCTTATACAAGTTATACTTGTGAGCCGCGGTAATAAAATTCATACTGGAGATATTCTAAGGCGATAGGAATTGTTTATTAACGGACATGTGATTTTAAAGCTTGTAATAAAATTATACCAGGCAAGCCCACTGCTGACCTTAGGATTCCTAGTAAAAGTTTCGACGATATATGGCAATACTTTACTTACGATGATGACGGCAGTATTTTGTTGATTGCCGAGTTTGATTATCATTACGTTAGGTCTTAGGTACCTAATGTACCTAATGCAATGATTACAGTGGTTTTAAAGTCGGTATCTGGATATTTTTGTCTATTTTTGCTGAAAATCAGAAGATGAATGCGAAAGTACAGTCAAGTAGTTCAGGCAAGTTACGCCGAAAACTAGGTTAATTTTGCAATCATTCTTAACTCAGATGTTTTGCCTTTAACGTGTAGTCTGCAGGGAAGTAGGTATGTTAAAATGTATCCCGCAAAAGACTCTCGAGACGAAGTCTAGGGCTTACCATAGTCACGAGTTTCTAAAAACCAATTTCCGCACATGCACACAACGATTTTCAACACATTTGCGAGAAAACAGTAGAAAAGGTAATGAAACAAACTTTTTGTTTTTAGATAACAGTCGGGAAGTCACAACAATTTTTGAAAAGGAAAATTTATGGGAATAAAATAAAAAACTGTATAAGATACGCACAGCACTATACAACGGGGAATGCGGTAAAATAGGTACTTAGATGAGATTACCTATTTTACCGCACGTTCCATTTAAAGTGCGTATTTTTTTACTTTCGAACATATAGGCTTCGTAAATGTATTTTTCGAGCAAAATTAGTTGAAAAAAATATTAACTGTGTTTTTTTTTGAGCATTTGAAGAATAAATCGAGTTTTACAAGTAGGTCAGTAAATTAAACTGTTATAATCCGTGCAATTATCCTATATGTTAAAAATATTTTTTGATTTTGTACTTAGTTTAAGCTAAAAATTAACCACAATTTTTACATAAAATTACTTAATTAAATATCTTAATTCGCCAACCAACAAAATTGAAAATTATTATTAGCGCAAGTTATTTACCTATATCAGATTTTTTGTGATATCGCTTCAGGCAAAAATGTAAATGAATTAAATTGGGTTTATTTTAATTGATATCTATCGGTCTTAATTAAAAAAATAAACACATCCAATTTAAAAAAAAAATAGATACTCATTTATTTTTAACGACTTTCCTTAAGATGAAATTGTTTAATTCTGACAAAATAAATTAGATTTTCCTAGCTTTTATCGCGTTTATGTGTTTTTCAGAATGACCCGGTTATGGAAAATGTTTACTTTTTATTATAATTATTGTAGGAGCTAAGGTCAAATACAAGATACATAAAAAAAACTGAGTTAGGGAAGTGAAGTTGTGTAATTTATATCAAAATTCTCTTTCCTTATTTAAATTTATTTTGGTTCGGCGAAATGTGGCGTAATACGCCGGGTACGCTCATTCAGCCCCAACGAGTTCTTCGATACTTTTCCACCAGTCGTTATGGCAGTAATCACCCCCTTTCCAGCCATATCATTATCATCTTCAAAATAAACACAATCAACACAATCCGAGCACCGTTTCCTCGGTTTTCCCCTTCTCTAATAGCATACCATCCGTTTCCATAGATACTCAAAACTTTCCTCTCATTTGACATTTTCCTCATTCTTCATCCCATTCCTGCACCTTTGTATACTAGTTATATCAAATAAATAAATTCCACTCCAAATCTCTAATTCTCAATACAATGTAAACGGTTATGCAAGTACCCAGGTAATAAAATCTGGACGGTTCTTTAAGTTCGTTCAGTGGGTGTGAGTGATTCCATAATGGAAAACATCTGTAACGTTTCGTTAAAGTGACGAGCCGTCGGTCGACATTCAGACGTTTCAAGCCCGGTCGAGAGCAAATTGAATTTCAATTACCGACTTCGTGTAGGTGCTTGCTAAATGCATAGACTTTTGGAAGGAATGCTGGTCTTTGGCCTATAGTTTGTCTGTAAACGTTACTAATTATTTGCATTTGGCTGTTATATTAGGGTTCAGGGACGAGCCTGTTACTGATAAGATACTAAGGTGTCTTTTGTTTGTGAGAACTTGAAATTGCACCAAACGTACAGACGCCTGCACATCTAGCTACTCGAAACTGTCAAATACTCCAAATCAACCTTGAATCTAATGCTTTAGCGTTAAAGTTTCCGCCCCGACCCTTGCTCGAGCCAGCCCGCGCCGCTGAGCCTGTAATCTTAAATTCCAGTTCGATCCAGCCCGTCCCTAGCTGTCCTCTCCCCAGCGACGCCCTAAGCCGAGGCCCGTACCCCACAGGGGGTGCCCTTAGCGTGTTGTCGCTTAGTTTGTAGGTTTTTTATAAGCCCTGGCTGGAGGCTTTAATATTATATTGAGGCCACCACAGGCAAGCCCGGTTAAGCAGTCGACAACCTTATAGGTTGAACTGCGAGAAGCCAATCACAAAAAAAAAAAAAAAAGCGTTAAAGTTGAAAATCCATTAAAGAAATTTGACGGATTGTTGTAGCTTGATCTTTGTCTACCTACAGTGTCACACGCGCTGCCGTATTGACAGCTCATTGATTGTTTTTTTTTGTATTTTTTTACGATAGTTTTTAATCTGTGGGCTTTTTACGTCTTTATTTAACCGTGATGCATCACATCAGGTAGGTACATATAAAACACAAATCTCGACTAAACGAAAGCAATTGAAGCGCATGACTCTTTTACAATTGAAATATTCATGAAACTTCTAAAGATGATCAAATGATAAAGCACAATAAGTTGTCATTGAGTGGCTACTCTATTTTTAGACCACACAACAAGTCACAAGGCGCACACAGTGAACTGTTCATCGTAAACGACTACGCAATCAATTTGACTCGTTCCTCACATTGTTGGTCTATAAATTATGTATAGCCACTACTTATGTAAAATTATATGATTCAATTTACCTATGGATGAACGTAGTAAATGATGGGAAAATATTGAATTGTTATTTTTGAAAAAGTAACACTGTACAATATTTGGCGCCATCTATATTCTTCTGTTAAAGCTATGCAGCGCCACCTGTGGTCGAGTAGCACTCACTAATGTTTTGTAGTTGTGAAGCTAGGTGGCGCTGTTTCGAAATTGTTACAAACTAAAACAAGAAAATGCACATCATTATTTTTTGTTGTGATTTTCACGGTTCATTTGCCAATTACCAACATTACTGTTTATCAGTACATCATTAAAAATATTTTACCGTACTACAAAATACAAAATATTATTAAATTAGCAGGTACCTAATACAAAGTAGCTAGTTATCCATTTTTCATATCTATCTAATAGATATTATCATTGTTTTCAAACAAACATAAATAAAATATTTTTTCAAACTTAGTATAATAGTGGATAGTGACAAGGTAGGAAGGTAGGACCTACTTGGTAGCTGGTCTTGGTACTTGGTGGCGGACGCTTTGGTAAACCACATAACATTTAGTTTACCTAAGAACTCTTATATGTCGAATTAGGGTTTATTTATGAATTTACATCTTACACCTTCTCTTCTACCAGCTTTTTGTTTCAAATAAATATTTTTTTCATTTTCGCACTTATTTATGCCGAATTAGCCAATAATAACAACATTAGCAACAAAATAAAGTTAAAGATTTAATTTAGAAAAGCCATTACTTCCAAATTCAATTGAAATTCAGTGGAATATTTTCAATAGATTTCTTTTTTACGAGCTCTTTGACGTGAAAACTACTTTGCTGGATTCAGTGGTGGACCGACAAAATTGAATGACTTGATACCTATGCAATAACCTTTTACGTAACTTACTATTATATTTATCCCGTTTCCCAAGAAGGGTTAGGTTAGGTTAGTGTATGCAGGTATTGTAGCTATATTTTCGGGTAATTTCTATATACCATTTCCATGGAACTGATTGACGGGGCTTATTGCCATCAATATCAACTGGGTACTAAAAATCAGACTTCGAACTGCTACTGAGAAATTTGAAATGGAAAACCCTTGTTACTTTGCCCAGCTTGGATATCGAATTCATGACCTCAGCAATGACGCTTGCGACCACTGACCAATCAGGCCATTGGCGGATCTAGGGGGGACGGGGGCCTCTAGCTCCCTCCAAAAGAACGAGATATATTTGGTGGTCTACAACCTAACGAAGTCATTGAGGATTTTACGAAAAGTAATCCAATGAGGTTTGTTATGTGTTATGCTAAATAAAACATAACGTGCTTTTAGAGTGTTGCTACTTTGCTAAAATCTATCCTCAGCGGGGTCAAGGGCCATACGACAATCCTGGATCCGCCACTGAATCAGGCGGCCATATAAGTAGGCACACCTACACACTTAAGGAGAATCGTATTTTCTTTGAACTTATTTTTTCTTGGCAATCTATTTTCGTGATCTTGAGAATTCGCCGAGTCATCTCGAATAGTTATTATTAGGTCAGTTAGGTAGCCATTATGTTCACATTATTACTATCATATTATAAGATGATTAATTAGATGATATTCAATTATTTATAGTTGATGAAGTTCACTGCTCAAGGCCCGTTTTTTGGACCCAGATTCACATCCGCCATCTATCTAAGTAGGTAGATACGCCGGGTCTGTTACCCAATTTTCGATCTACGTGTATAAGTAAATACATTTATCCCGCAGCTGCGCTTCCTTGGAACCTTTGATTTTTCTGGGATTAAGCCTTTGGTACTCACATATAGTGTCCCTACCTATCACTGAAAGAATTATCGAAATCGAGATCAGTATAATAGGAAAGTTCGGAGAATACCTCCTATAAATTACATAACTTACAAAAAAAAAATCCTTTTTAGGTTATGAGTTTATGACTCATGAAAATGGAAACTGCCTTACTGGCTTTTTGTTACATAAATGTGCACTTCATAATGTCTACCTACAAGTTGTATTGTTGCGGGTAACTGAAAGTACATTGCCAATTTACGATAATCTTTATAGACGTACCTAGATAAAATATAGTTTCCGCTGCAGTTTCACGATTTCCGCTGAAATATAAATTATATAAAAAAAATAGATTTTGGAAGGCAAAATCAGCTTGGGAGTCTAAGCAAAAATTTTAATTACATAAATAATTTATTTCATTACACCCTTACAGGACACTATATAATAGTAATGTAAGGGACCTCGAATGCCGTGCTCGTATTTCATTCGCATAACGGAACATATGATTTAATCATCAAGCAGTACTTACTCTGTTGCATTAAATACCAACCAACATAGTTAATCATTTTCATTATGACTTTATGAGCTAATAAAAATTAGCATAAAACATATCAACCAAATAACCTAAAACACATGTAATTACTTCTTTCTCACAAAATGGTTTGACCCTATAATTTTATGGTCAAAACATATGGCAAGGTCGAATAACATGATCATAAAAATTGCACAGCATTAGTGATCCTAGTACCTATTTTGCATAGCCATTATATATGATGTATTGCATCTGCTGCTTAGTAATTAAGCTATAAATAAAACGATCGCCAAATTCTGTTCATGGTTATTTTTTTAGTGCGTAGACACGTGACGTTACTGGCAAAAAGCCCATGTTTAACCTATGACCAAAACGGTTATAGCTACCTTCTCACAACTTCGTACAACACTATAGAATAAGTATCTCATGCTGTAGCATAGCCTGCTTTGCTTTCTGACTACCTCAGTAGCTCGAGAGGCTAGCTAGATGTATCAGCATCAAATAAAAGGATGCCCGTGGAAATCGACTATATATTAGGGTTGAAAGAAAGAAAATGATTTTATTTGCGCCAAGCATGACGCATACAATATAAACAAAAATACAAAAGTTATACAATTTGGGAAGATATGCGTCACATTCGCGCAAAATGGCGATCGCTCAGCATAACGCTGGGACTCGTGTACGAGACGGAGCCACAACGCTGGTTTTCAGCAACAACTGGCGATGACAGAATAATGTCGACGATTCTTAAATGTTGAAGAGCATACAAAAACTTAAATAAATAAAGAAAACCAATACACAATTGATACAATCGCTTCAATGCACGCCTGTCTGTATCGTTTTCCTGATAGGTGTCGCAGATTTTCTATGAGGAATCCACTAGATGTCAAGGTACAGCGTGTTGGAATGAATACTTATTAAAATACTAGCGGAATAAAACCTCTCCGGAAAAATACCTGGTTTGCCATATAACGTGGCATTTAAAATTGACGCACGTAGGATTCTATTCTGGCAAGGTCGATGACAGAATTTTGGTCACCAGAAGTATCGGCTGGAATAATGGTAATCAGCTGGCTAAAATGATATTTAAATGTATCGTATTTTTATGGCGTTTGTCTACCAATATTAACAGTAGGTGTGTCTGTTCCGTAGGTATGTGTCACCGTGTATTTCGGGCATGCCCAAAGTAGTGAACACTTTAGTTCTGGTTTCATCACTGATCAATTTTAAAATGAAAAGAGTCATGTCCGGTATTTGGACATATTCATTTGATGTCGTGGTAAACCCCATAAGAATAATGTTGGCCAGGAGAAGAGTAGCAACTAGTTACTAGCAGTAAATTCCAAACAGAGAAGTTTATTGGTTTAATCTAACTTAAAATTTGATACAAAAGTCTTTATTCCGATTTCGTGAATTATTCTTATAATCTGCGATGAAAACCAAAAGTATTGTAGTCCTCGTCTAGATTTGTTTCAATCTGAATATTTAATTATTTTTAGATCCTCAGTACGTTATGTGCAATGTATAAATTTGTCCTCGTGGTGATCTCGGAGATAATATCAAAGCACAGTTTCATTGTACACATCAGTAGGAACCAGTGTAATAAATTAAAGCCCTGTCCATGTCCAATTGTCCATGACTGTTGACTTCGACTTAGGTCCTATTCAAACGATGATTATTAGCATGCGATTCAATCGTGAAACTATATAGCTGAGGCTCTAAACAAGTCACTATTTGTCAGCGGTATCGTGGGCTTTGGATTGATTTGATTTGGAAGGATTGTCAAAACGTCAACAATGTGGAAATGGGATTGACAAACGCTGCCGAAATGTCACTCCCTTGACGAAGGGATTGATCACTCCCGTGATCAATCCCTTATATTTTGATATTTCGATAATGTAATTTGCTGATAGAATGGAACATTGTAAGGCTCTGGTAGTTCAAAATTAATACTCGTTTTCACGAAAATTGGGCTTATGCAAGGAGCGAAGGTCAAAGGTACCTAAACCAGTTTCAGTAGCTTGGTATTTAATTAGCAAAAAACTTAGCCACTGACATCGTAAACTAGAATTTAAAACGAACGATGAAAGCATAAATCAATAAGAATCTTTTTAATGTGAATCTTTTGCCAAGTAAAGAGTTGAATACCCTCTGAAGCATATTGCGTAACCATCAAGATGGAACACTTTTTTGCTTCATCTACTTCTATTAACAAAAAACCACCGACAAAAAGCTTTGAATACATCGTTCATTCATTTGTTTTGCTTGGATCTACAATTATATATATAAAGGAGAATACAAACGAGCGTCAAAGATGAAAATTGGCATATAAGTTTCTTGAGGAGTGTAAGGGAGCACTTAGAGAGCATTTCTTGAAATTCCTACGGGAACGGGAAAAAACGGGATAAGCGCATACGAAGTCGCGTGAAAAAGCTAGTTATATAAAAAGGATAGTATAGATTGGCCCTAATAATACTTGAAGATAGAAAACAATAGCCCAATTGTCCGAACCAGCTGGTCAACTTCCATGTCAATGAATTCATCAGCGACAATCAAGTTTAAAATGATAATAATGTAGTGTGCGAAGACCAATTGTGAACGTTTTGCGGAGCTGAAGTGGAATTACGCGTCGGTCTCAACTCTAGTACCCACGCGACGCTCAAGCCGGTATAACGTTACCAGCTGTCAGTACGCGCTTGTGATTTTCGTAAATCGAACGTTGATCGAACATCAAATGTTATTTGAATTTTATTTTCACATTTTGAATATCTTTGACATAGTTTAAAATTTTCACAAAACGCCAGCCAGTGTCATTCCAGTTTTAAGAATAAATTAATCTCATTTAAAAAGTGTAAACAAAGTCAAGTTTTAATTTAAATGTGAATATTTAACATGCGAAACGTCCTTAATTGTTAGGAAAAATCTTAGTTACACCCATCAAGAAACCAGTAACGACAAATATGGCCCGGAGTATTTTATGGTCATATTCTTGATCGTGTAGAACAAAATAATATCGTGTGTGATATGATTGCTCCGTGTTATGTAACGTGGACGAATTTGTCTTTAATCAAAATTCTTAATGAAAAGAATAAACACAGTATTTTCAAAAGAAACATGACAAAACAATCCTAAAAATAAATACTACAACAAATAGTTCTTCGAAATTCAATTCTGTAGTAACTACAATAAACAAGTAAAGGAAAAATTGAGCTTGAAATGTTAGTAAAACTATTCAGAACACGAAGTGAGTCTAAATAGCTGTATGCTATCTTGCTGAAGTGAAGGCAAAATAAATTAAACAAGAATACAAATGGTGCTCTGTAACATTTACAATTTGGTCATGGTGAATTCCTAGAAGATTGAAGTTGTTACATTTCCATACTCTATTTAAAATGATAGAAATTGGAGCGCAGTCTAACATTGGCATACAGAGAAAACAAATAACTAAAGTGCAACAAATAACTTTTTCGACCAAAGCTTTTTCGTAGAGAACGAATTGAAAATAATATCTGACGTCAAATCAAAGGCAAAGGCGTAGAGTGAAGACCAGTCATATGATGCTATACAATTGACCAATTATCACCTATTGTTACTATGATCACTTCTATTTCTGTTTTTGTTTTAATGTTTACTTTATCTACTAGACTAGTTTATGCATCGTCGATTTGTAACCTTCGATGTCGTCTTCCTGATAGCAAAGATTTTCCTCTAAATCCGTCCTTTTGTTCGAATTTTACGACTTTTCCAACTATAACTATATCCTTCTTATTAATAAACCCCGAAGTACTCTCACGAGTATTTCGAGTCCTTTTATTACTCGTACCATTTCTATGATATTTTATCGCGTTGTAAAATTTTAGTGTACGTCATTAAAAAGCTGTATACGTGTCCATCCGAAGAGCGCAGGATAATCACAGGGGTTTCCGGTTGATTTGCATTCAATACTATTGTGACGATAATAATAGTCTCTCAAGTGGAACTGATCTGAGAATCAACAATACAAATAAATGATTTTACAGATCTAGCTATAAGTCTTCCTGAAAACGTTAATACTGTCATAAAGAACGCAGTTATGACTGAAATCTGGGATACCCGAATTGATAAAACTACTAAAAATTGTCTTTCGCTACCATTATTTTTTTTTGTAAGATCTGTACATCTTTTAGTAAAGCACGCTTGCTTTTCACCATAGGTCTTGAAAGTTTGGTCAGTGGTCATTGTAATAATGAATACCAATTAAATTAATATCAAAAGTTGTTACATTTCTAACAAATATGGTATCATTGACCAAACTTGTAGCGACAGAGAAAGTGGATATACCTTGTCACAAAGTATATTTAGCTTTCGTTGCTTGAAAATTGACTTCTCAAAGCGTCCCTTGACAGTGTCCATCAACATTGAAATCGGTACGTCTGGAATACGAAAATAGCCCACGTCTTCTCGTCGAGATATTTTTTCCACCATCGTGACATCAACCTGAAAGCCACGGTAATTTTTAACGATTGGGACAGATGCAAAAGTTCTCAAGCACAATGTGTGTCAAGGATCCGCAAATTCCTTCTACAATTTCTTTTAATTAGCCACGGCTAAATGAGAGGACGACTAGAATATTTCAAAAACTTCACAATTATTTGTGACTGAAACACTGGATGTTTGACCTTAGATTATTTCGGATACATATCCTCCATCTAGATCGCTCTCATAAATATTTGTTTAGACTGAACCAAATATAGGAAGCGTAAAGATTTGTTAGTGTTTTGTTTGGAAATTTAGCTGAATTCACGCATGATTGATGATATAGACGAGATATGTACGTGGAAATATTTTGTTGTCTAAATTCAATTTGAGTTTGAACGCGAGTCCATATTTCATGCGGTGATTTAGTTTTTGGTCAAAGATGAAACGAGACACGTCGGGAAAATTATTCATTGTCTGTCATTAATATGAATTTGGCAAATTTCCTCTTTCCTTCTTGACAGAATTACTTGCTGAAAGTCTTTTATCTACCAAGAACCCTGCCCTGCTAATTAACAGAAATGAAGGAAATTTCCTAGTTTTTAACAGATAAACCTGTATCAATCGCAACTCTGTCTATATTATTCAAATATTGGCTCTAGACGATGTGACATTCCACTAGCGATAACAGTTTAGCGAAATGTCACGTGATCAATCCCTAAAATTTTGGACTCTGACATTCTTTTTTGCTGTTAGAAAGTCACTTTGAATATAGCTCTTTGCTTTTGACCACTGACGTAAACTCCGCTAACAAGCTTAAAATACTTTGCAGGAGTTAGACGAGATTATGATAAAATCAACAAAAGAATCGTTCGCCATGTCGCATGATGTTATGCCATAAACATGGTGCAATTACGCCATCAGGCCACGCTTAATCTAATGGTTTCAGTAGTTTCGGCTCTGTCGCGATAACGTCAACCACCGTAAATAGCATTAGCCAGTAGTTTGTCAACTTTAGCTGAACATGTGTAAGGGTTTTGGCACACTATCGATTTTTGGGAAACCTGTTTTGTCTATAAAGGAACGTGCCGGAACTATAGGTGGCAGCACAGAAGCGTCGAAGTCAAGTACTTATTTATAAGGTAAAAGTTTCGAATTTTCAACACTAAAAGGCAAAGTCGACGCCATGCACGTTCCCTATTGCAAAAAGTTATATCTACATATTGGGTTACCCAGAAACATTCAACGCATTCAACAATTTATAAGTTGCGTGAAAACCCTTTCCTTCATTGCAGGATAGGATTTTCACGCAACTCATAAATTCTAATAACAGTATTGGGATTTTCACGTTTTCAATGTTTTTTTGATCTGATTTCTTTGATCTTATTTTGAGCTGGTCGTTTCATCTTTAGCCACAAACTTGCTTTCAGCGGTTTTCATCTGAACATAACCCTAACTGTAGTGACGTAAATACTCTGATGAAGATTATCGGCCTTTAGATAAAATTAAATAACTCTTACCGAATGACGCTCGTTATACAGACTTTCCATTATTTGTATGTATAGTTACCTCATTCGCATCATTAACCATCATTCTTGTTCGTGATAGCTGAAGTCAGAGCTGCAGTACATCTGCTTCTTGTAATGTGCCTTCTTATCTAGACAACCTTACATTGTATCTGCCCTGAATATTAAATGAGGATAGTTCGAGAATACGTAAAAGTTAACCTTAAAATGGTAATCCATTTTAAGGTCAACTTTTACGTATTCCTATTTCACGTAAAGCTATGCATTTACGCTGCTTCTTTTGATTACAATTGTCGTTATTCCAGTAAAGCTGGTATTATTATTAGACCAAGGAAAACGTATGTAAAAACAGAATCGATGCTTGATATGTTTTGAATACTTTATGTTTTTCCCGTTCCCAGTTCTATGTGTGAGCTGAGTTTATCGCTCTATCAGTCAAAGAAACGAAGCATTTGATGCACATTAAGATATTTAAATTGGTTTTGAAGTAAATCAGTATGAATATCTTATTCATTATAAGAAATGCATATCATGATATAATTACATGCGCAGTGTGCGATTTGCTAAACAACCTGAAATATTATTTTATTTATCATTCAGACAAGCTTTTACCAGTGATTGATGTTAAATGTCTCGGCCAAGAATGTTATAAGGTAATTTATTTATTCTAGCATAGTGGAAGCAGATGTTTATGTTTAAAATGTCTTCGTTCCAGGGTTACGCACTGATTACCATAACGTGCCTGATTTTATTTGAAATCTACTTTTAGATTAACCAATGCCCGAGTACATTATACGTAACTGAGACATCAAGCTTCTAAAATATATTCTACAAGTTTGGAAGCTATTAATAATATCAAAGATAATAAAGTTATTAACAGGTGTTTTCGTTCCACTTACGTTGTTAAGATAAGAGACAACTAAAATGAAGAGTTGCTACAAAAATATTTATTGATATTAGGCTTAATGTAGCAGAACGCACTGGGCTTTGGTCCAAAATCAAAGAAAACGGGTCTAGGTCAACTTTTGTCGTCCACAATTATAAACTGTCGCGTGTTTACACCAACTATGTTGATAGCTACACACAACATTTTGATGTGGGACAAGTAATGTAATTGATCATATAATGATAGCTTATCAACCAATAAAGATATTGATATGTCGATAAAAGTAAATTGTTTAAATGTTTCATTAGGAAAGGAATTACGATTTCTGTTCGATGAGAGCTATAGATATAGATGTTGTCATTCGTTCGTTTTCTTTGTTCCCGCTTACAGTATTACATCAGTTTTCATTAACAACTTTGTTTCAGTCACTATTAGTTTATTAGGTGTTTGGCAATAGAATATCACTTGATGACATGCAATGCCAAGACCAAAAATTCTATTTCTCACACGTACGATCTTTCACCTCTGAAGTGGTTTTAACACTTCCGAATTCTCCATTCAATGACGTAAGCTTAAAATAAACTCACGTTCGATATGATCGAGACTGTGATGGATGAGTTAGTTAACAACATTTGGCAAAATACTAATAGGTGTAACACGATTGGTACTTCACATGCCTACAACGATGTCATGGTCCAAATACTTGGTGTCAGTAGTCCCACTACTGCTACATTGACCTTATCTGTACTTAGAAAGGCGTGATTAGTTGAACGACCTTTACCTACGAAAACGTACATGATATATCACCTACACATAGTAACTGTTGCAATGTTACAACTACCTTATTGTGCACTTGAGTTGCTCAATCATTCGGTCATTCAAGTGTTAATGAGTAGGCAGACACAATGGCTGAGTGAGAAAAGTCAAGCATTAAAATAATAGATGCCCGACCAAATGTCCAAACAACTTGTCAATATTTATTATGTTGTCTCACAACAAATTGTGGTGAATGGTCGAGAGTATTTTGACTTCAATGATAATGAGCTTCTTACAACTTTGCTTTGCATGGTTCAAGTTTTTGACAAGAATTCGTGGGATATTTTGTATAGTTAAATAATTGTGTGTATCAAATATTCTATACGTGTGCTATGAAATGTAGCATTGTATTAAAAATCTAATTAACTTCGTGTCAGTATAACTACTGTGAATACAAATATTGTATGCAAAGCGATGCCAAAAATTAGGCACATTTACGTGACAAAAATTATTGAAATTCGCATCAGGCCTAATCGAACTTGTTTCTCTTGTGCTAATAAAATACTGAACTCCATTCAAGGAGATAACGAACATAATTCACAAAATTTCACTTCACAATGTCCTTGCTTGAGGCAGGATGTAATATGTATCAATTTGGTCTTTATTCTTGAAATATGTTTATTAATCTGCAACATTAATCATGTTTAATGAAAACCAATTAAAGCTTAGTCTGCCTGACGGGCAGCATGCACATACTGAAATATTATTTCAATATGTGTGTGGCGCAAGTCATTGAGAGGTTGACTCACCGACAGACTGACACACTTGGGAATCGGACAATCAGTCGTCGCTAAAATTTATATGGCAACGCTTGACATCGACGTCACCATAGTTTTTGCAAAGTATTAATGTTTGACACTGGCTAGCGAAAATATTTCCAAAGGTAGATTTAACAAGTCATAGATCAAGTACATAAAATGTTTTATCTTTCCGATGATATAGGTATTGATAACACGTCAATAGACTCAGTTAAACAGTTCCGTTCAAAGTAACGCGATAGGAAACTTGAAATATTCGATGATATGATGTGGAATTTTAAAAAGTAAATTTTAGAGAGTTTAGTGATAAAGTGAGAGAACCAGCGTCAAAAATGTCGCAAACACACACGAAACAATGTCAACTCGATCACAACTACAAACTGGAGAAAAAATATTTGGAAATGAAACGCTTGTTGTTAGAGAAGACAGAAGAATTGAAACGAAGAGATAAAATAATAGCGTTGTTAGAACACGAGATTGATGAAAAAGATGGGACCATAAGATACCTCAAGAATGAAATAGACAAGTTTAGACAAGTCGTGAAGCCCCTGACGAGGCAGTTGATAGACAACAGAAGGAATGGCGTAGAGAACGAAGACGAATGCTTCGTCATGAAGACACCTGGGTTGGAAAATACTAGAGTCTATCATGTTGGAGAACCGAGGCTGAAGAGGACAGCTATCTCTGCGGAGCCGTTGTCATCGTTGTCACAGGGTTATGAAATGAAATTAGTGAAAATACCGAAAATACAAAAGTGAGTAATTGCGTCGTATAAATTGTAAATTTTAAAACCATACTATCGTTAGCAGTTTCGCTTTAAATTAATATTAATTTAGATTTAAGTGTGACTAATGTACGCTCACAAGAAAATAACAATTTTATTGAAAGTAATAACAATGATTTTAAAGCAAAACAAGTTTTGTGGTTGCAAGCGCAATGTACAAGTTTATTGGGTTTTTTATTACTAGGCAATTCTTAGTGGCAACTCTAGTTTGAAGCACAATACATTTTATGATTTTCTTATAGCTAAAAATAACTTTTGTTAATTTTTACAAACGTATAGTATTAATGCAAATAAATATTGTGGCAAGTCAATGATCGTTTAAATTGAATATTTTTTGCTCACTGCTGCTTTAGAAACGCTCTCACAAAGATCGATATTACTGATATGAAAAAATTGGTCTTGGCCATCAAAGTAGCAAAAAAGCATAGATAATAATACTTACGGGTCAATCACACCAACTATAGAACGGATTTACATAAGCTAAGTACTCAGACATGTCGTGTTTTGAATCAAAATATTTGTGGGTTTAACTTTTGAACAAAAAGTAACATAAACTTGCAAAACGTCACCATAATTATTTTTAGGTAACAAACAATCTAACATTGTCGTCTCATGAATACTAATTGCATTCACGTTTTCTTTTGTAAATATGTACTTTATTTGCTATTTTAATTTAAGTCAGTTGGTATTGGTCACGAATTAGTAGTTAACGACTGTGTCTTAACATCAATGTTTCTACATCCTTACCATGCTCTCACGTTTTGTGTCGACAAATCTAATTTTTCTTACCGTCGACCGTGACTTTGTGACCTTACTTAACTTGGCATCGTCTAGATTTGCAGTTGTTTTTGCAATTTTCATTTTACTTCTTGCTCCGATTTACAGCATCTACTTTTGTTTTATGTTGATAAATGAGACAGAACATTATTCTTATATTTATAATGCACAGAGAATTTCATGGAATTTATAAAGATTTATGAATACGGAAGCTTTTACATTGAAAAGCTTGTATTGATTCGCTCTTATCGTGGAATTGTGCTTTAAAATTATGATCCATCAGCTGATCATTGTGTATATCGATACTTAACGTCATCGATCAATCATTCAAGGTAGTGATTGAATTTCTTCTCAATACAGGCATCGCTCACAAGGCATCGTGGCGAGGTCGACGTGTGTTAGCTCGTGTGCCTTCGGTGATCCCATTTGGTATAATTACGTTTGAACTTTATGCGACAACTGTCCTCGCCGATGGCTCTGTCAACATTAGATTTGTGACTTAAATTTATGAGCACTGGTTTAGATTTTGGGCGGGTACCGCGAAAGCTTGAAATGCGCCACGAGGAATGTTCGTTGTTCGTGAACGGATATAAAGTGGATAAATATATTTCGTCAGTAGCTTCTAAACTTAGCTTTCTTGTAAGTCATTAAATTGTGCTACAATAAGTCTTTCCTACAGCTATTGTTACTTGGAAAATTGGGAATGTGATGTCTATGCTATGATTCTAAGATTCTCCTTGCGGATTTGGGATATGACGGCACACTGCGTGAGTGAGCTAGTCTTTAATGAAACGATATACATAAAATTCAATCAAAAAGGTAAATACTTTAAAAGGATCAATTTGTTTCGGGTGTTAAAAATCGGCAGAAATTATTTAGGACAGACATTATTATATTATTATTTATGACATAATTTATTTATTTTATTATTTATATTGTCATAAATAATTTCTATCGATTTTGAACACGACGATTATTATATAAAATTATTGACCTATTTTAAATAATAAAAATAGATCAATAGTTATATAAATAAGTTTTAAAGCTTTTATCAGCTCATAATTAGAAACTTTATCCTCTTCATTCATATAAATATATCGCTATAAATATTTACACGTAAAAAACAATATTTACAGGCAACTTAGGTATATATTATGTAATAGTAGGTATATCGCTATAAATACCTTAACATCTATGAATACAATTAATATTATTCAGTTTATGTTTAATTAGTAAGTAGTTTAGTTAGTAGTACAATAATTGAAAGCCCTGGTGGTTCTAAAAGTAAAATCAGGGTATCAGGGTATCGTACGACCAGATTTCTATGATAACGGTGACCGAGACAGCGGCAAATGAAGGCTTGGGTTTGCTTATGTCAAATTGTATGAAAAAAAAAGGTTTTCCGTTATTGTCACCAGACGGCGCTTAATAAGTTTCAATTCAAATAAAAATTGACGTTTACGCTAACGCTATCGAAAACGTTAAAAAACTTGTACTAAGGCCACTGGTATGAACTTTTGAACGCCTGGAGTTTTAGTTTTACAAACGTTAGAAAGGTAAATCATGCTAGGTACCACTGTTATCTAGATTTCATAAGGAGCACATCGTTGAGCGTTGCATTACGATGCAGGGGTGATGCGAGGTGGCCTGACCACCAGGGCGATAAAATTAACTTCTTTGTTGTTAAGCACTTTCGACATAAATTCCCGTAAGTTTTAAACTACACGTTTCACAGACAAATTGACCATCTCTGTGGTTGTTTGTCTTGTGTTTTGTTGTTTTATTCTGAAAACCGTATCTAAGCTATGTGTCATAAACGCTACTAAAAACTTGTGTAGGTAAGTCAAAAGTATTTACCAGAAATATCTGCATACAATACAGTCATATATTTTAAGTCATTCAACTACTATGCGGGTCATACATTTTACCTACTTAATTCGCTTACAAATTATTTACTATTGAGTAAATAATACCTCTGCTATCCTGTATAGGTATGTACCTCAACTGCCTCGTCGGTTAACCAAAATGGTGAAAATTAAACGATGATATCACTCACTGCCCTCAGAGAATACAGGCATGATTTTATTTATATAGACTAGTTTCTGTTCGCGGCTTCGCCCTCGAGAATGTCCGAAAGGAACATACTCGATAAAATAAAAATATAGTAGGTAGATAATAGTCTTGAATAGCATTTGTGCTATTCAAGACTAGTACATATGTGTCAAATTTCATTCAGATCCGTTCAGCCGTTCTGGCGTGATGCAGTAACAAACATCCATCCAAACTATCAGCATTTACAATAGTCGTAACATTGAGACCTTAAAGGCTCTCCCGCAGGCGCTACTTGACAATGCGACTAGTCGACAACCACAGTCTGCAGGAAGGAGCCTTAACTAGGTATATCCTGCCAGTATAATATTAAACCACGAGCTATAACTAAATCATTACCTACCATGGAAGTGCGTTTCTGCATAAGACCATAAACAATGATAATAAGCATGTCCTTCCTTCCTTTAGTAATAGCTTTAGTTTCATCATAGACAGGTCTAAGCCATGGTTTATGACATTAATTTGCGGTAATAATTTAAAGGTTATTATCATTAAAGTTGATAACCCTACTTTGAAATTGCCTTGTGCATAGGTACAGGAAGTCGTTTCCCGTTGAAAAGCGTTTAATGATGAAGAAAAATGTGACATTGTTTTGATCGAAGTCTACTTGTAGGTGGGTAGGTACTGTACTTACCTATTTAAAGAGAAATTAAAATAAACACATGCATTCGGTATTTTAACTATGCTTATGCTTTCATGTCCTGCGAGGCAAACATGGGTACATACGAAACGTGACCAAGCATAATTATGTTTCTGCTAATTTTATATAGGGCCATCTTCTCTTTCTTTGGTCATGGGTCTCATCTGCTAACTCTTGACTTAGCTGTCTCATAAGAACTATTTTGGAATGAAGTAACAGATAAAAAAAAGTGGAGGCAAAAAAAAATATGGATAAAAATAAAAAAGTATTGAATTCATAAATAAGAAGGTATCTACTATTCTAGATAATAATCAATAGGTGTGGTAACCTAATGATTTTAACTATAACCTCCTAAGTTTTGATACCATTCTTTTAAATTTCAATTTTCCCGTTACAGATCACGGGAGCTGATCAAAGGTGCAATACTGGACAATGACTTCATGAAGAATCTGGAGATGACGCAGATCCGCGAAATCGTGGACTGCATGTATCCTGTTGAATATGCAGCTGGCAGCCTCATCATCAAGGAAGGAGATGTTGGCAGTATCGTTTACGTTATGGAAGGTGAGTTTAATTTTTATAATTCTACCACTAAACCTTTTTTTACGACGATGTTGCCGCTGTATAATTTTTTTAGCGCCATCTAGTATCTAGTAGCATTCAACTTTATGCGTCTTATTACTGCCATCTAGTGGCGAATAGCTAAAATATTTTGTTGTATTTGACTTTCTGGTTCTTATAAATGAAGATAGATGGCGCTGTATGGTTTATCTATTCGACTACAGATGGCGTTTTAAAGATAGACATGAGATGAAGCTAGTTTGCCTACTACCCAACAGATGGCAGTAATAATGTGTGATTAATTTATATTTTATTTGCCTTAAAACATGAACATTTAATGTCTTTTTATTACATATTATATTTCACATTTACTCAAATTCGAAATCTAAGATTTTTATAATTGAAATATAATTTAAAACAATTAAAAATATATTAATTTGAATTTGTTAGAAATAGGTATCTACTAGTAAATTTTAACACGATTCCTTACATAAGTTGGAATTTCTTACTTTACTTTTTCAAATCTATATCACTTTATGATGAGGAAAATCGTTATTTTAACCCCGTTTATTTGTAATTAATCTGGAGGCTGGACGATTTTTACCTGGCTAGCTAGGTAGTATATAACAGGTAACTACTTATACCTACTTAAGCACACAAAATAAGTTAAAACTTTCCTTTTCTAACTCTTCACCTACTATTGTTTGGTTAAGCCTTACCATAGGCAAATGAAATAGCGCAAATAATTAGCAGAAAGATATTTAAATCTTCAACCGACTGATTTCACCAACGGCAATTTTCCAAAACATTGTTTTCCTCGCATGTGTCTAATTTACGAGTATCCTTCGTTTATAACGAGTTTCCGGCGAGATCTGCTAAATAGCGACGTCTCATAGTGTTTAGAAACAAACATAGTCATATTCATAGTGATACTATGCTCGAGCCAAGTGGATACTTTCCCTAAGCGCGTTCGAGAAAGCGGAAAAGCAGCTGCCGTGACACCCGCGAGTTTTCCTGCCATGTACACTCAACCATACGTCCATGGTACCTTTGACAGAAGCTTTATCACGAAGCAATAAAGACAGTTTTTGTAGTACACGTGTCTGCTTGAGTGTACCTACTCTTACGACTGCATACTTCTGCCTGGGCCCTAACAGGATAGAAAAACTAGACAAGTTACTATAAAATATACACACCTGGCTTACGTATGTATTTACTTGGTGTTTCTAGGCATAACATCCCATAAAGTTAACTATTTTAACGTTTTTCAATTGCAAATAAAAAAAGGACCTATTGTATACTTGTAGGTATGTCTATTAATAGAAAACAAATTAATACTTACATGATTATTGATTATTAATAACATAATATAAGGAAAACCGCTGAAATAGTTAATACCTGGAGTTACTAAGTCATTGAGATTTCCTTGTAATATCAAGTCAATGTGAATTTGAAACCATTCAACGTTCTTCATTTCTGAAAAAAAAAAAAAACAAATAATAGGTATTCATTTGTCTTTTGCCTGTTGATTAGAGTATTAATTGTTAATCATTCATTCTTAATAAAAACACGTTGTTTGAAAACACGTAGTACTTACATGAAAAGTAGGTACCTATCCTAGGTAAGTAGGTGCTCTAGGTACCTAAGGCCGTAGGTACGACTTTCATGAAAAGTTTATATCAAGTCAAAGTCAAAGTCAAAAACGTTTATTTCAATTAGGCCATTAAACGGCACTTTTGAACGTCAGCATTTACAGTTCAGTAAAATATATTAATAAAGTGACTCTACTGTCCATTCGGAAAGGTAGATTCTTATGGAGAAGAACGGACAAGAAACTCCATAGTTACTCTTTTCAAATAACGACTTTACAAAATTTGGTATACAAAAATCAATTTAATATTATGTGAGGACGATACACCCAGAGTATGCTACTTTTAAGAACAAAGTATAACCAGCAGAGGTACTTATTCCTTTTCTAAAAAAAAAAAAAAAAATTAGGTAAATGGTACTCACATATTTACAGATAATCTTAATAACCACCAATTAAACAGAAAATAAAAACACAAAAAAGAAACAGTATACCCATCTATAAAGTTAATTCATAAATCAACCAGTTTGATTTTGTCTACACCCTTGATTGTCCTATGGAGCAGGACCAGCATGTTTCCAAGCATTCTTATCCTGAATGTAATCTTCTAATTTGTAATATGCTTGTTTACAAAGTGTACTTTTAACATAAGTTTTAAATTTTCTTTCATTTAGTTCTAATATGTCAGTAGGTATTTTGTTGTAACATTTCAAGGTACCTGGGAGTGATTAAAATTATGTTATTTCGTTGGTAAAAGAAAAATAATTTATTTATCCTTATTTTCCACGTGTTGATTGATAAAAAATAACGAAGTAAAGTCACACTATGTTGTTATTCGTTCCTTTTGATTATAAATTACAATTTAATAGTGGCCACATAGGTTCGTTTCAGGCAAGATAAAGTTATCAAATTAGTTATATATTTTTTCCTTAGACTATACAGGAACTCAATCGAAATAATAATAAAAAGCATATTAAATTGCAGCAAAGTAAGTTTTTAGTGACTGGTAACTTGGCGACGCAATGTCACGCTTTTGGCGGTCAAACGGTTCACATCATACCGAATTTACAAACAGGATCTAAATACCGGCAAAAAATAGAGTTATTGTTGTAGTCTTGCTTATTCTTAAGTATACCTATTACAATCTACATAAACGAATTTTATTAATGGGTAAAAATTTAAAATTGATTGCTTGCTTACATTATAGATCATTATATATACATACTATCTATGAAAAAAAATTCTGAAGCGACCTATGAATTTCCCCTTATTTCATTGATAAAAATTAATCTATTAAAATACTATCTACAGAAGAAGGTTCTTGTGAGTAAGGCTACGTCAGCGGAGCTATGGGAAATGCTAGTTATTATTTTTATTTTAATATTAGGTGGGTACCTAGTTACGGAATTAGTTCGAAAGAGACCGCGGCCGGAACGAAAGGGCATTAGGAGGAACACGGTTGTGTTTTAGTCAGTAAGAGTCTGACACTCCCTTCGCCCAGAGCGGAAGGAGTCATTTACCTAAGCATTGGTCAATTTGATATTAGATATGTTTAATTCATTTTCAACTATAATACTTAACAACCTAAAGTAATTTATAATTAATAATGCTTACGTTAATATGTATGTAATATTGTATTTATGTAACCAACATTTAATGTTAGCAATTACGTTACATAAAGTATTAAAACTGTAAGTGTCTGTGCGTAACTGTACCAAAATAATAAATAAGGGAAATATAAACTACAGTACATTTTTTTTATAAAAATGAATTTGTTCTAACTTCGGCGTAAAAACACAAAAAACTTACCTATAGTAACACAATAAAGTTTTTTAGTCACTCCGTGTCCGTAGGAAAAAAACAGCTTTGCTTAATAAATGGAACGCGTTTCTATAACTTAGTGAAACTTAATAAGTAGGAGCGTAAGGTCAAACAAATGAGGGCGGGTCTCAAAACGTAACAACGATGTTTCATTATACTTATGTAAACATCCAACCTATGGCTTAGGTATTATATAAATGAAATTAAAATATCATTTCGATAACCAATTAAAGCTCGAGGCAAAACAATAAAAGACACGCGAGTCGATCTTCAAGTTTAAGCAACGTCTGCCGATATCGGTTCATGGATGGGTGATCATTTATTACATACCGAGACTCCCTCGGGGCTACCTCGGAAAGGACGTTAAGCCGTTGGTCCCGGTTGTCATTTGAAGATCATTGACAGCCGAATTACGAATGCTGAATTATTCAGAAGCTAGAAAAACTGACACTAGTTATGCCAAGGGACATCGTGTATTAGTGTTCCTCAGTGACTGGTTTTTGGAAGTCGGATAGACGAAGGGGCTCGTGGCTACAGAATATCAGCCGCACGGGTCGATCAAGGTTAAGTAACGCTTACGCAGTAAGGTTGGTCTATGGATGGTTGACAATCTTAACATACCGAGTTTCCTCCGTGCCTCGGAAAGCACGTTAAACCGTTGGTCTCGGCTGTCATTTGTAGAACTTTGGCAGTCGTTACGGATTGTCAAAAGCCACAAAATCTGACACCAGTCTTGCCAAGGAGTACCGTGTGACCCACTTAATGGGTTGTAGAGAGGTCTGGTAGGCAGCCGCTCCACGTAAAATACTAATATACAGCTGAATCCGGTTTGACTGGAAGCCGACTCCAATATAGTTGGGAAATGATGATGAACCAATAAAAGCTATAAGTTACCACGTGTATGAAAACATAGAATTATAGGTAGGAAGTTCCTGAAACGTTGTTGTTGTGAGATAAAAGAGCTCGCCAAATTACCACCGTTCTAGAGGATAAAGATTAGTTTTAATTCTACTCAATATTTTTTAGCACATTAGGCATTTATCGTGGTACCCGTAGAATGCACACACAATGCGTTAAAGCATTTGCATAAAGAGATATACCGATAAGCTATCACGCAGTAAACGTGTCTATTAGTAGCAAAAACATAATTATTGACACCTCCATAAAGAGAGAACATGCTACAACTACGCGAATATTGACATCTAAGGCCACCTTCAAATAATTTATTTATTATTTACAGACGCCAGCACATCAAGTTACCCGAAACTGTAAATTTTTCTCAATCAACCTTGAGCTGTAGCGATAAAGTTGAAAATCTATTAAAGAAATTTGACAGATTGTTGTAGCTGACAAAATGTACAGACACATTTTTATCTCTCGGTGTCGTTAGTAGTGTATCTTACTATCAGTGAAAGAATACACGTAATTAGGTCAGAGATTCTTCCAGAGATTATCCTAAACAATACAAACATATACTCTATATCCTCAAGGGCTGACTCAAGGTGGCTCGTTAAAAAAATACTTGAACGGCTGAATAAAAATAATTAGTTACTATTGTAGCATTAATATTCGTCGCTGCATAAACGCAGCCACAGTCAGCCAACGCTGGGCTGGTTCCAAAACAATCACTTCTATACGAGTCAACGCAGCGTCTACGCAACGTCAACTAACGTCAATTGCGAAGGCAGCCTAAACAGAAAACCACTCAGAGTGTTCAACCGTGCATCGCATACTGCGGACTGCGGTGTCTTCAACGTCATAATATTTTAAATCATTTTCTAAATAGTTGACACTTTTGTGGTTTTGGAGGGAAAGTGTCAGTTTTAAGTGTCCAATGGTATGATTTAAGGCTATGAAAGGGTTGGGTAGCTCCGGGTATGAATAAACTGTATTTTCAATTATAAATTGATGAGATATGAATAATGAATATATCCCAGCATTTTAGGGTTTCTGTTAGTTTCTGATGTTCTGCCTATCCCCATTTCAAAAAGGCGTGAGTTTAAGTATGTAGCTATGAGTTATTTCATCCCATTGTTTAGACAGGCGCACCTTGATTTCACAAATAAACTTCAAGCATGGAAAATAGTCAAACGATTTTTTCGTGTTTAATGATTGTCTCCTGTGCGCTGAAACGATCTATTGAAGAGGAATTCTCAGTGTACTGTTCGTGCACTTAACTTGATATCGGCTCACTGCCTAACTCGCCGCACGCGCGTCCGTCCAGCTTCGTGGTTCCAGGCCAAGTAAGTGAGGGAGGGGAAGCACCTCCCCCACCATACTATAGCGCGCGGCGTGTACGCATGAGACGACAGGACTATATAATATAATCTACAAACACTACATCTCTTCCTTATTTTAATGAAAGTTTTAGATATAATAATAACTTTTATTATATTTAGTAACATCTTCATTTGAGCATCATAACAACCTTCTACATTTTAATTGACATCACAAAGGTAATGTACTCTTTAGTTTAAAACTATTTTGATCAACCTTTTTCATTACCTTTTCCATTAACTTTTCAAATATCATAATCAACTAAAGTTTACGATTCAGCATAACATTAATAGCATCAATAATCTTTCCAATATTCTGGTTTTAACAAACACTTTGTAATAACTAATTTAATACTTCCTTCACTTCCCAATTAATCTTTTATTATTAACATTTAACCTCATAACACTTCGCTTGTTCCTGTTCCTAACTTCCTTCGCTTTTCTAATGACAATTTATCAACTATAACTAACATCATGCTTCCTAGTTCTTAATTTTAAGCATAGCCTAGATCATAACATCAGATTTTCATCTATTTTAGTAATTTATTCTTCGTTAGCAAGTTCGTGCTTCTAATTTATTACTTCTTAAACTATAATTCTTCTAGTCCTCTTCATCTCTTTCTGGAACTTCTGTTTCGTCCTCTCTTATAACTTTCCATTCTCCTTCTACCTTTTTTAGGTGTACTATATTTCGTCTCAAACGTTGTCCTGTTTCCTCGTTTTCTACCTCAACATCGCCTCCCATTCGTGATTTAACTGTATATTGTGTTGGTTCAAAATTTGTACTAAGTTTATTTGCTTTATTCATATCTTTGATATATACTTTCTCTCCTGGTTCTAGGTCAATATCTTGTGCTTTCCTTCTTCTGTCCGCGTACTCTCTCCCTCTTTCCTTCTGTTCTCTGTCCTTGTCTCGTAAGTCCATGTCATCATTCCTATGCTCAACGTCATCGATCATAGGTATTTTATCCCTGATTTTCCTCTGGAAGAACAACTCTGCTGGTGTTTTTCCTGTGACTGTATGGGGGGTATTATTGTACATAGTCAGATAATCGACTAACGATTCTCTCCAGTGAATTTTATTTTCAGCCTGGCATATTCGTAGTCGTTTCAGTATACTTCTGTTCTGGCGCTCGACTTCTCCATTTTGTTGCGGCCAGTACGGAACAGAGTGATATAGTTTTATGTCATTTTCCTTACAAAATGACTTAAATTGTTCACTAACAAACTGTTTTCCGTTATCTGCCATTAAGGAAACTGGATACCCGAGCCTACTGAAAACTTCTCTCAGGAGTTTTATCATTTCCTTACTGGATATATCTCGACAAATCTTTATTTCTTGATATCTAGAGTAATAATCGACTACTACCAAAAGATAGTCGTTGGATGGTAATGGTCCTAAAAGATCGATTGCAATATCAACCCATGGGTGTGATGGCAATTCTCTTCTTTTCAAAGGGTGTGGTGCATTAGGTACAGACACGAGTGTGCATCCTTTACATGATTTAACCATCCTCTCCACATCTTGATCGTATCTAGGCCACCACACTTTTGTTCTGAGTCTCGCTTTCATTGCCACGATACCTGGGTGTCCCTCATGCGCCGCTGATAGTACTCTGTTTCGCAATACTTTTGGTATAACGATTTTAGTTCCTCTGAGTAGAATTCCTTCGTGAAAGCAGAGTTCATTTTCAATCAGCTTGTAACATTTTACAGCTGCATCCCACTTGCGCTCATGAACACCTTCTTTAACTTTTTGAATTTCTAGGTCTTCATTAGAAGAACGCTCAATATCACTCAATGATACCGCTATGGGTCTAACATGCTCGATTATGTTTTGTACATAATCGACATTTGGGGCACTATTTTCCGGGGTGAGTTTACATAGTCTAGAAAGAGGATCAGCAATGTTGTTTTTTCCCGGGCGATAAATAACCTTATACTGGTATGATTGTAACCGGAGCATCCATCTTTCGATTCTCGCACACGGTTTTGACTTTGGACTAAATATCACTTCTAGAGGCTTGTGATCAGTCACCAAGTCGAATTCTTTTCCGTAAAGGAACATGTGAAAGTGTTCTACCGCCCATACCAGTGCTAATGCCTCTTTTTCAGTCTGACAATAGCGGCGTTCGCAATCGGTAAGAGTTTTATTTCCAAATGCAATAACACGTGGTCCAGAATCATTTTCCTGTACTAGAACAGCACCTATAGCAACCGGACTTGCATCGGCAAATACAAGTGTTCTATCTTGTACATTATAATAGCCCAAGTCAGATATGTCAGCAAGGTCAACTTTTAAAGAGTTAAAAGAAGCTTGCTGACTCTCTCCCCACAACTCACGTATGTCAGCGTTTCTACCAAATTTGTTACGAAGCAATTGTTTAAGAGGTTCTGTTTTTGTAGCTAAGTTAGGAATCCATTTGCCTACGTAATTTATCAAGCCCATAAAGCTTTGTAATTCAGAAACAGTTGTAGGAGCCCTAAATTTTTCAATGGTACTTAAGTATTTATCTAATGGTCTTATACCCTGTTTAGATAGTTTGTGGCCTAAGAATTCTACTTCGTTTGTACTAAGAATACATTTTTCATGCCTTAATATAACATTATTGGCTTCTAACACTTCAGTGACTTTTTCAAGTCTGGCATCATGTTCTGTTCGATTTTTCCCATACACTAAGATGTCATCAATGAAGTTAATAACCCCTTTACAAGGTAAGAGAATACGCTCAAGAGTTTTCTGAAATATTTCCGGAGCACAAGAAATACCGAACATCATCCTTTTGTACCGGTAAAGACCTTTGGCTGAGATGAACGTTGTGATGGATCTGGAATCCGGATGAAGTTCCAATTGGTGGAAAGCATCACAAATATCCAATTTACTGAAAATAACCGCATCTCTTATCTTCGGTAGCAACTGATCCATCGTCGGTAACGGGTGGTTTTCGCGTTTTATTGCTGAATTTGCTCGTCGCATATCTATACATAGGCGGATATCTCCATTCTCTTTCAATATGGGAACTATAGGCGATATCCATTCTGAAGGGCCATCAACTTTTTCAATTATGTCTTTTTCAAGAAGTTCATTTATTTTAGCATTAACTTTGTCTTCTAGAGGAATTGGTATACGTCTATAAGGCTGTGCAATCGGTTTTACTTTATCGTCTATTGGAATGTGTATTAGAACATTTTTGAATTTTGGAAATACTTTACTTCGTATCTCATTTACTGCTACACCAATCCTTAATACTCCTAATGCCAAGGCTGTCTCTTTTCCTAATAAATTTCTAGTGCCATTTTCAACTACGTAGAAAATTGAATGCTTAGTTTTTCCTGCAAGTTCTATTGAAGATTTAAAAGCTCCTAACAACTTTAGAGGAGAATCGGATCCATATGCATAAAATTTTTTTCTTGGATTTTGTGTTTGTTCCATTACTTTTATCTTATTTCTCTTCATAACACTCCAAGATTTACTTGTAATCAAATTGTACTTGCAGCCGGAATCAATCAACATGTCGATTTCCACGCCTCCTATTTTACAAATTACAATATCATCGTTGTTCATGTTAAACACATAATCAATTTCTTCATCTGAATTACTATTTTTTTGTTCGTCTATGTTGTTAGTATCTTTTCTCGGTCTCTTGAATTTCTTTGTATCTTTATTGCGTGTTTGTTTTGCGTCTTCTTCTAGTTTCCTTTTTAACGGGTTTGTCTTGCACTGCAGTTTGAAATGCCCGATTCTTCCACATTTTGTGCACTTCTTTCCCCTTGCTGGACATTTCTCATCGTATGCTAAGTGATTCCACCCGCCACATCGAAAACATTCTCTTTTTCCTCTTTGATTTTTATTCTTACTGTTATATTCCACTTGATTTACGTCTTCATTTCTTTTCTGTTTTTGACTAAAATCTTCTAATTGTCTGTTTATTACTTCTAACGCATTTGCTTCAGCTATAACATCTTCAAGAGTCATTTTATCTCCATTTTTTAAGATTTTCTTCCTTAATTCTTCTGAACTGCATCTGTCAGTAATCTGATCCAGGAGCTGGTCGTCTACATCAACGAATTGGCATTTAGCAGCTTGTTGCCGCAACCGGACAACGAATTTTTCAAACTTCTCGTTTTCTTCCTGCTTTATTAATCTAAACACGTGCCTTTCAAATCTTTTACTTTGTTTGGGTGCAAAATACTCATCCAGTTTCTTAATTGCCATTTTAAAAACGTCTGTTTCAGCTTCTGAGGTATTCGTTGCGGCTTCGTCAGGAATGTTATAGAATATTTCTTGTAATTCTGATCCACCCCAATGTAAGAGACTTGCTCGCTTCTGACTTGGTGTAGTAACATTTGCAGCTTCTAGGTATACGTACAAGCTTCTTTTCCATCGTCCCCATCTTACGCACACGGATGTCACCTCACCCTCGCACTCAAATTTTTCTAACGTTAGGTTTGCCATTGTTACCTGTAAATAACGAAATAGGTCACAAAACGGGCACCATCCGTTCTATGACTTCGGAAAACACATTTATGAAAGCTTCCATCATCTCTTATCATAATACTTCTGGTCATGAACAGGCATCATCCGTTCTGACCAACAACATTCACCATAATACTTTTAGTCATGAAAGGGCATCATCCGTTCTGATCAACATAATTCATCATAATACTTCTACCTAGTCATGAACGGGCATCATCCGTTCTGACTAACCTTTAAGAAAGCTTCAATCATCACTCATCCTAATGCTTCTAGTCATGAACCCGGCATCATCCGTTCTGACCAACATAATTCATCATAATACTTCTACCTAGTCATGAACGGGCATCATCCGTTCTGACTAACCTTTAAGAAAGCTTCAATCATTACTGATCATAACACTTCTAGTCATGAACGGGCATCATCCGTTCTGACTAACTTCCCTATGAACGCAATGTAACCGTAATTAATAGAATAATTCAACCCATCAATCAACACCTTATCGTTCGAAATATGTAAACAATACGGCATCAACCGTTTTGTTCTACATTAAATCATCATCTTTTCTAGTTTTAAGCAACAGACATCAGATACTCTGTATTTAACTAATTACGATAAAAACATATTTCAAATAATAAATACTAAGTAATTGTTATGATAATCAAAAATCAACAGATTTAATCGGGGCTCGAACCCGATAGAATAGTGGGTAGGTAGAATAACTACAGATTTATAATATCCTAATTAACTGTATGTTTATTATTGGTTGTCTGTATTATACATAACTACCATTTTTGTTGTTGTTTGTTTCCATTTAGCACTATATTTGTTAAAATGTAATTCGAATAATGTTTATATATGCTACAAAATGTAGACGTTAGATGGTATTGTTTACATAGTTACGTAACAACTTCCTTTTACGTTTTAACATGATCTTATCACATGATAAAATAAAAATGTTTAAAACTATATGACACTACCCACGTTTATATAAATAAAAATGACCAAGTTATGCATTATCATCAACGTATATTATAAATATTTAACTCATGTCCTTCTTCCCGCAAAAGTTAATTATCCACAACGACAAAGCAAAATTTTGTTGAAGTAAATAACCCACGTTAAATTATTATGAACTTGCACCTAATATTAGGTTTTCTTTCTAACCTTTCCTTACTAGAAAAATAAACGTTGACAATTTCGCATTTTTTCTATCAGAGAAAAAAAAAACACAGTACTTACAATACTCGTCGCCAAAATGTACTGTTCGTGCACTTAACTTGATATCGGCTCACTGCCTAACTCGCCGCACGCGCGTCCGTCCAGCTTCGTGGTTCCAGGCCAAGTAAGTGAGGGAGGGGAAGCACCTCCCCCACCATACTATAGCGCGCGGCGTGTACGCATGAGACGACAGGACTATATAATATAATCTACAAACACTACACTCAGGCTATTATTATTTATGATGATTCATAGAAACTCAGGTCAATACGTCATACACAGTTCTCGAAAATTATTATTTAAACAAAGGTATTGTTTGAATAATAATTTAAACCTCTGAATACGCAGGTATTTTATACGGTGACTATAAAATACCTGCGTATTCAGAGATAATGTTATTATGGTGGTGGTATAGGTGCACCTAAGTAGGCAATATATAATTTTGAGACCATTCCTAATATATTTTAAAACCTTGACATTATAACGATCTATGAAAACTCAGACTCACTTATTTTTAAGACTCCATCTTAAATGTTACTTGAATGTTATTGAATGCCGGACGAAACAAGGTAAGTTATAATACATATTCATTAGTTTTGGCGTAATTAATGTCACCGAATACGTAATAACTTAGTAATAATTTTGCAAGGTTTATATTTTTGTTAGTTTCATAATAAAACAAGAATAAACATAAATATTTATTACAACATTGACTTTGTCATAATATTTTATTGTTGATGGAACACGAAGAAAATATAAAAAAATAGGAAACGCACGTTTGATAATTCGGAAAACGAATGAGGAATATAATTTATTTATTGAATACTTTAGTATACTTACACCTCATAATACATACAGGAACCAAAAATGTATAAAACAAGTGGACAATGATGGATACAATAATGTTCAAATAAAAATAAAACACACAAACTAAAAAGTGTCAATCTTAAAATAAACGACACACTATTCTTGGAAAAACATCAAAAGCAAATTCACTCCCGTACGGAAAATAAGCAAAAAGTACACTTGGTACTATTACGAAATATACAAAAAGTACTGTCGGTACAGACAATGCGTGGTCGGGCCGCGGCCTTGGCAGGCGGAGATCGACATTCGAGACCTTGTCGACTTTTTGCCGGACTATAATGGGTGACGTTTGTGGCCCCCGGCTACTGGTCGTGTTCTAAGTGAAAGTAAAGAGCGTCCGTGTGTAATTTTCTGTGCGATGTTGATAGAACCTGACGGTGGTAGCTGGATTGCAGGGCTTGCAGTCAGTGTTGCGTTGGACAGTTTCAATTGCAGTGTCATAACGATTTTCGAAGTTCCTGGTTGGAAACGATATTTTCCGTTGACGTAATAGTCTAGAATTGTAGGCCTATGTGTAGAGGTAGTGTTGATCGGGGCTCAATCATGAATGTTGACAATGGGATGCAATCTGTTTTGAAGTTATATTTGACCATTGTTTTGATTCCTAAATCAATACTATTGATTTGAATTTAATTTATGAATGCTTTACGTACACAAATATGTACAGAGGCGGGCTTAATGCCTTTTGCTTTTAATTTCTTCCAGTCAACCTTAATATTTACTTGAGGAAGATAATCATCATTTTTTTAGTGTACGGATTATTCACATGAAATACCACAGATAGACACGAAAAGAGTGAAGAAATGAAATTTAGTTGACAGCCCTGAATTATAGAGCGAGTAACGTGTATGATTTACCATAAATGAAGTGGTGAGACTTGGCAAGTACTTGTAGACAAGTTGTAGTCACTTGTGTTGAATTGACATTAACAAACAATATTGAAGACGCTAGCAATCTTAGGCCAATATTCTGATCCGATGCTACGCAGGGACAAGGGGTTACTGAGATGACTAATAGAAAAGTATAGAAAGGAGACATTTCACAGTGCTAACGAAATTTGTATAAGAGAAATATAATGTTTATTTTTTTCATACTAAAAGTTGTTCATAATGTCATCAGTACAATGACCCCTTAAGAGCTATTGCGTTTATTCTGTCACACGTTGTATAAAACCATGCTACTCTAAACCAAAGTTTAAACTTGAAATTACCTTAAGATCTAAGAAGAATTAACGTAAGGAAAAAAAAAGTGATCTGCATTGAATGCATTAGGCATCTTTGCCATTTATAAAAATATTTATATAAAAATCCCAGGCTATTGTGTTCTTTTCATACACATCAATTGATTTATTCAAGAGTATAATAACATTGTTATAGAAAAAATACTTGGCCTGTGAGTGAGTGTAACCAACTTCGGCCACAAAGGAATTTTTTATTTTTATTTTTTTTATTTTTAGCCAATTGTGTCCCACTGCAGGGCAAAGGCCTCCCTTTCTTCCTTCCATTCCTCCCGGCTTTGGGCAAGTGTGGACCAATCTGGCCGATAGGCGTCAAGCTCGTCCCGCCATCTTTGCCTGGGTCTCCCGCGATGTCGTCGGGCATTTTCTGGGACCCACATTGTGGTTGCTTTAGCCCATGAACCGTTCGACATACGGCAGACGGAATCAAAAGGATTTTCAAATCAAAAGGAATATAATAAGTAATAAAATGATTCCCTATGTAGCAATATACGTGCCATGATATCAGAGTAAAACGTTCATAGACCACGTCTGATGGTATTACTCCACCGTTGAATCGAACAATTGTGTGAACAGATATGCAGGTGGTGCCAGTCCCTAGGCAATCGAAACGTCTTTGTAAAGAGCCTGATAAAATAGTATACGGATAGAATAATATACTTCATTGTACACCAAAACTAGTTACAAATTTATTATACAGTAACTTGATTATATAGGTACAATGCCTTATCGCTGACAGCGATAATAATAGTAAAATGTTTATTTGTACACAAAACATACATAAGCGATATCTAAGAGATAACCTTTGGATGGACTGAAATAACCTAAAATAAAAAGTTTGAGATGTACTGCTGTTAAATAAATGAAAATGATGACGAAACTGAACCTTTGAAAAGCGTCATAAAAATTACTCAATTTGTATGTAGGTTAGTTATTGTCAAAATATCCAAAATTGTACAAGATAATGTCAAAATGTTAATTGCTGCTATCCCAATCGACCTAAAACAAAACTAAATTTGTTTCTCAATTGCACTGACATTTGTCAGTGGACTTTTTATGTTATCACTACTAATGACTCCTGAGTATCTGTCTTAAATAATTACGCCACAGTTATTTGAAAGATAACAAACCATCTGACCCGCATTTTATAATTAATGAATGTTATCGAATTGTTTTATGACTGGACTTGTATAGTCCATATCATCGTATTCTAAAAATATATGTTAGCAATGTGTCTTACAAGTGAATGCCTAATTTCAGAGGAAGTAAGTAATACTTTAAGTTGCTTGTAAGTAATTGCAGCATTACGAAATTTTCCGTCGGAACTATTTTCTGTGATAATAAATTTTAGTTTCACTTAAAATTTCGCCTACCCGCGGTTACGTCTATTAGTTACGAAATAATGGTTAGTACATTTCTTTTTATTCAGTGTCCCATTGGTAAATAGAAACGCTTGCAATGCAATTTGATGCATTTAATATTGCAACGATTCAACAAGTTTGACATAACTTATGTAACGGTTTGGCATTTGGAATTGACATTTGAATGCGAAATGTATAAAAAATCCGTTGGTTAAAGAAGTCAAGGAGTAAAACAAGAGGCTAAAGGACATGCCAATAACTTATGTTGATCTATTCAGCAACAAATGTAGGAATACTTTTGGCAAAGGCTTGTCACGTCCAATTGCAATCACTAATGTCTTTACATTGAGTGCGTATAAAATTGCCTGATTCCGAAATTTTACGACACTACTCGCATCCAACTGACGTAACAAGCAATTTTCCTTTAAGTTCCAGTCGCTTAGGCCTGGTCGTTGGCCAACGCGACCTTAATGCCTCGAAACATTTGAGCCTATTGTGCGAATAGCTTCAGAATCACGCACCTAGTAATAGTGGCCCTAAATTACATTGGGATGTGACAAATTACCTGTTGTTACCATTCCATGAGGCAACGTATGAAATGGCGTATATAATATTTTGTAACATCCTTGATGTTGGTAAAGATATAATTGCCGACTGCTTTTAAAAGTTTCACAATGCCTTAATCTATTAAGTCTAAATCAATACACATTTTGACTGGCCTGTTGGTCGAGTGGTTCACTAACCACTCACTACCCTGACTGCTAAACCGGAGGTCGTGGGTTCGATTCCCACCCAGGACAAATCTTTGTGTGATGAGCATGATCATTTGTTCTGTGTCTGGGTGTAATTTGTCTACAATAGTATGTCTTTAGAAATATATAAGTATGTTTATCAGTTGTCTGGTTGCCATAGCATAGGCTCTGTTTAGTTTGGGATCGGATGACCGTGTGCAAGTTGTCCCTAGATATGATTATTTATTATTAGATATTATTATTAAGGAAGTTACTACAAATCAGAGGGCAATTCTAAGTGCAGCCTTTCTCGTCAAAATCCAGAAAATAACTTGGAATTCAAAATATAATTCGTAAACCAAAATAAGGTAGGATAGGAGGTGATACCAACAAACCAACATGTCTCACTTAATTTAAGATATTTTAACACCATTGCAAAACAATTTCTTAATAACATTAGAAAAGATCTCCTATTAGATTTAATTACCAAGAAGTGCAGTGTCGGGTCTAGTTATTTGTCGTCAACGCATGCATTCTAGCTGGGTGACCATCCGTATCAGGCGATTTCTCTTAACGATCTGAATAGTTCTCGTTATAAACATTTACTCTGGCTCGTTGTTGTGACCCAATTCTGATATTGGCTCTATTAAAACTTGTTACAACTGTCTTTTGTTACTTAGCACATAGTTTAGTTGCGTAATAAGTCCAACTTGCTTGAGATATGTCTAACTTTTAACAGTCAGAGGTGGCTTTTATAAATTTTGTATTTTAGCCATTCAAAATACTTAGATTCAGTTCAATTTTAAAGAAGTCAATGAATGTATTTTGTAAGTGAAATCTAGCAAATGTACAGCTTTTGTAGATATCCTTAAATGATTATGTAAAATAGTGGTTTCTTGCTAAATAACCAACCACAGACGGTGGGATAGCTATGCCAATAACGGTGTGATTAAATTATTCTAGCAATTCTAAGAATATATCAACCATATTACTCATATTAAGAATGTCAAACATTACGTTTGAATTAACTGAGCACTGCCTGTAGCATTGATATCGAACGTAAAAAATGTGAACGTATTCATTGAGGTGCCCTTAAGGACACCCTTTCAAATGAGATACGGGTCTATGACGTCACTCATTGAAACTGCGTTATTTAAACGAGGGGAAAGAATTGGCTGCATGCCTGTCTTCATTGTTCAATTAGACAAGCTAACAAATGGAGGTAATGCTACGAACATCCTATTCACTCGTTCCATTTGGATGATTGTTAATGAATAAGGCGACAACTAGGCTTATATTAAGCGTTGGAATTTTCTTTGAAATTAACACAGAATTCTGAGAAAGATCTGTTACTCATTAAGGATAAAGATGGGTTAGACTTTAGATTTTAAAATGAATTGTTGACGGGATTTCCTGAAATAATATTTTCCTTAATTACGACATATACAGATAAAGCAGGGGTGAAACTATCATCAGTTTTGGTATAATAGTACTCTAGTACTACTTTAGTAGTACCCCTATAAAACTGGTACAAGTAACATCAGTACTAGTACCTAAAAGTGAAACTATAACATTATCCACAGCCCACAGCCTTGACCGTGGAGAAATTGCGTCACAAATTAAATCCGACTGAACATCTTCGCGATTAGCATTTCTACTTTTACTTGAACTTTCGATTCGTCGACTCCGGGTACGCCGACCATAATTACATGGTGTTATACTGTTTAGTAATCATTCTGTAATACACAACACGTAATTATAAAATTTTCCGTTATGGAAAGTAGATGGCAGATAAAGTGGTGGATGGTGCAAAACAAACGGATGAAACTAGACAAATTATAAACCATACACCTAATTTATAACTTCAACACGTCTTGTGGAACGGGTTTTATGATCACGAATTCACATGTATAATACTTTTATGATGATATCTTTGTGAAGTCCAACGGAGCGGTTATGTTCTGCACCCATTACTGCACGTTATACGAAGAAAAAATTAACTGTAGAATTCATTTCTATATGTATATTGCTCTTCTGAAATCTTAGATCATAATAACTGGTTTTGAAGACGGGTTACGTGATTTATATCCAGTGATAACTTTCATCTTACTGTAGTTCCTCTTTTGTTGGTTTTGAAAAAGATTCCGTCCTCTTCTATTATAATAATTATGTATATTGCAAAATGTTCAGGCTTTCTTACGCTTCGTTGATTACCACAATGGCAGTTCATAATGTAATTTTACCCTGTTTGTTTCACCAATTTAATCCATTAACCGCTTTCTTTTCTATTTTATTGGTTTCGCTACTGATTTTTTATTAAGTTTTCCTTTTTTATTTGCTACATTATAGACGCAGTAATTCAGAAACTTACTTGTTTTGACAATGAGTTCACACGCCGACTCTGAAATACTTTGTTTATCATGCTTCTGATACCTACTTATCTTTTCTGTCTGAGGCGAAAACAGAAAACTCCTTGTAGTCCCATATGAAGTTTTCTCGCAATAAGTGTCACTGACTTTACAAATGTGCAAAAAGTTGCTAAACCATATCTCAGTGTACACCAAAGCTGCCCGTTTACTTCAGTTCATGTATTAAATGTATAACTATAAAGGCACCAGCATTTTAACAGAAACACTTCTGCTGATTTTTACGTTGTTAAAGGCACTATTAAAATAGATTAATGACTTTTTCGGTGTCTATCTGAAGGTCTACCTTCAACGCTTAACATTTGATAGCTATCCGGTCACGGGCGATACCTTGCCGATTTAACTCATTATAACCATGTGCATTCACTTATTATTAATTTATTAAACACGCATAGCCAGAACATAATTCTGACATCTTATCGCTCCAACTTTAGACATCCAAGCAATTTGCGACTGCTCAAAGTAGGGTCACTTATTTATGTGTATTCACATTTGTGAATATGTGTCAACATTGCAATACCATATGTTCTTTCATCAGTATTATGATCACCTTCTCGTGGTCTTTGATTGTTTTAACAAGTGTTAAAGCGATACATGCGTACACATTAAACACGTGCTGTTTGGCTGTAATAAATTCAACAAGCATGTTCATCATATTGAAACTCTTTTTTATTTAGTCTCAGCTTACTCCTATATAGTATCTCTAGGATCAAAATTAAAAGGTTCACCACCTCGTCCACCTTTTGTGAGCTTGGAGCTTTTATTATTCAGGTAAGTATATGTTTCGTCTTTGTCTGGCGCGTAGTCTGTCTCAATCGCACGCGCAGTCAGCCGGCTGCGTTTGCGCAGGAGTTGATCGGATCGGAGTAGAGCAGTAAGCGGAGCGGCGCTGACGTGATTGGTCGCCGTGTCCCCAATGTCTCGCGTTCCGAATTTAAAATAGTCGCGATCGACTTCACTGTGAGACATGCGATGTGATTTGTTTATAGTTTTTGTTTCTCAATTAAAAAGAATTGAAGAGACCGATTCCATTGAACTATGGTAAATAGTGTGAAGTGTTATTGTGTTTAAGATAAAGTGCATTTTTGCGGAAGCTGCACCACAGATTTCGGCGTATAAACGCAAATCCGTACTCCGACAAGGATTTAAAATAAACATGTTACTCACATAATGCTACAGCAAAATTTTATGTTTGGGGATATTAGAAAAACAGCTTTATTTAAGTTGTATACTTTTAATCATCTGATATTATGAGCAAATTTTTATAAACATCGTGTCCTTTAGTCCGGATTTACGATTTGAAAGTAACGTTTTGGAGGCTCTCATGCACTACAAGGTTATTGCAAGCCTCTCGTATTTGCGTGCACTACCCGTGTGGCGTGAAAGTATTTTGGAACGTTGTCTTCACAGTGAAGATATTTTAGCATATTAATGTCCGAGCAGCCTCGAGCTTTCTATGTCTGCGTTTGGTCAAACAGTATGACATCACTGTCTTGTTAGACCTCGTCTTTTTTAATGTTATCAGCAACATTGACCATTCATTCACTTTATACTTGTCCTCGCTGAATAATAAATTCGTCAAGTTAGATATTGTGAACTAAATCAATCAAGTACCGGTTTCATAATTAATGATATACCTTGCAAGTATTGCAATACGAATCACTTTACGCCTCGTTAACTTATTGAAATCATTGTTGCACTAACACACTTTGGAACTTGTTTATCGAGTATTATAAATCGATTTTACATGCATGTACGAATCATTGTCACGTTTTTGTATTCAAACAAAGATTAGAAAGTATAGATATATAGTATCAGATCAACACACCATACATAGGATTGTCTCCCTTGCGTGTTAACAATACTGTACATAAATGATGTTATCACAATAATAACTATTCCGACTATTAAAATTACTATCAGACCGTAGAAAGTGGTTGTACAATACAAATATTTCGAAATAGAAACGTCAGTTGATGATCATAACACCTCTGTGTTATTTTACGACATAATATAATAATTGCTTAACCAAAGCAAGGCAAACTGATAGATTCTGATTATTTGGTTCTGACTTGGTCTTGTTTGAACAATATTTGATATTATCCTTATAGAATAGTGTACCGCGAATGACACAGTGAATAGTACAGTCCGTTGAATAGGAGAAAGGGCTACCATTGTTTATGATTCGAGTAATCTACCGTTAGTTCTAAATAAATTCAGCGCGTGCTATTTGCGTAGCTGACTAATATATTGTAATTCTATCAATGACTTTGCACTCCATTGATGAGTCAAAGGTTTTTACTACTTTTGGTGCAGTTAGTGCCGCTGTAAAAGCAGAATGCACATCTTATCATATAGAGACCAGTCATTTGCATTGTTTTGAACATTATCAAGTGTTACCGGTAGTGCTGGCTGATAAAATAAATGTAATAGATAAATACAGTGCAAGTATATTAAGCACATTTTACTTTCAATAATTACTTTTCTCTCCTTGTCAATGTAATCAAAGTAACAAGCATTGAAAAAATAAAGTCACTTTAGTTTGAAATTTTGATGGACCATTGTATTGTAAGCAGAAGACAACGGTATTCTAGGAAACCTGGCAAGCCAAGTTGTAAATATTTTACGTAAAATATCCAAAGAATTTATTATGATATCTTCGCAAAAATTTTGTCAATAAAGATCATCATTGTCCATAACGTTTATTTGGGAATATAGTAACTTCGACTTTAATAGTTTGGCTGAAGGCATTGTATTGAATACCTACTCTTGGGAATTTAATTTGCTCTATGAATGAAAAAATAGTTAACCATGCATCGATCGGCCACAATTTCTCAAGTTCCTGGATATGTTTCTCACGTATCATCGCTGACCAGCCGACTGGATATGTGGACCAATGAACTTGTTTCAACTCGTCTATCGGCTGATGTCTTAGAAATCGTTTCCTACTAACTCGATCAGGCGTTTAATGATTGCTGCTAATTTGCTACTATTTAACACATATAGTTTGTTATTGTTTTCTTTACCTACATTGTGTTTATTGATTTCTTTATCTTTATTATATGATAATTGTAATTCTAGTTCATGAGTAACTTTCGATCCCATATCTCGATGTGCATCAGCTTCAATGTGTAGTGTTGTTAAGTTCCTCAGTGAAAGTGCGACAGTATTAATAACAATAAACTGGCCGTATATAGCAGTTGCTTTGCCAGCTGCCGCTCGCACTCACTCAGCCCCCATTATCTAATTATTACGCAATGTGATTCCATTTGCATTCGCCTTATGGGCTCTTGAAGCCCAGTTAGCGCTTTCTCGTTGATGTATTAGACAAACTACTTCTTGAGCAATAATTGTGCTTGCATCCCGTGACGCGTCCGTTCTTGTGAAGTTTACTGGTCGAGGTCGATTTTGCTAAATTACCTTAAGCCATATAATGTGAGCCCCTTCGTAACAGACGGTGCAGTACAACGCGAGCACTGTATGTATGAAGTTAAAGCAAAGGTCGAATCAGACAGAATAGCAGTTGTATATTACGTACGTGTACTTCTGTTGTTCATTGCTGATTAAAATCTGAGATTCACGCATTAAGAATTTATGATGCAGGTACTTCTTATATATTTTTTATGAATGAAGACATAACAGTGAAGAGTAATGAAACAGTGGCCTGTGATCATCATAGTGGAGCTCTCAAACATTCTTATTTATTTTCAGAATTTCATCTAGAATTAGCAACATGCGTTAAATAAAAAGCAGTTATTAACTGGCGTAGTTTTGAAAAAATCTATCTCATGAATTTCAATTTCACATGATTGCTGGGTTTACAAAGTACTTCGTTAGCAATACGGTAAACTGTGCAGCTGTCGAGAAGGTGCACTCACTTTGTATCTTGAGAAAAATAATCGAGTTTCTAGACACGGATAAGTATAGTAGTGCTTGCAAAATCGTTCCATTGTTATCCATTAATCAGTCGAACGCGCCATTTTTAACGCAATCATTTAGTAGTAAAATTAAAAAAAAAACTCTAAAGCAATTAACTTGACTGCAAAAACCTAATTATCCCATGGTACATTGAAAATTTTGCTGCAGCATCAAATCTGAATTTCCGCAGATTGACTCGAGTAATGTATGTTCCTGATAATTACGAACTAACAAAAACAGCGAGTGCGTCACATTAATCTCCCGTCTAATGACGTCCGACCGTCGTAACCTTTAACAGCTGGTCGATATCATCCCAAAAGGAAAATGGAATTAACATTATTATGTACGACTCCTCACAGGCAAACGTTTTGGCTCAACGATGTTAATGAAGCGATACTAAGAAATTCGACGACGACATTATGAAAATCAAGCATTATCCAGGAAAAGCGGTCATGGAGGACCCGTGGCTGTCCATTACGGACAGAACTATGGACCTTGTGTACGCGGCTAACTGGGTTGGTGCAAAGAATCTCAGCTCTTATAATGAAAACGATGACCAATCAAACAATGTAAAATTCAATTCCATATCGCGAAGTAAGTCGTGCAGAGACGTTGGTCGTACTAACGACAAAGATTATGATAGCAAAACATATTCATTGGAAGATAATGAATATAGTTATTCTAATGATGTTCCTAATGAAAACATATCTCAATTAGCTAAGTACCAACAAAATATAGAAGAGAAGGCGAGAGCAAATAATAATCTTCTAGCACAGAATAAATTGAAACATAGTTATAGTTTTAAGGACATGCCAAATGGATATAGACCGTCAACATTAAGAAGAGTTAAACGTAGAAATTTTACTGAATGGGATATCGAAGCTTTCGCATCTAACAGTAAACAGCCTCCTGTGCCGCCACAGCGTAAGGATTCTTTAAAATATGCACACCGGCAGAGAAAAGCTGACTCTAAAAAAAGTTTTTATCCGTTACCTGATCCCGGGGCGGTCCCACCTGACCCCTCGTCTGAATCATACTATGAGTATTACTCCAGAGTAAGTCAACAGAATAATGACACCGACAGTGATAAGATAAAACAGATGCAGAAGGACACGAAAAAAGACAAACCTACTCATAGCGAGCCTATAAAACAAAATGGAAATACTATGTATCAATTGATCAACTCAATGGCAACTTTGGACTTAAGTCCAATAAAGTCCAGGAACGGAAAACAGAACCTGGATATGGATTGCGAAGCGGAAGATTTGGGTTTGTACATGCAGCCTATTAACCAGTCGTTATCTACATGCGATCAACTTCCTAAGCACATAACGCAACCGGTAAACGAACGAAACGGACGTATCGAAGATAACAAACCTAGCTTTCGTTCTAAATCATTAAGAGTAAAAAGCGAAGGAAGAGCGCCCCTTCGAGCTTATCTCGATGCGGCCCAGCCTGAGGAGGTTTATAATGGAGTCACTGTCACTCAACCGAAAAGAAATCTGTCACCAAGCGAACAGCTGACGTTAATGCAGTACGAAATGTTTAACGGAAGTCAAAGTCAACCCATCCCGCCGATTGCTAATGGGTTACACTCTACTGATCTGAGCAAAGAAAGTGACTATCGGACTATAAACGGTGCTGCAAAACAAATCAAACGTGATAAGTATGGAAAACTATACAATACAGTGAGAGTGAAAAGTGATGATAGGTATGACAGATACAATGACATTACGTCTTTCGGGACGCCAAAAGACCGTATTAGTGAAGAACGTGTTACAAATAATAACGGTGTGTTTTCTAGAAGTGCAAAAAGTTCGTCTAGCGGATCGGACTCGGATTTCTCGATACCTAGACCTAAGTTAATAGTGCCGGTGCACACTTACGGAACCAGAAAGAGGAGGACGGGTAATCTCTGCCAGCGGGACAGTACTGCTACTGAATCATCATTGGATGCGGGTATATTGTTAGACGTGACGCGTCTGGACCCAAACAACAAGTCCGTTGACAAACATCCCCGAAATGGAGACACAGGTAATTTTGGTATACTCTTGCATAACACATATAATTTAGTTTAATTACATAACTACCTATCTTCAATATAAACGGTTATCGTAGTTGTTATCGGGAAGTTATTTTGATCTCATGTGTGTGCTGATGATCGATGTATGTGTGATCGTGTTATGGCGACGGGACAGTTTCGAAGTCTCACGAATGTCATTTTTGATGACGTAATATGAACCGTGAAATACCTACGCATATGACTCAATGTTTCATCACAAGGATCTGTTACCTCCTTGTGTTTAAGTTGCCTACGCTTTGTTTGAATGAGTGGTTTATTGTGAGAAATATCTGCAAAGATATCTGTACAAATCATCCTTTAAATAGACAATCAATGAAATCAAAGTCATTTATTCTAATAAGGCTGAGAATTATCACTTTCTGAACGTCAAAAATCCACAAGACGACAATCCCCCAAAATACCCGCCCGTCACCACTTCCTAGTGTTTTAGCTGGGAAGAAGAGTGAAGAGAAGAAAAGAGAAAAGAACATAATAAAGTCACTACTACAAATTAAATGTTGCAAATTACGACGACTTTATAGTCTATTGCGGTAATCATGCTTAACAAGCGGATTACTGGTCAAAGTGCAATGACGATGTGATGTTTGGATGTACTTAGATGCTGCTGCCCACTCGCTTGATACAATCTCTTAGTCGACTCTTACAACACGCACGGGAAATGACGGTCTATATTGAAAGCCAAGACAACACGGCAAATTGATTAATACATTTCCTTTATTGCGACTTCGGTTAGTTTTCCACTTACTCATGATTTATTAATCAAAGAGAGACTTTATAATATTTAACCAAATCTAAAGAGGGACAGGACATTGCGCCACGCTTACTCCATTTACGAACGAGGTTTTGAGCGCCTTGGCATATGTATAGGTAGTTTGCTAAACGCACCGAGACTGGCATATCAATTAAACTTGCCTGCGTATTGCCCTACTTTTGGTTAAAGTCAGGCACGAATATGAGAATTAACATAGCTACTTGTAATGGAGCAATTTGAATGATTGATTGCAAGAATACTACAGCAAAGAATATAAGAAGTAATCTACTGTGGTAGCTAGGTTGGCTGAAGTGTAAAATGCCATTAGTGATGGTAATTCCACGGTAATGGTGTATTGTATTATTTCTGCCAATTTAATATTTTGCGTACATTACACATACAAAGGTTTAGCTCAAATCCCGAAAGCAGTTGTTTTGATTAAAGAACAATCGATTTCTCATAATTCGATTGACCACGCTTGCGTACATTATTTTTATTTAATATTTTGCTGTTCAATCTTGTTAGTAGTAGGATTTGATTCTGGATAAAGTATTTTTCATTTCATTGAACTGTATCGTTAGCGAGAAACAGTATTGAAATCATGAACTTTGTTGCCAACGGATTCGGTTTTATAGATATTTTAACTATTAACTGCTTGAAAAGATAATGGACCACCTTTGTGCGGTGGTTGTTAATTTTAAACCGACCTTGTGGAACGGTTAAATGGTAAATCTTTTACATAAATACATTAATGGCAGTTGAAGGACAATAGAAATACCAGGAACCTGGCAATTACCAATAGGCTCTCATTAAGACTACTCGTATGCGTAATAGGGTACAGTGATCCTAGCTCTTCCTTGTGAATCAAGCCAAGCATTGAATGAAATTAATATGAATGCATGTAATTTTAAAATAATTGAAGATTTCAACAAGCAACCAACCATGAAACTTAAACAACAATACCAGAACAAAATCTTTTCTGTTTGCAAAAGCAAGATCTTTGTCTGCAAATAATTCCACATCTCCTATTCGAAAGCCGGTATCAGTGTCGTAATCTTAATGCACCTAAGTAAGATAGTTGAACAATAAAACGGCCATAAGCCTGGACACGTATCCGAACTCTTGACCCCGGCATTATATTCCAAGCATTATGTTGCTAGTCACCTTGAAACACTTTCGTTCTTTGAGTACTTAATTAACGTCATCTAAGACTTGACCAGCAATTCGCATGTCCGATTGGTGAACTAGTATTTTGCGTTTGGGCTATAATTATAACATTTGCAAAATGTTCTGCAGCTGGTTTATAATTGCCGTCAGAGTAACATGTTGTATCTGTTTTAGTACTAATACTCCTTAAGTGGTGTATAGTCTATGATTTGTTGTAGAAGATGACACGGTATTTTTTAATTATTGTTAATGACATTTTTGCTTTTATGATCAAAGTCAAATGAGAATTCAATCTCCAAAGAGTCCATAAAATAATTCACTTTGTCTAAAACAGTATTTTGTATAGTTTGCTTAGTCTAGATTTAAGATGTTGATAATATAAAAGAGGCCATATTTGGTTATGAACAAGCACAGGAATGTGCTGTTACGAATATGAATAAACGTGAAGTTTTTACGTTGACAGTTAAACATATTCATTTAGAGTTAGAAAGTTTAAATCTTTGTAATAAAACGTTACTTCCCACCAAATCAATCGTATTCGTAACTTACTTCCGAAGTACATATGTATTTTACATTGTAATCATTTCACACATGATTTAGAAACTTGTAATTTTTACCGACGAAGTTGAAGAAAAGTTGCTAAATTGCATTGTTTCGCCAAATTCGGAGTTACTATGTGGTACTTTATATTCAATATTAGATTTCGATTAGTTTCAGTAACGGTATAAAACAAACCAATTAAAAATAGTTTATTGCGCTCTGATAGTCATTTAAAATCAAATATTCAATAAATTAAATAAGAATGCACAATATTATACACTTAAAAAAAATATTTCAAATTAGCTCATTAAACTAGATAGTATTACAAAATCATGATTACATAAAAAACTGCCTGCGTCTGTGTTTCCGAACGCATACAACCCTAATCTCTTCAAAATTAGAGTGAACAGGCTTCTTCTGGGTAGGCTCGCTCCATCGTCGACTTTGTCTCTGTCATCTATGACCTAGACTAGAGTCAAGAGCAAACCCATATTAAAAAAAAAAAAAAAAAAAAAAAAAAAAAAACATTTGATCGTGACTGTAATAAAATTGAGGTTAAACACTGTCCTTGCCGCGTGACTTTGTTAGCTCTTTGCTAATGTATGTTTATGATATGCCAGTATAACAGCTCAAAATGTTTGAAGCTTCTGCTTCTTGAACACTTTAAATAGTCTCTGTAAATCACCATATTCATACTCTTATTTTCATTAATTTGGGTTCCACCACGTATCTTCTTATTCCATACAACCATCTTATTAATAGTCTCCTTCTTTTCTAGCATTTTCATCTTTCACACAACAATTCATGCATCGTTTTCTGTAGTTTTTTTCTGTTCTAGTAGTCATCCACATTCCTAATTTATTTGAGTATAGAACCTGTCCTTTATTGCCTTAAAAATGAGGGTTAAACAAAAGTATAAAAAATAAGGGGTCATGTCAAATTAGGTCCAGAACCTATAGGTTAGTGAACGATTATAACGGGACTAAAATTTGAGTAAACAATAAGCAACGTCACGCACGCAGGACAATTGTTCAACGAACACATTGAGTGTATGAACAATTGTACGAGTGTCTATCAGTCTATAGCTATAGTAACTGTTAATGTTTTATACTATGCCATACTACGATTCGAGTCAACAATAGATAGGCTACAAATAAAAAAAAATGCTCCAACCAATGACCATAATAAGTTGTCCTTGAAACAATAAGGAACCCGGAAATCAAAATGTGAGTGAGATTGACTATCCATATCGGAAACTTTAATAGACGCTTTTGGAATATAAGTTAGATACATAAAAATGAGTATTAAGAAAATTCAAATATAACGAAAAAGGCATAAAACTCATACACTAATAAAGCAAGACCTCAAGAATCAAAGACTGCTGTGGTGCTGTTTTACCCTAATGGCATTATTTTTAAATGCTTTTTGGATAAAACAGCAACCTGCATCGTTAGATTCTAAAAAGTATAGAATGCCATGATTAACGTTTCTAATTCTCAAATTAGTATCTATCTCAATAATGTGAAGTCCTCTTCGTTTCTAGTTAAAATACCTGGTGCATACATGCACTCACGTTTGTTCATTAAACAAGCTGTATTTTCACATGCCTCTCTATTTATTCTCACACTTATCGTCTCATGGTCGATAACAACAGCTGCTTACAATTGTAATCTTTCACACTTGACGATAAGAGTCATAAAACTTGATTGTTCATTTTTACCACAACGAAAATTATTTTTGCACTGTCGAGTCCGTTCACTGGAATGACTCACTTATGTCCGCCGACAATTTCAATATTGGCAACCTTGACAGTATTTATTAATTTGTTTCATATCAAAATGAATTTCCATTTGGAATAAATGTTTTAGTCAAACAAGTTAAACTAGGGCTTAGACATACTTTGGTACCTTTGTGCAAAAACAGTTTGTTTATAGAAGAAAAACAAATGCAGTTACATATTCAAATATTTATGTATACACGACCAACTCCATAATTTATTGATAGGTCAAACAAAAAAAAAGTAGAAAATCGACCGTGAAAAGAATATTCGACGAGTAAACGGGGTTTAACGTTGTGTGTCGACTAGCCCTAAGGTCTATAGCCATTAGCCTCAATAACTCATATCTATCCAGCTTTATGTTTATTAATATTTTAGCAAACAGTTTAATTGCACTTCTAAATTATCTTGACATGAATTTTATTTAAAGGAGCCAATTATTCGTCACTACATTATGTGTTCTTTGTAACAACTATATTTATTCAATGTAAAGTCTGTATTAGAAGTCAAGTAGAGTGGTACTAGATATTGCCTATTTCATTGTCATGTCTAAATTATTTTGCATTTATTATGTTTACTAAAATTTTTATTTCTCCAACAGAGGGCCGTGTTGAAGTATCCCGGGAGAACAAATACCTTAGCACGATGGCACCGGGCAAAGTGTTCGGCGAGCTGGCCATCCTCTATAACTGCAAACGTACAGCCACCATCAAGGCGGCTACGGACTGTAGACTATGGGCCATCGAGCGCCAGTGCTTCCAGACCATCATGATGCGCACTGGACTCATTCGCCAGGCCGAATACACTGACTTCCTTAAGAGGTAAGGATTTATTGTCTTTTTCTGCTTATCAGCAAGCTCCATCTTCCTAGTCCTTATATGCCTCAAAGATATAATGGACGTCATAAAAAGCTTTAATTTCTGATAGTGAACAAAGCTTTTATCATCTTTATTTGGAAGTATAGCTGTGGGTGGTGTGTTGGAAGCCGTTATTTACTCATTTATAGCCCATATTGGCCCATAAGTCTCTGTCTGCAGGTTTCTAAATTGACATTTTACAGCAAAGTACTTATGTAGAAGACTTTAGAAGATTTAATTTAGCTAGCAATATTTTGATTCAAATGAGGATTTCATATTTTAAATACTAATATAACTTAATACACTAAGCTTGAGTTTAATACTGGAACTAATATTTCGTTAGTACCGCATTTATTCATTTTAGCCGTATGAGAAAGAATCAATACTGTGCTATCATTCATGACTACACGCCCAAGTTATAACAACATCAAAAGTAGAAATCTTGGGATAGAAATAGCTCACTTTCTAGTGCATTTGTTTTTAATTTAGATATAACCTAGAAAGACGTGTTCGCTTTATAAATTGCAATAAAATTGCCATGATGTTCGTTTTATGGCGACATCGATATTTCTATGGCTTACGGAGAAATACGAATCATTGTGTGAATGGTCTGTGCTATATCTTAAAATAAATATTGTGGATCATTCACACTTGGCACAGAACGAAGTCTGTGTATTAAAATTCACTTTTTTATAAAGCTTGATCTTTATTTAGATGAGCTATTTCGACTTATCCTTCCTAAAAAGACTTGTTGTTTACGATATCGAGGGCAGTAACCCCGCGGTGTGTTGACTTGACTGACAAACGAAATCTTCAATATGTTCACATTCATATTTTGTTATAACTACGATTCAATATCTAGAACTCGCCCTAATTCCCATTTAACAGCACAATCATGCTGCTTGTAAATTTATCTTCTCATTCTTCCTTTCTGTGATATGTATTTATGTTTGTTTTATGAAATCGTCGTTGCAATCTACGTTAGCTGCATCTTTTTATTTTAATGCATTCTCTCCTTGCTTTCATTTCTTCTTTGTTACATCATAAAGTACTTATGTAGACTCAAATTATATATATTTGTGTATTGTATAAATTAAATATGAGTGTACTACTTAAAATGATATTACTTATGATGATGTGATATTATTCAAAATGATTAAAATCAGCTAACACTTGCTTAAGTTAATAGTTTTAAACGTAAAGAAAGGCAAATAAAAAACATATGTTTCTAAGTTTACTCTTATGCATGAAATCGACAAACAATGGTGTATTATTCATGTTCTCAAGACTACTCTGATGCCATACAACACGGAAGCCTTCATTATAATTTCTGAATGGTCTCCATATATCTGTATTAGCCGAGCACAACAATACAAGCCTGTCTCTGAGAGCATTACTGATGACAGAGAAGGATATTGACCTCAGGACACTTATGCAAATGCAATGGGCGTGCAATGGCCCATTCTTCTGCTTTCGACGGGCTCACACTCTTACAATGCCGTCTACAGAGCGGGCCTTGACACGAGCCGTGTATATGTGTGAACAGATTGCAACGCACGAATTTTAATTTATTAATAACGTGAACGATGTTATTGGAACGATTTTCGCGAGAGTTGAAGACATCAAAACAGTCACTATGATTGGCAACCTACATTCAAATACTTGAATAGTTGTAGAAAACCCAATTAAAGTGTGTTATGTCTAAAATAAAGAAATGCATATATAGAAAATATCGTAAAACTTTTACAGCGACGACATAGGCAATGAAATATTAAAACATTTCTGTGCCCTATGGCCATAATAAAAGTTTTATATGTGTTCGGCTCGGGTATCGTGTAACTCTAGACAGCCTTCCATTTACAATCAAGGGTATCGTGTTGTAGAATGCTTAGCATCTGTTGCTTTATATCCTACGAAGTACTCGAACATGTTCTTAGCACGGTGATCCATCTTAGTTGAAGCCATCATCTTCAAGATTAATGTCTCTATCGCGATGTTAATCTAAGTTGTTGCTTGCTGCTTTATTTTAGAACTTGGCAGGTTGATGTAAAGAATATGGATGATTTCTCTCGACTAATAAGTAAAAAGAAGAAATGAAATATTATCATTGCTGTCAATTTGGTATGCAACCGGTTCAACTTAGTCTAGTTTTATTTTGGAGCAAAGCTTTTCGGGCTACATTTTTGTAACGCTTTTTATACTGATGCATTTGATCCAATTCTTCGATCGCAACGTTCGATGCCAAACTAACACGCAACTGTTGGCTTGCATCAAACGCACGAAACCAATTCGGTATCTACGCACAGAATGTTTATATTCATCTAGCTATCAGCCGGCAATAAAACAAAGCCATTGTTGGCGAAACCAGTGTCAACTGCACATTGCTCAAGCACTCGCGCACAATTTACGAAATACTCACTTACTAGCCGTCACGTTTGCAAGTTGACATTTTGAGACTGCAATCCTTTCACTGCACAGATGTAATAATTTATTCTAAGAAAGCAAGACTGGCCGGTGCATGAGTAATGTATAATTTTTGCCCCACAGAGTCGCAACCAAACTGCATGTAATATTTTAGTCTTAACCTCTAGACTGATTTATTATCTTTGTTGCGCCATGCATTGTCATTGACTAAGTAGGAATGTTGAAAATCTAATATGGCGGATGGCGGATCTATGGTTTCAAATGCACTGCTTATCGTATTTGTATGACAATGAGTGCCTATGCAGGCTTTGTTTGAGAATTGAAAGGATAGGATTTCAGAATTTAAAGTCCTCGATACACCATTATAAACGCTTTTGTTCGAGATCGAGAAGAATCTTTTATTGGGGCCCCTGCTTTATCAACATCTTCCTACGCCACATTAAAACGATTATTTCCTGTTTATCTTTCCAGACAATTAAATTCGAGCGATAGGTATGTACTCAGTCTGTTATTCTTTCAGAGTGATGATAATGTAACTGTAACGTTTGCCGCCAGTTTGATATCATTGTTATTTACCAGCCATCTGTACGATTTTCGTGACGATCTTTAGTAAACATTGTCGATAACGTTCACCATGTTTATTTGTTCTAGTAGTACTCAAATATTTTGAATGAGTTTTTTAAGCACATACATACATTCATATAATAATAAGAGTAAGTTGTGTATTTTGTCACTGAACTTTCATTGTTGCGCACATTAGTGATCATTAGATAATAATGAAAATGGATTTAGAAACTACGTTCCAAGAACGCGATGAAGAACTAACCGTTTTGATGAAATATTGAATGCTCCGTTAATCTTGTAATACGTGTAGATAATCATTAATGATAGTGAGTTTTCCTCTGTCCAAGATACTGTTCGTGGAGTAGTAGCTTCTGCCTCGACATACTTTACTTAATTACCCGCTTGAGTATTAGCATCAAGTTACATGATGTTGCAATATAACAACGCAACAAGATATCAATTTACTTCATGTTATTGTTGTTGATCTTTGTTTTGGGAACCTTAGAACAATTGCCATTAACTAAATTGACGACAACTTTTCTGCTTAAGATGATTAAGATTTTACTAAAACAAAATCAGTAGCTGTTGTATTTAATATTTATCTAACTAGTCGTTTAACAAGAACTTCAATTATATCAAATATGACAGTCGTATCATATAAATATTCTAATTTAGCCTAACATTGCGGAACAAACCACTGTCAAATTGAGCAAGGCCACTGTCAAACCTTGCATTGAGGTCGAAATTGCCAACTCAAAGAAAAAGTGAAATATGTTTCTATTGGTTATTCAAATTTAGAGTACTCGTAAGGGTAGAGTAACGCCAAGAAATAACTTGATTCTTTTAATTCCAATACACGTACCTACATAAGACTATTTATACATAATATTCTTACGAAGTTTCCACGAACCATGTTAGCTATTAAATTATTCTCAATGTTAGAATTTAGATCAGAATTACGCAACTGTGTTTTGTTTTACCAGCCAGCATGAATAAATATTGATATAGTAAATGTACTTAATTCTAAAGAGTATTGACCGTGAAAAAAAAAAATGATGGAAGCACTTTTCACTGTCGCTCACTGTGACGCACAGTTACAATAATATTGCACTGTTCTGCTGACTACTCTTTTATGTAGGTTTAATTGTCTGATAAGTGGTGTACTGCCATTGCGCAGCTGTATAAAGCCATTAAATTGCAATCAATAAAACTGTTTGAGATCTCTCTCTGTCTTTTTCTAAATTATAACTGTAGGAAGATTGTTTCATCTAAACTAGCTGATATTATGTAGCTTAGAAATAAAATAAAATAGGTTTCCAAAAATAAGGAATTAATTATCTACGATGAAATTTTAGCAAATTAAATGCATTCAAAAAGTACCATAATTATAGTCACCACGATGTACAAAAATATTTCATGTATACCAACAATATCTTTCTTTGATTTGTAGTGCTGTAGCATAGTAAATACTTGAAAATTAAAATCAAATTGTGCAATTTAATTACTTACTCCCTGTTTGACTTATCTACCTACCTCACTTATAGGTCTATATTACATGACTCACTTAAGGAAACCTCGCAAAGTTGACTAGCAACCTTTTAGCGTTCACTTTCAACCGAATAGCTTGTTGAATTGATTTAATATGCACACACCTAGGTGGAAGTAAATTGACTACATGATTGGTTTCGTTACATAAGTTCACAGTTTAACTATAGATAATGATTAAAAACATCGATAGCGAACGACCAGTTTCTGAAATGAAAGAGTGGTCTAACGAGCATCTTGGAATTATTGTAAAAAAGATTGATGGCAAAAAACTAAGAAGTGTCAGCATATCAGTTTTTGTAGAAACTGTTACAGAACAAGTTACACACCATGGTAACATTGAAACCATACTTGTTTATTTTACAGCGCACAAATTCCATAATACGCCATCGGCCGAACACTTTCTACTCTCAATCGTAACAGTTAAGCCTACTTTTTCTGGTGACATAATCTGTGGTCCAGTTTTTAAAGGTTTTGCTTCTTTTTTCAACAGCGTGCCGATCTTCAAAGATTTGCCTGAAGACACACTGATCAAGATTTCTGATGTACTGGAAGAGACGCACTACCAGAATGGCGACTATATCATCAGGCAGGGCGCCCGTGGTGACACCTTCTTCATCATTTCTAAAGGACAGGTATGTTTCTTTGTTCCTTCGTTTTACAACCTTAAGCAAGTGGCACATTCTTTAAATTTGATTTCAGTAAGGTAGATATTGGTTCATCAAGTAGTTTCATAGGCATATCCAGATACACAGATAGACGTGGCCCACCATTTCGAGATTATTTAATTCTGTTATCCCGGAACTTCGATTATCCAATTAATATTTTGATGTTACAGATTAACACATTATTTTTTATTGCGTTGTTGCAATTGGCATACTCAATTTGAGCGTATCTACCTCGGATGATTAAAGAATTTCATCACACTCATTAAACAACATTTCCTTATGAAATAACTTATCATTAACAGTCTTGTTTCTATCAAATGCAACTCGAAGAAAACTATAATAATCGTAGTAGGATTCTAATGGCAATTTAATTTTATAGTAATTAATAACGAAGTATTAATTTATTCGTAGACTCATTATCATATTACTTGTTACATGTGTTCATAAATAGAAACGACTAGTCATAGTCTAACAAAATTGATGAATAATACAGGTTTTTGCAAAATTTATTGATATTTTATTCTAATCACTACCAAAAATCACGTGAAAAATTATGACGCTATTACCTAAAAGGTCTTCTTCAGCTACTGATGCTTTAACGACTTTCTAATTCGATGGTTAAAAGAAACAAATTACATAGTTTTTATCATCATTCTCAGCAAGAACATTAGTTCGACAATCACTTTGTCATCTTCTACTATATTTCGAGTAAGTGGGTATTTGTCGTCTGTTGGTCATTTATTACGATGACATGGAAATAAATATGTTCCATACTTAAAATGAAGATGTTCACTAAGCTTGAAAATTTCACTTTCGTTGTTTGGACCAACTTTCGAGCGTCTGCCCGGAGCGACGTGACTTTTTTACCTTTGACCACGCCTCCGTGTTTTGTAAACATATCCGTCTTCGGTACTACGTAATTTGATTATCTGTAATGATCGTTTCGCTTTCAAAATATTTCATCTGATGACATAACACTGGCTTTATTCTATTTGTCTACTTTGTTCTTTGTTAGTTGTATGTTTTTCCTTCTTTGTTAAGATAAAGCCTTAGTGCTTGCTAAGTACAATATAAACGCGTAGTTTCAACAGGAGCCATGTATGATTTCACCTTTTTGTCAGTAGTGTCTACGTTAACAGAATGTTTGCGTGTTGAACCAAAGTGGAATCGAATATAATTAGACGCTAATATGTTTGTGAAACACCACATTTTGAATGTACCTAATGATTTTAGTTTGGAGACTTGTTTCTTGACGATAATGTTTCGAAAGTCATAATATTATTTCCTTTTTGTTGTCATGGCGCTAAATTGTATAAGCTTCGTGCAGTAGACTCGGTGACTGTGCAAGAAGTTCACCTTGGCATTTAGCATTACGTCTCCGCAAACACTGATTGTTGTTTCTGACCGGTGCAAATGCAGAAATATTTTGATTTTACGCTTTGTGTGTATCTTTACTCTAAGTTAGCTTTGTCTATATCGTTACTGATAGATACTGTAACAAATACGCATGAGCTATTTTGTGATTTAGCTACTGAGGCTATATTATTATGCAGGCAATAATATAAAAGTAAAAGCATACAATATAGAAAAAAAAGTATGTACCTACTAACCTAAACTACTTACAAACAGAATACCGGAACAGGAATCTAAACATAGAATCAGGAATACTAAGTTTACCAAGTAACGTATAAAAACCGGAATGAGATGCTAATCAGCCTGTAATGATGTTATTTTAATCTATAAAAGACTAATCATTGCGATCGTAACATTGCACATTAAACAAACACCGGTGTGACTCAATTTTTACATAACACGGAGGTGGTAAGGCCAAAAGCCCGACTATTGTGGTTGTGTGGCCCCAAGGTCAGCGTACTGTGGACAGGCGAGAGGATTGTATGGCATTTTGAGGCCAGATTTTTGAACGCTTTGTGGGAAATATTCGGGCACGCCGAACATATTGTTTGTCTAATCTTGTTCTTTGTTTTCTGAACATGGTAATGAATAGTACCGGATACTTTAAATTTTAAAAATAATTACGTTGCGTTTGCTAGGAAGGTACGTTCATTTTTACATCCGATTGATGAGAGAAAGTTATTTCCACAAACATGTAGTGAGTGCTAATACATACATAATATTGCCTCGTGCAAATGTTTCTTTTTTAAACTCTTTTCCGTTTATATATATTTACATAAAGAATCGTAGCGAATGAAGCAATTTACCGCAAGTCAATTAACAACAAATATTTCTAGATAAAGTGTGAATACATTTTGATCGCAGAACCACTTTATTACTTGTCATGGAACTCGTTTAGATTTTTGTTATCTAGTTTGTGAGATAAAAATAAAGCATTACTGTTGGTGACATTTACACATAATGGGAAAGATACTTCTCGATAGTTATGGATCCACTGACTATCATAAGTGTGTTTCCTATATTTATGTAATAGTAATATAATAGAAACCAATCTGAATTGTGTTGATATTTTTTATTCATAAGCACATAAAAAAAAAAAAACTTATTTTTATTTTTAGAATTTTCGTTCCAAACTGTTGAAAATCCGCAAGGTTGTCTCAACATTGAGAGCATTGTTCTAAAATCTGCGAAATACCAAAGTTAACAATAAAGTCGTAAGAATGAAGTAATGTTCTTATTCTTCACAAACTTAGATGATTTCATTATTACGACCGAAACGTTCCCAATTTTTAAAGTTATCTTGTTTGGTAACGTGTTGAATATTCACATAGCCAATAGAGTCATACAAAATTCTAAGAAGTGGAAGAGTTACATTACGTGAATAAAGTTAGTCTGTACCAATATGCAAATTAAATCATTTAGAACAAACATTACGGATCGGCGAATAATAGTGTTACCAAAGCATTAAGTACCGGTTAGTTAGATGAACAATCATAAAACAACTGAACCTTAACACTGATTAGAGCCGCTGAAATTTAAATTGCACGATAGCATCAATATTGCAAAGCACGGGCAAATGTCCACATTCATGAGGAGTGTAAATTGTTCAGTTGCGTATACTCCAACGACTCATAATAATCATTGTAAGATGAACCATTTACAGATTCATAAAAAAAATATTTAACATACTAGTCAGGATTAAAAGGGGAGGGGCAGAACTCACCGGCCATCGAATTTCATGGCAGAAAATTCGTCTAAATCTCTGTCAACTGGACAAGTGCCCAGAACACAGCATTGCCACGTTGAATGGCAATGCTGATTCTTTGGTTGAAAAACTCGATGAGCACTTGGACTCCATGGCCCTAGTGCCTAATGAACAATTTATCCTGCGTATAGGCATACTTAGGGCTCCTGAACGTAACCTGAATGCTATGCTACTGATAATACTGTACTTCAAGCTGAGGTCTGTCCTGGCACATTACATTTAGACTGCAATCGATGCGCATAAAAAACGAAAGAATAAAACTGAATACCATTCAGTTATGATTGTTTCAAACCAATAGATTGAATGACCACAGATAATTCGTTACACCAAGTGATTGGATAGATCAGTTGTTACTTTTCTTAGAAATAAACATTTATAAACAACCATAAAACAACTGAACCTTAACACTGATTAGAGCCGCTGAATTTAAATTGCATGATGGCATCAATTATTGCAAAGCACATTCATGAGGAGGGTAAATTGTTCAGTTGCGCATACTCCAACGACTTATAATAATTATAATCATTGTAAGATGAAGCATTTACAGGTACATAAAAATGTATGCTACTGATAATACTGTACTTCAAGCTAAGGTCTGTCCTGGCACAATACATTTAGATTGCAATCGACGCGCATAAAAAAACGAAAGAATAAAACTGAATACCACTCAGTTATGATTGTTTCAAACCAATAGATTGAATGACCACAGATCATTCGTTACACCAAATGATTGGATAGATCAGTTGTTACTCTTCTTAGAAATAAACATTTATAAAGCGAGCACCTCTTAAACCACTGAGGTGTGACAATAGTTCCCGTTTTGTTGATCTTGTAGAATTATCCGGATGACTTCATTGTCGGCAACTGTTACTTAAAGTTACATTATCTCCTACGTTTCCGTTGTTATCTCATCAATGTTTGTATGCTTTTTAGTTTTTACACTATTTTTCCAAACTTGGTCTGTATTTGATTAAACTGGGTCGTAAAACAGTTTCCGGTCTACATAGATGGGAAGCAAGATAGATAAGACTATGTTTACTCTTCTGTCTTTCGTCAAACAACTTATAGGGTCTTGTACTGTTAACATAATAAAGGCAGAAATAGTTGTTCTTAAAATAGAACGGTGTATGTTTAGACTTTTAATTCGTCATGAGGTGTGAACGTTTCGGCTATTATTGTTTTGATGCATCATTGAGCATTCATCACGTTTGACTCTATTGTTGTACTAGCTTAGTTCCTGTTGTATTTTACGATTTATGTTCTATTATTTGTTTGTACAGTTCGATACGTGATTTCGTTTCTCGATAAAGGCTGATTCCACATTGCTTATAACCGTTGGTTGATCCAATTTTTTCATACACATAGCCTTCCTGAGAAAACATAAAGAAATTATCGTTTCCCTTATCAGAAGCAGAGGCTAATATTACTAATTTACATAGCGGAACCGGTAATTACATGCTCGTGACTAAATTGCGGAGCGTATTATGATGCCTGAACATAAATGCCAGTTAGCCCTGCGTGCCTTACTTCATGTCCATCCGGAGTTTAATGACAACTTTCGATGTTGTCTAAACGTCCGTTCCACGTTTTTATAATAACGGTAATAAGCTCACCCAACCTGTTATTGTGTTCAACATCTATGGCTATTACAAAAACGTCAGGCAATTTTGTGGTCAGAAGAAAATTATGCCATTTTTTAACAATAGGCAGATTAACAAAATAAAGGCTGGACTACTTATATGTTTAATTTCGAATTATGTTAGTCTTATGTCATGACTTTTTTTTCAGGTGAAAGTGACTCAGAAACCACCAAACAGTAACGATGAGAAGTTTATAAGAACTCTCACGAAAGGCGATTTCTTCGGAGAGAAGGCATTGCAAGGGTAAGCTCTACTTGCTTTAGACTTATTTTTAAGTGCACATCAAAAAACTTAACACCGTTAATTTAAGAATAATTTAGTTTAATTATATTAATTTAACATTTTCCTTATCAATTATACTGATTGCCCGTCAAATTTCCCAAAGGCAAATGGTTTGGTTCAATATCGTCATCGTCGAGGTTCATAAAAAGCTCCACTTTTTAGTTAAAGCGATGCGTCACGAACTCAAATTGTTGCTAAAATAATAATATTTTGAGGTAACTATTTTGCTGTGCAATCAGTATTTTTGATTCGGATTGGATATTTTTTAATAAAAAAGTAAGATTTTTATTTACATTTAAAGGCTAGCCCTTGTTTTATACTATTAGAACTCAGCAGTAGCACGTTCGCATACTCAATACTTGATTTTTTAGTGGTAACAAAGAATGTATGGTTGTAACGTGAAGTAATTTGTGTTGAAGACAACGTAATTTATGTCATTGTTTACTGCTTAGCCATTAATCATGACTTTAAAACAGACATTAATATCAACACTTGTTGACAACTCTTTGTTTCTGCTTTTTAGATAGAAATACGAGTAAAACTACAAAATTGTGTTCTAAAATTCCAGGGATGATCTTCGAACGGCCAATATTATCTGCGACTCGCCAGAGGGCACGACTTGCCTCGTCATCGACCGGGAGACCTTCAACCAACTCATCTCGGCACTCGACGAGATCCGTACCAAGTACAAGGACGAAGGAGACAGTAGACAACGGTATGTCATCACTTTTACTTTCACTTGTTCGTTTGTCATCTATATCTTCATCTGTTCGTTCGATTTTGTTCACCCTTTCAAATGAGTCATTGTTATAATTAGCACAATTCTCATGATGCGTGTCATGTCCTGTTTCTCACAATTTTAGTCCGTTGTCATACAAATTATTAAAGTCAGCTTTAGTATTTTTTTCAACAGTCCAAAATATTCTTAAGATTCGGTCAATGTTGAAGTAAAGTAGTTTATAGATAAATAACATAATTAATATGTATTTTTTCTCGAGTCAGTAATGATTACGGGGAACAATGTAAATTATATTTTGATGGAGTGATTACTTTAAACATTAATTAAGAAGACATTAATGCCTGGGAGTTATTAATGCTTCCCTATGTCAAGTTCACACCAATCAGAAACTAAGCCGACTATGATAACATCTCAAAAGATACCACACAGATGCAGCATAAAGCCATTGTGTGACTATTAATCTTTTTTTGACTCACAAACAATAGGTACTGCAATACGACTAGAAACGATAACGATTTGTATTTTGGTTTCACCATCTATAATAATTTTTATTTTTTGTTTGATGCAAACAATACGGATTTGAAAGAACGGTAAGCTAAAAATTAAGAAGTAACTTCTAAACTTTCTACTCATCAATGTCGAATTTAATTAAAGAGTGGAAGCAAATCGGTTATTAACTTTCCTCTTTGACGTAGAAAATGTGTCTACCACGGCATTGAGCGATAACAATTACGTTTCCCGCGTTTTTGTTGCACAGATTGTGAGGTGCGAAAGAAACAATAGGCGCGAGCTCATCTGGATGACTTGGTAATGGAATCGCTGCAAAACAAAAGATAAATCAATTAACTGCATAGGAAAGTTATTATTGAGTTGATGAACTGACATTTTTGGGCCAATACTTTGTAGTTCGAAGAAAACAGTTTTTGCAATATTGATTTTGATTTTATAAATCGTTTCTATCTCGTTTTCACACAGCTATCAGTTTCGTGTAAGTAATATCAACACGTATTTATATTGACATAATCAGTATCAATGAGCGTGAGAGTTTTACTGGTTTTGATTACATCATCTGTATCAATAATGTATAATTTGTCTATAGCAACACTTTGATTGAGGAAGTAGCAAGGTTCCACTTCCTTGGAAATTATAAGAAACCAAGGCTATCTAAAAGTTAATATTGTTTGTACCTACTTATTTAGTAGCGATTGTACTTCAGCTATGGGCATTGTCGGGTCAAGACCACCTCCACGCTTGAGGTCATTCTTTGACAAAAGCTTCGAATTCGTTTCACTGCCGTTAAAAATAGAGTTCGAGGTCAGATTTCTAATAAACCATACACTTTTTCAGATTAAACGAGGAATTCGCCAATTTACGTCTCTCAGATCTTCGTATCATTGCGACACTGGGTATTGGAGGCTTTGGCAGAGTGGAACTGGTCCAGATCCAGAGCGATTCCAGCAGGTCCTTTGCATTGAAGCAGATGAAGAAAGCCCAGATCGTTGAAACCAGGCAGCAGCAGCATATTATGTCAGAAAAGGAAATTATGTCAGAGATGAACTGCGAGTTCATCGTCAAGTTGTATAAGACGTTCAAGGATCGTAAATACTTGTACATGCTGATGGAAACTTGCCTTGGGGGAGAATTGTGGACTATTTTAAGAGACCGAGGTAATTATATCGACCACTAGGTCTTCAATGGCAATTCAATATTTTCGACACACCTTGCTAAAATGCTCTTTTGATTTCAGGACAATTCGACGATGCCACAACGAGATTCTACACAGCTTGCGTGGTTGAAGCCTTCCATTATCTTCATTCGCGGAATATTATTTACAGGTAAGAATTTACAAAACAGAACCAGATATTCGTTACTGTCTACAAGGAAAACCTAAGACATCTTCCTAACATGGACAATCATTAATTTCCTTGAACGGCTAATAAAATTTTCTTGTATTTTTTCCAGGGATCTCAAACCAGAGAATTTACTATTAGACTCAAAAGGCTACGTGAAACTAGTTGACTTCGGTTTCTCTAAGAAGCTGCAAGCAAGCCGCAAGACTTGGACCTTCTGCGGCACGCCGGAGTATGTTGCCCCTGAAGTTATCATGAACCGTGGTCATGATATCAGTGCTGACTATTGGTCTTTAGGTAAGACATTTTTATAAATACTAAATTTAAGAATCCATTTCACTAACTAAAACATATGCACATATAACCTACCTCGACTCAATCTTTTAGTTAGTGATTTAATTATATTCACCCAGCCTTATTTATAACAAAGTCTAAGCAAATGACTGGTTAATACTAATTAAAGCTAGTTTTTTAATTCCAGAGACTAATTTGACATCTCAAGTGATTGTTGTTTATTTTTACAATTTGGAGTTTGACATTTGCACCTGTCAAATTACTCTCTGGAATTAAAAAACGAACTTTAGTAGATTCTCAATTCAAATCGGGGTCGCAAAAAAAGGGTAAAATGGTTGATTGGCGGAGAATACCTAGGTTTTTAATTCAAATTCTCTATAGAATTTGAACTATCAGTGTTTAAAATAACCATTTCCTAAGAATTTGATATGAATAAGCCTGCTTGTTTTGTCTGTTTTAAAACTGGTAATGGTTTTACTAGTAACTTTTAGATATTACTACTCCTACCGAATCTAATCTTGATTAATATACTGTCTTTGATTATTCTTACATTTGTTTTTGTTCAAGCAATTCGTTATCCCATAATACATAGCATAACTACCGTTTTGTGCTCAAATCCGTTTCTAATTGATATTTTTTACCATCAGTGCTGTTTACTTCATTACTAACACTAACATGTTTTTCGTTCCAGGTGTTCTTATGTTCGAACTGCTAACTGGCTCGCCACCTTTCACGGGCACCGATCCTATGAAGACTTACAATAAGATCCTTAAGGGTATCGATGCTGTGGAGTTCCCTCGTTGCATCACCAGGAATGCCGCTAATCTTATCAAGAAACTGTGTAGAGATAATCCTGCTGAGCGACTTGGCTACCAACGAGGTGGCATCACAGAAATTCAGAAACACAAGTAAGTCCTTTTAAATCTTTATGTGTCACTGGTATTTTTGAGGAAATCAAATTAAAAAATAAAAGAAAAGTGGTTTATCATTTTCCTCCGTTCTGAAATTCACAGTAATTACCAATTTCTAAGAATCGCTCTATCGTAGTTATTTTCCGTCGAAGGTTTCAACCATTAGGCTTGAACATAGTTCTAATAACCATTTCATTTTCCTGCTGACTAATCGATCTTAATCACTTTTCAGGTGGTTCGACGGTTTCAACTGGGAGGGCTTAGCACAGCGTTCGCTGGAGCCTCCTATCACTCCTGTAGTGAAGTCTCCGGTCGACACCCACAACTTCGACCAGTATCCTCCCGATGGTGACGAACCTCCACCAGACGACCTCTCCGGATGGGACAATAACTTCTAAATTAGTCGAGTTAACGAATAGAGGAGAAAACCATACTAGTAAGAGAATATAACAAACACCAGACTCATCTGTATCATTTATAATAACAGCCTCGACTACAGTAACTTTTGCTTGATCAAAGCGTTGCACAAAAACCTGTGTATTGATATAGGTTTTTAGTATATGCGTAAAGGTTAATAGATCGTCAATTTCATCCAGTACGTAACCATTATTTTACTTAATATTATAAAGAATAGAAAATATGGCGTATACATCATGCTAGTATATCAAGACAAGTAAACTGTTTTCTCACTTCGCTACGTTAGTCCACGACAGTTGAAAGTTAGTAATGCCATTAATATTATTTAGTTGTTAGCTCTTGCCAGTTGCTTGTCAACTGATAGTGATTTTCGGAGTCGGTAACTGAGAAATTCAGATTGTAAAATGATTTCATAATTAAAAATTAGTTCAACTATTTTTATCAACGCTCTGAATAGCACTATGGATTGTAAATAGCGTAAGTTATAATAGATTTTAAAGTCTCAGCTATTACATCTATTATTTTTTCATTTTTTGTAGATCGTTGCTTAATAATTTTATTAGTTTCAATAGTAGTGCAATGTCAATAACAGGTTTTGGTTCTATCACTTTTGTACTTATTTTTGCCTTACGTATGTATTATACAAATGGTATAAGTTTTATTCGTGTGCTGAATGGTGCAGAATTGTAAGAAAATCTAGGGACTTTTACAGAAATAAATATTATACTAAGACCGAGAATGCGTGCTAATTTAAAATATCAATGATATGATAAGCAATTCACAATGTCTGTTTTCGTAAGAATTTTTCCTTGCAAAGTGAAATTCTGGTACTCAGCTGCATCCTTGGTTAGGTTAGGCTGGTAGCCGACTCCAGTACAGTTGGGAAAAGACTAGGCTGATAGTGCGATTCTAACTCGATTTTCTGTTTGTAAAATACTTACTTTAACCCCCTATACTAGGAAATGGTTGAATCTTTATTTATTTATGTTGACTACACGTTGTGCCAATCTTACTGGTCTCCTTTGTATAAGTCATATGAATATGTTTTCTGTAGTATTACAATATTTTTAGATTATGTCAGGTTGACCGGAATGCCAAAATATTGTGTTACCAGATTAATTTCGACGAGTATTTTCTTTGGTTTGGATCATGATAATCATCTCTGTTTTACCTATAATTTAACGAACTCTGAATAATAAAAATTTTCTGCCCTATTTGTGATATTAACTTCTCCAGGATGTTTCGACGATGCAACGTGTTTATTAAAGCTATAAATGAATCATACTTAACTTATGCTTTGTTGGATTAGTCGCTAATCTTCAGATGGTAAATAAATAAAACAATTCAAATCTGTCAGCTGGCAAAAGAAACACATAATTATACAATGTGTAGGTACGGGAAGCATTTAGGAACAGGTTACAAAATTTTCGGGATGACTGGAATCCGGTATGCGGCGGACTACAGTAAATATTCATAATAATTTTACGTTGCAAAATTTATTTTGCAATTTGCTTTTACGTTGTTTTAATATCACCACTCACCAGCTTTTGTAAGTAACGGTACACTTAATAATAAGCATGGCAGCAATTTAGAAAATGTTTATAATGAACAAATTGACAATGTAATATCGTAATAATTTTGGTTCTCAGAGTAGTTACCTAATTAAGTGACATCTATAATTAAATTGAAATATATGTCAAGTTTTGTTATTTGAATTGTATTTATTAAGTATATTTGTAAAAATAAATGTATTCAAGAGTCCACTAATAGTTACTTTACTATGTTTAGTTTGTCATGTACTAAACTTATTACGGCTTAATCGGTAGCTATCTCTAAACATGACATAATTTAAGACTTATCATTTAATTCATTTATAATAGTCAATTTAATTTTAAGTCTTCCATTTATAGACGTAATTACCGTCATTGTAAATATTCTTTTAGAAAAAATAAACGTAAAAATTCAGCTGTGTAAGTATGAATAACATTTTAAAGTTTGGGTGATGCAATTGAAGCTATGTAATTAAAATATTTTTTTAAATTGTTATAAATAAGAATACTTATTTTTGTAATCCATATGATTAAAACAATTAATTAAATAGATATTTTATTGATTTTTTGAAACTGTAAAAATACACTATTTCAACAGAAAAACTCCTGTTTGATTGAACCCTACGTAGAATTTAAGAATAAAAGGATAATAGTTTTTTACGTACATAGTGAAAGGTTTTAGTGATTTCAAGAAAAACGCGACAATTTATTATGGAAAACTATTATAACAAAACTGGTGTTTTAGACTAGATTTTTCAAACCAATGACGTCTTTTTTGTTGACAAGCAGTAACAATACAAGATAGTGTCGCCACCTAGCGTGCGTTCACAAAACCAACCAAGGACTGCATATTGTGAGAGGCTATACATTTCTATCTGCTTTTGGCTGAAAGTGATTTGTTGGCGCAAATCACTGACCTGTGGCCAAGAGAATTATTAGAACAAAATTTAGTCGAAACCACAAGAATAGAACTGACCTAATATTGTTTGGCATCTCAGTTATGAAGTGATAAGTCAACCTTAAGTAGCCATGATATTTCTAATCTAATATTATGCAAGATAGAGTGCAAAATACTACTAGGATTTTCATGATGTCTTTGCGAGTGTCGCATACGTTTCACGTTATAAACATTACCGAATCACAAACAAAAATTAAAGTGAATGTTAACAAACGCGTTAAGTTGCAAACTTATAAGAACTTACAAACGACTCAAGATTCCATCAAGATACCCCAAATCTCCAAATCTACGATTAATAGAAAAGATACGACCAGGCTGGACTTTACATTAAACTGCTTGAAATAATTTTATACTGCGAACCGAATTCGAGATTGCATTTGGCATTTCCAAGTTGGCTCCTGTATTTCTGTTTGGGTGTGGTGTAAGTTAGTGGAATTTGTGCGATGAGAATTTGTCGGCTTTTAGAGGTTTGGGTTAAGGGATAATTGTTCAAGATTGCCATAGTTAGTGAAATTCCTAAGTCCCCGCATGAGTGCCTTTGAAGAATATTTGGACGCGTGCTGACTCCGCTCCATTCAAAAGGGGCCATTTATGAGGTACGTACGTTTCATCTAATCTTCTTCTTTTAAAAAGTGTTTTGAAACATGATCTAACTGGGTTGCTTTGGTTTTTATATAGAAGTTTGAATAATAATGAGTTTGATAATCGTAAAATTTCTCGAATTGGTTGATTCCACTATCGGTCTAGGACCTCGTGTGATAGATTCATTCAGCAAACATTAACTCTTGTTTCATAAAGCCAATAAGCTTGTCCTTTGTGGCATACGCCAATTGCATCCCGATCCGGAATTCCGCAGCGAGGGTCCGCTATCTGCAAGTTGTCCTTCCCAGTCCTGTCCGCAACTGCGGCGCAATAAAGTTGTAGCTGACACACTTCTGACCGGACATAGGGGGTTCATAAATAGCTCGCAGGCTCAACTATTTTATACAAATGTAATTAGGATCAAAGTGCTTTGTCGTGATGGAGGTAAAAGGTCAAATGGGAGTTTTGAAAGAAATTCTGTTTTAGATGTTGAGTCTAGATAGAGTTGGAATTGGTAGTTGGTTTGTATAAAAATAACTAAAACGATAGGCGTTTATAGTCAGGATTGTGGGTTACGATGGGTTTCCAAAAAATAGTAAATGTTACCTATCTACTATTGTTAGTTGTAACTGATCCCTTGATATCGCTCGTGTTAATATAGATTTTCGCATACAAAAATGTCTCCATCCCATCCGTGCGTCCCATCTATCTCTGTAGTAAAGTTCATCAAAATTGTTCAGCAATTTTGATAACGCGTTTATAATGTTAGTTAGGATTATTCACAGGTTCTTGACCACTATATCACCTGATGGTAAGCGATGATATGGTTGACGATGGAGCATGAGTACGTTGGGTTACACAGCTTACAGGAACCACAGACTTCGGCATTCCACTCCATATTCTGATTGATGGAACCTTGTAAACTTTTACCTTTTCATGAAAACCACCATTGCTACATAATTCTATGAAAATCACAATAGTTTCCTTACAAAACGCTATTTGAAGTTGCTAATTGCAAGCTACCGCACAATTGTTGTCTGTTAGCAACCGTGTAGCGAGGAAGCGAGGCATTTTCGCGCGTTGATCACTTCATTCCTGTGGTTAATAGGATAATTTGGTTCCGCAGTGCAGGGGCCCGACCCCCCGGTATTGGCAATTCAATACGAATGATTGAGTGTATTGAAAAAAGAGCAGACAGTCATGTTAAATTTCAGTAATTGTGTTTACTAGAAAATGGTTTGTATTTTTCAGGTTGGTACCTTGGTACCTGTACCTATGAAAGTCGGCGTTACTCCAGTAATTATTGCACCAGTATCTCACCCTTATTCCTAAATGGGGTAGGCAGAGTTGTTTGATCCATCTTATGTAAGTTATGTCATCTCTATAGACCACCAAGATCAAGACTATAGCAATGCGTGGCTGAAGGATTTCAAAGATGAAGTTCCTAAAGAGCGTGGTTACCATTGTGTCGCATAAGAGATGTTTCTGCAGCTTCCAGTGGACCGCATAAAGTTTACCACACGACTGAAAGGTTTGTCATTAAAACTGGTTACAGATCAAGAGCTAAGTTAAGTTAGTTTTGTTTCGTCGCATAGTTAAAGTATTTTATCATACCCACATTTTTCTTCAAACCAATTGTTCTTCCGCGACTGCCGAGCTGTGGTTCCTCGGTTTAGTTTTCAGTTTGAATAAAAGGAATTTTAAGGAGCAGTCCTGAGTTTGGAAGTTGGTGATGTGACACCCGCTTGCCTAGGAAAGCTCGAAAAGCCGTTGACCTGCGCCTAATCTCTCGCCAGTCCTGTCGAATTGACGTTCTATCGGCCCGTGTAAGTTAAGGAACACTTGTTACTATAATATCTCCTGCGTACCTAATTGGCTAATCTTCGTTGACAACAATGTTGACACCGTGGCTGATATTCGGCCGGGAGCATTGGCATTTTTTATTTACTTGTGTTTAGTAGAGGTATACATACTACTTAACTATGCAAGCTAAGCTTGTACTAGTCTCTTTTGGTCTACATCTATTATATCTTGGTTTATTCCTGCGTTGATTCAGATTATCTACTAAAAACTTTAAGATTTCAGTTCTTTCGGTTGGCTTGGTTTAAATTTATGATGTCTCAGCAAAAAATACTGTTATACAAAAGCTAAGATTTAAACCGACCATCAAGACTGTTATTTTTTAAGTTAGTTTTATAGAAGAGCTTTTACTTAAATTAAATTAATCGTCCAAGCGTTTCTTTAAGGACAATGTTATTTAACCGTTTACGGCCTAAAGTTTCCATTAAACGTTATATATTTTTTGTTACTAACTTCTAAAGTAATGAAACTTTTCCTATTACTTAAGGAATTCTTGAAAAAAGTTGATACGTGTTCTAGGTCTAAGTCAGCGTACTACTTAGTGGATTAGTGGCTATGCTTATTTGCTTAATGCTTTCATGTTCGTATATGTTTTACAGATTAATTTTGGTCGAGTTCCATAGAACAGCAGAATAATTGTAATTAATGTTGTTTATTCTATGTGATTAATTTATTCTGTTTAATTTTTTAAATTACAACAAATGTATCTACATAACTATCTTTAAACGGTTAATAAATTGTAAAACACAAGTACACAACTGATTGCATGCTGTAATCGACGTCATATTCTTTCATTTTGTCTTGTGAACAGCCTAATATCTATTTATTGCGTATTTTACGTTGTCGAGCAGACATTTTTTTTAACATTGTAATATGAAGCAATGGATACGAAATTTAAAAAGAATATTTCTGATTTTATGAGTTACGCAATTGTGCTGGTTATTATGGAACAGGTAATTTTAATGCGTCATAAATAAGTAGATTCCAAATCGCTCGTGATTTAATTATTGAAGTATTCTGCCGCCCGAATTAAATTTTCTAGTAAGTCAGTGCAATTTATTGCATCTCGTAAAAGTAGAACTTGGTACAGGAAAATGCCTGAAGTTGAATTTAGGTATTGTATCGATTTTTGAAGTGTAGTTTACATTTTGAATTTGAACTTTTATTACTAGGACATCTAAGAGACTAGAATTAAGTCTCTGTATGAGTCTAAGTATGAGTACATACGCTACTAACTCAGTACATACGCTAAGAAAATTTACGAGATATTTGCCCTTAAAATGACTTGGACTGAAGTAAAGCTTCACAAAAGTCAACGTTGTTATCATCAAGGCCTTTTATTATAGTGGAAATGAGCGCCAAACAGTGGAACAAACGCAAACATCAATTAATTTCGTATTGCCAAACGTTCAAGTTTTGATCAATTTACGAACTTCTCCTATTTGTATTCCGTTGGCTTTTACAATTAAACCATTACGTGTTTATTGGTGTTTAATCGTTAAAAGGCACTAGTAATATTGACATTTAAATTACTTGTGCTTTATGTTTTGGATTAGTTTTATTCATTAGCTTGCTTGCAGAGTACATACTCTGCAAGCTAAAAACATAATAATAGGTAATATAGATTGATATGACATGTGTTAGTTACTCCTTTGTATTTGCTCCGTGAGTGACTCAATACATTCACACCTAAAATTGTAAAAGGGAGCGCGCGGGGTCAAAGCGGGTGGAGGGGCGAGTCCCGAACCACCATTTTGATTTTCGATAATGCAGTGCCATTTCTAACCTGACGGACATCGCGCGCTTCCTTATCTTGAAATTTTGTTGTCCAACCCGACAGTTAAAAATATAAATCCTTTGCTCAACACGCTTTGTCTATCGATCATCGACCATCGATCCACACCCTTAACAGTGGTCTTCGAGCCAGATCGGGAATGTTTAATACTCCGCCGCCGAGGAGAAACATGGTAAACACCCGCAGTACCACCAGCAAACTGAGAGAAAAGGAGGAGTTGGAGGCGAAGCTACAATCGGTAACCGGAGCACAGGAAATGCCACCGCCTAACCCAGTGAAAAAAAAGGATGATGAACTTAAAGTAAAAAGTTCTTGTGCAGCGAGTGAAGTGAAATCGGAACGAACCGAATAACAAAATCCTCCTTCACATACATCACGTCATTCGGTCAAGTCCAAGAAACCGTCATCATCACAATCGATACAAGCACAGAAAAAGAGACTGAACTAGAAGCAGCCCAGGCGAAGGCGCGCATTGAAATGGAACTCATCGATAGAAAATTAGCAGCGGACCTAGCAGAACTCGAAGAAGAATACAGTCCGCCATCAGAAACATCGGAGCAAAATAACGGCGCGGGTGACATTGAAAAATCGTTGGAGCGTAGTCAACAAGAACTACAGCAGCTTGACAGTGATAAGTTACACAAGTCGCACACGAACCCGACACAGAAGGGCCAGTTCAACAGCTTGCTAGTGCAATCAAAGAACTCGTCGCATCCTCCGTCATCCAGCAAAATATAAACTACTAAGTTGTCTCAGCACACCGAAAGAACTCCCTAGTTTCAGCGGCGATCCAAAAGAGTGGCTCCATTTCGAGAAAGCTTATATGGAATCCACAGAAATCTATAATTTCACGGAAAAAGAAAACCTTTGGCGATTACGTATATGTCTACGCGGCGCCGCTCAAGAAGCCGTAGCCGGCCTGCTTATCAGTGGTGCTTCGTCTGCAGACGTTATTTCAACGTTGAAACTGCAATTCGGAAATGTTGACGTCATTCTTTCAAGTGGACAGACTATAGTTACCCTTTTATCACTTCCGAATCACCAAAGCATAGACTAGATGTGCTGTCAGATTTCCTCACCGAAGAAGCTGTGAAAATATCAATCTGTAGTGCTACTTTATTACAACCTAGAATGGACAATTCCAAACATAAACAAAGTAATAAAGTGAACAATATACAAACTGTCCTAGTGCAAGATGGGCAAACTGAAGAAAAGTGTCGTTATTGTCGTACTACTTACTAGTCACAAATTAACTGAGTGTAAAAAGTTTACAAAATAACTACGAAAGGACAGATGGCTGCACGTAAAGCGTTACGGTATTTGTTATCAGTGTTTACTAGCGCATCATCGTAGGGACACGTGCATAGCTCCCAGCTGTGACGTAAACAATTGCGGACAAGCTCACCACCCATTATTACATTATGTGCCCCGTCAAGACAATAGTGAATCCGTGCCAGCAGCGGTACAACGCGAAGTTCCAACCGATACTGAAGTTCCATCCGAAACAATAACAAATATTAATGTCAGTAAAGTTGTTCCGTAATGTTGAAAATTGTACCTGTAAACATTCATGGACCCAAAGGAAGTGTGAGCACGACCGCGCTACTAGACGACGCATCAACTGTGTCGTTGGTTAGCGCTTCGCTGGCGGAGAAAGTGGGTCTGCGCGGCCGCCGGAATGTCTTCGTGTGTGTAGCGCGTGTAACAACACCGAACTAGTGTGCAATGCACAGTGCGCAAAGATGACTACGTGTGGTGCTGTGTAACAAGATGTTTACTTAAATTGAACCTACCACAAACTTTGTCTACAGTAAATACCGAAACCTACACGCACCTATGTGACGTCAGCAATAATTTATACACAAAAACATAACTACAACCACAAGTCTTAATCGGACAAGATAACAGTCACCTTCTCTTACCTTTGGAAATAAGGGTGGGTAGACCGATGAACCCTGTGCCACCCGGACTCCCCTGGGTTGGTGCCTGCATGGAAGGGTGCCTAATGTTTACTTACCTGGTTCTGCTATACGTCACTCCTCAATGTTTGTCCCTAGTGACGTCATAGAAACAGAATGTTTACTGCGAGAAATCTAGGAGGAGGTACGAAGGTCGTTCTCAATCGACTCCATGTTATGTATGGCAAGCCAAGACAGAACTTGGAAGACTTACGCGCAACAGGCAATCGCATGTCGGCTTACCTTGGCGAGACGAGAAATCGGTGATGCCGGACTCGTACCCTGTAGACTGAAAGGAGTGGAACTGAAATTAAAAAGAAGCAAAGAATATGCAAAAAGATACGAAGAACGCATACGACATCTATAAAATTTTGATAACGATTACGCAGAAAGATATAACAACTTAAATGTTACACCGCCGAGAACAAAAAGAAACTTTTAGTGTTTGATGCAGCAGATAAAACAAATGGGTTGTCACTTAATGATTACGTATTAAAAGGCCCTGACCTACTTATGTCATTATTCGGCATTATGTTGCGATTTAAAGAAAATCGAGTAGCCGTATCTGGAGATATTAAAGATATGTTCCTCAGAGTACAAATTCGACCCGAAGACCAGGATGCCTCCGATTTCTATATAGAGAAGAACCAGATGGAACTATAAATACCTACGTGATGAGGTCTCTTATATTTGGTGCTAATTACTCGCCTTTTATAGCCCAATTTGTAAAAAACAAAAACGCAAAGCAGTATGAGTCATCAACGCCTGCTGCGGCTTCTGCTATACATAAAAGTCATTATATGGATGATTATATAGACAGCCTACCTAACAAAGAGACCGCGATACAACTGATTCATGACGTCATATCCATCCACCAGAAAGGCGGGTTCGAAATGCGGAATTGGACGAGTAACAGTAAACTTGCAAGCCTACCTAAAGATTTACTGGGCAGCCGTCAAATTCAAAATAGGACAACAATATGAAGGCGAACGCACGCTTGGATTGATTTTGTATCTGAGTGATGATACTTTGAGATTCGACGTATCTTTCAAGCGGATACCCGAAAGTATTATAAATGGACAACAAAAGCCTACCAAAAGGGAATACTTCAGGAAGTGATCCCTGGAAAAGACGACCGAGTCAGAATGATTCGGTTAAAGACTAAATCAGGAATGTTGACTAGACCGGTCACGCGTGTCGCTCGAATACCAGTTGATAGTGAGTGCTGCTGAAGCAGCACCGGGGTGGGGCATGTTAGCGACTCAATACATTTACACCTAAAATTGTAAAAGGGAGCGCGCAGGGTCAAAGCGGGTGGAGGGACGAGTGGAGGGGCGAGTCCACAATTTTGATTTGCGATAATGCAGTGCCAATTCTAACCTGACGGACATCGCGCGCTTCCTTATCTTGAAATTTTGTTGTCCAACCCGACAGTTAAAAATATAAATCCTATGCTCAACACGCGTTGTTTTACCATCGATCCACACCATTAACTGATATGCATGTGCATATCAATCTAATAGTTGTTTTTTCGCCCAGTTTCTCGAAGAAAAAATATTGTGACTAATTGTGATTAGTTTCATGAGTTTTTAACTGCCAGTCGTATCACTTCACTTGCCTCTAACTTGTAACGGCTGCATCATCATTATGCGGTCAGCTGCATGCTGTACTACGTGCAGTTATAGCTGGCTGTATGGCTGCACGAAGGGTGCACTGACGTTCTTTGTCGAAGGTGACCAGTATAGAGGTATGCGATACAGAGAGTAAAGTCACGCATACCTTCACTGGAGTGGGAGGATCCTCCGAACCAGACGGTTGTTGTTTCTAGTGAGCAACTGCCCTATAGTTGATATTAGGACTGTTGTATGTGTTCAAATCGCACGCAGAATTTTGCTTGCGCGATGCAGGATTTCGTTGTTATTTCGTCGCAGATGGCGCTGCGGTTCTTTCTGTTGCCGTACAAATTTCGTTTCTTAGTTTTTCATGTGGCGGCATTGATACCGCTACAAAAGTACGTTGCGCAAAGGAACGTAACGCCTCACTTTTAGTTAACGCTCGATTTTACTTCTCATAAAACTTTAAACAACCGTCTGTCATTTTTCAATGGAGGTGTGCGGGACTTTACTCTGTGTACCGCATACCTCCATACATTGACTTCGAGATTATGTATGTGTATATACAAAGTATACTCAGCTTATTTAAGATGCTTTCATTTACTCTCTTTACTCCAGTCGTGCGTCGGATATATGGTGACGCTTATCCAGTTTAAATACAAATTGTCGAAAAAACTCTTACTAAGGCGACATATATTAGAGATCTTAGGAAGATCTCACTACGTGGTGTCTGGGATAGACCACAATATTATGTTAGTATTATGTATTCGTGATACTTCAAAAGTACTCTCTTTGTTTCGTAAAAAGCCCAACACGTAAGGATCAAACTTAAATAGTCTTAATTACCCTTTATTTCGCCTCGGGCACAGACTTAATGTAGGTACCCAGTTAATATATATGTTATAACATGTCCCTCTTTCTTCATAAACAAGATTGAAATAGCTCGGCCAACTTTTCTGTGGGTAGTAATTAACACAGGCCTACGTAATTGGGAGAGGACAAGAGAGCTTTGTTTACGTAAACGAGGAAACCGCCAAATTACTTTTCTTTTCTCCTTGAGTTATACATAATTACAGTAGGGAGGTACTGTCTAAGTTTATTTTGGACGGCACTGACATTGTGAGGAAATCTGGGTCTATAGTTAATACAAGTCTGAAATGATCAATCTACATTGAACAAGCGTAGTGATTAATGCTCGTTCCTTCTTTAAACAAGAAGAGACCTTTTCCCTACTGAGCTGAGGGCTTTAATAAATTGACTTTTTCTTAGGAACTATTAAGGTGCCTAGTGGTGGCAAGTAATACTTCTGAGCATGAAGTCCTGAGTTCGATTCTGCGGTATCTCATTAGCAGCCCGGACTTTGGATTTGTGCCCATTTGAAGGCAATAGGGCTCGCTTCATTTTAAAGATACAATTAGATACATGGGATATACTTAAATATTGCTGTTGATAGTTTTTCTTGTTCGTTTTATTTTAACTACTGATAATAATATTAAGGCCATGACGGATCCGTTCACGTCAGCGAATGGGCAGCATTCTCTGTGAATTGCAACAACTACACTGCGATCGCCAATCCACCTGCCAAGCGTGACGATTTTTATGGCAAACCCCCTTGGGTGAGGCCTATGTCCAGCCGTGGACGTCTTTCGGCTGATATGATGAACGGATCGAGTAATGCCAAAAAAAATCCTGTATTGCGTGTGTATTCTAAGCTTTTGCGCTAACAACTAGACACATGTAGGTAAGTTTACGAACCCAACTTAGGCGAATAAGCATATACACGCATATCTGTGACGCCTTTGATTGGTGGAGGGTTAACTCACTTAGCAAGCTATGTTCCATCATCCTTAGGTGAATCTGGAATTGGAAATAGTAGCTCCAGGCGTTTAAGACACTGGTCCTGTCAGTTTTAGAAAGAAATTAAATATTCGGGGCCAAATATGAGACCTGATGCGTCAATTGAAATTGGGCAACACTCTTGGGTAAAAGATAGGCAGAACTAGGCAAAGATAGGCATATCATCAGTTCTGCCATCTTTCACAATCCCGCGCGTCTTCCTGCCAGTTTTGACAACTACGGTACACACCTTATTGTTTATCACGACAATAATCCGTCTCCAGGATGTAATGTCAATGGTCAGATTCCGTATAGCCTGTCCATGATATAATGAGCACACTCTTAGATACATCGGATAAAAACCAGCATAACATGTAGAAAACGGGAACTAAAAGTGATAATGACCAATTTGCAGCCAGCGATAATCGTGCAATTATTTTGTAATCATTGCAATTGCAATTTCTACGAATATGGCGTTGTAGGTGGTAGGAGAGTGCGTCGGTATGTTCCCATAAATATTTAGCGTTGGTAAAGATATAAAGTACTCGTTAGGTATGATAAAAAAATATTTTATCAAAAGAAGGTTTTTTTAACGATTGGAAATCAATCATGGGCGGAGCGGAAGGGAGTGTCAGATTTTTTCTGACTGAAACCCATCCGTGTTCCTCCAAATGCCCTTTGCGTTCCAGGGCCGCGATGACTCTTTCGAATAAATTTCGCAACTCTGGCAGGCATCAAGATAGGGGTCACTAAATGATTTAGTCTTTCCAATCTTAATCAAGTATTTCAATTATATTTTAAAGTAAGTATATCTGCAGTTAGAAGTACCTACAACTTAATATAATTTGCTTTTGTCAAAGGGACACCTCTGATGAATATAATCAACCCCTGTAATGGGCATCCCGCCCATTACAGGGGTCTACTTTAAATTTTAACTCAAGTAAGTAGATGAAGGTCTTTTTTGGGGGTTGAAATAAAATTGGATTGTGTTGCTAAATCCCATTGCTTATGATGTACTTGAATATGACCGGTTCTTATTTAAACGGTTAATTGATTTGAAATAAAATATTCATATTACACAATATTATCCAAATTATATCAAAAATAATGTCTACATAATTCCAATTTAAATTCAAAACAATATTCACAAAATTGAATATCATTGTAATATAAAGGACCATTGAAACCAATTAATTGCTTTTTAAATTGATTCTGAAAAGGGAACGAAAAAGATTGGTACCTTTAATGCCCCTAACCTTGAAATCGGAAAGAAAGAAATTCTCGATTAAAATACAATTGATTCGCCCAGGTGAACCCACCGATCATGATAGGATAAATTATAGAAGGTACTTTCTTTTAGTAGTTTTAGTTCTTTTGTCCTACCTATCTTACCGTTCTTTTCAAAATTCACGCCTACACGAGTGACCATAATTTTGAGCCAATATTGTCCGTCGTCGCCTTTTTATTCCTTTTTTTTTAAGGATTGGAAATCATCAAATGACTTCTTCCGCTCCAGGTGAAGTGGAAGGCGTGTCAGACTCTTACTGACTAAAACTCATCCGAGTTCCTCCTATAGCCCTTTGTGTTCCGGGGCCGCGTTGACTCTTTCGAACAGATTCCGCACCCCGCCTTTTTCCCCTGGCACAAGTCAAACTGGCTATCAGATATTCGAGCTTCAAATCACAAGATTTGAAGCTCGAATATCTAATAGCCAGTTTTACCAAGGGTATCATTGGTCCCATCTCAAAAATACTGGTATTCAGCTGTGATTCCTATTTGACTGGAAGCCGACCCCAATATAGTTGGGAAAAGGCTAGGGCAGATGATGATGATCAATTCCTGTAGCGTACATCACATCTCTCATCCATTGTGGAACAGCACCGAAATTCATGCACTAGGTACATGTCGTTTTCTTTAGCCAAGACTATCACACAGCCGGACAAAGGCCTTCTCCAAACTCTAGGTAAGTATTTTTACCAGAGTCGCCAAGAATCTTGAACTGAACGCCTTTGCAGTAGGCGTCTCTGAAATTTTGTCGAAATTTCGTCACGTAGTTTTCATAGCACGTGAACTTTAATGTTTAAAAAATGTTTCTGAGTTTCTGATTAGCATATTTTCGGCGCCTTTCTGAAAATAAAATACAGACAAGAACGGGTTCCATTTCCGTGTTAAAGAGACGTACATTGCCACTAAAGCGTGGGTTACCCCTATTTCTGCCTGCGACAGTAAAGCCACACGACTCGGTAATTTAATTTTCATAGCGTGAACTCCTCAGCTTTCGTATGCATGCGAGGGTGACAGGTTATTTACATTTCACAGAGAGACCTCTTGATGCTTTTAAAATTAATTATTAATTATTTAAACAAATGCGTGCCTACGTGTCTCGTATAAGGTGGTTTGCGGATGAAGTTGTGATGCAGGAGCTGTACTTGATAATTTTACGTATGGTTGTTTATGATTTAAGTGCGCTGGGATCGGGGACCTAACGGCATGGTCCCTATGGATTCTGTTAGATACATGAACAAAACTACAGATGTACTTATCTTAATGCAACGTCAAGTGGAAGTTTAGGTCTCTGGGCGTTTGTGCGGGCATTGTTATTCGATTCATATTCGTAATTATTTGTATTGAAAATATTGAGATGCCTTAATAAAAATGTATCGAATACGAGTCTATATTCAAAAACATCACAATACATACCTACTCTTATTGCGTTCTTGTCACACGCACGTGAAAAGTGGAAACAGTGTCATTGCCGCATGGAGACCGCCTAGTTATTCATCACGATCTAATTGCACTTTGTTCCTGCACGAGGGAGGTTTTACCAATACCGTGGACGGAATAAACTGACTGCATTTAAATTACTATACGCCGGCTGCAAAATAGGAGTTAACTGACTTAACTTATTGCAACTAAACTTTCAAGCAATTGTCTCAAAACTTTAGCTAACTGCAAGCGAAATCTTTCAACTTGTTGATAAGCTTATATTTTTTCCACAAAATGAGTATAGCTTTTGACATGATAAAGTTCATCTCAGAAGCCCTTACTTTCTCTAGTACGATCCAGCTCGTCTCTAGCTGTCCTGCCTCCAGCGACGCCCTAAGCCGAGGCCCGTACCCCATAGGGGGTGCCCTTAGCAAGTAGTCGCATAGTTAGTAAGTTTTTAATAAGCCCTGTCTGGAGACTTTAATATTTATATTAAGGCTGCCACAGGCAAGTCCGGTTAAGCAGTCGACAACCTAGGTTTAACTGCGAGAGGCCACTCAAAAAAAAAAGCCCTTACTTTCTTATCTCGCATTACCAGTCACCTTAAAGACGTGTCTCACTCCTACCTGTACTCGTGTAAATCTCACGATGTAATCGTTTCCCCCATACAAACACTGTTAGTGCTACCGTAACCAACTCACGTCGATACCGTAAGCGAGCACGAGCGTGCAGATAACATTCTTAAATAAACATAATTGTTAAGTAATTACTATGAATAATTTAATATAGTAACTGTGTAGATACTCATATAACTATGGTAAAGTGCTACTACTAGTTGTGGTTCTGCGGTTATTGTTATTTGGTGTTTAGTTTCGACGCGACGACCTGAAAGAATAGTGCGAGTTTTTAACGTACTCGATTGCGTTAACGTAAACGTCTAAATATACTGATAATGCATGTTGACGACTGTCCCTTCTGGTGGCACTACACCTCCTATATTCTATACAATATAAACTCTAATATATTAGAGAACGTTTACGTTATCGTGATCGACTGGATACACTCATGCTAGGGTTGCCACCTTTTTTGGGAGGTTAATAGTATTTTATGTAAATCATAGCAAAAATATAGTACTTTTGAAAAAATCAAGTATAAATATAGTCCACATTTACAGTACGTTTATTATGTAAACAATATTTAGAGCCTATTTCTTACTTGATTTTTTTTGGTAGGTTACAGTATTACATAATTAGCTTTACATTCCATGTTATTGCGAAATAATGTAAAAACGCGTATAAAAACAAAATAAATCATAGAGCATCAAAATATTCATCCACATCGCTGTCAATGGCAAAACTGCTCAGAACACTGGTTGCATTGCCGCGTTCTTTGGCCGAAGAAAAGCCCAGCTCTGGTCACGTGAACAGTCGACAAGTTGTTTGCTGATGTCCCGAAAGAATCGGTGAGTACTCGGACCCCATGGGCCTAATGTTTCAACCCCAAACGGCTCAAATATATATCTCCCAATAAGGTTGTTATATTTGCGCCGTTTGAGATTTTTTGCACCTGCAGCAGCCGCCCCAGCGCAGCCCGCCGTGCTAAAAAGATGGGATGGCGCAAGGGTGTCGACACATGTTGCATCCCAACTTCCAAGGCATTATGGTCATCCCATCTGGCCTCTTTCCATGTTGAAATTTCTATAGCACACAATTAACAAGCACGTTTAAGTTTAACAAATGACTGACTTAGCCTGTCAGGGCCTTTAGTTTTGCAGCCTAGCCCAGTTATTCAGAGAAGCTTAAGGAAAAGATAAATGCTGGAGCGAGCAAAACGAGCTCAAATATTCTAGATTCCCAGCCTCGGAACGGATACAATTTTAGACCTTTCATACAGAAATACAAGTAAAGTTGTGGACTTATGCTGAATGGTTTGTGAAATAAGAGAATGTAGGATGCTAGACGAAAATTTGGGTGTCTCCAAACATCTTTTTACTAATGTTTTTGGCTATATGTGAGTAAGAATTGAAAATGTTGTATTTAGCGTACTATATCATTTTTTTATAATATATAGTACAATTGACTAAAATATAGTACAATAGATATGGTACGGGTGGCAACCCTAACTCATGCTCGCACTAGGCCCTCAGAGGACTTCGTGCGAGTTTGAATACAAGTAGACGTTTACTTTGACGCGATTGAGTACGTCTTAAAACTCGCACTAAGGCCATTGGTGAAAAAAATGTAATTAGGGTGTTTTTGTGCAGAGAATCCTCAGTAGTAGCCCAGTGTCCGGTTTTGACATAAAGGTAAGTACTAAAATATACTTCACCTGCTTACATTTTCAAAAAATACAGACTTAATTTAACTAACTGGTCTTTAATTTTAAAGTAAAAGAGAAAGAGAATTTAACATCTACTATAACACAATTTAATTAAGATTTGTAAGACCACTTTACTTACATCTCATGCACTTAACAGCATTAAAACTTGTAGCGGTTAAGCAATTACCATCGAAAAGATATTAGGTATGTTGTCAGACCATAATAAAAGGCTGCTGCACTTGCAAGCTATAAATAAAGTTCCCCTAAATAGTTTATAACAATGCCTAGTGCCATGTTAGTCAAAACATTAAACTGTCTTTTGGCAACGGACTCGTTCGTTGCCCTTATGCCAGACTCTCACTCACGTTATACTATACTACGAAAAAGGAAGCCTTGGTTTTCTTTGATGTATACTTTGGTGCTTTATAAAATAAAAATCCATTGAATTTTGGACCTTATAGAAATGTCGTGGACATATCGTAGAATTGGCCATTTCATGATGTGGCCGAATATTTCATGAAATGTTTGCATTTTTAATTAATATTAAGGACATGTTTTAAAATTGTTAATTGATTATGTATTAATTTTATTTCAAACATTAATTTAAACTGTTTGCTGTGCCACACAGGGTCCGTAATTGTACCTTAGCTTTAAGTCCATTGTAAGATTTTCACAAATTATGGAATGAAAATAAAGATAAAAATATGAAACTGATCTAGAGAATCGGCGGGCAGGAGCTAGTAAGTAGTTATATAACATAAACAGTCGTATTTCTTTTCACTCCTGATTGTACTTGCCAAACAAATAGTTGACCAAACGGGAATAAACGGACGGTATCAAGAATCTTGAAGCCACTTATGTCCATTTGTTTTTTATACTTTTGACGTGTTGTCGAATCGGGAATGTGACGAATCGGAAGTAGCCATATAAATATCCAGAGATAGGTCGTGCGTTATCTCGTGATATAAAGACCATAATACCGACCGGTATGATGGACCCAGATTTAATCCCGTGTCAGAGTAGTAGCTGTAGCAAGTTAATTTAATACATTTTGTTTTTATTCATCTTCTATAATTAATAAAAACTTAACTTGAAACATTAGGTACTTGACATCATAGCCGACGTCACAAATGTCATCATGATCACTCATTTTTTGGTTTTTCACAAGAAAACTTTACAACTTGTTTCAAACTTCGTTTATTCAACGAACAACGTAACGGCGTCACAGAAAGGTTCGTACTGTCCAGCGGCTCAAGCGTGAATGCTCGAACGCCTTTTTTTTGTGAGTGGCGTCTCGCAGTTCAACCCATAAGGTTGTCGACTGCTTAACCAGGCTTGCCTGTGGTGGCTTTAATATAATATTAAAGCCTCCAGCCAGGGCTTATAAAAAACTTACAAACTAAGCGACTACACGCTAAGGGGGCTGTGGGGTACGGGCCTCGGCTTAGGGCGTCGCTGGGGGGAGGACAGCTAGGGACAAGCTGGATCGAACTAGGCTCGAGCGCCTACAGTGCGGCCGTATTTATAGAGTTCGCCCCTCCCACGTGCACGTGTTAGTTTTTAGGTTAAGTATTGAAACATTTAAATTACAATAATAGGAATAGTGAAACGCTGCTTAACGTTAATTTTACATCGTAATAAACTTAAAGTCAATCAATTTACTAATTTTTAGACAGTAAAATTATGAATCTTAATTATTTGAATACTTGTAATGACAAACTATTGTAATTGCGCCGATACGGCGCCATACAGGCGGTGCGCGCTCTGCACCACCTCATTGATTCTTGTGCGTTGAATATTTGGTAGTTACATAAACAAACAATTGTCATAAAAGTCTGAGCATATCAATGCTAATAAGGTTAGTTGGAGGTTCTCGTAGAGTTCGCGGAGAGTCTCGTAGGGTTCTCGGAGATTCTCGTAGAGTTCTCGGAGGTTCTTGTAGATTCTCGTAGAGTTCATAGTCATAGTCATTTATTCATAAACAAGTTCAAGTTCTCGTAGAGTCTCGGAAGGTATGTTAATGGTTCTCGTCGGGTTATTTGGAATGATTGAATTGAGTTGCTTACTTACTGGCTGTATTTGTAGGTTTTCTTGAGAGGTCGATGAAATGGGCTCGGTATGTTCTGCTGCAGGATCTCGGTGAGTAGGTGATGCGTTTTCCGCCGATACGGTCAACTGATCACCAGGTTGAGGGGCTCGGCACAGCTGTTCATGGCAACCATGCAGGGTCGTCCTCTGCCGACAACTTTCTTGACCAAATACTGGTCGTTTTTCAGTATTCAAGCCTATCTTCATATGGCTCGCTGAATTTAAGGCCTAGTGAGGTTTGGTTGCGGGGATTATTCTTAATCAACACGTAGTCTGCTCTTTGAAAATGATGGATCTTGACCTTACGTAGGTTGAAGCGTCGTCTGTCTTGCTCGCTAAAACGAATCTTTTTCTGTTGTACCTGTTGAGTAAGCGCTTCAATATCAAATTCGTTGTCAACATCCACCAGATTTAGAAGCTCAGGAGAAGCGCAGAGCTTCCGTTGTAAGTGTTATAAGTGTCAGTGGAGCAACACCGGTGGCCCGATAAATTGCACAGTTTATTGATAGTTGAAGTTCCTCAAGTACAGCGTGCCACTGCTCTGTTTCGCAGTACATCGTCCCGTTGCTATTCAATTTTGAGCCAGTTAAGTCTCTTGTCATGAAATTAACTGCAAACTCAGTTGGGTTTCTGCTAAAAAAGTCAGCATGTTGAAGACCTTTGCGATACTCAACTTCGAAGTTATAATTTTGCAGAAACGCCCACCAGCGATGAATCCTTGGCAGGAGATCCTTTTTATGTTTGCCTTTAATGCATTGCAGTCCGTAATCACAGTGAATTTTCGCCCGTACAGATACTGGCGAAAGTCTTTGATAGCTCGTACCACTCTGCCAGTGTTTCCAACTCGTAGAAGTGGTAGCGACTTTCAGTATCCGTGACTCTGCTCATGCTCATAAAAGCAATTGCATGTTAGCGTCCATCAATCAACTGTGCCAGTATTGCACTAAATCCAAGGCTGCTTGCATCAGTGTCATAGTTTTATGGGTTCTTCGCTCCAGTACTTGCATCATTTCAAGAAGAAGCCTTCTTGAAATGATGCAAGTACTGGAGCGGATATGAGGCATTCGATGATTGAGTTACATGTTTTCTCATGCTTGGCTGACCATGTCCATTTTGCCGCTTGTCATCAGTTCATACAAAGGTACCATTACACGAGACAAGTCAGGAATGTATTTCTTGAAGTAACCTGCCAGGCCATTGAACTGCCTGACCTGCTTGACAGTTTTGGGTTCTGGAGCTTTGACGAGAGCCTCTACTTTTCGTGGACTTGGTCGTACTTGTCCATCAGAAACTACGTTTCCGAGATATTCAATGGACCGTTCTTCAAACTGCACTTATCTGCGTTGATAGAAAATCCAGAGTCTTGAAGTACTATGAGGATTCGTTCCAAGTGTGAAATTCCCTCCGGGAAATCTGCACATTTGCTTAACACGTTATCTACGTAGACTTGTGCAGCTGTTCCCAGCAATGATATCAGAGCTCTGTTGATGCAATGCTGGTAGACTGAACAATCATTGCTCAAACCAAACGGTATGGTGAGGTATTCGTATAGTTCATCCGGCGTGGCGAAGGCAGTCTTCTCTTCGGAGGTCTCACCAATAAGACTGGTGGAAACCAGCCGCCACGTTAAGATTTGTGTAGAAACGACCATTTTCCAACTGGTCAATCTGGTCGGAAATCAATGGGAGTGGAAAATGATCACGCAGAGTATTCGAGTTAAGTTCTCGAAAGTCCACGTTAAGTCAGTCGTCACCATGTTTCTTCTTGACTCATTTGATGGGGCTTGAGTAGGGAGATTTTCTCTCAAGAATGATGTTATGTTCGAGAAGTTCTTTTGATTATGGTACAATCCTTCTCTCGTTCCACTGTGCTGAGGCAGTCCAAGTTGTTGAAGTGAGAAAAACTCGTATTCACATGATTGACGAGTGTTCTGTGGACTAACTTTGTCCTGTTGGATGTGGTTATCACACTTAAATTAGTGTCATGAATCAGGTTCAAGCCCACTAAAATGTCTGTTGACATTTCATAGTCGGGCAATCTCACTGTCTCCACATCGTGTTCATCTCTCAGTTTATCTTTGGTGATTCTCCTCCATAGGATCCAAGCCCGTGACAAGAACTTCGAGATGTCCTTTGTCGAGTCGTAAACATGTTCCCTGAAAATGATGATACCCCGGGAGTATCTTTCAGGAACGTGGTAATGAGGTTTTTCTTCAACTCTTCCCACGTAGTAGTAGTCACCATCCAATCATCAATCCACATTTTTGCATGCCCCTTTAACAGACTGCAGACTTTCATGCGGATATCGAAATTATCCAGCTGGTACGTTTCGATCGCTTGATCGATATGCTAGCACCATTCTCGTACTCCGACGTGGGTGTCCGGATGGAATGATGGTAAATAGACGACCATGATTCTTATTTTTGCTTCGGTAGGTGGAGCACATAAGCGCTCCGACATCATTTGCATCAGGAATTGTGGTCGTACCCGCCCATCTTCATTCCATGAGGAGGATACGCGGCCTTAATTGCAGAATAGCTTCCAATGGTGCATTGGTGACCATCACAGGCTCCCTCTGCTGGGTGATGATTGGTTCCGGTTGATCAGGTGGTAAACGAGCTGATGAGGAAGCGGTTTGGTTATGGGGCTTCTTGGAATCCCAGTTCTGATAAAGGAGAAAGCACCTCCATAGAGTTTTTTAAGAAGTGTGACGTCATCATAGCTGACGTCACAAATGTCATCATGATTACTCATTTTTGGTTTTTCACAAGAAAACTTCACAACTTGTTTCAAACTTCGTTTATTCAACAAACAGCGTAACGATGTCACAGAAAGGTCCGTACTGTCCAGCGGCTCAAGCGTGAATGCTCGAACGCCTTTTTTTTTGGACAAGACCACTCGCAGTTCAGCACGCTAGGGCTGGTAACTGCTTAACCGGACTATATTGCTCGAACGCCGACAGTGCGGCTGTATTTATAGGGTTCGCCCCTCCCACGTGCACGTGTTAGATTTTAGGTTAAGTATTGAAACATTTAAATTACAATAACAGGAATAGTGAAATGCTGTTTAACGTTAATTTTACATCGTAATAAATTTAAAGTCAATAAATTTACTAAGTTTTGGACAGTCAAATTATGAATCTTAATTATTTGAAAACTTGTAATGACAAACTATTGTAATTGCGCCGATATATAATATTTCCTAATAAATATACGAAGCTATATCTTTATGCTATAAAATATTGTCAACTGATATCGTAAGATCTGACCGACAGTATGGAACTCATGTGAACCCATGCTCTTTCCTGTCATCACCCCGCCTCACCTCACCTTCCTAAGGCGCGGTACAGCGGTCCCGATCGAACTACAATAATTGACAGTCGTGATCGCTTATGGGATTTCACTTTGTTCAGAGTTCTCGGTTGCTTATCCTCAAACCATACATTTTGTTTACCTAGTCTGTAAGCACCTCAAGGTAACCTTAAAGAACTTAACTTTCCACAGTTTGTAACTTTCCTTTCGTCCTTTCCCTTAGTTCAGTGAATGCATACATTTTCCTCCACTGCATACAATCTACGCAATCCACGAGTCAACAGCATGATAACCTACTTGTTGCTCTATTCAATTTCTTCAAACGTAATTTTCCTTCGCATCGAAGCCTGATTGGTGGCTGACACGTAGCTGTCAGCTGATAGGTACCTACTTGACGTAGACGGGTAGAGTTTCTTCAAAGAAGCCTTGTAAAAGCCCCTATTCTTGCCTGACTGTGCTTAACAATACCGCCGAAATACGTAGGTACTTAAGTACGGTAGGTACGATGTAATGAATCCGGTTAAGTCTACATTTAGATAGGCTGGCATGATTAAAGGTGAAAAAGAAAATTCAATTAAACTAGCAATACCTACCTATTCATGGTTTTTATGAAGAGAAGAGACTTATACTAAAAACAAAAAGTCATCTGCACTTATTCAAATGCAGAGATCAAATTGAGTGGTTGCGAATCCAATTTTCGCTATATTAATATCTCTAAATGTAAAACTAACTTCATTTAAAGTAGTTCACTCAGCCCTTTTGTTTTGTTTTCATTGATTTTCCTTCTTTCTCTTAAATATGATAGTAAAGCTACTCGTAAACGTAAACCGTTAACAAAGACTTATTACACGGATTATTAATTTTATTTTCGATTATAAAATCATTAAAGCTCGTGAGAAATGAGCTTTTGTCACGCAAATAAAAACAGAGATTGTATTTAAAACAATATGGTGAAAACTAAAAATTTATCTGGCACTAAAACTACTGTTTACGTATCGTCTCTATTGCAGTGTTTAATTAAATTAAAGTACGTATCTTAGATGAATCATTAGATGCACCATAAAGACGCGGTTCAGTTAGCTGTCAGATCATAAAACCAGACACGCAATCATTAACAACGCAAATACAGACATCCGTGTATGATCATTACTCTTCTTGAAACAAGGAGTTCGAGGCAAATAGAGTCTAACTCCTAAACGCACCGTGTCTATGGACATAACCAAAAGCATTTTCCACAGTAGGCACAATTTTCATCGCTCCTAGAAGGTACAGTACTGCCGCTACGCCAGTGCCGAACGTTCTTTAAGAGGGGCCGCACGCGCGTGCCGTCGCTCCACTCACACGATTTACGAATCAAATGTAAACAAAACGGAACGCAATAAAAATTTGAATTTGGAAACATTTAAATACGTATTGACACAATTAATGGATACCCTGTGTTAATTTACGAAGTGCAAGCAAAAGTGGTTTTTGAAAAACGTATTTTTCAGTTATTTTTTTGTTGTGAGTTTTTCAGTGGGATTTTTAAACTGGTGAAAATTGTTTGTGTTCACTGACTTCAGTTTTACAGGTATGTATCTTTTAATTATGATGGTTCATTTTCGTTGTAAATTTTTTGTTTTGTTTTTTTCGTAAGTGACTTGCTTGGTAGTTTTGGTAAGATTTAAAGTTTTACGCAATGATTTATAATAATGTAATGTAATTATTAATTCGCTTACGAAACGACATTAATTAAACAATGCTTTATAATATAAAATAACGAGGTTAACGGTTTAATGAAAACATAATTGATTGCAGACGCAACTGTAGGTAGTAGAAACCTTCTATTTATTTAAACGAGGAGATTCTCATTTGTTTTCATAGATCGCACGTGTGATCAATTCATGGTTCTGGCATGACTAGACGTCATACAACATAACCAGGCTTATTTATAAAAATCTAACCGTATGAGTTGTTTAACTGGACAGCGGATTCTATATTCAAATTATCTATATCGAAAAATAATCTACAAAAATAAATTAGCATGGTGGGTATTATTTAATAAACCTGAATATTTTAAGGTCCAATATATTTCGAGATATAGAAATCTAAATAAAATCTTCACAGGAAGATCATAATGACTCCATTATGCGCCTCAGCTACTAATTATCTTTTTTGTATTGAAATAATCCTAAAGATTTTAAGGTCCTTTATGGAAATTTAATTTCGCGCTTCAGAAATCTCAACTAAATCTTCTCAGATAGATCACAACGAGTCCATCATGCGTCTTTCCTACGAGATTGTTGTATTGAATTATCAGTACTTGCTAGAGCAAGCATGTTTAACTAGCCAACGGTATTCCAAAGCATGAGTCGAATGGTTATTTCCCTTGGTTCTTAGAGCCTTATCTGGTCAAGCGTTTAAAGAAACTATGTGCCGGATGCAACAGCCTCATACCTCACCCAAGTTAGGAAATTGTAAGAGCTAATAAAATACCAGTGATTTACGTGGTTGTAGGAATTATAGATAAAACTACGGATGTCCAAACGGTATACTGAAACTCAAAGCACTTATTTCAATTAAATCATTACAGGCAATTTTGAATTTTCAAGGTCGATCTGTCCAAAGAGATGAAGCTATTTGCACGTTCCAAAGCGTAGATCTCTATGGAGAAGAACGTGCAAGAAACTCCACGGACACTCTTTTAAATCAATGTTTTTAAAAATGATATGGTTACATCATTCGTGTGAAAATTAAACAAACATACATATGTGAGAACGATGTAGAAAGACTTGCACGATCAAGCGTCCGAAGTAAAAAAAAAAACAGACATTCAAAGAACAAATAATTAAAATAAACTATTAATAAATATAATTGTTTGCCCTATACATTGGAAAAAAAATCTCAAGCAAGTAGTTTTGAAACCACAATTTTCCGATTTAGGTACACGTGGTTAATTATGTGACAATCTCGGTGTGCCTAAAAGAAGTTGTTATATTATAGAGCAGTTTTGTACTCTGTTACGACACTTTAGCTTAAAACTGATTCTTAAACTGTTTACTGTTTTTCTAGTATTTATATTTTTGTTTTACATCGATTATTTAACTATTATAAAATGTTTTAAAAATGAGACAGAAGCATAAAAACATCATCAAGAAAAGGGAAAGGAAAGTTAATTTATTTAAGGAAAATGTTTTAGACATCGAGTTGTCTATAGAAAAGTCTAACATAGCGTAACATGTGAGAAAATGCAACAGGCATTAGACAAAAAGAAACATTGTAACAGCGAGCGCGATTGTCGAAAAGGCATTTAAGAGATTGTCCACGAGACATTTCGGTAGCGCATGTCAATCAAATACATTTTGGATTTCATAGGAATAGTTTTCTTTTTTTTGATTAGGGGTCATCAAAAAAAAGAAAACTATTCCTATGAAATCCAAAATGTATTTGATTGACAGACCGTTCGCTTTTGCATCGCAGTCGCCAATTGTAAAAATCACCTGTGATTTTTTTTTACATTTTGACAAATTTTTCACATATATTGTCATCATCATCATTATCATCATAATATCAGACGAAAGACGTCCACTGCTGGACATAGGCCTCCCCCAAGGCGGGTTGGCTTTTACAGTGTAGCTGTTGCACAGAGAATGCTGCTGCCCCTCTGGTGAGCCCCTTAGTCGCCTCTTACGACACCCACGGGATTCATTAATTGTTGCTGTGCATTGCGACTTAAATTTGAACATTTTTAAAGTACCTACGAGAATTGGCCTTCTTCAAAAATAAAACACGATTTCACTGAGAACATACCAATATTTAAAAAGAATACTCCAATATTTTCCCTTTACCACGAATGTGTGTCAAAACACGCATTCGTACGCAATACACACAGCGCAACGACACCTACCGTATTCATTCGTACTTACGTTCGTATGTTTCGCGACGGAAATTGCTTGACTAGTCCGCGAGCGGAAGCGACCGAGTCAGGATCAGAGATGAGTCGCTCCCCAAATACGACGTCGAAAGTACCAGTTGCTAACTAGAATAGTAGTTCTGGTTGAGAAAGCACACAAAATGTTCTGTGTCTGGGTGTAATCTGTCTATAATATGTAGATATGTATTTAGAAATATATAAGTATGTTTATCAGTTCTCTGGTTGCCATAGTACAGGCTCTGCCTAGTTTGGGATCGGATGACCGTGTGTAAGGTGTCCCAAGATATTATTATTATTAAAATCGAAAAGAAAAGTCTTTCTACTACGGCATGATGCCACAGCGATATTATCACTGGTATCATTATAGTAAAATAATAGTACCTGTCCGTAATCCTATAATGGACTGATGGATGCATAAATGCTTGCAGGGGGGTCATTGATATTTTTTTTTTACTACTGCAAGTCCTTTTTTTTTTAAAGGATGTCAAATCATCAAATTACTTCTTCCGCTCTGGGTGGAGCGGAAGGGCGTGTCAGACTCTTATTGACATAAACCCATCCGTGTTCCTTCTAAAGCCCCCGTCTCCTATGCTGACATCTCTTTGAGGCCGGCGTGTGAGGTCGACCCGGGCCTGGTGGTGATCGGACAGCAAGCCACCCAACGCTCGCCATCCACCGGCCGGCGCCTATGGTGGCCGGGGACGCCCGTCTTCTTCTGTAAATCCTACGCTATAAATGTTGTGCGTAATGTTGTAATTATAAATCCCAGAAGGACGTCTCTTATTCAAACTGTGAATGTTATCGGAAACATTTCGATTTTATAACAACAGTCGTCGGTTTTCTTTATTTTTATATTAGAATAAAATCGGGCTCGAGATTCGTTTCAGTGTTTTTCGTTATAGTTCAGGATTTGGCCATCAACGCACACTTAAAAAATAATTCTGTATAGGACACCAGTATTTCGCCCCTCAACCATTTGGGTTTTCACCATATATTTTCATACGGCCAGAAAGGGCTCAGTTTTCAACTATTTTGGGTTTAGCATGAATTAATTAGAACTTGACAAGCAGAAACGAAACCTTGGAATCATAAACGAGTTATTTATTCAGGTCTAGAACAAACAGCCATGGCGTGATATTCCTTACAATAGTTTTCGTGTCAAATGAAAATAAAGTGAAGCAATCAAAGTCAATAAATAGGCGATTTGTTTCATTGCTTGATTGATACCAAATTGCCAATGATTGTGAATGAATGACAAAAATATTGATCATTTTTTTCCGGTATTTTTGTATCTGCGATGTCCTCTGCGATAGAACAGAGTCATTTAGTTTACAGTCAAATCGCATTGGAAACAAGTGAAAATGTTATTCTGATTGTTTTCGTCACGGGATCTAAAACAGCTAAATTGTCTCTCTGGGACTCGTCGAGCTTCATTGACTTGGCGTTTCTTTTGCTCGCCACTGTTGAGTAGCGGTCTCAGGAGTTGCAGTTGGGATTAGTGTGGTGGGCTTGTCCAAAAAACAAGTCAAATCTCATGTTGTGTTTACAAAGTAACTTTGCTAACTATGTCAATTTAGATGAAGGTATAGGGGTATGCGGAACAGACACGGAGACAGGAACGGAGAACTTTGCTTGCGCGATGCAGGATTTCGTTGTTAGTCCGTCGTAGATGGTGCTGCGGTTATTTTTTGTTGCCGTACAAATTTCGTTTCTTAGATTTTCATGTGGCGGCATTGATGCCGCTCCGGTGCGGTGCCCCAGTGAGTCGGGTTGATGTCATCTCAGTGAGTCGGGATGATGCTGCAGACTCCAGTTAGTCGGAGTGGTACTGCTGGCTCCAGTGGGTCGAAGCTGTGCGACGTAGTGACGTGACTGCTTGGGGTCGACCAGGAGAGGTTCTTCATGGCTCTTCATGTGACTGGCCGAAGGTGCAGTATGCAAGTACACTGCACCTTCGGCCAGTTTGCGACCATGGCAAGCCAAGGTCGCAGATGAGGTTGAGAGGCTGAGTATGCTGACCAGGAATGCGCGTCAGCTGCATGCTGGTGGTCAGGATACCCGTAGAAGCCGTGGGTACTGACTGGCTGTGTGACTCGCTTCTCGAGATCTTGAGGTCAGGATGAGGAGTGACGATGACGTTATGATGAGATGGCTGCACGAAGGCTGCGCTGACGTTCTTTGTCGAGGGTCACCAGTATAGAGGTATGCGGTACAGAGAGTAAAGCCACGTAAACCTCCATTGAAAAGGAGAGGATCCTCCGAACTAGACGGTTGTTGTGTCTGGTACATAGTTGATATTCGGCCTATCGTATTGTATGTGTTCAAATCGCACGGAGAATTTTGCTTGCGCAATGCAGGATTTCATTGTTAGTTCATCGTAGATGCGGTTCTTAGTTTTTCATGTGGTGCCGCTTCAAATGCTTAATTTTAGATTATGGTCAAATAATGTTCTTTTTAACTTCGTTCATCACCATTTCCACTGTCGCATTCTAAGGATTTCACTAACTACTTTCCTGGGCGCGACCTGAAAAAAAAAATAAGATAAGAGTAAATATTAAATAACAATTTTATATTTCTTTTCGTTTGTACCACGTAGGCGTAATTTGTAAGGAATACTGAAGCCGTGAAGTTTAACAATATTACATTTCACCAGTGACCTTTGGACCTGGTTCTTTATTAGGTACATAAAATCTGTATTTCATTTGCGAAGAAATAATTAGGCTTCGAAACGTAATTTTCCAAAGTAAGCTGATCTTGTTTTGGTGTACAGTAAATAATTCTATTTTCGTATTTTTTTCAGCAATCGCCACTTAACATAATATCTATATCTGACGCTTGATATTGCTAGGTACAAAGTAGTGAAGGAAAATCGCAAAACCGCAATTTATGAGCACTTTAACCGTCAAATAAGAAAATCCACAATAATTTTGGATATTCGAGGATCAGGGGCAAAGACGGCAAATAGTAAATATTTTTCTCGGTACCGCTGCCATAGCGGACTAGTTAAAATTATTCATTGAAGTGTGAAAAGACTGTGTTTCTATATTTCAAAACTTTAATAATGTTGGAATTGATAAAAATACCTAACGGCCTCTAACTAAGTTAAATTGGACAATTCCACTCAACAGTTCCAAATAACGAGCTTCTGTTATTAAAGATATTTATTTCAGCTGTTGAATAGATTTTGTTAGTAATAATGGATTATCTTTCTGTTCCTGGAGTTTCTACACAATTTGGCCTACAATAATTTATTCCTAGTAACTTCCTTGAACAGATTATTATTCATAAAGAGATAATTTACTTGGAAATGTTGTAGCTTTATTTTCATATTCATACCATTTCCCGTAGCAACAGATTTAGTTGAAGAATCGGGATCTACTTCTAATAATTTATTCAAGACTTGAAAATCTTCATCAAATAGATATTTTATTTCATAAATCTATTCAAACACATAATTTATTAACCCATATTCCGTGGTTTTACTCAACGTTGTCGAGTTAAAACGAAACAATGGTCGCAAACTCGCAATCATTTCCATGCTTAGAAAGCGAATGTGTCCCCGTGGCATTATTCTCCCGTGCAATTGTAGGTTGATTAAGAGGAAGACTCTATTTAGAATGGTGTTCGCTATGGGGTGGCAATTTATTAGAGTATTAGACTCTGCAGCCATTGCCGTCTCATCTACTATTAAGTTGCGATCGATTTCATGTGTTCGCTTAACCGAGTTTCAAACTTACTCCTAAGCTACTGCGACTCTAGTAACTACAATGTCGTATCTACTAGTTCTGTATCGCTTAAATGTTATGTAGTGTAAATTCAATCAAAATGGTTGATTCGAAAGATCTTTCCCAATAGGTAAACCTTATTCTCATATGTCAACTTGCCTAAATGAAATTAAATATTTATCGTGTCCCAAACTTCGTGTACTACGTATTTCGCCTTTTTGCCGTTCCAACTTTATATATATTCCCTTCATGATATATACTAACGTACATAATAAAATTCAGCGTAGTTATCTAACTTTTCGACTTTTGTTACGTAGTTACGGCCGAAGTCCATTTTCCTAATAATTCTTTGAGATTACTCTGCTTCGTCGAATATTAGATGCTTTTATTTGTTGTATGATATATTTCTGTTAATAAGGCGCAGGCCATATTATTTTACACTGGGCAAGCTAATTTTACAAGCTTCCGTCTTAAAGAACTACAATATTTAAAATCGATTTTTGGTATTCTTCTAGATTGGCATGAAACAAATAACCTTCATCTACATACTAATAACAGTTGTATTCGTTATTATAGTAGTAGTTATATTTTCAGGATCTCTGAGATGATGTCTGGAAACTTTATTGGATTTTTCTATTAGATTTGTGGAAGCTATTTTCGAAGAAAGTATTGAAACAAGAATTACAAACAAAGCAAATGTTTCTAGTCTCAAAACTTCAGAGGAAATAACAGCTGCAGTAGATCTAGATCCACTTCCTGAACCATTAACAACTTTTATTGTCTGTCCGTTCATTTTATTATTCTCTTTATCTAACATAAATGAGCTCTCATCGAGTTTTGTTTGTGTTTCGATAGTAAATTTGACCAACTCGTATACTGTCCGAGGCATATATTTTTTATTGCAGTTACACATTTTATAGCAAACAAGTTATCTTACGTAACTACGTTATTGAAAGACTTTGTTGTAAATTATTATTATATATATCCATTACGTATTTTTTCTGCAAAGTATTTCGTAAAGAATTTTGTCGTTGTTACCTTTTTGTGAATTATTTGATGAACATTTTTCCGTATCTATATCGCGCCAGAATGTTGTGAATTTCATATCAGAATTATAAAAACATCTCAAATGTTTTAGTTAATATTTGTATTTTACTTGTGAATTAAAAAGCAGCTTATTTGAAATAAAAGGTGAGCGTAGAGCGAAAAATATTGAACAAAAAATGTCATGTATGTGCACGGCCATTCAAAAATTTTGCCGTACCGTTTTTACGAGCACCTTAATGCTTGCGCGACCTAATTTTGCATTCCAATGTACAAGATCGAATCAGAGCTGATTCTCGGTCATCAAAACTGATGATATAACCAGTTTTTCGGATCGGACCACACATGGTACTAAGAAATAATAATCCATTCAGATGCATTTTTTAACATTAGCGAATATTTGCTCATCTTCAATGTTGTATGCAGAATGCTGATCCTAATCGGTATAATTGAACCTAATAACATGAGTTTTATTGTAGATATTACCTACGAGGTGCTGCTGAACCGGTTGTTTCTGGCCGATTTGCTAGAACATCCATTTTCTATTGGTTAAGTTTTTGTTAAACCTCGTTGTATAATAAGAGGATCTCTAACTTCAAATGAAATAGAACAATATGTAGCGTATCAAAATAAACTCAACATTAGCCATGAAACGTAAGAAACATAACGTATACATTGGTAACATAACGTATATATGTCACGTTTCTACGATACGAGTACTTCGTCTTAATTCAGAAATCACAACAATTTCACCTATCAAGAAATAAACTTACAAAAATGATAGCCTTGAAAACGTATCAAAAAAAGGCTCCAGAATTATTTGCTCTGTAAAATATTCAGATATCTCAGGAGACGGAGCAAATGTGTCGTTATAAATTCATCAATTCACGAAGTTACATCAGGCTTTGTTACGATGTATGATATTTATACAACATAATACTTTTTACAAAGAAGCTTTATTCAATGTTTGAGATAACAATGCTTTTAAATTCAATATTTTTACATAATAATTTTGTTTTGTATATTAAAGATGTCTCATCTCTGTTCTTAAAATGTTTGCTTCCGTTTTAAAACCAGTATGTCAACGGCAGTAGGTATTGCGAATTTCTTGAGGAAAAAAATAAAATACATACCTACATTAAAAACTTACTCGACTATTAGCTGAAATAGCTAAGTATAGTGTTCGTTTTGGTTTTGGGCTATGATATACATAGACATGATGCCATCTATGTTAATACTGGCGCTCTAAGTAGTATTCCGTAAAACTAGGCCAAACCCGCAACTGCGATTGCGTTCTCGATTGCGAGTACCAAAGCAAACATAATCGAGTAGCAAAGGTACGGATCCGAAGATACGTATCGATCGATTCGAGAACACGTCTGTTTATGCTGAATGTCGTGAATATACGACGTGACAAAACATGCCTAGTTGGGCAAATCCTTGTTCGACAGCTCTGGAATAGGGATTTTCGAAATTCGAATAAAAACTTTGAGCAATGATTGGGTGAACATTGGCTGTACTATAGACTCTGTTCAGAGATAAGAGGGCAATTTGCGTGTTTATGCAAACTGTCAAAAACATCTCTTATTTCCCTACACGTTTGTCAAGTTTTTGGCATTGATTTCTCTACTGTATAGCAGATATAGAAAACCGCCCTTAAATATGACCACGAACTTCTGGAAAACCTTTTCAAGGGCCGCAGTCAAATAAATTGTCTCAAAGTCGAATACTGAAGACAAGCACCTAAATATTTTTCCAATGAATTTCTTGTTCTCAAACCGTACAAACATTATGGGAATTCCTTATATTTTTATATCTATGGGTACGGAATTTCTTTCTCACCCTGCGTTCCTTTTACGGTTATGCAGAGCGTGTGTTCCGACTACAGAGTTTAGGTAAACGAATATACTCCACTTTTTATGGCTCATCTAGTGCTATTTCTAAGAGATAGTACTTTTCGTGGAGAGAGGTTTCAAAAGGATAGAATGTGCGTTGTTAAGGAAATGCTATGAATTCGGTTTAGTAGCGTGATATAGTCGTTTAGTACTATTGTGTTCTTTTAGGTTAAGAAGAATGATCTTTCAAAAGCGATTTCTCCGTAATCTTTGGTTACTGGTAGCACTTTCATGGCGAGCCATCTGGCAGGAAGGGAATTATGTTTAATATTTATTTTAATTTTATTTAACTTACTAAGCTTGTGTATGCGAAGTTTTACCACCAGTTAGACCAGGGATTCCCAAACTATTTTGGGCAAGAGACCCCTTTTCCAAAATTAACTGATACCTCAGACCCCCAAGCTAAATTAATTTATAAATCCTATCTCAAGTTTTTTTCCTATTGATACAAAAACTTACCAATTTAAAAACTTGCCAAGTTTTTCATTTTGTACGAACTTGTGCACGCTTATCGACTTTTTAAGTTTTTATAAGTACAACAATGATATTTCCCACTAAAATATTAGTCATTCTTACAACAAGTTGGTACACGTAACACAACTTATGCAGAATTCTGAAAATTTAAAAAAAGAGCTTGTGTTAATTAAAAGGGGTAATTAACAACCCCCAAAATCAGTTTTCATTTATGTCGACCCTGGGAAACCGATTTCGATCACAAGGGGTCGAAATCGACCACTTTGGAAATCCCTGGCCTAGACGATTGCTTTTACAAACATGGAAAATTACCTGCATAATTCATTCAGAATAAGGAAAGCTTTTATGTAGATACTATTTTGAATAATTCTGTTCATATTGCTAGAAGCATTTATATGAATCGCGGTCAAAAGTCGTAATAATATTATTAAAAAAAAAACTAATAATTGCTGAAGTAATTTATGTTTGTCCTAAGTTCTTGAAACAATTTTGCCACATAAGGACATTCTCTAATACTTTATTTACGCAAACCTGTACATAAATCATTACAATACAAACTTGAATTGTTTCTTCCGCTGAATTTTCGATTCGACGAATACTCAGAATTTGGTTGAATAAATTATTTCATTCAATTATTGTACGATTCTTAGTACGTTGATGAGTTTATACTGAGTGACATTAAGGGATACCCAAGTGTAAACTTGGAAAATTTGATAAATTACGGTCGAATTTGTCTAAACAGACAAAGAAAAAACAGTATCACTTTGTAATCTTGGGATCACTTGTCCTTTTGCTATTCCTCAAATATTACTTGCCGGTTTTTATATTACTAACAATTAATTAAAGCTGAAAGTTAATTTTGGAAACAAATATCGGAATATTTACATACCTGAGCACAGTTAAATTCACCAATTAAAGCCAATATGTGCTCAATAACACGATATAATTACGAGAAACATTTTCATACATTGCGATATTATTTTCGCCACTTCCCTTCGGGCGATGAATCAAAAGCGATATATTTTATCGGAACTCGCCGTATATACTCGATAACTCGATATTTCATCAACTGTTGTGATTCGATTTTAGTGCATTCGATAAAGCCGATCTATTTATCATATGGAACGCTATAAATAATTTCGTGCTGCCCAATTTGTCGCTCATTCCCATGGGATTGTCCGTATCTGCTATCTGCTGACCGTACAATTGAAGGACACATTGGTTTCCGTAATTGGTTTCTGTTGGATACAACTGGAATTGCTTAATTGTACCCCGGACTTATTTCCTATAATATGAAACCTTTGAGAGTAATATATAAGTAGGGTAAGTACAATATTATGACTGAATTGTGTGCAAGATGATGAACAAGTCTTCAAGCTTAACTGATTTAGATGAAATTTGGGACAGAGATAGTTAGATCTTGGAGAAGGACATAGGCTTTTATCACGAGAAAAGGGCTTGAAGAGGTTGAAATTTTGAAGTAGGGGTTGTAAGTTTGTATGGGAACTGTCATTATTGATGATTAAATCAACCTTTGTGTTTCGGTACTTGACAAAAAGAAAAATAAGTTCAAGCGTTTTTGAAAAATCTTAAAAATAAAAATGGCTTTTCAAAGAAACTATTCCACGCGGGCGAAGTCTCAGGTAAAAGCTAGTCAGTCAGAATTATATTTAAATCAGAGCTACACTGGAGACGTGTAGACCTAGAATTTATGTTTTTACGAAATCATACGTAACAATTATGACAAGAATAGGAGGACGATCGTTTAAAATTACAATGACGTTCTTTTTAGTTTTATTTTCAAACGTTGGTCTTCAAACTTAAATTAATATTCACTGCACGGCTGGCGCAGTGGTTAAGCGATTGACTGCTGCACTGTTGCGGATTCGCTTCCCGCACGAAACAAATATTTGTATGCACAAACAGCCAGACCCGGAACACCTGTAGGTACAAATAATTGTTCGTAAACGCACCCACGGTACAGGAGGAATTTCTAGTCTGGGGCAACGTTTTTTTTTTTTTAAATAGGATAAGTAGGTGTGGAGTTTCTCAAACGTTCTCCACATCCTTTGCAATTTAACAACTACAAGCAACAGTTATTTGAAAAACCGTAGGTTTTTATTCAAAATGCATTAAATAGTCTCTAATTGAAAGAAATGATTTATCTTTGTCTTTGCATATCCATAAATTATGTATTCATCGAAATTGTTGCTCTTAACATTTAACGAAGACATTTCAATCACCTACACAAGTAAGTACTAACATCCGTTCTAGTTTTTTATAGAGCGATTTTATTACCTTACAAAGGCTTAAACAGACTCGCTTTTACTACTGTATCAACTAATGACTAAAGTCAATTGAGCTCGGCCATTACTCAACCATCAATTATTTTTATTCATTCTATCCATACATTCAGATTTAAATGCCTACGTGACATTGTTGGCACCATTTTTATGGATTTCCAAACATGGTCATATAGATCAATTCTTTATACCAGTGGTTCCCAACCTGTGTTCCGCGGACCGCAAAAGTAAAAAAATGGTCCACGAAAGGTTTAAAATTTCAATATATTCACCTCAAAAATTTCTAACTAATTTTAAGTTTTGTTAATGCTCATCACTTTTTGTTTCAAATAGCAGCTGAATAATAAGAAGAATAGTAAGAGATTTTCTTTGTTATTTCCGTCCTTATTAGAGTTGCTATCCGTACAATATAATTATATAGTTTTGTACTATATTTTATTCAATTTTCCTATATAATTTACTATAGACAAATAATATAGTACGAAAAAAAAACAATTTTCAACGCTAATTTAAATTTTGAGATGTGTTTATAAAAAATCCCTAAGTTAATAAAACACAGTTTAGCTGGGACCCAAAACGTTCGAGCTCGCTAACTTACTCGTATTTCTCAATGTTTTCTGCATGAGCCCACAATTTGACTCCTATATAAAACGTCAAAAAATCTAACCGTTCCGAGGCGGGGCGCTAGAATTTTCGATATTTATCGTTCTAAGGGCTGTAAAGCTTAATGCAGAGACTTAGTTCGCCACTGATTTAAATATAACGTTTTTTTTTTAATTTTGTTCCGTTTGTTGATGTGTTGCTGATGGAAAATGGTCTAAAATAAGTAACGAATGAAAACGCAGAAAAATCAAAGTGTAATATTTTTTCATTTCAGAATTTTCGATGATAACAATTTGCAATGATTTGTTAAAAACACTATTTTTCCCCCCAGAAAAAAGTGGCAACCTTCCTTGCTAGCAATAAATAAATAATACTTAATTAAAAAACGTGGTTACGGGTGAAATAAAGGTTGGGAACCACTGCTTTAATCGGTATTCTCATTTCATTAATTATAATTTAGTACTTAATATGGAAGCTTTAATGAAGGTCGCAGCTACTGTAATCCTGCGATGAAGGATTGCTTTGAGTTTCTTGACTCATTATTATTCCTAACACGACTAAATCTTGGCTGTGTAAATTAATACTAGGTACATAATTATGTTTCATGCATTGTTGTTGCGTAATGCGGTGTAATTATTTATAGATATAATAAAATTACATACTTATAACAAGTATCAAGGACAAGAAAAGCATGTTAATGAAACCTGGTCACCTGACTGCTCCCATTGCCCTAGATAAAGGGCAATGTTTTCGAGGTTTATTTCTTTAGCACACCGCCTAAATCACTGGATACATTTTAACTTTATGGATTTTTGACAGACTTAAAAAAAGGAAGGAGGTTCTCAATCCGTCAGTATTTTTTTTTGTACATTTGTTCAGCGATGTTTCCGCCAATTGTCAATCGATTTGGAAGATTATTTTTTGTTTGGAAAAATATTTTCTCGGACTGGTCCTATTTCAATTTGGTTTAGATCTGATGATGATCTTCAGAGGTAGGCAACGGAAATCTTCAATACATTATAGCAAATCTCTTGGATTGCTGAAATCGCATGTCTGTTTACTCTTTACACATGTTTATAATATAACATCACGACGGTGCGCTATGAAGGGATACACAGATTTGTACAAGTCAACCCCTTACCTCACCAATTATGTTCAATAACCATGTTTTCGGGGTTATCTATTCGGGCATAATTTTATTGTTTAGGAACCGATCTTGATATTTCTTTTTTGCGTTTGGTTTAGTTATAGCTATATTGCATTTACATAGACGTTGAACTTCAAAGATAAAACAGCAACTCTTAATTTAAAATCAATAAAATCTAGTAAAGTGAGATATTGTTAGGTTTATGTCAATCCCAAAGTACATATTTTACTATGAGCTGGTCTGGACTTGGACTGCGAAGGCACATAAGTAACTACTTAACGGCAAATAGCGCAACCACTCATTATAGGAATAAAGTAAATTTAGCTGTAGGGTATAAACACTAAAAAGTGAAAAATAAAAAAACTTTTAAAAAGAGAAACCAACCGAAATCCAACTGAAAAAACACTACAAAGTATAAAATAATATAGGTAAATTACATTACCTATGTAATTTACCTATATTATTTTATTCTATATCTATTTGAATTTTGAAAATGAAACAAGATGGCGGCCGCCATTAGATAACTAATGTCGTTTTATTCGTGATAGTCACGTGGGGTATTAAAAAAAGAGCTCGGTGAGACGATTTGAAATGTGAAACTCACTAAAATGTGGTAAAATAAAAATGTTCTATAACATTCGACCTTTTTTTTATTAGGCTCGTAATGAAATGAACATCATCATTTGTTAGACCGAATTAAAAATTAAATAGCTGAAGGCCGTATTCCAGAACATAATTCATTCATGGAATTCGACTTAAAACTAGATTTGAGTCGAGATTAGTAATAAATCTGTCACTTTTAAATAGAGATTAGGCAGCATCGTTCTATAATAAGGGCTTTTTTTTTTTTAAGTAACCAATACTTTCATTAATATTTCTTTTATTTTTACTAGAACATTAACAGGCTCATTTGAATCATAATTCGAATACTGATATTAGCGGATTCTAAATTCAAATTCTTGAATTAAGAATCTTCTTATTTTTTTTTGGCCTATTCCGTCCCTCTGTAAGGCATACCTCCATTTCTTCCTACCATTCCTTAGTATTAAAATAAACATGTTGTGATTATTTTATTAACAAATATGTAAGGTTACCAAAGAGTTTCATATTTGCTTACTGAAACCCATAAATCTTGTTTAACGTCCACGCTTATTATAACGTTGCTATTTGCTCGCTTTCACATAAATAATACTCTAAAACGTTACTCTAAATATTCCAGCGATATTTATACCAACATTCTTTGTTTTTTTTTTTTATTTTGGACCTAATGACCGTATAAAAGCTTCGAGATTCCAAAAATATCGATTTTATAACGGCTCGTTAAGCAGTCGATGTTAGTAAGTAGCTCGTTAAACCCTATTATGGTGTGGTTAACAGTTGTATGGCTCGACTTAAATGTATTAGTAGAATAGGTATCTGTTTCTTATTTAGACGAGATAATTATAATGGTCTGTCTGTTTTCATAAAAGACCAAGACAGCAAAAATTAAAGTCTCAAATGTGATCAGTCTAATCGAAGCATTTATTTTAAATATTCCAGTTTTTGCAGGCACTTTTGAATTATCAAGGTCGGACAGTCAAAAATATGAAGACTCCACCACGGCCACTCTTTGAGTCTAAGTCACTCTTTAAATTTTGCCAACTCAAAGAGTGGCCGTGGTAACGAGCTACTTACTAACATCGACTGCTTAACGAGCCGTTATAAAATCGATATTTTTGGAATCTCGAAGCTTTTATACGGTCATTAGGTCCAAAATAAAAAAAAAAAACAAAGAATGTTGGTATAAATATCGCTGGAATATTTAGAGTAACGTTTTAGAGTATTATTTATGTGAAAGCAAGCAAATAGCAACGTTATAATAAGCGTGGACGTTAAACAAGATTTATGGGTTTCAGTAAGCAAATATGAAACTCTTTGGTAACCTTACATATTTGTTAATAAAATAATCACAACATGTTTATTTTAATACTAAGGAATGGTAGGAAGAAAGGGCAGTCGTTACGGATAGGCGTAATACAGAAAATCTGGGGTCCCAGTTACTGGGACTTTTATAGGCAGTCGCTCCATATAAAATTCTGGTAATCAGCTTCATCCGGTTAGAATGGAAGCCAACCCAAATGTTGTTGGAAAATGGCCGATTGATTATAAACAAAATTTGGCAAGTCATATATCACCAAAAACTTTGTTCATTTCAGAGCCAAATTCCTTCAATTAGACTTCAAACCAGAGCTTTTGCGTCTTAATCCTTACCTTAACACAACTTTAAACTACTTCGGGAACTTAGTCCAGATACCAGCTACAATTTACTAAGAACTCAAAAGCTAAACTTAAAAGCAATTTAGTTGAGCCATCAATCTCAAACGTTTGTACCGAATTTGTACTAAACTACATGAAAGCACGAATCAAGTTTGACACTTTGTATAAATTAGTGAAGTGCTGAAAATGAATAAATTAATAAATTTATTGCTCCAAAACCAAAACATTAATGAACTTGAAATATGAATGAGAAAGTTGGATCAAATATTTGGATTCAATTCGACGCTTCATCATAATTATCAATTTGCACGTCAATTTGTTTTAAGCTTCCCTCACACAGGCGCGTTGCTAAAATACGACAACGCGTTTTCATAGAAATTGATCAAACTCCGCTCTAAAGATAAGGCAATTTCTGAGAAATCGAGTTTTTGTATCGTTGTGGCATTGCCGCGTTGCGCCTGTCTGCGGGAGACTTTATATGTATAAGCAGCGAGTGAAAGGGGTTAATGGGAAACGAGTTAAAGAGTTCATTTTATACGCAGTGATTTTAAAGGATTTGTTTATTTTAGAAGATTGTTCGGATCGGAGCCCTGTCGTTCTTGCATGTTTTAATAAGAAGTGTTGTGGGGGGATGTGAGTTCTATCTGTAGTTATGTGTTAATTTTTGAGATCTGTGTATGTTCTGTTTAAATGTATGAGTTCTGTATGTGTTACGTATTTTCATATTTAACTTTAAAAGTTAAATATGAAAACACACTAGAGTGATAAGCGATAAGTTACAACTAAATTAAATTCAAAATTAACAGATGAATAAACCTTAATCCAAATCACTAGAAACAATATACCTCCATAATCCGTCAAACAATACACCACAAAGTCAATCTAATAAATTGACAGCCAGGCTAGTGCAGAAAGCCACAATGGAATCTCGGGCATCAATCTTACAAAACCCTTTGGCGTTTATACGGTCCTTGTCAACGATTTAACGCCCCTTCCTGTCAATTTGACACTGACAGCTCGAAATTCTACGAAAGGCCTCGGTACTAGCTAATTTTCGTAACTATTGAGCCAGTCTTAAAGGGTAATCAATTCTAAATACAGTGAGTAGTGACCCTTTCATTATTATTTCATGAGCCTGTCCGGATGGCAGTGATTTAGTGCTAAACTCAAGGGCAAAAGTCTCTTTAGATTGAGTGATTGGTCCGTTTATCTGATTCTATTTCTTTTGTACTTTTTAATGTTTATATATTTTCTAACCAACTAGTGAAACACATCAAAGTATATCTTTTTATTTCAAGTTATTTTTCGCTGGTCGGCTGAACGCGATTTTTTGAAAGTGAATTATGCAGTATAACTTTTTATAATAATATCCTTTTCTTACATATCTTTAACTTCAGTTTTCGATGTCGAAATAAGTAAGGCCTCTAAACATCCTTCAGGAAAAAAAGTATAGGTATTGCATTAAATATCATTAAATTAGTACTTAAATATTTTTCCACACAAACAAGCAACTCTTCGTGTTAGAAGTTTGTCTCCTAACACTTATAAGCGTGAGATGCTCGATTGCACGCTATGCCGCTGTTAACATTGTCCCACATGATGTATAAAAATATCGCCTCAAACAATAATGCAATACGTCATGTTATTGCACGAGGGCAATAAAAAGAGACTTCACACGACCTGTATGCGTTCATGCACGAATAATAGCATGTACTCGTATGAGAGATACCTACTAGTGAGCTAACTCTCCATTATAAATAACATACGGCAGCATGTTCAAGGTTAATAGTTATTTCATCTTAACAAGTATTTTAATGTGGTAAAATTGATTGTTTGTTTGTAAAAGTCTAGGTACGTTAAATTGTTTCAATGTAGAACATTACACCATTTCTTTGTAACATAGGCATTTTTTTATGCCGAAGAATGCATGGTTCTGTGGCGTAGACTTCGGCTTGGAAAAAGGTAGCTAGGCTCTCTGGAGTCGGTCCCTCATGTGTCAGGATCGTGGTGGGCCTCAGGGTTGCACCTGGAGTGGATGATCTGTATCCATCGGTGTCTGTCCAGCGCGTCTTTGTGGAATTTCCAGGACGACGGGTCTTTCACTTGATCGGTCCTTCCTGATGGTGAATAATTGCCTAACGTTAGGCATAATCTTTTGGAAAACATTAAAGGCAGAATTCAAATCCTGCGTAAGAAGTGCACGGAGAGGCGTATAGCGTAGTCGAGGGTCGCAATATAGGTGCAGAGGATGGTCCCGCTTACATCTTTATAAAAAACCGGCCAAGTGCGAGTCGGACTTTCACACGAAGGGTTCCGGACCTTTCACTTTTTATTTCATTTATATGATTTGTTGTTATAGCGGCAATAGAAATACTCACTCTGTGAAAATTTCGACTGTCTACCTATAACGGTTCTTGAGATACAGACAGACGGACAGACAGATGGACGGGCGGATGGATAGACGGAATGACGGGCGGACGGACAAACGGCCGGACGGACAGCAGAGGTTTTGTAATAGGGTTCCGTTGGTTACTCTTCGGGTACGGGAATCCTAAAAAAACGAAGTTATGTACACTTGCATCGCTTAGCAGCTGTGGAACATCACCTTTATTGAAACCCTAAAGTTTTAAATCAAAGTCTAAATTATTTAAACTTGACTATTTTTAATTAGATTGTTAACAAACTTTTTCCCTGTTAATGATTTTAATGATGAAGAAGTAGGATTTGGGAGTTGTAGGACCCAGATTTTTTACGGACCAGTAAAAATAAATCTTTTAGTTCAAAGGTTCGGAACTTGAATTCAACATTATAACTAATGAATTTTTTTAAGACCAGAACTTAGAGCAATTTTATTCATAATTATTTATGTGATTGGGTATAGTACATGGCCATTCGTATAAATACGAGTAGAAGAAAATTTTCGATTTTTAGGATTTCTCCGAAAGTCATCTAATTAATTAAGGCTTAGGTACACATGCGAACATAAATTCAAGTATGTACAGTCGCAAACAAAGTAGGTCGTTTTAGTCTAGTCATATTGCTTCATTGTTTTGCAGTTAATCCAACCCACCCGTCACAGCTGCTAATCAATGAATGGACATTCGTAATGTTCCATGCAAATTACGTTATGCTGTCAGTTTCTAAAGGAGAATTAAGGAACACAATACCTTCCTAAACAAATAAATAGATTTCAGAAAAGAAATCTTCCACTTCATTATTTAAGTTCTTGTTAGGTCTTAGTCGATTGCAATACCTATTCGATATGTTTACAATCTATTGTTTCTTTGATTCATTCACCTATCATGTCCTCATTCATTTCATTTTAAGGCACATTATATCTAAGTAGAAATTAGAAAATTCTTCTGTATCTTTTCTGATTAATTATTATTTATTTTTTCTATTTCAGGCAACTAAGCCCCATAAAACACAATACATACACAAGTATAAAAACAATAAAAATAAACTTATACATATTATCCAATAAACTAAAAAACTACTGCACACAAAGTGACGACGTCGTGATACGCTGCGAGGTATCGCGTAGTCGGCCGTGGAAACGCTGATACAGTACAACTTTCGGCCAAAACTCTTCCTCGAGGAAGGTCACCAAATGATGAGTTACGACGACGAACGAATGGTGAATGATTATTGACTCATGTTCAAGAAAAATATGAAAGTAACCTGCAGGGTACCTAATTGAGAGATCAGGAGCCAGGATGACCAACGGCTTGACCGCGGACCAATGTACTTTCCGAGGCACGGGTGTACTACCTACACCACCGACTTCCGAACTCTGGGCTTCTACTGAGAAGTTGCTATGGAAAACAAATTACACTATGCCCAATCGAATCCCTAGGCCCCTCGCTCAGCAGGCGCGTTTTGCAACCACTACACCAACGAACACTTATTTATGTACAAATATCGGGTTGTGGTATAAAGTGTTTTACACATTTGGGGAGGTGAATGATCTGTATCTATCACACATAATGAACACACATAGCGTCTATTTGTCTCTTCTCAATAGAATAAGAGGCCTTTTGCCTTACAGTGGGACAGTTCCAGGTTTATATTAAATTATACCTGTAATGCATCGTGGAGCGTCCCCGATTTGTCACGGCTAGAGATGCGGGTTGGACCTCATCTAAATTTCATGAGACTGCGGACTCCGCCTCATCAATTACCTTTATTTGGGACGGAACCTTTTGTTACTAGTACTGTAGAGGTGTTCCGTTTATACGTATTCGTAGTTTTTATAACCTCTACCGGTGTTTAAGTTTTTTCCTTGCCATGTGGTTTAAATATCTTAATAACATTAACTGCAGTAGCTTAGATATATTGAAGATGACTTATCCTTGACTTAGATGTTTTCAATAAAAAAAGTTTGGTTTAAGCACACAATTTATTTAATGACCAGCTAGTACGCACTTACAAATAGGCCAGCACGGCACTAAGAATGACTGCAGATTGATCATGAGGATATCAGAGAGAAGGAAAATAACTTCCTAGTTGGCTATCGTATGCAATATTGCAGCCTGATACTGGTCTCAGTATTTCGATATTGTCCAGTATCTAGGTCACAGGTCCGATGGCATGACTGCGTATAAAATACTGATATTTAGCCGCAGCTGGCCACACTGGAACAGAAACCCAACTTAATTGGAAAATCCTATGCCGAATTTATGGTATTGTAGCTTTAGCAGCATAGGAATACAGGCACAATGAAATGAAAAGACATGAAATTAAGTGTTTTCAATTTCTGTTTCAATTTACTATGAGCATACAAAGGAGAACCGCTGGATGCGAGAAGCTTAGGACCAGTTAAAAGTGGCGAAGCTTGAGACAGGAAGAGCGCTTGTTCAGCAAAAGCCATCATTGGGCTGAAATAAAGATGATGATGACACAAAGGCAGTGTCAAAGTCACCATTGTGGCAGTGAAAAAAAAAAGATGGAGCTGTAAAGGTGGTTACTGTCAGTAACCACCTTTACAGCTCCATCTTTTTTTTTTCACACACCGGTCAGTAACTTACTGACCGGTGTTTAGCTTTAGATGTAAAACACAATCTTTTTTGGCACTGTTATGACTTTGGCAGTTCCCTGATCGGTAGCAGAAAATCCAAAAGACCATTTCAAAACTCGTCTTGTTAAGATTGCTCAGGACATCCTTAATAAAAGGTTTTATGATGTAAAACACGATCCTTTTTTGGCACTGAAACAATATTATGACTTTGACAGTTCCCTAATCGATCGCAGAAATTCCAAAAGACCGTTTTGAAACTCATCTAGTTGAGATTGGTTAGGACACCTTTACAAAAAGGTTTTATAATGTAAAACGCAATCCTGTTTTGGCACTGAAACAGGTATTGTGACTTTGACAGTTCTCTAATCGGTCGCAGAAATTCCAAACGACCGTTTAAAACCTCGTCTAGTTAAGATTGTTTAGGACACCTTTACAAAAAGGTTTTATGATGTAAAACGCAATCCTGTTTTGGCACTCAAATAATATTATGACTTTGACAGTTCCCTAATCGGTCGCAGAAATTTCAAACGACCGTTTCAAAACTCGTCTAGTTAAGATTGTTCAGGACATCCCTACAAAAAGGTTTTATTACTACTTGTGAGACGTTCCTCTACAAATGAGCGCCCAAATCTCAGTTTAATTTGGTAATTACGGTCTAGTTAATTGGTTGGTAAATCCTTTGATTTCTGTGTGGCCCGGCTGTTTCTGCCACATGTTTAGATAACACATCTGGTAAACGAAGCAATTAATCAAGATACGTTACTTTGTTAAATAGGACGATGCTGTAATTTGTGTGTTGTACTTGTAAATATTTTAAAGTGGTTAGAGATTTTCGTGCTTATCTTAGACCTGGTCCAAGTGTTCGAGAAAGACGGATGGAGAAAGGCCATTAGACAATGTGCATACCAATTGAGTCAAAATCTTGTTGTTTGTTGTATATATTGTAGTTTGGTCTTACAAAAAAATGCAAAACAGTTCTGATATAAGAGCGCATAGTAAAGAAGTGAACTGCACTGTTTTTATTGAATTCTAACTAGCTGTCGCCCGCGGCTCGTGTGCATGTCGAAAATTATTCCAAGGGAATGTTCCCTCGGGATATTTTTTATAAATTTTGGGATGTACTCCGAGGATAAAAAGTAACCTATGTATTATTCCAGACTATATTCTACAACTGTACCAAATTTCATCAAGATCCGTTTAGCCGTTCTGACGTGATTGAGTAACAACCATCTAAACTTATTTGTAATAATACTAGTATATTTTTTTTATTTCTAGCAAGCAATACAAGCTAAATAGCCGAAGAATATTCCCAGAATAGGTACGTACTAAAATGAGTTACGACATTTCATCGGAATCCGTTCTGTCTTTGAGGAGTGATTAATTAACAAACATCAGTAGTAGGAAGAACGATGACGATTCAGCGAAGTTCTTATATGATTTATTTTCTGCGGCACCCATACTTCACTTTTCATAACAGATCATAACCTCAAAATAAAAATATCCTACCTCAAAACCTGTAACAAAACATTCTGCATAAAACAGAAAGTAATTTCACTATCAAACCACCTCCAGTCCTGACGTACTCACCGCAATTTCCATTTTATATGGCCGGTGTTGCCCCATCAAAACTTCGGTTAGGTAAATAACAACAAAACTAAAATTGCCTAGTCGAGCTCAGTGATTAATAAAGCTGCGAGCTAACGTCAATTTCAGATGGAAATCCAGACTAAATAGTAAGAAGGAGATCGAAATGGAAGTCCTTATCAGGTGGGAACGTAAGGCGAAGATTTGATTATTGTCTTGTCATGAGTGATAAGATGTGACGTGTAAGTGTACGTGTGATGAGATTTGATGTAATGTAATGTGTGGAAGTGATGTATGAGCTGTTAGGTCATGACAGATGGTAAATAGACTTTTATACGAAGGGTAATAAGTTAACCCTTCGTATAAAAACTTGTGTGTGTGCCATTGAAGTTAGGCATTATTTGGATAATACAGCATACATTCAGGGAACTGAAAAACCGTGCGGACAAAACTAACTAGTTGATAGTTTGAATGTTATGCTGACTGTAAAATAATATTACCTAAAATGTTTTGGAAACTTTTTCAGTTTTTTTAAAAAATAATCAATTGTATTCTATTCTATTCTATTCTATTGAGACATTGTTATCAACAAAAATAAACTTAATAATAAAATATGATTTATATGATAATGCCGTACTAAGCAAATAAGCTCAGGCATCATCCATTACATTAGAGTAATATCGTCTACTGCGAAACAGGCCTCCCCAAGTTCTTTAATTCGATCAAAAATATAAAATTTATACACCTTAACAAAAAAAAAATTCTTGACAGCCCATTCTTTTAGAAATAAAACGGCTGTATCATGAAGTACCTATCAACAATCACTTACTAAGCTAAAGGGTACTCGAAAAATTTGTGTCCTTAAATCAGGGCGTGTCTTATCACAAGCCCTAAGTACTTGATTAAGGCAAAAATGGCTTACAATATTCGTGAGCTATTCAAATGAAAATGGCTCCTTGTATCAGAAGGGCTTCCGTACTCTAAGCTCGTGAGAGATAATGAGTGGCGATTAAAATTTATTCGTCATTATATTATTTTATGCTGATAAATACAGGTATTAAGAGCTGGTGGCTAAAGAATATCAGCCGCACGGGTTGATCAAGGTTAAGCAACGCTTGCCAAGGTTGGTCTGTGGATGGGTGACCATTTTAACATACTGAGTTTCCTCCGTGCCTCGGAAAACACGTTAAGCCGTTGGTCCCGGCTGTCATGTGTAGATCTTTGGCAGTCATTACAGATTGTTAGAAGCCAGTAAATCTGACACCAGTCTTGCCAAGGAGTACCGTGTTACCCAGTTAATGAGTTTTGGAGGTCTGGTAGGCAGTCGCTCCATGTACAATATTGGTATTCAGCTGAATCCGGTTTGACTGGAAGCCAACCCCAATATGATTGGGAAAAGACTAGGCAGATGATGAAGTAGTGGTATTAAGACGCTAATTTATTTAAGGAAAAGGAAATCTATCTTCGTTAAGATACTGTAGAAGATTCGCCCAAAACTGTGGCAGCCTAGGGTTAGTGAGTGTAAGGAAGGTGTGTTCTGTGCTACCAAGTTGTACTCAAACGATGCAACTGTACACCTTTGGAGTACATCTTGGTTTGTAACCACCTGGGTTGGATACAGTTGCGTAAATGTTTTGCATTATGGCGCTTTACGGACATTTTTTATTTATCTGTTTGTTAATTAAGAATGGGCAATATACTTACTTTGTAGTGAAAAAACAGAAATAAGTATGCAAATAAAAGTGTACTGGAAATTCAAGAGGACGGATTATGTAACTTGCTATCCCAATTCTTGTTTAGAAACAAGTTATCAGAAAATCAATTTATCGAAATAAAGACAATAAAACAATTTTCTTAACACGACACGTGACCAGAATACTAAGAAATCTTATACGTGCGTTCCATTTTCTTTTGATAGAAAAATGACGGTATAACATCAACGGTTAACTTTAGCAATCAAAATAAGCTCAAGGTAAACAGGTCAACAATATAAAGCTCGTTTATACTTAAAAATCGAAGGTCTAAGCTATGATATTTGCTTTATAACTATACTTCACTTTCATTATATCTGCCCGTTATTATCCACTGAAAAACATGAAGCCTGACTATGATCGTTGCAAGAAGACGTCAAAGAGGAAATTGCCGGGCTCATCGCACTAAACTCGCATTTTCACTTCGCTTCGTTTCGCTTATTAGCAAATACGGAAGGATGCTGCTGTACCTACCAATTGATGTACGATTTCAACGAAATAAGATATAGCAGAAACTTCAAAATTACTAAAACGATTTTGACATCTAGTCAAAATTTGGTTCTAGTCAAAACTTACGAGTGTGACTTCCTCTTGTCAAACTTTAGCATGAGAATATGTTAAATATTACAAAATCTTTACCACAAATTCTGAACTCCAAAACCGGGGGAATATTAACAAAGAACCCTGTTTCAATGACAAAGGAAATTCCAAGAAAACTTTATTCAAAATAAAGAGAAACCAAACTGCCAAAAAAAATGAGAGTATCGAAAACGTATGGCACCTATCTTCCAGAACAATTCAATAAACCAAAGGCTTTGAACACGTAGGAAACCATTAAACGGAAAACGAAGCACACCTCGGTAGAACCACATTAATAGAGGAAAATCTTTTTTCTTTTCCATCTCGCCAGCTACACGATACACAGAGTAAACAATAAAAATATTTATCTGAGCACACAATGCAGTGGGAACATTTCCACATCCTTGTTATACCTGTTTCCATTGTTTGCGTCATGCATTTCGTCCTCGCATACAATTTCTACTGTCCTTTAGGTTTCAGCTCAGAATAACACGTGTTTTGCTGAAACTTATGTACAAACTGAGCTATTTTAGTTTGCGCAGTTCCGTTTTAACAAGTTTTAATTGTTAGCATTACAATGCTCGGTTGATGACAATGTTTAAGGAAACTTTAATATTTAAATTGCCATATTTTGAGCTTTTTTGTAAAGCTGTTAACTGTTATGCTATGTCGTTGCTTCGTATATGTATGCTATGTCTTTTGGTAACTTTCATGGCATCTTCATTTCTTATTTTTTTTTTAAAGTGACTGTTTCATCTTGTATTATGGTTGTCTCTGTAAAAAAAAAACCTTATGCCACTCCTTGTGTTTATGGGACTGTAACTCGGCTTTAGAGTCCTTTTTCCGTAGGTACAAATAATCCCAATTTCCTGTTATTGATTGATCACATGAAACGAAATATTATTATTTTTGAGTAGGTAAGATGGAACTCACAATCAAAAACATACATCGCACGGACTGGTACATAATAAATAGGTTCATTGACAAGTAAAAAAGTTTAGGATTTAACTATGCTCAATAATGAAATCGATAAACTAAACAGGTGTATTTTAGAGTTAACTTTTGAAATTAGAATAAACACGACCGAACACAAAAACAAATGAATCAACCGCAAACAGAGCCGAATGACGAATGTTCGGAATAATCAAATGAACCTGAGTTTCGTTTATGTTTCACTTGCCACAAATTGTGAGCGCACGACAGACCTCGCTTCACCGCCATAAAGTCATTTTGCATGTTGTCATTTTTATTTTTAATCGTACACGATTGTATTCTTCTTTGTCAATTTTGTCGCTCCATTGTGTCGTATCGAACACGATCGATTGTAGCCCTGCCTTTGTGAAATAATAGCAATTTAGTTCTCATATCGGTTCAAAGGCAAAGTGGTAACTTTAACAGTTATGGTAATGGGGAATGCATACTAAGCAGTGAGTAGGAACAAATGGATTTGTATACAAGTGAAATGTAGCAGCATATGTCCGAATTGCCGTTGCCATTTGCACGTCATGTAGTGACCACTCGCAGTCGCCACACGTATTCCAACTGAATGCTTCTCTTGTTGCATTTGTGTATGAATGAACGAGCCTCACGGCACATTGTACAATGTTGTGTGTTCAGATAGATATAACCGTTATAACTTAGAACTTAGATAATTGTGGTTCAGTTCGTTGACATGTTCGGTTCATGCGTAGGTTGTTTGCAATTTATGTTGCCAGTGCTTCATTCTGAACATTTATAGGGAGACAGATATTAGTCGTATTTGAGTGAACCAATTCAGTTCAATTTATTCCACTTAGCCGCTTGGATAGATTGCAGAAGCTTTTGTTGGATAGGTCAGTTACATTGTTATTCACTTGTTTTTTATATGACGTCATTGCTTTTGCTTATCCTACGCTTTTGAGCTTCGACTTCTGACTAATCATTTTCTTTAGTTAAATCACATTTTGTAATGCTTTTGTGTTTTGGATGTTAGATCACAATTCCTTATCAACAACTTTTATAACAGCCCAGTATAGTTGTATATTTTTTTGCTAAGGTATAGTTAGTTTTAAAATAAAGTACATAAATTGTTTCATTCTCCAACGGCATTCTAGTTCAACATTGAGTAATCTGCTTAAGTTTACTCACCTCTCATTACAAGCATCTATTTAAACCGTAGCTATATAAAATAATTCGTCCGTCACGGTCCGTTCTCGGCACACATTTGTAACACTAGTTCATGTCTCTGGCTAGTTTTTGCCTTTATTACGCTTAAATACTTTTCGCACGTAATATTGTGTTGGAAGTCGTACATTTTCACTTATGTCAACTTTAAAAATGATGTGCGATAATTTAACTTTGCTGCGGGTTCCGCATTCTTATTAGTTTTTACTTATTATTTCGACTTATTTCATAATCTACATTCATAACTTTTAAATGTCGTTCTTTAACATCTAATTTTGCAATTTTTTTCTTCTTGGTGATCCTGAAAATTCTTATTAATTCTGAAAGTACCATCAAAGTTTAAATAATTAAACTGGATGACGTGATTTAAAAGTTTAAATTGTAATGGGACTCCATTAAGGCCCCATTGCGAGTCTCAATCAGCTTGAACTGTTTACAAACCTACAATGAACTTTTAGGAGTAGTATGTTAATTATTGGCCTCTGGGGGCATAATGAACATACGGACGAACAAAGGAACTACTTTTGAGTGTAGATGCATATATATCTATTTTATTAGTGTTTATGTAATGTTCATAACCTTCGCGTTTAGTTCGGTTGGTACATTATTAACCGCAAAATGCAGAGAAATCAACATTTTCTATTGGATACAGACATTTTATTATGGCGGTGCTGTTTTCCAAACGTTTCCTTTGATTTTGTGATAACTATTTATGTTTTAATTAATTAAAAGTGACTTAGTATAATAGCTTCGATCTGCCATCATTTCGACATATAACCGGCGACTAGTAATTTTAATGATCGATCAGCCTTGATGGATGAGGACTATGATGGTATAAGTAACTCAAAAAGATACATAGGTATCTTCTTGGTTTAAACGCTTCTCGCACTAAGGTCAAAGGGCCTGAGTGCAAGTTTTGAAACGTAATCGATCGCTTTAACGTAAACATCAATTTCTATTTTGTTTTGTTTTTAAACAAATAAACATAAGTGATCGTTTAAAAAATTAACGCAATTGAGTGCGTTTTCAAACATGCACTAGGCCCTCTGTTCATTCTTGTTTTGAAGGCTAACAGGTTATAGGTGGAATAGGTAACCTTAGATATGTTATATATACCTTTATAGTAGGTACGTGCCATCATTTAATTAGTAATGAGCATTAATAATTAAACAATATGCGGCCAATCAACATGAGCACTTTGAAGCCAATCAATTGAGTAAAGGCTGTACTGTAATTTATCTATTATATTTATTATTGGCGGCATTATATTCTTGGTTAGATAATGCTGATTATAATTTATACAATTGAATAAAATTATGGTCCGTACCATAATTGGTGGTCAACTTAAAAAAACAAACTTACTTTAGGTTGCAGCTTAGGAACACATTATACACAATAAAAATCCAAGACATAAATCCGTTGAAAATTCTTTACTCACAAGGATTTAGGTACCCGGGAGAGACAAGGTCTTCGCCCAACAGCCCGTAACAATAGGAGACTCACCGGGCGTCGGGAGTCGCAGGGCGATCCCCTGCCACCGCAGGCGCGGGTCTGCGGACGGCGAGCGTTGGGTGGCTCACTGTCCGATCACAACCAGGCCCGGGTTGATGGCGCTCTACATATATTCCACGCGCGCCTCTAAGAGATTTCAGCATAGGAGACGGGGCCCGCTTGGGCCAGAGCCTGCCAGGGTTGCGGAATTTGTTCGAAAGAGTCACCGCGACCTTGGAACGCGGGCTTTAGAAGGAACACGGATGGGTTTTATTCAGTAGGAGTGTGACACGCCCTTCCGCTCCGCCCAGAGCGGAAGAAGTCATTTGATGATTTCCCGTACTTAAAAAAAAATTAGAAAGAAGAAGAAAGAAAACTAGTTTATTTACGACAAGCATGACGCGTACCAAAAGTACCTACCTACTTTGCAGTTTGGTCTTTAATTATAGTAGGTATTTTCCTGGGCGATGGACTTACCAACCACTATGATAACAATGTATTATTTGCAATTTACGGTCATTTGCACTACCCGACACGAAAGGCGTGCAATTTAATTCACGAACAAGCGTTTTACGGTAAATGCTAGTGTATGCATGACTAACGTTTAAAATCGCTCGATTTACTCTGTCTAAACGTACGGATATACGTGCTAATTTTATTAATTGAAATATGTGAGAGGGCACTAACTGAACCCGCTTACACATGGATTCACTTTATTAGATACTAACTGTCACCCGCGGCTCCACCCGCGTGAATCTTGAAAATTATTCCTTAATAAGAGAACATACTCCCGAGATAAAAGTATCTTAAGTGTTATTCCAGACTATAATCTACTTCTGTGCCAAATTATATTTCCCAGAGTTGTGTGGAAAAGGGAGATGAGGCCTTTGGCCAGCAGCTGGACAAAATATACTAAATTGACATAGGTATAGATTTTTACATTTCATACGAGCCAAATATTCTTAAGTTGGATACAGAGAAACCATTCTCGGGATCCAACTTAAGAACATTTTAATTAAATCTTAGGTAACCGCTTACAACGCTTATGGCTTTCAAGTTTTTCCAATTAAAGCTGCCGTTTTTAAGAGTAACTTTAAAGTTATACTAATAAAATAAAGCTGAAGACTTTGTTTTTTTGTTTGTTTGAATGCGCTAATCTCTGGAACTACCAGTTGGATTTGGAATATTAAATTATTTTTGTATATGATAGCTACATTTATGAGGAAGGCTGTAGGCTATACGGGTACGGGATAAGCGCTTATGAAGTCGCTGGAAAAGCTAGTAGTACCTTATAAATAGTGAGCTATGAACTAATGGGCTGCTAAATGTAATATTTTGCAGCTTAGAGGTTGGATTTGTGTCGGGTTGATGGCTAGCTCCCAATCACATAGGACTAATTTGAGTTAATTATAAGTATACTTCGGGTAACAGAAGTGTTACTATATTATGTTATAACTTTAGGGAATACTTTCATTGTGCGTACAGCTAAGGAGTGGGATTCCCTGCTTAGAGTAGGTATATGTTTGCTGATAGCTACAACCTGGGGATCTTTATGTCAAAAGTGAATAGGCCACCGCACAGGCATCGTCTTTCATCTGGTGGGATCACTTCCCTAACAATGATAAAAAAAATGTCTGGAAAAATTAGAAAAATTAAAAATTTTACAAAACTTTATTGTCTCCACGCACCAGGTCAATGTACCTTTACCTTACACCGTTACCTAACTCCTGTAACATTTAACAAGTAATCACTTCATTCATTGAAACTAATTGTAGTGACGTAACTAAACAATAGATGCAAGATCTTAATTGTAGTATACAACGTTCACTTTCGACGTTATTCACGAATCCGGAACGTGGCAGAGCCGTGAAGAAATTTTGAATAGATGAACGAAATAGTATTAAAATTTAATTAGGATGTTGAGCTACTGTTTTTTTTTTGAGTATTCATGCTTACACTGCACTTAGGCCTGATGCGACAAAGTAACATGCAGTAGATATCGGTCACGTTTTTCCCATGTACAGTACACCCCCCAGTTTTAAAAACATTTTAACCATATGCTTTGTTTAAATACTGATTTGCAGATTATAAATTTAAATTCTTCATAGATAAATAAAGAATCTGCTAAACAATATTTAAACTAAGCATTTGGTTGGTTCGACTGAGGTACGTTGGCAAAAACGGAACCCTTGTAGGATCACTTTGTTGTTCGTCTGTCTGTCTATCCGTCTGTCAAGACCATTTTCTCAGGAACGCGTAAAGGAATCAAGCTGAAATTAGTATCAAGAAATGAAACGTCTAAGTCAACGCAATCTAATGAAAAGGCCGTTTATGCTTCATTTATTGCGCATATTTTGATGCTCGCAAGGGAATCAAAATCAAACCCATAGGGTACTTCCAGTTCACCTAGATTCATGAAATTTTGGCAAGATAGATCTTATAGTCCAAGTACTGGAAAAAGTTTCAAAATTGGAATTTAATAGTTTTATCATATAAAAATCCTCATCAATTGATATTTTTAAACCCTCTTTTTCATTATTCAGGTTTGAGTTTACAGGCTATTGGCATCAAACTAAAATAGAATTCTAAGATAAAATATTATTAGTTTGTAGACCGCTCCAAGTTCTAAGTACTAACTTAGCCATAACAATCTTGGTAATCTTATTGGGGGAGTTGCCCCGAGGAGTTACCACTAATGGAAGGAGCGCTAACTTAAATTAGGACGGCGGAAATTGAAATCGCGATTTTCTTTTTATTTTCGAAAAATTGTGAAAATAATACCTTTTTTTTAAGGGTGGGAAATCATCAAATGGCTTCTTCCGCTCTGGGTGGAGCGGAAGGGCGTGTCAGACTCTTACTGACTAAAACCCATCCGTGTTCCTTCTAAAGTCCTTTGCGTTCCAGGGCCGCGGTGACTCTTTCGAACAAATTCCGCAAGCCTGGCAGGGTGACAATAAAACCGAAATCTACGAAAAAAAAAACCTACGAACTTTTATCGGGTACAAAGACACCCTAATATTTAAATTCTATAACAACAATATTTTCGTGTTTTGATTAGGTACCTTCTAAGATCTCGCTTCATTACGGTCTTTCGTTGTTATTTTAATTACTACGGATAGGTAATTAGGTTCAGAAAAAATAAGGAATAACCTGTTTTTGAGCCTAATAAAACAATCTTACATTTTGATGTTACATTTGTTTTACTTTTATATTTGTCGGAATAAAAGCGGTCGAATAATCCAATTTCACGCAGCACCCATTTAAATAAACTCAACCTATAGGTATTTGAATGTGCCAATAACGCCAATATAACAAGGCCCAATGTCCTACCCTCGTATGAAACTTTTCAAAAGAAAATCCGTTTATAATGAACTTCAACATAATGTAATACCTTGAGCAGGGGAATAAATAGCGTCCCCTGTCGTGTTTTGGTATAAAATATTGACGTGGTGTTGATACATTGAGTGGATCTATACAAGGCCCAAGAATTGAAAAGGATGAATGACTGGTGTCAATTCACACTAAAGACATCCTGCCAATAGGTGGCCGGTTTTCATTTTTTTTTTGGAACCTCTATGAATTTATATCGGTTCTTCGACAGTGCGGTTTTTGGTGAAAAATATTTTATTTACAAACATAATTGAGTACGGTTTTGGTGTAGGTATATGTTAGCTTTATTATTTATTCTTGCCAATTAGCGGTACCTATATAAAGGGAAATGTTCTCCTGCTTGAGAAATTTTTGAAGTAGCCGCCTATACACACACCGCAAAACGCGACGAAATGTAGAGGGCTGAACATTTTTCGCGATTTCAGGGTTATTCATATTCATATCTATGCATAGGTCTTACTTTTACCTCCTTTGCTAGATCATGAGATAAACGACACGCTGTTTAAATAAATTAAGTATCTCTATGGAAAATACAACGTGTAACTGAAATAACGCAATTGGGGCAGTTGATTTTTTATCGCGATTTCAGGGTTGGTCCCATAATAAAGTTATTCATAATGATGAGTACAACGACCTTATTTGCGGAAGACACTAAAAAACTTTTTGTTTATCAAGATTCCACAAAATATTACTAAGGTGGTCTACAATGTTGCTGACAAATAAAGAAGAGACCATTAAAGGAAGAACAAAAATACGCAAATAAAGTTTTATTGGACATAACGGTGGGCAATAACTAATAGCTTTTATTGCTCTCTCGTAACGTTTTGTGGTAATACTTTGTAACAAAAAATATCACATGCCTAACTTGCAAAAATATAGTTCTGAGTACCAGTTTTTTTTTATTTTTTAAGCATCAAATGACTTCTTTCGCTGTCAGACTCTTACTGATTAAAACCTATCCATGTTCCTCCGAAAGCCCTTTACGTTCCAGGGCCGCGGTAGGGTTTTCGAACACATTCCGAAACCCTGGTAGGCTCTTGCCCTAGCTGGCCCCTTTTACTTTGCTGACACCTCGTTGAGGCGCGCGTGGAACACAACGCCCCGTCGACCCGGGCCTGTTTCCGATCGGACGGCAAGTCACCCAACGCTCGCCGTCCGCAGGCCCGTGAGTTCAGAGTACCTACTTTAGTGAAAGAGAAAGAAAGATGCTGTGCAAGATGAATAGCACTATCCCTTTTTCACAACAAAATCACGATGGCATAAAATGGACAACTAAAGCTTTTTTCATAAAAGGCATGTGATGATGATGATGATGATATTTATATCTGATGTAAACTATTGTTTAAAAGCGATAGAAATGGTTGGTTTGTTAACATGTTTGAAAAACTATCTATGTAACCTTAACAAGTCAGCTTTTGGAAGTGCCTACCTGCTGATCCAATTGCGGAAATTCTTTCAATGATACACGGCTACACTATGACTGAGACTGAGGCTTAACGGTCATATCAGGGTTACAATTCATCCCTATACAAAAGTAAGGTTCCTATGGTATAGGCAACGAAGTTAAGCCGCGGGATAAAGCTAGTCATAACCTACATCCGTATCCATCATCAGATCAGCTGGATGACACAATGGCATTGTATTGTCATCGGAGCTACACGTGTGTACAAAATTTCAGCTCCATCGGCTTGCGGGAATTGGGTCAGATTTAATCGATCACAGGATTCGAGTTAGTTGGAAGCACGAATGTTTAGATGAATGTAATCCTAATGTATTTTACTGGATTATTTTAAATCACATTTCTCAAAACTTAGAGAAAAGATAAGACGCAGAAAACCAAAAATGGGCAAGTGCTAGTTGGACTCTCACACGAAGGGTTCCGTACCATAAACCGAAAAAAACAAGTTTATTATCTGGGAGCTTTAATTTTTAATTTAAATTTTGTATGTTGTGTTATAGCGGCTATAGAAATACACAATCTGTGAAAATTTCTGTTGTTGAGATACAGCCCGCTGCTTTACAGGCGATCGGACGGACAGACGGACAGCGGGGGCTAATTAATAGGGTTCCGTTGATTACCCTTGGCGTAAAAAACCCTTAAAAAGATTTAAAATGACAGAGTTGTGAGCTTTTCAAAATCTATGATAAACAGAGACAGCACCAATTGCGTATGACGTCACTCGTAAGACATGCCATAGTAAATTTTTGCCATCTAGTACAAACGACATTTGCGCAACAAGGATAGAAAAATAACTTCAAGAGCGTTTAACTATACTTTACTAATTTTTTCACCAACTTTATTTATGTTTACACAAATCGTATAAAGTCTCATCTTTCAAATAATAATTTATTCATGTTATTCATTTTAATAGAAGTCCAATACCCTATTATATCAAATGTCGGTCCTTTTTTGCTTTTATTTTTTCATGACGCTAAACAAACATGCCTGTTTGTGAAAATGGCCTAAAAAACTCTGACTACGCAGCAAAAAGAAATTGAAAATTAATCACTGAAATTCAATTCCCGGGACGAATATTATCGCGATAATAATGTAACAAATTCTCGAACACACCTTAGCTACTGCGGTGCGTTGATTTAGTTTACAAAACCTATCGCATCTTTTTATTTGTGACACATCGATAAATTATTTCTTGAAACAGGGTGTGAACCGCGCAAGTCTGATTATTTTCAATGATAATAATAAATTCCTCTTTATTTCAGGCTACTTTGGCCCATAGATATACATATATATAACAGTTTGTGTTAGTATATAGAAACTTAAGCCTATGTTACTAAAAATTTCACTTAGTACTATTTTATAGTGCGTTCCAGTGGCACTTATCCGCGGAAGCGACGGAACACCACGTCTTGTGGCCAAAAGTTCTCCTCCATGACGAGGTGTAGAAAAAATGTTGGCACACGCACCACGAACGCCTTGAAGTTAACGTTGCGGCGTGATTCCAACAGCTGCACTCTCGTTATTATTTTCATAGAAAATCAACCTACCTAGCCTTTTACCTACTTCATCAAAAGAAAATAACAGAGTAAATAAAAAAAGCTTTCCAAAGTTTCCAGAAGAAATAAATGAGGTTACTGGCGTTTTCCAATAGCAATAATGATGCCTATTCCACCTCGACCCATGGAAAATATTTGCCCGCTTTTTTAATTCTCATCGGGCATTTGAGAATTGAAAGACGTTCAATGAGATGCGCTGAAGCGAAGATATGAACTTGGTGATATCACTGCCTTGAGAACTATTCTGAATAGTTTCGGTATAAGGACCTTCGTAGTAGAAGTTCTCTTTAGGTGGATAAGAATATTACTGGAACTTCGATTGTAGGTCTTGTGTCGGCAAGTAGAACCTATTTTTTTTTTTGTAAATTTTGACGTTGTTTCAGTATAAAAATAAACTTAAAATTTACAATATAAAAATGCGAAATTATGTTTGTTTGTTACGAATAAATAAATTCGAATTCTAATCCTACGCTATCACGTCTCAATCGATCAACAGATTTAGATGACTGTTTGGTACAGAAATACATAGATCCCTGAGGGACCCTGGAGACGATTATATTATGCTACTTTTTGCAAAAAATAATAGGTATTGACGCGAGCGAAACCGCGGGCAAATCTAGTTGAATTATCTTATGATCTGTTTTTTGTCAGATGACCTTTTAAGTAAGTTCCATTGTTATTTAATTACAAAACTTTACAGTACCTACAACCTTTTCATAAAAATTTCAGACAAAACACGTAATTTGCAAGTTATTATACCCTACTTAACTACCTGGTATTGTATTCAGGGTTTCATAATAATAACGATAATGGTTTACTAAAATTCTAGCTGGTCTAAAATAACAAAAGATGTTTAGACTCCACCTAGCGTTTCGACAATACCTTACATCCTTGCCCTTTCGAAATACGTTCTGTATACCAACGAAACACATTTATTACAGATAGGAGAACATTAGTCATAATAAATCATACATTCAGGTGAACAATACCCGATAAAGTAACAGAATACCGTACTTACATGCGTAGCCTACATTGAGATCTGGAAACATGAATAGAATAGATAGATAGTATCGCCACGATCGCTTCTTTTGGGATCGAATGCCTTCCTATCTCGTTCGACGCGAATAGTAAAATTGGCTTTCAGATAAGAGCTCGTTTAATCTGTTTTTCGCGATCTCGCACCCTTGAATAGCGTTATGGTGTCGACCTTTTTGTGAGATGGTCAACCGATCATCAAAGCCAAACTCAAGGCCATTTTAGAACTTGTCAAGGTCGATCAGTCAAAAACAGGAAGCTAGTCGCATGTTTCAAACCTTCGGAGAAGAATGTGCAAAAAACTTCTCGAACACTCTTTTAAAAGGGTAATTAGGTTAGGTACAAAATAATGGTTATTATGTTGAAATTACTGAAGCATGATATTATATATTATTGAATAGATTCAAACGCAAATGTCAAGTCAAAAGAACAAGACATAGATTTGAGGTGACCTGTCCTAAGCATTTGTCAGTGATAACACTTGACTTATGAAATTCAAGCGCTGACATTCCGTTTCCATTCGTACTTTGTAGTACAATATTAGTTTATTTAAAGACTTCATAAATCCACGTTTTGTTTGATGTATAATTTCGAACAGTGGAACGTTAACTATTCAAGTCATAACTCACGATTACCGCGTCACTCATCCTGTCATCATAAATCTATCGTTAAAATAGCTGTAAACTATAAACAACCAGTTTGACGCAGTAACCATAACATCAGTGAAACCGCGGTATTACCCACGGGAAATATTCCTAGTGTTTTCCTGAATGGAAATGCACTGAAGTGCTATTTCAGGACTCTACTTGACATCTGTCTAGAATTTTCCTAACTTACTGTGTTGTGGGTTGCTTAAAATTTTACCAGCCTTGCTATGCCTGACACATTGTTTCCAACTTCTGCAACTCCTTAGGGCCAGAAAAACGCCGAGTCAATGAAGTTCGACGAGGCCTGGAAAAACGGTCTTGGATACCGCAGTGAATCAGAAAAGAACTGCAAAGGACTAAGAAAAATAAGCCCTGTCACATAAGTATTTACTCATAAAGCTACAACCATTATCTGACCTCTACATTCTACTACATGCCTTTACCGTTTTGATTCTAACTATCCATACTATCATACAAAAGTATTGGTATGACAACCTGCCCCCATACGATGGTTTATCGTGCTTTCTGTAGCTTATTTCCCCTTATCGTTAAATAATAATTTACGTAAATTAGCGTTGACTACAACATAAGTCAGTGGGTAATTCTCATTTCAAGGAGCATTCGATTCGCGCCGCGATCGCAAACGGGCCAAATCACCTTTAATTTTCCTTGATTATGACAAGTTTATGATACTTGTTGCTGATACGATATTATTGCGACTTGAATTTGAACGTATTTAAAAAACGAAAATTTATCTTCTGATTGAACACCAAATACACATCTAAATTTCATCGTTTCTCAAATGAGATCCCACTAGCAAATGAGGTCTTACTCCTACTCTATCTGTTAATATGACCCACCACAATCCAAGCCACTCGACTGCAGAGTACAAACCAATATGATTACTGGGGACTTCAAGGGGGACTGTGTAACTATATCAGTAGTGTTATGTCGATATTGCCCCTGTTATTACATCGGGCTAAGATCAGCCGTGTCTCGGGCGTACAGCGGCTGGTTTGTTCCACTTTGTGACTTTGAGAAGACGCTATTCCGTTAAATTTTTGACATTGTTAGTTTACCATAACATGTAACTACAAATTGGGTTGTTTTACTGTTGGTAAAATTTCAGTAAGAAAATGCGAGGTGGAACAACGAATCTGCAATTAGGTTAAGAAAATATGGATGTAAATGATAAATGATAAATACGTATTTATATATTTGTAGTTGTAACTTTAAAAAAAGAAACTATTATTGTTTCAGGTTACGTTAATATTATCCACTAAATACGATATCTCTTTTGAAATATGTATCCGAGTTTAACGCACGTAATGCCTTACGAAGAATGAGGAACAATGCCAAAACCTCGGAACATAATCAAATATTTCAGTGGCATTAGCGTGTTATTAAACAACTACTTTATATTGGCTTTTCAAGACGAGACGTGCAATTAAATCGAGTTCTTTATTGCACACAATTACATTGTTGAAGACAAATACGTAGGTATGTGTTATGCATGTTACAGAAAATAATAAATATTTTACGATATATGTTATGAAACAACGGATCTAATAATTACATCATTTTAATTGAAATACATTTAGTGATAGAGCTGTTCGAAAATGTTAAAATTGTTTGTACTTTTCATGTAATACAGGATACAATTTCTGTTACATACTCATCACTACAAACAACTTGTACTATTTTACCGATCCTCAAAATCATGATAAAAAACATTAACTGTCCCATACAATTATGCTTGCATCACTCGGCAAAATGTATCTTCTGAACCTAACCTAGGTTCAGAAGATAGAAGAGAAGAAGGTATAATCGTTAAAGTAATTCATGCTGATGAGCACAATGAACACTTTTCAGATATTGCGTTATTATTGTTACACCTTGTATTTCAATAACATGTTTTTGTGAAAACGACAATAATATTAACAACCAATGCAATAAAATAAAATACAAAAAGGCCTTGCAAAACGACTAATTTAATATAATCTCAATCAACGCTAAACATAATTAAAATGTCATCCTGTCTGTTTCAATTTCATGCAATTGGCAGCTGAAATGCAATTGATGTCAAAGATATATTTATCACCATGTGTACGAGTAATTACTGAATGGTCGTGCAATCACCTCGGTATTTTACGAAATAATGTTCACATTCTTTTTACTTTTACAGTCGTATTTTAAATTTCTTCTTAGTCTGTTCCTGCGGCTTCACTCGCATGATCTATGCCACAAGAATCATACACTTTCCGGGACAAAAAAATGAAACTCAGCGATGGTATAGTTTTCTATCATTGAACTGAATTTCCGTAAATTACATCAGTTATTACTGCTTGAAGGTCTCCCCCAAATATTTGGCCACAACGGCTGGTCCTATGCTTCTCGAATCTAAAGGATTCCCGTGGTCTCCGGATCAACACTTTCAGATATTATTTTTTAGAAACATATGTATAGTAAACAATTTTATTTCTTTATTATAAAGTTAGTTTAGATTATTATAACTTTGAATAAAAAAAAGTTATTATTTAGTTATAAGTATTTAAAAAAAAATCGGATCAAAGCAGAACCAACCTAAATAAAAGGAAGACCTACCATAGAAGCTGGTAGAATGACAATCTATTTTCCGTCGGCCGCCATCCAATCTTTTAATAGGTCACAGTTTTATTGTGAACACTAGAAATACACCACGTGACCAAACTGTAAATAAACTGCTAAAGCCGAAGGCTTACATATATAGTGTGTAATTTATTAATTATTAAAGCGTTTCCTTATACATATTAATTAGTTTTTCGCTAATTAAACTTTTTGCTGCGTCGTTTTACAAAGCCATCTAAGTTTTAATAGAACGGCTGAAGCCTATTAAAACACAATTATTACAATATTTATACAGCAAAGAACAGCACGATAGAGTTATGTAAAAAAGTAAAATAAAATTGAACGGTTATATTGATATCTACATAGTCAACATTTGATACATTCTGTCAGTCAGTATCGTCTTCCATTCTTCCGCAAACATTGAAATTCTGTGTTCTTCTCCAAGAGAGCGTTGAACGCAGAGAGTTTTCGAGGTATGGGCGATTTGGAGTGAGCAACTGTACGACATGCAGGAACTCACAGGAGCCGGTATTTCCTGCCACGACTATAGTTATTCAGTACGTGCAGGTTGCAGATAAAGTTTTGCAAGTCAGGGGCGTCAATAATTCCCCTGAGTATTTTAATCATTTGGTCGCGTGATCGTCTAGCTTCTTAGGAATGAAAACCCAAGCAACCCACCCAGCAAGAATTTCGTGGAATATATAAAAGGGTTATAGTCATAAAGGCGTTTAGGAAAATTTTCTCAGGGCTGCTTTTTGCACTTTTTTTCTAAAGTTAGTGTAATCTTGGTTTTCGAACGGGTTCCAAACGCACGCACTTGACTCAAGCTTGCTACGAACTAATGCACTGAAAACAAGTTTTATGACATGGGGCTGTGCAAATCGCGACAGTTTCTTAAAACAGACGTTTAAAAGATTCTTTTGGTGGATTTCATGTGGATGTGAAAAGTGAGTTTCTGGTCAAATATAAATATGACTCCCAAGTTTTTCATAGCACTGATGCTATGAAAGACTTGGGAGTCAAGTGGGTGTGCAAGGACTGATTCTTGCCTTTGGATCGTTATCTAAAGTGTATACGAAGTGTAATGGGCGTCGCATTTGAGCAAAAGTTATGACAGAAAATTTTGGCGTATAAAAGTTCATTCTGTTATCCATATGCACTGACTCTATATCCACTTTCAGAGCCAGGCTAACAATCTCAGTTTTTATTTCGTAAGCTTTAAGTCTTCAGCGTATATAAGGCAATTGGCATTTAGATAACGTTATGGAGATCATTTACCATCAAAATGAAAAGAAAAGGCCCGAGCACCGAACCTTGGCTTACTCCTGAGCGCATGTGATACGGTAGTGACTCATACAGTCCTATCCTGACAAATTGCTGCCGATCTCGTAGATAGTCTGCAAGAGCCGTAAAAACCGTGAAGTAACACCTATCGCATTTTGCTTTGATAGCAAGATGTTATTGTTGACTCTGTGAAACGCCTTCCGAAAGTTTAAGTAGAAAACATCAACCTGACGTCCGCGATCAAGACTGGTGGAGATGGAGTCAACAAGAGTCTGCAGGTTGGAGTTGACAATTTTTTTAGTATGTATGTAGGTGTAATTACGGTTTAAAGCACTTTAAACGAAAATGAGGCGTTTTTGATCTGATAGGGATCATTTATACATGCGGTAGTAGCTCCAATGGTATCTGATACTAATTTAATAAAAAGAGATACGTGGAAATGGCTTACAAATAAATACTTCCAAAACTGGGATTATGCGAAAATATTGTGTCAATATCTTGGTACAAGATTCTCTAACAATCTTTCTGGAAATGTTTGTATTATTATTGACTAAAACGATTTAAATATTATTGATAGGACGATCGAAAAATTCAGAAAACCTCGAAGAAATTTTTCATACTACCTGATCCGCAATGAATGAAACATGAAATTCACGCAGGTACAAAAAGCTTGCTCATTCCAAACATTCAGACTTACCCTAAAGAATTTATTTTTACTGCTGTACCCCTGGAAGATAAGCGAAGATTGGCCGTCCTAAGTCGTCGTAAGACTTCTACACAATGGAAGGTCAAGGTAACACCCGGGTACTCCCGGGGTAATCCTGGGACTTCCGTTCAAACTTACAAGTCACGGACTTACGGAACCATATTCTTTTATGGCTAACCTCCAACTTGCAGGTTCTGGTTTAAAAATAGAATAGAGTAGACTAGAACGATTTGTTGTAACGCAAACCGACCTAGACATTTGAGAATCAAGGAGTCGTTTGTGGTAACGTATATAACGTCAAAAGGCTTGTTACCTATTGACCGAGACGTCTTGGATAAGGATCATTATTGGAGCTTATTGATATGTACCTACAACGATATTATACAACAGCTTCAATTTAAAATTCTCATGGAGCAGTAGAATATTCAGTTAACTAAACGTTTTTTGCTGAAAAAAGTTTTACTTTTGTGAAAAAGTAAGCAACTTTCACTGAGAAAAAACAACCAAGGTGACCGAAAATGCCGATGTTTTCTTCTTTTACGAGCAAATTCAACGAGCCGGAGATGTTTTAGAATTTAAAAAAAACATATGGTGCATGCCAAATTTTGTTTAAAAATTAATAAACGTTTTAATTTTTCTAGAATTACCCACAACATTCCCTGAAGTATTATACTTACGCACAAACTGTTTGTTTTAGCTAAGCCAACATAGTACAGTTAGCCTTGTTGACTCCAATATGTGTCATTATGTAACATCCCTGATAGGCTATCACACAACTTTCCTTTTACGACGACCAACAAACAAACGTAATGTTACAAGTTTTGGTTTATCACCATTCTTATCAGCCGTAAAAAGAGCAAGGGTTGGCCGCAATCCGTCTTCTGAAGATATATATCAGCCATGAATTCGCTACAAATCTGATACAAAACAAAGGGCACAATTGAAAGGTCATGGTAAGGTAGGTAGGCACAAGCTGACTCATTCGGTGACAGACTATCAACGTCACTATTCCTATAGGTTCGGAAAGGTTTCATGAAATATTACTACGATTATCAGATTCTTAATTCGAATTTTGTACAAAGAATTTTTTGGTGTTACTCACCAAAAAATTCTTTGTACAAAATTCGAATTGAAAGTTATAGTCAGTAACAATAGGTTCGTCACCTTAAAGCTGGCACTTCACTTGGTGTATTTGACAAAATATTCGCGTCACTTGTGCTATTCAAAATTAACCTTATTTCGACAAACATGAAGTATATTTATTTTTATATATTTTTTATATATATTTATTTTTATTATGTTTATGGTCTGCTCCCACAAGCGAGAATCCGTTGGATGCGAGAAGCACAGGATCATCAATGTGGCGATATCTACTTGGGCTTTTAGGTATTTTTGTAACCAATACTATGGATCATTGTTGTCTGAGAAAAATCTTTCTCTTTTTATATCTAATAACAGTGGACATCTATCTTCTGAAAAGACGAGCCGATTCAGTCCCGTAGCTTCTAAATGTAACATGTGTCCCGACTTGAAAAAGATGAATGAAAACTGACGAAGGTATAAAACGACTCGACTGGTACTTGACTGGATAAGGATTAGGCTCTACATTTCGAATTGTTTACGAAGGTTGAATAAATAATGAGCACTAAACTTAGTAGGATTAACTTAGCTTTTATTGGGGTTAGGCTCGAAATTAATGAGCTTCTATCTTCTGTTCCGAATATATTGCTGGTAGTGAATCTGAGACCTGTTTTGAAAGTATAATGTACACTGGTCTATACACTGTCAGTAAACCAAATAAATATCATTTTAATGTCGAATTACAATAAATGGTATTTACTTTTGTTTACTGTCGAATTTTGAAAATCATTAAAAGGGGAACAGGAGTTAACGTGGTCTATTTTATGGAACCATCATAGGATGGTTCCATAAAATAGACCACGTTAACTCCTGTAAATTGTGGTTGAGATACGCTAAAGTTCAAAGTCAAAGTAAAATAAATAAAAGTTTGTAGTTATCTTAGCCTAGAGGGCTTTAAACTGGGCGACATACTATCAACGGTAACAATTCTCAAAAGTCCAAAATGTATGGGGTTGATATGCACTGAAATGTCACGGGGTCGATTTGGCATTTCTAAAATCGCTATCGCTGAGAGATTCACTGACTAGAGGCTCTAGACAAGTGGCATTATGGGATTTAAAAAATATGGATTGACAAACGCTTTCAAAATGTCACGCGATCAATGCCTTTTATATGCCTTAGGCTCTCTTAGCTGTCTTCGTATTTTTTCCTTACGAAACTTAATTATTTTAACAGACAAACTATTCCAAATTAAGTAATGTAGTCGGAATACTGGACGTTATCCCTCTTTGCTAAAATTTTCTTCGTGTAATAAAATCATCTCCCGCCGTTAATTTCTCGTCTGGCAATGGCCGCACCGGACGTGCCGACCCTATTGTACACTCACTTATATAACTATTGCTTCACAGCCCTAATATAAACTCCGTTAGTACAAAACGACTTAACACAATAATAAACTTTATTTCAAAACATAAAAGTCGAAATTCAAATGTAGAATGCCAGTCCTTAGGGTTGAATCACGCGATTCCGTAGTTGACATAGGTCAATTTCGCGTCCGGTCGAAATTAATTAGTGTCCAACATTTCATTACGAACAATATAGAAACATTTTGAGAGAGGCGACACATCACGAATGAAATACGTGCAGGATTTCTTAACGCAGATAATTAAATAAAACATATGGTAGCGGACGGCAGTAATAACAGAGAATAAAAGGAATTTATCTATTTGAGAAGAACGATGGAAGAATACTTAAGTGGTTGCTATCCGATGTGTCGAGTAAGCGTGTTTACTTAGGTATCTACTACTTTAATAAAAGGTCAAATTCCGAAATACCTGCCGCTACTGCTGTATTAGAATCGATAATGATATTATTTTGGATGATAGCTCTAATTAGACATCGGACGGATACAAGAGTGGGTATTGCGTATAGCAACGATACACACTTCAATAAAAATACACAAACAGTTGTAATATCTGCAAATTATTTTTTTCTAGGTTACGGAGGATTTTACTATTTTGTAAAATTATGGAAAGTCATTGAAAATGCTGTAGGTACTAAAATATGAAAAAAGATTATAAGCAACTTTTTTTCTGTGAATAAATTATCAACCGTTTCAAAGAATTTCAATTTAATTTATAAACTAGTAGCGACATTATTAACCGGTTCAGTTACCGTACTCGACGTTAGTAATTTCCTCTAAGTAGTTAAAGCTGAGTTAAATTAAAATTTCATTTTGTCGCCACGCGAACTTTCCCATCGCATTTTGTTAGTCTCTCGCTAAGTAACTTGCGTTTTAGCAAACGGAGTGTGATTGACGAAAATTGACGTTGTCGTTTGTTTATCGAAAATGTCGTTTGTTTAATGAAAATCATAGCGTATGCATTAATAAAATCTTGCGTAGCGTCAATTTTTCTCATTTTTACGCATTGGCATCTCAGTTGCAATCTAACCAAATGTAGGGAAAGTACAGGTGTTTTCGACAGATTACGACTGAGATGCGAATGCGTAAAAAGTCAAAAGTTTCTTAATAATGAGTAGGATTGGCAATCAGGTTTTACCACCCGTCGTTCAAAGAGTCAACATCTTTTTAAGGAAAAAAAAAGAGTTCCTTTTTCAAAATATACAAAACATATATCCTTAAACGCGTATTGAACGCTGCCAGCATCTTTTAACCTATGTCTAAACTCTCGGACCTCTTTCGAATAAAGAATGTTTACTACCGAACATAAAAAGCGAGGGAAAAGCCGGTATTTTTTATGAATTTTCAGAAACTGCGTAAATAAAACCTGCGTGAGTAGAGCGGTGAGTACCGTTCACACTTTTCCTTTAGTACGCAACTCTAAACGGTGGTAATATAACTGCCAGTATTTCGTTCCACTATTTTGATCGTGCATTTTCGGTGCTTGCAGGAAAATTTCGTTCATTTTTGTGTTTTAATATGGCTGGATGGTCGTAAACTTATTTAAAGCCCCATTTATTGAGTTTTATCGTAGTCGCCTTAGGCTATTTTATACTTTTTGGCAGATTGAAGTTTTAAATACATGTATAATATATTTTTGAGAAAAATTTGATTACAAAATCTTGCTTTAAATCTATAAGGCGCTGCTACTAACTAGTTAACGGTAATTCTAATCATTGCAGGTCTTTAATAGTCAATAAATTATTGAAGTAAATAGTTAAGTTTGTACCATGTGACTAATTAGCAAGAAGCTGAGTTATGTTTGCTAAACCCATCCCGTACTTTATTAGACCTGTTTGGAACCCTTAACCTAAAGGTTGCTGCAGGTATTTCTAGTGTAAGCTTAGAAAACAACTTGCTGGTAGTTTGTTGCTAGAATATACACATGCTATGAAATTTATTTCCTGGTTCCGGAAAGAAAGTAATAAATTAAACTCAAATCAAATGATTTACGTCCCCTATCCAAATATATGTATCATCGCGCGACGCCATTTTGAACTTTACAGGACCAAATCCAACAGCATTTTTGTTTTCATTAGGCCTGGTCGAGTTCATGTCAGGTGCATGTATCGCAACAGATATTACAACGTTTCCGCCCTAGTGTGGACTAAGTTTATTTTTGCCTACCTATCATAGCTCGCTACCTTACCTAAAATACTGGTATTTAGCAGTAGGAATAGGCTAGGGAAATTTTTTACCTATCAATAGTTCGTGTTGCTAACAGAATTTTATCGATGACAGGCTCACCTTGAACTTGTCAATCACTTTTATTTTCGGCATGCAGACGTTCGCAAAATTTATGCTGACTCACTAAAATATCGAGCTTACTTATTAAGATAGACACACGACACGGGCTTTCAGTAAAATTGGCAAAAAATGAGTTTCTTTACTGGTTTATTTAATTTTATATATTTGAAGTTGCTACTATTATTTCATAAAATTTGAACGTACCTTGTTCTAATCTAAACTTATATTAGAATAAGTTGCTATTAAGCTTTTGAGGAATCATATTTTGCAACTTGACCCCAACTCGAATCATCCATTTTAGAGTTAAAACTTGTTACCTATTTATTGACATCCATCGTTTTTTTTTCCGTAGTCATTGTGAATGAATCGTGCGAAGGATAAGTCAACAAATTCCAAGTCTGGAAACTCTCCTTACCTGATGACCTGAAGTCAGTTTTTCCATTCAATCCTGGGACGAAATAAAAAATCTGAATTTAATAAATAATTTTAAGAATATGAATCAGCCGGACCTTTACCAAAAAACTGATTCCAAAATACCGATGTGAAGAGGCTGAAGAATTGATTAATATCTGTTTCGTATCATATTCCATAAGCAATGAACGAAAACAGCTCGAAGTATAAACAAGTCCAAAAATTGTCAACAAAACCTAAACAAACCAAATTGCAAATTCACCGTCTTACACTTACCTGCAAAACTTCAAAATTATCGCCTCGGGAGAGGTTTATACGAGGCAGCGGGACGTCACCTCAGTATTGTAGCTCAAGTCCTAAAGCTTAGCTAAATTCAACCTGTCGCTGCCGTCAGGAGCAAGCGCTTCCCACGGGAAATCACCGCAATCGGTTATTTTCATACGTAGTTCAGCAAATGTTGGTTATTCTACCTCATGTTATATCGAATAAAGAGGGTTGACCAGTTCTGTTTTTGTTCAAATGTTACGCCTACATACGGTTCAAATGAAAAAGTGTTGTGGGACAGTAAGTAAGCATGGGTTGGCGTCACGCGTAGTTTGCGCCACTGAAATTACGTTTCATTTTACTTCATGCAATATTGCGGTTTGTAAACTCAACGTAAATTGATTTCATCAGAATCTGATCTACAAAACGTCATTTTCAACAAAACGGTCATCACGGTATACACATCACACTAAGCCCCTAGTTCCTTCGCAGTTCTTTTTATAGCAGTTAATGTTTTTTTTAAATCACTAACTCTACCGGTAAATCAGTCGTAGTTATCATATTACTTTAGAATCGGAATCTGTGCTTCCTGTATCAACATAATTGATAGTCAAACTTTTGTCTTGCAAACAAAATCCATTTCCTTGCCAACAAAATATTACCTACAAAGGGGAAGTTTAATAACTTTCTGATTGTACATAACCTTCCGACGTCATCCACAAGCAATCTACGAGAATTTCCTCGAATCTAATGTTTGTTTATAGTACCTAACAGATTCATTTTGTATTTGTTTAACCTATCCATCATAAGTGGATAATGTTTTACGAGTAGAGTGTATCGATGACTGACGTTCAATAAATATGTCTATTTATCCACACTTAACGGTTATTTATGTGTTGTGTTTAGGTCTGTGATGGATTGTTTGTATTCACATTATTGGCACCATAGTGTTTGGTGCTGTGAACTGGTAGCATGATTGGCATTTGAAATGGTTGTTTTTTATTTTTCAATAACATAGAGGCTCTACACAACTCAACCCATTGTGAATTGTAGAAAACATAAAATTAATCATTTTCATAGTAACTAACTTGCTAATTAATTTAGTTAGGAGGTTTTATTTTCATTAGTAGTGTATATAGTTAGTTAAGAATTTATTACTTTGCTTAAATCTTTTTAAAATTCTATAAAAAATTTACATTAATGTTTACATTAATAATTAGTTTACATTAATGAACATGTTTTATAATATTTATAATGTTAACATATATTTTGAAAGATTTTAAATTAAATCAAATATGATTTATCATCATCCGTATCTTGACTAAAACACAAGAAATCTATATGTTTTCCTACTCAAAGCACAAGAAATGCTCATTAAAATGAGGAAGAAGAACAATATCGGAAGTTACAAACAATTTCTGTTTATGACATTTTAATAACACAAGGGTAAAAACAAACTCAAACCAATTGATAAATACAATTTGTGTACACTTCCAAGTTAATAATACTACGGGCAGAAAGCTTTTATGTTGAAAATTAAATTTACATAACGGGAAACACTTGACCCACTTTGCGTGACAAGATTATCTAATACAAAGATGGAACAAGCAAATGAAGCTAATACAATTAAATTAATGCAAATGGAAATATGCATTCTAAATAGTTCACTCTTGCTTAGGAGCTCAAGATTCCCGGGGCTCATCATTTTGGGTATAATTACCGGCACGTCACAAGATTTTCGTTGTGGGGGAAGTTCGCGCACGCACTATTTCATACATTTTTACATGTGCGAACTTCCCCCACTACGAAAATCTTTGCCAACTTACGTGCCGGGGCCTGAAACAACGTTCTAAAGGGCTGTATACCTATTGCTTCGTCACGTCCCCCATTTAGATTCTTAAGAGTAATTTACAGCCAAATAGCCTATCTTTCTATTGGGGTATGGTTTCCGCACTTAGTCCTGACGTTGGACCATTGTGCGTGGGCCATGGCGGCCGTCATTCCAACAAGCCAAGTTCAGGGTGTCTGTGAGTGATTTTGTTTCTATCGTTTGTCTACGTATATCGGCGACGCCTGTGCACTCAAGGAGCACGTGCGACACCGTTTCCTCCTCCTCCATGCATGCTCTGCGCAGAGGACTGTCTGTTATACCTAGTGTGTGGAAATGCCACCATTCGCAGACTGCCCCTATCCAGTATCAGAAGGCGCTTGGTAAGTTTATTGTTTAGGAGTGGTATAGCCTCCTTGGACTGCCTGCAGCCTGGTGCCGAGGTCCACCAGCGTTCTGCTTGTGTGTGGGTATGTTCTTGTAGCCACGTGCGTTGCTGGGTGAAAGGGAGTGGCACTATGGGTTCGGGTCCAACAGCCATCGTACCAGACCCCCTCCTGGCCAGTTCATCGGCCGCGTCATTTCCTAGTGATCCGCTGTGACCTTTTATCCACTGCAGCGTCACAGTGTTGCGGTTTGTCACCGTGACGCGTTCTAGTATTTGTATTGTTTCGAGGTGGTGTAGTTTCTATTTAGGGATTGGAGAACTGAGGCGCTGTCGGAGAGTATACGAATATGAGTGTCCGTGACTCCCCTGGCTTCTATGGCATGTATCGCTAGGATAATGCCCACGCATTCCGCCTGATAAACCGTATTGAGCTTTCCTAGTGGTTTGGATATTCTAATGTTGAGGTCGCTGGAGTAAACTCCAACTCCGGTTCCGGTACTTGTCTTTGATCCATCAGTGTAGATTCTCAGCTCTTTGGGACCTGAGTGGTCATCCGATTCTTGTGTTAGCACTATGTTATAGTGCTTTTGGAAATGGTGCATCTTTTGAGCTTTGTCATTGGGTGATGACATCATGGGTTGTCGTTTTACGGCATCTTCCATGATGCGTGTATGCTTGATTCTAGAGTCTTTACCTAAAGTGCCAGCTGTGCTGAGCCTGAAGGCCGCTAGGGCCGCTTCCTCCTGCACTATAAAGTGCAGTGGTGGCAGTCCCAGCAGGCCGCAGTGGGTGCCGTTCTCATACTGCCAGTGATTGCCACACAGGCGAGCCGTTGCAGCTTCTCAAGGTCTTTCTGTGCTGTGCTCAAGTCGGTCCTGGGCCACCAGACTAAGGCGCCAAATAGCCTAACGGATATCTTTAACTCTAATTATCTTGGTTGAAAAACGTTAAAAAAAAGATTGTAAAACGTCGCGTGAAATTGTAAACTATTTTTTCTTAATAAGAAACGGATATATTGGAAACTATTGAATTTGGATGGGATTTATTGTATTCAAAATTATTTTTTCATAATATATCGAGAAATAGTAATCTAATAAAAATTTATTACAATCTTACGGAGTCTGCAATTTTCCGGTGACATGGATATGGGTACTAGCTTTTGCCCGCGACTTCGTACGCGCATATCCCGTTATCTACATATAAAGTGGCAATTATTTTTTTATCGTCTATCCCATGGTATAGGGTGTCGTTGGATAGGTCGTTCAAAAGTATTGATTTTTCCATCCAAGGATCCGTTTGCGAAATATTAAGCTTTAAAGTGCTAATGTTTGTTAGAGTCAGGTGTGTGTGTCCCCGCTCTGCCAGCTAAACGGTTGGTTTTGCAGATGTGAAAAAAATCATAGTAGTAACATATACAACGTGTAACAGAATAAAAATAGTAGTTGCTATTCAGTACATTTTGTCGAGTTATGCGCACATAAATGTATGGGCCAGTCGATTTTTTTTTCGCAATTTCAGTGTTGGTCCCATGGTGAAATAAAAAAAGTTGTTCATAATGATGATGAGTACAATGACCCCTTAAGAGGTATTGCGTTTATTCTCTTACACGTTCTATAACGAATTTAAAAGGATTTTTTTACAGCTAAGTAGGCTTTACAAGTTCGAGTAATAGTCAACCAACCTATGAAATGTAGTTCGAGGAGAAAAATTTCGTACAAATTCCAAAGAAAATGATTTAAAACCATGTGCATTTTTAACTTTGTAATCTAGTAATAGTTAAGTACATTTTAATATATTTCTGGTAGGGTTTTGGAGACAAGTAACTACGAAACTGAGCGTGGTCCGATATTTTTCTTCTACAATTTCCACCCAATTTAAAACTACTTTAACCATTTCTCTTCCTTTTAGCAGAAACTCAAAGTATGGGGAATAGATCGCAAACAAAATGACTTGTAGATTTAATGATTAATGCATGAAGCTCGTAACTTTTTTTTATTATAAACTTTTATCTTTGAGTATGCACAAAATATCTTGTGGAATTTCCTGGAAGCCAGTGTATAATTAAAATCATGACGCGATGACGTACAACGAGTGACAGAGACGGATGGACGAACAGGCCTGAAGTAATTATAAAAATATTTGATCCATTGAAACTGAGCCCGAAGAATGAAACCCAAAACGAACCACAAGATGATGAATTCATGACTGAAATCGATAGGTGTATTGAGGTTTTATGAAAGAGAACCTTTTTTTTAATTATTCATGTATTAGAAAATCTTAACCAAATATATCACAAAGAATTTCCAGAAACCTTATATATATATACTATAGTGTTCAAATTGTCATTCGAAGAAAAAAACTTCAGACCAAAATATCACGAAAGGATTTCCCGGGAGCATTCAAATTCCGAACACCAAAAAACGTTACATAAACTTTTGACAGTCGTTTCGGCCTGTTCGATTCACATTTCACTATAAAGCTGATAACAGACTTAAGGCACAGTGTTAGTGCCGACGGACATGTAAAAGAAAGTCGTTGACCCCTCTCGAGTCAGATGTCAGCTCGTCGCCTGCTGAAGCACTGCACCCTTTCGACACTGCGGCACCGACGAGTGATGTCGCTAGGCACGTTTTATCGATGAATAATGTCGTTAGGTATCGATAAAACGGATTTATTTTGTTGTAAGCATGTCGCCAGTCATATTAAGACTTAACGTGGTTAGCGGCGCTTGTGTGTGTGAATGTGGAAAAAGGTAACGACATAAATTATTCCGTCTTTTTTGCGCGAGTTAACTTTTATGAATCTTTAATTTAGAACTTTGCGTGAAGCGTGGTTTTACACTTTGGTTTTCAAGAACTCTGAAGAAAAGTGGACGGTAGTACACTCGCTAAACCATAAGTAAGCTAAGGATTTAAATAAATAAACAACACTGTCACTTGAAAGGTTCAATAAGATACCTAAAGCGTATTAGTATTGGGATATCTTCACGAGCTTGACTACTTGCATGTCATTAATATGACATGCAAGTAGACAAGCAAGTATGACATGCAAGTAAGACGGAAACGAAAGATTTGTATCTCTCTAAACCATGCATAAAAAGCTCCATTCACCTATGATCGCCTTAAGCCATTTTGAATACCGTTCAATTAAAGTCCTCAATTAACGCAAATGATTCGCATAATTATCTTATCGGCTTACATATTCTTAATCTCATTTATCGATAGATCGGATGCGTACCCCTCACTACAGCGCCTTGTTTCATCTCTTGCTATAAATGACCAGATAGTAGCTGAATGGCTGCTTTGTAAGGGATATTGCCTACTTTATGTATTATACAGATGCAGTAAAACCACTTTACGATGACGCACAATATTAATAAACATTCCTTGATGCAATCTATAACAAAATATTACTGCATTATGTGAACGGGCTTAGTCAGTTATGAGGACGGTTTGTTGTATGAAAGTAAGTTTAAGCAAATAATATCTAGGAATGCATAATGTTAGGCTTAATTGCATAAATAGTTTCATGGTATTGAGAAAACAAGACTTTACACAAAACTCGTAAATTAGCAAAATATTTACAATTTTTTTTTAAATAAAGGGTACAGAAAAAGTGGCGTTCTAACAGCGACAACAATAATTTGTAAAAAGTTAAATATGTCAATCTTAAATGAATTGGCATGCTCTACCGAAAGGTCGCACGGTTAATCCTGTATATTTCGACTGCTATTGATTACCAACATCATCCCTGATAGAATGTAATATTAAATGTAATGTTTTAAACCGAGTTCAAAAAAGTCTTCAATTCGGATGTTTTTTTATGAACCGACTTGTTTTTTTTTAAACGAAGAAATAACCAGAAACACCCACTTCCGAAATGAAGAATATTTTATGCTTTGTAGTGTTTTTTGGACGACGGTTGTATTTTTTTGTTTTGAGCCTTAAGGTAATTGAAGGATTCGGAATGATCAGGATTAATCAAGTATCGGAAATGCTACATTGTATGAAGTCTAGCTTGTACTCCTAGAACACTAAAAGTTATTTTAAATCTTGACCCATTACAATGTAATGTAAGTTGCAATCAAACAGCTACTTTATTGTTCATGTTATTCTAGGTTTTATGGTCGAAATTAATGTAGGTACCAAAGTAGGTTATATTATGAGCTTTATAGTTAGTGGTGCTCTGTATGGTGTCGGACGTAAAAGAATAGCATCATCCCATCACTTCCCGTGGGTGTCGTAAGAGGCGACTAAGGGACTCACCAGATAATGCGCAGCAGCATTTTCCGTGCATTGAAAGAGCTACGCTGCTATCGCCAACCCGCCTGCCAAGCGTGGCGATTATGGCGAATCCTCCTTTGGGGAGGCCTATATCCAGCAGTGGACGTCTTTCGGCTGATATGATGATGTCATGATGATGAGGTAGTGGTATATTGCTACAGAAACTACATAAGTAGCTAAGACTTGAGGCATTTTAAGATGGGTGCAGACTGAGAGCTAAGCTAGCACCCATATCTACAATTTAAGAAATTTGCCCCACCACCACATTCAAAGCTTGTTATTACTATCGTAATTAACGTCCTCAATTCGATCATTCTCTCATAACATTTTTATGTTTTTTTAGCGCAAATAGAATATTCACTGTGAACATTTCATCTATCTACCTACTACTACGGTTCATGAGATGCAGCCAACTGCCAGACGGACTGACGGATGGACCGCTGAGACAAAGTAATAGATTACCATTGGTTGCCTTTCAGCTACGCGGCGGAACTGTAAAAATTACCTTCGCTGTGTGAGTTTACCTAAACTGATTTAGCACAGCTTATGTTCTGCAACCGGCTTTATACCGCAACAATTACCTGATAAATCAATATTTTCCTTACTATTGTGTTGCTTATCTTCTGTAGTTATTGTTTTTTCTTTAGGTAACACGATATTTCACAATTCAGTTATTGAATACAGATCAGGGTGCCGTTTAGAATAACGCACAACCAAGCTTCGAGCTTGGTACCGTGTGGTGATTTAATCGTTTGGGGTTTGTAAAATCAGACGAGAGGTAGGCAGTAGGACCCATCTTCATATATCATGTGCCTACCATAAACATAAGTTTATGGTAGTTACGGAACACGTTTGTTGTATTGCATAATTTGTAATTTAATTTATTTTTTATTAATTGTTGTTATAGCGGCAATAGATATACCTACACTCTGAAAATGTCAACTGTCTACTCTTACGGTTCTTGAGATACAGCCCGCTGGCGGAAACAGGCAGACGGACTGCAGAGGCTTAGTAATACGGTTCCGTTGGTTACCCTTTAGGTAAAACCCTAAAAAGCAGTAGACTAAAATTTTCTGAGTCAGAAAAGTTACACTTGACCGAAGCCAGATAGAAAAGAAAGAAGAAAGCAAGGCGTTAGCCCTGCAGTGGAATAACACAGGCTAAGATAAATTTATTAAAATAACAACATTCTGATTTTATAAATAAACTCACATGAAGTTCTTTCTAGCACTAGGTAGGTGCGTACTGATTTTTTAATGCTTTCAGAGTTCTTCCGAAGTTCTCTTCTTGTTCTTGAAATTTCTTTAAGAATGAAAAAGACTTTCAAGATAAACAAAAAAAAATCAGGTGTGTAGTAGCTTAGGTGATCGCTAAACAACATTCAAATGACACGATAACGATTATACATTTCGACGTTTCATTCTTCACATAGTATAACAACACTGTAGTATTTTTTACTACCCTCCCCACCCTACTGGCAACTTCGCACTGGTAAAGAGTAATTTCTGGCGGAATAAATAAGTTTTTAAAGTTTATAAAATAAAATGCCTAAACGAAGTGCTGTCGAAATAATCCAATATTATAGTGCAAATAAAAATGGCGTTACCAATTCTTAAAAAAAGGTATACAAGGCTAAGCCAAAGAAACGCTTCTGAAAGGATATCTGATTCCTAATAATTGCAAGCTACTCAAAACACCTACTTTGAACGTAGAAATATCGGCTGCTGTCATAAATTAAATATTGAGAAGATTCTAACATTGTATTTTTTTTCTAAGAAATATTTTGATGTTTAATCATGGATTTGTATAGGGTGCCTTGCCCCCAGGGTTCAAATGGTAGCCTATTTTTGTTGTTTTAAAAACATAAAAGCCTTTGTGTTAACCCGCAGTTGAACCTCCAGGCTGATATTTTCTAGCGTCATGCTAACCCATCGTAATAACCAGCAGTTAATCGTTCAGGGAAGCTTAAAGACGCTGAACGCATAAATAAATGTCATTTACTGAACAGAAATGTTATCACATCAATTTGTAAAGGAAAAATTAAACTCACCTTGTATTTCCTCGGAATCGGATGATGAAGAGTACAATATTAAGCGACCGCGCCATTTTTATTAGGATGACAAGGGTAGGCGAATGATAATTGCAATGCTTGTAACAGGCAGCTAAGTCATAAGTACCACTAATAATTTAACACCAACATTGTACACTTAGTTCGAAATAAACGAACGACGACTTTGACTTTGAATACGCGTGAAAACATTTTTACGCGCGTGAAGTCGCGGGCAGGAGCTATTAAGAACTATACCTACCTAATAAGAAATCCTTAGTTACCCGTGTCGTAAACCATGACTAAAATAAATAGGTACCTAGCAAAATCGACTTAAAAAAAAAGAGGTTCTCAGTTTGACCCGTATGTTTTTTTACATTGCAAAGTTACAAACGCATTTAGTAATTTTCTATGGAATGATGCGCCGCTCGCACACAGCACCTGATTGATCCATCCGCTGATGGTTTGAGCAGTTGCTGGCTTGTGCGGACGCTTGTTAGTTAATATAAGACTGTTTGTTTGACTGACTTAATGATGGCTTCGCTATCCCAGACTACACTGTCCCAGTACAACGGTATCTATAAACTATGGTGGCAGTACTGTGAAGCAAGCAGACTAAACCCTTTTTAACTAAACAGACTATTTAACGATGGTGCCACTTACGGACCTCTGAATTCTCATCGCTCAGCTCTTTTCTTGCTGTTCGACAGTAGTGTAACTTCTAACGACCAAATTAAAAGGCTTCTAAAAGGCGTTTATAAAGTAAGACCTGCCACTCCAAAATACACTTCTACCTTTTTTTTTTTTTTTTTTTTTTAGGATGGGAAATCATCAAATGACCTCCTCCGCTCTGGGTGGAGCGGAAGGGCGTGTCAGACTCCTACTGACTAAAACCCATCCGTGTTCCTTCCCAAGCCCTTTGCTTTCCAGGGCCGCGGTGACTCTTTCGAACAAATTCCGCAACCCTGGCAGGCTCCGGCCCCAGCGGGCCCCGTCCTCTACGCTGACATCTCCCTGAGGCGCGCGTGAAACACAACGCGCCATCGACCCGGGCCTGGTGGTGATCGGACAGCGAGCCACCCAACGCTCGCCGTCCGCAGGCCCGCGCCTACGGTGGCCGGGGATCGTCCTGCGACTCCCGACGCCCGGGGCGTCTTCTCCTGTTGCGGCGGTTGGGACGAAGGCCTTGCCTTTCCCTCGCGCGGTCCGCCTCCTCCTTCGCTAGCATTACTGCTTCGCAGAAGGAGGTGACCGCTTCCCAAGCCTCCTCGCTCCGGACCATGGATTCAACCAGGGCCGGACGCGAGAGGTTGCCGCCGCCGATCGCCTCGACGAGAACACGGCGGTGCTCAGCCCAAGCAGGGCAGACCTCCACCGTATGCTCCACCGTGTCCTCCGGGCGATCCTCACAGTGCTGACACCCGGGCGTTTCCTCCCGCTTAATCCGAAACAGGTACCTCCCGAAACAGCCGTGTCCGGTAAGTACCTGCGTCAGGCGGAAGGTGAGGACGCCGTGGCGCCTCTCCAGCCACTCCTCAAAGAGGGGCCTTACCGCCGCAAGTTTTCCTTTTCGCAGAGCGCTGAAAACAAAGAAGTATGTATTACATTTTTCATATAGTCACATGGGCAAACTCAAAAGAAAACGTTTGCCTATTGGAGACCTTAACTGCTATTTATAGTCTTACCGTAGCAGCAACATCGGTCTCCCTCGCTGTATTATTGGCATTGCCAACCGTATGGCTAACGGTCCCAACTTTCGGTGAAGTCGCAGCTTCTTTAATTGACTGGTTCTAAAATAAAGAAAAAGTTTCGTTAGGTATTTCACTACGAACCAGCAGAATACACTTTGAATTTAATTTAAATTTAAATCTTACCGGTAACTTAGATGAAAAGAAGCAGCTCAAGAAAAGCTTAGCTGTTTCCACTGATTCATCACGGTCGTCTGCAAAATTAATAAAAATTGGTTCAAATAATTATGTAATTATTTTTACTGATCCGAATCTAATTAAAAAACCATAAGAATAACTTACGCGTATTTTGACTATTCGTATCTCGAATATTGCTTTGTAGGTCCAAAAGTGCCTGAGCTGCATCAAATTCCGAGTTGGCGAAACTTACACCAAACGACGACATTATTGAAACTTTCTGTACTGTAATGAAAACATATTTATAAAAGCTGGAAAGGTTAATAACAGTTCAAATTATGTCTTTTACTAACACAGTTAAAAAAGAGTTAGAAAGTCAGACTTCGGTAAAAATACAAAATAAATATGTAGGCACACTTACGCGCTTTTTGATTTATCTTACAGCAGTTCACTCACAAAACAATTATGCCAAATCGACTGATTGACTAATTGAATAGCAAAGAGAGCTACAACCTCACTCAACACTAAACCAAGGAGTACTGACGAAATTTTTGAAATTATTCTTTTTATGTAGCTCGTTGGTTCAATGGGTCATATAATAAAATACCACGCTGGCCCAGCTCCCCTCAGTTGCTAGTTGAAGTAAATCTCTTTTCCTCCGAACCGATAACTTATTGTCTACAACTATATTCAAGGTTTTGGTACCTGTGAAAGCTTAACTTTTGTTGGACACATGGGTCCTCAGTTGTAAAATATCGAAAGAACAATGATAGTAATTTAGCTTGATGCACCGCATCTTTGACCGGCCATATTTAGACGAAAAAATATTTAATAGGATTATCTTTGCCAATAGATTTTCGAAAACCCTGTTCGTCACTTATCAGAAATGTTCCAATAAAATAATCACCGACATAAAATACCATGCCTAAATAAGTACTATTTAGATAGCTATCTGAAAATATATTTATATGTATTGGTGATTTTTTTTTTTAAATAAAAATGTCACCGGATAATTGCAAACTCTGTAATATCTTTATTAGTTTGTTATTTTTCGATGTATTGTGACCAGATCATTAATTTTTTATTAAAACAAATCCCATTCAAAGTCAATCGTTTCCATTTTATTTGTGTCTTATTGAGTCAAATGAGTGACCTACAATTTCACGCGACATATTATGTATCTGAACTTAAGGTGTTTGCAATAGTGACATAAATAAAATAAAGTTTCCTGGATAAACAGTGAATATTTCGCTGAAATAAAAACGCTCGATTTTGTTAAATAGGTAGGTAAGTACCTACTTATCCTGTGACATTCAAATAAGTTTTAACAATGCAAAATACTAAATATATCTCTACGGGCTTAGGTACCCGAGCTTCCCGTCTTATTCTATATTTGCTAGGTACTTACCCATTCGGCCGGCGAAATTAGGTTTGAACCATGCTAGAATTCTTAACTCATTTCTTTTCTTGAATCGTACTTTTGAGCGTTGCTCTTCTATTAAAAACAAACAATGAAACATTTCCCAAAACCGGCACTTGGCAATGACAATGTGTAAATAAAAAAAATAATGATTAAAAAACCAAAACCAAGACCTCTTCCTTTTTTGGAAGTCGGTTAAAAATGGTGCATTAGGCACATGCGTTTTTTCATGCCTAGTAACTTGCGCTAAGATATCTATTGTTAAGTAGTTAGCGTATTACGATATTAAATTAAGTAATTTAATGAAAAGAAAGCAGTTATAATTATGTTTCTAAAAGCAGTTATTAAACAAACAATAAAAAAGTGTAGTTGCACGTATGAAAAATGTTTAATTTACAAACCTACTTTAAATACTCCATCTACCTCTTAAAATACTCCGAACAAACGTACGTGCCCATGTCTTTTTTTTTCTCGTAATTAAAACGTATTACGCGGGTTATATTTTTGCGGGATAAATTTTAAAATACCTCTGTCTACACCCCACACGTTTGTGATACAAAAGTTAGCTTAATTTTTGGAGATTTTCCTGGACGAAGTATTTTATGTTTTTGCCCATGACCTGCAATCTTGGATCCTGGTACCTAATGTTTCTTTGAGATAATTTTTACGGTGAAAACGTTTTTCACGCGGATGCAGCGACGGGAAAGACCTTCAAGCGTTTCTAAAAGTTTCTCGTGGTATTTTAATAATGCTCGTCATTTCCACTGCTCATCGACCTAGGTACCTACTTACTCATTTCTCGGAACGGTAATCCATATCTGTTTGGTCCTTCATTCCAGTTAGACGGCTCACAAGGGACTATAAAACAATTTACTGATCCTTTGTACTTTCAATCTTTTGTTTTAGTATCCTTAAACTTTGGGAATGGATAGATAAAGATGCCAGTGTAATAAAACTTGAATAATACAATTTAGATCATCTAAAAATCAAAAAAATCTCAATCTAAAAAGAAGTGTATAAGAATTCTAGCCCAAATTAATAACACGGAGAGCTGCAAACCATATTTTATAAAATATCAGATTCTTACTCTGTGCCATCAATATACATACTTGACATTTGCATATTTGTTTTTAAACATATCGGCAAGTTCACTAAACATAACATAACATTCGTCATAAAAAGAGGTTATGCGCTAATTAAAATGTAAAGTGTAGTCCCATATTATATGGCAATAAAATGAGTTACCCAACATGTTCAAACAAAGAAATCAGTAACAATATTCCAAAAAAGGCTGAAACTGTACCTAATCCAAAAACGTTCTACTCAGTAAAAGAATATTTAGAGTCTAGCTTACAATATCGATTTTCTCTCATGTACAAAAGTGGCGATCTTTCCTATACAAACAATAAGATTTAGTCAATCCTATTTAAATTCATTTAAATTATATAATTTGTACTACCTGAGAAGGATGACATTAATATTGCTGACAAATTGTATTAAATTCAATATTATTGACATTCAATTTTGACATATATATACTTTCTGAATTTTATATAAAAGAAAATAATTATAACACATCTATCATCATTCTACATTAGCATGTTTAATGCATGCTAATTTAGGATGACAAGGGTAGGCGAATGATAATTGCAATGCTTGTAACAGGCAGCTAAGTCATAAGTACCACTAATAATTTAACACCAACATTGTACACTTAGTTCGAAATAAACGAACGACGACTTTGACTTTGAATACGCGTGAAAACATTTTTACGCGCGTGAAGCCGCGGGCAGGAGCTATTAAGAACTATGCCTACCTAATAAGAAATCCTTTGTTACCCGTGTCGTAAACCATGACTAAAATAAATAGGTACCTAGCAAAATCGACTTCAAAAAAAAGAGGTTCTCAGTTTGACCCGTATGTTTTTTTACATTGCAAAGTTACAAACGCATTTATTAATTTTCTATGGAATGATGCGCCGCTCGCACACAGCACCTGATTGATCCATCCGCTGATGGTTTGAGCAGTTGCTGGCTTGTGCGGACGCTTGTTAGTTAATATAAGACTGTTTGTTTGACTGACTTAATGATGGCTTCGCTATCCCAGACTACACTGTCCCAGTACAACGGTATCTATAAACTATGGTGGCAGTACTGTGAAGCAAGCAGACTAAACCCTTTTTAACTAAACAGACTATTTAACGATGGTGCCACTTACGGACCTCTGAATTCTCATCGCTCAGCTCTTTTCTTGCTGTTCGACAGTAGTGTAACTTCTAACGACCAAATTAAAAGGCTTCTAAAAGGCGTTTATAAAGTAAGACCTGCCACTCCAAAATACACTTCTACCTGGGTTCTAAATTTTGTCGCAGAATGGGTGCCTAATCCTAAGTAAACAAGTTTTGGGGAAATTTAATGAAAAGTGAGTTATTCATGGAAACTCAATTTATTTGTCTATTGTAATGGGTTTACAATTATAACATTTATTTAAAACAACCGTCCTCCTTCCAGGCTTGAGACCGGCCGGCACCGGCAATGTTCCGATGGCGGAGTTATTGGCATCTTTTTCATCTTCAATGATGTATAAAAATCATCTGTAACAAATAATTTGCGTTAACATAAATTCATTTTGTACAAAATAAAGTGACAAAATTGCTGATTCTTTTAATCGATTCTGCAAAAATAAATTGCACATCGTAAATAGGTAGGATATTCAAATTTTATTTGAAAATTGGAATATTCGAACAAAATTTTTAGCCTAATTTTATTCTATTTGATGACCAATTTATGTAGGATTTTATTTTAATAACAAAGATTACCTAATATTCATCGGAGTCCGACTCTGGCGAGATGTTCTCCCTGTTAACTTTATGCTTCTGCTTTTTTTTGTTATTTTGACGAGTACGGAACATTTTGCTCTCGTCGGCGCACTTTGTTGTAATACTGGTCCTGTAAGAAGATAGAGTATTTAAATTAATCTGCCTTTATATAAAATTCTTCCGTTATTGATGAGTTCTGACAGACAGACAACGCACAGCCGAAACTGCTGGGCGTAGAAAGCCGAAATTTGCCATGTAAGTTCGGGAACGAAAAAAAATTGGAACTGCGCGTACAAAGTCGCGAGCAAAAGTTAGTTTGTTTATAATTTTCTCGATTTTAAATAAAGTCTTTAGAATTTATTACCTGACTAGATTTTCTGCAACGCTGCATCTGTCAACCACCGTCTGCACAATGTCATTCACCAGAGCGGGGTCCAATTTCTTCTTTGCGGGTTTGTTGGGGAACGCTGGAGATGGCTTTCCTGTGAGGGAATGGGTCGCTAGAACTCTGAAAACAAAAAAGGAGAGCATTAGGCAAGATCCTTAACAGGATTAAAACTGGATGTTAAGAACATAAATCGAAGTTTAAGTACCTGCGAGTAAAAACTGCTGTTAACAATTTTCGTGTTGCACTTGTGTAAGAGTTCCAATTCACATGTCTAAATATCCTTAATGGTATCATAGCAGTGCCAGCTCCTATTGGTACCTGTAAGAAAAAATAGAACAATCAGTGTTAACTACTTATAAAAAAAGTATTTTTCGAATTAAACCATGCAAAATGTCAAAAGAAAAAGTACAAACCAAATCGTCAGCACTTGCATTAACGTTGCTGTTACTAAGTTTTTTCGGAGTATTATTGTATCCAGTGTTTTTGCCAGCATTATATTTTACTTTTACTTTTTCGAGAGTCTCACGGTTGGTAAATGTTTCTACTGGATCGGAAACATCACTGTCGTCCATCGTCTGAAAATAAAAGAATACATTGTCATGACCTATTTTCTCATTATTAATTTAATAAGCAGTAGGAATTTAGTTTACCAATTCATGAGAGTCTACTTTATCATCATGGTCGAAATCTTCATCATTGTGAGACACATGTTGCTTAACGGTTTCTGTAAGCTGTGAATTAACTTTGATCTGTTCTTCCAACATTTTAACCTTCTCATTAAGTTTGAAGATCGTGGATTCCTTTGTGTCAATTATTGGTAGCAGATATTGTTCCTCTGTCTGTGTTCCTATATCACGAGTTTTTACCTTCGAAACATTGTTCATGTTTTGCTTCTTAGCAGCATTAGAGACTTTGCGTGAGACTGGTCCTGATGTTACGGTGAAGTGTTTTATCGGTTTCCTTTTTATAATTTTTGACCGTTTATTAGTTTTTTCTTCACCGTGGTAGGTATGATTGTGGTGATCACTTGTTGCATCTTCATCAAAAGTTTTCCTTTTCGCAGAGCGCTGAAAACAAAGAAGTATGTATTACATTTTTCATATAGTCACATGGGCAAACTCAAAAGAAAACGTTTGCCTATTGGAGACCTTAACTGCTATTTATAGTCTTACCGTAGCAGCAACATCGGTCTCCCTCGCTGTATTATTGGCATTGCCAACCGTATGGCTAACGGTCCCAACTTTCGGTGAAGTCGCAGCTTTAATTGACTGGTTCTAAAATAAAGAAAAAGTTTCGTTAGGTATTTCACTACGAACCAGCAGAATACACTTTGAATTTAATTTAAATTTAAATCTTACCGGTAACTTAGATGAAAAGAAGCAGCTCAAGAAAAGCTTAGCTGTTTCCACTGATTCATCACGGTCGTCTGCAAAATTAATAAAAATTGGTTCAAATAATTATGTAATTATTTTTACTGATCCGAATCTAATTAAAAAACCATAAGAATAACTTACGCGTATTTTGACTATTCGTATCTCGAATATTGCTTTGTAGGTCCAAAAGTGCCTGAGCTGCATCAAATTCCGAGTTGGCGAAACTTACACCAAACGACGACATTATTGAAACTTTCTGTACTGTAATGAAAACATATTTATAAAAGCTGGAAAGGTTAATAACAGTTCAAATTATGTCTTTTACTAACACAGTTAAAAAAGAGTTAGAAAGTCAGACTTCGGTAAAAATACAAAATAAATATGTAGGCACACTTACGCGCTTTTTGATTTATCTTACAGCAGTTCACTCACAAAACAATTATGCCAAATCGACTGATTGACTAATTGAATAGCAAAGAGAGCTACAACCTCACTCAACACTAAACCAAGGAGTACTGACGAAATTTTTGAAATTATTCTTTTTATGTAGCTCGTTGGTTCAATGGGTCATATAATAAAATACCACGCTGGCCCAGCTCCCCTCAGTTGCTAGTTGAAGTAAATCTCTTTTCCTCCGAACCGATAACTTATTGTCTACAACTATATTCAAGGTTTTGGTACCTGTGAAAGCTTAACTTTTGTTGGACACATGGGTCCTCAGTTGTAAAATATCGAAAGAACAATGATAGTAATTTAGCTTGATGCACCGCATCTTTGACCGGCCATATTTAGACGAAAAAATATTTAATAGGATTATCTTTGCCAATAGATTTTCGAAAACCCTGTTCGTCACTTATCAGAAATGTCCCAATAAAACAATCACCGACATAAAATACCATGCCTAAATAAGTACTATTTAGATAGCTATCTGAAAATATATTTATATGTATTGGTGATTTTTTTTTTTAAATAAAAATGTCACCGGATAATTGCAAACTCTGTAATATCTTTATTAGTTTGTTATTTTTCGATGTATTGTGACCAGATCATTAATTTTTTATTAAAACAAATCCCATTCAAAGTCAATCGTTTCCATTTTATTTGTGTCTTATTGAGTCAAATGAGTGACCTACAATTTCACGCGACATATTATGTATCTGAACTTAAGGTGTTTGCAATAGTGACATAAATAAAATAAAGTTTCCTGGATAAACAGTGAATATTTCGCTGAAATAAAAACGCTCGATTTTGTTAAATAGGTGGGTAAGTACCTACTTATCCTGTGACATTCAAATAAGTTTTAACAATGCAAAATACTAAATATATCTCTACGGGCTTAGGTACCCGAGCTTCCCGTCTTATTCTATATTTGCTAGGTACTTACCCATTCGGCCGGCGAAATTAGGTTTGAACCATGCTAGAATTCTTAACTCATTTCTTTTCTTGAATCGTACTTTTGAGCGTTGCTCTTCTATTAAAAACAAACAATGAAACATTTCCCAAAACCGGCACTTGGCAATGACAATGTGTAAATAAAAAAAATAATGATTAAAAAACCAAAACCAAGACCTCTTCCTTTTTTGGAAGTCGGTTAAAAATGGTGCATTAGGCACATGCGTTTTTTCATGCCTAGTAACTTGCGCTAAGATATCTATTGTTAAGTAGTTAGCGTATTACGATATTAAATTAAGTAATTTAATGAAAAGAAAGCAGTTATAATTATGTTTCTAAAAGCAGTTATTAAACAAACAATAAAAAAGTGTAGTTGCACGTATGAAAAATGTTTAATTTACAAACCTACTTTAAATACTCCATCTACCTCTTAAAATACTCCGAACAAACGTACGTGCCCATGTCTTTTTTTTTCTCGTAATTAAAACGTATTACGCGGGTTATATTTTTGCGGGATAAATTTTAAAATACCTCTGTCTACACCCCACACGTTTGTGATACAAAAGTTAGCTTAATTTTTGGAGATTTTCCTGGACGAAGTATTTTATGTTTTTGCCCATGACCTGCAATCTTGGATCCTGGTACCTAATGTTTCTTTGAGATAATTTTTACGGTGAAAACGTTTTTCACGCGGATGCAGCGACGGGAAAGACCTTCAAGCGTTTCTAAAAGTTTCTCGTGGTATTTTAATAATGCTCGTCATTTCCACTGCTCATCGACCTAGGTACCTACTTACTCATTTCTCGGAACGGTAATCCATATCTGTTTGGTCCTTCATTCCAGTTAGACGGCTCACAAGGGACTATAAAACAATTTACTGATCCTTTGTACTTTCAATCTTTTGTTTTAGTATCCTTAAACTTTGGGAATGGATAGATAAAGATGCCAGTGTAATAAAACTTGAATAATACAATTTAGATCATCTAAAAATCAAAAAAAACTCAATCTAAAAAGAAGTGTATAAGAATTCTAGCCCAAATTAATAACACGGAGAGCTGCAAACCATAGTTTATAAAATATCAGATTCTTACTCTGTGCCATCAATATACATACTTGACATTTGCATATTTGTTTTTAAACATATCGGCAAGTTCACTAAACATAACATAACATTCGTCATAAAAAGAGGTTATGCGCTAATTAAAATGTAAAGTGTAGTCCCATATTATATGGCAATAAAATGAGTTACCCAACATGTTCAAACAAAGAAATCAGTAACAATATTCCAAAAAAGGCTGAAACTGTACCTAATCCAAAAACGTTCTACTCAGTAAAAGAATATTTAGAGTCTAGCTTACAATATCGATTTTCTCTCATGTACAAAAGTGGCGATCTTTCCTATACAAACAATAAGATTTAGTCAATCCTATTTAAATTCATTTAAATTATATAATTTGTACTACCTGAGAAGGATGACATTAATATTGCTGACAAATTGTATTAAATTCAATATTATTGACATTCAATTTTGACATATATATACTTTCTGAATTTTATATAAAAGAAAATAATTATAACACATCTATCATCATTCTACATTAGCATGTTTAATGCATGCTAATTTAGGATGACAAGGGTAGGCGAATGATAATTGCAATGCTTGTAACAGGCAGCTAAGTCATAAGTACCACTAATAATTTAACACCAACATTGTACACTTAGTTCGAAATAAACGAACGACGACTTTGACTTTGAATACGCGTGAAAACATTTTTACGCGCGTGAAGCCGCGGGCAGGAGCTATTAAGAACTATGCCTACCTAATAAGAAATCCTTTGTTACCCGTGTCGTAAACCATGACTAAAATAAATAGGTACCTAGCAAAATCGACTTCAAAAAAAAGAGGTTCTCAGTTTGACCCGTATGTTTTTTTACATTGCAAAGTTACAAACGCATTTATTAATTTTCTATGGAATGATGCGCCGCTCGCACACAGCACCTGATTGATCCATCCGCTGATGGTTTGAGCAGTTGCTGGCTTGTGCGGACGCTTGTTAGTTAATATAAGACTGTTTGTTTGACTGACTTAATGATGGCTTCGCTATCCCAGACTACACTGTCCCAGTACAACGGTATCTATAAACTATGGTGGCAGTACTGTGAAGCAAGCAGACTAAACCCTTTTTAACTAAACAGACTATTTAACGATGGTGCCACTTACGGACCTCTGAATTCTCATCGCTCAGCTCTTTTCTTGCTGTTCGACAGTAGTGTAACTTCTAACGACCAAATTAAAAGGCTTCTAAAAGGCGTTTATAAAGTAAGACCTGCCACTCCAAAATACACTTCTACCTGGGTTCTAAATTTTGTCGCAGAATGGGTGCCTAATCCTAAGTAAACAAGTTTTGGGGAAATTTAATGAAAAGTGAGTTATTCATGGAAACTCAATTTATTTGTCTATTGTAATGGGTTTACAATTATAACATTTATTTAAAACAACCGTCCTCCTTCCAGGCTTGAGACCGGCCGGCACCGGCAATGTTCCGATGGCGGAGTTATTGGCATCTTTTTCATCTTCAATGATGTATAAAAATCATCTGTAACAAATAATTTGCGTTAACATAAATTCATTTTGTACAAAATAAAGTGACAAAATTGCTGATTCTTTTAATCGATTCTGCAAAAATAAATTGCACATCGTAAATAGGTAGGATATTCAAATTTTATTTGAAAATTGGAATATTCGAACAAAATTTTTAGCCTAATTTTATTCTATTTGATGACCAATTTATGTAGGATTTTATTTTAATAACAAAGATTACCTAATATTCATCGGAGTCCGACTCTGGCGAGATGTTCTCCCTGTTAACTTTATGCTTCTGCTTTTTTTTGTTATTTTGACGAGTACGGAACATTTTGCTCTCGTCGGCGCACTTTGTTGTAATACTGGTCCTGTAAGAAGATAGAGTATTTAAATTAATCTGCCTTTATATAAAATTCTTCCGTTATTGATGAGTTCTGACAGACAGACAACGCACAGCCGAAACTGCTGGGCGTAGAAAGCCGAAATTTGCCATGTAAGTTCGGGAACGAAAAAAAATTGGAACTGCGCGTACAAAGTCGCGAGCAAAAGTTAGTTTGTTTATAATTTTCTCGATTTTAAATAAAGTCTTTAGAATTTATTACCTGACTAGATTTTCTGCAACGCTGCATCTGTCAACCACCGTCTGCACAATGTCATTCACCAGAGCGGGGTCCAATTTCTTCTTTGCGGGTTTGTTGGGGAACGCTGGAGATGGCTTTCCTGTGAGGGAATGGGTCGCTAGAACTCTGAAAACAAAAAAGGAGAGCATTAGGCAAGATCCTTAACAGGATTAAAACTGGATGTTAAGAACATAAATCGAAGTTTAAGTACCTGCGAGTAAAAACTGCTGTTAACAATTTTCGTGTTGCACTTGTGTAAGAGTTCCAATTCACATGTCTAAATATCCTTAATGGTATCATAGCAGTGCCAGCTCCTATTGGTACCTGTAAGAAAATATAGAACAATCAGTGTTAACTACTTATAAAAAAAGTATTTTTCGAATTAAACCATGCAAAATGTCAAAAGAAAAAGTACAAACCAAATCGTCAGCACTTGCATTAACGTTGCTGTTACTAAGTTTTTTCGGAGTATTATTGTATCCAGTGTTTTTGCCAGCATTATATTTTACTTTTACTTTTTCGAGAGTCTCACGGTTGGTAAATGTTTCTACTGGATCGGAAACATCACTGTCGTCCATCGTCTGAAAATAAAAGAATACATTGTCATGACCTATTTTCTCATTATTAATTTAATAAGCAGTAGGAATTTAGTTTACCAATTCATGAGAGTCTACTTTATCATCATGGTCGAAATCTTCATCATTGTGAGACACATGTTGCTTAACGGTTTCTGTAAGCTGTGAATTAACTTTGATCTGTTCTTCCAACATTTTAACCTTCTCATTAAGTTTGAAGATCGTGGATTCTTTTGTGTCAATTATTGGAAGCAGATATTGTTCCTCTGTCTGTGTTCCTATATCACGAGTTTTTACCTTCGAAACATTGTTCATGTTTTGCTTCTTAGCAGCATTAGAGACTTTGCGTGAGACTGGTCCTGATGTTACGGTGAAGTGTTTTATCGGTTTCCTTTTTATAATTTTTGACCGTTTATTAGTTTTTTCTTCACCGTGGTAGGTATGATTGTGGTGATCACTTGTTGCATCTTCATCAAAAGTTTTCCTTTTCGCAGAGCGCTGAAAACAAAGAAGTATGAATAGAAGTATGTATTACATTTTTCATATAGTCACATGGGCAAACTCAAAAGAAAACGTTTGCCTATTGGAGACCTTAACTGCTATTTATAGTCTTACCGTAGCAGCAACATCGGTCTCCCTCGCTGTATTATTGGCATTGCCAACCGTATAGCTAACGGTCCCAACTTTCGGTGAAGTCGCAGCTTCTTTAATTGACTGGTTCTAAAATAAAGAAAAAGTTTCGTTAGGTATTTCACTACGAACCAGCAGAATACACTTTGAATTTAATTTAAATTTAAATCTTACCGGTAACTTAGATGAAAAGAAGCAGCTCAAGAAAAGCTTAGCTGTTTCCACTGATTCATCACGGTCGTCTGCAAAATTAATAAAAATTGGTTCAAATAATTATGTAATTATTTTTACTGATCCGAATCTAATTAAAAAACCATAAGAATAACTTACGCGTATTTTGACTATTCGTATCTCGAATATTGCTTTGTAGGTCCAAAAGTGCCTGAGCTGCATCAAATTCCGAGTTGGCGAAACTTACACCAAACGACGACATTATTGAAACTTTCTGTACTGTAATGAAAACATATTTATAAAAGCTGGAAAGGTTAATAACAGTTCAAATTATGTCTTTTACTAACACAGTTAAAAAGGAGTTAGAAAGTCAGACTTCGGTAAAAATACAAAATAAATATGTAGGCACACTTACGCGCTTTTTGATTTATCTTACAGCAGTTCACTCACAAAACAATTATGCCAAATCGACTGATTGACTAATTGAATAGCAAAGAGAGCTACAACCTCACTCAACACTAAACCAAGGAGTACTGACGAAATTTTTGAAATTATTCTTTTTATGTAGCTCGTTGGTTCAATGGGTCATATAATAAAATACCACGCTGGCCCAGCTCCCCTCAGTTGCTAGTTGAAGTAAATCTCTTTTCCTCCGAACCGATAACTTATTGTCTACAACTATTTTCAAGGTTTTGGTACCTGTGAAAGCTTAACTTTTGTTGGACACATGGGTCCTCAGTTGTAAAATATCGAAAGAACAATGATAGTAATTTAGCTTGATGCACCGCATCTTTGACCGGCCATATTTAGACGAAAAAATATTTAATAGGATTATCTTTGCCAATAGATTTTCGAAAACCCTGTTCGTCACTTATCAGAAATGTCCCAATAAAATAATCACCGACATAAAATACCATACCTAAATAAGTACTATTTAGATAGCTATCTGAAAATATATTTATATGTATTGGTGATTTTTTTTTAAATAAAAATGTCACCGGATAATTGCAAACTCTGTAATATCTTTATTAGTTTGTTATTTCTCGATGTATTATGACCAGATCATAAATTTTTTATTAAAACAAATCCCATTCAAAGTCAATCGTTTCCATTTTATTTGTGTCTTATTGAGTCAAATGAGTGACCTACAATTTCACGCGACATATTATGTATCTGAACTTAAGGTGTTTGCAATAGTGACATAAATAAAATAAAGTTTCCTGGATAAACAGTGAATATTTCGCTGAAATAAAAACGCTCGATTTTGTTAAATAGGTAGGTAAGTACCTACTTATCCTGTGACATTCAAATAAGTTTTAACAATGCAAAATACTAAATATATCTCTACGGGCTTAGGTACCCGAGCTTCCCGTCTTATTCTATATTTGCTAGGTACTCACCCATTCGGCCGGCGAAATTAGGTTTGAACCATGCTAGACTCATTCTTAACTCATTTCTTTTCTTGAATCGTACTTTTGAGCGTTGCTCTTCTATTAAAAACAAACAATGAAACATTTCCCAAAACCGGCACTTGGCAATGACAATGTGTAAATAAAAAAAATAATGATTAAAAAACCAAAACCAAGACCTCTTCCTTTTTTGGAAGTCGGTTAAAAATGGTGCATTAGGCACATGCGTTTTTTCATGCCTAGTAACTTGCGCTAAGATATCTATTGTTAAGTAGTTAGCGTATTACGATATTAAATTAAGTAATTTAATGAAAAGAAAGCAGTTATAATTATGTTTCTAAAAGCAGTTATTAAACAAACAATAAAAAAGTGTAGTTGCACGTATGAAAAATGTTTAATTTACAAACCTACTTTAAATACTCCATCTACCTCTTAAAATACTCCGAACAAACGTACGTGCCCATGTCTTTTTTTTTCTCGTAATTAAAACGTATTACGCGGGTTATATTTTTGCGGGATAAATTTTAAAATTTTTGGAGATTTTCCTGGACGAAGTATTTTATGTTTTTGCCCATGACCTGCAATCTTGGATCCTGGTACCTAATGTTTCTTTGAGATAATTTTTACGGTGAAAACGTTTTTCACGCGGATGAAGCGACGGGAAAGACCTTCAAGCGTTTCTAAAAGTTTCTCGTGGTATTTTAATAATGCTCGTCATTTCCACTGCTCATCGACCTAGGTACCTACTTACTCATTTTTCGGAACGGTAATCCATATCTGTTTGGTCCTTCATTCCAGTTAGACGGCTCACAAGGGACTATAAAACAATTTACTGATCCTTTGTACTTTCAATCTTTTGTTTTAGTATCCTTAAACTTTGGGAATGGATAGATAAAGATGCCAGTGTAATAAAACTTGAATAATACAATTTAGATCATCTAAAAATCAAAAAAATCTCAATCTAAAAAGAAGTGTATAAGAATTCTAGCCCAAATTAATAACACGGAGAGCTGCAAACCATAGTTTATAAAATATCAGATTCTTACTCTGTGCCATCAATATACATACTTGACATTTGCATATTTGTTTTTAAACATATCGGCAAGTTCACTAAACATAACATAACATTCGTCATAAAAAGAGGTTATGCGCTAATTAAAATGTAAAGTGTAGTCCCATATTATATGGCAATAAAATGAGTTACCCAACATGTTTAAACAAAGAAATCAGTAACAATATTCCAAAAAAGGCTAAAACTGTACCTAATTCAAAAACGTTCTACTCAGTAAAAGAATATTTAGAGTCTAGCTTACAATATCGATTTTCTCTCATGTACAAAAGTGGCGATCTTTCCTATACAAACAATAAGATTTAGTCAATAATATTTAAATTCATTTAAATTATATAATTTGTACTACCTGAGAAGGATGACATTAATATTGCTGACAAATTGTATTAAATTCAATATTATTGACATTCAATTTTGACATATGTATACTTTCTGATTTTTATTGTAGGTACTTATATAAAAGAAAATAATTATAACACATCTATCATCATTCTACATTAGCATGTTTAATGCATGCTAATTTAGGATGACAAGGGTAGGCGAATGATAATTGCAATGCTTGTAACAGGCAGCTAAGTCATAAGTACCACTAATAATTTAACACCAACATTGTACACTTAGTTCGAAATAAACGAACGACGACTTTGACTTTGAATACGCGTGAAAACATTTTTACGCGCGTGAAGCCGCGGGCAGGAGCTTAAGAACTATGCCTACCTAATAAGAAATCCTTAGTTACCCGTGTCGTAAACCATGACTAAAATAAATAGGTACCTAGCAAAATCGACTTCAAAAAAAAGAGGTTCTCAGTTTGACCCGTATGTTTTTTTACATTGCAAAGTTACAAACGCATTTATTAATTCTCTATGGAATGATGCGCCGCTCGCACACAGCACCTGATTGATCCATCCGCTGATGGTTTGAGCAGTTGCTGGCTTGTGCGGACGCTTGTTAGTTAATATAAGACTGTTTGTTTGACTGACTTAATGATGGCTTCGCTATCCCAGACTACACTGTCCCAGTACAACGGTATCTATAAACTATGGTGGCAGTACTGTGAAGCAAGCAGACTAAACCCTTTTTAACTAAACAGACTATTTAACGATGGTGCCACTTACGGACCTCTGAATTCTCATCGCTCAGCTCTTTTCTTGCTGTTCGACAGTAGTGTAACTTCTAACGACCAAATTAAAAGGCTTCTAAAAGGCGTTTATGAAGTAAGACCTGCCACTCCAAAATACACTTCTACCTGGGTTCTAAATTTTGTCGCAGAATGGGTGCCTAATCCTAAGTAAACAAGTTTTGGGGAAATTTAATGAAAAGTGAGTTATTCATGGAAAATCAATTTATTTGTCTATTGTAATGGGTTTACAATTATAACATTTATTTAAAACAACCGTCCTCCTTCCAGGCTTGAGACCGGCCGGCACCGGCAATGTTCCGATGGCGGAGTTATTGGCATCTTTTTCATCTTCAATGATGTATAAAAATCATCTGTAACAAATAATTTGCGTTAACATAAATTCATTTTGTACAAAATAAAGTGACAAAATTGCTGATTCTTTTAATCGATTCTGCAAAAATAAATTGCACATCGTAAATAGGTAGGATATTCAAATTTTATTTGAAAATTGGAATATTCGAACAAAATTTTTAGCCTAATTTTATTCTATTTGATGACCAATTTATGTAGGATTTTATTTTAATAACAAAGATTACCTAATATTCATCGGAGTCCGACTCTGGCGAGATGTTCTCCCTGTTAACTTTATGCTTCTGCTTTTTTTTGTTATTTTGACGAGTACGGAACATTTTGCTCTCGTCGGCGCACTTTGTTGTAATACTGGTCCTGTAAGAAGATAGAGTATTTAAATTAATCTGCCTTAAATGTCATCAATAGGTATATATAAAATTCTTCCGTTACTGATGAGTTCTGACAGACAGACAACGCACAGCCGAAACTGCTGGGCGTAGAAAGCCGAAATTTGCCATGTAAGTTCGGGAACGAAAAAAAATTGGAATTTGTTTATAATTTTCTCGATTTTAAATAAAGTCTTTAGAATTTATTACCTGACTAGATTTTCTGCAACGCTACATCTGTCAACCACCGTCTGCACAATGTCATTCACCAGAGCGGGGTCCAATTTCTTCTTTGCGGGTTTGTTGGGGAACGCTGGAGATGGCTTTCCTGTGAGGGAATGGGTCGCTAGAACTCTGAAAACAAAAAAGGAGAGCATTAGGCAAGATCCTTAACAGGATTAAAACTGGATGTTAAGAACATAAATCGAAGTTTAAGTACCTGCGAGTAAAAACTGCTGTTAACAATTTTCGTGTTGCACTTGTGTAAGAGTTCCAATTCACATGTCTAAATATCCTTAATGGTATCATAGCAGTGCCAGCTCCTATTGGTACCTGTAAGAAAAAATAGAACAATCAGTGTTAACTACTTATAAAAAAAGTATTTTTCGAATTAAACCATGCAAAATGTCAAAAGAAAAAGTACAAACCAAATCGTCAGCACTTGCATTAACGTTGCTGTTACTAAGTTTTTTCGGAGTATTATTGTATCCAGTGTTTTTGCCAGCATTATATTTTACTTTTACTTTTTCGAGAGTCTCACGGTTGGTAAATGTTTCTACTGGATCGGAAACATCACTGTCGTCCATCGTCTGAAAATAAAAGAATACATTGTCATGACCTATTTTCTCATTATTAATTTAATAAGCAGTAGGAATTTAGTTTACCAATTCATGAGAGTCTACTTTATCATCATGGTCGAAATCTTCATCATTGTGAGACACATGTTGCTTAACGGTTTCTGTAAGCTGTGAATTAACTTTGATCTGTTCTTCCAACATTTTAACCTTCTCATTAAGTTTGAAGATCGTGGATTCCTTTGTGTCAATTATTGGAAGCAGATATTGTTCCTCTGTCTGTGTTCCTATATCACGAGTTTTTACCTTCGAAACATTGTTCATGTTTTGCTTCTTAGCAGCATTAGAGACTTTGCGTGAGACTGGTCCTGATGTTACGGTGAAGTGTTTTATCGGTTTCCTTTTTATAATTTTTGACCGTTTATTAGTTTTTTCTTCACCGTGGTAGGTATGATTGTGGTGATCACTTGTTGCATCTTCATCAAAAGTTTTCCTTTTCGCAGAGCGCTGAAAACAAAGAAGTATGTATTACATTTTTCATATAGTCACATGGGCAAACTCAAAAGAAAACGTTTGCCTATTGGAGACCTTAACTGCTATTTATAGTCTTACCGTAGCAGCAACATCGGTCTCCCTCGCTGTATTATTGGCATTGCCAACCGTATAGCTAACGGTCCCAACTTTCGGTGAAGTCGCAGCTTCTTTAATTGACTGGTTCTAAAATAAAGAAAAAGTTTCGTTAGGTATTTCACTACGAACCAGCAGAATACACTTTGAATTTAATTTAAATTTAAATCTTACCGGTAACTTAGATGAAAAGAAGCAGCTCAAGAAAAGCTTAGCTGTTTCCACTGATTCATCACGGTCGTCTGCAAAATTAATAAAAATTGGTTCAAATAATTATGTAATTATTTTTACTGATCCGAATCTAATTAAAAAACCATAAGAATAACTTACGCGTATTTTGACTATTCGTATCTCGAATATTGCTTTGTAGGTCCAAAAGTGCCTGAGCTGCATCAAATTCCGAGTTGGCGAAACTTACACCAAACGACGACATTATTGAAACTTTCTGTACTGTAATGAAAACATATTTATAAAAGCTGGAAAGGTTAATAACAGTTCAAATTATGTCTTTTACTAACACAGTTAAAAAGGAGTTAGAAAGTCAGACTTCGGTAAAAATACAAAATAAATATGTAGGCACACTTACGCGCTTTTTGATTTATCTTACAGCAGTTCACTCACAAAACAATTATGCCAAATCGACTGATTGACTAATTGAATAGCAAAGAGAGCTACAACCTCACTCAACACTAAACCAAGGAGTACTGACGAAATTTTTGAAATTATTCTTTTTATGTAGCTCGTTGGTTCAATGGGTCATATAATAAAATACCACGCTGGCCCAGCTCCCCTCAGTTGCTAGTTGAAGTAAATCTCTTTTCCTCCGAACCGATAACTTATTGTCTACAACTATATTCAAGGTTTTGGTACCTGTGAAAGCTTAACTTTTGTTGGACACATGGGTCCTCAGTTGTAAAATATCGAAAGAACAATGATAGTAATTTAGCTTGATGCACCGCATCTTTGACCGGCCATATTTAGACGAAAAAATATTTAATAGGATTATCTTTGCCAATAGATTTTCGAAAACCCTGTTCGTCACTTATCAGAAATGTCCCAATAAAATAATCACCGACATAAAATACCATGCCTAAATAAGTACTATTTAGATAGCTATCTGAAAATATATTTATATGTATTGGTGATTTTTTTTTAAATAAAAATGTCACCGGATAATTGCAAACTCTGTAATATCTTTATTAGTTTGTTATTTCTCGATGTATTATGACCAGATCATAAATTTTTTATTAAAACAAATCCCATTCAAAGTCAATCGTTTCCATTTTATTTGTGTCTTATTGAGTCAAATGAGTGACCTACAATTTCACGCGACATATTATGTATCTGAACTTAAGGTGTTTGCAATAGTGACATAAATAAAATAAAGTTTCCTGGATAAACAGTGAATATTTCGCTGAAATAAAAACGCTCGATTTTGTTAAATAGGTAGGTAAGTACCTACTTATCCTGTGACATTCAAATAAGTTTTAACAATGCAAAATACTAAATATATCTCTACGGGCTTAGGTACCCGAGCTTCCCGTCTTATTCTATATTTGCTAGGTACTCACCCATTCGGCCGGCGAAATTAGGTTTGAACCATGCTAGACTCATTCTTAACTCATTTCTTTTCTTGAATCGTACTTTTGAGCGTTGCTCTTCTATTAAAAACAAACAATGAAACATTTCCCAAAACCGGCACTTGGCAATGACAATGTGTAAATAAAAAAAATAATGATTAAAAAACCAAAACCAAGACCTCTTCCTTTTTTGGAAGTCGGTTAAAAATGGTGCATTAGGCACATGCGTTTTTTCATGCCTAGTAACTTGCGCTAAGATATCTATTGTTAAGTAGTTAGCGTATTACGATATTAAATTAAGTAATTTAATGAAAAGAAAGCAGTTATAATTATGTTTCTAAAAGCAGTTATTAAACAAACAATAAAAAAGTGTAGTTGCACGTATGAAAAATGTTTAATTTACAAACCTACTTTAAATACTCCATCTACCTCTTAAAATACTCCGAACAAACGTACGTGCCCATGTCTTTTTTTTTCTCGTAATTAAAACGTATTACGCGGGTTATATTTTTGCGGGATAAATTTTAAAATTTTTGGAGATTTTCCTGGACGAAGTATTTTATGTTTTTGCCCATGACCTGCAATCTTGGATCCTGGTACCTAATGTTTCTTTGAGATAATTTTTACGGTGAAAACGTTTTTCACGCGGATGAAGCGACGGGAAAGACCTTCAAGCGTTTCTAAAAGTTTCTCGTGGTATTTTAATAATGCTCGTCATTTCCACTGCTCATCGACCTAGGTACCTACTTACTCATTTTTCGGAACGGTAATCCATATCTGTTTGGTCCTTCATTCCAGTTAGACGGCTCACAAGGGACTATAAAACAATTTACTGATCCTTTGTACTTTCAATCTTTTGTTTTAGTATCCTTAAACTTTGGGAATGGATAGATAAAGATGCCAGTGTAATAAAACTTGAATAATACAATTTAGATCATCTAATAATCAAAAAAATCTCAATCTAAAAAGAAGTGTATAAGAATTCTAGCCCAAATTAATAACACGGAGAGCTGCAAACCATAGTTTATAAAATATCAGATTCTTACTCTGTGCCATCAATATACATACTTGACATTTGCATATTTGTTTTTAAACATATCGGCAAGTTCACTAAACATAACATAACATTCGTCATAAAAAGAGGTTATGCGCTAATTAAAATGTAAAGTGTAGTCCCATATTATATGGCAATAAAATGAGTTACCCAACATGTTTAAACAAAGAAATCAGTAACAATATTCCAAAAAAGGCTAAAACTGTACCTAATTCAAAAACGTTCTACTCAGTAAAAGAATATTTAGAGTCTAGCTTACAATATCGATTTTCTCTCATGTACAAAAGTGGCGATCTTTCCTATACAAACAATAAGATTTAGTCAATAATATTTAAATTCATTTAAATTATATAATTTGTACTACCTGAGAAGGATGACATTAATATTGCTGACAAATTGTATTAAATTCAATATTATTGACATTCAATTTTGACATATGTATACTTTCTGATTTTTATTGTAGGTACTTATATAAAAGAAAATAATTATAACACATCTATCATCATTCTACATTAGCATGTTTAATGCATGCTAATTTAGGATGACAAGGGTAGGCGAATGATAATTGCAATGCTTGTAACAGGCAGCTAAGTCATAAGTACCACTAATAATTTAACACCAACATTGTACACTTAGTTCGAAATAAACGAACGACGACTTTGACTTTGAATACGCGTGAAAACATTTTTACGCGCGTGAAGCCGCGGGCAGGAGCTTAAGAACTATGCCTACCTAATAAGAAATCCTTAGTTACCCGTGTCGTAAACCATGACTAAAATAAATAGGTACCTAGCAAAATCGACTTCAAAAAAAAGAGGTTCTCAGTTTGACCCGTATGTTTTTTTACATTGCAAAGTTACAAACGCATTTAGTAATTCTCTATGGAATGATGCGCCGCTCGCACACAGCACCTGATTGATCCATCCGCTGATGGTTTGAGCAGTTGCTGGCTTGTGCGGACGCTTGTTAGTTAATATAAGACTGTTTGTTTGACTGACTTAATGATGGCTTCGCTATCCCAGACTACACTGTCCCAGTACAACGGTATCTATAAACTATGGTGGCAGTACTGTGAAGCAAGCAGACTAAACCCTTTTTAACTAAACAGACTATTTAACGATGGTGCCACTTACGGACCTCTGAATTCTCATCGCTCAGCTCTTTTCTTGCTGTTCGACAGTAGTGTAACTTCTAACGACCAAATTAAAAGGCTTCTAAAAGGCGTTTATGAAGTAAGACCTGCCACTCCAAAATACACTTCTACCTGGGTTCTAAATTTTGTCGCAGAATGGGTGCCTAATCCTAAGTAAACAAGTTTTGGGGAAATTTAATGAAAAGTGAGTTATTCATGGAAAATCAATTTATTTGTCTATTGTAATGGGTTTACAATTATAACATTTATTTAAAACAACCGTCCTCCTTCCAGGCTTGAGACCGGCCGGCACCGGCAATGTTCCGATGGCGGAGTTATTGGCATCTTTTTCATCTTCAATGATGTATAAAAATCATCTGTAACAAATAATTTGCGTTAACATAAATTCATTTTGTACAAAATAAAGTGACAAAATTGCTGATTCTTTTAATCGATTCTGCAAAAATAAATTGCACATCGTAAATAGGTAGGATATTCAAATTTTATTTGAAAATTGGAATATTCGAACAAAATTTTTAGCCTAATTTTATTCTATTTGATGACCAATTTATGTAGGATTTTATTTTAATAACAAAGATTACCTAATATTCATCGGAGTCCGACTCTGGCGAGATGTTCTCCCTGTTAACTTTATGCTTCTGCTTTTTTTTGTTATTTTGACGAGTACGGAACATTTTGCTCTCGTCGGCGCACTTTGTTGTAATACTGGTCCTGTAAGAAGATAGAGTATTTAAATTAATCTGCCTTTATATAAAATTCTTCCGTTACTGATGAGTTCTGACAGACAGACAACGCACAGCCGAAACTGCTGGGCGTAGAAAGCCGAAATTTGCCATGTAAGTTCGGGAACGAAAAAAAATTGGAACTGCGCGTACAAAGTCGCGAGCAAAAGTTAGTTTGTTTATAATTTTCTCGATTTTAAATAAAGTCTTTAGAATTTATTACCTGACTAGATTTTCTGCAACGCTGCATCTGTCAACCACCGTCTGCACAATGTCATTCACCAGAGCGGGGTCCAATTTCTTCTTTGCGGGTTTGTTGGGGAACGCTGGAGATGGCTTTCCTGTGAGGGAATGGGTCGCTAGAACTCTGAAAACAAAAAAGGAGAGCATTAGGCAAGATCCTTAACAGGATTAAAACTGGATGTTAAGAACATAAATCGAAGTTTAAGTACCTGCGAGTAAAAACTGCTGTTAACAATTTTCGTGTTGCACTTGTGTAAGAGTTCCAATTCACATGTCTTAATATCCTTAATGGTATCATAGCAGTGCCAGCTCCTATTGGTACCTGTAAGAAAAAATAGAACAATCAGTGTTAACTACTTATAAAAAAAGTATTTTTCGAATTAAACCATGCAAAATGTCAAAAGAAAAAGTACAAACCAAATCGTCAGCACTTGCATTAACGTTGCTGTTACTAAGTTTTTTCGGAGTATTATTGTATCCAGTGTTTTTGCCAGCATTATATTTTACTTTTACTTTTTCGAGAGTCTCACGGTTGGTAAATGTTTCTACTGGATCGGAAACATCACTGTCGTCCATCGACTGAAAATAAAAGAATACATTGTCATGACCTATTTTCTCATTATTAATTTAATAAGCAGTAGGAATTTAGTTTACCAATTCATGAGAGTCTACTTTATCATCATGGTCGAAATCTTCATCATTGTGAGACACATGTTGCTTAACGGTTTCTGTAAGCTGTGAATTAACTTTGATCTGTTCTTCCAACATTTTAACCTTCTCATTAAGTTTGAAGATCGTGGATTCCTTTGTGTCAATTATTGGAAGCAGATATTGTTCCTCTGTCTGTGTTCCTATATCACGAGTTTTTACCTTCGAAACATTGTTCATGTTTTGCTTCTTAGCAGCATTAGAGACTTTGCGTGAGACTGGTCCTGATGTTACGGTGAAGTGTTTTATCGGTTTCCTTTTTATAATTTTTGACCGTTTATTAGTTTTTTCTTCACCGTGGTAGGTATGATTGTGGTGATCACTTGTTGCATCTTCATCAAAAGTTTTCCTTTTCGCAGAGCGCTGAAAACAAAGAAGTATGTATTACATTTTTCATATAGTCACATGGGCAAACTCAAAAGAAAACGTTTGCCTATTGGAGACCTTAACTGCTATTTATAGTCTTACCGTAGCAGCAACATCGGTCTCCCTCGCTGTATTATTGGCATTGCCAACCGTATGGCTAACGGTCCCAACTTTCGGTGAAGTCGCAGCTTCTTTAATTGACTGGTTCTAAAATAAAGAAAAAGTTTCGTTAGGTATTTCACTACGAACCAGCAGAATACACTTTGAATTTAATTTAAATTTAAATCTTACCGGTAACTTAGATGAAAAGAAGCAGCTCAAGAAAAGCTTAGCTGTTTCCACTGATTCATCACGGTCGTCTGCAAAATTAATAAAAATTGGTTCAAATAATTATGTAATTATTTTTACTGATCCGAATCTAATTAAAAAACCATAAGAATAACTTACGCGTATTTTGACTATTCGTATCTCGAATATTGCTTTGTAGGTCCAAAAGTGCCTGAGCTGCATCAAATTCCGAGTTGGCGAAACTTACACCAAACGACGACATTATTGAAACTTTCTGTACTGTAATGAAAACATATTTATAAAAGCTGGAAAGGTTAATAACAGTTCAAATTATGTCTTTTACTAACACAGTTAAAAAGGAGTTAGAAAGTCAGACTTCGGTAAAAATACAAAATAAATATGTAGGCACACTTACGCGCTTTTTGATTTATCTTATAGCAGTTCACTCACAAAACAATTATGCCAAATCGACTGATTGACTAATTGAATAGCAAAGAGAGCTACAACCTCACTCAACACTAAACCAAGGAGTACTGACGAAATTTTTGAAATTATTCTTTTTATGTAGCTCGTTGGTTCAATGGGTCATATAATAAAATACCACGCTGGCCCAGCTCCCCTCAGTTGCTAGTTGAAGTAAATCTCTTTTCCTCCGAACCGATAACTTATTGTCTACAACTATATTCAAGGTTTTGGTACCTGTGAAAGCTTAACTTTTGTTGGACACATGGGTCCTCAGTTGTAAAATATCGAAAGAACAATGATAGTAATTTAGCTTGATGCACCGCATCTTTGACCGGCCATATTTAGACGAAAAAATATTTAATAGGATTATCTTTGCCAATAGATTTTCGAAAACCCTGTTCGTCACTTATCAGAAATGTCCCAATAAAATAATCACCGACATAAAATACCATGCCTAAATAAGTACTATTTAGATAGCTATCTGAAAATATATTTATATGTATTGGTGATTTTTTTTTAAATAAAAATGTCACCGGATAATTGCAAACTCTGTAATATCTTTATTAGTTTGTTATTTCTCGATGTATTATGACCAGATCATAAATTTTTTATTAAAACAAATCCCATTCAAAGTCAATCGTTTCCATTTTATTTGTGTCTTATTGAGTCAAATGAGTGACCTACAATTTCACGCGACATATTATGTATCTGAACTTAAGGTGTTTGCAATAGTGACATAAATAAAATAAAGTTTCCTGGATAAACAGTGAATATTTCGCTGAAATAAAAACGCTCGATTTTGTTAAATAGGTAGGTAAGTACCTACTTATCCTGTGACATTCAAATAAGTTTTAACAATGCAAAATACTAAATATATCTCTACGGGCTTAGGTACCCGAGCTTCCCGTCTTATTCTATATTTGCTAGGTACTCACCCATTCGGCCGGCGAAATTAGGTTTGAACCATGCTAGACTCATTCTTAACTCATTTCTTTTCTTGAATCGTACTTTTGAGCGTTGCTCTTCTATTAAAAACAAACAATGAAACATTTCCCAAAACCGGCACTTGGCAATGACAATGTGTAAATAAAAAAAATAATGATTAAAAAACCAAAACCAAGACCTCTTCCTTTTTTGGAAGTCGGTTAAGAATGGTGCATTAGGCACATGCGTTTTTTCATGCCTAGTAACTTGCGCTAAGATATCTATTGTTAAGTAGTTAGCGTATTACGATATTAAATTAAGTAATTTAATGAAAAGAAAGCAGTTATAATTATGTTTCTAAAAGCAGTTATTAAACAAACAATAAAAAGTGTAGTTGCACGTATGAAAAATGTTTAATTTACAAACCTACTTTAAATACTCCATCTACCTCTTAAAATACTCCGAACAAACGTACGTGCCCATGTCTTTTTTTTTCTCGTAATTAAAACGTATTACGCGGGTTATATTTTTGCGGGATAAATTTTAAAATTTTTGGAGATTTTCCTGGACGAAGTATTTTATGTTTTTGCCCATGACCTGCAATCTTGGATCCTGGTACCTAATGTTTCTTTGAGATAATTTTTACGGTGAAAACGTTTTTCACGCGGATGAAGCGACGGGAAAGACCTTCAAGCGTTTCTAAAAGTTTCTCGTGGTATTTTAATAATGCTCGTCATTTCCACTGCTCATCGACCTAGGTACCTACTTACTCATTTCTCGGAACGGTAATCCATATCTGTTTGGTCCTTCATTCCAGTTAGACGGCTCACAAGGGACTATAAAACAATTTACTGATCCTTTGTACTTTCAATCTTTTGTTTTAGTATCCTTAAACTTTGGGAATGGATAGATAAAGATGCCAGTGTAATAAAACTTGAATAATACAATTTAGATCATCTAAAAATCAAAAAAATCTCAATCTAAAAAGAAGTGTATAAGAATTCTAGCCCAAATTAATAACACGGAGAGCTGCAAACCATATTTTATAAAATATCAGATTCTTACTCTGTGCCATCAATATACATACTTGACATTTGCATATTTGTTTTTAAACATATCGGCAAGTTCACTAAACATAACATAACATTCGTCATAAAAAGAGGTTACGCGCTAATTAAAATGTAAAGTGTAGTCCCATATTATATGGCAATAAAATGAGTTACCCAACATGTTTAAACAAAGAAATCAGTAACAATATTCCAAAAAAGGCTAAAACTGTACCTAATTCAAAAACGTTCTACTCAGTAAAAGAATATTTAGAGTCTAGCTTACAATATCGATTTTCTCTCATGTACAAAAGTGGCGATCTTTCCTATACAAACAATAAGATTTAGTCAATAATATTTAAATTCATTTAAATTATATAATTTGTACTACCTGAGAAGGATGACATTAATATTGCTGACAAATTGTATTAAATTCAATATTATTGACATTCAATTTTGACATATATATACTTTCTGATTTTTATTGTAGGTACTTATATAAAAGAAAATAATTATAACACATCTATCATCATTCTACATTAGCATGTTTAATGCATGCTAATTTAGGATGACAAGGGTAGGCGAATGATAATTGCAATGCTTGTAACAGGCAGCTAAGTCATAAGTACCACTAATAATTTAACACCAACATTGTAGGTACACTTAGTTCGAAATAAACGAACGACGACTTTGACTTTGAATACGCGTGAAAACATTTTTACGCGCGTGAAGCCGCGGGCAGGAGCTATTAAGAACTATGCCTACCTAATAAGAAATCCTTAGTTACCCGTGTCGTAAACCATGACTAAAATAAATAGGTACCTAGCAAAATCGACTTCAAAAAAAAGAGGTTCTCAGTTTGACCCGTATGTTTTTTTACATTGCAAAGTTACAAACGCATTTAGTAATTTTCTATGGAATGATGCGCCGCTCGCACACAGCACCTGATTGATCCATCCGCTGACGGTTTGAGCAGTTGCTGGCTTGTGCGGACGCTTGTTAGTTAATATAAGACTGTTTGTTTGACTGACTTAATGATGGCTTCGCTATCCCAGACTACACTGTCCCAGTACAACGGTATCTATAAACTATGGTGGCAGTACTGTGAAGCAAGCAGACTAAACCCTTTTTAACTAAACAGACTATTTAACGATGGTGCCACTTACGGACCTCTGAATTCTCATCGCTCAGCTCTTTTCTTGCTGTTCGACAGTAGTGTAACTTCTAACGACCAAATTAAAAGGCTTCTAAAAGGCGTTTATGAAGTAAGACCTGCCACTCCAAAATACACTTCTACCTGGGTTCTAAATTTTGTCGCAGAATGGGTGCCTAATCCTAAGTAAACAAGTTTTGGGGAAATTTAATGAAAAGTGAGTTATTCATGGAAAATCAATTTATTTGTCTATTGTAATGGGTTTACAATTATAACATTTATTTAAAACAACCGTCCTCCTTCCAGGCTTGAGACCGGCCGGCACCGGCAATGTTCCGATGGCGGAGTTATTGGCATCTTTTTCATCTTCAATGATGTATAAAAATCATCTGTAACAAATAATTTGCGTTAACATAAATTCATTTTGTACAAAATAAAGTGACAAAATTGCTGATTCTTTTAATCGATTCTGCAAAAATAAATTGCACATCGTAAATAGGTAGGATATTCAAATTTTATTTGAAAATTGGAATATTCGAACAAAATTTTTAGCCTAATTTTATTCTATTTGATGACCAATTTATGTAGGATTTTATTTTAATAACAAAGATTACCTAATATTCATCGGAGTCCGACTCTGGCGAGATGTTCTCCCTGTTAACTTTATGCTTCTGCTTTTTTTTGTTATTTTGACGAGTACGGAACATTTTGCTCTCGTCGGCGCACTTTGTTGTAATACTGGTCCTGTAAGAAGATAGAGTATTTAAATTAATCTGCCTTTATATAAAATTCTTCCGTTATTGATGAGTTCTGACAGACAGACAACGCACAGCCGAAACTGCTGGGCGTAGAAAGCCGAAATTTGCCATGTAAGTTCGGGAACGAAAAAAAATTGGAACTGCGCGTACAAAGTCGCGAGCAAAAGTTAGTTTGTTTATAATTTTCTCGATTTTAAATAAAGTCTTTAGAATTTATTACCTGACTAGATTTTCTGCAACGCTGCATCTGTCAACCACCGTCTGCACAATGTCATTCACCAGAGCGGGGTCCAATTTCTTCTTTGCGGGTTTGTTGGGGAACGCTGGAGATGGCTTTCCTGTGAGGGAATGGGTCGCTAGAACTCTGAAAACAAAAAAGGAGAGCATTAGGCAAGATCCTTAACAGGATTAAAACTGGATGTTAAGAACATAAATCGAAGTTTAAGTACCTGCGAGTAAAAACTGCTGTTAACAATTTTCGTGTTGCACTTGTGTAAGAGTTCCAATTCACATGTCTAAATATCCTTAATGGTATCATAGCAGTGCCAGCTCCTATTGGTACCTGTAAGAAAAAATAGAACAATCAGTGTTAACTACTTATAAAAAAAGTATTTTTCGAATTAAACCATGCAAAATGTCAAAAGAAAAAGTACAAACCAAATCGTCAGCACTTGCATTAACGTTGCTGTTACTAAGTTTTTTCGGAGTATTATTGTATCCAGTGTTTTTGCCAGCATTATATTTTACTTTTACTTTTTCGAGAGTCTCACGGTTGGTAAATGTTTCTACTGGATCGGAAACATCACTGTCGTCCATCGTCTGAAAATAAAAGAATACATTGTCATGACCTATTTTCTCATTATTAATTTAATAAGCAGTAGGAATTTAGTTTACCAATTCATGAGAGTCTACTTTATCATCATGGTCGAAATCTTCATCATTGTGAGACACATGTTGCTTAACGGTTTCTGTAAGCTGTGAATTAACTTTGATCTGTTCTTCCAACATTTTAACCTTCTCATTAAGTTTGAAGATCGTGGATTCCTTTGTGTCAATTATTGGTAGCAGATATTGTTCCTCTGTCTGTGTTCCTATATCACGAGTTTTTACCTTCGAAACATTGTTCATGTTTTGCTTCTTAGCAGCATTAGAGACTTTGCGTGAGACTGGTCCTGATGTTACGGTGAAGTGTTTTATCGGTTTCCTTTTTATAATTTTTGACCGTTTATTAGTTTTTTCTTCACCGTGGTAGGTATGATTGTGGTGATCACTTGTTGCATCTTCATCAAAAGTTTTCCTTTTCGCAGAGCGCTGAAAACAAAGAAGTATGTATTACATTTTTCATATAGTCACATGGGCAAACTCAAAAGAAAACGTTTGCCTATTGGAGACCTTAACTGCTATTTATAGTCTTACCGTAGCAGCAACATCGGTCTCCCTCGCTGTATTATTGGCATTGCCAACCGTATGGCTAACGGTCCCAACTTTCGGTGAAGTCGCAGCTTCTTTAATTGACTGGTTCTAAAATAAAGAAAAAGTTTCGTTAGGTATTTCACTACGAACCAGCAGAATACACTTTGAATTTAATTTAAATTTAAATCTTACCGGTAACTTAGATGAAAAGAAGCAGCTCAAGAAAAGCTTAGCTGTTTCCACTGATTCATCACGTTCGTCTGCAAAATTAATAAAAATTGGTTCAAATATGTAATTATTTTTACTGATCCGAATCTAATTAAAAAACCATAAGAATAACTTACGCGTATTTTGACTATTCGTATCTCGAATATTGCTTTGTAGGTCCAAAAGTGCCTGAGCTGCATCAAATTCCGAGTTGGCGAAACTTACACCAAACGACGACATTATTGAAACTTTCTGTACTGTAATGAAAACATATTTATAAAAGCTGGAAAGGTTAATAACAGTTCAAATTATGTCTTTTACTAACACAGTTAAAAAAGAGTTAGAAAGTCAGACTTCGGTAAAAATACAAAATAAATATGTAGGCACACTTACGCGCTTTTTGATTTATCTTACAGCAGTTCACTCACAAAACAATTATGCCAAATCGACTGATTGACTAATTGAATAGCAAAGAGAGCTACAACCTCACTCAACACTAAACCAAGGAGTACTGACGAAATTTTTGAAATTATTCTTTTTATGTAGCTCGTTGGTTCAATGGGTCATATAATAAAATACCACGCTGGCCCAGCTCCCCTCAGTTGCTAGTTGAAGTAAATCTCTTTTCCTCCGAACCGATAACTTATTGTCTACAACTATATTCAAGGTTTTGGTACCTGTGAAAGCTTAACTTTTGTTGGACACATGGGTCCTCAGTTGTAAAATATCGAAAGAACAATGATAGTAATTTAGCTTGATGCACCGCATCTTTGACCGGCCATATTTAGACGAAAAAATATTTAATAGGATTATCTTTGCCAATAGATTTTCGAAAACCCTGTTCGTCACTTATCAGAAATGTCCCAATAAAATAATCACCGACATAAAATACCATGCCTAAATAAGTACTATTTAGATAGCTATCTGAAAATATATTTATATGTATTGGTGATTTTTTTTTTTAAATAAAAATGTCACCGGATAATTGCAAACTCTGTAATATCTTTATTAGTTTGTTATTTTTCGATGTATTGTGACCAGATCATTAATTTTTTATTAAAACAAATCCCATTCAAAGTCAATCGTTTCCATTTTATTTGTGTCTTATTGAGTCAAATGAGTGACCTACAATTTCACGCGACATATTATGTATCTGAACTTAAGGTGTTTGCAATAGTGACATAAATAAAATAAAGTTTCCTGGATAAACAGTGAATATTTCGCTGAAATAAAAACGCTCGATTTTGTTAAATAGGTAGGTAAGTACCTACTTATCCTGTGACATTCAAATAAGTTTTAACAATGCAAAATACTAAATATATCTCTACGGGCTTAGGTACCCGAGCTTCCCGTCTTATTCTATATTTGCTAGGTACTTACCCATTCGGCCGGCGAAATTAGGTTTGAACCATGCTAGAATTCTTAACTCATTTCTTTTCTTGAATCGTACTTTTGAGCGTTGCTCTTCTATTAAAAACAAACAATGAAACATTTCCCAAAACCGGCACTTGGCAATGACAATGTGTAAATAAAAAAAATAATGATTAAAAAACCAAAACCAAGACCTCTTCCTTTTTTGGAAGTCGGTTAAAAATGGTGCATTAGGCACATGCGTTTTTTCATGCCTAGTAACTTGCGCTAAGATATCTATTGTTAAGTAGTTAGCGTATTACGATATTAAATTAAGTAATTTAATGAAAAGAAAGCAGTTATAATTATGTTTCTAAAAGCAGTTATTAAACAAACAATAAAAAAGTGTAGTTGCACGTATGAAAAATGTTTAATTTACAAACCTACTTTAAATACTCCATCTACCTCTTAAAATACTCCGAACAAACGTACGTGCCCATGTCTTTTTTTTTCTCGTAATTAAAACGTATTACGCGGGTTATATTTTTGCGGGATAAATTTTAAAATACCTCTGTCTACACCCCACACGTTTGTGATACAAAAGTTAGCTTAATTTTTGGAGATTTTCCTGGACGAAGTATTTTATGTTTTTGCCCATGACCTGCAATCTTGGATCCTGGTACCTAATGTTTCTTTGAGATAATTTTTACGGTGAAAACGTTTTTCACGCGGATGCAGCGACGGGAAAGACCTTCAAGCGTTTCTAAAAGTTTCTCGTGGTATTTTAATAATGCTCGTCATTTCCACTGCTCATCGACCTAGGTACCTACTTACTCATTTCTCGGAACGGTAATCCATATCTGTTTGGTCCTTCATTCCAGTTAGACGGCTCACAAGGGACTATAAAACAATTTACTGATCCTTTGTACTTTCAATCTTTTGTTTTAGTATCCTTAAACTTTGGGAATGGATAGATAAAGATGCCAGTGTAATAAAACTTGAATAATACAATTTAGATCATCTAAAAATCAAAAAAATCTCAATCTAAAAAGAAGTGTATAAGAATTCTAGCCCAAATTAATAACACGGAGAGCTGCAAACCATAGTTTATAAAATATCAAATTCTTACTCTGTGCCATCAATATACATACTTGACATTTGCATATTTGTTTTTAAACATATCGGCAAGTTCACTAAACATAACATAACATTCGTCATAAAAAGAGGTTATGCGCTAATTAAAATGTAAAGTGTAGTCCCATATTATATGGCAATAAAATGAGTTACCCAACATGTTCAAACAAAGAAATCAGTAACAATATTCCAAAAAAGGCTGAAACTGTACCTAATCCAAAAACGTTCTACTCAGTAAAAGAATATTTAGAGTCTAGCTTACAATATCGATTTTCTCTCATGTACAAAAGTGGCGATCTTTCCTATACAAACAATAAGATTTAGTCAATCCTATTTAAATTCATTTAAATTATATAATTTGTACTACCTGAGAAGGATGACATTAATATTGCTGACAAATTGTATTAAATTCAATATTATTGACATTCAATTTTGACATATATATACTTTCTGAATTTTATATAAAAGAAAATAATTATAACACATCTATCATCATTCTACATTAGCATGTTTAATGCATGCTAATTTAGGATGACAAGGGTAGGCGAATGATAATTGCAATGCTTGTAACAGGCAGCTAAGTCATAAGTACCACTAATAATTTAACACCAACATTGTACACTTAGTTCGAAATAAACGAACGACGACTTTGACTTTGAATACGCGTGAAAACATTTTTACGCGCGTGAAGCCGCGGGCAGGAGCTATTAAGAACTATGCCTACCTAATAAGAAATCCTTTGTTACCCGTGTCGTAAACCATGACTAAAATAAATAGGTACCTAGCAAAATCGACTTCAAAAAAAAGAGGTTCTCAGTTTGACCCGTATGTTTTTTTACATTGCAAAGTTACAAACGCATTTATTAATTTTCTATGGAATGATGCGCCGCTCGCACACAGCACCTGATTGATCCATCCGCTGATGGTTTGAGCAGTTGCTGGCTTGTGCGGACGCTTGTTAGTTAATATAAGACTGTTTGTTTGACTGACTTAATGATGGCTTCGCTATCCCAGACTACACTGTCCCAGTACAACGGTATCTATAAACTATGGTGGCAGTACTGTGAAGCAAGCAGACTAAACCCTTTTTAACTAAACAGACTATTTAACGATGGTGCCACTTACGGACCTCTGAATTCTCATCGCTCAGCTCTTTTCTTGCTGTTCGACAGTAGTGTAACTTCTAACGACCAAATTAAAAGGCTTCTAAAAGGCGTTTATAAAGTAAGACCTGCCACTCCAAAATACACTTCTACCTGGGTTCTAAATTTTGTCGCAGAATGGGTGCCTAATCCTAAGTAAACAAGTTTTGGGGAAATTTAATGAAAAGTGAGTTATTCATGGAAACTCAATTTATTTGTCTATTGTAATGGGTTTACAATTATAACATTTATTTAAAACAACCGTCCTCCTTCCAGGCTTGAGACCGGCCGGCACCGGCAATGTTCCGATGGCGGAGTTATTGGCATCTTTTTCATCTTCAATGATGTATAAAAATCATCTGTAACAAATAATTTGCGTTAACATAAATTCATTTTGTACAAAATAAAGTGACAAAATTGCTGATTCTTTTAATCGATTCTGCAAAAATAAATTGCACATCGTAAATAGGTAGGATATTCAAATTTTATTTGAAAATTGGAATATTCGAACAAAATTTTTAGCCTAATTTTATTCTATTTGATGACCAATTTATGTAGGATTTTATTTTAATAACAAAGATTACCTAATATTCATCGGAGTCCGACTCTGGCGAGATGTTCTCCCTGTTAACTTTATGCTTCTGCTTTTTTTTGTTATTTTGACGAGTACGGAACATTTTGCTCTCGTCGGCGCACTTTGTTGTAATACTGGTCCTGTAAGAAGATAGAGTATTTAAATTAATCTGCCTTTATATAAAATTCTTCCGTTACTGATGAGTTCTGACAGACAGACAACGCACAGCCGAAACTGCTGGGCGTAGAAAGCCGAAATTTGCCATGTAAGTTCGGGAACGAAAAAAAATTGGAACTGCGCGTACAAAGTCGCGAGCAAAAGTTAGTTTGTTTATAATTTTCTCGATTTTAAATAAAGTCTTTAGAATTTATTACCTGACTAGATTTTCTGCAACGCTGCATCTGTCAACCACCGTCTGCACAATGTCATTCACCAGAGCGGGGTCCAATTTCTTCTTTGCGGGTTTGTTGGGGAACGCTGGAGATGGCTTTCCTGTGAGGGAATGGGTCGCTAGAACTCTGAAAACAAAAAAGGAGAGCATTAGGCAAGATCCTTAACAGGATTAAAACTGGATGTTAAGAACATAAATCGAAGTTTAAGTACCTGCGAGTAAAAACTGCTGTTAACAATTTTCGTGTTGCACTTGTGTAAGAGTTCCAATTCACATGTCTAAATATCCTTAATGGTATCATAGCAGTGCCAGCTCCTATTGGTACCTGTAAGAAAAAATAGAACAATCAGTGTTAACTACTTATAAAAAAAGTATTTTTCGAATTAAACCATGCAAAATGTCAAAAGAAAAAGTACAAACCAAATCGTCAGCACTAGCATTAACGTTGCTGTTACTAAGTTTTTTCGGAGTATTATTGTATCCAGTGTTTTTGCCAGCATTATATTTTACTTTTACTTTTTCGAGAGTCTCACGGTTGGTAAATGTTTCTACTGGATCGGAAACATCACTGTCGTCCATCGTCTGAAAATAAAAGAATACATTGTCATGACCTATTTTCTCATTATTAATTTAATAAGCAGTAGGAATTTAGTTTACCAATTCATGAGAGTCTACTTTATCATCATGGTCGAAATCTTCATCATTGTGAGACACATGTTGCTTAACGGTTTCTGTAAGCTGTGAATTAACTTTGATCTGTTCTTCCAACATTTTAACCTTCTCATTAAGTTTGAAGATCGTGGATTCTTTTGTGTCAATTATTGGAAGCAGATATTGTTCCTCTGTCTGTGTTCCTATATCACGAGTTTTTACCTTCGAAACATTGTTCATGTTTTGCTTCTTAGCAGCATTAGAGACTTTGCGTGAGACTGGTCCTGATGTTACGGTGAAGTGTTTTATCGGTTTCCTTTTTATAATTTTTGACCGTTTATTAGTTTTTTCTTCACCGTGGTAGGTATGATTGTGGTGATCACTTGTTGCATCTTCATCAAAAGTTTTCCTTTTCGCAGAGCGCTGAAAACAAAGAAGTATGTATTACATTTTTCATATAGTCACATGGGCAAACTCAAAAGAAAACGTTTGCCTATTGGAGACCTTAACTGCTATTTATAGTCTTACCGTAGCAGCAACATCGGTCTCCCTCGCTGTATTATTGGCATTGCCAACCGTATAGCTAACGGTCCCAACTTTCGGTGAAGTCGCAGCTTCTTTAATTGACTGGTTCTAAAATAAAGAAAAAGTTTCGTTAGGTATTTCACTACGAACCAGCAGAATACACTTTGAATTTAATTTAAATTTAAATCTTACCGGTAACTTAGATGAAAAGAAGCAGCTCAAGAAAAGCTTAGCTGTTTCCACTGATTCATCACGGTCGTCTGCAAAATTAATAAAAATTGGTTCAAATAATTATGTAATTATTTTTACTGATCCGAATCTAATTAAAAAACCATAAGAATAACTTACGCGTATTTTGACTATTCGTATCTCGAATATTGCTTTGTAGGTCCAAAAGTGCCTGAGCTGCATCAAATTCCGAGTTGGCGAAACTTACACCAAACGACGACATTATTGAAACTTTCTGTACTGTAATGAAAACATATTTATAAAAGCTGGAAAGGTTAATAACAGTTCAAATTATGTCTTTTACTAACACAGTTAAAAAGGAGTTAGAAAGTCAGACTTCTGTAAAAATACAAAATAAATATGTAGGCACACTTACGCGCTTTTTGATTTATCTTACAGCAGTTCACTCACAAAACAATTATGCCAAATCGACTGATTGACTAATTGAATAGCAAAGAGAGCTACAACCTCACTCAACACTAAACCAAGGAGTACTGACGAAATTTTTGAAATTATTCTTTTTATGTAGCTCGTTGGTTCAATGGGTCATATAATAAAATACCACGCTGGCCCAGCTCCCCTCAGTTGCTAGTTGAAGTAAATCTCTTTTCCTCCGAACCGATAACTTATTGTCTACAACTATATTCAAGGTTTTGGTACCTGTGAAAGCTTAACTTTTGTTGGACACATGGGTCCTCAGTTGTAAAATATCGAAAGAACAATGATAGTAATTTAGCTTGATGCACCGCATCTTTGACCGGCCATATTTAGACGAAAAAATATTTAATAGGATTATCTTTGCCAATAGATTTTCGAAAACCCTGTTCGTCACTTATCAGAAATGTCCCAATAAAATAATCACCGACATAAAATACCATGCCTAAATAAGTACTATTTAGATAGCTATCTGAAAATATATTTATATGTATTGGTGATTTTTTTTTAAATAAAAATGTCACCGGATAATTGCAAACTCTGTAATATCTTTATTAGTTTGTTATTTCTCGATGTATTATGACCAGATCATAAATTTTTTATTAAAACAAATCCCATTCAAAGTCAGTCGTTTCCATTTTATTTGTGTCTTATTGAGTCAAATGAGTGACCTACAATTTCACGCGACATATTATGTATCTGAACTTAAGGTGTTTGCAATAGTGACATAAATAAAATAAAGTTTCCTGGATAAACAGTGAATATTTCGCTGAAATAAAAACGCTCGATTTTGTTAAATAGGTAGGTAAGTACCTACTTATCCTGTGACATTCAAATAAGTTTTAACAATGCAAAATACTAAATATATCTCTACGGGCTTAGGTACCCGAGCTTCCCGTCTTATTCTATATTTGCTAGGTACTTACCCATTCGGCCGGCGAAATTAGGTTTGAACCATGCTAGAATTCTTAACTCATTTCTTTTCTTGAATCGTACTTTTGAGCGTTGCTCTTCTATTAAAAACAAACAATGAAACATTTCCCAAAACCGGCACTTGGCAATGACAATGTGTAAATAAAAAAAATAATGATTAAAAAACCAAAACCAAGACCTCTTCCTTTTTTGGAAGTCGGTTTAAAATGGTGCATTAGGCACATGCGTTTTTTCATGCCTAGTAACTTGCGCTAAGATATCTATTGTTAAGTAGTTAGCGTATTACGATATTAAATTAAGTAATTTAATGAAAAGAAAGCAGTTATAATTATGTTTCTAAAAGCAGTTATTAAACAAACAATAAAAAAGTGTAGTTGCACGTATGAAAAATGTTTAATTTACAAACCTACTTTAAATACTCCATCTACCTCTTAAAATACTCCGAACAAACGTATGTGCCCATGTCTTTTTTTTTCTCGTAATTAAAACGTATTACGCGGGTTATATTTTTGCGGGATAAATTTTAAAATTTTTGGAGATTTTCCTGGACGAAGTATTTTATGTTTTTGCCCATGACCTGCAATCTTGGATCCTGGTACCTAATGTTTCTTTGAGATAATTTTTACGGTGAAAACGTTTTTCACGCGGATGAAGCGACGGGAAAGACCTTCAAGCGTTTCTAAAAGTTTCTCGTGGTATTTTAATAATGCTCGTCATTTCCACTGCTCATCGACCTAGATACCTACTTACTCATTTTTCGGAACGGTAATCCATATCTGTTTGGTCCTTCATTCCAGTTAGACGGCTCACAAGGGACTATAAAACAATTTACTGATCCTTTGTACTTTCAATCTTTTGTTTTAGTATCCTTAAACTTTGGGAATGGATAGATAAAGATGCCAGTGTAATAAAACTTGAATAATACAATTTAGATCATCTAAAAATCAAAAAAATCTCAATCTAAAAAGAAGTGTATAAGAATTCTAGCCCAAATTAATAACACGGAGAGCTGCAAACCATAGTTTATAAAATATCAGATTCTTACTCTGTGCCATCAATATACATACTTGACATTTGCATATTTGTTTTTAAACATATCGGCAAGTTCACTAAACATAACATAACATTCGTCATAAAAAGAGGTTATGCGCTAATTAAAATGTAAAGTGTAGTCCCATATTATATGGCAATAAAATGAGTTACCCAACATGTTTAAACAAAGAAATCAGTAACAATATTCCAAAAAAGGCTAAAACTGTACCTAATTCAAAAACGTTCTACTCAGTAAAAGAATATTTAGAGTCTAGCTTACAATATCGATTTTCTCTCATGTACAAAAGTGGCGATCTTTCCTATACAAACAATAAGATTTAGTCAATAATATTTAAATTCATTTAAATTATATAATTTGTACTACCTGAGAAGGATGACATTAATATTGCTGACAAATTGTATTAAATTCAATATTATTGACATTCAATTTTGACATATGTATACTTTCTGATTTTTATTGTAGGTACTTATATAAAAGAAAATAATTATAACACATCTATCATCATTCTACATTAGCATGTTTAATGCATGCTAATTTAGGATGACAAGGGTAGGCGAATGATAATTGCAATGCTTGTAACAGGCAGCTAAGTCATAAGTACCACTAATAATTTAACACCAACATTGTACACTTAGTTCGAAATAAACGAACGACGACTTTGACTTTGAATACGCGTGAAAACATTTTTACGCGCGTGAAGCCGCGGGCAGGAGCTATTAAGAACTATGCCTACCTAATAAGAAATCCTTTGTTACCCGTGTCGTAAACCATGACTAAAATAAATAGGTACCTAGCAAAATCGACTTCAAAAAAAAGAGGTTCTCAGTTTGACCCGTATGTTTTTTTACATTGCAAAGTTACAAACGCATTTAGTAATTTTCTATGGAATGATGCGCCGCTCGCACACAGCACCTGATTGATCCATCCGCTGATGGTTTGAGCAGTTGCTGGCTTGTGCGGACGCTTGTTAGTTAATATAAGACTGTTTGTTTGACTGACTTAATGATGGCTTCGCTATCCCAGACTACACTGTCCCAGTACAACGGTATCTATAAACTATGGTGGCAGAACTGTGAAGCAAGCAGACTAAACCCTTTTTAACTAAACAGACTATTTAACGATGGTGCCACTTACGGACCTCTGAATTCTCATCGCTCAGCTCTTTTCTTGCTGTTCGACAGTAGTGTAACTTCTAACGACCAAATTAAAAGGCTTCTAAAAGGCGTTTATGAAGTAAGACCTGCCACTCCAAAATACACTTCTACCTGGGTTCTAAATTTTGTCGCAGAATGGGTGCCTAATCCTAAGTAAACAAGTTTTGGGGAAATTTAATGAAAAGTGAGTTATTCATGGAAAATCAATTTATTTGTCTATTGTAATGGGTTTACAATTATAACATTTATTTAAAACAACCGTCCTCCTTCCAGGCTTGAGACCGGCCGGCACCGGCAATGTTCCGATGGCGGAGTTATTGGCATCTTTTTCATCTTCAATGATGTATAAAAATCATCTGTAACAAATAATTTGCGTTAACATAAATTCATTTTGTACAAAATAAAGTGACAAAATTGCTGATTCTTTTAATCGATTCTGCAAAAATAAATTGCACAATATCGTAAATAGGTAGGATATTCAAATTTTATTTGAAGATGGAATATTCGAACAAAATTTTTAGCCTAATTTTATTCTATTTGATGACCAATTTATGTAGGATTTTATTTTAATAACAAAGATTACCTAATATTCATCGGAGTCCGACTCTGGCGAGATGTTCTCCCTGTTAACTTTATGCTTCTGCTTTTTTTTGTTATTTTGACGAGTACGGAACATTTTGCTCTCGTCGGCGCACTTTGTTGTAATACTGGTCCTGTAAGAAGATAGAGTATTTAAATTAATCTGCCTTTATATAAAATTCTTCCGTTACTGATGAGTTCTGACAGACAGACAACGCACAGCCGAAACTGCTGGGCGTAGAAAGCCGAAATTTGCCATGTAAGTTCGGGAACGAAAAAAAATTGGAACTGCGCGTACAAAGTCGCGAGCAAAAGTTAGTTTGTTTATAATTTTCTCGATTTTAAATAAAGTCTTTAGAATTTATTACCTGACTAGATTTTCTGCAACGCTGCATCTGTCAACCACCGTCTGCACAATGTCATTCACCAGAGCGGGGTCCAATTTCTTCTTTGCGGGTTTGTTGGGGAACGCTGGAGATGGCTTTCCTGTGAGGGAATGGGTCGCTAGAACTCTGAAAACAAAAAAGGAGAGCATTAGGCAAGATCCTTAACAGGATTAAAACTGGATGTTAAGAACATAAATCGAAGTTTAAGTACCTGCGAGTAAAAACTGCTGTTAACAATTTTCGTGTTGCACTTGTGTAAGAGTTCCAAAATTCACATGTCTAAATATCCTTAATGGTATCATAGCAGTGCCAGCTCCTATTGGTACCTGTAAGAAAAAATAGAACAATCAGTGTTAACTACTTATAAAAAAAGTATTTTTCGAATTAAACCATGCAAAATGTCAAAAGAAAAAGTACAAACCAAATCGTCAGCACTTGCATTAACGTTGCTGTTACTAAGTTTTTTCGGAGTATTATTGTATCCAGTGTTTTTGCCAGCATTATATTTTACTTTTACTTTTTCGACAGTCTCACGGTTGGTAAATGTTTCTACTGGATCGGAAACATCACTGTCGTCCATCGTCTGAAAATAAAAGAATACATTGTCATGACCTATTTTCTCATTATTAATTTAATAAGCAGTAGGAATTTAGTTTACCAATTCATGAGAGTCTACTTTATCATCATGGTCGAAATCTTCATCATTGTGAGACACATGTTGCTTAACGGTTTCTGTAAGCTGTGAATTAACTTTGATCTGTTCTTCCAACATTTTAACCTTCTCATTAAGTTTGAAGATCGTGGATTCCTTTGTATATTGTTCCTCTGTCTGTGTTCCTATATCACGAGTTTTTACCTTCGAAACATTGTTCATGTTTTGCTTCTTAGCAGCATTAGAGACTTTGCGTGAGACTGGTCCTGATGTTACGGTGAAGTGTTTTATCGGTTTCCTTTTTATAATTTTTGACCGTTTATTAGTTTTTTCTTCACCGTGGTAGGTATGATTGTGGTGATCACTTGTTGCATCTTCATCAAAAGTTTTCCTTTTCGCAGAGCGCTGAAAACAAAGAAGTATGTATTACATTTTTCATATAGTCACATGGGCAAACTCAAAAGAAAACGTTTGCCTATTGGAGACCTTAACTGCTATTTATAGTCTTACCGTAGCAGCAACATCGGTCTCCCTCGCTGTATTATTGGCATTGCCAACCGTATGGCTAACGGTCCCAACTTTCGGTGACGTCGCAGCTTCTTTAATTGACTGGTTCTAAAATAAAGAAAAAGTTTCGTTAGGTATTTTACTACGAACCAGCAGAATACACTTTGAATTTAATTTAAATTTAAATCTTACCGGTAACTTAGATGAAAAGAAGCAGCTCAAGAAAAGCTTAGCTGTTTCCACTGATTCATCACGGTCGTCTGCAAAATTAATAAAAATTGGTTCAAATATGTAATTATTTTTACTGATCCGAATCTAATTAAAAAACCATAAGAATAACTTACGCGTATTTTGACTATTCGTATCTCGAATATTGCTTTGTAGGTCCAAAAGTGCCTGAGCTGCATCAAATTCCGAGTTGGCGAAACTTACACCAAACGACGACATTATTGAAACTTTCTGTACTGTAATGAAAACATATTTATAAAAGCTGGAAAGGTTAATAACAGTTCAAATTATGTCTTTTACTAACACAGTTAAAAAGGAGTTAGAAAGTCAGACTTCGGTAAAAATACAAAATAAATATGTAGGCACACTTACGCGCTTTTTGATTTATCTTACAGCAGTTCACTCACAAAACAATTATGCCAAATCGACTGATTGACTAATTGAATAGCAAAGAGAGCTACAACCTCACTCAACACTAAACCAAGGAGTACTGACGAAATTTTTGAAATTATTCTTTTTATGTAGCTCGTTGGTTCAATGGGTCATATAATAAAATACCACGCTGGCCCAGCTCCCCTCAGTTGCTAGTTGAAGTAAATCTCTTTTCCTCCGAACCGATAACTTATTGTCTACAACTATATTCAAGGTTTTGGTACCTGTGAAAGCTTAGCTTTTGTTGGACACATGGGTCCTCAGTTGTAAAATATCGAAAGAACAATGATAGTAATTTAGCTTGATGCACCGCATCTTTGACCGGCCATATTTAGACGAAAAAATATTTAATAGGATTATCTTTGCCAATAGATTTTCGAAGACCCTGTTCGTCACTTATCAGAAATGTCCCAATAAAATAATCACCGACATAAAATACCATGCCTAAATAAGTACTATTTAGATAGCTATCTGAAAATATATTTATATGTATTGGTGATTTTTTTTTTAAATAAAAATGTCACCGGATAATTGCAAACTCTGTAATATCTTTATTAGTTTGTTATTTCTCGATGTATTATGACCAGATCATAAATTTTTTATTAAAACAAATCCCATTCAAAGTCAATCGTTTCCATTTTATTTGTGTCTTATTGAGTCAAATGAGTGACCTACAATTTCACGCGACATATTATGTATCTGAACTTAAGGTGTTTGCAATAGTGACATAAATAAAATAAAGTTTCCTGGATAAACAGTGAATATTTCGCTGAAATAAAAACGCTCGATTTTGTTAAATAGGTAGGTAAGTACCTACTTATCCTGTGACATTCAAATAAGTTTTAACAATGCAAAATACTAAATATATCTCTACGGGCTTAGGTACCCGAGCTTCCCGTCTTATTCTATATTTGCTAGGTACTCACCCATTCGGCCGGCGAAATTAGGTTTGAACCATGCTAGACTCATTCTTAACTCATTTCTTTTCTTGAATCGTACTTTTGAGCGTTGCTCTTCTATTAAAAACAAACAATGAAACATTTCCCAAAACCGGCACTTGGCAATGACAATGTGTAAATAAAAAAAATAATGATTAAAAAACCAAAACCAAGACCTCTTCCTTTTTTGGAAGTCGGTTAAAAATGGTGCATTAGGCACATGCGTTTTTTCATGCCTAGTAACTTGCGCTAAGATATCTATTGTTAAGTAGTTAGCGTATTACGATATTAAATTAAGTAATTTAATGAAAAGAAAGCAGTTATAATTATGTTTCTAAAAGCAGTTATTAAACAAACAATAAAAAAGTGTAGTTGCACGTATGAAAAATGTTTAATTTACAAACCTACTTTAAATACTCCATCTACCTCTTAAAATACTCCGAACAAACGTACGTGCCCATGTCTTTTTTTTTCTCGTAATTAAAACGTATTACGCGGGTTATATTTTTGCGGGATAAATTTTAAAATTTTTGGAGATTTTCCTGGACGAAGTATTTTATGTTTTTGCCCATGACCTGCAATCTTGGATCCTGGTACCTAATGTTTCTTTGAGATAATTTTTACGGTGAAAACGTTTTTCACGCGGATGAAGCGACGGGAAAGACCTTCAAGCGTTTCAAAAAGTTTCTCGTGGTATTTTAATAATGCTCGTCATTTCCACTGCTCATCGACCTAGGTACCTACTTACTCATTTTTCGGAACGGTAATCCATATCTGTTTGGTCCTTCATTCCAGTTAGACGGCTCACAAGGGACTATAAAACAATTTACTGATCCTTTGTACTTTCAATCTTTTGTTTTAGTATCCTTAAACTTTGGGAATGGATAGATAAAGATGCCAGTGTAATAAAACTTGAATAATACAATTTAGATCATCTAAAAATCAAAAAAATCTCAATCTAAAAAGAAGTGTATAAGAATTCTAGCCCAAATTAATAACACGGAGAGCTGCAAACCATAGTTTATAAAATATCAGATTCTTACTCTGTGCCATCAATATACATACTTGACATTTGCATATTTGTTTTTAAACATATCGGCAAGTTCACTAAACATAACATAACATTCGTCATAAAAAGAGGTTATGCGCTAATTAAAATGTAAAGTGTAGTCCCATATTATATGGCAATAAAATGAGTTACCCAACATGTTTAAACAAAGAAATCAGTAACAATATTCCAAAAAAGGCTAAAACTGTACCTAATTCAAAAACGTTCTACTCAGTAAAAGAATATTTAGAGTCTAGCTTACAATATCGATTTTCTCTCATGTACAAAAGTGATGATGATCGAGTGAGTGATCTTTCCTATACAAACAATAAGATTTAGTCAATAATATTTAAATTCATTTAAATTATATAATTTGTACTACCTGAGAAGGATGACATTAATATTGCTGACAAATTGTATTAAATTCAATATTATTGACATTCAATTTTGACATATATATACTTTCTGAATTTTATATAAAAGAAAATAATTATAACACATCTATCATCATTCTACATTAGCATGTTTAATGCATGCTAATTTAGGATGACAAGGGTAGGCGAATGATAATTGCAATGCTTGTAACAGGCAGCTAAGTCATAAGTACCACTAATAATTTAACACCAACATTGTACACTTAGTTCGAAATAAACGAACGACGACTTTGACTTTGAATACGCGTGAAAACATTTTTACGCGCGTGAAGCCGCGGGCAGGAGCTATTAAGAACTATGCCTACCTAATAAGAAATCCTTAGTTACCCGTGTCGTAAACCATAACTAAAATAAATAGGTACCTAGCAAAATCGACTTCAAAAAAAAGAGGTTCTCAGTTTGACCCGTATGTTTTTTTACATTGCAAAGTTACAAACGCATTTAGTAATTTTCTATGGAATGATGCGCCGCTCGCACACAGCACCTGATTGATCCATCCGCTGATGGTTTGAGCAGTTGCTGGCTTGTGCGGACGCTTGTTAGTTAATATAAGACTGTTTGTTTGACTGACTTAATGATGGCTTCGCTATCCCAGACTACACTGTCCCAGTACAACGGTATCTATAAACTATGGTGGCAGTACTGTGAAGCAAGCAGACTAAACCCTTTTTAACTAAACAGACTATTTAACGATGGTGCCACTTACGGACCTCTGAATTCTCATCGCTCAGCTCTTTTCTTGCTGTTCGACAGTAGTGTAACTTCTAACGACCAAATTAAAAGGCTTCTAAAAGGCGTTTATGAAGTAAGACCTGCCACTCCAAAATACACTTCTACCTGGGTTCTAAATTTTGTCGCAGAATGGGTGCCTAATCCTAAGTAAACAAGTTTTGGGGAAATTTAATGAAAAGTGAGTTATTCATGGAAAATCAATTTATTTGTCTATTGTAATGGGTTTACAATTATAACATTTATTTAAAACAACCGTCCTCCTTCCAGGCTTGAGACCGGCCGGCACCGGCAATGTTCCGATGGCGGAGTTATTGGCATCTTTTTCATCTTCAATGATGTATAAAAATCATCTGTAACAAATAATTTGCGTTAACATAAATTCATTTTGTACAAAATAAAGTGACAAAATTGCTGATTCTTTTAATCGATTCTGCAAAAATAAATTGCACATCGTAAATAGGTAGGATATTCAAATTTTATTTGAAAATTGGAATATTCGAACAAAATTTTTAGCCTAATTTTATTCTATTTGATGACCAATTTATGTAGGATTTTATTTTAATAACAAAGATTACCTAATATTCATCGGAGTCCGACTCTGGCGAGATGTTCTCCCTGTTAACTTTATGCTTCTGCTTTTTTTTGTTATTTTGACGAGTACGGAACATTTTGCTCTCGTCGGCGCACTTTGTTGTAATACTGGTCCTGTAAGAAGATAGAGTATTTAAATTAATCTGCCTTAAATGTCATCAATAGGTATATATAAAATTCTTCCGTTACTGATGAGTTCTGACAGACAGACAACGCACAGCCGAAACTGCTGGGCGTAGAAAGCCGAAATTTGCCATGTAAGTTCGGGAACGAAAAAAAATTGGAACTGCGCGTACAAAGTCGCGAGCAAAAGTTAGTTTGTTTATAATTTTCTCGATTTTAAATAAAGTCTTTAGAATTTATTACCTGACTAGATTTTCTGCAACGCTGCATCTGTCAACCACCGTCTGCACAATGTCATTCACCAGAGCGGGGTCCAATTTCTTCTTTGCGGGTTTGTTGGGGAACGCTGGAGATGGCTTTCCTGTGAGGGAATGGGTCGCTAGAACTCTGAAAACAAAAAAGGAGAGCATTAGGCAAGATCCTTAACAGGATTAAAACTGGATGTTAAGAACATAAATCGAAGTTTAAGTACCTGCGAGTAAAAACTGCTGTTAACAATTTTCGTGTTGCACTTGTGTAAGAGTTCCAATTCACATGTCTAAATATCCTTAATGGTATCATAGCAGTGCCAGCTCCTATTGGTACCTGTAAGAAAAAATAGAACAATCAGTGTTAACTACTTATAAAAAAAGTATTTTTCGAATTAAACCATGCAAAATGTCAAAAGAAAAAGTACAAACCAAATCGTCAGCACTTGCATTAACGTTGCTGTTACTAAGTTTTTTCGGAGTATTATTGTATCCAGTGTTTTTGCCAGCATTATATTTTACTTTTACTTTTTCGAGAGTCTCACGGTTGGTAAATGTTTCTACTGGATCGGAAACATCACTGTCGTCCATCGTCTGAAAATAAAAGAATACATTGTCATGACCTATTTTCTCATTATTAATTTAATAAGCAGTAGGAATTTAGTTTACCAATTCATGAGAGTCTACTTTATCATCATGGTCGAAATCTTCATCATTGTGAGACACATGTTGCTTAACGGTTTCTGTAAGCTGTGAATTAACTTTGATCTGTTCTTCCAACATTTTAACCTTCTCATTAAGTTTGAAGATCGTGGATTCCTTTGTGTCAATTATTGGAAGCAGATAATGTTCCTCTGTCTGTGTTCCTATATCACGAGTTTTTACCTTCGAAACATTGTTCATGTTTTGCTTCTTAGCAGCATTAGAGACTTTGCGTGAGACTGGTCCTGATGTTACGGTGAAGTGTTTTATCGGTTTCCTTTTTATAATTTTTGACCGTTTATTAGTTTTTTCTTCACCGTGGTAGGTATGATTGTGGTGATCACTTGTTGCATCTTCATCAAAAGTTTTCCTTTTCGCAGAGCGCTGAAAACAAAGAAGTATGTATTACATTTTTCATATAGTCACATGGGCAAACTCAAAAGAAAACGTTTGCCTATTGGAGACCTTAACTGCTATTTATAGTCTTACCGTAGCAGCAACATCGGTCTCCCTCGCTGTATTATTGGCATTGCCAACCGTATGGCTAACGGTCCCAACTTTCGGTGAAGTCGCAGCTTCTTTAATTGACTGGTTCTAAAATAAAGAAAAAGTTTCGTTAGGTATTTCACTACGAACCAGCAGAATACACTTTGAATTTAATTTAAATTTAAATCTTACCGGTAACTTAGATGAAAAGAAGCAGCTCAAGAAAAGCTTAGCTGTTTCCACTGATTCATCACGGTCGTCTGCAAAATTAATAAAAATTGGTTCAAATATGTAATTATTTTTACTGATCCGAATCTAATTAAAAAACCATAAGAATAACTTACGCGTATTTTGACTATTCGTATCTCGAATATTGCTTTGTAGGTCCAAAAGTGCCTGAGCTGCATCAAATTCCGAGTTGGCGAAACTTACACCAAACGACGACATTATTGAAACTTTCTGTACTGTAATGAAAACATATTTATAAAAGCTGGAAAGGTTAATAACAGTTCAAATTATGTCTTTTACTAACACAGTTAAAAAGGAGTTAGAAAGTCAGACTTCGGTAAAAATACAAAATAAATATGTAGGCACACTTACGCGCTTTTTGATTTATCTTACAGCAGTTCACTCACAAAACAATTATGCCAAATCGACTGATTGACTAATTGAATAGCAAAGAGAGCTACAACCTCACTCAACACTAAACCAAGGAGTACTGACGAAATTTTTGAAATTATTCTTTTTATGTAGCTCGTTGGTTCAATGGGTCATATAATAAAATACCACGCTGGCCCAGCTCCCCTCAGTTGCTAGTTGAAGTAAATCTCTTTTCCTCCGAACCGATAACTTATTGTCTACAACTATATTCAAGGTTTTGGTACCTGTGAAAGCTTAACTTTTGTTGGACACATGGGTCCTCAGTTGTAAAATATCGAAAGAACAATGATAGTAATTTAGCTTGATGCACCGCATCTTTGACCGGCCATATTTAGACGAAAAAATATTTAATAGGATTATCTTTGCCAATAGATTTTCGAAAACCCTGTTCGTCACTTATCAGAAATGTCCCAATAAAATAATCACCGACATAAAATACCATGCCTAAATAAGTACTATTTAGATAGCTATCTGAAAATATATTTATATGTATTGGTGATTTTTTTTTAAATAAAAATGTCACCGGATAATTGCAAACTCTGTAATATCTTTATTAGTTTGTTATTTCTCGATGTATTATGACCAGATCATAAATTTTTTATTAAAACAAATCCCATTCAAAGTCAATCGTTTCCATTTTATTTGTGTCTTATTGAGTCAAATGAGTGACCTACAATTTCACGCGACATATTATGTATCTGAACTTAAGGTGTTTGCAATAGTGACATAAATAAAATAAAGTTTCCTGGATAAACAGTGAATATTTCGCTGAAATAAAAACGCTCGATTTTGTTAAATAGGTAGGTAAGTACCTACTTATCCTGTGACATTCAAATAAGTTTTAACAATGCAAAATACTAAATATATCTCTACGGGCTTAGGTACCCGAGCTTCCCGTCTTATTCTATATTTGCTAGGTACTCACCCATTCGGCCGGCGAAATTAGGTTTGAACCATGCTAGACTCATTCTTAACTCATTTCTTTTCTTGAATCGTACTTTTGAGCGTTGCTCTTCTATTAAAAACAAACAATGAAACATTTCCCAAAACCGGCACTTGGCAATGACAATGTGTAAATAAAAAAAATAATGATTAAAAAACCAAAACCAAGACCTCTTCCTTTTTTGGAAGTCGGTTAAGAATGGTGCATTAGGCACATGCGTTTTTTCATGCCTAGTAACTTGCGCTAAGATATCTATTGTTAAGTAGTTAGCGTATTACGATATTAAATTAAGTAATTTAATGAAAAGAAAGCAGTTATAATTATGTTTCTAAAAGCAGTTATTAAACAAACAATAAAAAAGTGTAGTTGCACGTATGAAAAATGTTTAATTTACAAACCTACTTTAAATACTCCATCTACCTCTTAAAATACTCCGAACAAACGTACGTGCCCGTGTCTTTTTTTTTCTCGTAATTAAAACGTATTACGCGGGTTATATTTTTGCGGGATAAATTTTAAAATTTTTGGAGATTTTCCTGGACGAAGTATTTTATGTTTTTGCCCATGACCTGCAATCTTGGATCCTGGTACCTAATGTTTCTTTGAGATAATTTTTACGGTGAAAACGTTTTTCACGCGGATGAAGCGACGGGAAAGACCTTCAAGCGTTTCTAAAAGTTTCTCGTGGTATTTTAATAATGCTCGTCATTTCCACTGCTCATCGACCTAGGTACCTACTTACTCATTTTTCGGAACGGTAATCCATATCTGTTTGGTCCTTCATTCCAGTTAGACGGCTCACAAGGGACTATAAAACAATTTACTGATCCTTTGTACTTTCAATCTTTTGTTTTAGTATCCTTAAACTTTGGGAATGGATAGATAAAGATGCCAGTGTAATAAAACTTGAATAATACAATTTAGATCATCTAAAAATCAAAAAAATCTCAATCTAAAAAGAAGTGTATAAGAATTCTAGCCCAAATTAATAACACGGAGAGCTGCAAACCATAGTTTATAAAATATCAGATTCTTACTCTGTGCCATCAATATACATACTTGACATTTGCATATTTGTTTTTAAACATATCGGCAAGTTCACTAAACATAACATAACATTCGTCATAAAAAGAGGTTATGCGCTAATTAAAATGTAAAGTGTAGTCCCATATTATATGGCAATAAAATGAGTTACCCAACATGTTTAAACAAAGAAATCAGTAACAATATTCCAAAAAAGGCTAAAACTGTACCTAATTCAAAAACGTTCTACTCAGTAAAAGAATATTTAGAGTCTAGCTTACAATATCGATTTTCTCTCATGTACAAAAGTGGCGATCTTTCCTATACAAACAATAAGATTTAGTCAATAATATTTAAATTCATTTAAATTATATAATTTGTACTACCTGAGAAGGATGACATTAATATTGCTGACAAATTGTATTAAATTCAATATTATTGACATTCAATTTTGACATATGTATACTTTCTGATTTTTATTGTAGGTACTTATATAAAAGAAAATAATTATAACACATCTATCATCATTCTACATTAGCATGTTTAATGCATGCTAATTTAGGATGACAAGGGTAGGCGAATGATAATTGCAATGCTTGTAACAGGCAGCTAAGTCATAAGTACCACTAATAATTTAACACCAACATTGTACACTTAGTTCGAAATAAACGAACGACGACTTTGACTTTGAATACGCGTGAAAACATTTTTACGCGCGTGAAGCCGCGGGCAGGAGCTATTAAGAACTATGCCTACCTAATAAGAAATCCTTAGTTACCCGTGTCGTAAACCATGACTAAAATAAATAGGTACCTAGCAAAATCGACTTCAAAAAAAAGAGGTTCTCAGTTTGACCCGTATGTTTTTTTACATTGCAAAGTTACAAACGCATTTAGTAATTTTCTATGGAATGATGCGCCGCTCGCACACAGCACCTGATTGATCCATCCGCTGATGGTTTGAGCAGTTGCTGGCTTGTGCGGACGCTTGTTAGTTAATATAAGACTGTTTGTTTGACTGACTTAATGATGGCTTCGCTATCCCAGACTACACTGTCCCAGTACAACGGTATCTATAAACTATGGTGGCAGTACTGTGAAGCAAGCAGACTAAACCCTTTTTAACTAAACAGACTATTTAACGATGGTGCCACTTACGGACCTCTGAATTCTCATCGCTCAGCTCTTTTCTTGCTGTTCGACAGTAGTGTAACTTCTAACGACCAAATTAAAAGGCTTCTAAAAGGCGTTTATAAAGTAAGACCTGCCACTCCAAAATACACTTCTACCTGGGTTCTAAATTTTGTCGCAGAATGGGTGCCTAATCCTAAGTAAACAAGTTTTGGGGAAATTTAATGAAAAGTGAGTTATTCATGGAAAATCAATTTATTTGTCTATTGTAATGGGTTTACAATTATAACATTTATTTAAAACAACCGTCCTCCTTCCAGGCTTGAGACCGGCCGGCACCGGCAATGTTCCGATGGCGGAGTTATTGGCATCTTTTTCATCTTCAATGATGTATAAAAATCATCTGTAACAAATAATTTGCGTTAACATAAATTCATTTTGTACAAAATAAAGTGACAAAATTGCTGATTCTTTTAATCGATTCTGCAAAAATAAATTGCACATCGTAAATAGGTAGGATATTCAAATTTTATTTGAAAATTGGAATATTCGAACAAAATTTTTAGCCTAATTTTATTCTATTTGATGACCAATTTATGTAGGATTTTATTTTAATAACAAAGATTACCTAATATTCATCGGAGTCCGACTCTGGCGAGATGTTCTCCCTGTTAACTTTATGCTTCTGCTTTTTTTTGTTATTTTGACGAGTACGGAACATTTTGCTCTCGTCGGCGCACTTTGTTGTAATACTGGTCCTGTAAGAAGATAGAGTATTTAAATTAATCTGCCTTTATATAAAATTCTTCCGTTACTGATGAGTTCTGACAGACAGACAACGCACAGCCGAAACTGCTGGGCGTAGAAAGCCGAAATTTGCCATGTAAGTTCGGGAACGAAAAAAAATTGGAACTGCGCGTACAAAGTCGCGAGCAAAAGTTAGTTTGTTTATAATTTTCTCGATTTTAAATAAAGTCTTTAGAATTTATTACCTGACTAGATTTTCTGCAACGCTGCATCTGTCAACCACCGTCTGCACAATGTCATTCACCAGAGCGGGGTCCAATTTCTTCTTTGCGGGTTTGTTGGGGAACGCTGGAGATGGCTTTCCTGTGAGGGAATGGGTCGCTAGAACTCTGAAAACAAAAAAGGAGAGCATTAGGCAAGATCCTTAACAGGATTAAAACTGGATGTTAAGAACATAAATCGAAGTTTAAGTACCTGCGAGTAAAAACTGCTGTTAACAATTTTCGTGTTGCACTTGTGTAAGAGTTCCAATTCACATGTCTTAATATCCTTAATGGTATCATAGCAGTGCCAGCTCCTATTGGTACCTGTAAGAAAAAATAGAACAATCAGTGTTAACTACTTATAAAAAAAGTATTTTTCGAATTAAACCATGCAAAATGTCAAAAGAAAAAGTACAAACCAAATCGTCAGCACTTGTAAGTTTTTTCGGAGTATTATTGTATCCAGTGTTTTTGCCAGCATTATATTTTACTTTTACTTTTTCGAGAGTCTCACGGTTGGTAAATGTTTCTACTGGATCGGAAACATCACTGTCGTCCATCGTCTGAAAATAAAAGAATACATTGTCATGACCTATTTTCTCATTATTAATTTAATAAGCAGTAGGAATTTAGTTTACCAATTCATGAGAGTCTACTTTATCATCATGGTCGAAATCTTCATCATTGTGAGACACATGTTGCTTAACGGTTTCTGTAAGCTGTGAATTAACTTTGATCTGTTCTTCCAACATTTTAACCTTCTCATTAAGTTTGAAGATCGTGGATTCCTTTGTGTCAATTATTGGAAGCAGATATTGTTCCTCTGTCTGTGTTCCTATATCACGAGTTTTTACCTTCGAAACATTGTTCATGTTTTGCTTCTTAGCAGCATTAGAGACTTTGCGTGAGACTGGTCCTGATGTTACGGTGAAGTGTTTTATCGGTTTCCTTTTTATAATTTTTGACCGTTTATTAGTTTTTTCTTCACCGTGGTAGGTATGATTGTGGTGATCACTTGTTGCATCTTCATCAAAAGTTTTCCTTTTCGCAGAGCGCTGAAAACAAAGAAGTATGTATTACATTTTTCATATAGTCACATGGGCAAACTCAAAAGAAAACGTTTGCCTATTGGAGACCTTAACTGCTATTTATAGTCTTACCGTAGCAGCAACATCGGTCTCCCTCGCTGTATTATTGGCATTGCCAACCGTATAGCTAACGGTCCCAACTTTCGGTGAAGTCGCAGCTTCTTTAATTGACTGGTTCTAAAATAAAGAAAAAGTTTCGTTAGGTATTTCACTACGAACCAGCAGAATACACTTTGAATTTAATTTAAATTTAAATCTTACCGGTAACTTAGATGAAAAGAAGCAGCTCAAGAAAAGCTTAGCTGTTTCCACTGATTCATCACGGTCGTCTGCAAAATTAATAAAAATTGGTTCAAATAATTATGTAATTATTTTTACTGATCCGAATCTAATTAAAAAACCATAAGAATAACTTACGCGTATTTTGACTATTCGTATCTCGAATATTGCTTTGTAGGTCCAAAAGTGCCTGAGCTGCATCAAATTCCGAGTTGGCGAAACTTACACCAAACGACGACATTATTGAAACTTTCTGTACTGTAATGAAAACATATTTATAAAAGCTGGAAAGGTTAATAACAGTTCAAATTATGTCTTTTACTAACACAGTTAAAAAGGAGTTAGAAAGTCAGACTTCGGTAAAAATACAAAATAAATATGTAGGCACACTTACGCGCTTTTTGATTTATCTTACAGCAGTTCACTCACAAAACAATTATGCCAAATCGACTGATTGACTAATTGAATAGCAAAGAGAGCTACAACCTCACTCAACACTAAACCAAGGAGTACTGACGAAATTTTTGAAATTATTCTTTTTATGTAGCTCGTTGGTTCAATGGGTCATATAATAAAATACCACGCTGGCCCAGCTCCCCTCAGTTGCTAGTTGAAGTAAATCTCTTTTCCTCCGAACCGATAACTTATTGTCTACAACTATATTCAAGGTTTTGGTACCTGTGAAAGCTTAGCTTTTGTTGGACACATGGGTCCTCAGTTGTAAAATATCGAAAGAACAATGATAGTAATTTAGCTTGATGCACCGCATCTTTGACCGGCCATATTTAGACGAAAAAATATTTAATAGGATTATCTTTGCCAATAGATTTTCGAAAACCCTGTTCGTCACTTATCAGAAATGTCCCAATAAAATAATCACCGACATAAAATACCATGCCTAAAAAAGTACTATTTAGATAGCTATCTGAAAATATATTTATATGTATTGGTGATTTTTTTTTAAATAAAAATGTCACCGGATAATTGCAAACTCTGTAATATCTTTATTAGTTTGTTATTTCTCGATGTATTATGACCAGATCATAATTTTTTTATTAAAACAAATCCCATTCAAAGTCAATCGTTTCCATTTTATTTGTGTCTTATTGAGTCAAATGAGTGACCTACAATTTCACGCGACATATTATGTATCTGAACTTAAGGTGTTTGCAATAGTGACATAAATAAAATAAAGTTTCCTGGATAAACAGTGAATATTTCGCTGAAATAAAAACGCTCGATTTTGTTAAATAGGTAGGTAAGTACCTACTTATCCTGTGACATTCAAATAAGTTTTAACAATGCAAAATACTAAATATATCTCTACGGGCTTAGGTACCCGAGCTTCCCGTCTTATTCTATATTTGCTAGGTACTCACCCATTCGGCCGGCGAAATTAGGTTTGAACCATGCTAGACTCATTCTTAACTCATTTCTTTTCTTGAATCGTACTTTTGAGCGTTGCTCTTCTATTAAAAACAAACAATGAAACATTTCCCAAAACCGGCACTTGGCAATGACAATGTGTAAATAAAAAAAATAATGATTAAAAAACCAAAACCAAGACCTCTTCCTTTTTTGGAAGTCGGTTAAAAATGGTGCATTAGGCACATGCGTTTTTTCATGCCTAGTAACTTGCGCTAAGATATCTATTGTTAAGTAGTTAGCGTATTACGATATTAAATTAAGTAATTTAATGAAAAGAAAGCAGTTATAATTATGTTTCTAAAAGCAGTTATTAAACAAACAATAAAAAAGTGTAGTTGCACGTATGAAAAATGTTTAATTTACAAACCTACTTTAAATACTCCATCTACCTCTTAAAATACTCCGAACAAACGTACGTGCCCATGTCTTTTTTTTTCTCGTAATTAAAACGTATTACGCGGGTTATATTTTTGCGGGATAAATTTTAAAATTTTTGGAGATTTTCCTGGACGAAGTATTTTATGTTTTTGCCCATGACCTGCAATCTTGGATCCTGGTACCTAATGTTTCTTTGAGATAATTTTTACGGTGAAAACGTTTTTCACGCGGATGAAGCGACGGGAAAGACCTTCAAGCGTTTCTAAAAGTTTCTCGTGGTATTTTAATAATGCTCGTCATTTCCACTGCTCATCGACCTAGGTACCTACTTACTCATTTTTCGGAACGGTAATCCATATCTGTTTGGTCCTTCATTCCAGTTAGACGGCTCACAAGGGACTATAAAACAATTTACTGATCCTTTGTACTTTCAATCTTTTGTTTTAGTATCCTTAAACTTTGGGAATGGATAGATAAAGATGCCAGTGTAATAAAACTTGAATAATACAATTTAGATCATCTAAAAATCAAAAAAATCTCAATCTAAAAAGAAGTGTATAAGAATTCTAGCCCAAATTAATAACACGGAGAGCTGCAAACCATAGTTTATAAAATATCAGATTCTTACTCTGTGCCATCAATATACATACTTGACATTTGCATATTTGTTTTTAAACATATCGGCAAGTTCACTAAACATAACATAACATTCGTCATAAAAAGAGGTTATGCGCTAATTAAAATGTAAAGTGTAGTCCCATATTATATGGCAATAAAATGAGTTACCCAACATGTTTAAACAAAGAAATCAGTAACAATATTCCAAAAAAGGCTAAAACTGTACCTAATTCAAAAACGTTCTACTCAGTAAAAGAATATTTAGAGTCTAGCTTACAATATCGATTTTCTCTCATGTACAAAAGTGATGATGATCGAGTGAGTGATCTTTCCTATACAAACAATAAGATTTAGTCAATAATATTTAAATTCATTTAAATTATATAATTTGTACTACCTGAGAAGGATGACATTAATATTGCTGACAAATTGTATTAAATTCAATATTATTGACATTCAATTTTGACATATATATACTTTCTGAATTTTATATAAAAGAAAATAATTATAACACATCTATCATCATTCTACATTAGCATGTTTAATGCATGCTAATTTAGGATGACAAGGGTAGGCGAATGATAATTGCAATGCTTGTAACAGGCAGCTAAGTCATAAGTACCACTAATAATTTAACACCAACATTGTACACTTAGTTCGAAATAAACGAACGACGACTTTGACTTTGAATACGCGTGAAAACATTTTTACGCGCGTGAAGCCGCGGGCAGGAGCTATTAAGAACTATGCCTACCTAATAAGAAATCCTTAGTTACCCGTGTCGTAAACCATAACTAAAATAAATAGGTACCTAGCAAAATCGACTTCAAAAAAAAGAGGTTCTCAGTTTGACCCGTATGTTTTTTTACATTGCAAAGTTACAAACGCATTTAGTAATTTTCTATGGAATGATGCGCCGCTCGCACACAGCACCTGATTGATCCATCCGCTGATGGTTTGAGCAGTTGCTGGCTTGTGCGGACGCTTGTTAGTTAATATAAGACTGTTTGTTTGACTGACTTAATGATGGCTTCGCTATCCCAGACTACACTGTCCCAGTACAACGGTATCTATAAACTATGGTGGCAGAACTGTGAAGCAAGCAGACTAAACCCTTTTTAACTAAACAGACTATTTAACGATGGTGCCACTTACGGACCTCTGAATTCTCATCGCTCAGCTCTTTTCTTGCTGTTCGACAGTAGTGTAACTTCTAACGACCAAATTAAAAGGCTTCTAAAAGGCGTTTATGAAGTAAGACCTGCCACTCCAAAATACACTTCTACCTGGGTTCTAAATTTTGTCGCAGAATGGGTGCCTAATCCTAAGTAAACAAGTTTTGGGGAAATTTAATGAAAAGTGAGTTATTCATGGAAAATCAATTTATTTGTCTATTGTAATGGGTTTACAATTATAACATTTATTTAAAACAACCGTCCTCCTTCCAGGCTTGAGACCGGCCGGCACCGGCAATGTTCCGATGGCGGAGTTATTGGCATCTTTTTCATCTTCAATGATGTATAAAAATCATCTGTAACAAATAATTTGCGTTAACATAAATTCATTTTGTACAAAATAAAGTGACAAAATTGCTGATTCTTTTAATCGATTCTGCAAAAATAAATTGCACATCGTAAATAGGTAGGATATTCAAATTTTATTTGAAAATTGGAATATTCGAACAAAATTTTTAGCCTAATTTTATTCTATTTGATGACCAATTTATGTAGGATTTTATTTTAATAACAAAGATTACCTAATATTCATCGGAGTCCGACTCTGGCGAGATGTTCTCCCTGTTAACTTTATGCTTCTGCTTTTTTTTGTTATTTTGACGAGTACGGAACATTTTGCTCTCGTCGGCGCACTTTGTTGTAATACTGGTCCTGTAAGAAGATAGAGTATTTAAATTAATCTGCCTTTATATAAAATTCTTCCGTTACTGATGAGTTCTGACAGACAGACAACGCACAGCCGAAACTGCTGGGCGTAGAAAGCCGAAATTTGCCATGTAAGTTCGGGAACGAAAAAAAATTGGAACTGCGCGTACAAAGTCGCGAGCAAAAGTTAGTTTGTTTATAATTTTCTCGATTTTAAATAAAGTCTTTAGAATTTATTACCTGACTAGATTTTCTGCAACGCTGCATCTGTCAACCACCGTCTGCACAATGTCATTCACCAGAGCGGGGTCCAATTTCTTCTTTGCGGGTTTGTTGGGGAACGCTGGAGATGGCTTTCCTGTGAGGGAATGGGTCGCTAGAACTCTGAAAACAAAAAAGGAGAGCATTAGGCAAGATCCTTAACAGGATTAAAACTGGATGTTAAGAACATAAATCGAAGTTTAAGTACCTGCGAGTAAAAACTGCTGTTAACAATTTTCGTGTTGCACTTGTGTAAGAGTTCCAATTCACATGTCTAAATATCCTTAATGGTATCATAGCAGTGCCAGCTCCTATTGGTACCTGTAAGAAAAAATAGAACAATCAGTGTTAACTACTTATAAAAAAAGTATTTTTCGAATTAAACCATGCAAAATGTCAAAAGAAAAAGTACAAACCAAATCGTCAGCACTTGCATTAACGTTGCTGTTACTAAGTTTTTTCGGAGTATTATTGTATCCAGTGTTTTTGCCAGCATTATATTTTACTTTTACTTTTTCGAGAGTCTCACGGTTGGTAAATGTTTCTACTGGATCGGAAACATCACTGTCGTCCATCGTCTGAAAATAAAAGAATACATTGTCATGACCTATTTTCTCATTATTAATTTAATAAGCAGTAGGAATTTAGTTTACCAATTCATGAGAGTCTACTTTATCATCATGGTCGAAATCTTCATCATTGTGAGACACATGTTGCTTAACGGTTTCTGTAAGCTGTGAATTAACTTTGATCTGTTCTTCCAACATTTTAACCTTCTCATTAAGTTTGAAGATCGTGGATTCCTTTGTGTCAATTATTGGAAGCAGATAATGTTCCTCTGTCTGTGTTCCTATATCACGAGTTTTTACCTTCGAAACATTGTTCATGTTTTGCTTCTTAGCAGCATTAGAGACTTTGCGTGAGACTGGTCCTGATGTTACGGTGAAGTGTTTTATCGGTTTCCTTTTTATAATTTTTGACCGTTTATTAGTTTTTTCTTCACCGTGGTAGGTATGATTGTGGTGATCACTTGTTGCATCTTCATCAAAAGTTTTCCTTTTCGCAGAGCGCTGAAAACAAAGAAGTATGTATTACATTTTTCATATAGTCACATGGGCAAACTCAAAAGAAAACGTTTGCCTATTGGAGACCTTAACTGCTATTTATAGTCTTACCGTAGCAGCAACATCGGTCTCCCTCGCTGTATTATTGGCATTGCCAACCGTATGGCTAACGGTCCCAACTTTCGGTGAAGTCGCAGCTTCTTTAATTGACTGGTTCTAAAATAAAGAAAAAGTTTCGTTAGGTATTTCACTACGAACCAGCAGAATACACTTTGAATTTAATTTAAATTTAAATCTTACCGGTAACTTAGATGAAAAGAAGCAGCTCAAGAAAAGCTTAGCTGTTTCCACTGATTCATCACGGTCGTCTGCAAAATTAATAAAAATTGGTTCAAATATGTAATTATTTTTACTGATCCGAATCTAATTAAAAAACCATAAGAATAACTTACGCGTATTTTGACTATTCGTATCTCGAATATTGCTTTGTAGGTCCAAAAGTGCCTGAGCTGCATCAAATTCCGAGTTGGCGAAACTTACACCAAACGACGACATTATTGAAACTTTCTGTACTGTAATGAAAACATATTTATAAAAGCTGGAAAGGTTAATAACAGTTCAAATTATGTCTTTTACTAACACAGTTAAAAAGGAGTTAGAAAGTCAGACTTCGGTAAAAATACAAAATAAATATGTAGGCACACTTACGCGCTTTTTGATTTATCTTACAGCAGTTCACTCACAAAACAATTATGCCAAATCGACTGATTGACTAATTGAATAGCAAAGAGAGCTACAACCTCACTCAACACTAAACCAAGGAGTACTGACGAAATTTTTGAAATTATTCTTTTTATGTAGCTCGTTGGTTCAATGGGTCATATAATAAAATACCACGCTGGCCCAGCTCCCCTCAGTTGCTAGTTGAAGTAAATCTCTTTTCCTCCGAACCGATAACTTATTGTCTACAACTATATTCAAGGTTTTGGTACCTGTGAAAGCTTAACTTTTGTTGGACACATGGGTCCTCAGTTGTAAAATATCGAAAGAACAATGATAGTAATTTAGCTTGATGCACCGCATCTTTGACCGGCCATATTTAGACGAAAAAATATTTAATAGGATTATCTTTGCCAATAGATTTTCGAAAACCCTGTTCGTCACTTATCAGAAATGTCCCAATAAAATAATCACCGACATAAAATACCATGCCTAAATAAGTACTATTTAGATAGCTATCTGAAAATATATTTATATGTATTGGTGATTTTTTTTTAAATAAAAATGTCACCGGATAATTGCAAACTCTGTAATATCTTTATTAGTTTGTTATTTCTCGATGTATTATGACCAGATCATAAATTTTTTATTAAAACAAATCCCATTCAAAGTCAATCGTTTCCATTTTATTTGTGTCTTATTGAGTCAAATGAGTGACCTACAATTTCACGCGACATATTATGTATCTGAACTTAAGGTGTTTGCAATAGTGACATAAATAAAATAAAGTTTCCTGGATAAACAGTGAATATTTCGCTAAAATAAAAACGCTCGATTTTGTTAAATAGGTAGGTAAGTACCTACTTATCCTGTGACATTCAAATAAGTTTTAACAATGCAAAATACTAAATATATCTCTACGGGCTTAGGTACCCGAGCTTCCCGTCTTATTCTATATTTGCTAGGTACTCACCCATTCGGCCGGCGAAATTAGGTTTGAACCATGCTAGACTCATTCTTAACTCATTTCTTTTCTTGAATCGTACTTTTGAGCGTTGCTCTTCTATTAAAAACAAACAATGAAACATTTCCCAAAACCGGCACTTGGCAATGACAATGTGTAAATAAAAAAAATAATGATTAAAAAACCAAAACCAAGACCTCTTCCTTTTTTGGAAGTCGGTTAAGAATGGTGCATTAGGCACATGCGTTTTTTCATGCCTAGTAACTTGCGCTAAGATATCTATTGTTAAGTAGTTAGCGTATTACGATATTAAATTAAGTAATTTAATGAAAAGAAAGCAGTTATAATTATGTTTCTAAAAGCAGTTATTAAACAAACAATAAAAAAGTGTAGTTGCACGTATGAAAAATGTTTAATTTACAAACCTACTTTAAATACTCCATCTACCTCTTAAAATACTCCGAACAAACGTACGTGCCCATGTCTTTTTTTTTCTCGTAATTAAAACGTATTACGCGGGTTATATTTTTGCGGGATAAATTTTAAAATTTTTGGAGATTTTCCTGGACGAAGTATTTTATGTTTTTGCCCATGACCTGCAATCTTGGATCCTGGTACCTAATGTTTCTTTGAGATAATTTTTACGGTGAAAACGTTTTTCACGCGGATGAAGCGACGGGAAAGACCTTCAAGCGTTTCTAAAAGTTTCTCGTGGTATTTTAATAATGCTCGTCATTTCCACTGCTCATCGACCTAGGTACCTACTTACTCATTTTTCGGAACGGTAATCCATATCTGTTTGGTCCTTCATTCCAGTTAGACGGCTCACAAGGGACTATAAAACAATTTACTGATCCTTTGTACTTTCAATCTTTTGTTTTAGTATCCTTAAACTTTGGGAATGGATAGATAAAGATGCCAGTGTAATAAAACTTGAATAATACAATTTAGATCATCTAAAAATCAAAAAAATCTCAATCTAAAAAGAAGTGTATAAGAATTCTAGCCCAAATTAATAACACGGAGAGCTGCAAACCATAGTTTATAAAATATCAGATTCTTACTCTGTGCCATCAATATACATACTTGACATTTGCATATTTGTTTTTAAACATATCGGCAAGTTCACTAAACATAACATAACATTCGTCATAAAAAGAGGTTATGCGCTAATTAAAATGTAAAGTGTAGTCCCATATTATATGGCAATAAAATGAGTTACCCAACATGTTTAAACAAAGAAATCAGTAACAATATTCCAAAAAAGGCTAAAACTGTACCTAATTCAAAAACGTTCTACTCAGTAAAAGAATATTTAGAGTCTAGCTTACAATATCGATTTTCTCTCATGTACAAAAGTGGCGATCTTTCCTATACAAACAATAAGATTTAGTCAATAATATTTAAATTCATTTAAATTATATAATTTGTACTACCTGAGAAGGATGACATTAATATTGCTGACAAATTGTATTAAATTCAATATTATTGACATTCAATTTTGACATATGTATACTTTCTGATTTTTATTGTAGGTACTTATATAAAAGAAAATAATTATAACACATCTATCATCATTCTACATTAGCATGTTTAATGCATGCTAATTTAGGATGACAAGGGTAGGCGAATGATAATTGCAATGCTTGTAACAGGCAGCTAAGTCATAAGTACCACTAATAATTTAACACCAACATTGTACACTTAGTTCGAAATAAACGAACGACGACTTTGACTTTGAATACGCGTGAAAACATTTTTACGCGCGTGAAGCCGCGGGCAGGAGCTATTAAGAACTATGCCTACCTAATAAGAAATCCTTAGTTACCCGTGTCGTAAACCATGACTAAAATAAATAGGTACCTAGCAAAATCGACTTCAAAAAAAAGAGGTTCTCAGTTTGACCCGTATGTTTTTTTACATTGCAAAGTTACAAACGCATTTAGTAATTTTCTATGGAATGATGCGCCGCTCGCACACAGCACCTGATTGATCCATCCGCTGATGGTTTGAGCAGTTGCTGGCTTGTGCGGACGCTTGTTAGTTAATATAAGACTGTTTGTTTGACTGACTTAATGATGGCTTCGCTATCCCAGACTACACTGTCCCAGTACAACGGTATCTATAAACTATGGTGGCAGTACTGTGAAGCAAGCAGACTAAACCCTTTTTAACTAAACAGACTATTTAACGATGGTGCCACTTACGGACCTCTGAATTCTCATCGCTCAGCTCTTTTCTTGCTGTTCGACAGTAGTGTAACTTCTAACGACCAAATTAAAAGGCTTCTAAAAGGCGTTTATAAAGTAAGACCTGCCACTCCAAAATACACTTCTACCTGGGTTCTAAATTTTGTCGCAGAATGGGTGCCTAATCCTAAGTAAACAAGTTTTGGGGAAATTTAATGAAAAGTGAGTTATTCATGGAAAATCAATTTATTTGTCTATTGTAATGGGTTTACAATTATAACATTTATTTAAAACAACCGTCCTCCTTCCAGGCTTGAGACCGGCCGGCACCGGCAATGTTCCGATGGCGGAGTTATTGGCATCTTTTTCATCTTCAATGATGTATAAAAATCATCTGTAACAAATAATTTGCGTTAACATAAATTCATTTTGTACAAAATAAAGTGACAAAATTGCTGATTCTTTTAATCGATTCTGCAAAAATAAATTGCACATCGTAAATAGGTAGGATATTCAAATTTTATTTGAAAATTGGAATATTCGAACAAAATTTTTAGCCTAATTTTATTCTATTTGATGACCAATTTATGTAGGATTTTATTTTAATAACAAAGATTACCTAATATTCATCGGAGTCCGACTCTGGCGAGATGTTCTCCCTGTTAACTTTATGCTTCTGCTTTTTTTTGTTATTTTGACGAGTACGGAACATTTTGCTCTCGTCGGCGCACTTTGTTGTAATACTGGTCCTGTAAGAAGATAGAGTATTTAAATTAATCTGCCTTTATATAAAATTCTTCCGTTACTGATGAGTTCTGACAGACAGACAACGCACAGCCGAAACTGCTGGGCGTAGAAAGCCGAAATTTGCCATGTAAGTTCGGGAACGAAAAAAAATTGGAACTGCGCGTACAAAGTCGCGAGCAAAAGTTAGTTTGTTTATAATTTTCTCGATTTTAAATAAAGTCTTTAGAATTTATTACCTGACTAGATTTTCTGCAACGCTGCATCTGTCAACCACCGTCTGCACAATGTCATTCACCAGAGCGGGGTCCAATTTCTTCTTTGCGGGTTTGTTGGGGAACGCTGGAGATGGCTTTCCTGTGAGGGAATGGGTCGCTAGAACTCTGAAAACAAAAAAGGAGAGCATTAGGCAAGATCCTTAACAGGATTAAAACTGGATGTTAAGAACATAAATCGAAGTTTAAGTACCTGCGAGTAAAAACTGCTGTTAACAATTTTCGTGTTGCACTTGTGTAAGAGTTCCAATTCACATGTCTAAATATCCTTAATGGTATCATAGCAGTGCCAGCTCCTATTGGTACCTGTAAGAAAAAATAGAACAATCAGTGTTAACTACTTATAAAAAAAGTATTTTTCGAATTAAACCATGCAAAATGTCAAAAGAAAAAGTGCAAACCAAATCGTCAGCACTTGTAAGTTTTTTCGGAGTATTATTGTATCCAGTGTTTTTGCCAGCATTATATTTTACTTTTACTTTTTCGAGAGTCTCACGGTTGGTAAATGTTTCTACTGGATCGGAAACATCACTGTCGTCCATCGTCTGAAAATAAAAGAATACATTGTCATGACCTATTTTCTCATTATTAATTTAATAAGCAGTAGGAATTTAGTTTACCAATTCATGAGAGTCTACTTTATCATCATGGTCGAAATCTTCATCATTGTGAGACACATGTTGCTTAACGGTTTCTGTAAGCTGTGAATTAACTTTGATCTGTTCTTCCAACATTTTAACCTTCTCATTAAGTTTGAAGATCGTGGATTCCTTTGTGTCAATTATTGGAAGCAGATAATGTTCCTCTGTCTGTGTTCCTATATCACGAGTTTTTACCTTCGAAACATTGTTCATGTTTTGCTTCTTAGCAGCATTAGAGACTTTGCGTGAGACTGGTCCTGATGTTACGGTGAAGTGTTTTATCGGTTTCCTTTTTATAATTTTTGACCGTTTATTAGTTTTTTCTTCACCGTGGTAGGTATGATTGTGGTGATCACTTGTTGCATCTTCATCAAAAGTTTTCCTTTTCGCAGAGCGCTGAAAACAAAGAAGTATGTATTACATTTTTCATATAGTCACATGGGCAAACTCAAAAGAAAACGTTTGCCTATTGGAGACCTTAACTGCTATTTATAGTCTTACCGTAGCAGCAACATCGGTCTCCCTCGCTGTATTATTGGCATTGCCAACCGTATGGCTAACGGTCCCAACTTTCGGTGAAGTCGCAGCTTCTTTAATTGACTGGTTCTAAAATAAAGAAAAAGTTTCGTTAGGTATTTCACTACGAACCAGCAGAATACACTTTGAATTTAATTTAAATTTAAATCTTACCGGTAACTTAGATGAAAAGAAGCAGCTCAAGAAAAGCTTAGCTGTTTCCACTGATTCATCACGGTCGTCTGCAAAATTAATAAAAATTGGTTCAAATATGTAATTATTTTTACTGATCCGAATCTAATTAAAAAACCATAAGAATAACTTACGCGTATTTTGACTATTCGTATCTCGAATATTGCTTTGTAGGTCCAAAAGTGCCTGAGCTGCATCAAATTCCGAGTTGGCGAAACTTACACCAAACGACGACATTATTGAAACTTTCTGTACTGTAATGAAAACATATTTATAAAAGCTGGAAAGGTTAATAACAGTTCAAATTATGTCTTTTACTAACACAGTTAAAAAGGAGTTAGAAAGTCAGACTTCGGTAAAAATACAAAATAAATATGTAGGCACACTTACGCGCTTTTTGATTTATCTTACAGCAGTTCACTCACAAAACAATTATGCCAAATCGACTGATTGACTAATTGAATAGCAAAGAGAGCTACAACCTCACTCAACACTAAACCAAGGAGTACTGACGAAATTTTTGAAATTATTCTTTTTATGTAGCTCGTTGGTTCAATGGGTCATATAATAAAATACCACGCTGGCCCAGCTCCCCTCAGTTGCTAGTTGAAGTAAATCTCTTTTCCTCCGAACCGATAACTTATTGTCTACAACTATATTCAAGGTTTTGGTACCTGTGAAAGCTTAACTTTTGTTGGACACATGGGTCCTCAGTTGTAAAATATCGAAAGAACAATGATAGTAATTTAGCTTGATGCACCGCATCTTTGACCGGCCATATTTAGACGAAAAAATATTTAATAGGATTATCTTTGCCAATAGATTTTCGAAAACCCTGTTCGTCACTTATCAGAAATGTCCCAATAAAATAATCACCGACATAAAATACCATGCCTAAATAAGTACTATTTAGATAGCTATCTGAAAATATATTTATATGTATTGGTGATTTTTTTTTAAATAAAAATGTCACCGGATAATTGCAAACTCTGTAATATCTTTATTAGTTTGTTATTTCTCGATGTATTATGACCAGATCATAAATTTTTTATTAAAACAAATCCCATTCAAAGTCAGTCGTTTCCATTTTATTTGTGTCTTATTGAGTCAAATGAGTGACCTACAATTTCACGCGACATATTATGTATCTGAACTTAAGGTGTTTGCAATAGTGACATAAATAAAATAAAGTTTCCTGGATAAACAGTGAATATTTCGCTGAAATAAAAACGCTCGATTTTGTTAAATAGGTAGGTAAGTACCTACTTATCCTGTGACATTCAAATAAGTTTTAACAATGCAAAATACTAAATATATCTCTACGGGCTTAGGTACCCGAGCTTCCCGTCTTATTCTATATTTGCTAGGTACTTACCCATTCGGCCGGCGAAATTAGGTTTGAACCATGCTAGAATTCTTAACTCATTTCTTTTCTTGAATCGTACTTTTGAGCGTTGCTCTTCTATTAAAAACAAACAATGAAACATTTCCCAAAACCGGCACTTGGCAATGACAATGTGTAAATAAAAAAAATAATGATTAAAAAACCAAAACCAAGACCTCTTCCTTTTTTGGAAGTCGGTTAAAAATGGTGCATTAGGCACATGCGTTTTTTCATGCCTAGTAACTTGCGCTAAGATATCTATTGTTAAGTAGTTAGCGTATTACGATATTAAATTAAGTAATTTAATGAAAAGAAAGCAGTTATAATTATGTTTCTAAAAGCAGTTATTAAACAAACAATAAAAAAGTGTAGTTGCACGTATGAAAAATGTTTAATTTACAAACCTACTTTAAATACTCCATCTACCTCTTAAAATACTCCGAACAAACGTACGTGCCCATGTCTTTTTTTTTCTCGTAATTAAAACGTATTACGCGGGTTATATTTTTGCGGGATAAATTTTAAAATTCTTGGAGATTTTCCTGGACGAAGTATTTTATGTTTTTGCCCATGACCTGCAATCTTGGATCCTGGTACCTAATGTTTCTTTGAGATAATTTTTACGGTGAAAACGTTTTTCACGCGGATGAAGCGACGGGAAAGACCTTCAAGCGTTTCAAAAAGTTTCTCGTGGTATTTTAATAATGCTCGTCATTTCCACTGCTCATCGACCTAGATACCTACTTACTCATTTTTCGGAACGGTAATCCATATCTGTTTGGTCCTTCATTCCAGTTAGACGGCTCACAAGGGACTATAAAACAATTTACTGATCCTTTGTACTTTCAATCTTTTGTTTTAGTATCCTTAAACTTTGGGAATGGATAGATAAAGATGCCAGTGTAATAAAACTTGAATAATACAATTTAGATCATCTAAAAATCAAAAAAATCTCAATCTAAAAAGAAGTGTATAAGAATTCTAGCCCAAATTAATAACACGGAGAGCTGCAAACCATAGTTTATAAAATATCAGATTCTTACTCTGTGCCATCAATATACATACTTGACATTTGCATATTTGTTTTTAAACATATCGGCAAGTTCACTAAACATAACATAACATTCGTCATAAAAAGAGGTTATGCGCTAATTAAAATGTAAAGTGTAGTCCCATATTATATGGCAATAAAATGAGTTACCCAACATGTTCAAACAAAGAAATCAGTAACAATATTCCAAAAAAGGCTGAAACTGTACCTAATCCAAAAACGTTCTACTCAGTAAAAGAATATTTAGAGTCTAGCTTACAATATCGATTTTCTCTCATGTACAAAAGTGGCGATCTTTCCTATACAAACAATAAGATTTAGTCAATCCTATTTAAATTCATTTAAATTATATAATTTGTACTACCTGAGAAGGATGACATTAATATTGCTGACAAATTGTATTAAATTCAATATTATTGACATTCAATTTTGACATATATATACTTTCTGAATTTTATATAAAAGAAAATAATTATAACACATCTATCATCATTCTACATTAGCATGTTTAATGCATGCTAATTTAGGATGACAAGGGTAGGCGAATGATAATTGCAATGCTTGTAACAGGCAGCTAAGTCATAAGTACCACTAATAATTTAACACCAACATTGTACACTTAGTTCGAAATAAACGAACGACGACTTTGACTTTGAATACGCGTGAAAACATTTTTACGCGCGTGAAGCCGCGGGCAGGAGCTTAAGAACTATGCCTACCTAATAAGAAATCCTTAGTTACCCGTGTCGTAAACCATGACTAAAATAAATAGGTACCTAGCAAAATCGACTTCAAAAAAAAGAGGTTCTCAGTTTGACCCGTATGTTTTTTTACATTGCAAAGTTACAAACGCATTTAGTAATTCTCTATGGAATGATGCGCCGCTCGCACACAGCACCTGATTGATCCATCCGCTGATGGTTTGAGCAGTTGCTGGCTTGTGCGGACGCTTGTTAGTTAATATAAGACTGTTTGTTTGACTGACTTAATGATGGCTTCGCTATCCCAGACTACACTGTCCCAGTACAACGGTATCTATAAACTATGGTGGCAGTACTGTGAAGCAAGCAGACTAAACCCTTTTTAACTAAACAGACTATTTAACGATGGTGCCACTTACGGACCTCTGAATTCTCATCGCTCAGCTCTTTTCTTGCTGTTCGACAGTAGTGTAACTTCTAACGACCAAATTAAAAGGCTTCTAAAAGGCGTTTATGAAGTAAGACCTGCCACTCCAAAATACACTTCTACCTGGGTTCTAAATTTTGTCGCAGAATGGGTGCCTAATCCTAAGTAAACAAGTTTTGGGGAAATTTAATGAAAAGTGAGTTATTCATGGAAAATCAATTTATTTGTCTATTGTAATGGGTTTACAATTATAACATTTATTTAAAACAACCGTCCTCCTTCCAGGCTTGAGACCGGCCGGCACCGGCAATGTTCCGATGGCGGAGTTATTGGCATCTTTTTCATCTTCAATGATGTATAAAAATCATCTGTAACAAATAATTTGCGTTAACATAAATTCATTTTGTACAAAATAAAGTGACAAAATTGCTGATTCTTTTAATCGATTCTGCAAAAATAAATTGCACATCGTAAATAGGTAGGATATTCAAATTTTATTTGAAAATTGGAATATTCGAACAAAATTTTTAGCCTAATTTTATTCTATTTGATGACCAATTTATGTAGGATTTTATTTTAATAACAAAGATTACCTAATATTCATCGGAGTCCGACTCTGGCGAGATGTTCTCCCTGTTAACTTTATGCTTCTGCTTTTTTTTGTTATTTTGACGAGTACGGAACATTTTGCTCTCGTCGGCGCACTTTGTTGTAATACTGGTCCTGTAAGAAGATAGAGTATTTAAATTAATCTGCCTTAAATGTCATCAATAGGTATATATAAAATTCTTCCGTTACTGATGAGTTCTGACAGACAGACAACGCACAGCCGAAACTGCTGGGCGTAGAAAGCCGAAATTTGCCATGTAAGTTCGGGAACGAAAAAAAATTGGAATTTGTTTATAATTTTCTCGATTTTAAATAAAGTCTTTAGAATTTATTACCTGACTAGATTTTCTGCAACGCTACATCTGTCAACCACCGTCTGCACAATGTCATTCACCAGAGCGGGGTCCAATTTCTTCTTTGCGGGTTTGTTGGGGAACGCTGGAGATGGCTTTCCTGTGAGGGAATGGGTCGCTAGAACTCTGAAAACAAAAAAGGAGAGCATTAGGCAAGATCCTTAACAGGATTAAAACTGGATGTTAAGAACATAAATCGAAGTTTAAGTACCTGCGAGTAAAAACTGCTGTTAACAATTTTCGTGTTGCACTTGTGTAAGAGTTCCAATTCACATGTCTAAATATCCTTAATGGTATCATAGCAGTGCCAGCTCCTATTGGTACCTGTAAGAAAAAATAGAACAATCAGTGTTAACTACTTATAAAAAAAGTATTTTTCGAATTAAACCATGCAAAATGTCAAAAGAAAAAGTACAAACCAAATCGTCAGCACTTGTAAGTTTTTTCGGAGTATTATTGTATCCAGTGTTTTTGCCAGCATTATATTTTACTTTTACTTTTTCGAGAGTCTCACGGTTGGTAAATGTTTCTACTGGATCGGAAACATCACTGTCGTCCATCGTCTGAAAATAAAAGAATACATTGTCATGACCTATTTTCTCATTATTAATTTAATAAGCAGTAGGAATTTAGTTTACCAATTCATGAGAGTCTACTTTATCATCATGGTCGAAATCTTCATCATTGTGAGACACATGTTGCTTAACGGTTTCTGTAAGCTGTGAATTAACTTTGATCTGTTCTTCCAACATTTTAACCTTCTCATTAAGTTTGAAGATCGTGGATTCCTTTGTGTCAATTATTGGTAGCAGATATTGTTCCTCTGTCTGTGTTCCTATATCACGAGTTTTTACCTTCGAAACATTGTTCATGTTTTGCTTCTTAGCAGCATTAGAGACTTTGCGTGAGACTGGTCCTGATGTTACGGTGAAGTGTTTTATCGGTTTCCTTTTTATAATTTTTGACCGTTTATTAGTTTTTTCTTCACCGTGGTAGGTATGATTGTGGTGATCACTTGTTGCATCTTCATCAAAAGTTTTCCTTTTCGCAGAGCGCTGAAAACAAAGAAGTATGTATTACATTTTTCATATAGTCACATGGGCAAACTCAAAAGAAAACGTTTGCCTATTGGAGACCTTAACTGCTATTTATAGTCTTACCGTAGCAGCAACATCGGTCTCCCTCGCTGTATTATTGGCATTGCCAACCGTATGGCTAACCGTCCCAACTTTCGGTGAAGTCGCAGCTTTAATTGACTGGTTCTAAAATAAAGAAAAAGTTTCGTTAGGTATTTCACTACGAACCAGCAGAATACACTTTGAATTTAATTTAAATTTAAATCTTACCGGTAACTTAGATGAAAAGAAGCAGCTCAAGAAAAGCTTAGCTGTTTCCACTGATTCATCACGGTCGTCTGCAAAATTAATAAAAATTGGTTCAAATAATTTTATTATGTAATTATTTTTACTGATCCGAATCTAATTAAAAAACCATAAGAATAACTTACGCGTATTTTGACTATTCGTATCTCGAATATTGCTTTGTAGGTCCAAAAGTGCCTGAGCTGCATCAAATTCCGAGTTGGCGAAACTTACACCAAACGACGACATTATTGAAACTTTCTGTACTGTAATGAAAACATATTTATAAAAGCTGGAAAGGTTAATAACAGTTCAAATTATGTCTTTTACTAACACAGTTAAAAAGGAGTTAGAAAGTCAGACTTCGGTAAAAATACAAAATAAATATGTAGGCACACTTACGCGCTTTTTGATTTATCTTACAGCAGTTCACTCACAAAACAATTATGCCAAATCGACTGATTGACTAATTGAATAGCAAAGAGAGCTACAACCTCACTCAACACTAAACCAAGGAGTACTGACGAAATTTTTGAAATTATTCTTTTTATGTAGCTCGTTGGTTCAATGGGTCATATAATAAAATACCACGCTGGCCCAGCTCCCCTCAGTTGCTAGTTGAAGTAAATCTCTTTTCCTCCGAACCGATAACTTATTGTCTACAACTATATTCAAGGTTTTGGTACCTGTGAAAGCTTAACTTTTGTTGGACACATGGGTCCTCAGTTGTAAAATATCGAAAGAACAATGATAGTAATTTAGCTTGATGCACCGCATCTTTGACCGGCCATATTTAGACGAAAAAATATTTAATAGGATTATCTTTGCCAATAGATTTTCGAAAACCCTGTTCGTCACTTATCAGAAATGTCCCAATAAAATAATCACCGACATAAAATACCATGCCTAAATAAGTACTATTTAGATAGCTATCTGAAAATATATTTATATGTATTGGTGATTTTTTTTTAAATAAAAATGTCACCGGATAATTGCAAACTCTGTAATATCTTTATTAGTTTGTTATTTCTCGATGTATTATGACCAGATCATAAATTTTTTATTAAAACAAATCCCATTCAAAGTCAATCGTTTCCATTTTATTTGTGTCTTATTGAGTCAAATGAGTGACCTACAATTTCACGCGACATATTATGTATCTGAACTTAAGGTGTTTGCAATAGTGACATAAATAAAATAAAGTTTCCTGGATAAACAGTGAATATTTCGCTGAAATAAAAACGCTCGATTTTGTTAAATAGGTAGGTAAGTACCTACTTATCCTGTGACATTCAAATAAGTTTTAACAATGCAAAATACTAAATATATCTCTACGGGCTTAGGTACCCGAGCTTCCCGTCTTATTCTATATTTGCTAGGTACTCACCCATTCGGCCGGCGAAATTAGGTTTGAACCATGCTAGACTCATTCTTAACTCATTTCTTTTCTTGAATCGTACTTTTGAGCGTTGCTCTTCTATTAAAAACAAACAATGAAACATTTCCCAAAACCGGCACTTGGCAATGACAATGTGTAAATAAAAAAAATAATGATTAAAAAACCAAAACCAAGACCTCTTCCTTTTTTGGAAGTCGGTTAAGAATGGTGCATTAGGCACATGCGTTTTTTCATGCCTAGTAACTTGCGCTAAGATATCTATTGTTAAGTAGTTAGCGTATTACGATATTAAATTAAGTAATTTAATGAAAAGAAAGCAGTTATAATTATGTTTCTAAAAGCAGTTATTAAACAAACAATAAAAAGTGTAGTTGCACGTATGAAAAATGTTTAATTTACAAACCTACTTTAAATACTCCATCTACCTCTTAAAATACTCCGAACAAACGTACGTGCCCATGTCTTTTTTTTTCTCGTAATTAAAACGTATTACGCGGGTTATATTTTTGCGGGATAAATTTTAAAATTTTTGGAGATTTTCCTGGACGAAGTATTTTATGTTTTTGCCCATGACCTGCAATCTTGGATCCTGGTACCTAATGTTTCTTTGAGATAATTTTTACGGTGAAAACGTTTTTCACGCGGATGAAGCGACGGGAAAGACCTTCAAGCGTTTCTAAAAGTTTCTCGTGGTATTTTAATAATGCTCGTCATTTCCACTGCTCATCGACCTAGGTACCTACTTACTCATTTTTCGGAACGGTAATCCATATCTGTTTGGTCCTTCATTCCAGTTAGACGGCTCACAAGGGACTATAAAACAATTTACTGATCCTTTGTACTTTCAATCTTTTGTTTTAGTATCCTTAAACTTTGGGAATGGATAGATAAAGATGCCAGTGTAATAAAACTTGAATAATACAATTTAGATCATCTAAAAATCAAAAAAATCTCAATCTAAAAAGAAGTGTATAAGAATTCTAGCCCAAATTAATAACACGGAGAGCTGCAAACCATAGTTTATAAAATATCAGATTCTTACTCTGTGCCATCAATATACATACTTGACATTTGCATATTTGTTTTTAAACATATCGGCAAGTTCACTAAACATAACATAACATTCGTCATAAAAAGAGGTTATGCGCTAATTAAAATGTAAAGTGTAGTCCCATATTATATGGCAATAAAATGAGTTACCCAACATGTTTAAACAAAGAAATCAGTAACAATATTCCAAAAAAGGCTAAAACTGTACCTAATTCAAAAACGTTCTACTCAGTAAAAGAATATTTAGAGTCTAGCTTACAATATCGATTTTCTCTCATGTACAAAAGTGGCGATCTTTCCTATACAAACAATAAGATTTAGTCAATAATATTTAAATTCATTTAAATTATATAATTTGTACTACCTGAGAAGGATGACATTAATATTGCTGACAAATTGTATTAAATTCAATATTATTGACATTCAATTTCGACATATGTATACTTTCTGATTTTTATTGTAGGTACTTATATAAAAGAAAATAATTATAACACATCTATCATCATTCTACATTAGCATGTTTAATGCATGCTAATTTAGGATGACAAGGGTAGGCGAATGATAATTGCAATGCTTGTAACAGGCAGCTAAGTCATAAGTACCACTAATAATTTAACACCAACATTGTACACTTAGTTCGAAATAAACGAACGACGACTTTGACTTTGAATACGCGTGAAAACATTTTTACGCGCGTGAAGCCGCGGGCAGGAGCTATTAAGAACTATGCCTACCTAATAAGAAATCCTTTGTTACCCGTGTCGTAAACCATGACTAAAATAAATAGGTACCTAGCAAAATCGACTTCAAAAAAAAGAGGTTCTCAGTTTGACCCGTATGTTTTTTTACATTGCAAAGTTACAAACGCATTTAGTAATTTTCTATGGAATGATGCGCCGCTCGCACACAGCACCTGATTGATCCATCCGCTGATGGTTTGAGCAGTTGCTGGCTTGTGCGGACGCTTGTTAGTTAATATAAGACTGTTTGTTTGACTGACTTAATGATGGCTTCGCTATCCCAGACTACACTGTCCCAGTACAACGGTATCTATAAACTATGGTGGCAGTACTGTGAAGCAAGCAGACTAAACCCTTTTTAACTAAACAGACTATTTAACGATGGTGCCACTTACGGACCTCTGAATTCTCATCGCTCAGCTCTTTTCTTGCTGTTCGACAGTAGTGTAACTTCTAACGACCAAATTAAAAGGCTTCTAAAAGGCGTTTATGAAGTAAGACCTGCCACTCCAAAATACACTTCTACCTGGGTTCTAAATTTTGTCGCAGAATGGGTGCCTAATCCTAAGTAAACAAGTTTTGGGGAAATTTAATGAAAAGTGAGTTATTCATGGAAAATCAATTTATTTGTCTATTGTAATGGGTTTACAATTATAACATTTATTTAAAACAACCGTCCTCCTTCCAGGCTTGAGACCGGCCGGCACCGGCAATGTTCCGATGGCGGAGTTATTGGCATCTTTTTCATCTTCAATGATGTATAAAAATCATCTGTAACAAATAATTTGCGTTAACATAAATTCATTTTGTACAAAATAAAGTGACAAAATTGCTGATTCTTTTAATCGATTCTGCAAAAATAAATTGCACATCGTAAATAGGTAGGATATTCAAATTTTATTTGAAAATTGGAATATTCGAACAAAATTTTTAGCCTAATTTTATTCTATTTGATGACCAATTTATGTAGGATTTCATTTTAATAACAAAGATTACCTAATATTCATCGGAGTCCGACTCTGGCGAGATGTTCTCCCTGTTAACTTTATGCTTCTGCTTTTTTTTGTTATTTTGACGAGTACGGAACATTTTGCTCTCGTCGGCGCACTTTGTTGTAATACTGGTCCTGTAAGAAGATAGAGAATACAGTATTTAAATTAATCTGCCTTAAATGTCATCAATAGGTATATATAAAATTCTTCCGTTACTGATGAGTTCTGACAGACAGACAACGCACAGCCGAAACTGCTGGGCGTAGAAAGCCGAAATTTGCCATGTAAGTTCGGGAACGAAAAAAAATTGGAATTTGTTTATAATTTTCTCGATTTTAAATAAAGTCTTTAGAATTTATTACCTGACTAGATTTTCTGCAACGCTACATCTGTCAACCACCGTCTGCACAATGTCATTCACCAGAGCGGGGTCCAATTTCTTCTTTGCGGGTTTGTTGGGGAACGCTGGAGATGGCTTTCCTGTGAGGGAATGGGTCGCTAGAACTCTGAAAACAAAAAAGGAGAGCATTAGGCAAGATCCTTAACAGGATTAAAACTGGATGTTAAGAACATAAATCGAAGTTTAAGTACCTGCGAGTAAAAACTGCTGTTAACAATTTTCGTGTTGCACTTGTGTAAGAGTTCCAATTCACATGTCTAAATATCCTTAATGGTATCATAGCAGTGCCAGCTCCTATTGGTACCTGTAAGAAAAAATAGAACAATCAGTGTTAACTACTTATAAAAAAAGTATTTTTCGAATTAAACCATGCAAAATGTCAAAAGAAAAAGTACAAACCAAATCGTCAGCACTTGTAAGTTTTTTCGGAGTATTATTGTATCCAGTGTTTTTGCCAGCATTATATTTTACTTTTACTTTTTCGAGAGTCTCACGGTTGGTAAATGTTTCTACTGGATCGGAAACATCACTGTCGTCCATCGTCTGAAAATAAAAGAATACATTGTCATGACCTATTTTCTCATTATTAATTTAATAAGCAGTAGGAATTTAGTTTACCAATTCATGAGAGTCTACTTTATCATCATGGTCGAAATCTTCATCATTGTGAGACACATGTTGCTTAACGGTTTCTGTAAGCTGTGAATTAACTTTGATCTGTTCTTCCAACATTTTAACCTTCTCATTAAGTTTGAAGATCGTGGATTCCTTTGTGTCAATTATTGGTAGCAGATATTGTTCCTCTGTCTGTGTTCCTATATCACGAGTTTTTACCTTCGAAACATTGTTCATGTTTTGCTTCTTAGCAGCATTAGAGACTTTGCGTGAGACTGGTCCTGATGTTACGGTGAAGTGTTTTATCGGTTTCCTTTTTATAATTTTTGACCGTTTATTAGTTTTTTCTTCACCGTGGTAGGTATGATTGTGGTGATCACTTGTTGCATCTTCATCAAAAGTTTTCCTTTTCGCAGAGCGCTGAAAACAAAGAAGTATGTATTACATTTTTCATATAGTCACATGGGCAAACTCAAAAGAAAACGTTTGCCTATTGGAGACCTTAACTGCTATTTATAGTCTTACCGTAGCAGCAACATCGGTCTCCCTCGCTGTATTATTGGCATTGCCAACCGTATGGCTAACCGTCCCAACTTTCGGTGAAGTCGCAGCTTTAATTGACTGGTTCTAAAATAAAGAAAAAGTTTCGTTAGGTATTTCACTACGAACCAGCAGAATACACTTTGAATTTAATTTAAATTTAAATCTTACCGGTAACTTAGATGAAAAGAAGCAGCTCAAGAAAAGCTTAGCTGTTTCCACTGATTCATCACGGTCGTCTGCAAAATTAATAAAAATTGGTTCAAATAATTTTATTATGTAATTATTTTTACTGATCCGAATCTAATTAAAAAACCATAAGAATAACTTACGCGTATTTTGACTATTCGTATCTCGAATATTGCTTTGTAGGTCCAAAAGTGCCTGAGCTGCATCAAATTCCGAGTTGGCGAAACTTACACCAAACGACGACATTATTGAAACTTTCTGTACTGTAATGAAAACATATTTATAAAAGCTGGAAAGGTTAATAACAGTTCAAATTATGTCTTTTACTAACACAGTTAAAAAGGAGTTAGAAAGTCAGACTTCGGTAAAAATACAAAATAAATATGTAGGCACACTTACGCGCTTTTTGATTTATCTTACAGCAGTTCACTCACAAAACAATTATGCCAAATCGACTGATTGACTAATTGAATAGCAAAGAGAGCTACAACCTCACTCAACACTAAACCAAGGAGTACTGACGAAATTTTTGAAATTATTCTTTTTATGTAGCTCGTTGGTTCAATGGGTCATATAATAAAATACCACGCTGGCCCAGCTCCCCTCAGTTGCTAGTTGAAGTAAATCTCTTTTCCTCCGAACCGATAACTTATTGTCTACAACTATATTCAAGGTTTTGGTACCTGTGAAAGCTTAACTTTTGTTGGACACATGGGTCCTCAGTTGTAAAATATCGAAAGAACAATGATAGTAATTTAGCTTGATGCACCGCATCTTTGACCGGCCATATTTAGACGAAAAAATATTTAATAGGATTATCTTTGCCAATAGATTTTCGAAAACCCTGTTCGTCACTTATCAGAAATGTCCCAATAAAATAATCACCGACATAAAATACCATGCCTAAATAAGTACTATTTAGATAGCTATCTGAAAATATATTTATATGTATTGGTGATTTTTTTTTAAATAAAAATGTCACCGGATAATTGCAAACTCTGTAATATCTTTATTAGTTTGTTATTTCTCGATGTATTATGACCAGATCATAAATTTTTTATTAAAACAAATCCCATTCAAAGTCAATCGTTTCCATTTTATTTGTGTCTTATTGAGTCAAATGAGTGACCTACAATTTCACGCGACATATTATGTATCTGAACTTAAGGTGTTTGCAATAGTGACATAAATAAAATAAAGTTTCCTGGATAAACAGTGAATATTTCGCTGAAATAAAAACGCTCGATTTTGTTAAATAGGTAGGTAAGTACCTACTTATCCTGTGACATTCAAATAAGTTTTAACAATGCAAAATACTAAATATATCTCTACGGGCTTAGGTACCCGAGCTTCCCGTCTTATTCTATATTTGCTAGGTACTCACCCATTCGGCCGGCGAAATTAGGTTTGAACCATGCTAGACTCATTCTTAACTCATTTCTTTTCTTGAATCGTACTTTTGAGCGTTGCTCTTCTATTAAAAACAAACAATGAAACATTTCCCAAAACCGGCACTTGGCAATGACAATGTGTAAATAAAAAAAATAATGATTAAAAAACCAAAACCAAGACCTCTTCCTTTTTTGGAAGTCGGTTAAAAATGGTGCATTAGGCACATGCGTTTTTTCATGCCTAGTAACTTGCGCTAAGATATCTATTGTTAAGTAGTTAGCGTATTACGATATTAAATTAAGTAATTTAATGAAAAGAAAGCAGTTATAATTATGTTTCTAAAAGCAGTTATTAAACAAACAATAAAAAAGTGTAGTTGCACGTATGAAAAATGTTTAATTTACAAACCTACTTTAAATACTCCATCTACCTCTTAAAATACTCCGAACAAACGTACGTGCCCATGTCTTTTTTTTTCTCGTAATTAAAACGTATTACGCGGGTTATATTTTTGCGGGATAAATTTTAAAATTTTTGGAGATTTTCCTGGACGAAGTATTTTATGTTTTTGCCCATGACCTGCAATCTTGGATCCTGGTACCTAATGTTTCTTTGAGATAATTTTTACGGTGAAAACGTTTTTCACGCGGATGAAGCGACGGGAAAGACCTTCAAGCGTTTCTAAAAGTTTCTCGTGGTATTTTAATAATGCTCGTCATTTCCACTGCTCATCGACCTAGGTACCTACTTACTCATTTTTCGGAACGGTAATCCATATCTGTTTGGTCCTTCATTCCAGTTAGACGGCTCACAAGGGACTATAAAACAATTTACTGATCCTTTGTACTTTCAATCTTTTGTTTTAGTATCCTTAAACTTTGGGAATGGATAGATAAAGATGCCAGTGTAATAAAACTTGAATAATACAATTTAGATCATCTAAAAATCAAAAAAATCTCAATCTAAAAAGAAGTGTATAAGAATTCTAGCCCAAATTAATAACACGGAGAGCTGCAAACCATAGTTTATAAAATATCAGATTCTTACTCTGTGCCATCAATATACATACTTGACATTTGCATATTTGTTTTTAAACATATCGGCAAGTTCACTAAACATAACATAACATTCGTCATAAAAAGAGGTTATGCGCTAATTAAAATGTAAAGTGTAGTCCCATATTATATGGCAATAAAATGAGTTACCCAACATGTTTAAACAAAGAAATCAGTAACAATATTCCAAAAAAGGCTAAAACTGTACCTAATTCAAAAACGTTCTACTCAGTAAAAGAATATTTAGAGTCTAGCTTACAATATCGATTTTCTCTCATGTACAAAAGTGGCGATCTTTCCTATACAAACAATAAGATTTAGTCAATAATATTTAAATTCATTTAAATTATATAATTTGTACTACCTGAGAAGGATGACATTAATATTGCTGACAAATTGTATTAAATTCAATATTATTGACATTCAATTTCGACATATGTATACTTTCTGATTTTTATTGTAGGTACTTATATAAAAGAAAATAATTATAACACATCTATCATCATTCTACATTAGCATGTTTAATGCATGCTAATTTAGGATGACAAGGGTAGGCGAATGATAATTGCAATGCTTGTAACAGGCAGCTAAGTCATAAGTACCACTAATAATTTAACACCAACATTGTACACTTAGTTCGAAATAAACGAACGACGACTTTGACTTTGAATACGCGTGAAAACATTTTTACGCGCGTGAAGCCGCGGGCAGGAGCTATTAAGAACTATGCCTACCTAATAAGAAATCCTTTGTTACCCGTGTCGTAAACCATGACTAAAATAAATAGGTACCTAGCAAAATCGACTTCAAAAAAAAGAGGTTCTCAGTTTGACCCGTATGTTTTTTTACATTGCAAAGTTACAAACGCATTTAGTAATTTTCTATGGAATGATGCGCCGCTCGCACACAGCACCTGATTGATCCATCCGCTGATGGTTTGAGCAGTTGCTGGCTTGTGCGGACGCTTGTTAGTTAATATAAGACTGTTTGTTTGACTGACTTAATGATGGCTTCGCTATCCCAGACTACACTGTCCCAGTACAACGGTATCTATAAACTATGGTGGCAGTACTGTGAAGCAAGCAGACTAAACCCTTTTTAACTAAACAGACTATTTAACGATGGTGCCACTTACGGACCTCTGAATTCTCATCGCTCAGCTCTTTTCTTGCTGTTCGACAGTAGTGTAACTTCTAACGACCAAATTAAAAGGCTTCTAAAAGGCGTTTATGAAGTAAGACCTGCCACTCCAAAATACACTTCTACCTGGGTTCTAAATTTTGTCGCAGAATGGGTGCCTAATCCTAAGTAAACAAGTTTTGGGGAAATTTAATGAAAAGTGAGTTATTCATGGAAAATCAATTTATTTGTCTATTGTAATGGGTTTACAATTATAACATTTATTTAAAACAACCGTCCTCCTTCCAGGCTTGAGACCGGCCGGCACCGGCAATGTTCCGATGGCGGAGTTATTGGCATCTTTTTCATCTTCAATGATGTATAAAAATCATCTGTAACAAATAATTTGCGTTAACATAAATTCATTTTGTACAAAATAAAGTGACAAAATTGCTGATTCTTTTAATCGATTCTGCAAAAATAAATTGCACATCGTAAATAGGTAGGATATTCAAATTTTATTTGAAAATTGGAATATTCGAACAAAATTTTTAGCCTAATTTTATTCTATTTGATGACCAATTTATGTAGGATTTCATTTTAATAACAAAGATTACCTAATATTCATCGGAGTCCGACTCTGGCGAGATGTTCTCCCTGTTAACTTTATGCTTCTGCTTTTTTTTGTTATTTTGACGAGTACGGAACATTTTGCTCTCGTCGGCGCACTTTGTTGTAATACTGGTCCTGTAAGAAGATAGAGAATACAGTATTTAAATTAATCTGCCTTAAATGTCATCAATAGGTATATATAAAATTCTTCCGTTACTGATGAGTTCTGACAGACAGACAACGCACAGCCGAAACTGCTGGGCGTAGAAAGCCGAAATTTGCCATGTAAGTTCGGGAACGAAAAAAAATTGGAATTTGTTTATAATTTTCTCGATTTTAAATAAAGTCTTTAGAATTTATTACCTGACTAGATTTTCTGCAACGCTACATCTGTCAACCACCGTCTGCACAATGTCATTCACCAGAGCGGGGTCCAATTTCTTCTTTGCGGGTTTGTTGGGGAACGCTGGAGATGGCTTTCCTGTGAGGGAATGGGTCGCTAGAACTCTGAAAACAAAAAAGGAGAGCATTAGGCAAGATCCTTAACAGGATTAAAACTGGATGTTAAGAACATAAATCGAAGTTTAAGTACCTGCGAGTAAAAACTGCTGTTAACAATTTTCGTGTTGCACTTGTGTAAGAGTTCCAATTCACATGTCTAAATATCCTTAATGGTATCATAGCAGTGCCAGCTCCTATTGGTACCTGTAAGAAAAAATAGAACAATCAGTGTTAACTACTTATAAAAAAAGTATTTTTCGAATTAAACCATGCAAAATGTCAAAAGAAAAAGTACAAACCAAATCGTCAGCACTTGTAAGTTTTTTCGGAGTATTATTGTATCCAGTGTTTTTGCCAGCATTATATTTTACTTTTACTTTTTCGAGAGTCTCACGGTTGGTAAATGTTTCTACTGGATCGGAAACATCACTGTCGTCCATCGTCTGAAAATAAAAGAATACATTGTCATGACCTATTTTCTCATTATTAATTTAATAAGCAGTAGGAATTTAGTTTACCAATTCATGAGAGTCTACTTTATCATCATGGTCGAAATCTTCATCATTGTGAGACACATGTTGCTTAACGGTTTCTGTAAGCTGTGAATTAACTTTGATCTGTTCTTCCAACATTTTAACCTTCTCATTAAGTTTGAAGATCGTGGATTCCTTTGTGTCAATTATTGGTAGCAGATATTGTTCCTCTGTCTGTGTTCCTATATCACGAGTTTTTACCTTCGAAACATTGTTCATGTTTTGCTTCTTAGCAGCATTAGAGACTTTGCGTGAGACTGGTCCTGATGTTACGGTGAAGTGTTTTATCGGTTTCCTTTTTATAATTTTTGACCGTTTATTAGTTTTTTCTTCACCGTGGTAGGTATGATTGTGGTGATCACTTGTTGCATCTTCATCAAAAGTTTTCCTTTTCGCAGAGCGCTGAAAACAAAGAAGTATGTATTACATTTTTCATATAGTCACATGGGCAAACTCAAAAGAAAACGTTTGCCTATTGGAGACCTTAACTGCTATTTATAGTCTTACCGTAGCAGCAACATCGGTCTCCCTCGCTGTATTATTGGCATTGCCAACCGTATGGCTAACCGTCCCAACTTTCGGTGAAGTCGCAGCTTTAATTGACTGGTTCTAAAATAAAGAAAAAGTTTCGTTAGGTATTTCACTACGAACCAGCAGAATACACTTTGAATTTAATTTAAATTTAAATCTTACCGGTAACTTAGATGAAAAGAAGCAGCTCAAGAAAAGCTTAGCTGTTTCCACTGATTCATCACGGTCGTCTGCAAAATTAATAAAAATTGGTTCAAATAATTATGTAATTATTTTTACTGATCCGAATCTAATTAAAAAACCATAAGAATAACTTACGCGTATTTTGACTATTCGTATCTCGAATATTGCTTTGTAGGTCCAAAAGTGCCTGAGCTGCATCAAATTCCGAGTTGGCGAAACTTACACCAAACGACGACATTATTGAAACTTTCTGTACTGTAATGAAAACATATTTATAAAAGCTGGAAAGGTTAATAACAGTTCAAATTATGTCTTTTACTAACACAGTTAAAAAGGAGTTAGAAAGTCAGACTTCGGTAAAAATACAAAATAAATATGTAGGCACACTTACGCGCTTTTTGATTTATCTTACAGCAGTTCACTCACAAAACAATTATGCCAAATCGACTGATTGACTAATTGAATAGCAAAGAGAGCTACAACCTCACTCAACACTAAACCAAGGAGTACTGACGAAATTTTTGAAATTATTCTTTTTATGTAGCTCGTTGGTTCAATGGGTCATATAATAAAATACCACGCTGGCCCAGCTCCCCTCAGTTGCTAGTTGAAGTAAATCTCTTTTCCTCCGAACCGATAACTTATTGTCTACAACTATATTCAAGGTTTTGGTACCTGTGAAAGCTTAACTTTTGTTGGACACATGGGTCCTCAGTTGTAAAATATCGAAAGAACAATGATAGTAATTTAGCTTGATGCACCGCATCTTTGACCGGCCATATTTAGACGAAAAAATATTTAATAGGATTATCTTTGCCAATAGATTTTCGAAAACCCTGTTCGTCACTTATCAGAAATGTCCCAATAAAATAATCACCGACATAAAATACCATGCCTAAATAAGTACTATTTAGATAGCTATCTGAAAATATATTTATATGTATTGGTGATTTTTTTTTAAATAAAAATGTCACCGGATAATTGCAAACTCTGTAATATCTTTATTAGTTTGTTATTTCTCGATGTATTATGACCAGATCATAAATTTTTTATTAAAACAAATCCCATTCAAAGTCAATCGTTTCCATTTTATTTGTGTCTTATTGAGTCAAATGAGTGACCTACAATTTCACGCGACATATTATGTATCTGAACTTAAGGTGTTTGCAATAGTGACATAAATAAAATAAAGTTTCCTGGATAAACAGTGAATATTTCGCTGAAATAAAAACGCTCGATTTTGTTAAATAGGTAGGTAAGTACCTACTTATCCTGTGACATTCAAATAAGTTTTAACAATGCAAAATACTAAATATATCTCTACGGGCTTAGGTACCCGAGCTTCCCGTCTTATTCTATATTTGCTAGGTACTCACCCATTCGGCCGGCGAAATTAGGTTTGAACCATGCTAGACTCATTCTTAACTCATTTCTTTTCTTGAATCGTACTTTTGAGCGTTGCTCTTCTATTAAAAACAAACAATGAAACATTTCCCAAAACCGGCACTTGGCAATGACAATGTGTAAATAAAAAAAATAATGATTAAAAAACCAAAACCAAGACCTCTTCCTTTTTTGGAAGTCGGTTAAAAATGGTGCATTAGGCACATGCGTTTTTTCATGCCTAGTAACTTGCGCTAAGATATCTATTGTTAAGTAGTTAGCGTATTACGATATTAAATTAAGTAATTTAATGAAAAGAAAGCAGTTATAATTATGTTTCTAAAAGCAGTTATTAAACAAACAATAAAAAAGTGTAGTTGCACGTATGAAAAATGTTTAATTTACAAACCTACTTTAAATACTCCATCTACCTCTTAAAATACTCCGAACAAACGTACGTGCCCATGTCTTTTTTTTTCTCGTAATTAAAACGTATTACGCGGGTTATATTTTTGCGGGATAAATTTTAAAATTTTTGGAGATTTTCCTGGACGAAGTATTTTATGTTTTTGCCCATGACCTGCAATCTTGGATCCTGGTACCTAATGTTTCTTTGAGATAATTTTTACGGTGAAAACGTTTTTCACGCGGATGAAGCGACGGGAAAGACCTTCAAGCGTTTCTAAAAGTTTCTCGTGGTATTTTAATAATGCTCGTCATTTCCACTGCTCATCGACCTAGGTACCTACTTACTCATTTTTCGGAACGGTAATCCATATCTGTTTGGTCCTTCATTCCAGTTAGACGGCTCACAAGGGACTATAAAACAATTTACTGATCCTTTGTACTTTCAATCTTTTGTTTTAGTATCCTTAAACTTTGGGAATGGATAGATAAAGATGCCAGTGTAATAAAACTTGAATAATACAATTTAGATCATCTAAAAATCAAAAAAATCTCAATCTAAAAAGAAGTGTATAAGAATTCTAGCCCAAATTAATAACACGGAGAGCTGCAAACCATAGTTTATAAAATATCAGATTCTTACTCTGTGCCATCAATATACATACTTGACATTTGCATATTTGTTTTTAAACATATCGGCAAGTTCACTAAACATAACATAACATTCGTCATAAAAAGAGGTTATGCGCTAATTAAAATGTAAAGTGTAGTCCCATATTATATGGCAATAAAATGAGTTACCCAACATGTTTAAACAAAGAAATCAGTAACAATATTCCAAAAAAGGCTAAAACTGTACCTAATTCAAAAACGTTCTACTCAGTAAAAGAATATTTAGAGTCTAGCTTACAATATCGATTTTCTCTCATGTACAAAAGTGGCGATCTTTCCTATACAAACAATAAGATTTAGTCAATAATATTTAAATTCATTTAAATTATATAATTTGTACTACCTGAGAAGGATGACATTAATATTGCTGACAAATTGTATTAAATTCAATATTATTGACATTCAATTTCGACATATGTATACTTTCTGATTTTTATTGTAGGTACTTATATAAAAGAAAATAATTATAACACATCTATCATCATTCTACATTAGCATGTTTAATGCATGCTAATTTAGGATGACAAGGGTAGGCGAATGATAATTGCAATGCTTGTAACAGGCAGCTAAGTCATAAGTACCACTAATAATTTAACACCAACATTGTACACTTAGTTCGAAATAAACGAACGACGACTTTGACTTTGAATACGCGTGAAAACATTTTTACGCGCGTGAAGCCGCGGGCAGGAGCTATTAAGAACTATGCCTACCTAATAAGAAATCCTTTGTTACCCGTGTCGTAAACCATGACTAAAATAAATAGGTACCTAGCAAAATCGACTTCAAAAAAAAGAGGTTCTCAGTTTGACCCGTATGTTTTTTTACATTGCAAAGTTACAAACGCATTTAGTAATTTTCTATGGAATGATGCGCCGCTCGCACACAGCACCTGATTGATCCATCCGCTGATGGTTTGAGCAGTTGCTGGCTTGTGCGGACGCTTGTTAGTTAATATAAGACTGTTTGTTTGACTGACTTAATGATGGCTTCGCTATCCCAGACTACACTGTCCCAGTACAACGGTATCTATAAACTATGGTGGCAGTACTGTGAAGCAAGCAGACTAAACCCTTTTTAACTAAACAGACTATTTAACGATGGTGCCACTTACGGACCTCTGAATTCTCATCGCTCAGCTCTTTTCTTGCTGTTCGACAGTAGTGTAACTTCTAACGACCAAATTAAAAGGCTTCTAAAAGGCGTTTATGAAGTAAGACCTGCCACTCCAAAATACACTTCTACCTGGGTTCTAAATTTTGTCGCAGAATGGGTGCCTAATCCTAAGTAAACAAGTTTTGGGGAAATTTAATGAAAAGTGAGTTATTCATGGAAAATCAATTTATTTGTCTATTGTAATGGGTTTACAATTATAACATTTATTTAAAACAACCGTCCTCCTTCCAGGCTTGAGACCGGCCGGCACCGGCAATGTTCCGATGGCGGAGTTATTGGCATCTTTTTCATCTTCAATGATGTATAAAAATCATCTGTAACAAATAATTTGCGTTAACATAAATTCATTTTGTACAAAATAAAGTGACAAAATTGCTGATTCTTTTAATCGATTCTGCAAAAATAAATTGCACATCGTAAATAGGTAGGATATTCAAATTTTATTTGAAAATTGGAATATTCGAACAAAATTTTTAGCCTAATTTTATTCTATTTGATGACCAATTTATGTAGGATTTCATTTTAATAACAAAGATTACCTAATATTCATCGGAGTCCGACTCTGGCGAGATGTTCTCCCTGTTAACTTTATGCTTCTGCTTTTTTTTGTTATTTTGACGAGTACGGAACATTTTGCTCTCGTCGGCGCACTTTGTTGTAATACTGGTCCTGTAAGAAGATAGAGAATACAGTATTTAAATTAATCTGCCTTAAATGTCATCAATAGGTATATATAAAATTCTTCCGTTACTGATGAGTTCTGACAGACAGACAACGCACAGCCGAAACTGCTGGGCGTAGAAAGCCGAAATTTGCCATGTAAGTTCGGGAACGAAAAAAAATTGGAATTTGTTTATAATTTTCTCGATTTTAAATAAAGTCTTTAGAATTTATTACCTGACTAGATTTTCTGCAACGCTACATCTGTCAACCACCGTCTGCACAATGTCATTCACCAGAGCGGGGTCCAATTTCTTCTTTGCGGGTTTGTTGGGGAACGCTGGAGATGGCTTTCCTGTGAGGGAATGGGTCGCTAGAACTCTGAAAACAAAAAAGGAGAGCATTAGGCAAGATCCTTAACAGGATTAAAACTGGATGTTAAGAACATAAATCGAAGTTTAAGTACCTGCGAGTAAAAACTGCTGTTAACAATTTTCGTGTTGCACTTGTGTAAGAGTTCCAATTCACATGTCTAAATATCCTTAATGGTATCATAGCAGTGCCAGCTCCTATTGGTACCTGTAAGAAAAAATAGAACAATCAGTGTTAACTACTTATAAAAAAAGTATTTTTCGAATTAAACCATGCAAAATGTCAAAAGAAAAAGTACAAACCAAATCGTCAGCACTTGTAAGTTTTTTCGGAGTATTATTGTATCCAGTGTTTTTGCCAGCATTATATTTTACTTTTACTTTTTCGAGAGTCTCACGGTTGGTAAATGTTTCTACTGGATCGGAAACATCACTGTCGTCCATCGTCTGAAAATAAAAGAATACATTGTCATGACCTATTTTCTCATTATTAATTTAATAAGCAGTAGGAATTTAGTTTACCAATTCATGAGAGTCTACTTTATCATCATGGTCGAAATCTTCATCATTGTGAGACACATGTTGCTTAACGGTTTCTGTAAGCTGTGAATTAACTTTGATCTGTTCTTCCAACATTTTAACCTTCTCATTAAGTTTGAAGATCGTGGATTCCTTTGTGTCAATTATTGGTAGCAGATATTGTTCCTCTGTCTGTGTTCCTATATCACGAGTTTTTACCTTCGAAACATTGTTCATGTTTTGCTTCTTAGCAGCATTAGAGACTTTGCGTGAGACTGGTCCTGATGTTACGGTGAAGTGTTTTATCGGTTTCCTTTTTATAATTTTTGACCGTTTATTAGTTTTTTCTTCACCGTGGTAGGTATGATTGTGGTGATCACTTGTTGCATCTTCATCAAAAGTTTTCCTTTTCGCAGAGCGCTGAAAACAAAGAAGTATGTATTACATTTTTCATATAGTCACATGGGCAAACTCAAAAGAAAACGTTTGCCTATTGGAGACCTTAACTGCTATTTATAGTCTTACCGTAGCAGCAACATCGGTCTCCCTCGCTGTATTATTGGCATTGCCAACCGTATGGCTAACCGTCCCAACTTTCGGTGAAGTCGCAGCTTTAATTGACTGGTTCTAAAATAAAGAAAAAGTTTCGTTAGGTATTTCACTACGAACCAGCAGAATACACTTTGAATTTAATTTAAATTTAAATCTTACCGGTAACTTAGATGAAAAGAAGCAGCTCAAGAAAAGCTTAGCTGTTTCCACTGATTCATCACGGTCGTCTGCAAAATTAATAAAAATTGGTTCAAATAATTTTATTATGTAATTATTTTTACTGATCCGAATCTAATTAAAAAACCATAAGAATAACTTACGCGTATTTTGACTATTCGTATCTCGAATATTGCTTTGTAGGTCCAAAAGTGCCTGAGCTGCATCAAATTCCGAGTTGGCGAAACTTACACCAAACGACGACATTATTGAAACTTTCTGTACTGTAATGAAAACATATTTATAAAAGCTGGAAAGGTTAATAACAGTTCAAATTATGTCTTTTACTAACACAGTTAAAAAGGAGTTAGAAAGTCAGACTTCGGTAAAAATACAAAATAAATATGTAGGCACACTTACGCGCTTTTTGATTTATCTTACAGCAGTTCACTCACAAAACAATTATGCCAAATCGACTGATTGACTAATTGAATAGCAAAGAGAGCTACAACCTCACTCAACACTAAACCAAGGAGTACTGACGAAATTTTTGAAATTATTCTTTTTATGTAGCTCGTTGGTTCAATGGGTCATATAATAAAATACCACGCTGGCCCAGCTCCCCTCAGTTGCTAGTTGAAGTAAATCTCTTTTCCTCCGAACCGATAACTTATTGTCTACAACTATATTCAAGGTTTTGGTACCTGTGAAAGCTTAACTTTTGTTGGACACATGGGTCCTCAGTTGTAAAATATCGAAAGAACAATGATAGTAATTTAGCTTGATGCACCGCATCTTTGACCGGCCATATTTAGACGAAAAAATATTTAATAGGATTATCTTTGCCAATAGATTTTCGAAAACCCTGTTCGTCACTTATCAGAAATGTCCCAATAAAATAATCACCGACATAAAATACCATGCCTAAATAAGTACTATTTAGATAGCTATCTGAAAATATATTTATATGTATTGGTGATTTTTTTTTAAATAAAAATGTCACCGGATAATTGCAAACTCTGTAATATCTTTATTAGTTTGTTATTTCTCGATGTATTATGACCAGATCATAAATTTTTTATTAAAACAAATCCCATTCAAAGTCAATCGTTTCCATTTTATTTGTGTCTTATTGAGTCAAATGAGTGACCTACAATTTCACGCGACATATTATGTATCTGAACTTAAGGTGTTTGCAATAGTGACATAAATAAAATAAAGTTTCCTGGATAAACAGTGAATATTTCGCTGAAATAAAAACGCTCGATTTTGTTAAATAGGTAGGTAAGTACCTACTTATCCTGTGACATTCAAATAAGTTTTAACAATGCAAAATACTAAATATATCTCTACGGGCTTAGGTACCCGAGCTTCCCGTCTTATTCTATATTTGCTAGGTACTCACCCATTCGGCCGGCGAAATTAGGTTTGAACCATGCTAGACTCATTCTTAACTCATTTCTTTTCTTGAATCGTACTTTTGAGCGTTGCTCTTCTATTAAAAACAAACAATGAAACATTTCCCAAAACCGGCACTTGGCAATGACAATGTGTAAATAAAAAAAATAATGATTAAAAAACCAAAACCAAGACCTCTTCCTTTTTTGGAAGTCGGTTAAAAATGGTGCATTAGGCACATGCGTTTTTTCATGCCTAGTAACTTGCGCTAAGATATCTATTGTTAAGTAGTTAGCGTATTACGATATTAAATTAAGTAATTTAATGAAAAGAAAGCAGTTATAATTATGTTTCTAAAAGCAGTTATTAAACAAACAATAAAAAAGTGTAGTTGCACGTATGAAAAATGTTTAATTTACAAACCTACTTTAAATACTCCATCTACCTCTTAAAATACTCCGAACAAACGTACGTGCCCATGTCTTTTTTTTTCTCGTAATTAAAACGTATTACGCGGGTTATATTTTTGCGGGATAAATTTTAAAATTTTTGGAGATTTTCCTGGACGAAGTATTTTATGTTTTTGCCCATGACCTGCAATCTTGGATCCTGGTACCTAATGTTTCTTTGAGATAATTTTTACGGTGAAAACGTTTTTCACGCGGATGAAGCGACGGGAAAGACCTTCAAGCGTTTCTAAAAGTTTCTCGTGGTATTTTAATAATGCTCGTCATTTCCACTGCTCATCGACCTAGGTACCTACTTACTCATTTTTCGGAACGGTCCTTCATTCCAGTTAGACGGCTCACAAGGGACTATAAAACAATTTACTGATCCTTTGTACTTTCAATCTTTTGTTTTAGTATCCTTAAACTTTGGGAATGGATAGATAAAGATGCCAGTGTAATAAAACTTGAATAATACAATTTAGATCATCTAAAAATCAAAAAAATCTCAATCTAAAAAGAAGTGTATAAGAATTCTAGCCCAAATTAATAACACGGAGAGCTGCAAACCATAGTTTATAAAATATCAGATTCTTACTCTGTGCCATCAATATACATACTTGACATTTGCATATTTGTTTTTAAACATATCGGCAAGTTCACTAAACATAACATAACATTCGTCATAAAAAGAGGTTATGCGCTAATTAAAATGTAAAGTGTAGTCCCATATTATATGGCAATAAAATGAGTTACCCAACATGTTTAAACAAAGAAATCAGTAACAATATTCCAAAAAAGGCTAAAACTGTACCTAATTCAAAAACGTTCTACTCAGTAAAAGAATATTTAGAGTCTAGCTTACAATATCGATTTTCTCTCATGTACAAAAGTGGCGATCTTTCCTATACAAACAATAAGATTTAGTCAATAATATTTAAATTCATTTAAATTATATAATTTGTACTACCTGAGAAGGATGACATTAATATTGCTGACAAATTGTATTAAATTCAATATTATTGACATTCAATTTTGACATATGTATACTTTCTGATTTTTATTGTAGGTACTTATATAAAAGAAAATAATTATAACACATCTATCATCATTCTACATTAGCATGTTTAATGCATGCTAATTTAGGATGACAAGGGTAGGCGAATGATAATTGCAATGCTTGTAACAGGCAGCTAAGTCATAAGTACCACTAATAATTTAACACCAACATTGTACACTTAGTTCGAAATAAACGAACGACGACTTTGACTTTGAATACGCGTGAAAACATTTTTACGCGCGTGAAGCCGCGGGCAGGAGCTTAAGAACTATGCCTACCTAATAAGAAATCCTTAGTTACCCGTGTCGTAAACCATGACTAAAATAAATAGGTACCTAGCAAAATCGACTTCAAAAAAAAGAGGTTCTCAGTTTGACCCGTATGTTTTTTTACTTTGCAAAGTTACAAACGCATTTAGTAATTCTCTATGGAATGATGCGCCGCTCGCACACAGCACCTGATTGATCCATCCGCTGATGGTTTGAGCAGTTGCTGGCTTGTGCGGACGCTTGTTAGTTAATATAAGACTGTTTGTTTGACTGACTTAATGATGGCTTCGCTATCCCAGACTACACTGTCCCAGTACAACGGTATCTATAAACTATGGTGGCAGTACTGTGAAGCAAGCAGACTAAACCCTTTTTAACTAAACAGACTATTTAACGATGGTGCCACTTACGGACCTCTGAATTCTCATCGCTCAGCTCTTTTCTTGCTGTTCGACAGTAGTGTAACTTCTAACGACCAAATTAAAAGGCTTCTAAAAGGCGTTTATGAAGTAAGACCTGCCACTCCAAAATACACTTCTACCTGGGTTCTAAATTTTGTCGCAGAATGGGTGCCTAATCCTAAGTAAACAAGTTTTGGGGAAATTTAATGAAAAGTGAGTTATTCATGGAAAATCAATTTATTTGTCTATTGTAATGGGTTTACAATTATAACATTTATTTAAAACAACCGTCCTCCTTCCAGGCTTGAGACCGGCCGGCACCGGCAATGTTCCGATGGCGGAGTTATTGGCATCTTTTTCATCTTCAATGATGTATAAAAATCATCTGTAACAAATAATTTGCGTTAACATAAATTCATTTTGTACAAAATAAAGTGACAAAATTGCTGATTCTTTTAATCGATTCTGCAAAAATAAATTGCACATCGTAAATAGGTAGGATATTCAAATTTTATTTGAAAATTGGAATATTCGAACAAAATTTTTAGCCTAATTTTATTCTATTTGATGACCAATTTATGTAGGATTTTATTTTAATAACAAAGATTACCTAATATTCATCGGAGTCCGACTCTGGCGAGATGTTCTCCCTGTTAACTTTATGCTTCTGCTTTTTTTTGTTATTTTGACGAGTACGGAACATTTTGCTCTCGTCGGCGCACTTTGTTGTAATACTGGTCCTGTAAGAAGATAGAGTATTTAAATTAATCTGCCTTTATATAAAATTCTTCCGTTACTGATGAGTTCTGACAGACAGACAACGCACAGCCGAAACTGCTGGGCGTAGAAAGCCGAAATTTGCCATGTAAGTTCGGGAACGAAAAAAAATTGGAACTGCGCGTACAAAGTCGCGAGCAAAAGTTAGTTTGTTTATAATTTTCTCGATTTTAAATAAAGTCTTTAGAATTTATTACCTGACTAGATTTTCTGCAACGCTGCATCTGTCAACCACCGTCTGCACAATGTCATTCACCAGAGCGGGGTCCAATTTCTTCTTTGCGGGTTTGTTGGGGAACGCTGGAGATGGCTTTCCTGTGAGGGAATGGGTCGCTAGAACTCTGAAAACAAAAAAGGAGAGCATTAGGCAAGATCCTTAACAGGATTAAAACTGGATGTTAAGAACATAAATCGAAGTTTAAGTACCTGCGAGTAAAAACTGCTGTTAACAATTTTCGTGTTGCACTTGTGTAAGAGTTCCAATTCACATGTCTAAATATCCTTAATGGTATCATAGCAGTGCCAGCTCCTATTGGTACCTGTAAGAAAAAATAGAACAATCAGTGTTAACTACTTATAAAAAAAGTATTTTTCGAATTAAACCATGCAAAATGTCAAAAGAAAAAGTGCAAACCAAATCGTCAGCACTTGTAAGTTTTTTCGGAGTATTATTGTATCCAGTGTTTTTGCCAGCATTATATTTTACTTTTACTTTTTCGAGAGTCTCACGGTTGGTAAATGTTTCTACTGGATCGGAAACATCACTGTCGTCCATCGTCTGAAAATAAAAGAATACATTGTCATGACCTATTTTCTCATTATTAATTTAATAAGCAGTAGGAATTTAGTTTACCAATTCATGAGAGTCTACTTTATCATCATGGTCGAAATCTTCATCATTGTGAGACACATGTTGCTTAACGGTTTCTGTAAGCTGTGAATTAACTTTGATCTGTTCTTCCAACATTTTAACCTTCTCATTAAGTTTGAAGATCGTGGATTCCTTTGTGTCAATTATTGGAAGCAGATATTGTTCCTCTGTCTGTGTTCCTATATCACGAGTTTTTACCTTCGAAACATTGTTCATGTTTTGCTTCTTAGCAGCATTAGAGACTTTGCGTGAGACTGGTCCTGATGTTACGGTGAAGTGTTTTATCGGTTTCCTTTTTATAATTTTTGACCGTTTATTAGTTTTTTCTTCACCGTGGTAGGTATGATTGTGGTGATCACTTGTTGCATCTTCATCAAAAGTTTTCCTTTTCGCAGAGCGCTGAAAACAAAGAAGTATGTATTACATTTTTCATATAGTCACATGGGCAAACTCAAAAGAAAACGTTTGCCTATTGGAGACCTTAACTGCTATTTATAGTCTTACCGTAGCAGCAACATCGGTCTCCCTCGCTGTATTATTGGCATTGCCAACCGTATGGCTAACGGTCCCAACTTTCGGTGAAGTCGCAGCTTTAATTGACTGGTTCTAAAATAAAGAAAAAGTTTCGTTAGGTATTTCACTACGAACCAGCAGAATACACTTTGAATTTAATTTAAATTTAAATCTTACCGGTAACTTAGATGAAAAGAAGCAGCTCAAGAAAAGCTTAGCTGTTTCCACTGATTCATCACGGTCGTCTGCAAAATTAATAAAAATTGGTTCAAATAATTATGTAATTATTTTTACTGATCCGAATCTAATTAAAAAACCATAAGAATAACTTACGCGTATTTTGACTATTCGTATCTCGAATATTGCTTTGTAGGTCCAAAAGTGCCTGAGCTGCATCAAATTCCGAGTTGGCGAAACTTACACCAAACGACGACATTATTGAAACTTTCTGTACTGTAATGAAAACATATTTATAAAAGCTGGAAAGGTTAATAACAGTTCAAATTATGTCTTTTACTAACACAGTTAAAAAGGAGTTAGAAAGTCAGACTTCGGTAAAAATACAAAATAAATATGTAGGCACACTTACGCGCTTTTTGATTTATCTTACAGCAGTTCACTCACAAAACAATTATGCCAAATCGACTGATTGACTAATTGAATAGCAAAGAGAGCTACAACCTCACTCAACACTAAACCAAGGAGTACTGACGAAATTTTTGAAATTATTCTTTTTATGTAGCTCGTTGGTTCAATGGGTCATATAATAAAATACCACGCTGGCCCAGCTCCCCTCAGTTGCTAGTTGAAGTAAATCTCTTTTCCTCCGAACCGATAACTTATTGTCTACAACTATATTCAAGGTTTTGGTACCTGTGAAAGCTTAACTTTTGTTGGACACATGGGTCCTCAGTTGTAAAATATCGAAAGAACAATGATAGTAATTTAGCTTGATGCACCGCATCTTTGACCGGCCATATTTAGACGAAAAAATATTTAATAGGATTATCTTTGCCAATAGATTTTCGAAAACCCTGTTCGTCACTTATCAGAAATGTCCCAATAAAATAATCACCGACATAAAATACCATGCCTAAATAAGTACTATTTAGATAGCTATCTGAAAATATATTTATATGTATTGGTGATTTTTTTTTAAATAAAAATGTCACCGGATAATTGCAAACTCTGTAATATCTTTATTAGTTTGTTATTTCTCGATGTATTATGACCAGATCATAAATTTTTTATTAAAACAAATCCCATTCAAAGTCAATCGTTTCCATTTTATTTGTGTCTTATTGAGTCAAATGAGTGACCTACAATTTCACGCGACATATTATGTATCTGAACTTAAGGTGTTTGCAATAGTGACATAAATAAAATAAAGTTTCCTGGATAAACAGTGAATATTTCGCTGAAATAAAAACGCTCGATTTTGTTAAATAGGTAGGTAAGTACCTACTTATCCTGTGACATTCAAATAAGTTTTAACAATGCAAAATACTAAATATATCTCTACGGGCTTAGGTACCCGAGCTTCCCGTCTTATTCTATATTTGCTAGGTACTCACCCATTCGGCCGGCGAAATTAGGTTTGAACCATGCTAGACTCATTCTTAACTCATTTCTTTTCTTGAATCGTACTTTTGAGCGTTGCTCTTCTATTAAAAACAAACAATGAAACATTTCCCAAAACCGGCACTTGGCAATGACAATGTGTAAATAAAAAAAATAATGATTAAAAAACCAAAACCAAGACCTCTTCCTTTTTTGGAAGTCGGTTAAAAATGGTGCATTAGGCACATGCGTTTTTTCATGCCTAGTAACTTGCGCTAAGATATCTATTGTTAAGTAGTTAGCGTATTACGATATTAAATTAAGTAATTTAATGAAAAGAAAGCAGTTATAATTATGTTTCTAAAAGCAGTTATTAAACAAACAATAAAAAAGTGTAGTTGCACGTATGAAAAATGTTTAATTTACAAACCTACTTTAAATACTCCATCTACCTCTTAAAATACTCCGAACAAACGTACGTGCCCATGTCTTTTTTTTTCTCGTAATTAAAACGTATTACGCGGGTTATATTTTTGCGGGATAAATTTTAAAATTTTTGGAGATTTTCCTGGACGAAGTATTTTATGTTTTTGCCCATGACCTGCAATCTTGGATCCTGGTACCTAATGTTTCTTTGAGATAATTTTTACGGTGAAAACGTTTTTCACGCGGATGAAGCGACGGGAAAGACCTTCAAGCGTTTCTAAAAGTTTCTCGTGGTATTTTAATAATGCTCGTCATTTCCACTGCTCATCGACCTAGGTACCTACTTACTCATTTTTCGGAACGGTAATCCATATCTGTTTGGTCCTTCATTCCAGTTAGACGGCTCACAAGGGACTATAAAACAATTTACTGATCCTTTGTACTTTCAATCTTTTGTTTTAGTATCCTTAAACTTTGGGAATGGATAGATAAAGATGCCAGTGTAATAAAACTTGAATAATACAATTTAGATCATCTAAAAATCAAAAAAATCTCAATCTAAAAAGAAGTGTATAAGAATTCTAGCCCAAATTAATAACACGGAGAGCTGCAAACCATAGTTTATAAAATATCAGATTCTTACTCTGTGCCATCAATATACATACTTGACATTTGCATATTTGTTTTTAAACATATCGGCAAGTTCACTAAACATAACATAACATTCGTCATAAAAAGAGGTTATGCGCTAATTAAAATGTAAAGTGTAGTCCCATATTATATGGCAATAAAATGAGTTACCCAACATGTTTAAACAAAGAAATCAGTAACAATATTCCAAAAAAGGCTAAAACTGTACCTAATTCAAAAACGTTCTACTCAGTAAAAGAATATTTAGAGTCTAGCTTACAATATCGATTTTCTCTCATGTACAAAAGTGGCGATCTTTCCTATACAAACAATAAGATTTAGTCAATAATATTTAAATTCATTTAAATTATATAATTTGTACTACCTGAGAAGGATGACATTAATATTGCTGACAAATTGTATTAAATTCAATATTATTGACATTCAATTTCGACATATGTATACTTTCTGATTTTTATTGTAGGTACTTATATAAAAGAAAATAATTATAACACATCTATCATCATTCTACATTAGCATGTTTAATGCATGCTAATTTAGGATGACAAGGGTAGGCGAATGATAATTGCAATGCTTGTAACAGGCAGCTAAGTCATAAGTACCACTAATAATTTAACACCAACATTGTACACTTAGTTCGAAATAAACGAACGACGACTTTGACTTTGAATACGCGTGAAAACATTTTTACGCGCGTGAAGCCGCGGGCAGGAGCTATTAAGAACTATGCCTACCTAATAAGAAATCCTTTGTTACCCGTGTCGTAAACCATGACTAAAATAAATAGGTACCTAGCAAAATCGACTTCAAAAAAAAGAGGTTCTCAGTTTGACCCGTATGTTTTTTTACATTGCAAAGTTACAAACGCATTTAGTAATTTTCTATGGAATGATGCGCCGCTCGCACACAGCACCTGATTGATCCATCCGCTGATGGTTTGAGCAGTTGCTGGCTTGTGCGGACGCTTGTTAGTTAATATAAGACTGTTTGTTTGACTGACTTAATGATGGCTTCGCTATCCCAGACTACACTGTCCCAGTACAACGGTATCTATAAACTATGGTGGCAGTACTGTGAAGCAAGCAGACTAAACCCTTTTTAACTAAACAGACTATTTAACGATGGTGCCACTTACGGACCTCTGAATTCTCATCGCTCAGCTCTTTTCTTGCTGTTCGACAGTAGTGTAACTTCTAACGACCAAATTAAAAGGCTTCTAAAAGGCGTTTATGAAGTAAGACCTGCCACTCCAAAATACACTTCTACCTGGGTTCTAAATTTTGTCGCAGAATGGGTGCCTAATCCTAAGTAAACAAGTTTTGGGGAAATTTAATGAAAAGTGAGTTATTCATGGAAAATCAATTTATTTGTCTATTGTAATGGGTTTACAATTATAACATTTATTTAAAACAACCGTCCTCCTTCCAGGCTTGAGACCGGCCGGCACCGGCAATGTTCCGATGGCGGAGTTATTGGCATCTTTTTCATCTTCAATGATGTATAAAAATCATCTGTAACAAATAATTTGCGTTAACATAAATTCATTTTGTACAAAATAAAGTGACAAAATTGCTGATTCTTTTAATCGATTCTGCAAAAATAAATTGCACATCGTAAATAGGTAGGATATTCAAATTTTATTTGAAAATTGGAATATTCGAACAAAATTTTTAGCCTAATTTTATTCTATTTGATGACCAATTTATGTAGGATTTCATTTTAATAACAAAGATTACCTAATATTCATCGGAGTCCGACTCTGGCGAGATGTTCTCCCTGTTAACTTTATGCTTCTGCTTTTTTTTGTTATTTTGACGAGTACGGAACATTTTGCTCTCGTCGGCGCACTTTGTTGTAATACTGGTCCTGTAAGAAGATAGAGTATTTAAATTAATCTGCCTTTATATAAAATTCTTCCGTTACTGATGAGTTCTGACAGACAGACAACGCACAGCCGAAACTGCTGGGCGTAGAAAGCCGAAATTTGCCATGTAAGTTCGGGAACGAAAAAAAATTGGAACTGCGCGTACAAAGTCGCGAGCAAAAGTTAGTTTGTTTATAATTTTCTCGATTTTAAATAAAGTCTTTAGAATTTATTACCTGACTAGATTTTCTGCAACGCTGCATCTGTCAACCACCGTCTGCACAATGTCATTCACCAGAGCGGGGTCCAATTTCTTCTTTGCGGGTTTGTTGGGGAACGCTGGAGATGGCTTTCCTGTGAGGGAATGGGTCGCTAGAACTCTGAAAACAAAAAAGGAGAGCATTAGGCAAGATCCTTAACAGGATTAAAACTGGATGTTAAGAACATAAATCGAAGTTTAAGTACCTGCGAGTAAAAACTGCTGTTAACAATTTTCGTGTTGCACTTGTGTAAGAGTTCCAATTCACATGTCTAAATATCCTTAATGGTATCATAGCAGTGCCAGCTCCTATTGGTACCTGTAAGAAAAAATAGAACAATCAGTGTTAACTACTTATAAAAAAAGTATTTTTCGAATTAAACCATGCAAAATGTCAAAAGAAAAAGTACAAACCAAATCGTCAGCACTTGTAAGTTTTTTCGGAGTATTATTGTATCCAGTGTTTTTGCCAGCATTATATTTTACTTTTACTTTTTCGAGAGTCTCACGGTTGGTAAATGTTTCTACTGGATCGGAAACATCACTGTCGTCCATCGTCTGAAAATAAAAGAATACATTGTCATGACCTATTTTCTCATTATTAATTTAATAAGCAGTAGGAATTTAGTTTACCAATTCATGAGAGTCTACTTTATCATCATGGTCGAAATCTTCATCATTGTGAGACACATGTTGCTTAACGGTTTCTGTAAGCTGTGAATTAACTTTGATCTGTTCTTCCAACATTTTAACCTTCTCATTAAGTTTGAAGATCGTGGATTCCTTTGTGTCAATTATTGGTAGCAGATATTGTTCCTCTGTCTGTGTTCCTATATCACGAGTTTTTACCTTCGAAACATTGTTCATGTTTTGCTTCTTAGCAGCATTAGAGACTTTGCGTGAGACTGGTCCTGATGTTACGGTGAAGTGTTTTATCGGTTTCCTTTTTATAATTTTTGACCGTTTATTAGTTTTTTCTTCACCGTGGTAGGTATGATTGTGGTGATCACTTGTTGCATCTTCATCAAAAGTTTTCCTTTTCGCAGAGCGCTGAAAACAAAGAAGTATGTATTACATTTTTCATATAGTCACATGGGCAAACTCAAAAGAAAACGTTTGCCTATTGGAGACCTTAACTGCTATTTATAGTCTTACCGTAGCAGCAACATCGGTCTCCCTCGCTGTATTATTGGCATTGCCAACCGTATGGCTAACCGTCCCAACTTTCGGTGAAGTCGCAGCTTTAATTGACTGGTTCTAAAATAAAGAAAAAGTTTCGTTAGGTATTTCACTACGAACCAGCAGAATACACTTTGAATTTAATTTAAATTTAAATCTTACCGGTAACTTAGATGAAAAGAAGCAGCTCAAGAAAAGCTTAGCTGTTTCCACTGATTCATCACGGTCGTCTGCAAAATTAATAAAAATTGGTTCAAATAATTATGTAATTATTTTTACTGATCCGAATCTAATTAAAAAACCATAAGAATAACTTACGCGTATTTTGACTATTCGTATCTCGAATATTGCTTTGTAGGTCCAAAAGTGCCTGAGCTGCATCAAATTCCGAGTTGGCGAAACTTACACCAAACGACGACATTATTGAAACTTTCTGTACTGTAATGAAAACATATTTATAAAAGCTGGAAAGGTTAATAACAGTTCAAATTATGTCTTTTACTAACACAGTTAAAAAGGAGTTAGAAAGTCAGACTTCGGTAAAAATACAAAATAAATATGTAGGCACACTTACGCGCTTTTTGATTTATCTTACAGCAGTTCACTCACAAAACAATTATGCCAAATCGACTGATTGACTAATTGAATAGCAAAGAGAGCTACAACCTCACTCAACACTAAACCAAGGAGTACTGACGAAATTTTTGAAATTATTCTTTTTATGTAGCTCGTTGGTTCAATGGGTCATATAATAAAATACCACGCTGGCCCAGCTCCCCTCAGTTGCTAGTTGAAGTAAATCTCTTTTCCTCCGAACCGATAACTTATTGTCTACAACTATATTCAAGGTTTTGGTACCTGTGAAAGCTTAACTTTTGTTGGACACATGGGTCCTCAGTTGTAAAATATCGAAAGAACAATGATAGTAATTTAGCTTGATGCACCGCATCTTTGACCGGCCATATTTAGACGAAAAAATATTTAATAGGATTATCTTTGCCAATAGATTTTCGAAAACCCTGTTCGTCACTTATCAGAAATGTCCCAATAAAATAATCACCGACATAAAATACCATGCCTAAATAAGTACTATTTAGATAGCTATCTGAAAATATATTTATATGTATTGGTGATTTTTTTTTAAATAAAAATGTCACCGGATAATTGCAAACTCTGTAATATCTTTATTAGTTTGTTATTTCTCGATGTATTATGACCAGATCATAAATTTTTTATTAAAACAAATCCCATTCAAAGTCAATCGTTTCCATTTTATTTGTGTCTTATTGAGTCAAATGAGTGACCTACAATTTCACGCGACATATTATGTATCTGAACTTAAGGTGTTTGCAATAGTGACATAAATAAAATAAAGTTTCCTGGATAAACAGTGAATATTTCGCTGAAATAAAAACGCTCGATTTTGTTAAATAGGTAGGTAAGTACCTACTTATCCTGTGACATTCAAATAAGTTTTAACAATGCAAAATACTAAATATATCTCTACGGGCTTAGGTACCCGAGCTTCCCGTCTTATTCTATATTTGCTAGGTACTCACCCATTCGGCCGGCGAAATTAGGTTTGAACCATGCTAGACTCATTCTTAACTCATTTCTTTTCTTGAATCGTACTTTTGAGCGTTGCTCTTCTATTAAAAACAAACAATGAAACATTTCCCAAAACCGGCACTTGGCAATGACAATGTGTAAATAAAAAAAATAATGATTAAAAAACCAAAACCAAGACCTCTTCCTTTTTTGGAAGTCGGTTAAAAATGGTGCATTAGGCACATGCGTTTTTTCATGCCTAGTAACTTGCGCTAAGATATCTATTGTTAAGTAGTTAGCGTATTACGATATTAAATTAAGTAATTTAATGAAAAGAAAGCAGTTATAATTATGTTTCTAAAAGCAGTTATTAAACAAACAATAAAAAAGTGTAGTTGCACGTATGAAAAATGTTTAATTTACAAACCTACTTTAAATACTCCATCTACCTCTTAAAATACTCCGAACAAACGTACGTGCCCATGTCTTTTTTTTTCTCGTAATTAAAACGTATTACGCGGGTTATATTTTTGCGGGATAAATTTTAAAATTTTTGGAGATTTTCCTGGACGAAGTATTTTATGTTTTTGCCCATGACCTGCAATCTTGGATCCTGGTACCTAATGTTTCTTTGAGATAATTTTTACGGTGAAAACGTTTTTCACGCGGATGAAGCGACGGGAAAGACCTTCAAGCGTTTCTAAAAGTTTCTCGTGGTATTTTAATAATGCTCGTCATTTCCACTGCTCATCGACCTAGGTACCTACTTACTCATTTCTCGGAACGGTAATCCATATCTGTTTGGTCCTTCATTCCAGTTAGACGGCTCACAAGGGACTATAAAACAATTTACTGATCCTTTGTACTTTCAATCTTTTGTTTTAGTATCCTTAAACTTTGGGAATGGATAGATAAAGATGCCAGTGTAATAAAACTTGAATAATACAATTTAGATCATCTAAAAATCAAAAAAATCTCAATCTAAAAAGAAGTGTATAAGAATTCTAGCCCAAATTAATAACACGGAGAGCTGCAAACCATAGTTTATAAAATATCAGATTCTTACTCTGTGCCATCAATATACATACTTGACATTTGCATATTTGTTTTTAAACATATCGGCAAGTTCACTAAACATAACATAACATTCGTCATAAAAAGAGGTTATGCGCTAATTAAAATGTAAAGTGTAGTCCCATATTATATGGCAATAAAATGAGTTACCCAACATGTTTAAACAAAGAAATCAGTAACAAAATTCCAAAAAAGGCTAAAACTGTACCTAATTCAAAAACGTTCTACTCAGTAAAAGAATATTTAGAGTCTAGCTTACAATATCGATTTTCTCTCATGTACAAAAGTGGCGATCTTTCCTATACAAACAATAAGATTTAGTCAATAATATTTAAATTCATTTAAATTATATAATTTGTACTACCTGAGAAGGATGACATTAATATTGCTGACAAATTGTATTAAATTCAATATTATTGACATTCAATTTTGACATATGTATACTTTCTGATTTTTATTGTAGGTACTTATATAAAAGAAAATAATTATAACACATCTATCATCATTCTACATTAGCATGTTTAATGCATGCTAATTTAGGATGACAAGGGTAGGCGAATGATAATTGCAATGCTTGTAACAGGCAGCTAAGTCATAAGTACCACTAATAATTTAACACCAACATTGTACACTTAGTTCGAAATAAACGAACGACGACTTTGACTTTGAATACGCGTGAAAACATTTTTACGCGCGTGAAGCCGCGGGCAGGAGCTATTAAGAACTATGCCTACCTAATAAGAAATCCTTAGTTACCCGTGTCGTAAACCATGACTAAAATAAATAGGTACCTAGCAAAATCGACTTCAAAAAAAAGAGGTTCTCAGTTTGACCCGTATGTTTTTTTACATTGCAAAGTTACAAACGCATTTAGTAATTTTCTATGGAATGATGCGCTGCTCGCACACAGCACCTGATTGATCCATCCGCTGATGGTTTGAGCAGTTGCTGGCTTGTGCGGACGCTTGTTAGTTAATATAAGACTGTTTGTTTGACTGACTTAATGATGGCTTCGCTATCCCAGACTACACTGTCCCAGTACAACGGTATCTATAAACTATGGTGGCAGTACTGTGAAGCAAGCAGACTAAACCCTTTTTAACTAAACAGACTATTTAACGATGGTGCCACTTACGGACCTCTGAATTCTCATCGCTCAGCTCTTTTCTTGCTGTTCGACAGTAGTGTAACTTCTAACGACCAAATTAAAAGGCTTCTAAAAGGCGTTTATGAAGTAAGACCTGCCACTCCAAAATACACTTCTACCTGGGTTCTAAATTTTGTCGCAGAATGGGTGCCTAATCCTAAGTAAACAAGTTTTGGGGAAATTTAATGAAAAGTGAGTTATTCATGGAAAATCAATTTATTTGTCTATTGTAATGGGTTTACAATTATAACATTTATTTAAAACAACCGTCCTCCTTCCAGGCTTGAGACCGGCCGGCACCGGCAATGTTCCGATGGCGGAGTTATTGGCATCTTTTTCATCTTCAATGATGTATAAAAATCATCTGTAACAAATAATTTGCGTTAACATAAATTCATTTTGTACAAAATAAAGTGACAAAATTGCTGATTCTTTTAATCGATTCTGCAAAAATAAATTGCACATCGTAAATAGGTAGGATATTCAAATTTTATTTGAAAATTGGAATATTCGAACAAAATTTTTAGCCTAATTTTATTCTATTTGATGACCAATTTATGTAGGATTTCATTTTAATAACAAAGATTACCTAATATTCATCGGAGTCCGACTCTGGCGAGATGTTCTCCCTGTTAACTTTATGCTTCTGCTTTTTTTTGTTATTTTGACGAGTACGGAACATTTTGCTCTCGTCGGCGCACTTTGTTGTAATACTGGTCCTGTAAGAAGATAGAGAATACAGTATTTAAATTAATCTGCCTTAAATGTCATCAATAGGTATATATAAAATTCTTCCGTTACTGATGAGTTCTGACAGACAGACAACGCACAGCCGAAACTGCTGGGCGTAGAAAGCCGAAATTTGCCATGTAAGTTCGGGAACGAAAAAAAATTGGAATTTGTTTATAATTTTCTCGATTTTAAATAAAGTCTTTAGAATTTATTACCTGACTAGATTTTCTGCAACGCTACATCTGTCAACCACCGTCTGCACAATGTCATTCACCAGAGCGGGGTCCAATTTCTTCTTTGCGGGTTTGTTGGGGAACGCTGGAGATGGCTTTCCTGTGAGGGAATGGGTCGCTAGAACTCTGAAAACAAAAAAGGAGAGCATTAGGCAAGATCCTTAACAGGATTAAAACTGGATGTTAAGAACATAAATCGAAGTTTAAGTACCTGCGAGTAAAAACTGCTGTTAACAATTTTCGTGTTGCACTTGTGTAAGAGTTCCAATTCACATGTCTAAATATCCTTAATGGTATCATAGCAGTGCCAGCTCCTATTGGTACCTGTAAGAAAAAATAGAACAATCAGTGTTAACTACTTATAAAAAAAGTATTTTTCGAATTAAACCATGCAAAATGTCAAAAGAAAAAGTACAAACCAAATCGTCAGCACTTGTAAGTTTTTTCGGACTATTATTGTATCCAGTGTTTTTGCCAGCATTATATTTTACTTTTACTTTTTCGAGAGTCTCACGGTTGGTAAATGTTTCTACTGGATCGGAAACATCACTGTCGTCCATCGTCTGAAAATAAAAGAATACATTGTCATGACCTATTTTCTCATTATTAATTTAATAAGCAGTAGGAATTTAGTTTACCAATTCATGAGAGTCTACTTTATCATCATGGTCGAAATCTTCATCATTGTGAGACACATGTTGCTTAACGGTTTCTGTAAGCTGTGAATTAACTTTGATCTGTTCTTCCAACATTTTAACCTTCTCATTAAGTTTGAAGATCGTGGATTCCTTTGTGTCAATTATTGGTAGCAGATATTGTTCCTCTGTCTGTGTTCCTATATCACGAGTTTTTACCTTCGAAACATTGTTCATGTTTTGCTTCTTAGCAGCATTAGAGACTTTGCGTGAGACTGGTCCTGATGTTACGGTGAAGTGTTTTATCGGTTTCCTTTTTATAATTTTTGACCGTTTATTAGTTTTTTCTTCACCGTGGTAGGTATGATTGTGGTGATCACTTGTTGCATCTTCATCAAAAGTTTTCCTTTTCGCAGAGCGCTGAAAACAAAGAAGTATGTATTACATTTTTCATATAGTCACATGGGCAAACTCAAAAGAAAACGTTTGCCTATTGGAGACCTTAACTGCTATTTATAGTCTTACCGTAGCAGCAACATCGGTCTCCCTCGCTGTATTATTGGCATTGCCAACCGTATGGCTAACCGTCCCAACTTTCGGTGAAGTCGCAGCTTTAATTGACTGGTTCTAAAATAAAGAAAAAGTTTCGTTAGGTATTTCACTACGAACCAGCAGAATACACTTTGAATTTAATTTAAATTTAAATCTTACCGGTAACTTAGATGAAAAGAAGCAGCTCAAGAAAAGCTTAGCTGTTTCCACTGATTCATCACGGTCGTCTGCAAAATTAATAAAAATTGGTTCAAATATGTAATTATTTTTACTGATCCGAATCTAATTAAAAAACCATAAGAATAACTTACGCGTATTTTGACTATTCGTATCTCGAATATTGCTTTGTAGGTCCAAAAGTGCCTGAGCTGCATCAAATTCCGAGTTGGCGAAACTTACACCAAACGACGACATTATTGAAACTTTCTGTACTGTAATGAAAACATATTTATAAAAGCTGGAAAGGTTAATAACAGTTCAAATTATGTCTTTTACTAACACAGTTAAAAAGGAGTTAGAAAGTCAGACTTCGGTAAAAATACAAAATAAATATGTAGGCACACTTACGCGCTTTTTGATTTATCTTACAGCAGTTCACTCACAAAACAATTATGCCAAATCGACTGATTGACTAATTGAATAGCAAAGAGAGCTACAACCTCACTCAACACTAAACCAAGGAGTACTGACGAAATTTTTGAAATTATTCTTTTTATGTAGCTCGTTGGTTCAATGGGTCATATAATAAAATACCACGCTGGCCCAGCTCCCCTCAGTTGCTAGTTGAAGTAAATCTCTTTTCCTCCGAACCGATAACTTATTGTCTACAACTATATTCAAGGTTTTGGTACCTGTGAAAGCTTAACTTTTGTTGGACACATGGGTCCTCAGTTGTAAAATATCGAAAGAACAATGATAGTAATTTAGCTTGATGCACCGCATCTTTGACCGGCCATATTTAGACGAAAAAATATTTAATAGGATTATCTTTGCCAATAGATTTTCGAAAACCCTGTTCGTCACTTATCAGAAATGTCCCAATAAAATAATCACCGACATAAAATACCATGCCTAAATAAGTACTATTTAGATAGCTATCTGAAAATATATTTATATGTATTGGTGATTTTTTTTTAAATAAAAATGTCACCGGATAATTGCAAACTCTGTAATATCTTTATTAGTTTGTTATTTCTCGATGTATTATGACCAGATCATAAATTTTTTATTAAAACAAATCCCATTCAAAGTCAATCGTTTCCATTTTATTTGTGTCTTATTGAGTCAAATGAGTGACCTACAATTTCACGCGACATATTATGTATCTGAACTTAAGGTGTTTGCAATAGTGACATAAATAAAATAAAGTTTCCTGGATAAACAGTGAATATTTCGCTGAAATAAAAACGCTCGATTTTGTTAAATAGGTAGGTAAGTACCTACTTATCCTGTGACATTCAAATAAGTTTTAACAATGCAAAATACTAAATATATCTCTACGGGCTTAGGTACCCGAGCTTCCCGTCTTATTCTATATTTGCTAGGTACTCACCCATTCGGCCGGCGAAATTAGGTTTGAACCATGCTAGACTCATTCTTAACTCATTTCTTTTCTTGAATCGTACTTTTGAGCGTTGCTCTTCTATTAAAAACAAACAATGAAACATTTCCCAAAACCGGCACTTGGCAATGACAATGTGTAAATAAAAAAAATAATGATTAAAAAACCAAAACCAAGACCTCTTCCTTTTTTGGAAGTCGGTTAAAAATGGTGCATTAGGCACATGCGTTTTTTCATGCCTAGTAACTTGCGCTAAGATATCTATTGTTAAGTAGTTAGCGTATTACGATATTAAATTAAGTAATTTAATGAAAAGAAAGCAGTTATAATTATGTTTCTAAAAGCAGTTATTAAACAAACAATAAAAAAGTGTAGTTGCACGTATGAAAAATGTTTAATTTACAAACCTACTTTAAATACTCCATCTACCTCTTAAAATACTCCGAACAAACGTACGTGCCCATGTCTTTTTTTTTCTCGTAATTAAAACGTATTACGCGGGTTATATTTTTGCGGGATAAATTTTAAAATTTTTGGAGATTTTCCTGGACGAAGTATTTTATGTTTTTGCCCATGACCTGCAATCTTGGATCCTGGTACCTAATGTTTCTTTGAGATAATTTTTACGGTGAAAACGTTTTTCACGCGGATGAAGCGACGGGAAAGACCTTCAAGCGTTTCTAAAAGTTTCTCGTGGTATTTTAATAATGCTCGTCATTTCCACTGCTCATCGACCTAGGTACCTACTTACTCATTTTTCGGAACGGTAATCCATATCTGTTTGGTCCTTCATTCCAGTTAGACGGCTCACAAGGGACTATAAAACAATTTACTGATCCTTTGTACTTTCAATCTTTTGTTTTAGTATCCTTAAACTTTGGGAATGGATAGATAAAGATGCCAGTGTAATAAAACTTGAATAATACAATTTAGATCATCTAAAAATCAAAAAAATCTCAATCTAAAAAGAAGTGTATAAGAATTCTAGCCCAAATTAATAACACGGAGAGCTGCAAACCATAGTTTATAAAATATCAGATTCTTACTCTGTGCCATCAATATACATACTTGACATTTGCATATTTGTTTTTAAACATATCGGCAAGTTCACTAAACATAACATAACATTCGTCATAAAAAGAGGTTATGCGCTAATTAAAATGTAAAGTGTAGTCCCATATTATATGGCAATAAAATGAGTTACCCAACATGTTTAAACAAAGAAATCAGTAACAATATTCCAAAAAAGGCTAAAACTGTACCTAATTCAAAAACGTTCTACTCAGTAAAAGAATATTTAGAGTCTAGCTTACAATATCGATTTTCTCTCATGTACAAAAGTGGCGATCTTTCCTATACAAACAATAAGATTTAGTCAATAATATTTAAATTCATTTAAATTATATAATTTGTACTACCTGAGAAGGATGACATTAATATTGCTGACAAATTGTATTAAATTCAATATTATTGACATTCAATTTTGACATATGTATACTTTCTGATTTTTATTGTAGGTACTTATATAAAAGAAAATAATTATAACACATCTATCATCATTCTACATTAGCATGTTTAATGCATGCTAATTTAGGATGACAAGGGTAGGCGAATGATAATTGCAATGCTTGTAACAGGCAGCTAAGTCATAAGTACCACTAATAATTTAACACCAACATTGTAGGTACACTTAGTTCGAAATAAACGAACGACGACTTTGACTTTGAATACGCGTGAAAACATTTTTACGCGCGTGAAGCCGCGGGCAGGAGCTATTAAGAACTATGCCTACCTAATAAGAAATCCTTAGTTACCCGTGTCGTAAACCATGACTAAAATAAATAGGTACCTAGCAAAATCGACTTCAAAAAAAAGAGGTTCTCAGTTTGACCCGTATGTTTTTTTACATTGCAAAGTTACAAACGCATTTAGTAATTTTCTATGGAATGATGCGCCGCTCGCACACAGCACCTGATTGATCCATCCGCTGATGGTTTGAGCAGTTGCTGGCTTGTGCGGACGCTTGTTAGTTAATATAAGACTGTTTGTTTGACTGACTTAATGATGGCTTCGCTATCCCAGACTACACTGTCCCAGTACAACGGTATCTATAAACTATGGTGGCAGTACTGTGAAGCAAGCAGACTAAACCCTTTTTAACTAAACAGACTATTTAACGATGGTGCCACTTACGGACCTCTGAATTCTCATCGCTCAGCTCTTTTCTTGCTGTTCGACAGTAGTGTAACTTCTAACGACCAAATTAAAAGGCTTCTAAAAGGCGTTTATAAAGTAAGACCTGCCACTCCAAAATACACTTCTACCTGGGTTCTAAATTTTGTCGCAGAATGGGTGCCTAATCCTAAGTAAACAAGTTTTGGGGAAATTTAATGAAAAGTGAGTTATTCATGGAAAATCAATTTATTTGTCTATTGTAATGGGTTTACAATTATAACATTTATTTAAAACAACCGTCCTCCTTCCAGGCTTGAGACCGGCCGGCACCGGCAATGTTCCGATGGCGGAGTTATTGGCATCTTTTTCATCTTCAATGATGTATAAAAATCATCTGTAACAAATAATTTGCGTTAACATAAATTCATTTTGTACAAAATAAAGTGACAAAATTGCTGATTCTTTTAATCGATTCTGCAAAAATAAATTGCACATCGTAAATAGGTAGGATATTCAAATTTTATTTGAAAATTGGAATATTCGAACAAAATTTTTAGCCTAATTTTATTCTATTTGATGACCAATTTATGTAGGATTTTATTTTAATAACAAAGATTACCTAATATTCATCGGAGTCCGACTCTGGCGAGATGTTCTCCCTGTTAACTTTATGCTTCTGCTTTTTTTTGTTATTTTGACGAGTACGGAACATTTTGCTCTCGTCGGCGCACTTTGTTGTAATACTGGTCCTGTAAGAAGATAGAGTATTTAAATTAATCTGCCTTAAATGTCATCAATAGGTATATATAAAATTCTTCCGTTACTGATGAGTTCTGACAGACAGACAACGCACAGCCGAAACTGCTGGGCGTAGAAAGCCGAAATTTGCCATGTAAGTTCGGGAACGAAAAAAAATTGGAACTGCGCGTACAAAGTCGCGAGCAAAAGTTAGTTTGTTTATAATTTTCTCGATTTTAAATAAAGTCTTTAGAATTTATTACCTGACTAGATTTTCTGCAACGCTGCATCTGTCAACCACCGTCTGCACAATGTCATTCACCAGAGCGGGGTCCAATTTCTTCTTTGCGGGTTTGTTGGGGAACGCTGGAGATGGCTTTCCTGTGAGGGAATGGGTCGCTAGAACTCTGAAAACAAAAAAGGAGAGCATTAGGCAAGATCCTTAACAGGATTAAAACTGGATGTTAAGAACATAAATCGAAGTTTAAGTACCTGCGAGTAAAAACTGCTGTTAACAATTTTCGTGTTGCACTTGTGTAAGAGTTCCAATTCACATGTCTTAATATCCTTAATGGTATCATAGCAGTGCCAGCTCCTATTGGTACCTGTAAGAAAAAATAGAACAATCAGTGTTAACTACTTATAAAAAAAGTATTTTTCGAATTAAACCATGCAAAATGTCAAAAGAAAAAGTACAAACCAAATCGTCAGCACTTGCATTAACGTTGCTGTTACTAAGTTTTTTCGGAGTATTATTGTATCCAGTGTTTTTGCCAGCATTATATTTTACTTTTACTTTTTCGAGAGTCTCACGGTTGGTAAATGTTTCTACTGGATCGGAAACATCACTGTCGTCCATCGTCTGAAAATAAAAGAATACATTGTCATGACCTATTTTCTCATTATTAATTTAATAAGCAGTAGGAATTTAGTTTACCAATTCATGAGAGTCTACTTTATCATCATGGTCGAAATCTTCATCATTGTGAGACACATGTTGCTTAACGGTTTCTGTAAGCTGTGAATTAACTTTGATCTGTTCTTCCAACATTTTAACCTTCTCATTAAGTTTGAAGATCGTGGATTCCTTTGTGTCAATTATTGGTAGCAGATATTGTTCCTCTGTCTGTGTTCCTATATCACGAGTTTTTACCTTCGAAACATTGTTCATGTTTTGCTTCTTAGCAGCATTAGAGACTTTGCGTGAGACTGGTCCTGATGTTACGGTGAAGTGTTTTATCGGTTTCCTTTTTATAATTTTTGACCGTTTATTAGTTTTTTCTTCACCGTGGTAGGTATGATTGTGGTGATCACTTGTTGCATCTTCATCAAAAGTTTTCCTTTTCGCAGAGCGCTGAAAACAAAGAAGTATGTATTACATTTTTCATATAGTCACATGGGCAAACTCAAAAGAAAACGTTTGCCTATTGGAGACCTTAACTGCTATTTATAGTCTTACCGTAGCAGCAACATCGGTCTCCCTCGCTGTATTATTGGCATTGCCAACCGTATGGCTAACGGTCCCAACTTTCGGTGAAATCGCAGCTTCTTTAATTGACTGGTTCTAAAATAAAGAAAAAGTTTCGTTAGGTATTTCACTACGAACCAGCAGAATACACTTTGAATTTAATTTAAATTTAAATCTTACCGGTAACTTAGATGAAAAGAAGCAGCTCAAGAAAAGCTTAGCTGTTTCCACTGATTCATCACGGTCGTCTGCAAAATTAATAAAAATTGGTTCAAATATGTAATTATTTTTACTGATCCGAATCTAATTAAAAAACCATAAGAATAACTTACGCGTATTTTGACTATTCGTATCTCGAATATTGCTTTGTAGGTCCAAAAGTGCCTGAGCTGCATCAAATTCCGAGTTGGCGAAACTTACACCAAACGACGACATTATTGAAACTTTCTGTACTGTAATGAAAACATATTTATAAAAGCTGGAAAGGTTAATAACAGTTCAAATTATGTCTTTTACTAACACAGTTAAAAAGGAGTTAGAAAGTCAGACTTCGGTAAAAATACAAAATAAATATGTAGGCACACTTACGCGCTTTTTGATTTATCTTACAGCAGTTCACTCACAAAACAATTATGCCAAATCGACTGATTGACTAATTGAATAGCAAAGAGAGCTACAACCTCACTCAACACTAAACCAAGGAGTACTGACGAAATTTTTGAAATTATTCTTTTTATGTAGCTCGTTGGTTCAATGGGTCATATAATAAAATACCACGCTGGCCCAGCTCCCCTCAGTTGCTAGTTGAAGTAAATCTCTTTTCCTCCGAACCGATAACTTATTGTCTACAACTATATTCAAGGTTTTGGTACCTGTGAAAGCTTAACTTTTGTTGGACACATGGGTCCTCAGTTGTAAAATATCGAAAGAACAATGATAGTAATTTAGCTTGATGCACCGCATCTTTGACCGGCCATATTTAGACGAAAAAATATTTAATAGGATTATCTTTGCCAATAGATTTTCGAAAACCCTGTTCGTCACTTATCAGAAATGTCCCAATAAAATAATCACCGACATAAAATACCATGCCTAAATAAGTACTATTTAGATAGCTATCTGAAAATATATTTATATGTATTGGTGATTTTTTTTTAAATAAAAATGTCACCGGATAATTGCAAACTCTGTAATATCTTTATTAGTTTGTTATTTCTCGATGTATTATGACCAGATCATAAATTTTTTATTAAAACAAATCCCATTCAAAGTCAATCGTTTCCATTTTATTTGTGTCTTATTGAGTCAAATGAGTGACCTACAATTTCACGCGACATATTATGTATCTGAACTTAAGGTGTTTGCAATAGTGACATAAATAAAATAAAGTTTCCTGGATAAACAGTGAATATTTCGCTGAAATAAAAACGCTCGATTTTGTTAAATAGGTAGGTAAGTACCTACTTATCCTGTGACATTCAAATAAGTTTTAACAATGCAAAATACTAAATTTATCTCTACGGGCTTAGGTACCCGAGCTTCCCGTCTTATTCTATATTTGTTAGGTACTCACCCATTCGGCCGGCGAAATTAGGTTTGAACCATGCTAGACTCATTCTTAACTCATTTCTTTTCTTGAATCGTACTTTTGAGCGTTGCTCTTCTATTAAAAACAAACAATGAAACATTTCCCAAAACCGGCACTTGGCAATGACAATGTGTAAATAAAAAAAATAATGATTAAAAAACCAAAACCAAGACCTCTTCCTTTTTTGGAAGTCGGTTAAGAATGGTGCATTAGGCACATGCGTTTTTTCATGCCTAGTAACTTGCGCTAAGATATCTATTGTTAAGTAGTTAGCGTATTACGATATTAAATTAAGTAATTTAATGAAAAGAAAGCAGTTATAATTATGTTTCTAAAAGCAGTTATTAAACAAACAATAAAAAAGTGTAGTTGCACGTATGAAAAATGTTTAATTTACAAACCTACTTTAAATACTCCATCTACCTCTTAAAATACTCCGAACAAACGTACGTGCCCATGTCTTTTTTTTTCTCGTAATTAAAACGTATTACGCGGGTTATATTTTTGCGGGATAAATTTTAAAATTTTTGGAGATTTTCCTGGACGAAGTATTTTATGTTTTTGCCCATGACCTGCAATCTTGGATCCTGGTACCTAATGTTTCTTTGAGATAATTTTTACGGTGAAAACGTTTTTCACGCGGATGAAGCGACGGGAAAGACCTTCAAGCGTTTCTAAAAGTTTCTCGTGGTATTTTAATAATGCTCGTCATTTCCACTGCTCATCGACCTAGGTACCTACTTACTCATTTCTCGGAACGGTAATCCATATCTGTTTGGTCCTTCATTCCAGTTAGACGGCTCACAAGGGACTATAAAACAATTTACTGATCCTTTGTACTTTCAATCTTTTGTTTTAGTATCCTTAAACTTTGGGAATGGATAGATAAAGATGCCAGTGTAATAAAACTTGAATAATACAATTTAGATCATCTAAAAATCAAAAAAATCTCAATCTAAAAAGAAGTGTATAAGAATTCTAGCCCAAATTAATAACACGGAGAGCTGCAAACCATAGTTTATAAAATATCAGATTCTTACTCTGTGCCATCAATATACATACTTGACATTTGCATATTTGTTTTTAAACATATCGGCAAGTTCACTAAACATAACATAACATTCGTCATAAAAAGAGGTTATGCGCTAATTAAAATGTAAAGTGTAGTCCCATATTATATGGCAATAAAATGAGTTACCCAACATGTTTAAACAAAGAAATCAGTAACAAAATTCCAAAAAAGGCTAAAACTGTACCTAATTCAAAAACGTTCTACTCAGTAAAAGAATATTTAGAGTCTAGCTTACAATATCGATTTTCTCTCATGTACAAAAGTGGCGATCTTTCCTATACAAACAATAAGATTTAGTCAATAATATTTAAATTCATTTAAATTATATAATTTGTACTACCTGAGAAGGATGACATTAATATTGCTGACAAATTGTATTAAATTCAATATTATTGACATTCAATTTTGACATATGTATACTTTCTGATTTTTATTGTAGGTACTTATATAAAAGAAAATAATTATAACACATCTATCATCATTCTACATTAGCATGTTTAATGCATGCTAATTTAGGATGACAAGGGTAGGCGAATGATAATTGCAATGCTTGTAACAGGCAGCTAAGTCATAAGTACCACTAATAATTTAACACCAACATTGTACACTTAGTTCGAAATAAACGAACGACGACTTTGACTTTGAATACGCGTGAAAACATTTTTACGCGCGTGAAGCCGCGGGCAGGAGCTATTAAGAACTATGCCTACCTAATAAGAAATCCTTAGTTACCCGTGTCGTAAACCATGACTAAAATAAATAGGTACCTAGCAAAATCGACTTCAAAAAAAAGAGGTTCTCAGTTTGACCCGTATGTTTTTTTACATTGCAAAGTTACAAACGCATTTAGTAATTTTCTATGGAATGATGCGCTGCTCGCACACAGCACCTGATTGATCCATCCGCTGATGGTTTGAGCAGTTGCTGGCTTGTGCGGACGCTTGTTAGTTAATATAAGACTGTTTGTTTGACTGACTTAATGATGGCTTCGCTATCCCAGACTACACTGTCCCAGTACAACGGTATCTATAAACTATGGTGGCAGTACTGTGAAGCAAGCAGACTAAACCCTTTTTAACTAAACAGACTATTTAACGATGGTGCCACTTACGGACCTCTGAATTCTCATCGCTCAGCTCTTTTCTTGCTGTTCGACAGTAGTGTAACTTCTAACGACCAAATTAAAAGGCTTCTAAAAGGCGTTTATGAAGTAAGACCTGCCACTCCAAAATACACTTCTACCTGGGTTCTAAATTTTGTCGCAGAATGGGTGCCTAATCCTAAGTAAACAAGTTTTGGGGAAATTTAATGAAAAGTGAGTTATTCATGGAAAATCAATTTATTTGTCTATTGTAATGGGTTTACAATTATAACATTTATTTAAAACAACCGTCCTCCTTCCAGGCTTGAGACCGGCCGGCACCGGCAATGTTCCGATGGCGGAGTTATTGGCATCTTTTTCATCTTCAATGATGTATAAAAATCATCTGTAACAAATAATTTGCGTTAACATAAATTCATTTTGTACAAAATAAAGTGACAAAATTGCTGATTCTTTTAATCGATTCTGCAAAAATAAATTGCACATCGTAAATAGGTAGGATATTCAAATTTTATTTGAAAATTGGAATATTCGAACAAAATTTTTAGCCTAATTTTATTCTATTTGATGACCAATTTATGTAGGATTTCATTTTAATAACAAAGATTACCTAATATTCATCGGAGTCCGACTCTGGCGAGATGTTCTCCCTGTTAACTTTATGCTTCTGCTTTTTTTTGTTATTTTGACGAGTACGGAACATTTTGCTCTCGTCGGCGCACTTTGTTGTAATACTGGTCCTGTAAGAAGATAGAGAATACAGTATTTAAATTAATCTGCCTTAAATGTCATCAATAGGTATATATAAAATTCTTCCGTTACTGATGAGTTCTGACAGACAGACAACGCACAGCCGAAACTGCTGGGCGTAGAAAGCCGAAATTTGCCATGTAAGTTCGGGAACGAAAAAAAATTGGAATTTGTTTATAATTTTCTCGATTTTAAATAAAGTCTTTAGAATTTATTACCTGACTAGATTTTCTGCAACGCTACATCTGTCAACCACCGTCTGCACAATGTCATTCACCAGAGCGGGGTCCAATTTCTTCTTTGCGGGTTTGTTGGGGAACGCTGGAGATGGCTTTCCTGTGAGGGAATGGGTCGCTAGAACTCTGAAAACAAAAAAGGAGAGCATTAGGCAAGATCCTTAACAGGATTAAAACTGGATGTTAAGAACATAAATCGAAGTTTAAGTACCTGCGAGTAAAAACTGCTGTTAACAATTTTCGTGTTGCACTTGTGTAAGAGTTCCAATTCACATGTCTAAATATCCTTAATGGTATCATAGCAGTGCCAGCTCCTATTGGTACCTGTAAGAAAAAATAGAACAATCAGTGTTAACTACTTATAAAAAAAGTATTTTTCGAATTAAACCATGCAAAATGTCAAAAGAAAAAGTACAAACCAAATCGTCAGCACTTGTAAGTTTTTTCGGAGTATTATTGTATCCAGTGTTTTTGCCAGCATTATATTTTACTTTTACTTTTTCGAGAGTCTCACGGTTGGTAAATGTTTCTACTGGATCGGAAACATCACTGTCGTCCATCGTCTGAAAATAAAAGAATACATTGTCATGACCTATTTTCTCATTATTAATTTAATAAGCAGTAGGAATTTAGTTTACCAATTCATGAGAGTCTACTTTATCATCATGGTCGAAATCTTCATCATTGTGAGACACATGTTGCTTAACGGTTTCTGTAAGCTGTGAATTAACTTTGATCTGTTCTTCCAACATTTTAACCTTCTCATTAAGTTTGAAGATCGTGGATTCCTTTGTGTCAATTATTGGAAGCAGATATTGTTCCTCTGTCTGTGTTCCTATATCACGAGTTTTTACCTTCGAAACATTGTTCATGTTTTGCTTCTTAGCAGCATTAGAGACTTTGCGTGAGACTGGTCCTGATGTTACGGTGAAGTGTTTTATCGGTTTCCTTTTTATAATTTTTGACCGTTTATTAGTTTTTTCTTCACCGTGGTAGGTATGATTGTGGTGATCACTTGTTGCATCTTCATCAAAAGTTTTCCTTTTCGCAGAGCGCTGAAAACAAAGAAGTATGTATTACATTTTTCATATAGTCACATGGGCAAACTCAAAAGAAAACGTTTGCCTATTGGAGACCTTAACTGCTATTTATAGTCTTACCGTAGCAGCAACATCGGTCTCCCTCGCTGTATTATTGGCATTGCCAACCGTATGGCTAACCGTCCCAACTTTCGGTGAAGTCGCAGCTTTAATTGACTGGTTCTAAAATAAAGAAAAAGTTTCGTTAGGTATTTCACTACGAACCAGCAGAATACACTTTGAATTTAATTTAAATTTAAATCTTACCGGTAACTTAGATGAAAAGAAGCAGCTCAAGAAAAGCTTAGCTGTTTCCACTGATTCATCACGGTCGTCTGCAAAATTAATAAAAATTGGTTCAAATAATTATGTAATTATTTTTACTGATCCGAATCTAATTAAAAAACCATAAGAATAACTTACGCGTATTTTGACTATTCGTATCTCGAATATTGCTTTGTAGGTCCAAAAGTGCCTGAGCTGCATCAAATTCCGAGTTGGCGAAACTTACACCAAACGACGACATTATTGAAACTTTCTGTACTGTAATGAAAACATATTTATAAAAGCTGGAAAGGTTAATAACAGTTCAAATTATGTCTTTTACTAACACAGTTAAAAAGGAGTTAGAAAGTCAGACTTCGGTAAAAATACAAAATAAATATGTAGGCACACTTACGCGCTTTTTGATTTATCTTACAGCAGTTCACTCACAAAACAATTATGCCAAATCGACTGATTGACTAATTGAATAGCAAAGAGAGCTACAACCTCACTCAACACTAAACCAAGGAGTACTGACGAAATTTTTGAAATTATTCTTTTTATGTAGCTCGTTGGTTCAATGGGTCATATAATAAAATACCACGCTGGCCCAGCTCCCCTCAGTTGCTAGTTGAAGTAAATCTCTTTTCCTCCGAACCGATAACTTATTGTCTACAACTATATTCAAGGTTTTGGTACCTGTGAAAGCTTAACTTTTGTTGGACACATGGGTCCTCAGTTGTAAAATATCGAAAGAACAATGATAGTAATTTAGCTTGATGCACCGCATCTTTGACCGGCCATATTTAGACGAAAAAATATTTAATAGGATTATCTTTGCCAATAGATTTTCGAAAACCCTGTTCGTCACTTATCAGAAATGTCCCAATAAAATAATCACCGACATAAAATACCATGCCTAAATAAGTACTATTTAGATAGCTATCTGAAAATATATTTATATGTATTGGTGATTTTTTTTTAAATAAAAATGTCACCGGATAATTGCAAACTCTGTAATATCTTTATTAGTTTGTTATTTCTCGATGTATTATGACCAGATCATAAATTTTTTATTAAAACAAATCCCATTCAAAGTCAATCGTTTCCATTTTATTTGTGTCTTATTGAGTCAAATGAGTGACCTACAATTTCACGCGACATATTATGTATCTGAACTTAAGGTGTTTGCAATAGTGACATAAATAAAATAAAGTTTCCTGGATAAACAGTGAATATTTCGCTGAAATAAAAACGCTCGATTTTGTTAAATAGGTAGGTAAGTACCTACTTATCCTGTGACATTCAAATAAGTTTTAACAATGCAAAATACTAAATATATCTCTACGGGCTTAGGTACCCGAGCTTCCCGTCTTATTCTATATTTGCTAGGTACTCACCCATTCGGCCGGCGAAATTAGGTTTGAACCATGCTAGACTCATTCTTAACTCATTTCTTTTCTTGAATCGTACTTTTGAGCGTTGCTCTTCTATTAAAAACAAACAATGAAACATTTCCCAAAACCGGCACTTGGCAATGACAATGTGTAAATAAAAAAAATAATGATTAAAAAACCAAAACCAAGACCTCTTCCTTTTTTGGAAGTCGGTTAAAAATGGTGCATTAGGCACATGCGTTTTTTCATGCCTAGTAACTTGCGCTAAGATATCTATTGTTAAGTAGTTAGCGTATTACGATATTAAATTAAGTAATTTAATGAAAAGAAAGCAGTTATAATTATGTTTCTAAAAGCAGTTATTAAACAAACAATAAAAAAGTGTAGTTGCACGTATGAAAAATGTTTAATTTACAAACCTACTTTAAATACTCCATCTACCTCTTAAAATACTCCGAACAAACGTACGTGCCCATGTCTTTTTTTTTCTCGTAATTAAAACGTATTACGCGGGTTATATTTTTGCGGGATAAATTTTAAAATTTTTGGAGATTTTCCTGGACGAAGTATTTTATGTTTTTGCCCATGACCTGCAATCTTGGATCCTGGTACCTAATGTTTCTTTGAGATAATTTTTACGGTGAAAACGTTTTTCACGCGGATGAAGCGACGGGAAAGACCTTCAAGCGTTTCTAAAAGTTTCTCGTGGTATTTTAATAATGCTCGTCATTTCCACTGCTCATCGACCTAGGTACCTACTTACTCATTTTTCGGAACGGTAATCCATATCTGTTTGGTCCTTCATTCCAGTTAGACGGCTCACAAGGGACTATAAAACAATTTACTGATCCTTTGTACTTTCAATCTTTTGTTTTAGTATCCTTAAACTTTGGGAATGGATAGATAAAGATGCCAGTGTAATAAAACTTGAATAATACAATTTAGATCATCTAAAAATCAAAAAAATCTCAATCTAAAAAGAAGTGTATAAGAATTCTAGCCCAAATTAATAACACGGAGAGCTGCAAACCATAGTTTATAAAATATCAGATTCTTACTCTGTGCCATCAATATACATACTTGACATTTGCATATTTGTTTTTAAACATATCGGCAAGTTCACTAAACATAACATAACATTCGTCATAAAAAGAGGTTATGCGCTAATTAAAATGTAAAGTGTAGTCCCATATTATATGGCAATAAAATGAGTTACCCAACATGTTTAAACAAAGAAATCAGTAACAATATTCCAAAAAAGGCTAAAACTGTACCTAATTCAAAAACGTTCTACTCAGTAAAAGAATATTTAGAGTCTAGCTTACAATATCGATTTTCTCTCATGTACAAAAGTGATGATGATCGAGTGAGTGATCTTTCCTATACAAACAATAAGATTTAGTCAATAATATTTAAATTCATTTAAATTATATAATTTGTACTACCTGAGAAGGATGACATTAATATTGCTGACAAATTGTATTAAATTCAATATTATTGACATTCAATTTTGACATATATATACTTTCTGAATTTTATATAAAAGAAAATAATTATAACACATCTATCATCATTCTACATTAGCATGTTTAATGCATGCTAATTTAGGATGACAAGGGTAGGCGAATGATAATTGCAATGCTTGTAACAGGCAGCTAAGTCATAAGTACCACTAATAATTTAACACCAACATTGTACACTTAGTTCGAAATAAACGAACGACGACTTTGACTTTGAATACGCGTGAAAACATTTTTACGCGCGTGAAGCCGCGGGCAGGAGCTATTAAGAACTATGCCTACCTAATAAGAAATCCTTAGTTACCCGTGTCGTAAACCATAACTAAAATAAATAGGTACCTAGCAAAATCGACTTCAAAAAAAAGAGGTTCTCAGTTTGACCCGTATGTTTTTTTACATTGCAAAGTTACAAACGCATTTAGTAATTTTCTATGGAATGATGCGCCGCTCGCACACAGCACCTGATTGATCCATCCGCTGATGGTTTGAGCAGTTGCTGGCTTGTGCGGACGCTTGTTAGTTAATATAAGACTGTTTGTTTGACTGACTTAATGATGGCTTCGCTATCCCAGACTACACTGTCCCAGTACAACGGTATCTATAAACTATGGTGGCAGTACTGTGAAGCAAGCAGACTAAACCCTTTTTAACTAAACAGACTATTTAACGATGGTGCCACTTACGGACCTCTGAATTCTCATCGCTCAGCTCTTTTCTTGCTGTTCGACAGTAGTGTAACTTCTAACGACCAAATTAAAAGGCTTCTAAAAGGCGTTTATGAAGTAAGACCTGCCACTCCAAAATACACTTCTACCTGGGTTCTAAATTTTGTCGCAGAATGGGTGCCTAATCCTAAGTAAACAAGTTTTGGGGAAATTTAATGAAAAGTGAGTTATTCATGGAAAATCAATTTATTTGTCTATTGTAATGGGTTTACAATTATAACATTTATTTAAAACAACCGTCCTCCTTCCAGGCTTGAGACCGGCCGGCACCGGCAATGTTCCGATGGCGGAGTTATTGGCATCTTTTTCATCTTCAATGATGTATAAAAATCATCTGTAACAAATAATTTGCGTTAACATAAATTCATTTTGTACAAAATAAAGTGACAAAATTGCTGATTCTTTTAATCGATTCTGCAAAAATAAATTGCACATCGTAAATAGGTAGGATATTCAAATTTTATTTGAAAATTGGAATATTCGAACAAAATTTTTAGCCTAATTTTATTCTATTTGATGACCAATTTATGTAGGATTTTATTTTAATAACAAAGATTACCTAATATTCATCGGAGTCCGACTCTGGCGAGATGTTCTCCCTGTTAACTTTATGCTTCTGCTTTTTTTTGTTATTTTGACGAGTACGGAACATTTTGCTCTCGTCGGCGCACTTTGTTGTAATACTGGTCCTGTAAGAAGATAGAGTATTTAAATTAATCTGCCTTAAATGTCATCAATAGGTATATATAAAATTCTTCCGTTACTGATGAGTTCTGACAGACAGACAACGCACAGCCGAAACTGCTGGGCGTAGAAAGCCGAAATTTGCCATGTAAGTTCGGGAACGAAAAAAAATTGGAATTTGTTTATAATTTTCTCGATTTTAAATAAAGTCTTTAGAATTTATTACCTGACTAGATTTTCTGCAACGCTACATCTGTCAACCACCGTCTGCACAATGTCATTCACCAGAGCGGGGTCCAATTTCTTCTTTGCGGGTTTGTTGGGGAACGCTGGAGATGGCTTTCCTGTGAGGGAATGGGTCGCTAGAACTCTGAAAACAAAAAAGGAGAGCATTAGGCAAGATCCTTAACAGGATTAAAACTGGATGTTAAGAACATAAATCGAAGTTTAAGTACCTGCGAGTAAAAACTGCTGTTAACAATTTTCGTGTTGCACTTGTGTAAGAGTTCCAATTCACATGTCTAAATATCCTTAATGGTATCATAGCAGTGCCAGCTCCTATTGGTACCTGTAAGAAAAAATAGAACAATCAGTGTTAACTACTTATAAAAAAAGTATTTTTCGAATTAAACCATGCAAAATGTCAAAAGAAAAAGTACAAACCAAATCGTCAGCACTTGTAAGTTTTTTCGGAGTATTATTGTATCCAGTGTTTTTGCCAGCATTATATTTTACTTTTACTTTTTCGAGAGTCTCACGGTTGGTAAATGTTTCTACTGGATCGGAAACATCACTGTCGTCCATCGTCTGAAAATAAAAGAATACATTGTCATGACCTATTTTCTCATTATTAATTTAATAAGCAGTAGGAATTTAGTTTACCAATTCATGAGAGTCTACTTTATCATCATGGTCGAAATCTTCATCATTGTGAGACACATGTTGCTTAACGGTTTCTGTAAGCTGTGAATTAACTTTGATCTGTTCTTCCAACATTTTAACCTTCTCATTAAGTTTGAAGATCGTGGATTCCTTTGTGTCAATTATTGGAAGCAGATATTGTTCCTCTGTCTGTGTTCCTATATCACGAGTTTTTACCTTCGAAACATTGTTCATGTTTTGCTTCTTAGCAGCATTAGAGACTTTGCGTGAGACTGGTCCTGATGTTACGGTGAAGTGTTTTATCGGTTTCCTTTTTATAATTTTTGACCGTTTATTAGTTTTTTCTTCACCGTGGTAGGTATGATTGTGGTGATCACTTGTTGCATCTTCATCAAAAGTTTTCCTTTTCGCAGAGCGCTGAAAACAAAGAAGTATGTATTACATTTTTCATATAGTCACATGGGCAAACTCAAAAGAAAACGTTTGCCTATTGGAGACCTTAACTGCTATTTATAGTCTTACCGTAGCAGCAACATCGGTCTCCCTCGCTGTATTATTGGCATTGCCAACCGTATGGCTAACCGTCCCAACTTTCGGTGAAGTCGCAGCTTTAATTGACTGGTTCTAAAATAAAGAAAAAGTTTCGTTAGGTATTTCACTACGAACCAGCAGAATACACTTTGAATTTAATTTAAATTTAAATCTTACCGGTAACTTAGATGAAAAGAAGCAGCTCAAGAAAAGCTTAGCTGTTTCCACTGATTCATCACGGTCGTCTGCAAAATTAATAAAAATTGGTTCAAATAATTATGTAATTATTTTTACTGATCCGAATCTAATTAAAAAACCATAAGAATAACTTACGCGTATTTTGACTATTCGTATCTCGAATATTGCTTTGTAGGTCCAAAAGTGCCTGAGCTGCATCAAATTCCGAGTTGGCGAAACTTACACCAAACGACGACATTATTGAAACTTTCTGTACTGTAATGAAAACATATTTATAAAAGCTGGAAAGGTTAATAACAGTTCAAATTATGTCTTTTACTAACACAGTTAAAAAGGAGTTAGAAAGTCAGACTTCGGTAAAAATACAAAATAAATATGTAGGCACACTTACGCGCTTTTTGATTTATCTTACAGCAGTTCACTCACAAAACAATTATGCCAAATCGACTGATTGACTAATTGAATAGCAAAGAGAGCTACAACCTCACTCAACACTAAACCAAGGAGTACTGACGAAATTTTTGAAATTATTCTTTTTATGTAGCTCGTTGGTTCAATGGGTCATATAATAAAATACCACGCTGGCCCAGCTCCCCTCAGTTGCTAGTTGAAGTAAATCTCTTTTCCTCCGAACCGATAACTTATTGTCTACAACTATATTCAAGGTTTTGGTACCTGTGAAAGCTTAACTTTTGTTGGACACATGGGTCCTCAGTTGTAAAATATCGAAAGAACAATGATAGTAATTTAGCTTGATGCACCGCATCTTTGACCGGCCATATTTAGACGAAAAAATATTTAATAGGATTATCTTTGCCAATAGATTTTCGAAAACCCTGTTCGTCACTTATCAGAAATGTCCCAATAAAATAATCACCGACATAAAATACCATGCCTAAATAAGTACTATTTAGATAGCTATCTGAAAATATATTTATATGTATTGGTGATTTTTTTTTAAATAAAAATGTCACCGGATAATTGCAAACTCTGTAATATCTTTATTAGTTTGTTATTTCTCGATGTATTATGACCAGATCATAAATTTTTTATTAAAACAAATCCCATTCAAAGTCAATCGTTTCCATTTTATTTGTGTCTTATTGAGTCAAATGAGTGACCTACAATTTCACGCGACATATTATGTATCTGAACTTAAGGTGTTTGCAATAGTGACATAAATAAAATAAAGTTTCCTGGATAAACAGTGAATATTTCGCTGAAATAAAAACGCTCGATTTTGTTAAATAGGTAGGTAAGTACCTACTTATCCTGTGACATTCAAATAAGTTTTAACAATGCAAAATACTAAATATATCTCTACGGGCTTAGGTACCCGAGCTTCCCGTCTTATTCTATATTTGCTAGGTACTCACCCATTCGGCCGGCGAAATTAGGTTTGAACCATGCTAGACTCATTCTTAACTCATTTCTTTTCTTGAATCGTACTTTTGAGCGTTGCTCTTCTATTAAAAACAAACAATGAAACATTTCCCAAAACCGGCACTTGGCAATGACAATGTGTAAATAAAAAAAATAATGATTAAAAAACCAAAACCAAGACCTCTTCCTTTTTTGGAAGTCGGTTAAAAATGGTGCATTAGGCACATGCGTTTTTTCATGCCTAGTAACTTGCGCTAAGATATCTATTGTTAAGTAGTTAGCGTATTACGATATTAAATTAAGTAATTTAATGAAAAGAAAGCAGTTATAATTATGTTTCTAAAAGCAGTTATTAAACAAACAATAAAAAAGTGTAGTTGCACGTATGAAAAATGTTTAATTTACAAACCTACTTTAAATACTCCATCTACCTCTTAAAATACTCCGAACAAACGTACGTGCCCATGTCTTTTTTTTTCTCGTAATTAAAACGTATTACGCGGGTTATATTTTTGCGGGATAAATTTTAAAATTTTTGGAGATTTTCCTGGACGAAGTATTTTATGTTTTTGCCCATGACCTGCAATCTTGGATCCTGGTACCTAATGTTTCTTTGAGATAATTTTTACGGTGAAAACGTTTTTCACGCGGATGAAGCGACGGGAAAGACCTTCAAGCGTTTCTAAAAGTTTCTCGTGGTATTTTAATAATGCTCGTCATTTCCACTGCTCATCGACCTAGGTACCTACTTACTCATTTTTCGGAACGGTAATCCATATCTGTTTGGTCCTTCATTCCAGTTAGACGGCTCACAAGGGACTATAAAACAATTTACTGATCCTTTGTACTTTCAATCTTTTGTTTTAGTATCCTTAAACTTTGGGAATGGATAGATAAAGATGCCAGTGTAATAAAACTTGAATAATACAATTTAGATCATCTAAAAATCAAAAAAATCTCAATCTAAAAAGAAGTGTATAAGAATTCTAGCCCAAATTAATAACACGGAGAGCTGCAAACCATAGTTTATAAAATATCAGATTCTTACTCTGTGCCATCAATATACATACTTGACATTTGCATATTTGTTTTTAAACATATCGGCAAGTTCACTAAACATAACATAACATTCGTCATAAAAAGAGGTTATGCGCTAATTAAAATGTAAAGTGTAGTCCCATATTATATGGCAATAAAATGAGTTACCCAACATGTTTAAACAAAGAAATCAGTAACAATATTCCAAAAAAGGCTAAAACTGTACCTAATTCAAAAACGTTCTACTCAGTAAAAGAATATTTAGAGTCTAGCTTACAATATCGATTTTCTCTCATGTACAAAAGTGGCGATCTTTCCTATACAAACAATAAGATTTAGTCAATAATATTTAAATTCATTTAAATTATATAATTTGTACTACCTGAGAAGGATGACATTAATATTGCTGACAAATTGTATTAAATTCAATATTATTGACATTCAATTTTGACATATGTATACTTTCTGATTTTTATTGTAGGTACTTATATAAAAGAAAATAATTATAACACATCTATCATCATTCTACATTAGCATGTTTAATGCATGCTAATTTAGGATGACAAGGGTAGGCGAATGATAATTGCAATGCTTGTAACAGGCAGCTAAGTCATAAGTACCACTAATAATTTAACACCAACATTGTACACTTAGTTCGAAATAAACGAACGACGACTTTGACTTTGAATACGCGTGAAAACATTTTTACGCGCGTGAAGCCGCGGGCAGGAGCTTAAGAACTATGCCTACCTAATAAGAAATCCTTAGTTACCCGTGTCGTAAACCATGACTAAAATAAATAGGTACCTAGCAAAATCGACTTCAAAAAAAAGAGGTTCTCAGTTTGACCCGTATGTTTTTTTACATTGCAAAGTTACAAACGCATTTAGTAATTCTCTATGGAATGATGCGCCGCTCGCACACAGCACCTGATTGATCCATCCGCTGATGGTTTGAGCAGTTGCTGGCTTGTGCGGACGCTTGTTAGTTAATATAAGACTGTTTGTTTGACTGACTTAATGATGGCTTCGCTATCCCAGACTACACTGTCCCAGTACAACGGTATCTATAAACTATGGTGGCAGTACTGTGAAGCAAGCAGACTAAACCCTTTTTAACTAAACAGACTATTTAACGATGGTGCCACTTACGGACCTCTGAATTCTCATCGCTCAGCTCTTTTCTTGCTGTTCGACAGTAGTGTAACTTCTAACGACCAAATTAAAAGGCTTCTAAAAGGCGTTTATGAAGTAAGACCTGCCACTCCAAAATACACTTCTACCTGGGTTCTAAATTTTGTCGCAGAATGGGTGCCTAATCCTAAGTAAACAAGTTTTGGGGAAATTTAATGAAAAGTGAGTTATTCATGGAAAATCAATTTATTTGTCTATTGTAATGGGTTTACAATTATAACATTTATTTAAAACAACCGTCCTCCTTCCAGGCTTGAGACCGGCCGGCACCGGCAATGTTCCGATGGCGGAGTTATTGGCATCTTTTTCATCTTCAATGATGTATAAAAATCATCTGTAACAAATAATTTGCGTTAACATAAATTCATTTTGTACAAAATAAAGTGACAAAATTGCTGATTCTTTTAATCGATTCTGCAAAAATAAATTGCACATCGTAAATAGGTAGGATATTCAAATTTTATTTGAAAATTGGAATATTCGAACAAAATTTTTAGCCTAATTTTATTCTATTTGATGACCAATTTATGTAGGATTTTATTTTAATAACAAAGATTACCTAATATTCATCGGAGTCCGACTCTGGCGAGATGTTCTCCCTGTTAACTTTATGCTTCTGCTTTTTTTTGTTATTTTGACGAGTACGGAACATTTTGCTCTCGTCGGCGCACTTTGTTGTAATACTGGTCCTGTAAGAAGATAGAGTATTTAAATTAATCTGCCTTTATATAAAATTCTTCCGTTACTGATGAGTTCTGACAGACAGACAACGCACAGCCGAAACTGCTGGGCGTAGAAAGCCGAAATTTGCCATGTAAGTTCGGGAACGAAAAAAAATTGGAACTGCGCGTACAAAGTCGCGAGCAAAAGTTAGTTTGTTTATAATTTTCTCGATTTTAAATAAAGTCTTTAGAATTTATTACCTGACTAGATTTTCTGCAACGCTGCATCTGTCAACCACCGTCTGCACAATGTCATTCACCAGAGCGGGGTCCAATTTCTTCTTTGCGGGTTTGTTGGGGAACGCTGGAGATGGCTTTCCTGTGAGGGAATGGGTCGCTAGAACTCTGAAAACAAAAAAGGAGAGCATTAGGCAAGATCCTTAACAGGATTAAAACTGGATGTTAAGAACATAAATCGAAGTTTAAGTACCTGCGAGTAAAAACTGCTGTTAACAATTTTCGTGTTGCACTTGTGTAAGAGTTCCAATTCACATGTCTAAATATCCTTAATGGTATCATAGCAGTGCCAGCTCCTATTGGTACCTGTAAGAAAAAATAGAACAATCAGTGTTAACTACTTATAAAAAAAGTATTTTTCGAATTAAACCATGCAAAATGTCAAAAGAAAAAGTACAAACCAAATCGTCAGCACTTGTAAGTTTTTTCGGAGTATTATTGTATCCAGTGTTTTTGCCAGCATTATATTTTACTTTTACTTTTTCGAGAGTCTCACGGTTGGTAAATGTTTCTACTGGATCGGAAACATCACTGTCGTCCATCGTCTGAAAATAAAAGAATACATTGTCATGACCTATTTTCTCATTATTAATTTAATAAGCAGTAGGAATTTAGTTTACCAATTCATGAGAGTCTACTTTATCATCATGGTCGAAATCTTCATCATTGTGAGACACATGTTGCTTAACGGTTTCTGTAAGCTGTGAATTAACTTTGATCTGTTCTTCCAACATTTTAACCTTCTCATTAAGTTTGAAGATCGTGGATTCCTTTGTGTCAATTATTGGTAGCAGATATTGTTCCTCTGTCTGTGTTCCTATATCACGAGTTTTTACCTTCGAAACATTGTTCATGTTTTGCTTCTTAGCAGCATTAGAGACTTTGCGTGAGACTGGTCCTGATGTTACGGTGAAGTGTTTTATCGGTTTCCTTTTTATAATTTTTGACCGTTTATTAGTTTTTTCTTCACCGTGGTAGGTATGATTGTGGTGATCACTTGTTGCATCTTCATCAAAAGTTTTCCTTTTCGCAGAGCGCTGAAAACAAAGAAGTATGTATTACATTTTTCATATAGTCACATGGGCAAACTCAAAAGAAAACGTTTGCCTATTGGAGACCTTAACTGCTATTTATAGTCTTACCGTAGCAGCAACATCGGTCTCCCTCGCTGTATTATTGGCATTGCCAACCGTATGGCTAACCGTCCCAACTTTCGGTGAAGTCGCAGCTTTAATTGACTGGTTCTAAAATAAAGAAAAAGTTTCGTTAGGTATTTCACTACGAACCAGCAGAATACACTTTGAATTTAATTTAAATTTAAATCTTACCGGTAACTTAGATGAAAAGAAGCAGCTCAAGAAAAGCTTAGCTGTTTCCACTGATTCATCACGGTCGTCTGCAAAATTAATAAAAATTGGTTCAAATAATTATGTAATTATTTTTACTGATCCGAATCTAATTAAAAAACCATAAGAATAACTTACGCGTATTTTGACTATTCGTATCTCGAATATTGCTTTGTAGGTCCAAAAGTGCCTGAGCTGCATCAAATTCCGAGTTGGCGAAACTTACACCAAACGACGACATTATTGAAACTTTCTGTACTGTAATGAAAACATATTTATAAAAGCTGGAAAGGTTAATAACAGTTCAAATTATGTCTTTTACTAACACAGTTAAAAAGGAGTTAGAAAGTCAGACTTCGGTAAAAATACAAAATAAATATGTAGGCACACTTACGCGCTTTTTGATTTATCTTACAGCAGTTCACTCACAAAACAATTATGCCAAATCGACTGATTGACTAATTGAATAGCAAAGAGAGCTACAACCTCACTCAACACTAAACCAAGGAGTACTGACGAAATTTTTGAAATTATTCTTTTTATGTAGCTCGTTGGTTCAATGGGTCATATAATAAAATACCACGCTGGCCCAGCTCCCCTCAGTTGCTAGTTGAAGTAAATCTCTTTTCCTCCGAACCGATAACTTATTGTCTACAACTATATTCAAGGTTTTGGTACCTGTGAAAGCTTAACTTTTGTTGGACACATGGGTCCTCAGTTGTAAAATATCGAAAGAACAATGATAGTAATTTAGCTTGATGCACCGCATCTTTGACCGGCCATATTTAGACGAAAAAATATTTAATAGGATTATCTTTGCCAATAGATTTTCGAAAACCCTGTTCGTCACTTATCAGAAATGTCCCAATAAAATAATCACCGACATAAAATACCATGCCTAAATAAGTACTATTTAGATAGCTATCTGAAAATATATTTATATGTATTGGTGATTTTTTTTTAAATAAAAATGTCACCGGATAATTGCAAACTCTGTAATATCTTTATTAGTTTGTTATTTCTCGATGTATTATGACCAGATCATAAATTTTTTATTAAAACAAATCCCATTCAAAGTCAATCGTTTCCATTTTATTTGTGTCTTATTGAGTCAAATGAGTGACCTACAATTTCACGCGACATATTATGTATCTGAACTTAAGGTGTTTGCAATAGTGACATAAATAAAATAAAGTTTCCTGGATAAACAGTGAATATTTCGCTGAAATAAAAACGCTCGATTTTGTTAAATAGGTAGGTAAGTACCTACTTATCCTGTGACATTCAAATAAGTTTTAACAATGCAAAATACTAAATATATCTCTACGGGCTTAGGTACCCAAACTTCCCGTCTTATTCTATATTTGCTAGGTACTCACCCATTCGGCCGGCGAAATTAGGTTTGAACCATGCTAGACTCATTCTTAACTCATTTCTTTTCTTGAATCGTACTTTTGAGCGTTGCTCTTCTATTAAAAACAAACAATGAAACATTTCCCAAAACCGGCACTTGGCAATGACAATGTGTAAATAAAAAAAATAATGATTAAAAAACCAAAACCAAGACCTCTTCCTTTTTTGGAAGTCGGTTAAAAATGGTGCATTAGGCACATGCGTTTTTTCATGCCTAGTAACTTGCGCTAAGATATCTATTGTTAAGTAGTTAGCGTATTACGATATTAAATTAAGTAATTTAATGAAAAGAAAGCAGTTATAATTATGTTTCTAAAAGCAGTTATTAAACAAACAATAAAAAAGTGTAGTTGCACGTATGAAAAATGTTTAATTTACAAACCTACTTTAAATACTCCATCTACCTCTTAAAATACTCCGAACAAACGTACGTGCCCATGTCTTTTTTTTTCTCGTAATTAAAACGTATTACGCGGGTTATATTTTTGCGGGATAAATTTTAAAATTTTTGGAGATTTTCCTGGACGAAGTATTTTATGTTTTTGCCCATGACCTGCAATCTTGGATCCTGGTACCTAATGTTTCTTTGAGATAATTTTTACGGTGAAAACGTTTTTCACGCGGATGAAGCGACGGGAAAGACCTTCAAGCGTTTCTAAAAGTTTCTCGTGGTATTTTAATAATGCTCGTCATTTCCACTGCTCATCGACCTAGGTACCTACTTACTCATTTTTCGGAACGGTAATCCATATCTGTTTGGTCCTTCATTCCAGTTAGACGGCTCACAAGGGACTATAAAACAATTTACTGATCCTTTGTACTTTCAATCTTTTGTTTTAGTATCCTTAAACTTTGGGAATGGATAGATAAAGATGCCAGTGTAATAAAACTTGAATAATACAATTTAGATCATCTAAAAATCAAAAAAATCTCAATCTAAAAAGAAGTGTATAAGAATTCTAGCCCAAATTAATAACACGGAGAGCTGCAAACCATAGTTTATAAAATATCAGATTCTTACTCTGTGCCATCAATATACATACTTGACATTTGCATATTTGTTTTTAAACATATCGGCAAGTTCACTAAACATAACATAACATTCGTCATAAAAAGAGGTTATGCGCTAATTAAAATGTAAAGTGTAGTCCCATATTATATGGCAATAAAATGAGTTACCCAACATGTTTAAACAAAGAAATCAGTAACAATATTCCAAAAAAGGCTAAAACTGTACCTAATTCAAAAACGTTCTACTCAGTAAAAGAATATTTAGAGTCTAGCTTACAATATCGATTTTCTCTCATGTACAAAAGTGGCGATCTTTCCTATACAAACAATAAGATTTAGTCAATAATATTTAAATTCATTTAAATTATATAATTTGTACTACCTGAGAAGGATGACATTAATATTGCTGACAAATTGTATTAAATTCAATATTATTGACATTCAATTTTGACATATGTATACTTTCTGATTTTTATTGTAGGTACTTATATAAAAGAAAATAATTATAACACATCTATCATCATTCTACATTAGCATGTTTAATGCATGCTAATTTAGGATGACAAGGGTAGGCGAATGATAATTGCAATGCTTGTAACAGGCAGCTAAGTCATAAGTACCACTAATAATTTAACACCAACATTGTACACTTAGTTCGAAATAAACGAACGACGACTTTGACTTTGAATACGCGTGAAAACATTTTTACGCGCGTGAAGCCGCGGGCAGGAGCTTAAGAACTATGCCTACCTAATAAGAAATCCTTAGTTACCCGTGTCGTAAACCATGACTAAAATAAATAGGTACCTAGCAAAATCGACTTCAAAAAAAAGAGGTTCTCAGTTTGACCCGTATGTTTTTTTACATTGCAAAGTTACAAACGCATTTAGTAATTCTCTATGGAATGATGCGCCGCTCGCACACAGCACCTGATTGATCCATCCGCTGATGGTTTGAGCAGTTGCTGGCTTGTGCGGACGCTTGTTAGTTAATATAAGACTGTTTGTTTGACTGACTTAATGATGGCTTCGCTATCCCAGACTACACTGTCCCAGTACAACGGTATCTATAAACTATGGTGGCAGTACTGTGAAGCAAGCAGACTAAACCCTTTTTAACTAAACAGACTATTTAACGATGGTGCCACTTACGGACCTCTGAATTCTCATCGCTCAGCTCTTTTCTTGCTGTTCGACAGTAGTGTAACTTCTAACGACCAAATTAAAAGGCTTCTAAAAGGCGTTTATGAAGTAAGACCTGCCACTCCAAAATACACTTCTACCTGGGTTCTAAATTTTGTCGCAGAATGGGTGCCTAATCCTAAGTAAACAAGTTTTGGGGAAATTTAATGAAAAGTGAGTTATTCATGGAAAATCAATTTATTTGTCTATTGTAATGGGTTTACAATTATAACATTTATTTAAAACAACCGTCCTCCTTCCAGGCTTGAGACCGGCCGGCACCGGCAATGTTCCGATGGCGGAGTTATTGGCATCTTTTTCATCTTCAATGATGTATAAAAATCATCTGTAACAAATAATTTGCGTTAACATAAATTCATTTTGTACAAAATAAAGTGACAAAATTGCTGATTCTTTTAATCGATTCTGCAAAAATAAATTGCACATCGTAAATAGGTAGGATATTCAAATTTTATTTGAAAATTGGAATATTCGAACAAAATTTTTAGCCTAATTTTATTCTATTTGATGACCAATTTATGTAGGATTTTATTTTAATAACAAAGATTACCTAATATTCATCGGAGTCCGACTCTGGCGAGATGTTCTCCCTGTTAACTTTATGCTTCTGCTTTTTTTTGTTATTTTGACGAGTACGGAACATTTTGCTCTCGTCGGCGCACTTTGTTGTAATACTGGTCCTGTAAGAAGATAGAGTATTTAAATTAATCTGCCTTTATATAAAATTCTTCCGTTACTGATGAGTTCTGACAGACAGACAACGCACAGCCGAAACTGCTGGGCGTAGAAAGCCGAAATTTGCCATGTAAGTTCGGGAACGAAAAAAAATTGGAACTGCGCGTACAAAGTCGCGAGCAAAAGTTAGTTTGTTTATAATTTTCTCGATTTTAAATAAAGTCTTTAGAATTTATTACCTGACTAGATTTTCTGCAACGCTGCATCTGTCAACCACCGTCTGCACAATGTCATTCACCAGAGCGGGGTCCAATTTCTTCTTTGCGGGTTTGTTGGGGAACGCTGGAGATGGCTTTCCTGTGAGGGAATGGGTCGCTAGAACTCTGAAAACAAAAAAGGAGAGCATTAGGCAAGATCCTTAACAGGATTAAAACTGGATGTTAAGAACATAAATCGAAGTTTAAGTACCTGCGAGTAAAAACTGCTGTTAACAATTTTCGTGTTGCACTTGTGTAAGAGTTCCAATTCACATGTCTAAATATCCTTAATGGTATCATAGCAGTGCCAGCTCCTATTGGTACCTGTAAGAAAAAATAGAACAATCAGTGTTAACTACTTATAAAAAAAGTATTTTTCGAATTAAACCATGCAAAATGTCAAAAGAAAAAGTACAAACCAAATCGTCAGCACTTGTAAGTTTTTTCGGAGTATTATTGTATCCAGTGTTTTTGCCAGCATTATATTTTACTTTTACTTTTTCGAGAGTCTCACGGTTGGTAAATGTTTCTACTGGATCGGAAACATCACTGTCGTCCATCGTCTGAAAATAAAAGAATACATTGTCATGACCTATTTTCTCATTATTAATTTAATAAGCAGTAGGAATTTAGTTTACCAATTCATGAGAGTCTACTTTATCATCATGGTCGAAATCTTCATCATTGTGAGACACATGTTGCTTAACGGTTTCTGTAAGCTGTGAATTAACTTTGATCTGTTCTTCCAACATTTTAACCTTCTCATTAAGTTTGAAGATCGTGGATTCCTTTGTGTCAATTATTGGTAGCAGATATTGTTCCTCTGTCTGTGTTCCTATATCACGAGTTTTTACCTTCGAAACATTGTTCATGTTTTGCTTCTTAGCAGCATTAGAGACTTTGCGTGAGACTGGTCCTGATGTTACGGTGAAGTGTTTTATCGGTTTCCTTTTTATAATTTTTGACCGTTTATTAGTTTTTTCTTCACCGTGGTAGGTATGATTGTGGTGATCACTTGTTGCATCTTCATCAAAAGTTTTCCTTTTCGCAGAGCGCTGAAAACAAAGAAGTATGTATTACATTTTTCATATAGTCACATGGGCAAACTCAAAAGAAAACGTTTGCCTATTGGAGACCTTAACTGCTATTTATAGTCTTACCGTAGCAGCAACATCGGTCTCCCTCGCTGTATTATTGGCATTGCCAACCGTATGGCTAACCGTCCCAACTTTCGGTGAAGTCGCAGCTTTAATTGACTGGTTCTAAAATAAAGAAAAAGTTTCGTTAGGTATTTCACTACGAACCAGCAGAATACACTTTGAATTTAATTTAAATTTAAATCTTACCGGTAACTTAGATGAAAAGAAGCAGCTCAAGAAAAGCTTAGCTGTTTCCACTGATTCATCACGGTCGTCTGCAAAATTAATAAAAATTGGTTCAAATAATTATGTAATTATTTTTACTGATCCGAATCTAATTAAAAAACCATAAGAATAACTTACGCGTATTTTGACTATTCGTATCTCGAATATTGCTTTGTAGGTCCAAAAGTGCCTGAGCTGCATCAAATTCCGAGTTGGCGAAACTTACACCAAACGACGACATTATTGAAACTTTCTGTACTGTAATGAAAACATATTTATAAAAGCTGGAAAGGTTAATAACAGTTCAAATTATGTCTTTTACTAACACAGTTAAAAAGGAGTTAGAAAGTCAGACTTCGGTAAAAATACAAAATAAATATGTAGGCACACTTACGCGCTTTTTGATTTATCTTACAGCAGTTCACTCACAAAACAATTATGCCAAATCGACTGATTGACTAATTGAATAGCAAAGAGAGCTACAACCTCACTCAACACTAAACCAAGGAGTACTGACGAAATTTTTGAAATTATTCTTTTTATGTAGCTCGTTGGTTCAATGGGTCATATAATAAAATACCACGCTGGCCCAGCTCCCCTCAGTTGCTAGTTGAAGTAAATCTCTTTTCCTCCGAACCGATAACTTATTGTCTACAACTATATTCAAGGTTTTGGTACCTGTGAAAGCTTAACTTTTGTTGGACACATGGGTCCTCAGTTGTAAAATATCGAAAGAACAATGATAGTAATTTAGCTTGATGCACCGCATCTTTGACCGGCCATATTTAGACGAAAAAATATTTAATAGGATTATCTTTGCCAATAGATTTTCGAAAACCCTGTTCGTCACTTATCAGAAATGTCCCAATAAAATAATCACCGACATAAAATACCATGCCTAAATAAGTACTATTTAGATAGCTATCTGAAAATATATTTATATGTATTGGTGATTTTTTTTTAAATAAAAATGTCACCGGATAATTGCAAACTCTGTAATATCTTTATTAGTTTGTTATTTCTCGATGTATTATGACCAGATCATAAATTTTTTATTAAAACAAATCCCATTCAAAGTCAATCGTTTCCATTTTATTTGTGTCTTATTGAGTCAAATGAGTGACCTACAATTTCACGCGACATATTATGTATCTGAACTTAAGGTGTTTGCAATAGTGACATAAATAAAATAAAGTTTCCTGGATAAACAGTGAATATTTCGCTGAAATAAAAACGCTCGATTTTGTTAAATAGGTAGGTAAGTACCTACTTATCCTGTGACATTCAAATAAGTTTTAACAATGCAAAATACTAAATATATCTCTACGGGCTTAGGTACCCGAGCTTCCCGTCTTATTCTATATTTGCTAGGTACTCACCCATTCGGCCGGCGAAATTAGGTTTGAACCATGCTAGACTCATTCTTAACTCATTTCTTTTCTTGAATCGTACTTTTGAGCGTTGCTCTTCTATTAAAAACAAACAATGAAACATTTCCCAAAACCGGCACTTGGCAATGACAATGTGTAAATAAAAAAAATAATGATTAAAAAACCAAAACCAAGACCTCTTCCTTTTTTGGAAGTCGGTTAAGAATGGTGCATTAGGCACATGCGTTTTTTCATGCCTAGTAACTTGCGCTAAGATATCTATTGTTAAGTAGTTAGCGTATTACGATATTAAATTAAGTAATTTAATGAAAAGAAAGCAGTTATAATTATGTTTCTAAAAGCAGTTATTAAACAAACAATAAAAAAGTGTAGTTGCACGTATGAAAAATGTTTAATTTACAAACCTACTTTAAATACTCCATCTACCTCTTAAAATACTCCGAACAAACGTACGTGCCCATGTCTTTTTTTTTCTCGTAATTAAAACGTATTACGCGGGTTATATTTTTGCGGGATAAATTTTAAAATTTTTGGAGATTTTCCTGGACGAAGTATTTTATGTTTTTGCCCATGACCTGCAATCTTGGATCCTGGTACCTAATGTTTCTTTGAGATAATTTTTACGGTGAAAACGTTTTTCACGCGGATGAAGCGACGGGAAAGACCTTCAAGCGTTTCTAAAAGTTTCTCGTGGTATTTTAATAATGCTCGTCATTTCCACTGCTCATCGACCTAGGTACCTACTTACTCATTTCTCGGAACGGTAATCCATATCTGTTTGGTCCTTCATTCCAGTTAGACGGCTCACAAGGGACTATAAAACAATTTACTGATCCTTTGTACTTTCAATCTTTTGTTTTAGTATCCTTAAACTTTGGGAATGGATAGATAAAGATGCCAGTGTAATAAAACTTGAATAATACAATTTAGATCATCTAAAAATCAAAAAAATCTCAATCTAAAAAGAAGTGTATAAGAATTCTAGCCCAAATTAATAACACGGAGAGCTGCAAACCATAGTTTATAAAATATCAGATTCTTACTCTGTGCCATCAATATACATACTTGACATTTGCATATTTGTTTTTAAACATATCGGCAAGTTCACTAAACATAACATAACATTCGTCATAAAAAGAGGTTATGCGCTAATTAAAATGTAAAGTGTAGTCCCATATTATATGGCAATAAAATGAGTTACCCAACATGTTTAAACAAAGAAATCAGTAACAATATTCCAAAAAAGGCTAAAACTGTACCTAATTCAAAAACGTTCTACTCAGTAAAAGAATATTTAGAGTCTAGCTTACAATATCGATTTTCTCTCATGTACAAAAGTGGCGATCTTTCCTATACAAACAATAAGATTTAGTCAATAATATTTAAATTCATTTAAATTATATAATTTGTACTACCTGAGAAGGATGACATTAATATTGCTGACAAATTGTATTAAATTCAATATTATTGACATTCAATTTTGACATATGTATACTTTCTGATTTTTATTGTAGGTACTTATATAAAAGAAAATAATTATAACACATCTATCATCATTCTACATTAGCATGTTTAATGCATGCTAATTTAGGATGACAAGGGTAGGCGAATGATAATTGCAATGCTTGTAACAGGCAGCTAAGTCATAAGTACCACTAATAATTTAACACCAACATTGTACACTTAGTTCGAAATAAACGAACGACGACTTTGACTTTGAATACGCGTGAAAACATTTTTACGCGCGTGAAGCCGCGGGCAGGAGCTATTAAGAACTATGCCTACCTAATAAGAAATCCTTAGTTACCCGTGTCGTAAACCATGACTAAAATAAATAGGTACCTAGCAAAATCGACTTCAAAAAAAAGAGGTTCTCAGTTTGACCCGTATGTTTTTTTACATTGCAAAGTTACAAACGCATTTAGTAATTTTCTATGGAATGATGCGCCGCTCGCACACAGCACCTGATTGATCCATCCGCTGATGGTTTGAGCAGTTGCTGGCTTGTGCGGACGCTTGTTAGTTAATATAAGACTGTTTGTTTGACTGACTTAATGATGGCTTCGCTATCCCAGACTACACTGTCCCAGTACAACGGTATCTATAAACTATGGTGGCAGTACTGTGAAGCAAGCAGACTAAACCCTTTTTAACTAAACAGACTATTTAACGATGGTGCCACTTACGGACCTCTGAATTCTCATCGCTCAGCTCTTTTCTTGCTGTTCGACAGTAGTGTAACTTCTAACGACCAAATTAAAAGGCTTCTAAAAGGCGTTTATGAAGTAAGACCTGCCACTCCAAAATACACTTCTACCTGGGTTCTAAATTTTGTCGCAGAATGGGTGCCTAATCCTAAGTAAACAAGTTTTGGGGAAATTTAATGAAAAGTGAGTTATTCATGGAAAATCAATTTATTTGTCTATTGTAATGGGTTTACAATTATAACATTTATTTAAAACAACCGTCCTCCTTCCAGGCTTGAGACCGGCCGGCACCGGCAATGTTCCGATGGCGGAGTTATTGGCATCTTTTTCATCTTCAATGATGTATAAAAATCATCTGTAACAAATAATTTGCGTTAACATAAATTCATTTTGTACAAAATAAAGTGACAAAATTGCTGATTCTTTTAATCGATTCTGCAAAAATAAATTGCACATCGTAAATAGGTAGGATATTCAAATTTTATTTGAAAATTGGAATATTCGAACAAAATTTTTAGCCTAAATTTATTCTATTTGATGACCAATTTATGTAGGATTTCATTTTAATAACAAAGATTACCTAATATTCATCGGAGTCCGACTCTGGCAAGATGTTCTCCCTGTTAACTTTATGCTTCTGCTTTTTTTTGTTATTTTGACGAGTACGGAACATTTTGCTCTCGTCGGCGCACTTTGTTGTAATACTGGTCCTGTAAGAAGATAGAGAATACAGTATTTAAATTAATCTGCCTTAAATGTCATCAATAGGTATATATAAAATTCTTCCGTTACTGATGAGTTCTGACAGACAGACAACGCACAGCCGAAACTGCTGGGCGTAGAAAGCCGAAATTTGCCATGTAAGTTCGGGAACGAAAAAAAATTGGAATTTGTTTATAATTTTCTCGATTTTAAATAAAGTCTTTAGAATTTATTACCTGACTAGATTTTCTGCAACGCTACATCTGTCAACCACCGTCTGCACAATGTCATTCACCAGAGCGGGGTCCAATTTCTTCTTTGCGGGTTTGTTGGGGAACGCTGGAGATGGCTTTCCTGTGAGGGAATGGGTCGCTAGAACTCTGAAAACAAAAAAGGAGAGCATTAGGCAAGATCCTTAACAGGATTAAAACTGGATGTTAAGAACATAAATCGAAGTTTAAGTACCTGCGAGTAAAAACTGCTGTTAACAATTTTCGTGTTGCACTTGTGTAAGAGTTCCAATTCACATGTCTAAATATCCTTAATGGTATCATAGCAGTGCCAGCTCCTATTGGTACCTGTAAGAAAAAATAGAACAATCAGTGTTAACTACTTATAAAAAAAGTATTTTTCGAATTAAACCATGCAAAATGTCAAAAGAAAAAGTACAAACCAAATCGTCAGCACTTGTAAGTTTTTTCGGAGTATTATTGTATCCAGTGTTTTTGCCAGCATTATATTTTACTTTTACTTTTTCGAGAGTCTCACGGTTGGTAAATGTTTCTACTGGATCGGAAACATCACTGTTGTCCATCGTCTGAAAATAAAAGAATACATTGTCATGACCTATTTTCTCATTATTAATTTAATAAGCAGTAGGAATTTAGTTTACCAATTCATGAGAGTCTACTTTATCATCATGGTCGAAATCTTCATCATTGTGAGACACATGTTGCTTAACGGTTTCTGTAAGCTGTGAATTAACTTTGATCTGTTCTTCCAACATTTTAACCTTCTCATTAAGTTTGAAGATCGTGGATTCCTTTGTGTCAATTATTGGTAGCAGATATTGTTCCTCTGTCTGTGTTCCTATATCACGAGTTTTTACCTTCGAAACATTGTTCATGTTTTGCTTCTTAGCAGCATTAGAGACTTTGCGTGAGACTGGTCCTGATGTTACGGTGAAGTGTTTTATCGGTTTCCTTTTTATAATTTTTGACCGTTTATTAGTTTTTTCTTCACCGTGGTAGGTATGATTGTGGTGATCACTTGTTGCATCTTCATCAAAAGTTTTCCTTTTCGCAGAGCGCTGAAAACAAAGAAGTATGTATTACATTTTTCATATAGTCACATGGGCAAACTCAAAAGAAAACGTTTGCCTATTGGAGACCTTAACTGCTATTTATAGTCTTACCGTAGCAGCAACATCGGTCTCCCTCGCTGTATTATTGGCATTGCCAACCGTATGGCTAACGGTCCCAACTTTCGGTGAAGTCGCAGCTTCTTTAATTGACTGGTTCTAAAATAAAGAAAAAGTTTCGTTAGGTATTTCACTACGAACCAGCAGAATACACTTTGAATTTAATTTAAATTTAAATCTTACCGGTAACTTAGATGAAAAGAAGCAGCTCAAGAAAAGCTTAGCTGTTTCCACTGATTCATCACGGTCGTCTGCAAAATTAATAAAAATTGGTTCAAATATGTAATTATTTTTACTGATCCGAATCTAATTAAAAAACCATAAGAATAACTTACGCGTATTTTGACTATTCGTATCTCGAATATTGCTTTGTAGGTCCAAAAGTGCCTGAGCTGCATCAAATTCCGAGTTGGCGAAACTTACACCAAACGACGACATTATTGAAACTTTCTGTACTGTAATGAAAACATATTTATAAAAGCTGGAAAGGTTAATAACAGTTCAAATTATGTCTTTTACTAACACAGTTAAAAAGGAGTTAGAAAGTCAGACTTCGGTAAAAATACAAAATAAATATGTAGGCATACTTACGCGCTTTTTGATTTATCTTACAGCAGTTCACTCACAAAACAATTATGCCAAATCGACTGATTGACTAATTGAATAGCAAAGAGAGCTACAACCTCACTCAACACTAAACCAAGGAGTACTGACGAAATTTTTGAAATTATTCTTTTTATGTAGCTCGTTGGTTCAATGGGTCATATAATAAAATACCACGCTGGCCCAGCTCCCCTCAGTTGCTAGTTGAAGTAAATCTCTTTTCCTCCGAACCGATAACTTATTGTCTACAACTATATTCAAGGTTTTGGTACCTGTGAAAGCTTAACTTTTGTTGGACACATGGGTCCTCAGTTGTAAAATATCGAAAGAACAATGATAGTAATTTAGCTTGATGCACCGCATCTTTGACCGGCCATATTTAGACGAAAAAATATTTAATAGGATTATCTTTGCCAATAGATTTTCGAAAACCCTGTTCGTCACTTATCAGAAATGTCCCAATAAAATAATCACCGACATAAAATACCATGCCTAAATAAGTACTATTTAGATAGCTATCTGAAAATATATTTATATGTATTGGTGATTTTTTTTTAAATAAAAATGTCACCGGATAATTGCAAACTCTGTAATATCTTTATTAGTTTGTTATTTCTCGATGTATTATGACCAGATCATAAATTTTTTATTAAAACAAATCCCATTCAAAGTCAATCGTTTCCATTTTATTTGTGTCTTATTGAGTCAAATGAGTGACCTACAATTTCACGCGACATATTATGTATCTGAACTTAAGGTGTTTGCAATAGTGACATAAATAAAATAAAGTTTCCTGGATAAACAGTGAATATTTCGCTGAAATAAAAACGCTCGATTTTGTTAAATAGGTAGGTAAGTACCTACTTATCCTGTGACATTCAAATAAGTTTTAACAATGCAAAATACTAAATATATCTCTACGGGCTTAGGTACCCGAGCTTCCCGTCTTATTCTATATTTGCTAGGTACTCACCCATTCGGCCGGCGAAATTAGGTTTGAACCATGCTAGACTCATTCTTAACTCATTTCTTTTCTTGAATCGTACTTTTGAGCGTTGCTCTTCTATTAAAAACAAACAATGAAACATTTCCCAAAACCGGCACTTGGCAATGACAATGTGTAAATAAAAAAAATAATGATTAAAAAACCAAAACCAAGACCTCTTCCTTTTTTGGAAGTCGGTTAAGAATGGTGCATTAGGCACATGCGTTTTTTCATGCCTAGTAACTTGCGCTAAGATATCTATTGTTAAGTAGTTAGCGTATTACGATATTAAATTAAGTAATTTAATGAAAAGAAAGCAGTTATAATTATGTTTCTAAAAGCAGTTATTAAACAAACAATAAAAAAGTGTAGTTGCACGTATGAAAAATGTTTAATTTACAAACCTACTCTAAATACTCCATCTACCTCTTAAAATACTCCGAACAAACGTACGTGCCCATGTCTTTTTTTTTCTCGTAATTAAAACGTATTACGCGGGTTATATTTTTGCGGGATAAATTTTAAAATACCTCTGTCTACACCCTACACGTTTGTGATACAAAAGTTAGCTTAATTTTTGGAGATTTTCCTGGACGAAGTATTTTATGTTTTTGCCCATGACCTGCAATCTTGGATCCTGGTACCTAATGTTTCTTTGAGATAATTTTTACGGTGAAAACGTTTTTCACGCGGATGAAGCGACGGGAAAGACCTTCAAGCGTTTCAAAAAGTTTCTCGTGGTATTTTAATAATGCTCGTCATTTCCACTGCTCATCGACCTAGGTACCTACTTACTCATTTCTCGGAACGGTAATCCATATCTGTTTTGTCCTTCATTCCAGTTAGACGGCTCACAAGGGACTATAAAACAATTTACTGATCCTTTGTACTTTCAATCTTTTGTTTTAGTATCCTTAAACTTTGGGAATGGATAGATAAAGATGCCAGTGTAATAAAACTAAAATAATACAATTTAGATCATCTAAAAATCAAAAAAATCTCAATCTAAAAAGAAGTGTATAAGAATTCTAGCCCAAATTAATAACACGGAGAGCTGCAAACCATAGTTTATAAAATATCCGATTCTTACTCTGTGCCATCAATATACATACTTGACATTTGCATATTTGTTTTTAAACATATCGGCAAGTTCACTAAACATAACATAACATTCGTCATAAAAAGAAGTTATGCGCTAATTAAAATGTAAAGTGTAGTCCCATATTATATGGCAATAAAATGAGTTACCCAACATGTTTAAACAAAGAAATCAGTAACAATATTCCAAAAAAGGCTGAAACTGTACCTAATCCAAAAACGTTCTACTCAGTAAAAGAATATTTAGAGTCTAGCTTACAATATCGATTTTCTCTCATGTACAAAAGTGGCGATCTTTCCTATACAAACAATAAGATTTAGTCAATAATATTTAAATTCATTTAAATTATATAATTTGTACTACCTGAGAAGGATGACATTAATATTGCTGACAAATTGTATTAAATTCAATATTATTGACATTCAATTTTGACATATGTATACTTTCTGATTTTTATTGTAGGTACTTATATAAAAGAAAATAATTATAACACATCTATCATCATTCTACATTAGCATGTTTAATGCATGCTAATTTAGGATGACAAGGGTAGGCGAATGATAATTGCAATGCTTGTAACAGGCAGCTAAGTCATAAGTACCACTAATAATTTAACACCAACATTGTACACTTAGTTCGAAATAAACGAACGACGACTTTGACTTTGAATACGCGTGAAAACATTTTTACGCGCGTGAAGCCGCGGGCAGGAGCTTAAGAACTATGCCTACCTAATAAGAAATCCTTAGTTACCCGTGTCGTAAACCATGACTAAAATAAATAGGTACCTAGCAAAATCGACTTCAAAAAAAAGAGGTTCTCAGTTTGACCCGTATGTTTTTTTACATTGCAAAGTTACAAACGCATTTAGTAATTCTCTATGGAATGATGCGCCGCTCGCACACAGCACCTGATTGATCCATCCGCTGATGGTTTGAGCAGTTGCTGGCTTGTGCGGACGCTTGTTAGTTAATATAAGACTGTTTGTTTGACTGACTTAATGATGGCTTCGCTATCCCAGACTACACTGTCCCAGTACAACGGTATCTATAAACTATGGTGGCAGTACTGTGAAGCAAGCAGACTAAACCCTTTTTAACTAAACAGACTATTTAACGATGGTGCCACTTACGGACCTCTGAATTCTCATCGCTCAGCTCTTTTCTTGCTGTTCGACAGTAGTGTAACTTCTAACGACCAAATTAAAAGGCTTCTAAAAGGCGTTTATGAAGTAAGACCTGCCACTCCAAAATACACTTCTACCTGGGTTCTAAATTTTGTCGCAGAATGGGTGCCTAATCCTAAGTAAACAAGTTTTGGGGAAATTTAATGAAAAGTGAGTTATTCATGGAAAATCAATTTATTTGTCTATTGTAATGGGTTTACAATTATAACATTTATTTAAAACAACCGTCCTCCTTCCAGGCTTGAGACCGGCCGGCACCGGCAATGTTCCGATGGCGGAGTTATTGGCATCTTTTTCATCTTCAATGATGTATAAAAATCATCTGTAACAAATAATTTGCGTTAACATAAATTCATTTTGTACAAAATAAAGTGACAAAATTGCTGATTCTTTTAATCGATTCTGCAAAAATAAATTGCACATCGTAAATAGGTAGGATATTCAAATTTTATTTGAAAATTGGAATATTCGAACAAAATTTTTAGCCTAATTTTATTCTATTTGATGACCAATTTATGTAGGATTTTATTTTAATAACAAAGATTACCTAATATTCATCGGAGTCCGACTCTGGCGAGATGTTCTCCCTGTTAACTTTATGCTTCTGCTTTTTTTTGTTATTTTGACGAGTACGGAACATTTTGCTCTCGTCGGCGCACTTTGTTGTAATACTGGTCCTGTAAGAAGATAGAGTATTTAAATTAATCTGCCTTAAATGTCATCAATAGGTATATATAAAATTCTTCCGTTACTGATGAGTTCTGACAGACAGACAACGCACAGCCGAAACTGCTGGGCGTAGAAAGCCGAAATTTGCCATGTAAGTTCGGGAACGAAAAAAAATTGGAACTGCGCGTACAAAGTCGCGAGCAAAAGTTAGTTTGTTTATAATTTTCTCGATTTTAAATAAAGTCTTTAGAATTTATTACCTGACTAGATTTTCTGCAACGCTGCATCTGTCAACCACCGTCTGCACAATGTCATTCACCAGAGCGGGGTCCAATTTCTTCTTTGCGGGTTTGTTGGGGAACGCTGGAGATGGCTTTCCTGTGAGGGAATGGGTCGCTAGAACTCTGAAAACAAAAAAGGAGAGCATTAGGCAAGATCCTTAACAGGATTAAAACTGGATGTTAAGAACATAAATCGAAGTTTAAGTACCTGCGAGTAAAAACTGCTGTTAACAATTTTCGTGTTGCACTTGTGTAAGAGTTCCAATTCACATGTCTAAATATCCTTAATGGTATCATAGCAGTGCCAGCTCCTATTGGTACCTGTAAGAAAAAATAGAACAATCAGTGTTAACTACTTATAAAAAAAGTATTTTTCGAATTAAACCATGCAAAATGTCAAAAGAAAAAGTACAAACCAAATCGTCAGCACTTGTAAGTTTTTTCGGAGTATTATTGTATCCAGTGTTTTTGCCAGCATTATATTTTACTTTTACTTTTTCGAGAGTCTCACGGTTGGTAAATGTTTCTACTGGATCGGAAACATCACTGTCGTCCATCGTCTGAAAATAAAAGAATACATTGTCATGACCTATTTTCTCATTATTAATTTAATAAGCAGTAGGAATTTAGTTTACCAATTCATGAGAGTCTACTTTATCATCATGGTCGAAATCTTCATCATTGTGAGACACATGTTGCTTAACGGTTTCTGTAAGCTGTGAATTAACTTTGATCTGTTCTTCCAACATTTTAACCTTCTCATTAAGTTTGAAGATCGTGGATTCCTTTGTGTCAATTATTGGTAGCAGATATTGTTCCTCTGTCTGTGTTCCTATATCACGAGTTTTTACCTTCGAAACATTGTTCATGTTTTGCTTCTTAGCAGCATTAGAGACTTTGCGTGAGACTGGTCCTGATGTTACGGTGAAGTGTTTTATCGGTTTCCTTTTTATAATTTTTGACCGTTTATTAGTTTTTTCTTCACCGTGGTAGGTATGATTGTGGTGATCACTTGTTGCATCTTCATCAAAAGTTTTCCTTTTCGCAGAGCGCTGAAAACAAAGAAGTATGTATTACATTTTTCATATAGTCACATGGGCAAACTCAAAAGAAAACGTTTGCCTATTGGAGACCTTAACTGCTATTTATAGTCTTACCGTAGCAGCAACATCGGTCTCCCTCGCTGTATTATTGGCATTGCCAACCGTATGGCTAACGGTCCCAACTTTCGGTGAAGTCGCAGCTTCTTTAATTGACTGGTTCTAAAATAAAGAAAAAGTTTCGTTAGGTATTTCACTACGAACCAGCAGAATACACTTTGAATTTAATTTAAATTTAAATCTTACCGGTAACTTAGATGAAAAGAAGCAGCTCAAGAAAAGCTTAGCTGTTTCCACTGATTCATCACGGTCGTCTGCAAAATTAATAAAAATTGGTTCAAATATGTAATTATTTTTACTGATCCGAATCTAATTAAAAAACCATAAGAATAACTTACGCGTATTTTGACTATTCGTATCTCGAATATTGCTTTGTAGGTCCAAAAGTGCCTGAGCTGCATCAAATTCCGAGTTGGCGAAACTTACACCAAACGACGACATTATTGAAACTTTCTTTACTGTAATGAAAACATATTTATAAAAGCTGGAAAGGTTAATAACAGTTCAAATTATGTCTTTTACTAACACAGTTAAAAAGGAGTTAGAAAGTCAGACTTCGGTAAAAATACAAAATAAATATGTAGGCACACTTACGCGCTTTTTGATTTATCTTACAGCAGTTCACTCACAAAACAATTATGCCAAATCGACTGATTGACTAATTGAATAGCAAAGAGAGCTACAACCTCACTCAACACTAAACCAAGGAGTACTGACGAAATTTTTGAAATTATTCTTTTTATGTAGCTCGTTGGTTCAATGGGTCATATAATAAAATACCACGCTGGCCCAGCTCCCCTCAGTTGCTAGTTGAAGTAAATCTCTTTTCCTCCGAACCGATAACTTATTGTCTACAACTATATTCAAGGTTTTGGTACCTGTGAAAGCTTAGCTTTTGTTGGACACATGGGTCCTCAGTTGTAAAATATCGAAAGAACAATGATAGTAATTTAGCTTGATGCACCGCATCTTTGACCGGCCATATTTAGACGAAAAAATATTTAATAGGATTATCTTTGCCAATAGATTTTCGAAAACCCTGTTCGTCACTTATCAGAAATGTCCCAATAAAATAATCACCGACATAAAATACCATGCCTAAATAAGTACTATTTAGATAGCTATCTGAAAATATATTTATATGTATTGGTGATTTTTTTTTAAATAAAAATGTCACCGGATAATTGCAAACTCTGTAATATCTTTATTAGTTTGTTATTTCTCGATGTATTATGACCAGATCATAAATTTTTTATTAAAACAAATCCCATTCAAAGTCAATCGTTTCCATTTTATTTGTGTCTTATTGAGTCAAATGAGTGACCTACAATTTCACGCGACATATTATGTATCTGAACTTAAGGTGTTTGCAATAGTGACATAAATAAAATAAAGTTTCCTAGATAAACAGTGAATATTTCGCTGAAATAAAAACGCTCGGTTTTGTTAAATAGGTAGGTAAGTACCTACTTATCCTGTGACATTCAAATAAGTTTTAACAATGCAAAATACTAAATATATCTCTACGGGCTTAGGTACCCGAGCTTCCCGTCTTATTCTATATTTGCTAGGTACTCACCCATTCGGCCGGCGAAATTAGGTTTGAACCATGCTAGACTCATTCTTAACTCATTTCTTTTCTTGAATCGTACTTTTGAGCGTTGCTCTTCTATTAAAAACAAACAATGAAACATTTCCCAAAACCGGAACTTGGCAATGACAATGTGTAAATAAAAAAAATAATGATTAAAAAACCAAAACCAAGACCTCTTCCTTTTTTGGAAGTCGGTTAAAAATGGTGCATTAGGCACATGCGTTTTTTCATGCCTAGTAACTTGCGCTAAGATATCTATTGTTAAGTAGTTAGCGTATTACGATATTAAATTAAGTAATTTAATGAAAAGAAAGCAGTTATAATTATGTTTCTAAAAGCAGTTATTAAACAAACAATAAAAAAGTGTAGTTGCACGTATGAAAAATGTTTAATTTACAAACCTACTCTAAATACTTCATCTACCTCTTAAAATACTCCGAACAAACGTACGTGCCCATGTCTTTTTTTTTCTCGTAATTAAAACGTATTACGCGGGTTATATTTTTGCGGGATAAATTTTAAAATTTTTGGAGATTTTCCTGGACGAAGTATTTTATGTTTTTGCCCATGACCTGCAATCTTGGATCCTGGTACCTAATGTTTCTTTGAGATAATTTTTACGGTGAAAACGTTTTTCACGCGGATGAAGCGACGGGAAAGACCTTCAAGCGTTTCTAAAAGTTTCTCGTGGTATTTTAATAATGCTCGTCATTTCCACTGCTCATCGACCTAGGTACCTACTTACTCATTTCTCGGAACGGTAATCCATATCTGTTTGGTCCTTCATTCCAGTTAGACGGCTCACAAGGGACTATAAAACAATTTACTGATCCTTTGTACTTTCAATCTTTTGTTTTAGTATCCTTAAACTTTGGGAATGGATAGATAAAGATGCCAGTGTAATAAAACTTGAATAATACAATTTAGATCATCTAAAAATCAAAAAAATCTCAATCTAAAAAGAAGTGTATAAGAATTCTAGCCCAAATTAATAACACGGAGAGCTGCAAACCATAGTTTATAAAATATCAGATTCTTACTCTGTGCCATCAATATACATACTTGACATTTGCATATTTGTTTTTAAACATATCGGCAAGTTCACTAAACATAACATAACATTCGTCATAAAAAGAGGTTATGCGCTAATTAAAATGTAAAGTGTAGTCCCATATTATATGGCAATAAAATGAGTTACCCAACATGTTTAAACAAAGAAATCAGTAACAAAATTCCAAAAAAGGCTAAAACTGTACCTAATTCAAAAACGTTCTACTCAGTAAAAGAATATTTAGAGTCTAGCTTACAATATCGATTTTCTCTCATGTACAAAAGTGGCGATCTTTCCTATACAAACAATAAGATTTAGTCAATAATATTTAAATTCATTTAAATTATATAATTTGTACTACCTGAGAAGGATGACATTAATATTGCTGACAAATTGTATTAAATTCAATATTATTGACATTCAATTTTGACATATGTATACTTTCTGATTTTTATTGTAGGTACTTATATAAAAGAAAATAATTATAACACATCTATCATCATTCTACATTAGCATGTTTAATGCATGCTAATTTAGGATGACAAGGGTAGGCGAATGATAATTGCAATGCTTGTAACAGGCAGCTAAGTCATAAGTACCACTAATAATTTAACACCAACATTGTACACTTAGTTCGAAATAAACGAACGACGACTTTGACTTTGAATACGCGTGAAAACATTTTTACGCGCGTGAAGCCGCGGGCAGGAGCTATTAAGAACTATGCCTACCTAATAAGAAATCCTTAGTTACCCGTGTCGTAAACCATGACTAAAATAAATAGGTACCTAGCAAAATCAATTGCAAAATTACAAACGCACTTAGTACTCTTCTATTTACTCTTCGATTTAGAAAATTTAATCCAACTCAAAAAAAATAAAACTCGCGTTTTGCGGAATGTCCGCATGGATCCGTTATTATTTAGCAATAAATCTTTTTTAGTGAAAGGATATACTTTCCTGTTGCTCCCATAGAAATTTCATCAAAATCGGTTCAGCAGTTTGGTTTTAAATCAAAATATCTGGAAAAATATGTCATCCAAGTAAACGAAATTGCATATTTTGCTTGCCTGTGATTTTCCAGTGGTGTAGTTAGGTGTGGGGTACCACTAAAAAGTTTATTAGCACCTTCCAGTCCATACAACGTGTTGCATGACAAGGATAGTAGAACAATTCAAAAGCGTGTAATTTGTTTTTAATCTTTCAAATAGTATTTTTTTTTTTTGTTTAATATGGGTTTGCTCTTGACTCTAGTCTAGGTCATAGATGACAATAATTTTTATATATCGTATTAATAAATATAGAGTTTTATGGTAGCCAAATACCCTCTCTTTAAATTCAGGCTACACATTTTTCATGGATCGGTTTAGCAGATTCTTGCATGTTGTGAATGTTAGGAATATAAAAAGCTCCCACAGACAAGCGCGACTCAACGATGCAACAACGATGACTGTTTTTATAAAAATTGTTCTGCCGTGTCGCAGTTCCTCGGTTAAGATTACACCAATGCAGTAGGCAAGTGTTAAATTCGTTGGAATTGCATACGAGTTCCTGCATAATATGTTACTGTGTCACAGTAATTCACATGATTTCCAGGGTTAAAGGTCTAAGTTATAGGCTGCAGATCAACTTCATCTGTCTGCTAAGTCTATGTCAGATGATAAGTGTGGTAACAGTATTACCCATTCCTAACTTGAATCATTTAGGTGGTAACTCACAGAAAAACGATTTATAAACTAACCAGTTTGTGCCCACAGCTTCGACCTATCGAAAAGTGTTCAGGCACTTACTACCGGCATAAAAAGCATCCTATTTCTCTGGATTGGTCCAAGGCATAGTCTGTCCGTGATTCACATCCAAAATCTGTTTGGCGGTTTAGCCGTTAAAACGCAACAGAAAGATAGACACACTTTCGCATTTATTAGTGTGAATTTATGTGTATGAATATGCTTAATTCACTGAATATTTAAACTAAAAAAAACTCGTTTAAATCTTTAAAACCGCTGACTGCTTATAAAAGTTTGCAGAATAATTTGAAAATATTAATGTGCATATGCAAAAATTATCTTCCGCTATAGTGTTGCGGCGCAGTAAACTTATTAATCTCTTCTCCAGACTTTACAACCGTCGAAATTTTTGGTAAAAAAACCCACATGTGATTTAAATAATTCACAGACGCGTTGGTTTTAGAGCATTTCATGGACATCATTTCATTTTGTATCTGTCTGGCTGAAAACTATTTTTAGGAAAACTAAAAGGACACAATATAGTAAAAAAGTAAATCTACAATTTCATAAGATGCGTAGGTCAGTAGGTTCAGATTTAGTAGGTAGGATCGGATCAGTACATAATGAAATATTATTTCATAACGAATGCTCAATGTCCCTCAAGATTTGAAAATAACGTCTTTCTTTGTCTTTGTAATTCTTTTAACTGAAATGTAGACTGTTAGAGAATGCTCTGTGGCATTAAGTCTGTCTACGAACATGAAGTTTAAAACAATAAATAAAATATTAGATATTATGTACTACGTTGAAATCGTATCATGTTGTTCCTTATTTATTGGTTTGTGGAGGAGCTAAGCAGTCCCTCCATGCAACATACTGGTATTCTGCAACTGGGGTAAAAGATAAAGAAGAATATACTACGTTGCAAAGCAAGACTACTTATTTCAATTCACAAATAGGTAAATTTACCCAAGAAACAGTAGTAACCGCATTCAAAATAACACTGCATTAACAATAGAAGTCCTATCGCAAAAACTTCCGAGGTGGAGAGGATCAAAAAAAGATTAGAATAATATAAACTTTTTCCATCTCGGTCAAAATATCATTTCCTCTCTTAAACCGAGCTGAGCGGTAACGCTGTGGCAGTAAATAAATTATTTAGAAAAAGTTATCTCGTGAAGATAGGATTATGTAAATCTGGGACGCAGACGAGGTCACTGGATCAGGCGTAAAGCTTCAGAATTATTTGAAGATTTTTTCGTTTCTTTTTATATAAAAGATCCACGTGTTTAATATTATGATCAAACGATCTTGCAAAAGTGAATTTCGATCGATATTATTTGAATACGTTTCATTCGATGTCATATTATGTACCTACATTAACATTTTCGAATTATTCTGCAAACTTATAAGCAGTCAGCGGTTTAAAAGATTTAAACGAGCTGTCTCTATCTTCCTGTTGCGTTTTAACAACTAAACCGCCAAACAGATTTTGAATGTGGATCACAGACAAATTATGCCCTGGACCAATCCACGGACATAGGATGCTTTTCATCCCGGTAGTAAGTTCCCTGAACACTTTTCAACAGGACGAAGCTGTGGGCAAAAACTGGTCAGTTTTTTCTGAGATAAACCACCTAAATGATTCAAGTTAGGAACGGGCAATACTGTTACCACACTTCACCACCATCCTCACTATCATCTGACATAGTAAGACTTAGCAGACAGATGAAGTTGATCTGACTTATACCTTTAACCCTCTCAGAAATCATGCAAATTACTGTGTCAATATTATGCAGGAACTTGTATGCTATTCCAACGAATTTAACACTTGCCTACTGCCTTGGTATAATCTTAACCGAGGAACTGCGACACGGCATAATGAAGGCTATTATTATATTTATATATTTTTTCCACGTGGATAGGTAGTATACTCTGCAGAACAATTTTTTTATAAAACGGTCATCGTTGTTGCATCTTTGAGTCGCGCTTGTCTGTGGGAGCTTTTTACATTCCTAACATTCACAACACGCAAGAATCTCCTAAACCGATCCATGAAAAATGTTCAGCCTTCATTAAAAACATACATTTATAAAGACAGTCAGATGAAGATGAAGTGTTGGCACTCAATTTCAGGGGAGGTTCCTTACAAAACCCTCGAGATTAATGTAATCCCGTTTCATTCAACAGCTGTACCGTTTTGCTTACATTTAGCGTTGACGTGACTTGTGTTACCAATATTAGGTAGGTTAACTATTTAAATTCATAATCCGAAATAACTAATTTACATTTCATTGTTTACTTACTCAAGGGGGACAATTATAAAAGTAATACCTACTTAATACTTATTTAAAATAATTAAAAATAGGAATAACACGCTTTTGAAAAGTATTCTATCCTTGTCACGCCACACGTTGTATGGACTGGACGGTGCACATTCACTATGGCGCTACTTGCGAATGACGTCACACGCAGTGTTATTAAAACTTTTTACTAAATATACAACCGACTTCCAAATAAAAAACACTACAAAGTATAAAACAACTTTAATTTTGGCAGTCGGGTGTTTTTTGTTGTTTTTTCGTTTTTTAACACCGACTTTCGAAATTAAAGTTATTTTATACTTTGTAGTGTTTTTTATTTGGAAGTTGGTTGTATTTTTTTTTGAAGTATTTTCTTTCACTTTTTAGTGGTTCACATGTGCTTATCCCTTCACAGCGTACCGGCGTGATGTTATGATATGAACTGGTGTAAACAATAGACAGACATGAGATTTCAGCAATCCCAGTCCATTTCCTATCATTTATTGAGGAGTTCCGTTGCCTATCTCCGAAGTTCTTCATCAGATCTTCACCAAATTCAAATGAGACCACTCCGAGAAAGTACTCTTCTAAAATACTACCCAATTCGCTGAGATTTTGAATTCAAATAATATTATGTAGTAACTTAAATTATGCAAGAGGCCTTGTTTATCGACGTCTCAGTATCATCTCGTATCTCAAGGTCGATGGCTCCCTAAGGAGTATTTTGGGAAGAAATTACTGCATTGAATGCTTTTGTGTGTGCAATAGGGAGCTCTTACCTACTCGTAATTGGCAAATTTTTCGCTAAACTTATAAATAATGAAATACCATTGGTCTCACGCTTCAATCTAATGAATGAACTTTACAAATGTTTACTCGAAGATTCAAAAAATCTTTTTTGTTTTTGTGGGTAGTTTAAGTCCTTATCCAAGATGTTACCAATTGTATTGAAAATGTATTAAACGGCTTGTTTTTTCTCCCTACTTATGATCTGTTTTATTTTTCAGGTAAATTACCAATTTATCTACAAAGAAATCGTAAGTACATTCACAGAAAATCGTCTAAAAGATTTTCTTTAAATGAATTAACCCTTAATACCGCACATCTCACAGTGGGTGTAAGTGGGCCTAATTAGAGCGAAAAAGCGAAACATTTCAGATTATAAGCACATTAATCAAAATGTTTACACAGGTTCTGGCAAATATAGCTTGACATTATAAATAACCCATATTGTCATTAACGACGTTGCTTGTCGTTTTTTTTTTTTTTTTTTTTTTTTTTTTTTAAAAAAAAACGTTGCCCCACTCTAGGAATTTCTCCTGTATCGTGGGTGCGTCCCGATGTTTGCCGAGACCAGTTGGGTCCATTCAGATAGTGAGGGCCCTTCAGAATCCGTTCTGATTGGTTGTTAGTTTGTCGTTGGGTGACCCCTGGAGCTCTGGAGTCTGGAGTCGTGATCATAGGCACTTCAGTGAACGGGCATGCTGCCAAGTTCATCGGGCGGGTAAGATTCGTAGTGAGTATTTCATGAGTGGTTTTGTCTTGAAATACGAACAAAGCTTGTTCAGATTTGCAGTTCAGTGATCGTCAGATGCCTTCTAATTCCCTTTGACCTTCAGATTTAATATAAACTTGACGTGTTTTGAGGCTCCCGAAATAGATATTCCAATTATACTGAACAATGATAATTTATTTCTGGATTACTGAAATAAAATGCTTTTATCTTGGAGTGGGCTTGGATATAATACTACAATATTAATATCTAGAATCTCTGTTACGTATTTACTTGAGGAATATTATAAAGCGATGGACGTACAACGAATTCGCAGAAATGTCTCCGTGGTGATATCTGATCTGAATAAAAGATTTCAATTTTAATCTGAATGAAAACAAACTCAATTTAATTCGATTTCAAATAAAGATCAAAGTTGAGACTGATAGCCTTCAAATTACAAAACTTAACTAATACAAAATACTTTAGATTAAAACCTTGTTTCTTTGGTATTAGATACTTAAACTTTTCTCATTCCTTTATGTACATATTTTATTGAAGTTTTTAAAGGTACAGATAGGGACTTTGTTTGATTGAAAGATGTGTTTTACCTGCCTAAATCAATAAACTCTGTTCGATCAGCGTGTCTAAAGTTAGAAACAAGTTACGAGAAGTAAAAAGTTTCAGGAAATATTTTCAATATCCTGTACATTAAGATTTTTTTACAACTGACGAAGGAGTATTAATCTAGAGCCTTCTGGTTTACCAAACCATCCGGGGTATTTCGAGGTGTTAAGTATCGTATTACAAGAGCGGCATTTAATGGTTTTATCATTTGAAAGCCGACACAGATGCCGTGCATCATCAAGGGATGGGTGTAGTCTAAACCACTGTATTGTATCTACAATAAGATAAGATATTTTATTTGCGTAAAACATGGTATACAAGGTGTTATTCAAAAATATTAGTTCAAACATGCTATGCTTAAAACTAAAGCGTGCAAAGTTGCTTACTAACTAAAAATACATTTTAACATTGAAAAACATATATTACATTGAATTCATATTAAAAAAATCGTTAATGCTATAGAAATTATAATTATTGAGCCATTTATATAATTGGATTTTAAATAACTTACAATTTAATGATTTAAACATTTTTGGTAATACAGTGGTATGACTATAACTATTACTATTTTGTGGTTTAAAAGTGGCTCTTAAAACTTCATGAACCAATCAAAAGTAAAGGTATCGTCATAACCTCGATTTATAATAACCACCACATTTATAGAAAAACACATTGAGCTCCAACTTCAAATCTTTCAGCACGAGTTCCTAATTATAAGTAACCAAGGCAGTAGATATGGCAGTAGGTACCTAGACTAGCGTAATTTATAGAGGTAGACTAAATCTAAGCTGGGGGTAAATATAGGTAGGCAATTACGCAGATTGGGGTCATCTGTTTTGTTTGTATCTTACAGTATATTGTAAGCGGCTCGATTTATAGCCACGAGCTGGTGAAAGGTCATTTTGTAATACTTTTTTTGGTTACTACTTTTGTTCTACTATGAAAATGAATGTCTAGCTAGTCATTCGGGGCTATTATATACAGGATTTTTGATCTTTTTGAACTTTCACTTTGCCACTTCGTTTCTTTGCCACTTGTAGCATCATAGAAAGAATGGCGTCCAAAATCAGGTGGCAAATTAGAAATTCAAATAGAGCACGACGAAAGTTTTCCAGGAACATTCAATTCAATTACTGGACTAATAAGAGAGGCCAGAAGATGCTTTGAGGGAAGAAAATACAATGAAGAATAGGTATTCTTCATTGTATTTTAATCCTTTTTTTACCGGGGGATATCCTCATGGATGTGCTCAGGTCTGTCAGACTGGACAGAGCCTTCAGGTGGTTTCCCTTTTACACCGAAAGATGTCCATCGCTATACTGCGCCGTCTCGTGATGGCCAGCACTGCCTCGCGCCGGCTCGCAATGTAAAACGCTGGCCATCGCTACCTCGCGCTGGCTCCCGCTATCACGCGCCACCCGACCAGCCGTGTCTCACGCGCCTACTACGTTTTGTGGAGAAAGAGCCAGTGCTATTCCATTCCTATTGTACAATCAACATTTGCACTTATGTCAAGAAAGAAAAACCGGCGGCGGCGCGCGCCAGCGGGTGCCGACTGCCATCTATCCGTATGGATAGAAATTTTGCCATACATATTTTAATTCTCGCCCATCCCATCCATGCCTCACCTCGCTGGTGTAAAACCACCTTTACGGTTTTTTTAACCACCTTTACGACGATCGCATATTCACGCGATGATTTGGATAAGGACGACACCCGAGACCCGCTGATCGCGTTCAGTTTTATTCTTGTTTTATTGGTGAAATTAAACTTTGGTACGTATCTATGTGATATGAAATACCTACTATAAAACGATTTCCTAACCATTTAATAAAACCAAATTCATTTTAATTTCACTGCCACTAATATACGTGTTTTCGAGCAGAGAGGCTGTTAATAAATTTGGTTAATTAAGAGGATGTTTTAGTTTGCTTTAGAATATTAATTACATTTCACATCAAAGATAAATGTGTAATATATAACATTTCCTTGGGCCTATTTGCGATGGCTCAGTATTCTCGAATATTCATTAAATAAATAATATTATGTTGATGGAAGCTCTTGATATTACGAGACGCAATACCTACAGACTCGTAGTCTGGTACCTAGTGGATGAAAATTATTGAGATGTATAAAGTAGGTACTACACAATACGTAAATAAACTCATGCCTATTTTCTATAAGGATAGGCAGAAACAACAGAACGCCAGTTGCTACGATCTTTACAATTCATAATTATACATATAAAACATAAAATAATCAACAGACGATGATTGTTTCAAAAAAAAAAATATTGAAATAACAATAAACTAATTTTCCAAATATTTTCCGTAAGTATGTGTTAACAACAATTACAATGTCGAGTATTTTTAATAAGTTCATTAATTATATGTTAACCACTGTGCGTTATCAATTTGTATGGTTTTAACTTAAATAAACTTAACAATTATTATAATACCCATAAAGTTAAATAAAACGCAAGTAGGCAATTTTTCATTACTTTATTATCAGTACAACTAAAACATTGATTGAAAGATTGACCCATCATCCATATTCAAACTGTATTATTATTAATAAAAGAAATTACTTAATCCCAATATTAATTACCGAATAAAATGGCATTCTCGACATGAAAGTAAATGAAAAGAAGTATGATTACAGTAGGTACTGCCCGCGGTTTTGCCCACGTGGAAAGTGTTTTATTATCCCAAAGGGATATACCACCGGAATTAATAGAATGTATTTATTTATTTAAACTTCATGCACATTAGAACAATGGCAGACTTCGTCTCCGAATCAGGACATGGTCCGTTTATGTACTAAGTTCTACACAAACTAACAGTCAGACTGAGTAATTTTCGCATAAAACAGTACTAGCTTCGGCCAACGGCTTCGCGCGCAAGAAAGTAAAAAATATCTAAAGAGAACGTACTCCCGGGAAACTAAAGTCAGTCCTTTTTCAAGGTCGGATCTATATAGTGCGGCTTAGCCTTAAAAATAGAGCAAACCAACAAACAGAAAATGTTACTTTTGTATTTATGATACAAAAGTATTCCAAGTAATTTCACTTCCGTTTTATACGGAATAGGTTCATGGAAGTAGACACAATCCGAAGTGTGTAGTATGTTGTATTGTGTGCGATACGGTAGTAGTCGCTAATGTGATGGTATATATGACGGAATGCGACGGTTGTTCCGTTGAGTTGAGCGAGAGTTCAGTGCTGCCTTTAGTTCCTGCACGTTAATATTATGTAGTACTATGTGCGTACACAAAAACACAATACAATGTGGAGTCATCGATACGACAATAGAAGAAAACACTGACAATACTGGTTAATAGGAATATTTTTAAATTATTATAAAACTTGTCACCGAAAATTAAAATAAACTATCCAATTGCAATAAACGTCAACTTAGCATCCTTTCGATTCGTTCCCGGTGTGGCCTGCGCTTTGTTTGGCTATTGGCGGAATAAAAAAAAACGAGTACCTGAAATTGCAAAACACCCACAATAAATTTAACTCCTCGAATGTATTTCGTACTGAAGACAATGCAAAAAGATTATGAGAAGGAACAAATTTTAAGTATAAATATCACAACACAAATGTAGAAATCATAAAACGGCTACCTGAAATCACAAAACAACGTCTGTAAGTAAAACAAGACAAGAGATGTCAGCATAGAAGACGGGGCCCGCTAGGGCCAGAGCCTGTTAGGGTTGCGGAATTTGTTCGTAAGAGTCACCGCGGCTCTGGAACGCAAAGGGCTTTAGAAGGAACAGGGATGGGTTTTAGTCAGTAAGAGTCTGACACGCCCTTCTGCTCCACCCAGAGCTGAAGAAGTCATTTGATGATTTTCCATGTTAAAAAAAAAAAGGAAAACGACACTATTTTGATTAACTTGAAATGACAGTTTTATTAAGTTCGCTATTTCTATTGTGTAATTACAAAAGTGCGATTGTAACGGTTACAGTAAACTTGTTGTCATGGGAATGACACGTTTTAAACTAATTCCAACAATATTTTAGTTAATTTTTTCCTCAGTGTATCGTCGTCTCCACCTGGTATAGTGTTTAAGCCATCACTTTTCACAATGCATTGCATATTCACCGTATGGCTGATTTTATAATTGAGTAGTATAAAAGAACATTAAGAAAATTGTGCACCAGAACTAAACCAAGTTCTTTTATCTCATATTTTCAATATTCGCTTCATGCAACGCTTTTATAACTTTTAATCAAGCTGTGAAACGATTTTAAGATTTTTATTATAAGCGCTATGCTGCTGGTTGGATGTGTCATAACTGGGTTCATACATGACAGCAGATGATGGCCTGTGCCCGCTACAAAAGTTCGTCAGCTTTTTTAATTTACACATTTTGTATTCAATTTTAAATATATTTTAACGGCTGACATGGTGAAAGAAATGTTTAAAATGTGCTGTATAAAATATATTTTACTCGACATTAGGTTCAGATTGTGCGATCAATTTATATCTATGTACTATTCTGGTTACAAATAGCATCCACCTCAACGTGCATCTGTCACTGAATTGGTAGCCTCTGATTCAAAGAATGCACTATGAAAGAGCGACAGTGGGGTATCAAATTTGAGCAGCGTTAGTTCTTGTGCTACCAAAGTACCAACTAGTAGCGCAAGCCACATGGATGATGGAATTCACGTTCGTGCTAAGAACTACTTAGACTCCACTCAAGTTCAATGCTGGCAAGTACGATAAAAGATCGACACAGGTGACATTCATCAAAAACATTGGAGATCAGATGCTTTTAGCGTCGACGAAGTTATTTATTTTTTAAGTTGCGAAAAATAAATAAATAACTTATTTGTGCTTAAAATTCTTAAAATACCTAAAAGTGTTTAATATCATATTCATAAAAGAGAGGTATTCAAAAATAAAGCTTTGTTTTTACTTTCAGGCTTTCGAAACACTTTTAGCGAATGATTAATAAATGAGAAACTCTACGCTTCTTTATGACTTTTTAATAAAAACATAGATTTTTTAAAGGTCACATTACACACTACTGTGTTATAATAATGTAGCAAAGCTTAGTTTAATATTTTTTGGAAACTTGACACGTCTCTGAAATTCAGCTGTGAATCTATCTTGTACTCTCTTTTCATCAAGGTACATATTTAAATAATAACAACCGCATGAAGCCAACTGCAAGGTTAAGCAACGCTTGCCGAGTTCGGTCCGTAGATGGGTGATCAAGCGACCATCTATGTAAAAGCTAGGAAGCAGGCTAAATTATACTGCTGCTTATAAAGTCAAATAAAAAAAATTATCTAAACCAAATGTTTAGCTTAGTAGATAGATAGATAAGATAAATAAAACATTTATTTGGTACAAGAACAGAAAACACAACACACAAAAGACAAAGAAGCGGGGAGCACACGCGATGACCGCTAATCGTGTACTGAATGCTCGACTAATATCAATTGGTAAAATGAGGTAAATTACACGAATAAGCATTAGTGTATGGTTTCACCTTACAATCTATTTTATACCAAGAATACTCTGTGGGACACAGTTACTGGGTTATAGAAGTTAGATAGGAAGTCACTGTGGTCTCACATACCTTTATTTGCTTGCATGCAAGCTTTTGTTCCTAAGTAATTATTTTCTTGTCTTTATTCCAGATTATTTGGGTTGTGCCCGATGTCTTATTCATCCATAAATCTTTATTCGTCGCCATCTTAGTAGTTACCCCTTTTCTAGGCAAGTTTTATTACAGTCTTTCTATCGATTCTTTTCCTCATACCTTTGCATCACATGCCCATACCATTATAACTGAAGTCAACACATTTTTTATTTAGCATATCCACTTTTAGACTTTTACTTATATATGTATATTTATGTACCTGTATGTCCTCGTGTATCTATTTCCTTTTTTTTTGTAACAATATCTCCTATATATTTTACATTTAGTTCACTCTGAAACTTCAACCTGCAGTGAAATAATAACATGGAAAAACAGTGCACATTCGTTTATGTGAACATCAAAAGTTGTTTGATTTTTCAGAAACATATCTGAAAATAAGGAGCATGTCGAGTAATTGCTCTTTGGAGTCAGTCCATGTGAAATACTGGTACCTATTCAGAACCCTACGCGTTGAGAAATGGCTAGGCATCATTTTGATTGAGGTTATTTAAATAAGAAGCTACTATTTCGTTGAAATTGATTGGAAATGACCTAAATAATAATAAAAAAAAAACTTCGAGTACCTATACAAAAAGCGTTTGTAGCAATAAACATTGTACCTTTACTGTCAGTAAAGGATATTGTTTGATTACATAATTATTTTTAGCGTTGAAAACATTTTGGAAATTACTTACCGGTTGTAATTAGTAATTCTTACGTAATTAGGTTTAAAAACGTGCCTAATAAAGTAAATCACTGTTCATATTAGTGCCAATACATAACGTAACACGAATACCTACAACGGACATAATTAACATTTATAATTAACAATCAATACACATTGTGTATGTTTGGTTTACAATAGGTTTTATTTGGGTATCGTTTAATATTACACACACTTCGGTACAATATATGAGACTATTATGATTAAACCAGTCCATGAGTTCTCGGAATAACTCCGAGATATTACAGACTATCAAATTTTGGTGCGTAAAAAGGTATTCCAAATGTTCAGTTGAAAATTTATCGAGAGTTCACAATCTCTCAAGTTATTTTATAATGTGTGTGACATGTACAATAAATCTGATACAAAGTCAATAGTTTCTAATATATTCGTACTTTCAATTTCACGCGATATTTTACAATCTTACGGCGTTTGTAATTTTCCGGTGACATATATTATTACTGATAGAATGATAGCTTCATAGAAGCTTACATCAATCATGTCTTTAGATGTTAGTTTACTTGTAAATTGTGTCAAATTTAACAGTGAATATGGCAAAACTGTTTTAAAGTTTCCTGAAAACAAAAAAGAATCTGTTCAGTATGTAAAAGCAAGAAAATTTATGACATTCAAATTAGGGTGTGAGAGAGAGAGTGAGAATCAGCAAAGGTCAAAAATTACTAAAAACAGCCTTCAAATTGCCATCTTTTTCCACTCTTTAGTTAGTTAGTATATCTGGAAACACCGAGTGATGCACAGAACTCCCCAGCAAAAGTTTTTGTTAAGTAATCATCATAGTAAACGTACTAAATAAACGTAAAACGAAAACTAGGTCATCTTAGTTTAACCGATTTAATACCTACTAAGCCAAGTATCAATCCGAAGATATCAGTAATGTCCAACATCCGACAACTGGTAATTCGTTCATGAGCCCAGTCATTTTTTTTAACAAAGCCAAGTTCAGATAGAATATGATACAAGTGCAATTAAATAAAAATCATTCAGCAGTGATAAGGCTTGTAAAAGTTTATCTTTTTCTTTACCGCAGCATTTTTCCGGACTATTTCTTGGTTTCGCTGCAAAGAGCAATCACTCGACATGCTCCTTATTTTCAGACAAGTTTCTGAAAAATCAAAGAACTTTTGACGTTCACATAAACGAATGTGCAGATAAGATAAGATAAGATAAATTTTATTTATCAAAAACATGTCTAGGTTTAAAATCAGTTCGAACGATTACAGAAAAGAAAAAAAGTTTCATACAAATTCAAAAATACAATAATAATTGCACTTTTTTCCGTGTAATTATTTCACGGGAGGTGGAAGTTTCAGAATGAACTGAAAGTAAAATATATAGGAGATATTGCTACAAAAAAAAGAAATAGATATACGAAATAGATACAGGTAAAAAAATAAATAAGAGAAAGTCTAAAAGTGGATCTGCTAAATAAAAAAATGTGGACATCAGTTGGCATGGTATGGGCATGTGATGCAAAGGTATGAGGAAAAGAATCGATCGATAGAAAGTCTGTAAGAAAATTTGCCTAGAAAAGGAGTAAGTACCAAAATGACGACGAATAAAGAATTATGGATGAATAAGACATCGGGCACAACTCAAATAATCTGGAATAAAGACAAGTCCAGCTACTGCAACACCAAACAGAATTCCGTATAAACAAAGAAATAAATCTAGATAGGAAACTTTTAAAGTAGACTATCTGTAAGCAGAGATAGCGTGCAGCACAAGTAATTATTTCCTTGACAGCTGGAAAACGTCCATTACTGTAGCAGGGTGCTCTATAAACAGTCATAACGAACCAACTTGGATAGAAATGCCATGTTTCCCGCACATGACAAGGAGATAGCAAGGCGCCATGCAATATTAAAACAGTAAAAGTTTATAAGCCTGTCTTCCTTATAGGATACGTGTGCATTTTGTGTAAGTGCTTATCAACCTTTTTTTTAAAGTTAAGTGGTATTCGCATTTGGTTTCAATGTAAGCTTTTAGCCGCTTGTTTGTTAACTATGGTCGGTCAATCCGTACTAATATTGTAAATGCAAAAGTCACTCTGTCTGTATTTCCGTCTATCTGTTTTATAACTCTTGAAGTCACAAGACACTTGCACACTAATAAACCATGTCCCGGAATAAATGCATGGACATAGGATACTTTTAATCCCGGAAGTATGTTCCCTTGTGATAGTTTCAGATATCACGCGGCCACAGCCGCAAATTATCGTTAACTATTATCTACAGAGTTTTAGTGTGAAGACACAATTAAACATTTCTTCTCCAAAGTTAAGTAGATACTCCTCAGTCTTCTGAGGAGTATCTATAAAGGTATGCGGAACACAGAGTAAAGTCCCGCACACCTCTATTGAAATGGGAGGATCCTCCGACCAGACGGTTCTTGTGTCTGGTGGGTAACTGCCCAATAGGTGATATAATTGGACCGTTGTATATGTTCAAATCGCACGGAGAACTTTGCTTGCGAGATGCAGGATTTCGTTGGTAGTTCATCGCTGACAGGATAGAAAGCATTTTGTTTCTTTTTATTGCCGTACAAATTTCACTTCGTTAGTTTTTCTTAACACATATGTACTTAACACTGAACTTCAATCATGATTAACAGTCGCATCATCGTCATTAAAAGGCGGTGAAGGTAGACCGAGTTTAGTTTTTGACAGAGGTGGTTATTTTTGTTAGGCTCTTGTATTTTATTATATTTTATCATTCTTGCTAAATGTGTAAACCATTCTGAACTCAGCCCAACTCAATATTAAATCTACGCGAGTCCTGACTTAGTAAGCCTTCTTCGCAATGAAAATAACTATTTACACCAGTTCGGTACGATTGCGACTGCAGTACCCAACACAGAACTAATAAATAAACTATTCGTGTAAATTATTCTTCCTGAAAACGATCTTAGCAGATTACACGGTAAAGTTTTCCAGATTTTGTAAATAAGCCATATATACTTAATTAAAACAGAAAGGACGATGAATAAGATGCTACATTGCAACAGTAAAATATTCTGGTATTAAAAGTGGTAAAAAATCCGCTATTGATACTTAACCATTTTTTTTAGTTTTGTGATAGCCAGCTCTTGATCTCAATCTTACCTGATGACAAACAATGGATGAGGCTACGAGGGAACGTTTAAGCCCACATGATTTCTGTTCACTGTTGCTGACTAACGATTTTTGGACGCCACTGGCTGAGAGTTCCATGGTTCCAATATGCACATACAAAATAATTCGGAGGATCACTTAGTATGAAAATCTATTTGTAAGAAATTATTCGTTTAGATTGAACTGGTGAGAAACTGAGAAATCAATCTGAACAGACGAATCCATCATCTGTTTATTTATTAAATTTCATCATTTATTTATTTATTAAAACTTCATGCAATAGTAAAACACTGTACAAAGGGGTACACTATACACTTTGTCTCTGTCATCTATGACCTAGACTAGAGTTAAGAGCAAACTCATCTCAAATGAAAAAAAAAACAAAGGCGGACTTAATGCCTTAGGCATTTTCTACTAGTCGACTTTAGATTGATTTCTTCATATATTATGGTAGCCCTTTGGTTGGTCCATTATTATTTATTTAAACTTCTGGAAAAGATTTTACCAGTGTACTGGCGATACCTTTTTTGATCCGACGATTTCCACAAAATTGATGTTAATTAACTACGTGATAATTACGTTCTTAATTGAAACAAGACCAAACATGTAAAACGCAATAATATTTAACAGTAATTTATTGAAACATTCAACATGAAGATTGTAAATGTGGTACAACATCGCTTCCCAAATTAATCATGAATAAACAAAAAACTTGTAACTGTTGTATTCGGGAAATTCAAATTGGATGTTGTTTGGAAAAGGACCTACTTGTGTTATGTAAATAATATATCCAAGTTACCCAGGTGCTTTTTTTTCGTTCTGTTTTATTTTCTCACGAATTGTACTGTAAGAGCAAAAGTGTAGATATGCGTAAGTATATCCATCTGTTGAGTATTTCTGGCAAACCAATTTTGATGGTTATCTTGAGGAAGAACATAGCCTCCTTAAGAATATTACTTCAACCACTGAAATGTGGTGACATAGATTGCTGAAGTATGTTAACAGCGTCTTTGAACTCCTTTAAATGATTTAGTAAAGAACTCGAAAAAGATAGGAATACGTTTGGAGTTCTAATAAATTAATAATATCACTTCTGTACTCAGATATAATTATATTATCAAGAGTAGCAATGTACCAAAAACTTGGTCTTGATTGACGAGATTACAAGTGCCTCGTTGAGCTATAACTTTGAAAGTGAGTCTGAGATAAAGTGTCGATAGAAAGTTAAAAATCTATAAAGTAAGCTCTTTAGTTCATCAAACGTCACCAACTTTAATTTGGTGCACAAAAGATCGATCAAGTAAAAATATCGGAGAGTGTTGATTTTATTTAAAACTGGAGAAAATTTATTCAGAATACAAATATATCTCGAGTTCATTACGTTGACGACAATATTTTAATGAAATACCTTAATCATTCCACAAGGGAATGAAATCGAGAAAATATATATATTTTTGAATCCAAGTAATTTATTACTCGATCACGATTTAAAGATGAAATCAGGAATTTTATTTGAATACGAGTAAGTTTATCTTTTTCAAATAAAATGAAACTTTAAACTACTTTGGTGTTTGATTTTAGAAGATAGGCTCTGTTTCAAAGAGGTTTCATTATCCTGAAATAAATTACTGCAGACAGACTTCTTTTTCGCGAGTTTATTTACAAATTTGTTGTAATTAATTTAAATATTTTACTAAAACGACCTAACTATGGCGGATTAAGTTACGATGCTACCGACGATTGCATTGAGATTTTTTTCAGTTGGAAATAAGTGTATTTCTTTTTGACGTGTCAACGTCTAATAAATCGATGAACGCCGGCAGCACGCACGAAAAAGGATGACTTATTGTAACGTTACGCTCATTGTAACGTTACGACCGGAGCGAGAGCGCTGCACGAGCGAGCGAAAGGCACGATCGGCTTGAGCGTTCGGCTTGCGCCGCATCTATTCATCAATGTTTTGTTAAGACGTTGTCACGTTAAACTAGCGTCCATAAACCGACTTTACAGACAACAATTTTTTTTAAGAACTAATGGGATAACAACATTACGGCACTATCTATGTTGGACTAAATCGCGAATTTACGCCAATATATATTATTTTACTTCCAACTTTGCTCATGTACGCCTAATAACAACTTTTAATGTTATGCTTTAGGACCTTACCCGCCAGTGGCGCCAATTGGTGAACATGAAAACGATTACCCTCATTGATCTAGTTCGGTCTTTGTAAATACAATTGTTTTCGTCCAAATAAACCTAGGTTCTTTGTCTCGTATCTACAACTTGAGTGTCCGACAAGATTCTGTCTAGTTCCATTATGTTTAGTTATCCTAAGTAGGTACTATTTGTTTGTTTCGCTTCAGTCAATATTGGGACTCTTGTTTTATGACCTTTGTGTTTATCCTCCAAACCTCGAGTTATTATTTATGTTCATGACGGATCTTGGCAAGATAATGACGCTACGTGTATAAATTACTGTCTTCTACAGAGGTGCTTAATTTCTTTTGACATAATATACAAAAAGATATTTGGGTGTTTCACAAGAATCATTCTTTGATTTTTTTTTACTTTTTCGCATTCAACACCCCTTTATGTTCTTATTGCAAAACATGACTTTAAAGTACGGAAATATTAAATATTGTATCTCCATTTAGCAGGAAATGTACAAAAAGCCCAAAAACTCACATCAAAAAATGATATTCAAAGGAAAAGTGGGCTGTTTGAAGAGAGATTTCAATGAGTTACCATCATTCTGGACGCGATGCTATAAAGGAAGTAGGGCGAGGAATATTTCAATGCGAACGAATTGCACGTCGAGTCGGGCGAATCTGTTTATTTGCACGTGTAGAAGGCGGATTTTAATCAGGCGAAGATTTACAACGGTGTTTTCGAACATTTCGTTCTTTGATTGTTCTCTTCAACGTCATTGGTTTCTGTGGTTGTGCTATAATAATGATAATAATAATTTACTTCAGAACAAAATTCCATATAAAATTATTAGTAAGACTTAAAAACTATGTTAGTACCTTAAAACTACTTATTAACTTACCTTACATTAAATCGGACAGCATCTGAACTATGCACCCTATTCCAGTGCCGCACAATAGGTAGCACAACGACCAAGAAACCAACGACGTCCAATGACGACTGACGATAATGACAATGACCAATGACGACATCTTTAAGTTTCATGCAAGATATTTGTGTTGTAAAATACATGATATAGGAGACTACTCGTATTAAAGTAAAGGAACAGAGACTGCCCCCCTGTTTTTGCGTAAACACTTTTGTACCTATAATTAATATTTTGAAATTGGCCACTGTGATCGAATTCCGTCGGGGATTGTTATTAAGTGGGTAAAATACGGCAATAGATATTGACATCAACGGTATTTTTATTTTTTTTGTCTCGTTTGATTCAATTCTGACGGAACAACCAAACAATAAAATTCAACCCTCAAAACTCGTATGACGTAACAAGCTAAAGCTTTCAGGCAGCAATTCCTAAGTTAATCATAGAACAAAACAAACTCAACACAGTGGGTATTCCATGTGCGTCAACGAAGGTTGTGTAACCAACACATTTAGTTGTTCTAACAAGCGTCGCAGGCAAGCCCTGCTCCTGACATATTCATTTTGATTCAATAATAGAGTATGCTCGAGGCGTTGGTGCTTTGAAGTACTTTATACGTAAGGATTTAAGTATACTTGGAGCTCCTAATTTACTTTGAAAGCAGCAATGATACTTATTATGCAGAAGATGGAATTGAACGGTTTTGTGACCAACGAGCTGTGCCCCTGGCTTTGCTAGCGTGGACTTTTTTTTACGAATAAAACCAATTTTATCAATTGTATAGTCCTCCAGTTCAATGTCGGTCATCGTGACATTTCTTGGTGGAGGCTAGCCATCGTCAGGGTATTACTATAGTGCTCAAGTGTGTGCGCAAATACCGGTGCACTTCCTCTTCTCTTGAATGGAAATTGGATGGCGTGCGTCCACGGCACGGGGCTAATATGGCTGGCATAGTACGTTTAACCGTTGGTCATATGAGGTCGTGTTGAATTGCCGTCCTATCGGACTATGCGTTGTATAAATCAGTAAACAAGCACACAGAAAAGAGTAGATGTGTTTAGCCTATGGTCTTTGTCTGTTTAAACGTAATACAGATTATGAAAATGAATGTATGATCAACGTTAATTATGAGAATGATGACAATGAAAATGAAACAATACCTACATTAAAAGGAAATTGCTTTCAAGTCTATACAGAACAAAAAAGTGTCCTTAACTTAGGAATGTAAATTACACGGCCATTTAAACCTGATGTCACGGAAATTCTCATCGATGAAAACAATAGGCAAATGAACATACTCGTAGATAATAACACCATCAATTTAATGATTTCTCTCTATGATGTTAAAATTTATCTTGTGTATTTTTTCAAAACTTTCCACCTTCCACCAACTTTGTTTTGGTTCAAAAACAAACCTCACCGTATACTTGTGTTAAGTAAAACTTTTGATCAAATAGGGGCTTGGGGATAAAAATAAGATAAGTTATGGATCAAGATTCTAGACTTAAAGAATTGAGAAATAAAGTCTATGGATAAGAGGGTTTATTAACTTACAAATCGTTTCTAGATAAGCATAGTGTTATTAGGATATAATATTCCCATTGCTGGGACTTGAGCTGTTACGGGTCAAATTGTAATCTCGATGCCCATAGCCAAGGGGCTAACTAAACTGACGCAGATGTCATAGGAACTGAATAAGGTCCAGTTGCTATGACATGAGCATTAATTTACTGGCTTCCGTGTGCAAAAGAAAGTTTTTTAGGCCAGATTTAGTTAGTTTCACAACCACACCCTCTAGCAATTTTATCAAGATCTCTATTTGATCAGAACCTCTTATAAATAGGGTTAATTCTAAAATGTCATTATTATCCTCAGTCAAACATCAATCAGTGCTGGGCAAATTGTGTCAGCCTCATCCAGATTCTAACTACTATCTGGTATCAGCCCACAGGTACAACAATTAATACCATAGCCACGTCACACCGTATTAGAGACATTGGAACTTCAACAATGGCTCATATCTAGTGGAACGTGAGAACGATTATTTCAATCGACTTTTAACAAAACAATGGGGAGAATTGTGAAAAAACAACTAACGACCGGTGTTTTGTTAACAAAACGTTAATGTTACTGTTAGTATATCGCTTGTGTAACTGTCGGATGACTCCAAACAAACTGTGTCTTGTGCAAGATATAGGCCGTGCAGATTTTCATTTTTTCGTAATATTTTGGGTAAATTACTTGCCGTCACGCACGACACCTTAGACCGTCCGCCTATCCTATCATAACTTTTCACCTTGAGATTTCTTATCAGCAAGTAATATGCGATCACAGATCTAAATATAGAAGCGTTTAGATGATTGTTTTTTCCAATACAGGGAAGAAAACATCAAAGATAGGACGAAAATATGTGATTTTCAAAAAATGCTTCCTGATTATTGCAATTTTGTGAAAGTTTGACGGCAGCGGAAAATCAAACTTTAATTATTACTAATATTATAATTATAATTCTTATACTAAAATGATCTAATTTATCGATAACACTGATACCGGTTGTGCTGTTGACTAGTTTCTAAAGCAAATCCCGAACCGACCATATTTCGGCGGAATGGTCACCAATTTGAACGTCGAAGACGATTGAAACTGCCTTACATTTGAATTCTCCTTCAAAACCAGACAATAACAATCTATTAGGCATATTAAAGGCTGTCTTTATTGCAAGCCCGTCCTCAGTCCTGGAGTTCAGCCAAACGGCGTTTGATAGAACAAAGAACCGATTATTATTATTCTCGTAACTCAGATTCCATCGAACTGTAGTAGAATAAATTATTATTAGGGCCAGACCAAAGAGGGTCTGTAATTGTGTATCTGTATTTCTACAAGTTCTTTTAATGTGTCATTGAATAAAACAAAATCATAGTAATAAAAGTCAAGTAAAAATACCTGACCTGACACAAAAATACCGATCAGAATCTTCCCAGTAATAGCGAGACGTGCGTACGCGATCAGAATCATCAACGAGTCATTTGACTACCAAATCATAGTTCTCACCTCGATAACAAATGAACCTATAATGATGAAGGCCACTATCCCTGTCACTGTGAATGGAAGACAGAGCACCCTGGCGACTTTCTAACGAAATATTTTAACTTTTAACACGTCATGCGCACGCGTCTCGAATATTTATCGTTGACAACAATGGCAGTGATCGGCTATAATTTTAGGAGCAGTACGTTGGTTTGTTGACAACCATTGTCATTAGGTAGTGTATAGCGTTGATGGAATATAGATTGTTTATTGTCCCGACACAGAATCATATTTGGGGTCATGTACCAAAATGATACTGGACTGAATCCGGGTATTATTAGTGGATTTGACAAAGGAAAGTGACTATAAATTAAGACTATAAGATAAACGAATTCGATGGATATGTTTCTGACAAGATACAACACGCAGTGTGCGTCTTGTTATACGCATTACGTTCATCTTATTTATTTTTATGACCTAGAGTGGTTCATGATAGATCCAATAAAAATACATAAATCGTTGAACTCGTCGTTTCAGTATTACCTTTACAACCATTTTAAAATGATAAAACACCATGCGCCGATTAGGATTCCAAACATTTGAAAAGGGGACCTGGCCTGAGGAATTTCGTAATAATGGAAATCTTCTTTGTCAATAAGGGACATTGACGAATAGCCAGATAAAGGAGACACTAAGACTTTATGCTGAATGCCAATATCAATCTTTTCCAATAATGTTTTACGCTTCATTGATTATGTTCAATAAATCTGAAAACAGTGTCTGGTTCCGTTAAATTTCAGTGATAGGATTTTCTAAATATTTTCCCAATCATTTCAAGATTTGTTTAGATTCTGGCACGTAAGTTGTTACATCTTGGACTTAAGTGGCCTGCTTACTAGTTTTATTATAACCTCTGACGTGTGGCCTACTGTGCCTGCCGTACTTACGATCTGACATTCATAGTTTCTCAGCCTACGAGAGTCTATCAATAACGCCTCCTAATGGTGCAAAGATATATTCACTGTCATGTTTTCTAACTTGACAAATCCGTGAGTAAAACCAGAAGCTGCTTTAAACATACCTACTCTATTTTATAGCACCAATCACCGCTCATTTGTTTTCCACAGACTTCAAGCAGTAAAACTCAGAAACTATGGACCTATGGTTACGAAGTTGAGTAAAAGGTGAAATTCCGTTCGGAAATTAAATCCAAATTGATTGTCTGGAATTTACGGATGCCCTTTACGATGACTATAAAACAGCACAAATAGCAGCCAGGAGTTCAAATCAGATAGTAACAATTGGAAAATAAAATAAATTCCCCAATAAAGATGGTATGTGGTAGCTAGGGCCAATAAACTGGATACTAAGGCATTTTATTGTTTTCTAATTTGAAACGAGTAAGTGCAAATTTTATTTTTCAGTGCATACAAAGGGTCTATTATTTTGAACATGTTCGTAAAAGACTATATATGTATAACAGCAGCCAGCTGGCAAGAGATTTATATTCTTCTTCGTTTGGTTCGTAAGATACTTTGCATGGTGACCAATGAGATCATCGTATTCAATGTTCTATCTAAAATTTCTACAAAAAAATTCATGAACAGAAATGTGATTTAATCCATCCTAGCTCTTGGTAGATGTTAATTTTCAACCCAAGTCCTTATTAAATTGACCGAAAAACCCGTGTACATTTTTGTGAATCAAATGTTGTATTACAAGATCATGCATTACGAGCAATGCCTCGTATTTCATGTGACACCGCAGCTCAACTGAATCATGAACATCCAAAGAATTTATATGAATAAGTTCTGAGAAAGGACGGGTGAAAAATTCATCCCTCATAGAGAAGCCAATCTCTTGCCGGCCACCAACACCTCGAGGACGCTAGAGAAAATTGCAAAATCTCTCTCGGTCCCCTCAATGGACACTTAGACCTGTGACACAAAATAGATAGATACAGAAAGCTTACGTACTTCATATTATGGACGAAAAACGCATGCACACATCGACACGTTTTACGTATAGAGAGTGCAAGCGAATTTACGATTGGCTTTAGATTTTGATGATTGATATCTCCAGAAAAGGTGGAAGATGAAAACATTATATAGGGTGACACGATGACCGGCATTAGCACAACGCCGATCTCGGTTGTATGCTGCGCTTTTGTATTGCACAGTCGCCACACGCTGCCATTCATCGGATCAGAGGGCTTAGCGCGAGTTTTTAACTTATGTCAAATTGTATGAAAAAAAAAGGTTTGCTGTGAGTGTCACCAGACAGCGCTTATTCAGTTTAAATACAAATTGAAAAAAAACTCGTACTAAGGCTACAGATCATCAAATGAATGCGTGTGCCTGTTTTCACTCGTTGTGTGGAGCTGGTCTTCTAAATTTCTCTATCTGTGTCAAAAACATTCACGGTGCGGCAAGTGTTATGTATAAGGTGCCTTTACAAACGTATCTATCGATAGAACATTTTATTGTAGGTCAAACAAGCTTTTATCTTTAAAACAAATAATTAAAAATGTTAAGGCGAGCTCGGATTTACAGGAGTTATTTAGTTATTTTGCAAATTTTTTTTTTTTTTAACTTTAAAAAAATAATTATTTCCACAGACGTCAAGTTATTTGTGCCACTTACAAGAACAAAAGTCAAAAAAAGAAAAATACGCTGAAACAAACGAAAATATCTGCCGGACTTTTTCCTCCAGGAAGGTCATAAAGGAGTTTCCGGGTACCTTACACCCGATCCGCGTTACCTAAGGGCACCGGAAAATGTTCAGTGACAAAGATCTGTTCAAAAGTTATTGTCGATTCCTGAAAACGATAATCTTTCGCTTAAAGTGCTTTTACCGCATCCTAAAACCTTTTTTAGGTATTATTTTAACGAAATCGTTTCACTGTGACAGTTTTCTTGCTTCATTTGTTTCATGTGAGCTCCATATTCTTTTATGATACCGTTTTTTGTTGGTATGCCAGTTTTGTTAAACTTTTAGTAGATATATTCGTATAGATAGATTTCTGAGTATCAAAAGACTTTTTAAAATTATTTACTAGTATTTAAAGACACGCCACATACTAAACAATGTGTTAAAACTACATTGGAAGTACAAAGTTTTTAATAATTTTGTCCCAACATCTTGGTCTTGGACGATCTCTGACCAAGTTTGCCTCGCAACATGATCAGATCGTCACACCACCTACGCAGTGGTCGAAGACAGATATGTTTGAAAGAAAGGGGAGGCCTTAGCACAGCTTTAGGACACAATAAAATAGTAGGCTTGCATAAAAAAAAAAAACATCCACCCACAATGTCTGTAAAGTTACAGTCAGTGACAGAGACTTATTAAATCCCTTGGTTTGACCGACACAAACTTCAGATACTACACGAGACGGGTCCCCGCAAACTACTTTCACAGTATGCAAAAACTATATATAATTATTTATACAGCTGCCAATAAAAGTGCTCGAGCCACCATTAAACATAAAATTAAGGAACCCATAAATGGCGTAAGTATTCTGAATGTTTTGCTCTATTTACTCCCGACCACCCGTAATGGAACAATAAAGTAAATATAGCCTCTCGTAACTCTAAATTAATACAGCCAATAAATAACCTTAATCTTTATGATTTAGCCTTGAAAATAATTGAATAATGACCTTCCTACAATGGGGACATCCTATGAAATCCCTCTCGAATTATTATCATTGACAATGAAATAACTGAATTAATAAAGCAGTCCAAATGAATAGCTCGTCAGTTATCAATTTAAAACAAAGGACATTGTAAGCAGTTATAGAATGGTGAAAATACATGTGTAAAAACACATACTTTGGGCTCTTCAGTGAAATGAAAAAAATGATGTTTCGTAAAAAAAACGTCTTCAAATCCACTCAGTTTGAAGTTGCTGGAAAAATTATCTTAATCTTATTTCTGAGTAGTGGGTTGTTTCCAAAGCACGTGTAAGACAAAAATCTATACAGAAATAATCGACTGACCTACGTCTTAAATATTTTTGGCTGTGTTTTTGGCTGACCAATGTACGAAGAAGATATGTTCTCCTTAGTAAAGTAGAGTAGAGTAGGAACTCCATTTTCCGAACTTAGACTGCGGACCGTTGTGCGGAGCTGTCTTGGCTATGATAGCCAGCCTAGCTCCGCCCTGAAGCACACAAGTTTTCTGGGAGCTTCACAGCCTTCGTGAAGCGACCTCACCGTTCCGAGGATTTGTTCACATTGGGTACCCACGACCTCGCATTCCAGGATGACGTGGGCAACTGCTTCTTTGGTATCAACACAGCCTCTACAGAGTGGACTCTTCGTGGCACCTATGTTAAAAAGATGTTTGTTTAGAGAGCAATGGCCCGTAATTGTTCCTATTATTGTTCTGAGGTTATTTCTACTTAGGCTGAGTAGTCGTTTTGGTCGCGGATGAAGCAAGTTAAAATAAATTCAATACTAATTTTATTATCGTTATGAAATAAAGAAAGATGAAATTATTCAAACGAAGATTCATTAATTCGATTTAGTCCAAATGCATAATGAATCATCATTCGTATCTCATCAATCATTCTGAATATTTGGGACCAATTTTCCAGTTGTGTTTTCCTTATAAGACAATCTGTTTACATAATGATAAATAATAAAGTAAATGGAAACTCGGTCAAGAAGATTTATTATGTTTCAATACTGATTGCTGAAATCGTTACTGGATCAAATCAGTCTGCCTTGGTTTTTTCCAACAATTTGGAAATCATTGGATGTAGCGGAAGACTAGTATTTATTACCTGTACGGCTGCTACTATTTAGCCACGAGCCCCTAGCTGTCTGCAACTAGATATTATAACATTGATGATATGATGTTGTAAAAATTGATACGTTACTTAGATTGTGATCAGGCTTAATGTAAGCTTTCTGTTTGATAAACAAAAGGTATGATAGAATGTGTAAAGAAATCAAAAGACACTAGTGAAAATCTTTTTGTCTATGATTCATCCAAAAAACTGTTTTTAGAGTTCGACACGCGAGGGTTAAAAAGCGTACCGTTATATTTTTGCAGTGCGCATTGTCCAAAGCTGTAGAAATTTATATATTTAATAAAATCCTTGGGTCATGGGGTCCGAGTGCGCATCTCCTTTTCAAGGACATATCTCGCCGACTGATCGATACTTTGCGTGACCAGAGGGCTGGCTCGTTCTTTGTTCAAAGAATTAGCATTGCCATTCAACGTGGCGATGCTGCCAGTCTTCTGGACACGTTTCCGGATGACAGCGATGCGAAGCAATACTTCGACGCCTAAGTGTATTTTGTTTTTGTATATTCATGTTAGTTAGTTTTAGTAAATATAAATAGTTTAAGTTTATGGTTTTAAGTTTGTTAAAAGTTATTACGTATGCAATAAAAATGGAAATTGCCAGTAGTATAAAATCCCAAATGATTTAGAAATCCTGATTCCAAAGTACCTACACAATATTATAAAACAACTTCTAAAGCCTTCACTGTGTAGCTTTTGTACAAAATTCGTCAACCGGCAAAGCTAACAATACACTTTAACACTGAAAACACTTTAACTTTAACAGTGAAGATATTTTATGTTAAGTTTAAAGTCTATACTGAACAGTTCATAGTTCACGGTTGGATTTATTCAAGCCTTTGTTATAGCAATTTAAATATACCTAGGCGGAACTTTGTGTTCAGTATTTTTTTAGGGTATAAGAAAATTTGGTAACCTTTTTGTTTTAACAAACGGAGGTTTGACTTTTGTTTCATCATGATTTCATATCAATTAAGTGTGCCTAATTTCGTAAAGTCAGAGAAATAAATATTTTTTAACAATTTTGACTACAATTCCTGGCAAATTGTAAGTTCACTAAGGTTCCATATATGTATAGTTGTCATAAACACCAAAAGATCTTATTGTTTTATGATGTGCAAGAAGCCCTTAAGTTAATTAGATTTTTATTAATTTATTTATAATAATAAACTTTGCACTAGTAAAAAAGCTGTACAAAAGTGGAATTAATGCCAGAGGCATTTTCTACCAGTCGACTGTAGGGTGGTGTACAGACAACACGGCAAGTACAACTTTAGGAAAGACAATCGTAGTGAGGAAAAATACAATAAAAATAAACATACAATACACATAAACAACGTTTTTCAGAAAAACGAATCCAAAAGGTATTCAGAAAGGACAGTAAAGTTTATATAATAATTTAAAATTTTAAACGTACACAAAATGCCGTCTATTTTTCTGCACATATCACTAAACGATATCAAAACATAATTCCTTTGATATCCACGCGAACGAATACACATAAAAGTTTCAGACTTACATAAATACATAACTGTATATTTACTCGCCTTTCGCTCAGCCCCCAGGCTTCAAGCAAGGTTCCACTTAAGGTCCAACCAAGAATTTGGGGGTATTGTCCAAATGACCCAGAGGCACTTAATGTTATTTAGGGCATTTTAGGGTACATGATATGCGCAAGTTTGAAGCTACACATGGTATTCGGAGAATCCCATATTTTAGAGGATTTTGTAACAAGAGAAAAATTAACTATTTGAGTATGACGAGATTATTGCTCGGTACGATATCTTATTTGTAATCTAACTACGAGATCGTATTATAAATTTATAATCAAAAATTTATATCAAACCAAAAAAAAACGAAATACTATAAATAGTGGATAGGCGTATGTGTATCTTCACCCAAAGGAATTCTGAAACGGAATAAAATATCGTAGATAAAAGAAACAGCCCTAAAACAACATAAAAAGTACAAAGGTCTTAAGTACACCATCTCCTTACACAGAACTAAGTGGAATCAATAGTACAACGAAAATTAGTTTCCTCTGCAAATGTAAACGTTACTTACTTTGAGGGAGAACAAAAGCTCCTTTTGGGAAATCACGGCTAATGTCTTGGAGTATCCCCGGCGTAAACTTAAGAGACTATGTAAGATGAATTCCGTCAGACTAACCTGCTAAAAGCTAAAGGTCCCAATGCTTATTTTTAACTTACTTAAGTAAAGTTATACATCAGGATTCTCGCAGAACTTTTAAAATAAAAAGGGTTCTCTCTAACGCTCTATTTACTTTGTACCTTTATAAAAGCATGGGCACAAAGATTCTTCAATTAGGGAAAATGCTTTTTACGGAATTTGAACATAAGGATGAAGCGTTTTCTATTTTGGTTCAAGATTTTTGTTTTCATTTTCGTTAGCAAAGATTTGGTGTGCTTGTTTAAGCATTAAAAATATATAAGAAATAAAAGTGCTCAGATAGTCACGTTAACAATTTTTATTTTTTAGGGTATAAACAATTTTTATTAAAACCTTAGTTTCTAAATACAGTGTTCAAAAATAGTTACTATGCGCCTTTTTTACTAAGACATAAACAGTTTTATTTATAAAAAAGCTTCAATACCTGTTAAGTCACCTGTGTTAGCGAAATTCTGCATAGCCAGCGTTAAGATTCGGCTTAGCAGGCGCTAAGCAATTCAGAGATTTGTATAATGAAACCCATTTGACAAAAAAAAAACTGGAAAAGTGCGAGTCAGACTCGCGCACCGAGGGTTCCGATCGAGTCTTGATTTTTTCCGAGTATACACTACCTACGGAAGTTTATAAACTATGAAAGCAAAATATAGCAGGCTTTAAGATCTATCTCTTGCCAAATTTCATGAATCTTGGACAACGGGAAGTACCCTATAAATTTTAATTCCCTTGAGAGTGTCGAAATATAGGTTTATTGGGCATAAACGGCCGTATCTTTTTTAAAAATAATGTTAAAAAAGAAGACTTTGAAGTTTGATTTTTTCACAGCTTTAAGGGACTGTAAACTTCAAAGTCAAAGTCAAAGTCAATTCATTTATTTCAACTAGACCATTAAAAGGCACTTTTGAACGTCAAATTTACAGTTTAAAATTAAAATACAAGTGACTCTAGTTGTCCATTCGCAAAAGGTAGATTCTTATGGAGAAGAACGGACAAGAAACTCCATAGTTACTCTTTTCAAATATAAGTTTTACAATATTTTGTATACATAGGTACATTGATCAATTGATTATATTATGTGAGCACAATGCATCCAACATTACACTAATATACAGCACACACTTATATACTAATAGGTACAACAAAGCAATACCAGCAGAGATAAAATTAAGTTTGCTAGTAAGGGACATGGTACTCACATATTTACAATATAATAAAAAAAACAATGGATCAGTGTGTGAGTTAAATTACATATTAAAAACCTGAAAGTACACCAGTAAATAAAACAAGTTTGATTTTTTCTACTATACCCTCGATTGTCCTATGGAGCAGGACCAGCATGTTTCCAAGCATTCTTATCTTTAATATAATCATCTAGTTTGTAATCTGCTTGTTTACAAAGTGTGGTTTTAATGAAAGTTATACATTTTCTTTCATTTAGTTCTAATATGTCACAAGGTATTTTGTTTTAACATTTAACACAGTACCCCATGAAAGATGTTCGTACTTTGGCTAATCTATAAAATGTTTGATCTAAATTATTTTTATTTCTAGTATTAAAATGATGTCTATCACTAATTTTGTTAAAGAGATGTCGATTTTTTCTTACATACATAATATTCTCATAAATGAATTGACAAGGTACTGTCATAATATTAATCTTTTTAAAAATTTCCCGAAGAGAATCGCGGCGACGAAGATTATAAATGGCTCTAACAGCACGCTTTTGCAAAATAAATACAGATTCAATGTCAGCAGCACGACCCCACAGCAAAATACCGTACGACATAATGCTGTGAAAGTAACTAAAATAGACCAAGCGTTAACTGTCTTATCTTTCTAACAGCATAAGCGGCTGAGCTTAGCCGCCCCGCAAGAGATGTTATGTGAGGTCCCCATTGCAATTTCTCGTCTAAAGTGATTCCCAGGAAAACCGTCTGATCAATAAATTCCAGTTTTTGTCCATTCAATACGATGTCACATTCGGTGCTTCTAACATTTGGTAAAGTAAATTTAATACATTTGATCTTTTTTCCATTTAGTACTAAGTTGTTTGCCGTAAACCAAAGTTGAACCTGGTTTTAATTTCAACTCGATACCTCTACGCGTTCCCGAGATAAAGGGTCTTGACAGACAGACAGATGGACGGACGGACAACAAAGTGATCTCATAAGGGTTCCGTTTTTTTCTTTTGAGGTACGGAACCCTAAAAATGACTCAAAACCTGTTCAACTTTGGCAATAAAGTAGATTTTGACACGTTCTTAACTCCAAATTCTTAGACTTTAAAAAAAATTAGAAATAACAAAAAAAAATATACCTTCCCATCCGAGCAAAAGCTATTCCACACAAGGTAAAATGGATTGTTACTTTTATCCCCTAAAAACGAGCCACGTGACACCTTACGACTGACGATTAAAGAGTGAGCTCAGAGAATTACGTTCAGACTTTAAGAATAGGTAATTAATTCAAGTATGGAGATTCTGAAACTGGACTTTTAAAACTAAGAAATAAAAAGAAAATAAATTTATCCAGTCACAAGCTTCACGCAAATATAAATAGGTACTACTAGGACTTTAATCCCCTATAAAACCAGGCATGTGACAATCTATGACTGAAGATCAAAGAGTGAGCTTACACAACGCCCGAGAGCCACATCCATCCGGAATTACGTTCAGCCTTCAAGAACAATTCATTAACTTCCTAGAGATTCAAAACCAGCCCTTAGGCTTTAAAGATCTAAGAAATAACAAGGCTATAAACACTTCCTCATCCGGGTTCAAGCTATACCACACAAAGTTAAATGGGTTATTTCTTTTATCCCCTCTTAAACCAGGCATGTGACACCTTACGAGTGACGATCAAAGAGTGAGCTCACACAACGCCCTAGAGCGCCATCCATCCGGAATTACGTTCAGCCTTCAAGAAGAATTAATTCACGTGTAGGGGCGCACTTTAACCGAATACATGGTACGAAGTTTGGCTTCAATACATTTATTAATACTCGTAGAAATATTTTCAATGGCTACCCGTGTCTGGGTTAAGACGAAGCATAAATGTATCGGAAAATTTAAGAGTAAACTTTGGAATGGATATGTGTAGACCAACATTTAAAAGGACCACTCAATTACAGTTTAAACTTGTAGCCGCTCACAATAAGTGCAGGAAGGTTTACTATAGAAATAAATTATTCGACTTAAATATGATTTATGATGGCTTTTTTGAAAAAGTATTAATTAACGAATTTATAGTTAGGTACTATTAACCTACCATAAACTTCGTACTTTTTTTTTGGTGTACCTATCCAAAGTGTTGTTTTATATTCGTTGACATCAACAAAACTACCGTGTCAAACGACAAAATAAAGCTCTGAATATACAAGGGAGTGGTTGAAAATTCATTGCCTATTTCATAGCAATCACAAAACTCGTGGCTTAATAAATTATTTAGGTTTCACGGGACAGCGAGCAAACTGATACAACGAAACAGCATTTATTATTCTTCTAGTTTTACGAAATAAATTAATTTTTTAGACACTCTTTGTATTAAAATTAGTAATTTAAAAAGCCGTTTAGTTAAAGTTTTTACTAAGAAAGTGACCCTGTTTAAGTCACTTACAGCCCATTAAGCTATTCTTTGTGAACGTTTGTTAAAACTCGCTAAAATACGAAAAGTTTTCAAACTGGGAAATCTAATATTCGGACTTTTGAAACGAGAACTAGATCAAGCTTAGTCAAAACAATTATACATTATATTATATTTATACATTTTCTATTTTACTGGTCTACAAATTGTAGGTATACAGTTTTAGAATATTTAACACAAGCTTTTTCATGCAGCTTTTCCCCCAAGAGCTATCTCACAGTAACCGTGAATATTTCCCAAATACAATTAAGCTTTATTGTCTATGCTGCTCAGCTATACTCAAGCTGCAAAGTTTTTCGTGATCGGATCTTCTGTGATCACAAACAAAAATATTCAACCTCGTTCTTTTTGTGTACTCGGTTAAAAAATAATAGCCCGCGGTTGTCGAGAACAGGGTCCAAGCTACCGGGTCAGAACTGCTGAGAGAGGAACATCCTTGATTATAAATGATTGTTATCACGTGTGACGACCTTGACCTCATTAAAAAAAAATCGAGGTCAACTTTCACTTCGAGGAAGCAACAAAAGGATGGAACGACTTCGTGGGTCCGCCTACATATTAAAAAGGTTTCGCTTCCTCCCAACATGGGCATGTTTTTGTATTTTTATGATAATCATTGTTTTCATAGTAGTAGTGTTCTTCCTTAGTGAAAGTGTCTTCATAGTGTGTGTTCCTATATAAATAGTTTCATTCATTCGAAATTAGGCAGAGGGGCTCTTGTCCCATGTGTCATAGTTTATACTAACACTAACTTTTGCCCGCGACTTCGTACGCGCATATCCCGTTTTTTCCCGTTCTCGTATAGCCTATATAACCTTCCTCATGAATGTAATTATCATATACAACAATATTCTTTTTAATCCGACTGGCAGTTCTAGAGATTAGCGCGTTCAAACAGACAAACTCTGCTTTATAAAATTAGTATAGATATAAAGAGTATTTGTAAAACACTAGCAATCTTTTTGGGAGTGAAAGTACACATGATTATAAACAACTTTTACTTTGGGACTAAACCCGAAATCAGGAAAAAAAATGGCTTTATGTGTACAAAACTAGACAAAATGTACTGAACAGCTGATATTTCAAGTTTTCAGGATAGTAAAAGTTGTTTATATTATTCCCGTGTTATATCACACCCCAAAAGGTTGTTAGTGTTTTACAAATAACCCTGTATATGGGCTTTATACATACATACAGCCATGTATGTAATGTAATGTAATAAACAATACAAATTAATATTGGTACTTTAGGTACCCTATTGCTGCTCGTATTTGCCCCAAGGGCACACTATACACCTCTAAATATATTATGTGGTTATTGGTACTATAAATTCATGGAATTAAGTAACGGGGTTAATCAAACGGTTTTAATTTGTTTTGCCCAATTCATTGTTCAGGAAATATTGTTGGTATGCTGATTATTGCGTATTAGATTTTTTAAATCTAATGTCATATTATTGTAATTTAGGAATACCACTACATCGGCGCCGTGATGCCTCGACATTCACTTGAAGAAATGTAGTTTAGATTCTACTATCTCTTCGGTGACACTGATTTGTAAGGAAAGTTAAGGCTTCCAAGTTGCTAAACAAACCAGCGCCAGCTGCTGATGAAATGTTTTAGTATATATAATGTAGACAGCCGGTCTCAGTATGCTTTCCTGTGGTACTCCTGATTTGTTCTCATACGGATCGGAAGAATCATCGTGATTGAAACTTTACTTCAAAGCATGGCTTGTTGAGATATGACTTTTTTATTTGGTAGAACGAGTGAGGAAGCTTCTTAACTTTATAAAGTAGGCCCTCGTGCCTTATACCTTATCAAATGCCTGGCTAATGTCCAAAAAGACTGCTGAGCAGTATTTATTTTCTTCTAGCGATCTATTTATATATAAAGTTGACGATGCGGTGAACTTGCTCAGTTGTTCCATGATTCTCCCGAAAGCCAAATTCAGGTTTGGAGTAATTTCATTTAGATGTGCCTTCATCCTTTTAAGTGGCATCTTTTTAAGGATTTTACACAATACTATTAATAAAGGCTCATATTTCACGAAACAATCGTCCCAAATTCAGCGTTTTTATGTCAGAATCTTCAGTTGAAAAGTATCAACTGAAATATAAGCCCATTTAGATGTTTCACAGAATAGTATCATTTAACTAGGGAAATTATCCTTAAACATATTAAGGCTACATTTTTCTCAGAACTAGTGTAGTAACTATATTCAAATTCTGACACAATTTATTTATTTATTTGACACTTTATGTACTTAAGGTGTCTAAAAAAATTTTCAAAAAAGAATTTCAATTCAACACACACGTTTTAATATAAAACAGTGGTTAGAGTTAGCACATTTAAGCACTGTTAAAATACCAAGACAGATGCTTATAGATCATAAAAAAATATGAAATCATCAAATAGAGGTAAGTAAATAAGTAGCGTGGCTTACAGTACTACACTTCCCTACTTTTGTACGAGTTGTACCAGAAAACCTAGGTTTCCCTTGCGGAGGTCAGGTGGAAATCAGATTACGAGCGAAAGAACTTCGCTTTCATAATTGCGTACTTACAATGTCTAAAACAATCCAAACTACCAATAGGCGATATTTTTTTTTGTTTTTATTGATAGGTTTGCGTTGAACCATTATTCTACCAGAGAGTCAATTATTATTATTTTTTTTTTTTTTATTATTTAAGCAACGTTCGCATTCGCATCTGTCAAAATTGTACGGAATTTGAGATTTTTTTGACAGATTGCGAATGAGAATGAGAATGAGAAAATGCGAACGTTGCTTAAACATTTGTAAAATTGGCACTCTGATGGTAAGGGATGATGTGGTCGACATTTAAGACCTCCAGAGAATTTAACAGCGTTTCAGTATCATTAGGATAATGAGAGAAGTTTTACACGTAAAATATTAACAAAACTTTTTTTCTAAAATGGATTTATCATACAAAATTGAATCAGAAACTCGTGTAAAAGTTCCGACCATGAATTCTTTATGATCATCCCGTAACAATTTTACAACTTTTGTTACACCGTAATAATTTATTGCTTCAGGAGCAGTTTTCATATTTAAAAACATAATGTTCCAAGTTCATGCTCTCACCGTTTCACTGCGTAAAAAATATTTCTTTACAGATTCTGAAATTTAAATTATTCTTATCGTTGTTTATGATCATCAACTATACCGTTTTTAGTAAGTAATTTTAAAAGTAGCTAAAGATAGGTATAAATACCTAGCTTCAGGTAGGACTTCACGAACAACTGAAACTTAATTTGAACAACGACGACTCATGTTCTTTATAACGGTAGTATTGACAATAATTCAATATAAATTGAACATATTCAGAGGAGTAATTCCCGTGTTTTTAAAGGAAAGTTCGCATTTGCATAGCAGTCGCCAACTGTTAAAAATAGATACTCCCGGGATAACAGCCGTTCTGACGTGACTGAATAACAAACATTCATCCAAAAATCCAAACTTTAACATTTTTAATATTAGTATAGAAGTAAAGATTTACCTAAACATGTTACGTTGACACTACATGGCCATCTTAACATATGGGTCAATGAATAAACTCGTAAACCATAAACACCTCACCTAAGAAAATAATAACAGTGTATCTTAATAGAATTTAAAACAACCAAGCAAAGGCTATGATTAAAACTAGTACATAGACTTGTGAAGCACTTAGTGGTCAACGTGCCTTGGCTACTAACAGATGGTGTGTGTTTTTCTTTGCAACTAGGCTAACTTAGTTTGTCGAGTTAAATATTGTGTTTCTTCTTTATCTTTGAGCTACTTTACGCTTATGGAATGAGCAGAACTCGTTTCATTACCATTATTAGCTTTATAACCGTCTACGTCCAGCGTTCGTTGGAAATAGTTTGTCATTCCTTGGTTGACTTGAATGACAATTTTCTACGTGTAGGTACTACGTGTGTCTACCATAATGCCTGCTCCCGCTCTATACAAGCGACATTCTATTAGTCGTTATGTTTTTTTCAAAAGCCCAAAATATTGGAGATTGACGGATTGATCACCTGACATTTTGGCTGTGAGCATACTCATACATAAATGTTATTCCCAATTTGTAACTTATTGTTTCGATTGGCAACTGAGCCGATGTCAATTTTTTTATGACCGTTATCGCAAATACAACTTTGGCTAGGCCCTCTAGTTTCCAGTAACTTATCTTTTACTGCTATTTTGGGGGTTTTAATTACGCTAGGTAAACTAGATTTGGCATACCTATTCTTAAATCAGCTTAAGCTCTTAGCTGCACAAACAGTGGCTGTGTATAATAACTTCTTTCTTATAACCATTCAGCAACTGAGGCCTTATGGGAATATTCACGTGATGAAAATGCTACTATATTTCATATGATAATGAATAATAACATGTTTTCGTAATCCTGACTAATATTATAAATGGGAAAGTATGTTTGTTTGTGACCTTTTGTGTCTTAACGACTGAACGGATTTGAATGAAACTTGGCACTCGTTAGATCACGATAATACGATTGCATTTTCATCCTGGGAGTATATTACCATGGGATAATTTTATACTTATACGCGGGTGAAGCCGCTGGTGGAAGCTAGTTTATTATGAAAGATAATAATAAGGGATAATAAGTCAAAATGATACTGGGTAGTTCATAAGCCATTGACAAAGTAGCGACGACTCGCATGTTTGATATAGCAAGGTAAAACATCTCTTTTAATATGGAAATGAGAATTATAACTCTCTTTGATTTACTGTAATCGGATGAATATTATTCATAATAATCTTGCCTACACGGTTCGCTACTTATATCCATTAATGTTAATCAAAACATGCATACATCTATTGGGTTTACCCAATAGACAAGACTGATGCAAGACTGATTTTTTATCCGATTGCCACAGAAGGAAGGTAATAGGTAGATAAAATATACACTAATGTTTACGTATCAAAATAATGTCGCCAATCCATTCCGCGCCGTCCTTGGAACACAAGGCTCGGACTGTGCTCGCTACTGGATGTTTCACGTCATGCGTCATGATAATTTAACCATATTTTCATTTTTATAAAAAAAAACACAATTTTTATGTGTAGTAGTTACTGGATAGATGAAGTGGACTGCCGTTGAAAGACGATTAAAATGGCACCGTGTATACCTATTCGCCAAAAATCGATTTGATAATAAATCTTCCAAAGCCCAAACAACGTCATAAGAATACTTTGAGCGAAAACTGATAAAAGATTTCTGAGTTTGCAACCTGATAATAAAAGCAAAGTTTCTCTTGTTTTCCGAGGAACTTTACAGAGACCTTGGAAGATCTTATACTTATGAAACCAGGGAAGTACCTACACGTGGCATTATGTGGCTTCGGTTTCAAATCATTTTGAAACTCACTTCTACTCTTTCTAATAATCATTAAGGTTTGGGTAGCAATGATTTATAAACTATAGTTGCGCTGTCCGCACTCTTAAATGGCAACATAATTTTTTTACAAAAATTTACAACCGACTTCGAAATTAATGTTTTTTTATACTCCGTAGTGTTTTATTTGGAAGTCGGTTGTATTTTTTTTATGTTCCACTTTTTAGTGGTAATTACCCCATAAAGAAGTATCATTATTCCCATAATGAGTGGTTGTACTGTTTGCTGTTAAGGAGGAGGAGGTCATTGCTTTATCTTTGAAGTTCACCGTCTAGCTATAACTAAACCCAACGCAAAAAAAAATCATCAAGATCAGTTAATAAATAATAAAGTAAGTTGTTAAAACTATGTTAGTTCAGATTGACTTGTTGACTGCATCTGCGTACCCCTTCACAGCGTTATGTTATGTTATAAACTGGTGAAAACAATAAACAGACATGCGATTTCAGCAATCCCGGGAGATTTGCTATCATTTATTGAAGAGTTCCATTGCCTACCTCCGAATGTCTTCATCAGATCTTCACCAAATTAAAAAAGGACCAGTTTGAAAAAATACTCTTCCAAGAATCGGTTGACAATTGGCGAAAATATCGGTGAACAAACATTTCTTCTGGGATCCCAGCATCAGATCCTGACTAACACCTTCCATCATCAGATCAGCAAGATGCGATTTTGATAACCAGGCACAATTATCTGAATTGCGGTACAAAGTATATGAAAAACTATGTATGTACCTTTAAAATTTGAGGGTTGCCCTCGATTTCCCTGGGATCCCATCACCAGATTCTGACTTGGTGCCAATGGGAATTTTATTCGAAAGCCTCAGAATACCTCAGTAGTATAGGCTTTCGAATAAAAAATAATCATCAAAATCCACATTCTTAATTGGCGGATTGATCGCATAACAAACAAAAAAAAACAAACAGTCGAATAGAGAACCTCTTCCTTTTTGAAGTCAGTTTAAAAGGAGGTAACTGCCGGGCCACTATACCCCGAGCGGTCACCTCCTTCTGCGAAGCAGTAATGCTAGCGAAGGAGTCACCAAGGCTCCGGAACGCAAAGGACTTTACAAGGAATACGGATGGGTTTTAGTCAGTAAGAGTCTGACACGCCCTTCCGCTCCACCCAGAGCGAAAGAAGTTATTTCATGATTTGCTGCTTACGTTGTTTTTTAGAGCTATGGTGTATGACGCGTCTAAACGTAATACGTCATTGTTTGGTAATGAGTACTCTGTATCATATTCCAGGACATGATCTACCCGTGTGCCAAGTTTCATCTGAATCCGTTCAGCCGTTAAGACGTGAAGAGGTAAAAAACAAACAAAAAACTCACTTTCACGTGTATATTATTTAGAGGATTATAGAAAACAAGCGTTCTCCCGCGTATTTCGTATTTATTATTTTTCAGGCATCCTTCACTGGCATCTCACCGCTAGTGTTGTGTAACTTAGATTAAAAACTTTTGTATGTTATAGAAATCCACATTTTATCCCTCCCGACCTTTGATTACCGAGCCAGCCCGTGTCGCTGAGCCAGTAGTTTTAAACTCCCCAAATAATGTTATGACCCAGCCTGTCCCTTGCTGTTCCTCCCAAAATGACGCCGCTAGCCGAGGTCCGTATCCCACAGGGGATGCCCTAGCGAGCGGTCATGTAGGTTTAATTTAGTTTGTAAGCCCTGGCTGGGGGCCTTAGAGTCATTTAAGGCCACCACAGGATAGTCCGGTTAAGCAGTCACCAGCCCTAGCGTGCTGAACTGCGAGTGGTCATCGTCAAAAAAAAAAAAAAAAAAACATTTTATCGACTGCGATCAGTTATAAAAGTTTATCAGTGTGGCGGTAGCAAGATACCGTTCGAATCAACCCGTCTGATAAGTTCAAAACGACTATAAACCGACCAGAGACGGATGTTGAATGTTTTGATTTCTTATATAAAATCGCGGAGGAGCTCTTGGGTAAATCATAACAGACACACGGATCGAACTTCAAGGTGAAGCTACACTTGCTGAGGTCGGTCCGTCGATACGAGTAGGTGATCTCGGTGCGTGGGAACATGCTAGCGAGGCGGTTTAGCCGCTGTAGTGACGCTGTGAAATCGCAGCTCTTCATTATTTACTGCACAAGCGTCTACACAGTCGAGTTGTGGGCTAACTACACCAAAGCTGCACTCAGCGATATGCGAGTGCAATACAATGACGCGTGACGCGCCATGTTCCAGCTGCCTCGGTGGTGCAGCGCGAGCGCCATGTTCTGCGAGGGCCGCGCGCCCGGCTGGCCGGCCCTGCTGAGGAGCCGCACGCTCCGCCATACATCGCTCCGCTAATTCCTTGGTGGCCGCGGTGCGAGACTGGGACAACAGCCCTCTTCATCAAAGATGGCAGTCCTATCATACGCCGATAACATGGTTCGCGGCGTCTAAGTTTGCATTTATCATGTTTTTGCAACTTATTTTTATTATTTATTGTGGTTTGTATGTTATTTGGATATTAATCTGGCAATAAACAATTTCATTTCATTACATCCTCCGTGCCTTAAAAAGCACGTTAAACAGTTGGTCCCGGTCGTCATTTGAACATCTATGACAGTCGTTACAAGAAGTCAGAAGCTACAAAATCTGACACCAGTTTTGCCAAAGGATATCGTAGTACCCAGTAACTGGGTTGTGGAGGTCAGATAGGCAGTCGCTGCATGTAAAATACTGGTATTCATTTGCATCCGGTTAGACTGGAACCTTGGAAACCTGGAAACCTGACATAGATGGGAAAAGGCTCGGCTCGGATTGACTGACTTTGTTATGATAGAATGGGGGTTACAAAGTCGCCTATGTTTATCTCCGTCGAAAAATGAGGGTTGAGTGTGGCAAATTAGTTTGTTGCCTTTGCCTGTGTATCTGACCGTGACATGGCTTCCCAAAGGGAAAGGTGATCTGCGCTCGTGTTGAAATTTAAATAAAATGAAAATAAAATGTATGAGAAAACATGGATATTTATCGCTTGCACTGGCATAATAATTTTAACCATAGAGCACTTTGTAAAAATCAATAATAAATTTTAAAGAGTAGTTGTAAAGTTTTTTGCCACTTCTACTCTACAGGAATCAACCAATTCGAATTATTTAGTATGACTGATGTTTATTTTTCTGCAGACACAAAACATTGCGAGTATTATAAGTAAATAAATAAATAAAAGACACACCAGAACCAAACGAATAAAAAAACAAAAACTCTTTTTTGTTTTTTTTATTAATGTAGGTATTTTTAAAATAAACGTTATTATGTATAGTCAATATCGTGAAAATAATATACCTAATTAGATCGTGAAAACAATATACTTATATCGTGAAAGTAATATCTTGAAACTAAATTATCTTAGAAAAAACTAACATTTTTTTTAACATAGTATTTTATGTTACATCTCTGGATATTATCGTGAAAACCTTTGAGGTTGTCGCTATATACGTAAAATATAATTAATGACTTATGAGCTAGTTTCCATTAGTAAATTTTGTAATACTAAAAAAAATCGCCGTAGAACTCTGACACCACGATGCTGGATTTGGTTCAGTAGTTCGCAACTGGCGGGATAGATGGCGCTGCATTTCTTTTTGTTGCGGTACAAATTTGGCTTCGTTAGTTTTTCTTGTGGCGGCATTGATGCCGCTACATCACTCCCCTCTGGAGACTGGAGGTCGATAATGGATGAGTCGTCCATACATATTGAGATGCTTGCCAGGCCAGTGGGTACCGAAAGTCGCAGAGTTCAGAGTTGGAACTGTATAGAGTGCTGCCCCAGTGAGTCGGGGTGATGATATTTAAGTCAGGCGGGATGATGCTGCAGGCTCAAGTGAGTCGGAGTGGTGCTGCTGGGTCCAGTGGGTCTGAGCGGTGCAACGTAGTGACGTGACTGCTGGAGTCGACCAGAAGAGCTCCTTCAAGGTTCTTCATGTGACTGGCCGGTGCAGTATGCTTGCCAAGGTCGCTTTTGAGGTTGAGAATGGTGATAGAAGTTGAGCATGCTGACCAGGAATGAGCGTCTGATGCATGTTGGTGTTCCGGATACCCGTAGAAGCCGTGGGTACTGGCTGGCTGCATGACTCGCTGCTCGAGAGCTTGAGGTAATAATGAGAAGAAGTGATGATGACGTCATGATGAAGAAGCTGCACGAAAGCTGCGATGTCGTTCAATGTGGAGGGTCACCAGTTTAGAGGTATATGCGGAACAGGGTGCAAAAGTCCAGCAAACCTCCATTGAAAAACGAGGATCCTCTGACGAGAGGATGTCGTGTCTAGTAGGCAATTGCATAGTTGGTATTCGAGCTGTTTTACATGTTCCAATCACACGGAAAACTCTGATGATTTCGTTTAGTAGTTCACTGCTGGCGGGATAGATGGCGCTGCGTTTCTTTTTGTTGCGGTACAAATTTCGCTCCGTTAGTGTTTTTGTGGCGGTATTGATGCCGCTACATGTGTATGTAATAAATTATTTTTTCCTGTTCATGTGTAGAGCGATTATACTAACTTATTTACATACAACGCAATATAAAGAAAATAAGTTATTGAATCAGTCTCGAATATCAGGACGATCTTAAAACGAGTGGAATCGACAAAATATAAATAATTTGAACGTGATATCAGTTAAACATCGGGTAAGTAGTTAAATTTTCCATCGTCAAGAACCACCGGGTGGGAACCAGCAGGTTGGCAGGCGCTTCTATCATGCATAACGATATCGAGACCTCTTTGCCTTTGATTTAATCTTTTAACATAATGCTCATACCATAATTTTCTATTACTCTTTAAAACTATGAAAAATACGTCCAATGCTAGTGGATTCAATTCAATAAACAATTTTATAAAAAATGTTGCTACTTGAACACGTAAATCCTCATTCCCAAACGTGGCATAAAATAAATGTTTTATGAAGTAATTGTTCAACAACAAGATATCACTTAGTACAAATATCAAAGTAGCAATATATAAACGACGCCAGATGTAAGATGGCGTATGTGCACTCCTTTTGAAACTACGACACAGAGAAAATAAAATTATAAGGTACATAAAACAATTAATTGCCACTGGTAAAATTTGAAGGCCATAAACGGAGATCAATATACCTGTCCCTCTTACCAACGTACTACTTTGTTTTAAATAATTAATAGAAAATCGAAAATTACAAAAAAAGCGAAAAAAGGTATAAATAGCAGTTATCATTACAGGCACGCCCCAACCAAAAATCGAACTTTTTAATTTTCTCCTTTGGACATGCACATTAAAAACTTTTACTATGTCTACGTAAAACATGTGATTAATAACTAACAACCAGTAGAACTTCGCTGTTGATACGTATGTAAAAAAAAAATAAGAAAATACTTTCCAACCTACTGGATGTAATGAACGTATTATTATTTTTCTCCATAAAAATACTAAACAGTACAGGAAGTTTAATAACATTGCGTTGAGAAACACATAGTTCCAGTAAGTACGAAACTTCTTCATGATGCACCATGATACCACGCCATATATCAATGTTGCTAATGTCAGCACAATCACAACGGACTTCATGATTAAATCTTGAGACTGTGTTATGTACCAAATCATGGCGAAGGTCACTCGCAGTTATTTAATTGATTCACTTTCAGTTTTCAAACTTTAAAATAAAAGTATTTGATAATTTTATTATAGTTTGAAGTAAAGCACCGCAAACATGTGCTACTTTTGAAACACTCATTGCTGCAATAGTTATAATCAGTCGTTAAAAAACTATTATCAGCAGTACCTAATTTAATTAATTAGAACTTTTTCAAGTCGTTAATATTGGCAAAATATATTTTATTTCTACCACAACCACAGTTATAGAGTTTAGATTGACCGACCGAAGGTTCCGTTCCGGTTTCGGCTAAAAACTCTAGTCCAATTTTTGGCCGAAACCTTGGCCTCGTCGCACTGTGGACCGTTTCGAGGCGAGACGGATGAAATTCCGATTTAGTGTTTGGCTGTTTATTTTGTTTTAAATCCATAAAATAGAATAGTTTGATTAGAGGTGATTATTTGTACGAGTTTTAGAGAATTTGGACAATACTTGCTCACTAACCAGGTATATAATCAGGTATATCTTTTTTAAAAAATCCAAAGAAAGATTTAAGATATTTTACTGTAGAGTACTTACAAGAAATTAAACATGTTATATTGTCTAAAATGACATTTTAGAAAAATGAATTAAAAGTCTTAAGCATTATTAAAATATTTAACCAAAAATATAATATAAATATAAAAATCCTTTATGTGTTTTCTGGAAGAAAGAGATCCATTTGTGCAGCAAATCACAATTGTTCTAATTCATGTAATTTCAGAAGATCTTTAAATACTTGGCTTTTGACGTGCAGTCTTTGCAATCTTTTTAGGTCTTCAAAGTGCAGCACATACGTCTTCTTCGTCATCTGACTTAGTGAACAGCTTGCTACCTCCCATATAATCAAAGTCGAAATATTCGGTTTCAAGCCATTCTTTATACATAAGTAGAAACCTGGTAACAGAAAAAATAATAAACCAGTTTAAAAAAAATGGTACGAAACTACATCTATTTAAATAAATCTGCATAGCGCTTTAGCCCAACTATGTTTGTGTCAGCTTGCAGTAAAGTGTATGCAACTGAAGACACGCAGCGACTACCAATCATAACCCAGTAACCAGTTAGTCGCTCAAAGTGCCTCTCTTTTCTTGAAATGTAATAGTGCCTAGGAAGAAAAACTGCACAATGTTTCTTTAACTATTTTAACTCCAAGTAAATAACAACAGGGTTTTACCTTACGCAACCCTAAAAATAATATATTAATGATTGACACAATTCACACTCGTGTATGGACCTGCTATCTAATTAGTAAGGCAGCTAAAAGTAATTAATTTATCAAATCGGCCTCGAATATGTGTAAAAAACTTCCTATTATAAAAAAGGATATTTTTATAGCGATTGAGATTTAAATCATTTATATCCATACTCATATTCAAAGTAAATCTGTCTGTCTCCCTGTTTGTAACCTCTTCACGTCTTAACGGCTGAACCGATTTGGATGAAACTTCGCGCACGGGTAGAATTTTTATCTCGGGAAAATGTCCTCTTGGGATTTTTATTTACTTTCGAGCTCGGGAAGCCGCTGGCATCAGCTAGTTATTTAATAAACAAATTAGGAACAAACTAAGAGTACGATAAGCACTTCCATCTTCTTGAGCCCTCTCCTGCATTGGAGATTTGTCTAGTCTTTTCAAGAAAGAAGCTTTCCCGATGCATCTGCAGGGTTTATACCTTATCATTATCATCCATAGCCCGACTTCGCCCACTGAGCATAGGCCTTTGTTTTCTTATGCATACTTACCTACTTAAATCACTCGGCTATTCCATAATTCATGATAATTATACCAGGTATACAGCCGTCATTTTTAGAACCTACATACTGAATATAAATATACCTACATAAAATCAAACCTATCCGTGTACCTGTCATTCACGTGTCATTTATGAATGATCTATGAAGTAACCAAACGTGGAACCGTTCTGGTTGGCCTACCACCGGGCATCAAGTTTTAATTTTTTTTTCACTTACTCTGCGTGTGAAATTCACTGCACTGCACTACATTGGACGCAGTTTTCGAATAACTAGGAAGAAAACTAGTTTGTTTGTTTGTGAGAAGGTTATCACTGAAATTACTGGTTCGATTACGATTATTTTTCTCCGGTAGAAAACTACTCTATCAGAATATACACCGAATGCAACGAAAGGTACTGAAATATCCCACGAAACAGTGAAGTTAATCCTAATGTACATATATTAATACAATAAATTGTGCGGATCTAGCCGTAACATAGTTGTGCAATATAAAAACAACTTTATTGAAGTAGCTATAAAACATGCTAAATGGACTTTACTTGTACTAAACAGCTCCCGTGGTTACAACTTGCCTTACTACCCAATATCAACTTTAAGTACATTATTGTCGAACGAGTTTCAGTGCCCCTACAAGTAGATAAAATGTACCACACACTTTTTATACCGGTACAGTTGGCAGGCATGTGACCACGGCTATCCTATCATCACCACTATGAATATGTTTACATTTATTAATGTTATTTATAAGAAGTCGAAGGAACGCAAATTTTTGGCGACCTAACTGGAGACCAGTTCAACCAAATCCGACTGAAAATCAGTAAAGGTGGCATGATCTTTACATTTCGCACTCCAATTACTATAGGGCGGTATCTTGAGTATAGGCAAGCTGTCAAACTTTCGGCCTTCCTCTGAAGAAAATTAAACTCTAGTATTGGATTACATGGTCGAAGTGCGACGAGTGTGGGGTCCTGCAGTGTAAACATCTCACTTTGTAACCTTAGGTGGGGTAACGTCAGTCCATTCAAACAAGATGGAATGATAGTTCACTTCATGCTCACTCCACCTTAGTTTACACGGTGAGATGTGGACAGAATAGACCGAAAATTCTTTTTTTTTTAAGTATGGGAAATCATCAAATGGCTTCTTCCGGTCTGGGTAGAGCGGAAGGGTTTGTCAGACTCTTATTGACTAAAACCCATCTGTGTTCCTTCTAAGCCCTTTGCGTTCTAGGGCCGTGGTGACTCATTCAAACAAATTCCTCAACCCTGGCAGTGGCCACCGAACTTACGAATCAGTTGAGTAGCCATGAAGAACAAAAGATCAAAGAACAAAATTATTATATTATTGGAACTGCTACTTTTGCTCATTTATATCAAAAAAATATTTTATGTTGAATTTATTTTATACCGCTGATGCACCCAGGTAAGTCAGAATAATTCCTTTTAAAGTTATTTTGCGTAAACCTTCATCGCATTAGGTTTACGATCCAATAGTCTCAGTTCTACTACATCACATCACTTTATTCAAGACAAAATTACACAACAAAATTCTCTTCATTTTATTACGTAAAAAATAAACTGCATTAAAAATGTAAAATACGTTAAAGATTCGTCAAAGGAGCTCTCAACGTAAATAAAATCTGCTTGTTTTAATTATGAAAACAAACGCAAGAGCTCCAGTTAAAAGTTTGGTACTGAAGAGCTGGTGCACACAGATGGTGAAACAATCACACTGATTGCTTGTTGATTGACTTATTACAGCGACCTGGCCGAGATGGTTGGGTAACAGTTTCATGTTGATGTTATTGTAGTTCTTTTCAATTATTTAGGCCCGCTTGCGAAAGCAGAGTTATATTTAAACTCAGATGTCGTTGCTAACTTGAGGTAAACCGTTAAATTACAAATATTCCACATAGAATGACCCCGAATTAAAACTACCACGGTGTATAAAAAAAATTCACTGGTTTGTGCTAGTGAGCTTAAGGGTCAAAAAGAAGAGCCTTAGGGTATAATTCTATTAGACTCTTGAGCTAAGTTAAGGTTAATATGAAATCAGTGTCAGCCTTTCAGAGTCCCTCAGTACTCATAAACTCTCTCTTATTAAAAAAACGTTTAAATATTTATACTTATTTGTACTTCTGTCCATATGGACTGACGTATATTTATGGAATAGGCCCTTTACAAGAAATAGTAACGTTTATGTGAAAACTATCTTGTATAAAGGTAACATTTAACTTAACATAATTGCTGCATTCCGTGATGAAAATGGCTTCTCGGCTCAAGAACGTTTGTTACCTTCCTTAGAAATAGAGTATTGGGTATTGAGTTTAAAGAATATATGGGTACACTAGCGGACATCACGCGGTTTCACCCGCGTAGTTCCCGTGGAATTATGGCGATAAAATAAGCCTATGTTACTCGCTGATAATGTAGCTTTCCAATGGTGAAAGAATTTTTGAAATCGGCACAGTAGTTTTTGAGTTTATTCATTACAAACATACACACAAACAAAAATACAAATTTTTCCTCTTTATGATATTAGTGTAGATAGATACAAAATTCTGTATTTCTTACAAATTAAAAAGTTGCGCTACCTTATCTTCGGTGTACTTATAGATTTAAATAGTGAAGATAAGGCCGTCAGAATATTTTCTTAGTAACGTAATAACTAAATGAGTGCGTGATATATTATGTCCTAACTATACAACGTTTTTTTACCGCTTCTCTGGGACGCAAAGGGGTATTGTTTTACCCAGTTACTGGGTTTTGGAGGTGAAATAGGTAGTCACTCCATGTAAAATATTAATGCTTAGCTGCATCCGCTTTGACTGGGTGCTGACCCCAATATAGTTGGAAAGCCGATTTTACTAAAAATCCTCTTACCTACCTCCTCCTGCATTGTTGTAAACTACACAGGGAAATCATGCGTAATTTGTTCTAGGTATAATTGAAGCTCGCTAAAGTAATTAATAGCATTATATCTGATTGCTGATTGATTAAGTAGTATTATGTACTCAAAGCAGTTAATTATTGGAAGGTACTTAACCTTCCAATAATTAACTGCTTTGAGTACATAATAATTTTCGTTAGTGTGCTGATCGTATCTCTTTCTTTGGACCACATTTTTCTTCTTCTTGTGAAATTAGTGACCTCATAAGTGGTTTTTCTTCTTCAAGTGTTTTTTTTTCTTGGTTGTTTCAACAAAACGGCACCTGAAAATCAATTGAATGTTAAAGTGAGTATAAAGCCATTTTTAATTTCTGTTCATTATTATTTAAATAACAACAGCCGCATGGGTCGATCTTCAAGGTTAAGCAACGTTTGCCATAATAGTTAGCTATATAGTAGTCGATCTGTAAATGGATGACCATCCATTACATACCGAGAATCCTAAGTGCCTTGGAAACGGCCCAGTCGCAGATGGTTCCATATGTGATTTGTATATCTTTAACTGTTGATACGGATAGTCAGATGCCAAGAAATTTGATAGGTACGAGTCTTGCCAAGGGATACCGTGTTATCCTGTTAACGGGCAATGAAAGTCAGATAGGTAGTCGCTGCGTGTAAAATACTGGTACCCAGCTGCTTCCTGTTACACTGGAAACCGACTTAAACATAGTTGGGAAAAGGCTAGTCAGATTTCTTTCATTCATTGGACTGAAAGTATAAGCCCGAGAGGAAATACGATACGAGTTTTAGGGTCGAATATCGGTACAAAGAAATATAGCAAAAACTACCACAAATTTTGCTATCTAGAGTGAGCAGAACACTTTCAATGCAACAACACACAACCATGAAGTGAAATTAAAATTTTAATTTGTTTCGAAGTGGAAGCAAAACAATTACTTGCTAACCCGCCAACGTCCCCGCCGCAGTAAATTATATTCTGAACTTAATTTTCTCGCAATTTTTCTCGCATCGCGATTGGTGAGAAATACATTTTTATGAAAACCACAGGCTTATTAGGTACCTACTGACGGTAAAACTTGGCCTTGCATTCCTAGAACATTAGTTTCACAATCGAGTCTAATGAAGTAATTACTCAATGTCTCCCTACATTTTTACCGTAGAGGCAATCCTTTAACGGTTGGAATGAACATCATTATTTAATATAGGTAATAGGTTTGGTCTTGTGGTAGCAAGTGCTACTTTCAAACGTGGCATTTGATTCTCAGGTTGGTCAAAAAGTGTTTTATTGGCGTTGGGAATTTTTCAGTACCCGGGAGTTTGGGAGTTGGTTGTATGACACTTCTCGGAAAGTACTTCGATATCTAAAGCTATTGTTCCTGCACCTGATCTTTCCCCGTTAAAGTCGGATTGCCATCGCATCAGCCTCTCTTTTTTTTAAGGACGAGATATTATCAAATGTTTTCCGCTTTGGGCGGTGGGCGACGAGCGGAAGGGAGTGTCAGACTCTTACTCCTAATGCCCTTTGCGTTCTTGGATCACGATGACTCTTCCGAACAAATTCTGCAACCCTGGATCGCAGCCTAGAGACTGAGAGTTAAGGAACACAGAGTGCACCTGTGTTTACGCACACACTTGTGCACTATAATATTTCCTTGGAAATTTGGTCGGGAGGACTGTCAGTTAAATGAGTTAAAATTTCAACATACTTAGGCAAAGCAAAGCCATTTAAAAAAAAAATACTTGGCAATCATTTCAAAAATGTTGGTACATTATGTAGCGAGAATTAAAAAAAAAATACTACACATACTTTACTGTAAAGTACAATGTTAAAACGCCATCCTGCCATTCTTTCGCATGACGGGTTGAAAAGAATTGTAGCAACTGGCGTTCATCCCAGGATAAAGCTGTTATTCATTTCACATACTTTAATGAAAAACTTTCATAATGTTGGATGTTTTATGAAGCTGTTATTAACTCCCATCCACGACTTGCTCATGTGGAAATGAAGATTAAAACCTTTGAAGTTATGAAGGAAATACCTGTAGAATATCTATCCACATAGGCTATAGGTACTCAGCACTTTCTCATAGATCACTAGATGTATCACGAATTACGAAGAGCTTTGTGGTATTTAAAAGGTCTGTGCTGTTAACCTATTCCACAGCTATAAACTATTCTGGTTTTGCTCAAACGATAAATAATTTATTTTATCTTAGGTAGTTAAACTGTTTTCTATTAAACTGGTCCGAACCTCATCACTACGGGACTAATTGTCGAAAATATAAGGGATTGATCACGTGACATTTTTGACGTGTTGACAATCGCCTTCGCCACGCTACCGTTTACAGAATTTATCCCACTAACCAGGCACAAATCCAGACTCTGGTTTGTTACTGAGCCAGATGTAAAAATCCAAAAACAATTAGCGCGACGCGGGAATCGATCCCAGGACCTGATGCTCAGCAAAAGCGATTGCAATCACTAGACAAACGAGACAGTCGATATTGACGAAGTCGCTTTTAGTTACACACTAAAGTTCGTTTTTTTAATCCCAGAGACTAATTCGCCTTCTCAAGTGATTTTTATCGTTTTTTTAATTTCGAGTTTGACATTTGCACCTGCCACTCACTTCACAGATTTATGACAAAGATATTAATACAAACATACCGTCTCCGTACCGTTGTAAGTAAAAAGACGCGACAAAGATACTTAGCACATATACATAGATACATTAACATATGTATGTATGTATAATAATACCTGCAGACTAATAACAAAACAAGCTCTTAGCAGCAGACTAAAGCGTTTCCAATCCTAATTAGTTACGATGATGTCATGTCTACATGCGATTCTACTCATCCCGGAACAGATCTGCATGTGGGTGTGAATATATTCGCCATGACCAATAACTACGATTATGACATGCAGTGTTTGTTATTGTAGTTGCTTTCGACCGCCATATTTTGTTTCGTTTTTGTTTGTGTAAATTTGAATGTTACGCGAGTAATTTTCCAGGTCCATAGCGACTATGTCGGTTAGGTATCTAGGCTAGGCTTAGCATAGCTTTTTCTAGGAAAAAAAAACTGCCCATGACGCATAGCAACAGCGTAGTTTTCTACGGAGAAAGAATTTCGAAAAGGTTGACTGGTAGAGATGATGCATTAAGTCCGCCCATGTACCTCTTGTACATAAAGTTTAAATAAATAAATAAATTTCGGAATCGGATCAGTGTTTCCACAGATTACCTCTCACATACAAATGATGAGGGTGTTTGACTACTATCAAAAACCTATATCGTCGACCGTAGGTTCAATTGAGGTAAGGGACAAAATACCCAAAATGAGTTAAGTATACAGTTTTGTTCAGAATTTTTCGCTCTATCGAATGGTGTATATGAATAAATTCTAGCTTAAGAAAAATGTCCCTTACCCTAATGATTTTTGGATCCAAATTTCGAATCAGCCCCATAATAACAATGTATCTGAAAAACTATGCAATATAGGAACTTGAAATGATGTAATTATTGCCGCCAATCCACTTGAAATAAGGTAAGGGTCTTCCCAATCAACGAATTACCATTACATGGTTTATTTTTGAAGAAACAGTAATAAAACTGGCCTTACACTAATGTCTTTGTTATCTAAAAAAATTAATATCATCCATACTTTAAATGGATTGCACGAGTTTTGACATAGTTGTCCCTTACCTCAATTTGCATTGTCATACTTTAAGCAGTGTCAACGTTACACCAATTTGAATCGAATTATATTTAGGTTCGGTGTCCGTTACACTAATTTGCTGATGAGAAGTATTGAATTGTTTATCCCTGTTACCTTTATTTACACACACTTCTGACTTCATAACACAAGATAGCACGTACTTGCACTATTACCATCCTTTTCTATCTCACAACGTCTTTCTTTGTGCGAAAGAGAGGATGATACCAATGCGAAAGCAGCGCGCGGGCATCAAAAAAGTCGCTATCAGTGGGAGTTCATCTGTCGTTTGGTCGGGATTGTGCACGGTTTTTGACAAAAACAGTGGTAAAATGGAAAAACAAAACCATTTAAACCAATTGCTTGCAACATTTGTGCTAAACATGAAAACAATCCAAAGGAGGCAGAAAAGGACAAGGAAAAGATTAAAGATCACATGGAAGAAAAATATGCTACTTATGAAAGATTTACTAGTCATCAAAACTATTCTGTAAACAAGGACACTCTAGTGGCAAGTTTTGATTTACAAAAGATTTTAAATACGCCTCATGGTGATAATATTTTGTTATTCTATAGCAGAAAATACACTGTGTATAACTTTACGATTTATGAAAGCTCTACTCAAAACGGGTTTTGCTATGTTTGGGGTGAATGCGACGGGAAACGAGATAGGGTCTTGCCTTTTCATGTATCTGAAAGATGTTGATGATAGAGGAATAAGAAAAGTTATCCTGTATTGCGATGCTTGCACTGGACAAAATCGTAATAGGACAATGCTGGCAATATTGCATTATTTTTTGTCAATATCCAAGAATTTCGAAACGATTCAGATTAACTTTTTACTGACCGGTCATAGTTACATGCCAGTTGACAGCATGCACTCTGTTATTGAACGAGAAGTGCGAAAATTGACTGTTTGGAGTTACACGCAATGGCCTAGTTACATGGAATGTGCTAGAAAGAATCCTCGTCCCTTCGTCGTAACCGTTATGGAGCACAAGGATTTCATTGACTGGGACCCCGTTACAGAAAAACTGTTTCCACAAAAGACGAAGGACTTGCAAGTTACGAAAATTAGAATAGCTACGTTAAAGAAAAAAGACCTTAAACCATTTGGACTAAACACTCTATGAAGGAGGAAGCGGTTGTTTATGTCATCAAAATAAAATGGAAATGGCAGCAAAAAAGATATCGAGTAATCCAGAACGTAAAACGAAAAGTGGGAAGGGAAAAGGAAAAGGGACGGGAAAGGGTAAGGTTAAGAGTAAAACATCTGTTAGTGTGCCGTCACAACTAGCAGACTCGCCTGATATAACAGTGGACAATAATTGCATAGAACTATATGTATGTATATGTTTGTATAACACCAGGCTACCAATATCGTTCGCAAAATACAAATATTTAAAAAAATTGTGTGTGAATGCTATGCCCAGTAGATTTCATCAAGATTATTTGAAGCTACCATATTGCGCTAAAGTGATTGACAATTTGAATCAAACGGACGAAGAAGATAATGTTGATGAAAAAAACGTTTAATTCTGAAACATTTATTGATCTCAATTTTATTAATATTTTTTTTAATGATTATAATGATTAAACATTGTTTTGATTATTTTAATTTGATTAACAATGCCTTAGAGGCTCTATTAGGATTATTTGCAGCTATTTTTTTATTTGAATAAAAATTCAAAGTAATTATAGGTAAAATTGTTACCATTTCTTTTAATAATTTGATTGCAATAAACATATTAAGTGAAATATAAATTGTTTTATTAAATCTATAAAAATTAGCTACTACAATGTACAAACATTTAATTTCATTGTACTATGTAAGCAACACACAAAAAACAGACACACGGTTCTAATACATTTTCATGTCTCTTAAATGATTTCTTGTAATAACGATTTCCAAATTTATGACGTACGTACGTCAAAAGTGTGTACTTCATTTTATGTCAAAAATCTCTTTACACTGTATTTTTTCCATAATTTTTTTCAACAAGTGCTTTACACTATTTTTTCATTAATAAATTGAATCCAACGCAGAGGTCAATTTAATGTAAGGGACGAGACTACAAGATACTTGGTCAGTAAGGGACATTGCTAACAAAATACCGTCGACCGTAGGTTCAATTGAGGTAAGGGACAAAATACCCAAAATGAGTTAAGTATACAGTTTTGTTCAGAATTTTTCGCTCTATCGAATGGTGTATATGAATAAATTCTAGCTTAAGAAAAATGTCCCTTACCCTAATGATTTTTGGATCCAAATTTCGAATCAGCCCCATAATAACAATGTATCTGAAAAACTATGCAATATAGGAACTTGAAATGATGTAATTATTGCCGCCAATCCACTTGAAATAAGGTAAGGGTCTTCCCAATCAACGAATTACCATTACATGGTTTATTTTTGAAGAAACAGTAATAAAACTGGCCTTACACTAATGTCTTTGTTATCTAAAAAAATTAATATCATCCATACTTTAAATGGATTGCACGAGTTTTGACATAGTTGTCCCTTACCTCAATTTGCATTGTCATACTTTAAGCAGTGTCAACGTTACACCAATTTGAATCGAATTATATTTAGGTTCGGTGTCCGTTACACTAATTTGCTGATGAGAAGTATTGAATTGTTTATCCCTGTTACCTTTATTTACACACACTTCTGACTTCATAACACAAGATAGCACGTACTTGCACTATTACCATCCTTTTCTATCTCACAACGTCTTTCTTTGTGCGAAAGAGAGGATGATACCAATGCGAAAGCAGCGCGCGGGCATCAAAAAAGTCGCTATCAGTGGGAGTTCATCTGTCGTTTGGTCGGGATTGTGCACGGTTTTTGACAAAAACAGTGGTAAAATGGAAAAACAAAACCATTTAAACCAATTGCTTGCAACATTTGTGCTAAACATGAAAACAATCCAAAGGAGGCAGAAAAGGACAAGGAAAAGATTAAAGATCACATGGAAGAAAAATATGCTACTTATGAAAGATTTACTAGTCATCAAAACTATTCTGTAAACAAGGACACTCTAGTGGCAAGTTTTGATTTACAAAAGATTTTAAATACGCCTCATGGTGATAATATTTTGTTATTCTATAGCAGAAAATACACTGTGTATAACTTTACGATTTATGAAAGCTCTACTCAAAACGGGTTTTGCTATGTTTGGGGTGAATGCGACGGGAAACGAGATAGGGTCTTGCCTTTTCATGTATCTGAAAGATGTTGATGATAGAGGAATAAGAAAAGTTATCCTGTATTGCGATGCTTGCACTGGACAAAATCGTAATAGGACAATGCTGGCAATATTGCATTATTTTTTGTCAATATCCAAGAATTTCGAAACGATTCAGATTAACTTTTTACTGACCGGTCATAGTTACATGCCAGTTGACAGCATGCACTCTGTTATTGAACGAGAAGTGCGAAAATTGACTGTTTGGAGTTACACGCAATGGCCTAGTTACATGGAATGTGCTAGAAAGAATCCTCGTCCCTTCGTCGTAACCGTTATGGAGCACAAGGATTTCATTGACTGGGACCCCGTTACAGAAAAACTGTTTCCACAAAAGACGAAGGACTTGCAAGTTACGAAAATTAGAATAGCTACGTTAAAGAAAAAAGACCTTAAACCATTTGGACTAAACACTCTATGAAGGAGGAAGCGGTTGTTTATGTCATCAAAATAAAATGGAAATGGCAGCAAAAAAGATATCGAGTAATCCAGAACGTAAAACGAAAAGTGGGAAGGGAAAAGGAAAAGGGACGGGAAAGGGTAAGGTTAAGAGTAAAACATCTGTTAGTGTGCCGTCACAACTAGCAGACTCGCCTGATATAACAGTGGACAATAATTGCATAGAACTATATGTATGTATATGTTTGTATAACACCAGGCTACCAATATCGTTCGCAAAATACAAATATTTAAAAAAATTGTGTGTGAATGCTATGCCCAGTAGATTTCATCAAGATTATTTGAAGCTACCATATTGCGCTAAAGTGATTGACAATTTGAATCAAACGGACGAAGAAGATAATGTTGATGAAAAAAACGTTTAATTCTGAAACATTTATTGATCTCAATTTTATTAATATTTTTTTTAATGATTATAATGATTAAACATTGTTTTGATTATTTTAATTTGATTAACAATGCCTTAGAGGCTCTATTAGGATTATTTGCAGCTATTTTTTTATTTGAATAAAAATTCAAAGTAATTATAGGTAAAATTGTTACCATTTCTTTTAATAATTTGATTGCAATAAACATATTAAGTGAAATATAAATTGTTTTATTAAATCTATAAAAATTAGCTACTACAATGTACAAACATTTAATTTCATTGTACTATGTAAGCAACACACAAAAAACAGACACACGGTTCTAATACATTTTCATGTCTCTTAAATGATTTCTTGTAATAACGATTTCCAAATTTATGACGTACGTACGTCAAAAGTGTGTACTTCATTTTATGTCAAAAATCTCTTTACACTGTATTTTTTCCATAATTTTTTTCAACAAGTGCTTTACACTATTTTTTCATTAATAAATTGAATCCAACGCAGAGGTCAATTTAATGTAAGGGACGAGACTACAAGATACTTGGTCAGTAAGGGACATTGCTAACAAAATACGTTGTTGTAAGGGACATCTATTTTCTTAAATAGCAACTTTATTTAAATAAATGTTACACGTGTAGATAGAGCACTAAAATACAAGATTATGTGTGAAATCAGACCCGAAAAAGGTTAATAATAAAAAAAGTTATAGGCGATTTAGTCCGAAAAAAAACTTTGTCGGCCTCTCCTGAAAAATCGTATTTTGTCCCTTACCTCAATTGAACCTACGGTCGACGATACGTTGTTGTAAGGGACATCTATTTTCTTAAATAGCAACTTTATTTAAATAAATGTTACACGTGTAGATAGAGCACTAAAATACAAGATTATGTGTGAAATCAGACCCGAAAAAGGTTAATAATAAAAAAAGTTATAGGCGATTTAGTCCGAAAAAAAACTTTGTCGGCCTCTCCTGAAAAATCGTATTTTGTCCCTTACCTCAATTGAACCTACGGTCGACGATATGAATTATCTTTGAAAGATGTTGGAATGAAAAAAAAATCGTTGATGGATTCTTATATCCTTGTCATGCAAAACGTATTAATTCGTGACTTGCAAGTTATGTCACACGCAATTAGTTCTGTCTCTGTTCATCATCAACACTAAAGTTATAAAGAGGTAAAGTTTGTAAGTTTGCGAGGTTATTTGTAGGAAGTAATCGCTGGAACTGCAGAACCGATTTTGAAAATTCTTTCACCAGTAGAAAGCTACATTATTCCTGACCGGGCATAGACTATCAATGATTGTAAGGGTGTGGGGAGTGTGATTAATAAAACATTTAAAGTTAAAGAATCTTTGACGCCCAGTGAAGTGGGTACAGATCAGCCATAAATAAGTAGATTATAAAACTTTGACCGTGTCCGAGTGATTAGTGGATTCTATGTATTTTTATTTAATATTTACCACTCTAGTGTCGCAAACATTGTGCCAGTTTAAAAGTTTTAATCGTAAGCTAGATAGCTATTTTAGTCTAGTCTAGCTTAGATAGTTATTTGTCGGTGTACTGCTTCACCATTTTCCTAATTATAATATGTGAAAGTTGTGTTTGCTACGACTTCCTACCTACGTTTATTGGTTTGTAATATTTTATTAGTTATTCCTTCCATTGAAATACCATTTTTACCTCTTGCAAGTTTAGATGACGGTTAAAAAGAGTTCATTCCAATTTACGTCATAAACTTAAAGGATGCTCCGCCATAATGACCCTTATTCCTCAGCTTTCGGTCTTTTGCCAGTAAATGCTGACGTTGGCAATAAATCTGTTATGATGGTTAAAGATTTGTCAACGACACATTTACTTTGTGTTGAAACTGATTGTTTTGCAACTGTTAGAAGCGTTTAAAATGTTGTAATTTAAACTGCTGTTTACTATGCCTGACCTAAGTTAGGCATTATTTTATTTAAGTATTTACTTAACAGTTAATGTACACACATTTTATGTTATGTTTAAATTTCGATTTCAATTCAAAACTATGTTGCAATCGAAATTAAATAGGATTTCAATTAAAACTAAATACACATAATCATTCCTAGTAAATTAAAGTTTTGACAATATTTTGTGGTTACGTGTTTTTAAAAGATTTCTGACGTCACAACGACAATGCAAGTGATGGATAAAAATACCGTTAGGGAGCGATACCGTTAGGGATAGATAGGAGCACAATAGTGAACCCAAAAACTATTCTATTGTCCCAAAACTAGCAGGTAATAGTTCTGCATCGCACAAGTAACATTTTCAAACGTTTTTGGATAGATACAAAATTTTGAGGCCTGTGAGTGGGCGTCCGTTTCTTCGCATTAAATCAGTCGACAGGAGCTGACCTAAATCCTGCTATTTATCCTTGGTGAGACAGAAATGTCTTGCTTATCCTATCCCAGTGTTCTACCTCTTAGATATCAGTCTAGTACTTGGCACTGAGTGCATACGCGACGGTCTCAAAACCAATGACGAAGAATTTTTGACGCCTTTTTGATGTTAGAAATCGTTATTAGATATTGTTGGGCAATGGGTACCCAACGTCAAACAATCACAAGCTGCGTATTTCTTTAAATTTACAAACAACGTACTTATTTGACATTTTGGTGTTTTGTAACTTACTTCATTATTATCTATTAATTAATAGGTACCTACAAAAGATAATATTAATTAAGTATTCACTCTGCCTTCACATTACAGTGGATCACAATCATATATCAGAGTATCGCGGTTGAAATGGATTTTCAGGACGACAAAGCTTTATTCAGCACGTTTCAGCTAGTTTTCTGACTTGTTAGAGTGACAGCAGAAGTAGTGAAACAAATGATCGTCAAAGAATTGCAATCTGCCTCGTCACTATCATATATGTAGATTATGTAGGCTTTAATATCAGCTCAGTGTTTGTTGTTGCACCGACAAATATTATTTATTATTTATTATTCCTCTACACATATTACGATTTTACTTTGTATGTACTATGTTACCTACTTATTAGGTATCGACTAAAATTTAAATTAAAAACAAACGATATTTAATATCCACTCGCAGCTACACAAGCGCCCTCATCGCCTAGTGAGGACGCTTGTGAAGCTGGTGATAATCAAGTACTGTATGAGGCTACTTGAATCTATTGATATCAGGATCGATTCTCAGGACCTGCAAAACTTTTTGCATTTTTGTTTCACATTTTTGATAAATTTGTCATTTTTATTGAATATGTAGAATCTGATCTGATTGTAATTAAGAAAGTGTTTTAAAATATCAAAAAAAAACACTAAAACATGCATTTTGTGAATGTGTGTTCTTGAACTGAGTTATATCATAAATCTTATCCAAATTCTTCAGTAGGTACCTTTTAAAATTTATCTACTTTCATAAAAATGTTAGGGCGAGCTTTGTAAGGCGCCGGATCGATTCCCACGACGCGTATAACTTTTTCCATTTCAACAGTTTTGAAATTGTATAGCAATAACTAAAATATTTTTTAAAAATGACCGGAGTTTATAGATTTTTTGTTTCGGAATTATTAGTATTATTTTATGAATAATGTATTATTCAGGGTCTCTTCCATTTAAAATGTTAGTATTCATTATATTATGTCTGTATTAAAATAGTATTTTTATCACCTATATAACACACACCTAATAATACAAAGATACACGTTAAACTTGATGGTTATTCTTATAACCTACAATATTGATCCTTGTCATAAATCTCAACCAAAACTTTAATTACCTACCTTGCTTTTTATTGAGTCAATAGTATGATGAGCTCTGCATGGCACCGGATCGATTCCCACGTAGCGCAAATCTTTTTGTATTTTTACAAATAGGTAAGTATTATAAACGGTGTCTAGAATGAACTATAGTATATTTTTTTTATTCGGCTAATAAACATTTAATACGGCTTTCTATTTTTTAGTACAAATAAATAAAATTCTCTCTCACTTATTAAAATAATAGGTTAACTGAATTATTAAGTTTACCCAGCGTATTACCTTTTTAACAAAAACACACGCCTAATATCAGAAAGATAAAAGTTCAAATTGACCCGGTACTCAAGATTTTGATTAAGATTTACCAATAGTAGTACCTATTGGTACCTTGTAAAGCTTGCTCTTCATAAAATAATACGGCGAGCTTTGCTAGGCGCCGGATCGATCCCCACGACGCGCAAATCTTTTTGCATTTACAACAAATGATAAATTGACTAGAAAGAATATGAACAACAGTAACTTGAATTTATATATATTTTTTTGTTTTAACATTGTTGTTATTATTTTATGAGAAATTTTATAGTAGTATCATCGGCTTAAATAAAAAAAATAAAAGAAGTTACCTGTCTCTTATTAAAATAGCAGTTCAACTGATTCGTCAAGTTCTTTAGTTTGTAGCTTAAAGAATCACATACCTACACCTAATTCACCCAATAACACAAAATAATATTAAAATTCAACATGACGTTTATACCGTTGGTCATGGCACAAGCAAAACACGCCATATGTAAATCACAGCCGCGAGATCACACAAAAGAGTCCTACATCGCGCTATCAAAGTTTTCGCGACCCGTTGCTTACACACACGGACCCTTGCCCTTACATCGGGAGGTCCGCGTTTACCTGGGGAGCCGATTCGACGTCAGTCGCTCGGTACTCACCTTACCTGGTTACAATACACTCATTCACAAGTTCGGTTTGGGATCAATAATAGTGGGGACCAAGTTACATTAGACTACATTGCACCTTCGAATATACAAATTGGACCTGATTACAAAAAAATCCCTGACCATTGACACCACCACGGTAGATCATGTGACCTCCTTTTTAGAGTTTTTGCCTTTAAATAGTCGTGATGCCTTATGTCATTATGTCTTAGAGTGAGTTTTTTTATCTGTATTTTCAGTTTCTGGATCAATATTTAACTTGAGCAATGGTCAAATAAATAAATCATAAGTTGAAAATTATTAGTTGTATCAATTGATTGAAAAACGCATGCTAATGAAATTGTTTTCACAATTGTTCGTTGAGTTCACTACGGAATACGATAAAAAAAACTCGCCCTTAGTCTAGATGTAAGGTTCTTATTTTGCTGCAAATGCGGAACATTAAAATAAACACATGACTGGCCTGTTGGTCGAGTGGTTAGTGACCCTGACTGCTAAACCGTAGGTCGTGGGTTCGGTTCCCACCCAGGACAAATCTTTGTGTAATGAGCATGATCATTTGTTCTGTATCTGGGTGTAATTTGTATATAATAATGTATTTAGAAATATATAAGTATGTTTATCAGTTGCCTGGTTGCCATAGCACAGGCTCTGCCTAGTTTGGGATCGGATGACCATGTTTGAGTTGTCCCAAGATATTATTATTATTCTCTTTATTTATTTTTCCTTACATACTAATTTACTTTAATAATTATTTCTGAAAAAAACACATTAAAAAAAAGATATATTATTATTAAAGAAACTCTATTTATCATTTCAATTTACTTAGATCAAACCATGTCATGCGTCCTGTTTATTTAGCTAATCTAAAAACACACGTGGTCATAAGAATACAGTTCTGATCAAGCTGTTTGCTAGACGGTTTATCGATCACAATAATGTTGTTACCAGCAGACAGGAAGACGCCTGCCCCATCTCTAAATATAATCCCTAACTCGTCTTTTACGTCACCCGGCGGCGGCAGATAGGAGTGTTCCTATTCTTTGTCTGACAAGGTCTTCTTTTGGGTGACCCTAAATTGAATTTTAAAAGTTTAAAGACGTCTTTGTACACTTGGTTTATTGTCTGACTTGTTTTGTGGGGTTTAGCAAGCTACTAAGGCAATTGTGTATGTTAGTGGTCTCAATATAATCTTTATTAATAAATGAACCTTGCTTTTCGAAAAGTAATCATCTATTGAGTGAAAGATGTCCACTGTTGGAAAAGGGCCTCCTTCCATGCGTCCGCGTCGTCAATCCAACTTGTGTGGTCCGCTGGGTGACAAAAGCGCTGTAGGTGCATGTGGCTTTCCGAATATATTATGACTATATTCTCTCCCACATTGTTTTTAAAATCATTAAGTTTAAATTTATTTACATAGCAAAAACTGTCACCTTCATACCTTAGGTAAGTATTAAATCCTCTTCCTTTTCCTTCACTCAACGGCAATGATGACTATAAAAGAGTTGTATTGTTGTTGCAATCTGAAATCATTTTTAATTGTGTATTAGAACTTTTTCCCGTGGCCTCGATCCCGTATCCTTTTGCTACTTATCATGGGTTATCTCGTCTCGTCTCGTCTTATACGGGTTAAACTTAGGTAACAGTAGTAAGATTTTCGTAATCGGATCTTATTGTATCTCCTTTTAGATGCATAATTATATGATTGTGCATAGAGTATGATGTCGGACGTAAAAGAATTGCAACATCCCATCACTTTCTGTGGGTGTCGTAAGAGGCAACTAAGGGACTCACCAGAGGATGGGCAGCAGCAATTACTGTGCATTGCAACAGCTACACTGCGATCGCTAACCTGTAAAGTCTGTAGACATAATACGTAATACCTGACAGGCAGTTCCCATGTGTTTAGAGACCTTTGTCCTTCTCATCCCAGGCGTAATCTGTCAGAAATACTTACCATTAATTTCCCAATATTTTGTCAAGTTTTTAACATTGTTATTTTATTGGCTGAATAAATTTATTATCATTTTTATCCTTTATCCTCTACTGACTGTGCGCAGATGATATGGCGACTTGAATTTGAACATTTTAAGTATCAGAATTATCCTACTAATAACAGCTTTTCTCTGCAATTTTTATAGGCAACGGAATGCCCGAGATAAAGTCAAAACTAGCCATATTACTAAAAATCGATACAAAACATTTTTTTGACAGTCGATAACGCTGATCAGTGATCACTTTTATAGAGCCCAAGATATCAATAAGACACTTACCTAATTACTTCTTAGCTGTCCTTTCTGCATAACTGTAACACTGCTTTATTTTTGTTTGAATTCTCAGCTTATTTTTGATCTAAAAAACATCAAACTTAGTGTTTAGGTAGTTGTCACTATCCAGTTAAGCTTTCGTGCAAAACTCGAAACTACAATAACAGGTTAAAACGATTATAATAACATTTATTAAAAAATAAATAAACGATAACAAGTTTCTAAGATATTAAAATCGATTAATTCTTTTGTACACAGAAATTATACCGAAAGAAATAATTCCAGAAATCTTTTTAATACATTTCTATATAAAATTGAAACACGAAAACTTCCAACTTAGAATTTGTTACTAACTGGGTTTGTTACAAAGCATTTCGTAGTTAAAAAACACTAATAGTGTTCTTACCTTACCTGTGATAAAAATGTCTCCAAGTTCGATTTTCGGATGCCCCAGACATAATGTTTATTTGTCTGGCACTTTCATCATTTTCAGCAGTAACTTTTATACCTATAAAACATAATATTTAAGTTAACATTTTCATATTAAATTAAGTTAACTGGTGTTATTGAATTTACATCGGTGACAAATTATACCGAATACCTTTATTTTCTAAAAAGGATGAAACTAGAAGCCTCACAGGACAAGAAAGTTAATTCTTGTTACAATAAAATTTACTCTTATACGAATGCGAGTATATTCTCATTGAACACCAATAACATTACCTGGGAAACGAGGAGCTATTAACGAATTAAAATACTGTCTACTTCACATTAGTAAGGAATAGCACTTTGTAACACGATATGAGATACTACTATCCAATTTTCATAAGCACTTTAATACGATGTACATAAGTACCTACACAAAGCGTATTGGATAATTTCTTAACTGTTCATTTTGACACTGTTTGCAAATGGTAGAAGTAAAAGTATTTCTATTACCTTTATTGGTTCTTATTTTGTCACGTACTATGAACAACAGTAAAAGATATGTAGGTACGCGTAATTGCGAGCAGTCAAACTATCAACAAAAATGTAACTACTTACCCTCAAATTCAAACATGAAATTGATTTGTAATTATCAATAATAGATGGCGCTTCGAATTCGTTTGTGTTCTATATTTGATTATTTTATCATTATCGCACATAATGATGTTTTGAAAACCGTATTCATCGATGTTTACTGGTAAAACAATTTTCACCGAGTGTAAATTCAACGGTGTGTGGAAGCGAACCATTCATGAAATTGTTAGTTTTTGTTAGAGTAATAAATCTCGCAATCAAGATTTTTATGTTGTTGAAACGTAATAGATTAGAGGGATAGTGTTATTGGGTGTCCAGCTCTTCTCGGGAAGTTACATTTAATGTAACAAGAGAAAAATGTTTGAAAAGTCCCGAACCAAACTGTGCCTCTGCACGTTTCTAAATTTGAGCTTTGAGTGGTTTCATGCCTTAGCAGATTTGAGGGGGAAATGGGAGAGGTATGCGCCGGACTTTCTCCCATAGTCCTAGTGGTCGGAGTTCAGTATTCTGTTCTCTACTTCACCGCAGAAGAGCAACATTGACACCTTTTTTCCCGACTGCGCGACAGCAAAGACTGGGGTTTTGTTTAAGATGTAAAACCTTTTTTAATTAAAAACTATTTGCGATACCTTCTATTCATCATATCATTCATTTTATTGTACAAAAAAATACAATCGACCTCCAAATAAAAAAAACACTACAAAGTATAAAATAACTTTCGTTTCGGAAGTCGGTGTTAAAATACGAAGAAACAACCAAAACACTGACCAAAACCGAATCTTGAGTAGGTTAAAGTGTGTTTGTTTTTTCTTGAATTTCTTAAATTTCTAATAGGTAAAATGTAGATTTCGTATTGGAACATATTCGTACTACACAAAAAATACGCGCTTTGTACTCGACTGGCCCAGACGAGAAGGAGGGTAATGTTTTTTTTTGTAAAATTGTCTTGCTTTTGATCTCGATCACACCTGATGGAAAGGATGGATGAGGTCTATGACGGAGCGAGGATGCCTAGAAGGTGAAGGCAGATGGGTTATTTGTGCAAGGGAACACAGAAACTGGCAGAGAGTTCCACACTTCGGCAGTACGCGTAATAAACGTGGAGGAGAAGCGCTGAGTACGACTATAGCAGGCGCCAGATAAATGTGGAATAAAGTATATTGACCTTTCCCTAATAACTGTTCATAGGTACCTGAACAATTAAATATGAATCGTTTTTCATTATTAGACAATGTTAAGGATCACGAGAGATGATGATTCGGGACAGTTTTGTGTCATTAATTCCGTTTTACAAATTAACAATGTCAATAAATGTAGGTGGGTCAATGACCGATATTCCACGATTATCTGGCGCCTACTATAGTACCAGCAGCACGTCTTCGTCGCCGTCGTGTTTTTATGAAGTCAAAATAACAACTATTGTTTCAGTTCTACCCTGAAAACGTATCTCGGGCCACAGGTGTTACAGAACGCATGTTTTGATTGCAAAACCAGGCACTTCATCTGAATAACAAAGAACACACCTTTTGTCAAAGATTTGAAAACTTTATGTAACAGCGTAGCAGGAACAAGGCTGTCTCTATGATATATTGAAGAAAAGTTTTGTAATATATTGCCAAAATGTAATGTTGGTAATACATGGTAAGGCATAGATTAATGCTGTCTATGAAGCCAATATAATGTTTTAATATATATGTAAAAAAAAATCTAGCGACATGATTAGATCATTATATATTAGCAAATATTTGAAACATGTAAGTAATTTAAAAAAAATATCAGTTATGGTGCTGATCACTATTTTTTTTATAAATAAGGTTGAAAATGACTATCATACTCTCTTGCCCTAAAAAGTAAGCAAGTATAAGATGTACCGGCCAGTATAATAGGTATATTTATAACTACTAGTACTAAGTATTTACCTACTCAAAGTCTGTTTTGTTCGTAGTCTGGAACCTAACAAAGATATTTCGTGTAAAACATTCCTTATCTCGTTCGTACTTTTGGCAGTTAAGAGTGGTTATATTATTCAAGTATTATTAAAGTGCGCACCTGCTACGAACAATCGTCTAGATATACAGGTTTATCTTTTACTTTTTCTTCAAGAAAGCTTTTAGTTATATCACTATATCTGAGTGGTAAAAGTGCTATCAAGAATAATTATTGGGAATGCTAAATATAGGTTCTGAACTTTTCAAATATATTATGTAAAAATAAAGTATACGACTTTTATAACAAATATTATTAATAGCTTTACTATGCAGTTTAATAAAATAAAACTATAATATCAATTTCTCAAATATTATTAAAGAAAGAAAAACAGTTTAACCCGCTCTATTAGAAAAAAAAAAACTAAAAGAGAAGTCAAATTGTCTACATCGGTTGGGTTGAGTGCTACGCACATCCCTTTCGACATCAATTGCCTTCCGGCCGCAGCCTTTTAGCCACAGCTTTTTAGCCTCAACCTTCAGTCACAGCGTATTCGTCTTTAACTTTCAGCCGTTCACACCAGTCCCAGACTTTTAGCCATAGCCTACTAGCCACAGCCGTCAAACCTTTGATGATACCGCTCCGTACTCAAGTACTTCACGTCATTCCAATGGGTCATGTGCCTCTTCCAAGGACACATTTACCGTGTAGAAACGGACTCCTCTAATTGAAATAGTCAAAAATTTCTATCTATCCACAAACGTTCAAAAACTTTGCTTGCGAGATGTAGAACTTTATAGAGAAAAAATCTATTTCTAAGAATTTCTAATGTTCAGTTTTGTGTACAAAGGATCGGGGCGGGTGCAGGTACCAACGTGACACCAAAAAAAATGGAGACAATCCATCGCGTTCGCCAAGTGGGATGTCGCACCCCATCTGTTGCTTTTTTTTTGCATAACTGTTAATGTATTTCCATTATTGAATGATACATTGATTGGTAGAATAGACAGACAGACAAACAACGCAAAAACCAATCCACTCCAAAAAGGATACCATAGGTACATGATAAAAATCCCCTAGATAATGTATGCGATTATAAAAGCGGCTGCCAAAGATGGTACCTATGTGTAAAATATTTTCATTGGAAACATAACAATCGTAAAACAGTAAAAAAAAAAGCGATAGGTACTACTAAACTACATATTGCTAGAAACATAACGTGAATTCGGGCTCTAATTAAAAGTTATAAAAACTTTTCTAAAGCTCTTCTAGCGAAAAGAAATAAAGTTTTAAAGCAATTAGTAAAGAAATTCCTCGATCATTATTCAAAGCAAAAGTTTAATGGAGATATTTTCGGAAATAAATTCGGGATGTCCTACATTGGAATAACTCAATAAATATTTTTAATTACTTGTTACTAGCTTTTCCCACCTTCTCTAAATGAACCGTGTCAGCAGCCTAATCACTTAGCAATAGTGTGGTTTTCCATCAGCATAATATTTCGTTATCCTCCTACAAACTATACAGGAGTATATGATAACTACCACTATTTTTTTAGGCATCATTTTTTTTTTTATTTATTCCGGAAGGCTATAGTCTTTTGACCATATTGCCTATTCTTACGTCCTTAATTTCTTGTATTTTGCGGATTAAAAATGCGGATGTAACACATTCTAATGGTTTTTGGAGTATCTGGCAACAAATACATAAATCGATTCGGCCTTCTCGGCAAGTCTCACTCGAGTGAGGTAGTCAATACTACAATGACACTTAACCGAGATCTCGCCTGTTTCAATTATTCCACAAATTTTACAGGTGCGTGGACACTAGAGACACAAAACTACACAAATTTACATCACAACAACCACTAGGAATCAATTTATGAATGATTTAAACATCCCGCCAAAAACTTCCTTTTTTTTGGCATCAATCAATCACAAAACTTTGCAAAAACAACAGTCAATAAAAAATTCAAACAGCTGTCCCTGTTGAGGTTGTGGGAAGCTGAAGCAAGGTAAAACCACATTTTTCAAGTTCAAGTTTGTATAATTTCCATCTATATAAAACGTCACAATTTAAGTTTAAGCAAACATATTCCAAATTCAAATTTACTTCTCAAAACGACTCTCTGTTTTTAAAATAAGTTTGTGTATCCATCACTCCCTAACATTACCGAGGTACTCGTACTCGCACGAAAATTTACTGAACAGCTGTTTTTTTTTCTTTTCTGTCACCGCCGCCGATTGACTGGAAGCCTTACTAATATAGCTGGGAAAGGGCTAGGCAGATGACAGAACGTAGGTACACAAAAACGCAGATTCTATGTTTTGTAATTAAAGATCCTTATACAATATTCTACCTTAAATAAGGCATCCAAACATTTAGTACAAGTGCCTAATAGTGTAATATACTGTCAATATGTTTTTTTTTTTTAATTTGGTCATCATCTTCCTAGCCTTTTCCCAATTATATTGGGGTCGGCATCTAGTCAAACCGGATTCAGCTCAATACCAGTATTTTACGTGGAGCGGCTGCCTACCAGACCTCCACAACCCATTAACTGGGTAACACGGTACTCCTTGGCAAGACTGGTGTCGATTTTATCTGGCTTCTGACTATCCGTAACGACTGCCAAAGATCTACAAATAACAGCCGGGACCAACGGCTTAACGTCCTTTCCGAGGCACGGAGGAGTCTCGGTATGTTAAGATGGTCACCCATCCACAGACCAACCTCGGCAAGCGTTGCTTAACCTTAAAGATCGACCCGTGCGGCTGTTTTTATTTAGCCACGAGCTTTTTTTTTAATTTGGTCAACAAATAAAAAAAAACAAAAGATTTATAAGGTAACTATAGTAGGCGCCAGATAATCGTGGAATATCGGTCATTGACCCACCTACATTTATTGACATTGTTAATTTGAAAAACGGAATTAATGACACAAAACTGTCCCGAATCATCATCTCTCGTGATCCTTAACATGGTCTAATAATGAAAAACGATTCATATTTAATTGTTCAGGTACCTATGAGCAGTTATTAGGGAAAGGTCAATATACTTTATTCCACATTTATCTGGCGCCTACTATATAACGTTTTATCATTTAGAAATTCACAAATGGAGTAATAAAATTTAGTAATTTATAAGACTTTCTAAGAATTTCTATTTCTAACTTTATAAGAAATTCTTCTTGAATAGTGGATTTACTGAGACACAAAAATTAGAATATCAGTAAAGACACAAAAGTAACACACAACAAACAGTTTAATTTAAAGATCAAACGTAGCTAAAAGGCCTTTAAAATCGATTAGGCACAGCATGTATAAGTAACTGCTTGGAACAGTTTGAAAAAAAAAATCGATGCAAAATTTTAACATTGCTACACTCATTCTAAAATTACTGATAACAATCGAAAACTAAAGAAGACGCTGGTTAGTATCAGGACGCGAACATTCAATTTTCATTCTTTATGATAGATCCATATAAATATTTAAAAAGTACAGACTAGACTACATATTATAAAGAAACTTGCTTTTGCCCAAGACTTCGTACGCGCATATCCCGTTTTTTCCCGTTCCCCTAGGAAGTCCTCGCTTTGTGCTCCACTTCACTTTCTAAGGAAACTACAGGCCCAGCTTTCTACGACCAGTAGTTACGGCTGTGCGTTGTCTGTCAGTCAAGCAGTCACTCAGTAACGAAGATTTTTAGGTGTCTACGGGATCCTAAGGAACCCATACAGGTTCGCCATGTCCGTCTGTCTGTCCGCGGTTCAACTCAGAGACACTTAGATATTAATCACGGAAAAAAGAAAAAAGAAATTTAGGGGACCCTACAAGTAAAGTGGCGATTCATTTTTTTTTATCGTCTCTCCCGTAATATGGGGTATCATAGGTGGTTTCAAAATATTAAGGGTGTACCAAAGCCATTTTTCCATCCAAGGATCCGTTTGCGAAATGTTAAGCTTTAAAGTGCTAATTTTTGTAGCAGTCAAGTGTGTCTTCTGCCAGCTAAACGGTTGTTTGAGGAGACGTGGAAAAAATCATAGTAGAATAGTATATAACAAATTTAAAAGGAAAACTATCACCACAGCTAAGTAGACTTTACAAGTTAACGAGTAATAGTCGACCAACCTATAAAATGTACTTGAAGAGGGAAAATTTCGTACAAATTCCTCCTCAGATACCATCGTCCTATGTGGGCCCGTTTTTAGACGTTTTTAACCGTTTAACCGCGAACTCAATTAATATATTCATAGAATCAAACAACAAGCATCATTCTGAGTCGGCAATTGTGATGTGCAACTACGGAACCCTACACTGCGCGTGGCCGATTTTTTAGATATATTTTTATTTCTATAAAAAGTTTGTCGCAGAATACCACAATTCACCAAAAAGATGAGATGTTCAAAAATATATGTAGATAGGAAATTTGTAGTAGCTAGAATGCTACTTATTGAATTAAGGTTGGATCAACATTAAGGTTAAGTAATATACAGGTAGAACTAGGTCCAGAACTCCTGAGTGAGGTACTAATTGCCTTTGCAACGTGTTAGCTTGATTGGCATACACGCTAAACACAATGTACGCGTCTCGAGTAATGCAATGATGTATGTAGATAGATGTTATTTTTTTTCATTTATTTTATTGATGTTCCTTTTTAAAGTACCTAGCTAATTACATCGGTACTGTACGTGTCGGTAACACTGTGTTAACTAATGTAAACTACATTCTGAATAAACTTGAAACTTGCTTAGACCTGGTTAGTGGAAATTTCATCTACGATTTAGTAATACGTCGTAATAAACTCGTATGTCGAGCGAAGTCAAATCAAATGTTATTACACATTAATTAAAACATTCCAAGCAAGATCCTATGATATAGAAGATAAAAATGATATCTATCTATAGCTTACTTGATTGTGTGGCGGCGGCACGCCACATAATCAAGTAAGCTATGGATATCATTTTAGAGCAGATCTTGGACCATCTTCTATCGTGTGCCGCAAATACTGATTGCGTTAGCAAATCGTTTTATCGTTGCTGAATATTGGGTTAAAAATAAAATAAATGACTAAAACACCGCCATTGCATTCGCCTCTATGTGAAAAGCCATGCTTGCATGCTTGATTGCTCTTTCATAGAATTTATAATTTGTTCTAGTTTTGAGAAGTCTGAAATCGTTTGCAGCCAATGTCATCAGCCAAAGCGGTAAAATGAGCTAGATTAAATTATTACTCAAGTAATAATTTTGCTCACTTGAATTGATTCGCAGACCATTACTCACTTCCAACACGTGAAACAGTTAGTTATGAAGACGTGTTATTAATTTCAACTTTTACCGTCTCAAAAATGATTGTTGGCTTCCGCATAATATCGTCCATTTGACGTGCTCTATTACCGTCGCGCGACGTAAGTAATTGCGATAATTTGTAGACTATAATGAAAGCTGACACTTACCCTCTGGTATCCAAACTATTTAAATTGTGTGGGGTTAGTTACTTAAGGTACTACTTTTGTCTGTCTCCTCTTTTACACGATGTACCGTTTTTAACACTGAAGAGTTGCTTGGCTCAAAAGATGACGCGGTGTGGTGGTATTTGTATGGGCCTAGTTTAGTCCGTAATGGTGTGAGACCATACTTGATCTAGTGTTACACTATAAAACTGAACCCATGAAAGTCCTTCTTCGATTATCGATAGTTGCTCCGATATAAAGTGTCTTTTTTAAATACTGAACTGCGAGTCCAGGATTATCGTGCTTACGACACTCAAACGCTGTCACTAAGTTTAAAACTAATTTAATTAATGTCATTGATCAAAGGATATCATAAGTCGAAGAGAGCTTAAAGCTTGAAGTTTCTACAGTGTATACAGTAGTAAGACTTCTTTAGAATTCTGTATTGGATAGGATGGTTTTAATTTTCTCACTCGAGCTGTTATTGGTGAAGTTTTTTGTCGACAGAACAAGTTGGAACTGAGTCTCGCATATCTAAATAGTTGGCATGAAGAATGTGAAATTATTCCGAAAATATAAAGAAATAAATAAATAAATATCGTGTGGAAAGAGGACTGAATGAATATGACAAAGGCTTGGAAAAACCAGCGCAGGACGTCTTTATAATTATGATTGTTTGTTTTCGGCGCACCATGACCTGTTCTTCAATGTTAAACTCTAATTACATCTATTCTATATTTTGTGTACTTAGTAGGTACAGTTAAAATTTTTTAAGCATCTTTCCCATTAAATTTTAATTGCCAAGAAAACACTGATACCTTAGCACATTGTGTATTATACTGACCAATGTTTCGTTTTGTTTCAGGTCATCAACAAACAATACCAGAAGAAATCCAAGTGTTAAATGTTGATAAAGTTTATCAGTGAATATCTTACAGAGTGTAATTGAGTGTATAAAGTACCAAAGAGTGAGTTCACTGTCATGTGACGCACTACAATGTTGAAGATACAAATGTTAGAGTCTATCGTCAGTAATGATGCGGATGAAAATCAGGAGCAGCAGCCAAATGGGTAAGTTTATCAGCACCTGTTTTAATTAACTAACATCAAAAATCTATCAGTGTGGGCTGCGTGGATATGCCTCCTCTAAGATGGACCGATGATTTATGTGAAGGTCACGGACTCCCACTGGAAGCAGTAATAGTAAACACATGCACCGGGTCACGTGGTTGTCATGCTTTGCTTGACATACAGTGCAACGTGCAAAACTATCTGTCACTTGACCTACACGAATGCTTACGATCACACACGAATAAAGGGCGAAACTAATGGACTTTCAATCTTTGTAGAAATTTCACGTGTCTCAGCCTCGGGTTTTGATTTTGCAATGCTATTTAACCTTGCCGATCTGTGGATTACAGCTACGTAGACTCGCGCCTGTTCGAGTTTTATCAATATATTGTCAGGTTTAATTCAATCCGTATAAGCAAGCTTAAATTTTACCTGAAATAATTTATGTCATTGAAAACTTGCTCGGAGTTTTAGTATTTCTACACTAAATTTTGTACTTGTACATACATTATCATAAACGTGATTGAAGATCTAGAAGTTGTAAGAAGCTGATATTGAGAAAAATTCAGGTACTGATACTACGATCTATAACCTGGTTAACTATCTTGAGACAAAGAAGCAATTAGAACATTTTCAAATTTGAAACAATCGATCGACATCACGGTTTAAGCCTTAGATTATAATAATATTAATATTTAATTAAGATACTGTGTTAACATTGGCGGCAGCACACAATTTAAGATTAAGTAGTAATCTAAAATCTTCAGAATACTCTCAAGGTGAACAATACAAGAGTCTCGTAGTATCAAAATTACGAGAAATACATTTCGACTTCAAGGAATCGACATTATCCACAAGAAGTTGGTAATTTAATTCACATCCGATTCGATGAAGGCTAAATACAACCCAAAGTATCTTTAGCTGGCTGTACTTAAAATGCAAGATAAAATCAATTTTAATACCGATATTATGCTTATAAATATCAAGCTGGCAAGCATTATATATTTGTCAGTATTTGCCAGATGATATACAGAACAGTTTAATACACGTATTTTTTATTCTAGTTCACTAGGTCTTTTCGAACTTTCCTGATAACGCTTCTGAAAACTCGACTATACCAAAACCACCAACAAACCTGAACGAGCTATAAAATACTGTAAATAGCTCCGTCGTACAGCACAAATTCACCTACACTATATTTCTCCTGTATCAAGATATCGATTTCTATCCAAATAAGCGTCCCGGTGGCGCCGGTATAATTTCGCAAATAACTTTTTATTGGGACATCACAGATCGTTGTTTTCTACCGGGTCATCCGGCAGTTGACGACAATCTGTCGCGGACATGACAAACAAATTAATAAAATTACCTACTAAGTAAGTGGCCGAAGATTTTATTGCAGATGTTTTCGTAGGAATAGTTGATGTAGTTAGTGATTCGTTATTCTGTGTAGTAAGTCTACAGCTTGTTTTGTGGCGGGGATTGTCAGTAACTTCGCTGTCTCCATAATATCATATTCAACCATTTTTCATATGATCACCACACTGATACTGTTTCGATCCTAATAGTTTCTTTTTTTCAAATTTTTTGGTTGCATTATTTTGCCATTCATGAACAAATAAAAAACGACAAAATTTTACACCGCAAACATTCTATTAGTACGACCATTTTCAGGTGCCACAAAATGCGAAACCAAACCTTCTAGTCCATACATTTTCAATTTAACCACGCCCTCACAGCAAGAAGCGAGCGGGAACATTGTTTGCGCTCGTAAAAACTAAATGAAAACATAGCGGGGCGACAGAACGACGCGACGACGTCGCCGTCCGCGTCGCCCGCGTCGGTCGGACAAAACAAATTCAACACCATGTTTTATGGCCCCACCACGAGGAAAAGGCCTCAGAATTATAAGTTATAACGCACTCCGTTTTCCTACAAAAGGAAGGCTACAGGCATGGCCTGGGCTACATTACTTTCGGGAGACGAATGTTCATGTTTAGTGGAGGAAAAATACCTGTAGATTTTTTGTTATATTGTTGGATAAAGTATGTATTACAATTTCATGACTTATGAAAGTTGCAAATAATGAAAAAGGTACCTAAAATAAACACCAAAGCTGGGATTCGAATCCACGTCTCCTTTTGTGCTGCAAATTCTAACTGGATCATGATGTCATTATCACTTCAAGCGCGTGCAGTCGTGGATTCAAATCTCATAATATTATGTTTCAGTTTTTGTTTTTTATTTCTTGATTGTTTGCTTTATCCTTAAAAAATATAATTTAAAATGTGATTAAATTAATCAAAAAGTGTCAAATTGTATACTCAGTAGGGCGTCCAGCTATCGCTCAGCACATATATATAAATATTGCCAGACTTTCGCAATGCATACGGTACTACAACTCAGAGTCCTTTAGAGTACCATTTACTATTAAACAATGCCTTTCTAGAGAGACTCATCGTCATAGACCAGGAGAACCTTAAACCAGATCTCCCTGCTGGCTTCCTGAGTATACACGGACACCACTTCTTCAAAATCGATAGTTCCCTATGTATCAAAATCCAACGAAACTTTACTTGCGCGATTTAGAACTCACTCACTCAAGTATTGATGAAATTGAAGGTAGATTTAAAATCTTGACATTTGTGTTGTATTTTTTTTCTGATATACATTGTGGATGATATCTAAGTTCGATTGGGTCTAGATGTGATGAAAGACGTTCAACAAAACGTATTATGCTATGTTGACTGTTTGTGTAGTCTTTTATTCAATGTGCAAGTTCTGGAAGTTTGTGAAGAAGAATTGGTGGGATTGCAGATTGAAAGGTCAGTGTTAGATTTTTTAATAGACAATATCTTTGTAGAAATGAAAGAAGGAACACTTCTTTACAAATGGTGTTATGGATGTTATTAATTTAAGTTGGTTAAAAAACATTACAGAAATATCGCCTTAACTTGGATACTTAGGCGTGTGTCTTTTGAAAGTTTCTGTATTTTGTGAGTTAGATTTCAAAAGTCAAGCACGTAAATTACTGATATTTAAACTGAATAACGCGCAAAATACTGTTCTAACCTTCAAGAATCATCCTCCCGACCTTGCAAAGTCTCATTATAAGTGAAGCGAAACACTCAACCACAATATCAGTTACGTCGAACTCAGCGCGAAGGCTATTGATTTTAATTTTCTATCGGCGAACGATTCATTAAACCAGGCATGCCAGTCACACAATTAAGTTGGTTGTATACCAGCGTGCAATTAACTCGTAGTTACCGCTGTTACACAACGGTGTGCTACCGATATTCCGTTCGGGGCAACGAGCCGTGAAATATGACGCTAGAAAAACCGATCATGTGTACTCAGCCTTAATTCATGCTCTGCACAGGTGAACACGCATTGTAAATGTAACAGGAACATTGTCTGGTAATTAGTTTGTCTTTACTGCTGTTAATACTTTTAATAGGTTTTTTCGACACTTTGTTGCGATCGTTAAAACTAAATCATATTTGAGTTGAAAATGAGTCTAATGAAATAACGTTATTGTTATTTACTTTACCTACTTTGTTGCCATGACAACTAACAAAAGGTTATAGGTGTAATAAAAGAAAGAGGTAGTTTTGTGTAAACAAAACGTTCGGTAAGCATTGTGATCCGTGATTGTATCAAAATACGTTAACAAATATTTGTTAAAATGTTGTTGTCGTTCATAAATCTGTCGATAACATATATGTTATTGGTAGTTATCGAGAGAAACTCTAGACGTGGATGGTTAAACAAACAAATGTCAAGAAAGGAAGCTGAGAAAGCGAAATGATTAACCAATCATGTCACGACACGGTGCAAAACATTTTGTCAGAAAGTTCAAAAGAGTATTTGTTGGCCAGCAGAAAAACAAGCAGGTGAAGCCGTTAAGGTGGAATACTAGCTCAAGTTTAAACAAGCACCAGCTAATCTTAACAGTTTCACTGACTTCGAAACAGACAGTCATGTATCATATTATGTTCCACAGGACAGGGTAAGGGTAAACATATTGCTGTTCCCACTGTACACGTTTGTTAAGTCATACGCAATATCTTCCAAAAGGTACATCCAAGTAACTACCACTAAACACATACCACACAAAGTTCAAACATAACTGAACTCAATTTACTCAGCCCAAGCGCTTATGAACGTCGAAATCTACCACACTAATCCCAAACATGGACCCTTGGAAACAGGACCCCGGTGTACCGCTGTACCCCAAAATAACCTGTTAGGGACCTTAAATAATAACGGTGAGAAACACAAGCCTTCATAATGATTTCCACAAAGCAAATTATGGAGGGAAATCTGTTTTCTAATGGTGAGAAAATGAGAAAGGAAAATCGCGGTCTTGATGGCTCTTTGGTTTTATTTCATTTTCTCTCACACGGTGGAATATTATAACTATTATAAGTGTAACTGTTGGATAATAAATTGTTAGATAGTAGGCGCTGTCATACATGAATGTCATTGTTGCATTCAGATTTTTTTATAACAGGTAAATTGATAGATAGTGGACGAAAGTAAATGGGAAGCGTGCGAACATGTCACGCATGAACGTTTAATTTAAGTTGTATTTTTTACTATAATAAATAAATCATCCGAAAACGGAAGTGGCAAAATTTTGCGTCACGATACTAAAAATAGTCCAACAAATCCAATTTAAGTCGAGAAAAACCATAACACCAGAGAAGTCGGTCAACTCTGGTTGGAAAAACTTCAGATTCAGCAGTAACACAAAATCGAAACACTGATTCAATGCACATGACGTTTGCAATGGCGTGCAAATAATGACCCAGTGCTAACCTGTCCCTGCAAACACTGGCATGGGCCATGTTTCTCTCAACTGACTTGTACAACATCGAACGAGGTATAAAGGGTGATAGATGATACAGCATGCTATAACCGAGCCTAAGCCGAGGCACGAATATAATACAGTTGCAGAAATGAAAATCACCTACAGCAAAACTTTTGTTCATGCTATGCCCATCATAATAAGAAGTACTAAGTTAAACTTGTTGAGTTACCTACTACTTATCTTTTGCTGTTTAAACTTCACCAATATTGTAACTTCTAGATTGTAGGTCGAAGGCTATTTATTTTGTTCTTGCTTTCCCGGGTTTTACTATCATGACCAGAGATCGGAATAGGTAAACTATATTTACCTAATGTTCGTGGAAGTAAGTAACATAGAGTTGATAATACCTCCTCTTGGAATCATGACAATTAAAACCCGGGACATTAGGTAAATATACTCTACCTATTCCGATCTCTGATCATGACCTATCCCACAGGAATACAAACTGCATTTCATGCATCTGTTCAGGACAAAAATAATGTCACTCAGCGACACCTCAGATTTCTATTATTGATCGATTTATTGTTATCGGATCAGTAGGATTAGAAGGAGTACTTCCATAGAGAATCTTTTACAAGCCTAACAAAAAATGTTACCTATTTATAATAGTAGTTTAGATTAAGACGGTTCGTTTGAACCATAAAACAGTAATGAGTACACCATTCGAATGGTTTAGCGCTGGTACACATATGTATCAGGATTGCAAGCAGATGTAGGTCATAGGTACAGCCATATCTGATTCCATATTGCATTTCAAATTCTAGCAGAGATTGTCAATTCAGTGCCAATCATCTCGGAGAATCTCTAATGTACACTGAGCTTGAACATCGCATTGTTAGTTGATACCTAACTTGACAGATGGCGTTGTCTGTCACCGTTCTGAGAGTTAGACATGAATGAACAGAGATTTATGGATACGTATGAAGATTAACTGCGGTCTGCGGAAGTCAATAAGAACTTTGATCGTAGGGAAACATGAGGCTGCTCC